>OY728147.1:730858589-733258589 GCA_963277665.1 Viscum album | reverse complement strand
TAATTTTTTTAATTATAATATCAAATCTATTTACATAGCTTTTATTCCATTGGAACATGATAAGATCGCTCTTGTGTACGTGTGGATTACCACATCCACGAAGTGATGTGATAATTTTTTTTAATTTTCATTTTACATAGACATTAATAAGGATATATTTAATTAATATACATGATATATATAAATAATTATTATATAAATTTGAATCTTTATTAAACTTTTAATTCATTTCATTTTCTATGAAATGCATTCATCGTTTATGTATACGTAGGGCCTACCATCTCCATGAATGATGTAATTCATTTTTACCTCTAAATTTTATGGATAAATATAAATTTTTAAATAATAAATATATATGATATTTATATAATAATTAATATTCTAGATGTTGTGGAACCCAGATCAAAATAAAAGGACTAAAACGACCAAACCATAGAATACATGAAAAACAAAGTAGATATCACCAGAAATAGTGATTTTATTAATGAAGTGTTAAAAAAATGTGGTAAAGGTTATATCTAAATAATATGTGGTATTATATATATTTTCATTTTTATTTAATATATTTATGTTAAATATATATTTATGATACAGGGGGTTCCAATGCATATGAAGGAAATCAAACCTTAGTCCAGGGACTTTTTTTTTTAATTTACCTTCTTTAAAACATATGTTATATTACACACCTATATTGTTTTTTGCGCTGTATATAATTCTAGTTTGACATGTTAAATCACGAATATCCTTATATTAATGTTATTTAAAGTTCAATTTAGTGTTATTATTTAATGAGGATTATGATTCAAAAGTTACAATAGTGGTAAGGGTGTTGATGTTAGAATCTCATTATTTATCGAGATTGTTATGAATATTATTTATATATTGAAATATTATGATTTATTTATCAATAACATCATGAATTTTATTCTATTATGGTTATTACATGAGAATAAATGTTTTCCCTTCATTTTACTTACTTTATGTACTCAATATTCCAAAATAATGTTTTTAAATAAAACTAACCTTATTTATCTCTTTGGTAAGAGCACCCTTTTCTTCCATATCTATGTTTTCTCAAAAAATGTTTCCATGAATGTTTTAATGTTCCAAAATGATTTTTTAATGTCATGTTTAACCTTTTTTTATTTTTCATAATAAAAATCAAAGGAATATTTATATCATTTTTAAAACAAGGCCTCTATGGATTTTACTAAAAATGTGAAAGTTTTTCTTTGTTTTAAACATGTATGATATGAATAAAATTTTCCTCCTTCATGACTGATTAATGATTTAAGGAATAATATATAATATTGAAAGTATATTTTCAAATAAAATGGTTTTTAAAATGTTTTTAAAATGTTTTATTTTTTATAAAATTATTTTCAATATGGAAAGGCTATTATCCTTAAGAAGTGTTGCATGTGATCTTTCAAAATAATATTCCATATAAAATGACACCATTTAATGTGACATAATATTTATTAGGGATATTATCCATTAATACCATCCTTATTATTCCTCTATATGTTTTATGATTATGATGATGAGTTTTTTTATAAAACCCATTTCTTTTCCACTGTTTTTAAATTAATAAAATGTTTATAAAACCAATTTCCTTTTTCATAGGTTATGATATGATGAGTGTTTAATGATCTTATGGAAATAATTGTATTATTTTCATTATTTGATGGGTAGAGGAAATATATCCCTCCAATTCATTGGGTAAATATGGATAACTCACGAGGTAATTATGTTATGTGTGAACTTGATTTTATGCCCATATTTGTTTGCATAGAGATGGTTTTCATATGTATATGACTAAGATATGACCTAGTTTTCATGTCCACAAGTTCACGAATAGTCCTTGTTTTAATGTCCATAAGTTCATGTATGGACCTTTATTTTATTCCTATAAGTTCATGTGTGGACCTAGTTTCATGTCCATAAGTTTATGTAAGGTCTTAATTTCTTGTCTTTAAATTAATGAGTGAACCTGTTTTTATTTATACATGTTCAAAAAGTAATAAGTTTACGTGTATGCCAAAATTTTATGTCTTATGACTATTTTATGCTATCATGATTTGTGTTATTTGATTGTTTTATGATTAATGTCTTATAAACTGCCAAGATTTATGCCATGATTCAATATTATTATTTATGATATGAAGGGTGTGATTTTCAAATGTTATGATCATATTCTCACACCCTTAGGTTAATTTTATTCTCAAGTACTTGTTGATATCTCTATTGTTTACCCTTACAGAGCATTTGAGATCACCCTTTCTTAAGTTTATTTACTGGATAATAGGAAGAAAACTAGTGATTATGATATCTCTATGGAGGGTTCTAGTTTTGAAAAACCAAGTGGAATACAATGTGGATATTTTATAAACGACCTATATATATGACAATGTTTCCAAAGGCACTAGACCTATATGATTTTGGCTTGAATAATTATGTTATTCAATGGATATCTATCTATCAAGATGTGATATCTATGTATGAGAAATATGGGTCACTATAATATATGATAAAACCCAAAGGTTTTGAGGATAAAGGAATTTCTTATAATATTTGTAAACTACAATGATCATTTTATTAGTTGAAAAAAGCTTCATAGTGTTAATTTTTTTTCATGAATCTATTTATTATTTTTACTTCATCAAATATGATTATGAACAATGTGTATAAAAATGGGTACGTGAGACTATTATTTTATTTATGTTGTTGTATGAAGATGGCACACTTTTCATCAGAAATGAAATCCCAATGATACAATTAATTAAACATTGGTTGGAACATTTATTCTCAAAACAAATATTGATTAATTATTATACAAACTAGGTATGAAGATATAAGGAGATAGTTATAAACTTATTCTTTTCCATAATAAGAATATATATGTTCTTAATGTATTAAAAAGGTTTATCATCCAATACATTAAAAAGAGTTTTTTTTACAATTATACATGGAATGATTGCTTCAAAATAACTATATCACTCAAGTATCAAAGAAAAATAATTATTAAGTAAAATTACATATGCATAATTAGTTTAATGAATCATGAGTTCTGTGTTATATACTCATATTTCTGTATAGTATTCATTATGTATGTTTTTTTAGATAATATTTTTTTATGAAAATAATTAGATATTTATAAATAAAATCTATAAGTAATTAAGAAGAACTAAATTTGTATCATTAGACATTGGTGGGGAGGAATAAAACATTATAAATTGTTACACCTATGTTAGATTAAAAATATAAATTGATAAATTTTGAACTCAGAAAGTATTTGTGTTCTATATAAATAATGGGTTGATAATATTGAAAAGTTACAAGTAACTAATAGTAATTGGTTCTACAATAACTATTAAATTTATCTTATAATATGATAAATATAAAGAATCTATTTGGATAAATAATTTCGCCACTAAACTAAGGGTTATTTAAAGAATCATGCATCAAAATAAATCTTTTTTTTCATAATAGTGGAGTGGTTTTACAAGATAATGAACCCATGTATCACCAAATATATAAACATATTAGACACTAATTTGTTTTATAATTAAATAAATATTTGGTAGAGGTGATATTAAGATATATCAAGTTCCAATAGAGGATAATATTTGAGATCCCATAATAACACCCCTTACCGAAAAAAGTAAGAAAACCACACATTTTCTCTTGTTATTAGATACATGGGTATATGGAATCAATGCATATCGGAGAATTTTAGTTTTTATTCCCTAAGGCCAATAAATAATTATTAACATAAGAACATTTTTTGTTATGAAATTCATATTAATAGAAATATATTATCATTTTTCTTCATTAAACTTTGGAGATGATATGATAAAAACATATTAAAATATATGTATTTTTATGCTGCACTTGATTTTTGATCATAATATTGGGTTTTGTCTAGATGTTAACATCAATATGAGTATGATCACCTATATAGTGATAAAAATAATTATTCATAGGATATATGTTGGTGAACTATTATTCCAATTTTCTCATTTCAAATATGATACATATATTTTCTTATATGTCTAATTAGTGTTACTTATTTGAACATTTGTTGGGGATCCTTTAAATTACAGTAATAAGAGTTGTTCCTTAATTATTAGGTTTCAAAATTTAATACTTATATAATGTAATCTGATAATTTATATTCATTAATGGTAATTGAGGATGAAAAATATCAAGTAGACAGAATTTACTTACCATGATATGTTGTGTCCTCCCATATGTTGAGTTTTTACATCAAGACCAAAAATTTAATCTTGATCATTTAAGTGAATGTACATTCCGTAAAAATTATATTTATGTAATTATAAAATATTATTTCAAATCATGAATTGTGAAAAAAATATATATTATGTGGGATTATCATTATCTATTTCTAATGCTTAATTTTGATCTCAGGGAAAGAGGTAATTTTTAATAAAAATCTAGTAAATTAGATAACACCAAATATATTTATAATTTGGGTAACTATAATGATTAAATAGATTTCAATATTATTTTAAAAATATTAATTAGACTCGTAATTATTAACAACAGTTAAAAGTCCCCCTAGGGTCACAAATATGATAATTCGCACTAGGAATTTTGGGCTAATGTGATTAGTTAATGTGGATTAGTTTATATTTATAATAAAAAAATAAAATTTATGTTTTTCACCTTTTTAATATTTAATTAATTTTATTTATTTAATTTAATAATTTATGTGACATTATATTAAAATATTGAGTTATTTATATTAATAAAACATAAACATGCATAAACTTAAAAACACTAATGGGATTCCATATTGGGCTTGAAATAGTAAGTTTTAAAGTCTAATTACATGTTGAAAATTAGAAATAATATCCTTAAATATCTTTTAAGAAATTTATTTTTCTTAATTTAATCTATTTAAAATGTCATTAATTTACCAAACATGGTGTATTTTAACTGAATTCACTTTTATAGGATATTTAAATCCCTAAATGACCATTAGAGACTATTTATTGTATCAAATTTGGATTTCTATGAATTTAGATTCCATGAAGGTTATTGAATGCTTTTATTTATAGAAATTATCAGGAGGTATTATAGTATTTATTCCACAAAGTCAAAGAAATTGTGGTTCATAATGTTCTATATTTTTTCCTCATTAGAGAGAACTCTCTCTAGTTTTCCACATCTAAGAGGTTCTCTTATGTCTTTTTATTTTCTTCTTACAACCCTTTCCTTATTGGAGTGATAAGAATAACAAGGATAAGAATCACTTGAATAAGAATATAATAGAAATATGGGGTTAGTTATTAACATTATTAGTGGATACCAAATGGGGCTTGATATAAAAACCCCATACCCATACCCCCATACCCGGTGAAAAAATCATAAACTATTCATTTTTTTCTTCGATACCAATGATGGTAAATCAATTTTCACCTTCCAAAGCATAAAACATCAAAAGGAAATACTATATCAGTTAAAAAAAGAACTTTTAGGGTTAGAGTTTTATAGAAGTATGATTAACCCATATATAAAAAATACCCATGAATTTAAAGGAGTATTTTCCTACTATACCCAGTTTTTCATATTCCATATTAGGAATGAAACATCTCCCAAAAACATTATCACTCTTGATGAATTTCTAAAAACTAGACATTGAATAATAATTATTCATAACCTAAGGAATAAAATAGATATAAATAGTCAGATCAAATGCTAAGTAAGGGTAAACATAAGCATTCATAATTAAATTCCATTAGTGAACAAAGGAATAAAATAAGGGTATTGTGATGTAATCAAAGTGCATGAGAATAAAATAAGAATATTCATACCCATTAATACCTGAATCATCAATAAGGAAACATATAATAAATATTTATCATAGTCTAGATTCATAATAATCAATAATCACGAGCCATGCGATTTAAATATTGATCAAAGGAATCATTAAAAACCCACATCAACCATAAATAAAATTTTTTGGTATCTTTGGAACATTATCATCACAACCCATTTTAAACCCACATTAGAAATAAATGGAGAATAATTAAATCCATAAGAGAAATCCTTCACTAATTCCCTGCTCATATCCTCTAAAGACAATGAACATTACCCAATTCACTATAGGGTTATGTGGGCAGCCCTATCATATAAGCTATATCAGGCTCACTCAAAGCTATCTGGTTACACCCCTCATAAAATATATATCGGTCTCCCCCGACTCTATGTATTTACACCCATCATATGAGATAAATAGGGCTCACTAGTGAAGTATAATAGGGATAAACTCATCATATATAAAATTTAAAAGAACCACAACACTAATAAAGTACACATAGATTTCATTTTATAATAAAACTCATAAAAATAATCAATATTCCTTTCAAAACTTTATTTACCACTGGAAGATATTTGTTCCATGAAAATAACTTGAAAAAATTATTATTCATCTATAAAATTAATAGGAATTTTTTCATTTCAATATATCTTAGTGGAGTATACGTAACATAAATGGGTGTTTACTTTGATGAATTAAAATACTATCAAAATATATTGAAAAACATTTTTGAGTAAAATAAAATATTAATTTTGAAACATACTTTTTAAAAATAAATAATAAAAATATATAGTGAAAATATATTTAATTTTAAAAAAACATGAAAAATTATTTAGGAAGGTTTAAATAAAATAATGGTCATGATGGATTCAAAATTTGTTCATGTCATAATTGTTAAAAATAAACATTATTTTCAAACATTTTGTAAAAGGAGTAAAAGTTTTCTCATTTAGAAAATATTAAATAATTTATTTTTTTAAAACTTTTAAATAAATTTAAAATTTATTTTAAAATTGTTTAATAAATAATTTATTTTTGAAAATCAAATTTTTGGAAACATTTTAGAAAATATTGTTTTAGAAGAGAAGGATTCTAGATATAAAAAAATATACAAGATAAATAAACCCTACAAAAATATTTGATGATGTTTATCAAGTCAATATGATAAGAAATGTAAATTAAACATGTAATAAAAATTCATCAATAAAGGAGAATAAAATAGATGAGGTTCAATAAAACAAGAGAATATGATTTCCTCCAAGGAACATTAAATATAAATAACCCTAAAAGGAAAGGAAATTATAACATAAAGCCTTCACCACTTTGGAAGCTTTTTTATCATAAGACCTAAGAAAAAATACAATAAAATGAAATTTAAATATCACTAACATAATAGGATTCATGATATAAATCTCAATAGGTAGTATATACACCTCATAAAATAATATATGTTCCTATCATAGATGTACGTCTAAAGGAAAGGGAATTTGAGATGAACAAACCTTACAATGATCATATCATTGAATTGAGAGTTAATAAATGAAGTGACTATGTGTAACAAATTTAAATAAAAAACAAGGGTAAATATATAATACGAATTTATATATCAATTCACACATAATAATGTCAGAATGGAGTCAACGAAAAAGAGTTGTAACTTAATGAAATGAAATTGAGTTAAGAAATTTTTTACCACAAAGTAACTTTCAAGTCAAATTCCCTTTGATGAAATAATTCAAATTTAAACATAAAGTACCATGTATTATAAATTATTGATTATATAACTTGTAAAATAGGTAGTATATAATCTTTATATTATAAACAAGTGTTGAATTTAACATATGTCTCATAGAAATGAAAGTGATGCGAGAAACTATTACTTTGAGTACAAACGTTCCATGTATGTTCTTCAAATCTTGTATAATAAACTTATATAAATTATTTGATTTATTAATAACCATTTTTAAGTTTTAATAAATTATAATTAATTATTTTTATTTTATTTTTTTAATTATATGTTTAAATATTTAGTCATTTAATTCCACCTTGGGTGTTTTGGAGACTCCCGATCCATATTTTCAAAATGGATTCTATATGTAGATAGGGATCAGGGGGGAGATTTTTATATCATAAATTGAATAAAAATCATGAAATAATTATCAATTTTATACATAATTTATACATTTAAAACAAACATGAAACATGGTTATGAAAAATAAAATGCATTACAATCATGGAGATAGTAGGTCGTACGTACACATGATTACATCTCCATTTTCAACAAGAATTATAGAAAGAAGGTAATTATTATTTAATAATTATATAATTATAATCATATAATAAATATAATATTATTTCTTCAAATATAATTATATATATCACCCATGTGATGTGGTGATAAAAAAAATAATTACATCACTTCAGGGAGGTGGTAGTCCACACACATGGATGAACGACATTATCATTTTTTGTGAGTTGAAGAGTACAATAGAAAATGATATATTATCTATTAATGAAAATAAATATATCATAAATATAATAATTATATAATATATATCACATATATCAATTTAATAAATCCTTATTACCTTCCATGTAAAGCGTTAGTGAAAAAAGAATAACATCGCTTCGTGAGGTGGTAGTCTGTCGTACACACGAGCGACGTTATCGTATCCCCCATAAAATGTAAATTGAAAAGGTATAAGTGATATAATAATTAAAAAAGTATAATTATATTTCAAATATCATATATATACATTAAATTCATCATTATAAATAATGTGATAGTCGATGAAGGAAATAGATTATATTGGTCCGCAAGGTGGTAGTCCACTGTACACACAATGATGGTTTCATTTACCATTTGATTGAAGAGAAGGTGAATGTGGGTTATGACATAAATATAATAACATCTCATTATATAGTATAAAAGGGTTTTATTATATTTTAATTACTATGACATGAATTAATGTGGTAAGAGAATAAGTAAAAAAAGAAAGAGTTTAGTGAAGACAATTTCCATCGCATGGAAGAACCCCCTTTAGATATCCTATTAACGAACCTAAGGTTAGTCTTTTGGGAGAAAAATATTAATTATAAAATGAATAAGGTTTTTGTGGATTTTGGTATGGTTTGGTTGAGCCAAATTGAATATGATATGTGAATAAGTGATGGAAGGAGGTGGCCTTTTATATTGGATGATAAGTGATTTTTTTATAAATACCCAAAACCATCCAGTAATGGGAAGTCACTCTCACCACTTGTTCTTAAAAAATTGAAAAATAATAGAGTTGATGAAATATATTATTGATCCAATCCTCTACCACAAAATATTATGTGTTAAACATGTGATTTTTTATCCATTAAGCTTACTTAATTTTATCATTTTAGTTTTCACAGCAGTAACTATTTTTTTTTATTTACCCTGGTGAACTGTACATTAAAAATAAAAATAAAATAAGTATAATTAGATAATTTGGACCCATTTTTTTCAAATAATAAATCCATTTTTTTAAAATTAAAATCTAATGTCTGTGGTAAATTAATTTTAACACAAGTGCATACAATACACAAAACCCCATTTTACCATTAACCATGGTAACAATGTTTTTAATATTTAAGGGTAAATATAGTTATTATAAAATTTACAATAGTCTATGAATAGAAAATGGTTGATATTATCATACATATGTTAGTAAATTGTCCGATGATTGGATTTTAAGGAATTTAAAATCATTTAATAGAATATTATTTATTATAAAATAACTTTAATTAATATTTTGATATTATTCATTTAATTTGACTTAATGAACATCATGAAAAATGATTACATAAAATATAGTATTTTAACACATATATATAATGTTATATTTATCTAAAAAACTCATGAAATAAAGTAATCCATTCAATTTATATCACTGTTATAATTTTTAGTTTCATTTATTTTATTTTTATATTAATTAAATAATTAATGAATTGTAATTATTTAAGAATTAAATGTAATCATATAATTAATAAAAATTAAAAATGAATTACCCTCATGAAATTACTTTCATTATGCAGAAAATTCTAGATACCTTGTTATTTATTTGTAATAATTTTAAATATATCAATATTACTCAAGTGTAGTTTTTTAGGTTTAGTGAAATAACCCCATAATGGAGCCTCACGTTAAAAATATGAGACCTCATTTGATTTTCAAATAAGGGTTTTACCCTAGGTGTCACCTAAATTCGGTCAGTGCTGGGCATTCGGTTAAGGCAGTCATCAGTGGTGCATTTAAATGAAGTAAAAAAATGAAATAATTTATTTTATTATTAAATGACCAAGAAACCTATTTTTCCTCTATTTAAACACTATTATAAAATTTAAATAGGGTTAAACACATAACCTTGAGAGATTTTAGGGGAGATTCTGAGTGTTATTTATTGGAAAATCATAATTAGATGATAAATGATGATCAAATTAAGGTAGATCGGCAGGAAGTAAACACTACGAGATCCGCACATCACTGGAGAATGCTTTATTCACAAATGATCAATCCAATATTGAGTTAATGCTCAAAATAGTGATATTCACACTAGAATAAATGTCTGATCATGTATATTAAATTTTATTATTTCATCTTTGATCTTTTAATATTTTCATGAGCTCGTTCCATAAATTTAAATTGTTTGAATCAATTTATATTTGATATGAAAATTTATCTCCCTTAGACATCCCCATTATGAATTTATTGTTCATGAATTATTTTACAAGTATGGATTACTTTTCTATTGTTCATTTATCTACACCATTATTCACACTCATTATCATTGGAATATGGGGCTGCAGTTCCACATTTCCAAGGTGGGTTCGAGCATGATCGAACCCTTGAATTCACGATGGATTAATAAAAGAAGACTGGGATGAAAATTTTCTTACAAATTGGGATTGGTTAAGGGATATATGTGATATATCATTGGATTCAAGATCTAGAGTGAAGATAGAAGGAAGCCAAAGGGAAACACAAGACATTGAGGGCTTCATGGGGATCAACGAATTCTAGTTTCCAGCCACAAAAGGGATGAAATCAATGAACAAAGGTGATTTACACATATTTCAAATGTCTAAAGAGAATGATTTGAGGTGGTGATGAATAATTTGGAATATTATTGAAACCATTTTTGGTTTTTTTAAAAAATACCACTATACACCAAATATTGTATAGAACACACAACATGTAGCCCCTAGGCTGTGGTGGAAGGGTCTCAAGTAATTTTAATTATCACACACCATATAGGTTGTCCCAAACGCTATGTGACCTTACCCAGGTGGACAATCCCTATGAAAATAACACATTTCCAAGGCACTATGTAGAAAGACACATCGTATACTTGAGTATAAAATAATGGGTAGAAATTTATAGGCATGGGTTGAGATGCACAACCATGACCTAGGGTGTTCATAATCATCATGTATATAATTAGACACATAGTGTATATAGATAATAATTTTTTATAAATGTCTATGGAGAATAGGACCGTGAAGTAGAGTTTGTCCACACACACATTTGGACCCCTTGCATGTCATGTACTCTTATATGAATCTTCATCCTATCATATATCCTTTGTTTTGACTCCGATATTATCACACAAGTATCTTATGATATGTTTTTTCTATGTATAATTTTATGGTGGAATGTATAGTGGATTTTGATATATGATATGAGATATTCCACGCATGATTTTTATCTAAGAGAAGCTTAATGATGGCAGTGATTAGAGGGATTATCATATAGATACTGGGGGTCAGTAATCCCCTGTTACGTCTGTGTTTCATCAAGAAAGATACAACTAAGGTTCTTTGGTTCAACCTAAAAATTGATTATGGGGGGTTCAATAGATTGAAAAATGATTTACATTGGATTCACTATTATTATTATTTGAAAAAAATTAAAAATGGTTCCCACATCTATAACTGGGTACATACCTACATCCCAAAGGTAGGTGGTGAGTTAGGGTTTCAGACCCAATTATACTTAGGATGTCACATTGGTCAAGAGGATGATAGTTTGGGCTCATAACACCCTTTTGGGGGGAATTGTTTCCTAATTTGAGACTCTATTATAGTTTTAAGATATGTTCATGGCACTCTTCATAATCCTGATGTGGGACCGATTACCCTAACAAAATGATCATAGGTTAAATCTTTTTATATGTGAAGGGGAATATTTTAGTGATTAAATATGTATAAATCTAAGGATATTCATCCATTTCCCATGAATGGGTAGTTTCTTATATGTTGAAGCTGTATAAACAGACATTCAAAGTTATGCTATCATTTAAAGAGGTGACTAATATGTTGAGGTTGGGATTGAACCTCTATGAGGTTTCATATATATCCTGTTTATAAGAGGAATCAAAACCCATGCAGTTCGTTAAATCCATACAGTTTATCATCATATAGAAAAGAAATTTATAAGGGAACATAAGAACCATGTATTAAGCTCGAGCCTTGGGGAGGCATCTTATGTATCCCGGTTATGGTAGGAATAAATGTCTACAAATTTCAATCATTCCCTTGGGACTAGCCTTAAGGTGGATTACCTTATATGGGGATAGTCCTAACATGCCATTGAATGGGGATTTCACACTAAGGTTTCCATGGATGGTGTATATTTATGATTTGAATGAAATGACTATTGTAACATTCTAATCCCACACAAGCCATGCTTTGTGTGAGAAAAAAGGGGTAGCCAGTAATCAATATCACTACATATGGATGTAGGACATCGGTGAAAGGACAACACATTGGTTTTTAAATGTGGAGTTTGAGCCTTACAAAGGAGTCCTACATATCCTTTATATGGAAAGAATCAAATTCCTCACAGTTTAGTTGACTTCTAAAACCACTAATGGATGATAAATAAAGACCAACCCAAAGTAGTGATTGGGTATCGATGGTTTGAATGTTGGAGGCCTAAGAGTAATGACACCAACATGGATTCCCATCTGAACTTAGGACTTAAGAGGTCATCCTATGTATCCATATTATTATATGAATTTTAGTTCTTGTAGTTCAGTTGGACCAGAGCTTACACATTGAGGTTTCACTAGTATGGAGGAAGGAATATCATGAAAATAATTAGGGATTACAAAATTGAGATTTCCTATATGAACACTGATTAGGAATTTTATATTGAGGATGCCTTTATATGGAAGCGTGACAAGGTTATCATGTTATTGGATTACTACCTGCATTAGCCTAATTTTCTACTTGTCCTCGTTGACTACATGCCTAATATGCCCAAATTTTCAACCTGACAAGTTAGTGGATGTTTAGATATGCATGTTCATACAATGGACAAGTTTTAAGAAAATATCTTGATCCAATTGACTTGTTTGAAGGATTTCAAATAATTTGAATGGCATGTTTTAATGCCATCATATGATCAAGGATAACTTGTCTAGAGGCCATCGTTGGACTGAGATGGACTTTCCTAGAGGTCATCACATGATCTAGGATGAACTGTTTGGAGAAAATCTCAAGACCTATATGAGTTGTCCTATAATCCATTGCATGATCCATGCTGACATGTATGGAGGGTGTCACATGATTTAGTCGACATGTATTGGGGACATCATTCTCTCTGGATGACTTTCCCTGGTGTCATCTTGAATCCTTCCAGACATTCATGGAGGGTGTCACATGATCTAGATGGTATGTTCCAAGGGCATCATGAGATGTCTTTGACACACACTATCATCATCACATAATTTGGGTGAATTTTCTATGGACATTGCAATATCATGATAGTGAGGCTGGAGGGATTCACGAGACTCAATGGCATGCTTAGAGGGCACCATGTGACTTTATATGACAATTTTGAGGGACATCTCATGATCCAAATAGTTTCTCAAGGGAGTGTCTCATTATATAAGCAACATTTCTTGGTGCTATCACATAATTTGTATGAGTCATAGAAAGTGCCTGATGATCTGAAAATATGTTCTTCATATATGTCTCCCATATTTTAGTCTTTATTACAACATTTTTTTTTCATATATGCCTTATATTTTTTTTATAGTGTTAGGATTTTTTAGTTTTCATATGATTCAACGAATATGTGGGACCTCCTTCATATAACCCGGTTAATAGGCTAGAAGTCCTTTTCATAAACTCATGGGACCACAATAAGTGCCTATGAATGCCTAATGATCCCACATGTTTCCCTAGATTTTTCATGGTGGAAAACATTTCTGATCACAGGATTGGATAGTCCATTAAATCTTCTCCAATGCGATGATGCACTAGTTTGTAGACTCTATTGTTTATAATGTGTGTAGGGAGAGGATTTATATGCCTTTCCACTCCAGATATATTCCACCTTGTGTGTCATGAAACTCATAGATTAAGGTTGGAGTTAGTGGGGAGTTTGATGTTAAATGCTTCACATGATCTAGTTACGGGTTATCTAGGGGGAGTCATATGATAATCAACAACCACAATAATATTCCATCATCACCCCCTTTACTAGAATTTGTATAATCAAAAGGATTTTGGCTAACCATGTAGATATATCGAGGGAATTACACTAGGTCAGGACAACATGTCCGAGGGACTTCATAAGATCAAGACGTCTGTTGAAAGGATATCATGTGATATGAGATGATTTATCCAAGATCATATACTAGAAAAAGAAGGATTTATTATGGGGACATCACAAAATCAAGCTAACATTCCCAGAGGCTTCATCAGATCATTTTTTCTTATTGAGTTGGGCCTCATGTCGATCAATGATGATCACCTTGTACATATAATATTATTAGAAAAAATCATTGTATCTTCCCCTTGTAATAATCTCCCATAATATCCCCTTTATTTCATCCATTATTTCACAAAGGTTGGGGGTCTTACAACATTATATGAGTGTCATCAAAGACAATAACCCTCCTTATCTGTGATGCATTGTGTGACCAATGATGTGTCTAGTGGTTTTGTGTAATAATTTCCATGGAAAACCTTTCAGTTTTCCTTATAGAGATGATGGGGGAGAGCAGGACCAACCACACATGTATGAATCCCATCAAACGATGAGGGTGACATTCCAGTTGGCTCTTGTATAGTGTCTTACAAACTGCATGGGCGCATCACATGAGGATCCATGAAAATAAAATTCTTTATCCTTTTTTATATTGTTTCATTTTATTTTACAAGGGTTTTTGGATGTTTTGGAAGGAATATTCCATTTTACATGTCTGGTGACACAGAGGAGATCAGTTGGCAACCACCTCCTGATCAATGAATGTCTTTTTTACATTTATAAGAACAAGAGGATTGTCCAAGGGGGCTCTGCGAGACATGATGAAGGTCATAGACTATGCATGAACTTTTTTGGTTGAATTTTCATAATTCATAAGACAACATTTCCTTTGAAGTTTTACAAGATTAATGAGTTTTGACCACCTTCTTCTTCATTTTCTCTACTGATAATATAATACCATTTTTCCATTATTTCTTCTATTTTAGATTTTACAATGCTTATTTGGTGGGAATCAACAAATTCAACTTAGGAGAGACATCTAGGAGGAAAAGTTCTCAGTTATGAGGAAAGTAAATTCTCACCCAAGTCTTTTTTGGAATCTCTAATTGATGTCTTAGGTGATTTTTGGTATTTTTAGATATATTTGGTACTCCATGAAAGACCCTTTGAATAGGGTAATGGAGGGTTACTTATTAACCAGCCACTCCAACTCTCAGATCTCTTATATTATTCCTTCATCATGTGACCCCTTCATAATAATTATCATGAGAACTCATTTTGGGACCTTCCCACATGACTTCTTCATGAGCCCCATTTCAAAAGATATCTTCTTCCCCAACACTTCCTTTAACCTACCAAAAAACAATTCTCAGTAATTTCAGGAGACTTGGGCAATGCCTTTTTCCATATTTCCATCATTGGAGATTTGTTGGATCAGTTGGGTTGATCATGTTATAATATGATTATTATGTGGATCATGTGACCATGTTAGGGTCACATGATCTAAAATATGATGACTTTTTATGTGGATATGATATGTCTTGTGGGTTTATGTGGTTTTAAATTTCTTTATAGGGCGGTTCCTGACACCTTCAAGGGGCCATGTGATCACAAACCCCCTTGTGGATCATGGTATTCACGTGATGATGCTGGAACATCATTTGATGGGACATCCAATTGTCTGATGCTTCTAACACAAGCTTCCTAATTTTATGTAGATGGATTCCAGCTCTCATCATATTTACTCTATAATGGATAAGTTGAGGTCCAAGATATCTTGGAAACATAATTCTAACCCTCAATATTTTGTGTGCTCTGATAATGAGGTTTTGAAATGGATCCTATAATATGAACTCTAGGACTATCCTTTATCACACCTTCATCCTCTGTATATATTTGTCATTCTAGATGTTGTTTCCATCCCCTTTATACACTATATAAATCCATTATGTCGTTGTCAACTTCTATTTATTACATTCATATGAAAGTTTATAAATATTAAAATCGTATGACATCATAGTCCTAGGTATTTTCATATATTATAGAGAACTCCTTTCAAAGTACAAATTACTATTATTTTCAAATGAAGCCATTGATAAAAGGTATTCAAGCATATTTTTCTTTTACTTGAACAACCCAGGTAGTGTATATTGTTCAAAATGGGATTTACGCCCCGGTGGAAACTTTTTGGATGAATGGGCATCACCATTATGCTTTAGGTAGAGCTATATAGAATATTCTGACCAATTACTTGCTATATACCATTATGAAGCTATATGGGTTTCCCATTTCATCATCTATCATCAGACTTCTCTTCTCAGAGAACTATTTTCCCATTGGTTCCCTAGTATAAACTTATTCCATCTATGTCATGGTGAAGTAGGAATTAGCCTCTTGGATATCAATTGACTGGGTGGGATACCCCCCTTAGGGAAATGTAAGATGTGTTTCTTACTACTACAGATGTTTTGGATAACCCCATGAAAACTCAAGGCTTATCATGGTACATTCTCAAAATAATGAAGAAAAAGTTAAGATATTATTTGGCTATGGGATCACTCAACCCTATTAAATATTGGATCAATATTTTCAATTACCATAGATAAACTCGGCTGATCACTATATGATCTCACTTGCACCCTTCCCTAGAGGTTTGTGATAGTGCTGGTTTATACTGGGCTATCTTGGGAAATAAAGATCATACCAAAAGTTTCTACTGAGAAAGGATAGAGATATTCCTGAGCCTTAGGATGGAAGGTTTCATGTCCATGATTCGAATTGGGTAGATGTTTTTAGCTGGTGACTCCCAAATGGCCCAAAGGCCTTATTTTTTATTGGTTTTTGATAACCCCCCTTTCAAGGGATGACATGGAACCCTTACAAGGCCCGTAGGATCAGAGATTACATGGCCCATAGGCTTAGGAGATTACATGACCTGAAGGTCTTATGGAATTCAACCAGAATATCTAGAAGGAACTTCCCCTCCCCAACATCTGCATCATGAGAGTAGCTCTCCACCTTCGCATGACCGTTTATCTAGGCTTCCCTTGAAATCACAGGTTGGTCCCGATGACATAGCCATACCCTCTCATTCTGAAAAATCCATTTGGCTCTACTCTGGTGAGTGAACCTGCTCTGAATCCTCTTCTGGGGCTGTTCCTTTTTTGTAGAGTCTGTCTGGGGCAACTGCCTATGGCCCGAAGGCCTTGAGGTGGCCCGAAGGCCTTAAAGGTGGTTTGAAAGCCCTACTAACCCGATGGTCTGGGTGGCCCGAAATCCTTAAGGACTCTAAGCCTAAACCGGTGGCCCAAGGTGAATAGTTCTAGCTGCTATAGTACCGAACAATACCTGCTACAGTAACTGCTACAGTGACTGCTATAGTACCTACACAATGTACAGTTCTACTACAGTCCCTGTAGTGTGTACAGACTGCTACAATACCGCCTATTGTACAATATGCTATAATTCATGCTACAATACTAGCTACATTACTACTACAGTACTAGAAATATGCCTCTACCTAGTTTTGAACTTGGGTCTCAGGGTTGCAATTAATAATACCTCATCAACTAGGTTGAGGTACATGTGAAAAAACGTGTGTTGCTAACACCATCTCCCAGAGGGGGCCCCCACCAACCCAAGTGCGCACCACATTCCCTAGTTAAGTACTGTCTTTAAATCACCCTGTTCATAATACGAACAGTTGTTCAAGCATGGTGGGACTCGATCCTATTCCAGTTCCCACGGAGAGTGAGGGGTACAACCAGCGGGTACTACTTGGCTTACACCCCATGGGTTTTCTTAGCTAGTGACACATGCTCAAGAAACTAAGTTAACATGCCAGTGACAGTAGTACAACTAGCATAAGGAAAACGTCTCAATTTGGAGGTGCTGACTCTTTCATGACTTTAACTTCTTATGGGTCACATTAAAAATTGAAACATCGCTTATAGGATTGATGGTTCTATTCAATTTTTATTAAGCTGGATAGGGGTGTATTTCCCTTGCTAAGGATACCAGAAAACCACCAGGATCACTGGATCCATCTTTCACCCCTGGATTTTGGATATTTTTGATGTTGATGCCATTCCATTAGAACCAAATTAAGTTGTATATATGTTGAGTTAACCCAATTACTTTTATTTCATGCCTTATCCTACACCTACCAGGTCAATTATTGATAATAATCGTAGCTCTCTTGATGAAAGGTTATATAAGGTATCTCTTCGGTATGGGGTTATTACGGACATGATGGATGAGATAATCATTTGAGAGCTTTATAACCATTATAGGTTCTCTCACAAGTTCATATACATATAAAGGGGTTCCCCTCTCCCTTCAACTAGTGTGCACGAAGAGAAATATCCAGGAATAATTCACTAGTTTTGGATGACATTATTGTACAAGGATGTGAATAAAGAGATTATTATTATTCCTTTTGTCACCCATGTCTTTCTAGAATATGATTATACCCATGATATGGTAAAATACTACCTAGGTAGTGTGATGAATCAATTGGTCCATCAAGTGGACACAAAATTTTCCTTACCGATCCTCTATTTGTAGCAATGATGGAGCTACATTACGTTCTAAGAAACTTTTCAAGGAAGAGTTATAGTCACAGTGAAGAACATAAAATCATTGGGGTAGGTTCAATTGGGTATGTTTTCTCTTCCATGTGATTGACATGTGATATTAATTTTTAGGAAAGAGTGTATGGGGCTTGCTCTCCCTCTTCCTCACCAGCTCAGAACATTATTTCCCCTTCTAATATACCCAATGCAGAAGTTACAAAGGCTCAAACATGGAACATACTAATTGTTATTCGTAATAATACACTAATTAATGAGATTTGTATAGTAGTGTTTCATTACCAAGAATAACATATTGTTTTGGCTGTTTATGGATTTGGGGGTGGATGGAATTTGACTATAAACTATTGTATGAAATCATGAAACAATTCATCCTAATGCAGTAAGAGTTGGATTCTTGTTAGAGAGGAATTCATGATCCTGATGATAGTTCTCCTCTAGTTTAATTGATGAAGGAATAATTAGAGGCATTGGAATAGAGCCATTATTTTATATTTGAAATTAATTCCAAAAGAGGGGTCTTGACCACACAAATATCAAGGTATGAGGAGATCTTAGCTCACTTAAATCATGACCTTTAAGCATCATAATACTCATTGGAAACCACCTAGAAAATAGTTTATTAAATGTTTAATATTATTGATACCCTTCACTCCTAGTTTATAGTGGAATAAGTGGGGAAGATAGAACTTCAACGCTCAATAATTTATTCTCATTAAACTCTTTCTGACTTGACCAACTCAACTGATCAAATCTTATTCTAGTTTGATCTTTGATGTGTATTTTGTTTTGGTAAAATATTTAGAGAGACTCTAAAATATAGAGATACCTCCATATGTATTCTGTCGATGAATATATGTTATGAACCTTATATATCATTATCCAATTAGCATTCACTACTAACATGCATGACATTTCATTGATCAGATATGAATCATAAAAAACACCCATATTTTTCATAATATCAAGTCAACGTGAATAGCTGGATTTGAATATTTAAATCATAACAGATTCTCCACAATAAATGCCACTTAATTCCCACAAACCAGAGATTCATCACTGATGTATATATTCCAGTTAATAGGAGATTACCTGATTTATAAGAGGATTATTTTTTTAAGATATATGCCCTAGAGGGAGTATTCACTATCTTTTATTGAATTCTATGGACATAGAATTGATAACTTGATTTTTATTGAGGACATATGCTGGGACTCAAAATATTAATTTCATTATATTTCCCTAATTATTTCCTAAGCATTACATAGGGGAATACATAGTGGGAATGTACAAGTCTTTTTCTCAGGTGGCCCTCTTATAGGTTTTTGACCTAAAAAGTATTATGCATTTCCCACTAATACAATATAAATTGTTCTTTTGTTATAGTTTAGGGTCTTATAGCTCAAAACATATATCACTAGTAGATTAGGGTCTTTTATATTAGACCTTATATTGATTTAGTTTAGGGTATTTTATCTTAGACCTTATGTGATAGTTAATATACCATTTATGAAGTTGTAGCCTTCGTTCAGTTTAATGTCTTGTGATGAGGATGTCTACCTTGCAGTTTAATGTCATGTGGTAAAGACACATATATTTTATGTAAATTAATTGTCTAAGTACATCAACTAATATTATTATTAAATTATTACCACCAGTACCTAATTGCTGAATACAAGAATATGGGACATACATTCCATGGATAACCCGAAGCAATCTAGATTGATAAATTTTCAATGGTGTTTTCAGGGATCACAAGGATTGGAGTTCCTTTCTTGTATGTAGGAGACACCTTTGGTTGGTAGGTAAAGTCACTTATACATCAGTATAATGGTCAAACATAGGTGTCTCAGATATTTTCCAAGGGTCATGGAAGATTTATGAGGGTAATATTGGTTGAGGGTGAAACACTAGGGATGCTCGGTCCACTTGGATTGTTAGAATATCATTTGAGTAAGTCATAACCCAAAAGTCTGTGTTGGGGAATATGAAATGGGAAAGACATTCCAGAAATGACCCATAACATCTAGAGGTCCTAGGTTCCAATGCGGTGTTACCAGGGATCATCAGTATCAGAGTTCCTTTCCTATAAAGTGGTGATGCCTCTAATTGGTAGGTCAAATCCCTTTTACATGATACTATAGGGATTACATGAATGATCAATTAGAGTTGATCCAAACTCTTTTTTGAGGGTAATAAAGGATCTAATAACTCTCAAACGCATAGATGATTTGTTTGGGTATAGAGTAAAGGCTATCCAGGAAGGATTTTGGAACCCTAGGGAAGTTTAGAAATTATGTGAAGATCAAGTCCTATTCCCTGTGGTTTCGAATCATAGGTTGTTGGCCATTAAAGGATCAAGAATGGATTATTGCATTTATACATTGATATAGGTTACAAATCATGATGACACAACATTGAAGATATCAAATCTCCCCAAATAGTCTGGTTATAGGGACTATCAATCATGGTCTAAATTACTCAAGCCATGAGGATGATATGGTACAATCATAAAAATAATGGCCCATAACACTCCGAGGTGCTCAGTTCTGCCACAGTTATGTCAGGGATCATAAGGACCGAAAATCCTTTTTTTCAATGTGATGCATTTTGTTGATGGCAACAAGTGTATACATAGGATCTGTAGGAATAAATGTATAGTAAAAAAAGGTTCCCCGCAATATGGGTATGTTTTTCATGGGATGTGGAATCATTATAATGACCCTAAGAGCTCATATCTTGATGTTTTTTGTGTAAAATGTAATATCCAATAAGGTTTTAAGTACCCTATAAGTTGTGTCACTGCCTAGTGAACACGTTATCACAATAAGGTGATGTGGAAAACCATTACTATAAGTTGATCCTAAATTAGAGGGTCTACCGAGTATGAATCAACTTCTACTAGGACTCCGAAGTAGGCCTTATGAGTTTTATTCCTTATCAATTTAAGCCCTAATTTTTCTTAATCTCAAGAGAGGAAGAGTTTTGGGAGTGAAATATTGAATGTTTTTCAGGGTTTACTTTGTGCTTTTCAACCTAATATGTATTATGTGTCTTTTACTTGTAGTTTAAGGATTTTCAATTTGTAATATCAAAGACTAGAGTTTATGGTTGTACACATTGAACTAAAGTGAATGCAGTTTATGGTCAAGAGGCTTATGGACCTATCGTGGGTAAATGTTACAGAAGAGGCTAATTAGGATACCTGGGGTCAAGATTATTCTAACATATTTATTATAAAAAATATGGGAATTTTTTAATTCAAGTCACATTGTTATCTGTTCATGGGTAATGATATGGGAAAAGAAAGTTGAGGATGACCAAAAAAACCCCCGGGTGCTTGGTTCCACCACAATGACGTCAGGCTCACAAGGATTAGAAAGACCTTCCTATAGTGCTGATATATTTTTGGTTGGTTGGGTTGAGACCATATGAATTAATAGAATGGTCAAGTAGAGATATCTATTAACATTTCCAAGGGACTTGGATGGTTTCCGGTGACTTGAGGTGCTCAAGGCATAAAATGTGATTCATGGGCAGAGGGGCTTAAAATATAGAAGAATCACCCGATAAAATAGTTGACCAGGGTAAGGCTATTGTTTCCCATTGATAATGAATGATGATTGGTTATGGAGTTCACATTTGAATTTAAAGTAGTGTGGAATTACTCAGTATGTAGTTTTAATGTCTTGCAACCAAGACATTTTCCTCGTAGTTCTACATCAGTCGATTAGTAATTTTTTCATTTCCTTGTAGTTTAACGTCATTTGGTAAAGAATTTTTCTACATATTTATAGACCCTATGAAGTTTGGGGTTAATTTATATCTTTTCACACATAGATTATAAACCCAAGATTATATATTTATGTGTCCCAACATATCCTACAATGATAGGAATCAAGCCATATGTAGTTATGTTATAAAGGTTTCTTGCATAGGTCTGACCCATATATAGGGATGGGGAAATATTTTTTTTGTTTTTTCAGGGAAGGAACTAATAATCTGTGATCTGGGTATCACTATGTATCCTATGATGATAGTAATCAATGAATACATAGTTCTTGAAAAGGAAATTCTCTATATAGGTCTGAACCATATGCAGAGGGGGGGGGAATTATTCCCATTGATTATGGTAGATAGGCACATGATTGGATATCCTTGCCTCCCTACATGTATTGTGATGATATGAATCAAGGTACACATTGTTCTTGACATGAAATATATTTTAATTCCATGTCGTAAGGATATAGGCTCCCCGATGTGAAAAGGGAATATTTCGGGTGGATATGAGACCTGAAATATGTCAATAACTATGTATACTGTGATGAAAGGAATCAAAAAACACAAATTTTGTGAAAAATATCCCTACGTAGGTCTAACCCATATGTAGGTATGGGAAATTTTTAAGTTTATTTTTTGTAGTTGGGCCCAATATTGGTGATCAAGGAATGAATACATACCATAAGATTACAAGAATTGAGCCACACATGGTTCTTGAATTGAGTTGTGGTGGGATTCCAACACAAAGGGCAGTGTCCCTCTTGGATGAGGTCCATAATAGTGTGTTGTTTTGTGTCATATAGAGGACATTAAACATGATGTTTGAAGTCAAGTAGTGAGAAATCATGGTGTTCCATTTAAGGTCTTGTATTCAGAACCATGCCAACCTTATAATTAGATGATATTTGTTGATCATGTGGGGAATCCCCTACAAGAAGTCCTAAGCACAGGTGATCTATGATCGATATGAGAGATAAGGAATGGAAAAGTTTACATTCATTAAGTTGAGACAATTAGATAAATGAAAGGGGTATTTGGTATCATGTAGTGGCTAAGCCAAGATATAGGACTCATGAATCCCTACATATCTCATTGAAATGAGAATCAAGAAGCACATAGTTCTTAAAACCTATCCAGTAAAGTTTCATTCAACAAGGACATCAGCCGTGTAGTTTAAAGTCATGTGATAATGATGTGTGTGTCTTAATGAGATAGAAGAGAATGTTGCAACTGGGCCCAAGAATGGGGATCTAGGAATCACTATGTATCTTTTGATAGAAATAATACATCCAAATATAGTTATTGTATTGATATATTACCTATTTGGATTTGACTATCACCCAGGGATATTATAATTTCATCTTTCATTCACACAAATCATGCTCATGTGTGGCGAATCATCAATGAGAGGGTGATTCCTATGATGATTAAAATCATTCAATGAGGAAATCATTTGTACAGTTTATCATCATGTAAAAAGGTAATTTTTTATAGTTTAACATCATGTAGTCAAGATGATAGATTCTATGTAGTTCAATATCTTTCTACTTGGACCTATTCTGTACAGTTTAACATCAGGTTGTTTGGACGAGGGACATTATTCAGTTTAACATCATTCTTCCAGGATAAGAGATACTAATCATTTTAGAGTCTTGATGGTAGGACCTATAATGTAAAATTAACATTCATGTGGTCAGGACATGTTCCATACTATTTAATGTCATGTGGTTAGGATTTGAAACACTATGTAGTTTAATTTCTTTCTAACAAGAATATATCCATCAAATTTAGTGTCATTTAGTATGGAAAAGGTCCGTATAGTTTATAGACATATGGTCAGCAAATGGTTATACAATTTAGCATCATGTGATCCATATTGTTTAATGTCGTGTGTCCACGATGGGATATGATTCATGGCAGCTATGTAAAGTATTTCTTAATTAATATTGTATTGGTGGTGGTGGTGGGGGGGGGGGGTGGGGTTAACATGTTCACTATACATTGTGGCCAGTGAGTAATATCTATTGTGTCTAGTAATAATTCTCCATTCTAATAGACATTATGAATGATATAAGTCACACCCCATTTGGGTTCTATCATTTGAGGTTTCTTTCTTGGTATCATTGGGAATCTAAGATCCAATACCAGTTCTCTATGAAGGAACAAACAGAGGAAGAACTGTTTATTTAAGGCCCATGTGATCTGATTTTGATGATCTTCAAGGTTGTTCAATTTATGTATCATGTTCTCATTAATACAATCCAATTCATCCAACCACTTTTGTGACTACTCATCATATAATAGTTGTCTATAGATATCTATTCAAAGTGATGGAAGTTGGAATTCTATGGGAAGTACTACCTTAGCCCGGTACACTAAGGAATATAATTTTTCTTGTGTAGAAACACGTATAGTGGTATGTTAGGCCCATAATGTATGGAGGATCTTATCTGGATTGGACTTTATGTCCTTTTTCACTATATTCTGGTGTATATTCTATAGAGTATTATTAAGGGATGTTACTTTTCCATTTTCTACTGCATGATAGTGGGATGAATTATTGTACTTGATGTTATACTCATGGTATAATTTCATCAACTCTGTTGAATAGATATTGGTTCCATTGTCCGTCAATATTATTTCAGAAGATCTGATTCTACTAATGATCTAAGACTTCATGAAGATAATGATATTATTCATCCCAAATTCCTCAATGGGTATTTCCTTAGCTCATTTGTGAAATAAGTCGGTGATAGTTAGGATGTACTTAAATTTTCTATATTTGGATGGGGGATATGGCCCCACAACATCTATTCCCCACATGGAAAATGCTTAGGAAAATGTAGCTTTATTTAGTGATTCTGGAGGTTTATAGATGAAGTTTTCATGAATTTGGAATGTATGAAATTTCCTTTTGAATCCCCCACAGCCCTGTATTTTGGTTTTCTAGTAGTAACGCATCGTCTCAATTTGGTGGGGATCTTAATCCTAAACTGTTGATCACCAAAGGACCCTACATGGTCTTCTTCCATGATATTGGGAATCCCCCTTTTTGATATGCATCAGGGGAGGATTCATATGAAGCCTCACTTGTAGAGGGATTTTTTCCCATTTGGACCATCCCATCAGGTGAAATTTTCTACATGGAATCAAATTTGTTCCCTTACATCTTGATCTATTGGGAGGATACCATATTGGAGGTAACCAATTATGGGGTTCATCAATCTAGGGGTGGATATTAGTTCATCAAACTTATGGGTAGTTTTGATCTACTTTATTTATTCCATATCAAATATTATAATCGATGAAACCATTCGTCGGTGTGTGATGATAAATATTGCTTCCTCCTAATCATGTTCAACCAGGACTATGGCTATATTATACAACTTTTCGGCACAAGAATTTTGTGATCAGGGGAAATGATGCAACGTAGGTTTAGAAGGTAATTTTACCATTAGTCCCTGATGTTGATAGTGAGAGAGGCTAATTCTTTGTTTTTGATTTAATATTTAACAATGAACTGCTTCATCACTAGTTCCAAATCCCATTTTATTATCAGGTAGTCTATTTGTAGTTGCAGGGATAGTTCCAATCAAATGATGAGGTCTTGGTATTTAGCCTCATTATTCATGAAACCTTTGGATATTGATAAAGAGTTGGGAAAAAATTCTTTTTCTATAGAAATAGATATAATAATTAAGTTAACCCTATTTATTCTTGGATTTTATAGTCACTTGATGATATTAATTTATGAGGGACCACCCAAATACATCTCCCATGTCCATGGAGTGTTATGGGAAAAGAAGACCTATTCACATGGAAGTTCGGTGTCCACCAGTGTGCTTTCTGGGGTGGGATGTGCCATGATAAAATCATCAAGATCTTTCCCTTTAACTGAATTATGAGACATGAAATGGATGTTATAATTTTTTTGAATGAAAACCCATCAGGCCAAACAGATATTCACCATGGGACTACCTAGGATGTACTTGAGAAGATCAATTTGAGATACCTGGTGGACTTTGTGGTGTTTCAAGTAATGCCTCATCTTCTGTACTGCAAAGATGAGTGTGAGAAAATACTTATCAATATGCATGTATTGGGTCCTAGTACCTAAACTAATTCATCTATGGTAGTAGGTACTTTTATCATTCCCCATATCATTATTCTATTTGAGGATAGCACCAAGTGATTGTTTCATGATGAACACCTATAAGTTGATTGGCTTTCCTTCCACCGATGGCAGCAATATCAGAGGATGAAATTGGTACTTCATGAGACTCATGATGGATTATTGGGATTCATCATCCCATTGTTATAGAATTACTATATTCATTATCTTGGTAAAGGGGAGATATTTTCCACCAATTTTGGCTATCAATTACTAAATGTATACAAGGTTCCCTTTGATCCCCCTTAGTTAATTGAGTTTCTGATGGGGTAACATTTCTATTATTTCAATAGTATTTTCTAGGACGACCTCGATGCCCTGGTGGAAAACTAAAAAAATAAGGAATTTCCCCGACGTTACCTCTAATGTGCAATTTTGAAGATTTATATTTAGACTATACTATCACAACTTTTCGAAGATTATTTGAATATCCTTGATGTGACCACGTGTAGTTAGTATTTGACCACCTGGTCATAAAAAAATTCAGTTATTTAGCCCAAGAAGGTATTAAAGATACAATTCAGGGCCTGTTAATAATTATCACCATCATTATTTAAACCAAAGGGCATGAATTGATATCAAAATATCCATTATGGTTCTCTGAAGGAAGTTTCTTCCACATCTTTAGGAGCCATATTTATTTAATTGTACCTTAATTTCCCATTAATAGTGAAAAGGGATTGGAATCCATCTGTTTCATAAATAATGTGTTCTATGATAGATAATGGGAAGCCATCCTCAATGAAATATTTATTAAGGTCTCTGAAATTGATGAAAACTCTAATATTCCTATTCATTTTCTTGATTGAGATGATGTTGGAGAGCCATATTGGGTATTTCACTTATTAGGAACAAAAATTAAATTCACAATTTTTTGACTTATACCTTTAAATTGGTATCATGAGAGAGGTTAATCCTCCTATATCCTTGCTTTCATCCTCAATTGTCATTTGGTAAGCCACGATTTTGTGTAGCCACATCTAGATTTAGTATAGGGATTCATGTATAATTCTAAGAGAACACATATTGATGTTGCTTTATAAATTCAACAAACATATCTTAATCCTTGAGGGGAATAGAGAAACTAATTAATGTATTCCATGAGACTTCTTCTATACCTAGATTAACCTTCTTGAGATCATAAATGGTGGCATACATTCCTCCCTCAAATTCAGGAGGGGTGTTCCCAAGGTCATCATCTCTTTATTCCATCTAGGAGTTTTTTGGCATTTTTATATGAGGTAGAAAAGTTTTGTTCATATTTCTCACCATCGGGATGAGTGAGTCCATGAGAAGATATGTTTTCATCCCCCACCATCATATTTGTGGTAAAAATATTCTGGAGATGATTGTATTTAACTCTATCACTAGTGATAGAAGGGTCTTTGTCATTTTTGGATCTAGTCTACACACTTGACTATATTTATGGGTAACACATAATCATATCAAGCATATTTCAATGATTTTTAGGGGTTTTACCTAGGATATTGGGTGATGAAACTAATGTATTGTCATTGACCATTTGTTGTTTACCTTCCCTTATAATGAAACCTAACTTATACTATGTGGATTAAAATTTCTTTAAGGGATAATTTTCACCATGTTTTATGTAGACCTTTCCATCAATGGGATACTTTATACACTAATTAAATGTTGATGGTACCGCCACGTGGTTGTGGATCTGGGGACTTAAAAGTAAAAAATTTTATGTGGTGTCTCACTAGATAAACATAAACTTATAAATATATGTGAGATCCCCAAATTAAGCTTTTATCCCGATCTTCCTAAGATTTCTTTGCTCACATTTATCATATCATTGAATGGTTATCATTATTGGAGAAAAATACCCTTCTTTATATACCAAATGTCAAAGTGTATGAATTGAAATGAGGATGATCCAAAAACCATTTCCAACCAAAAATCATTATTTTTTGATATTATTATTTATTATTGAAACATATAAGGGCCTGATGGGTCCCTATATGACCTCTTCCCAATCTAGTTTTGTGAATGAGTTGGTGACATGGAATTCTGATGAAATGGTCTCCAATTGATAATCCTCAGCAATAGAGACTTATATATAAAACACTAGTGTGATATTTTGTGCTTAAATGAGTGCCTATATATGTTATTTTTAAATATGGAGTGCATCCAATATTGAGATCTTGGATAGGACAACCACCCACTACTTCAGAATGTCATACTTTTATACGATAGGTTTGTGCCTCATAAGGTGGGGGTTGCATCATATTATGCAGTTTCGTGGCTTGGGAATTTGGGGTGCATGGCCTTGGTGATTTTGAAAAGGTCTTGGAAGTATCTAAATCTTGTGACATAGGTCACATTATCCTTATATATTATCTATCTTGATGAGATAATCAGACCCCCTATTGGTGGTCATGTAAGACAACTGGGAATAGGTGACCACTGGAGGATTCTAGGAATCCTACACATCTATTTTATGTTTGATGGAGTATTTTACCATGGTTAGTATCTTTATGTTTGTCTTATGTAGGGATGAAACCATAATATTGGGTTCCTCCATGCTCACGCTGTCCCCTATACCATCGACTCATGTGCCTACGACCATTGGATCTTTGGTTAGGTACATGCAACTCACACATAAAGGCATATTAATTATCAGATAAGGTTTCTTCCAGTTGTATCACTTTGAAATATCTAAATATTAGATTTTAATTCAATTATTGTTCTATTTTGGGGTTTGGTTACCATCCTACAGAAATTGTAGGGATGAATTCTACAATTGGTAGAGCTTGTATTAGGGCGAAAAACGACTCTTCCTCTTCTATCACTTCATGTGTCCAACTGTCAATCTAAATTTTAGGAGGAATATTTGATGCCTCCTCCCAAGGAGATTTGAAGATTGAGAATCTTCAAAGATATTATGTTAGGGTTGTATGATCTTGAGCAACTTCTTTTTGAGTCATAAATTTTTCAAGATTCCACCTACACCTAGCTAATTTTTTTTCATATCACCTTCTCATTCTGATTGGGTATCTATTATATGGGTAGCCTACTCTAGGGAGTTACTTGACATCACCTATCCTTAATCGACCATGATTTTAAGGATATATCTGAATACGAAGAAATCCTAGATGTTGTGACTCAATGTTCTTTGAAAAGGTTAGTAGTTGGGACATTTGGGGAGGTTGACCTCATTGGGATTCCAGGGTTATGGCTACAAGAGCATGTTAATATTCATTTCTATCAGGAAATAACTAAGGACTTTTTTTATTTCATAAGGAGTATGATTTATTCATCCATTCCTCAAATCCTGGGATACCTTGATATTTCTATGATTCAATTTGAGGGTGATTTAGTTATTTTTTTCCCTCTATTGGAGGTGTTGGGTGGTTTGGGACCTACCTAGGTGTTTAAATGGGAAATAATTTGGGGTTTAGGATAAAATTGACTATATTTTTCCTTAATAAGATTTCCCTTATGCTAAGTGAAAGATTAAGGATTTATATCACATCTATTGAATGGTGTTTTCGAGTCGTTGTGACATTTATATAAAATCCCAAAATAGACATAGATATTTCATTGGGATATGAGGTGTCTACAACTCATCCTATATATTTTTGCACATTTCTTTAGAAATAGCTCCTATGAGTGAGGGCTGATGAGTGAATATGTTTTACCTTTCCTTTTGTATATTAATTCATTAGACTAGTTATTTTCTCATTGCTTACATTTTATTAGGTCAATAATTGTTTTTTTCTTCAAAATAGCGATGATCTCATAAAGGAATTAATGAAGAAGGTCTTCCCATATTGTAAAAGATCCTATAAAAATACTGATAGACCAAAAAAAGGTCATACCTGTAAAATTATATAGAAAACATATCATCCAGGTCACCTATTGCAGATCTTAAGGGCCCATCATGAGAACTCATTGGGACATGAAGTACGTGTGATGTTGTTCTAGGTCTCCTTTGTTATAAAAGGTGGAGAAGGTAGGATTATTGAAATTGGGTGGGGGTATGGTTTCAACCACACACTTATGATATGTATTTTTATTCAGATTCATTGGTTCATGTCACCCTTCTATGTCTTCCATTCATGTTTCTAGTGACTCATTAGAATTGAGCATTTCCAGATGTACTATTGCCTAAACTACATCTTCTCTATTGGGAGTGGATGGGTTTTTATGTGATGGACCAATTTTAATTTCTTGATAATTCTAAATCCTTGAAAAGAATGAATGGTTTCCCTTTTTAGATAGAGCCTATAGCCATAATGGAGGGTAGTCATGATCATTTTCAACTTTATCATCTATGTAAACTAACTACATGGATCTGGAGCTGGTATGATGACCAGATTCATCATTTATAGATAGATTAGATTTGAGTGGGAGAATATTTTTCTCTGCCTGAAGAGGATACCCAATGGTAATGTTTACCATGAGTATCTCCTCATTGATTTGTCACATAGTTTTATTTGTTTCTAGAATTGTGACAACTATTCCTCTGTGGAACGATATTTGGTTCTTCTAGGTAGTGATTGGGTTGTAGACACACTATTCAAATTATCTTTGATAGTGTTCCTCCATAACTATGGGAAAACAATATTTAGAGGTTTCAAGTTTCGGATTCTCCTCTAGTTTTAGGTATGTAAAACCTTAGTGGGTGCATCTAGATCCTCCTCTCAGGGTATAGTTTCGTTATTTCATCCCACTAAATCTACCTCTTGGTTCAATTTATATGTTTTGATATTAGTGATGGAATTCAAAGAGGTGTATTGAGAAATGGTAGTGGTCCAACTACTCTAAAAAATAGAATGATTCTTCACTACATGAATTAAGGTCATTTCAGGAACCATTGGCCATAATAAACATTTTTGGATTGCAACCCCAACGAGGTTTGATTACATTCACTATATGATCCTACCATCTAGGTTTGTGAGTAGTGACCTTGAGGGAGTTTCTGGACATGTTTTCTGAGTGGGCATAAATAGTAGATGTTCATCTTATGGTTGGTGGAATGGATGGGATGCCAACAATATATATTTACCACTAAACATAGAGAATACATATTCTCTATGTGGGGATTATGATGATGAAAATTCTCCCATCCCTATGCGATGGGGACTATTTGGGGAAACTATTTGTATTTATGGATCGTATTGCTGAGGTCTGATGGTTTGACTCTAGGATTTGATGAAATATGAGATAGAAATTGAGATATAAATTCCTCTATCCTAATAGTATGGGGTTGATCTGGAACTATCGTTGATTTCCTCAAGACCCTCTTGGGGGATGATGAATTTAGTGATGATGATTGAGATAAAAATCACCCCAGAACAGTGGTATGTGGTTTGTTTTCTAAAAATCTTAATATGTCCTTAATCCTATCATCAATTGACAATTTCAAGGGTGGAGGTTGCGTTAGATATTTCCCTGACCCAATGGGATGGGTTTCTCTTGGAAGGATATAATAGAATATTCGTTTTCAACCTATTTAATATGTTTCTTCTATGTTCATGAAGGAGTTGGGTACAATGGAAGGCCATTATGTGAGTCATTTTCTTAAAGAAGTTTCTTATTTGGTCAAAACATTGGCTTATGTTTCATAAATTCATTTACATTGTTTTGAGGGGCCTAGTTATAAGAAATTTTGGCTATCCTTTCTATACAAAAATGATGTATTGGAATCATTGATGAAGGGGAATTATATTTTATTGACGAACTAGATCATGCATTACTTGGTCCCATGATTTAACTAGAGCCTAAGATATTTCGGGACTCTATACCCAAGAAGTTCTTCTATTCTAAGGGTTCAGTAAAGCATTATGCTCTATAAATTCCCCATAGTTGAGTACATATGCATGAAGATGCTTTAGAGATCAGTTTCCATAAATCTTTGATGCAACATAGAAAATCATGTTGTATATTTCTGCTATGGTTTTTAAATTTTCGGCCCCAAGCCATGAAGATTGTATTCAGGTCTAATTAAAAAAAGAGTATCTTCATGGTCTTAATGTGATCCTCCTGTACTAGATAAAAAGGTCTCTAGAAATCAATCAATGATGGGTAGCCCACATATTTTGATTAAGATAAAGCATAAAATCCTTCTCTAGATCATCTACGATCTCACAGTTTGAAATAGAATGGGGAAGACCATGGTGGGGAGGTTGTTTCTGATTAACACTCTCCATATGTCAATGCAAACCTCCTCTTCATCAGAATCACATTATTGCATCAATTTATACCATAGAAAATGGTTCTCAGGTTCACCTGCTGACTATATTGAGGTATTTTTGGATGTTTATGGGGAACTGTATTTGGATGAGCCTTATGTTTGTATCACTTATCTATGCTAAGATACTAGATTTTTGAGAACCTCTCTATATGGTGGTGTCTAGGAAAGAGGATTATTTCTTTATCTATGGGATATATCACCATGGGGAGGTTGATCATTATGTATGATAGGAGTAGAGTCCCTACGATCAATATCCACACTAACACATAGTGGACTATTGCGGTATTGATCTCCTTTTACTTCAGTTAAAGAGTCGAAAAACCATCATGGTGTTGAGAATGTGTCTAAAAAATGTAAGGAAAATGTAATTGATAAAATTAGGGATACAAACCTTCTTCTTCATTGTGTCTGGAATATGATGACCTTCCTTTTGAAACTGTGCAGGGATATGTGTCTGTTGTATAATAGATGTCCGACTATATTGATAGCCATTTGGAGTTATGAGAATATAAGACCACTGTAGAGAATCTATTAGAATACTCTTGGGAGATTATTCATTATTAGTAGGAATATCATCGTACCCTTAAGTCATGTTCCTCTCTCACATGGTGATCCTCAAACATAATGGGAATGTGAGCCCTATCCAAAGCTTATGGTATATGATACCTATATTTTTTGACCGGGATATGAGGCTTTCCTAAGTCATGTTTTTCTCTCACATGGTGATCCCTAGTTGGAATGAGAATATGATCTGAGTCCTATTGTAAAATTTTCATTAGAATATGATGACAGGCCTCCGAAATGGGAGAAGGGATATGAGTCTTCATTAGTATGGACTCGAAGGATGATGGTACAATTGTTCATCCACGAATGTATGGATATGAGTATTCATTATTTGATTTAATATAATATTTCGGGTAGAGTCATTGTATGGAATATGGGAATGTCCCTAATATTTTTCCAATTTTACTATGTTAGCCACAGTTAGAATTGGAATTTGAGCCCAATCCTGAGAGTTTTGAGTATGCCCCTGTTCTTTTTCAATGGGAATATGAGCCTGTCCCAAGACATGTTCCACCCTCACTTGGTGAAACCAATCCAAGCTGAGGATATTATCCTTATCCAAGTCTATTGGAATATTCCTATAGTGTTTTAATAGGAATGTTTCACTATCCATAGGCATCATCCTCTTTAAATTAGTGAGATTCTGTTTGAATGGGAATATTATCATGGTACGATGCCTCATCATTACCAAAATATATCAACAATCCTCCAGGATGGGAGATAGAATGTTCTCTTGCTTCGGAGTAACCAATTGATCATACTGATCAGAGTGTTGTGCTACCCTAGTTTTTGAGATATGAATATAAACCTACACCTATATCTATGCCAATGTAAGAATATGATGGTGGAGTTCTTCAGTTTTCTCCAAGATGTAATGGAACTTTACAAAAGTGTGTGTAGGAATGTAAGATTATAAATTTTCTATCTCCAATATATACTGGAAGTTATCTTTAATTAATGTAGGGATATGATCCCACTTCTTACATTATTATGCTAACATAGTATACAGATGGGATTCATGCACCAGGGTAGGGATGTGCGCCTGACCCATGATTTAGTACAAGAATATTCCCACAAAATTATCACAAGTGAGAAAGAATATGAGCCCGCTTCTTGGTTACCATCAGAATAAACTATCAGACATCCTTAGTGGGAGTGATGATATGATCCCACTCACAATTATCCTCATCCTTCCACACCATATGTGTATTAATTATTTCCCGTGCATGGGTATTGATGGTGGTAGTGTATCGAGAGGTTCCTTTTGTAGATGACTGAAGGGAACTAGTGTGACAGTGTTGTCATAGACGGCTAAGAGGATCCATCCTTGGAGGCACTAGAACCAAAATGGATCTGTAGTTGATTCCATGGTCCACCTTTATCAAATACTGAAGGTGGTGATTTTCATGCATTGGGGAGAAGCTTGTAAAGTGGTCGGTGATGGAAATGAGTGCCACTGTCTTTACTTCAAATTTCTTTAGACAACACAGACTCATTGGTTTCATTATTGGGAGACCCTCATCGATAAAATCAAGGGTCATGATCCTTACCTTTTTATTTTATTCTTAGACCATTTCATTTTCCACCATGCACTAATAATGTTGGGTGGGTGAGGTCATTATGAGCTCCGCAGGGATTGTAGATGTAGTTGATTTTCCAAGATGACGACTGGGTGAAGACATTATCTCATGTTAGGTTTTGTTTCTGTAAGTAGTATTTACATCCACAAAGATAAAAAAGGACAAGGTCACCATGTAGTTCACCATTATAGGAATTCTATGTGATCAATTTAAAATTAATGGGTAATAAAATTCTATTTTATTATTACTAACCTGACTATTTTTCTCATGTGGACTTGTCAATGTGAGGATGGACTTATTTCATGAGAACCCATGCTATAGAGGATCATCTGTAAGAACCACTTTAGATTTTTCTGTTTTTTCTGTGTTGGATATGTAAATAAAGTCAATTGACACATGGTAAACAAAATATTTAGTTATTTTAAAATTGAAAACAACTTCACCATTTTTTTCATCAGGAAAGATACAATTGAGGAGAATTTGGTTTGACCCAAAGTTTTATTTGGGGGGGGGGGTTAAATGGATTGCAAAATTATTTACATTGGGTTCACCCTTATTTCTCTCAATAGATACTCCCAATGGTTCCCAAATCTATAACTGGGTACAGACCTTCTCTCTTAAGGATGGTGGTTAGTTGGGATTTTGGACCTAATGAAACATAGGAACTCACATTGGTCAAGAGGATGGGTGGTTTAGATCATCAAACCCTTTAGGGGTAATTGTTCCTTTCTTTGGGACTCTATTATATATTTAAGATATGATAATTAATCTATTACTAATCTCAATGTGGGAAAAATTACACTAATAAAATTATTATAAGTTAAATCCTTTTATATGTGAAGGAGACTATTTTAGTGAGTCCATCTAAAATGTCCCAACCGAATTGAATACCAAACCAGTAGTTAAACTAGACACAACAAGGCCTCAAGAACACCTACCCATACACCATAGGGTTTTTAGTATTAGTGAGGGTCTAGTGGTGGTATGGTGGGGAGACAATACCCTCCTTACCAGAGTATAATAATGGTAAAATAAGGTGAAAATTAGAAGGAAGTAGCAGAATCAGTAATAATTAGTGAAAAAAGGTGAAAGATAAATAGAATGACTAAATAACAACACCAAATTCCAAATATACAACTATGCATGAATGGTCAAAATGATACTACAAGCATAAGTGAAGAATAAAAATATGAAACATGTAGTATAATAAAATAAATCAATAAATAGAAGAATAAAAAGATAAAGAAAAATTCCCTAGGGCAGCCTCCATGAGCATCCTGAGTACTGGCTCAATGTTGTGATTCAATATCCCAGTTATATGTGTGATAAAATAGTCTATAGAACCCGGTACTCCAACCATGAGGCCTGTCCGGGTACCCCAATGAAATAGAGGCCAGAAAAAGGTGTTATATATACTTAGTAGGACATCACCAATGATGTCTATAAAATAATATAGTTCATTCAAAAAAAATAAGTATTATGTAGGATATAAAAGTAAAGTAGCAATGTGAAATAAATAAATAACGAAGATGGATAAGGTCCCTCAATTACTTCTCATCAGCCAAACCTGCTTCATCCTCACACAGAAATGTCCAAAACAAATGTAATTTGTACAAGCGATATATGAGGGAAGTGATAAAATGTTTTTAAAAATTTGTAACATGAGATGGACCGAACCCAATAATTTTATTTGTCCTAGAGGAGGCATCCCTGATACAAAAAAGTGAATCAAACTTTACTATAAAAGTAATTATGAAACTGAATAATATATATCCTTGACCGTGTTAGGTAAACCATTAATAGGAACCCATTAATCACATAAAGAACACTTTAAATAATCATTACCTCCAGAGTCTGTCTACTTCAATCTGTGAATGGTCTCTCATGTGTCACTCCTAGACTAATGAGAGACAATGACCACTAATATCGTACCTGGTATGTCACATAGGGGGGAAATTCTCACTCATGTCCTAGTACAACCATTTCACCAAAAATCTCATCAAAGGTGTCTCCCCTAGGGAACCAATATCTCTCATAATTAGGTATGAATAATTCACATAGATCCCATCCTAGAATACTACTATCTACCCAAATAAATGACAAATTCATTAGTAAAGCTAAACAAATGAATGATTAACCATATCTAGCATTATTTGAAGAGAAAATGAGTATCTCCTTTGGAAATCATAATAAATTTAATAAATTTCTGTTTTAAAAAATTGAGGTAATACTAACAAAAATTCCATAATATGAAACACGGATGTACTAAGAGGACCACATCCACTTTCATTTCATTTAAAATATAAAGAGCCACATACAAAGGAAATCCACTTAAAATTAAAGAACACTAAGAAGAATATGAGAACACCCACCATAAGTCCAATCAAGGTATAACACATATATTAACATTTCTAATTTGAATACAACATACCTCATTGATGGGGTTTTATTAAAAAAATTCAATTTATCAAGTAATTCATTTCATTTCACTTTATATGACTCATTCAAATAAAAACAAATCAACAGACCTAAAATGTAATTTCAATCATAAGGATATTATCTCATCAATTTAATTTAATGAATACACCCAAAGGTGGTCTAGTCAAATGAATGATAAAAAAATTACTTAGAATTAATTATGTGAACGTACCCTAAGGGGTTGTTCTGGTTGAAGTCATGACACGAAACCATATTTAAGGGGTCTAAAATAGATAGAATGGTGGTTTCACAACATTAATTTAATAATTTAAATTTTTGGTAGAACCACTTGTAAGGTTGGGCGCACAGAACAATGACATTATTCTATAAATCAAAGAAAAGTTGAGGTAAAATCCATAGAAAACCTACCTCATACCATGGAAGAATCATACATCGAATATTGAGGTTTGATTCTGTCTAGTTCGATATATATCAATGAACTGGAAGAATGACTTAATAATAGGGTGAATTTGTTACACCAATATAGTTCAGTGGGAGAGAAGATAAAAAATAATGAAATCAAGAAGAGACATATAATAATGTTTGGTTCTATAACTCACTTGAAAACACTTGAATTAGAGGCTGTTTGAGGGAGATCTCGTCATACCTAGAGTAGGATAAGAATAAACCATGGAGGAGGCTACTACATGTAGATGAGGAAGAATAAATGAGGAGGGAAAAAATAAGAAAAGAGTGAAAAAGGGTAATTTCACCACTTTAAAAAGGCAGATGGTTTGGCCAAATGGTCATACAAACTGTATGCCAGCCTTACTCAAGCTGCAGTCTAAGGAGGGAGGGCACACGGTTCATTCCCACCATTTGGGAAATTGTGAAACAATAGTTTGTTTCACGTCTATCCCAAAAATCCAAAGTATGATGCATGACCACATAGATCTTGTAGCACAGTTAGGCCCAATCGTATGAAACCACCTACTTCACTTGAATAGGCCACATCATTTACTCTAAGGGCCACTAGGTTTTTGAAAAATTGTGCTCCCTACTTGCTTCATCCTATAAGTTTTATTTCATACCCCAAAGCTTCCAAAACATGATAGAACACTCAAGTTACATCTAAGGCCTTAATATAAGTCCAAAAAAATCACATTGAAGTGTTCCAACTCATAGAATTACATTCCTAATAATGGTTTACAAAACCAAACATCCATCAAATAAAAAAAAATTTAAACTCATTTGGAATTTCATTTGGTACCAAAATATAGGAATTTAAAATATACCCATGTTAGAACTTATCATCACTAAGAAGCCCTTGGGAAGAAATAGAACATAACAAGACCTAATCATGTCATGAAGTCTGGTTCAAATGGTTGTGTTGTGTTTCCAAACTCCAAACTCACCCCAATAATCTCCTTAACAAATGTTATATAATATGTAGAATCTTAGTCCAACATTTGTTTTTCTGAACTATAACACTGAGACAATGCCTACCTGATCCCATCTTACCTGATATATAAACCCATCATTTCCTCCTTCCCCCCCAGGTTCTATAATTTTTAAGGCCAAAATTGAGTTACCATATTCCACTAACATAATTACACATTCAATAATTTCCTTATCATTATAATGATTATCTTGGCATGAGTATCACCCTTATGAAATAATTGAGCCATCATTTTTAGAAATGTTTCAAACGACCGTACTACACAAACCCTTACTCAATGATGTTCCAAAATTGGTTTCTCACTGACCAGATATGACAAGAGAGGGATACATCAGTTGGAACCATCTCACGTCGACTAATATCAAAACCCTTGGCTTAGGTGGATGATGTGCCTAAAAAACTAAACTCGATACCCATTAGAAAAAGGATCCTTGATAATTGATTTGATCATTCTCAGCAAAGACTATAACCGGCTTCTGGTGAAATATTTATCCATGTTTTTACATTAAGCTATTGTGCGACAACACAAATGAGGTGTAATCCTAATCTATCACACCTAGATTGTGCCTTCTAGACATCTCAACTGAGGTAGACTAAATTCTTGGGTGACCTCAGAATTGATATATAGATTCCTAGCAGTGTATCCAAGGTGAGCCATAGTACAATGTTTACATGTGAGACACCTAAAAAAATTTGAAACTTTCATATACCAAAAAACTAACTGAGTCGATGAAATCAACTCAAAGAACCTATTGGTATCCATTATTTTGTCCAAGGAGTTCCTACTTAGAAACCCTTTTATCACTTAGTATTTACCAAACCATTCAAATAAACTGTGATACAAGAACACAACTCTAATATAATACACCTCTCAAACCCAATTACTTTTAATATTTCACCACGACGTACAACCAAGACTTTATCAGTGTATAGTGAAAACTCCAATATAGGAGACATGATCATCATTAAACCAAGAGTAAACCAAGGGGATTGGGAAATTTCAAAAAAATATTCAAGACACTTCTGCTACATTAGAAGGAGTTCCCAAGAAAACTGAACCAACCTGATCACAATACGCAAAGAGAATGATAGTAGAACACCCATGGATTGAATTCCTTAGATGAGATCAACTACTCCTGATGATACATTTAAATTACTTGACCAAGAGTATTTTACAATCTAGGGAATCCCATGATCATTCAATCACAACCATAGAAGTTCATCCATGTCCAACAGTGTTTCTCAAAGGGTACACACACATCCACCCATTCATCATCATGCTACCTCACAAGAACCAAACCTGTTCGATACTCCCTAACCACAAGAAAATTCAAAAACCAAACTGACCATCTATGAATGATACTATTGGATGTGTTTCTTCTATATAAAGGAAATTTTTAACCAGAATTGATGTGACTCTACTAACCATAGGAGTGTACCTATCATTATATTTACTAAGAAAATAAATCATCCCATGATCCACACACCATAAACCACATAATACAATTATTGGATATGGAAACACACTTTGAACAACGTTAAATTTAAGAGGAAGAAACTATATTTTTACAAGTGACCTTGTCCATATTTTACTCAAGACGTATGCATGACACTTATTTTGAGTTACATCCACAAGTTCTAGAAAATTGGGAATAAAATACCAAGAGACTAACTAGCCTGTCAGAACCCCAGATCCTTTTTGAACATCATCCCAAACAATGGAAAATATTTTATTTCATTAGACACATCAGTCATCATATCACAAAGATGACCTATAGTCAAAATGTAATAGAAAATAATTAAACGATTAAAACTAAACTAAAATTATTCGTTGGAACCTTCAACAACTTGAGCGTTTCCACATGTATCAACATATAACACCAAGGTTTCATGAGAAAAATATCCATCCTTGACACTATCCATAGGATTATTTGTCTTATTCACTCAAGAAATGATGGACCAAAAAATTATTTAAACCAAAATTCATATTTTTCTATAAGAATATAAACTTGTCTAGTGACGTATTGAGTTTCCCAACCCCATGGAAGAGGATGGGGGTTTCACTCAACCCAGTAAGAGGTCAACCATTCTCTAGGCATGTATAACCTACTGAAATTGACCATTATATGATTCTCATTCCTGAATCAAGGGTCAAAACACTACTAGAACACCAATCCAAACAAATGTGTCATTTTATAAATTAAGATTCCTACATGGGACTATGGAACCCGAATAATAAAACACTCATTAAAAGGGGAAAATTTTAGAAAATGATTTAAATAGTTGAGGGCACTGGCTACCTCAGGCTAGCCCCTTACTTATGTTTGTGTTGTCATCCTTAAAACTAGTTCACACTAAGAAGAGGTCACTAGGCTAAAAATCCCATCATTTGATTCAACCAAAGGTGAAGAGGCCCATAGAAAATGTCCACATCTCCATTTTAAGGAAGAATATAATAAGGATGTAAACTAACCTTACTCAAGGAATAAGGAAAAGAACACCACTTAGGGTTTGATTTTAATGCATTAATGAAAAAATCATTTATTATTTAAAAAACTTATGGTTCCAGTTTTTTGGAATAACTAACCTATAAAAAAGGAAAGCATATGAAACCTTATTTAGCTATGGCCGTAAGGTTAAACATATATGTTGTATTAAGATTTAATTTAAACAGTAACTATTAAACTAAAATCCAATTATAATTAGACCATTAATTTAAAAAAATCAAACCTCATTAATTTATTTATAAGGTCTCACAATTTAGCATAGTTAAAGATTATTTCAATTACAATCTATAGAGGAAAACAAAATTTTGGTTGTAATTTGGATTTTAATTAACCAAGGCCTTACATAATTTATCCCAAAGTAGTTTAAAATTTCTCTTATTAATAAAAGAGGGACTAGTCATATAATATGATACTATATTTATATATATGAAACAATATAGTTTGATACTGACTCCATATATTACCATAATTTCTTCAATTAAGAATACCGCCATGGGTTTAAGATCTAAGTAATATCAAAGAAAAGGTTACCTACTAGGATCCCATTAATCTATTATAGGATCCATTAAAAGAAACCATAACATTAAAACATTATTATTTAAAACACACTTAGTAATTAATTTCTTATGAAATATCCCCAAACACACCTAATTGGGTCCATTTGTGCATTTAGAAACTTAGTCGTACGAGTTATAATTCCCAAGAAATAAAGTAAAAATATTTTATAAAGGCCACTAGTTTAATTTTAAGGGGAAATTTTTTTAACAACTATTATATCTATTAAGTGGTCACTAAATACTTAAGAACCATAGGTAATGGTTCGATTATATGGGTTACCACCTCTCAATTTGTAAAGTACCCATACACTTCACAGATTGCATGAAAGATTCCATTTAACCGAAACAATTATTTTATGGTAAAGGAATATTTAACAGGTTTAACATTTAAACAGTGGTATTTATGTATATAAAGTGAATCTATAATGGTTTGATTAAATGGTTAATCACATTATAATTTATAATGTACCAATACAACTTATAAATTGAAAATTAACTCCCATTTAATCACAACTATCATATCTCAGAATATGCTAAATAAGAATTGGTGCACGAAGATTAGAAAAATCACATTAATCAGTCACCTAAACATTGTAAGAAAATATAATTCCAAAATTAATTACTAATAAAGATATATAAACATGGCTAGATACTACATAAGTAGGATGTACTCAACCATGGAATACAAGCAATGTATAATAATTAAATCATTGAATCATAATATACTTGAAAAAGTGATAAATTAAACCCAAATAATGTTATATAAATAAGGAAGATAATATTTAACTTGTTAGACATAAATCTATTATTTTTCTAAAAATACCAAATATGGAATATAACAGTGATAAAAATAACACACAAGGAACATCAAAAATTTCAAATAGCCTAACAATGCAATCTAGAGGACATGACATACATATGGAATGTGAATCCTTATGTCCCTATGGCGATGTATGCAATGGTTACTACTTTCATTACTAGGAAAATGGTAAATGAAAAATCTCATAAATCAATAAGCAATGAAAAGTACTCCAATAACTCAGGGTGCAGTGAAAATCAACTGCAATAACATAAACAACAGTCCCATCCCTGGATACTTGGAAATTTCTCCATATTTTGGTTGATCACTCCCAAGAACAACTATTTACCAAGAACCGACACATTCCTTGTATGCTTTCTACCAATCCCAAAAACATCAAGGTATTGGAAAAATCTCTAACACCACATTGTAACATCCCCAACTGACTGACTACTAAACCATTAGATGGTCTGATTTTCAGATAAACTCAAGTGTCCCCCCCGTACACCAGAGGCTACTGACTTGAAACGATGGTCTAATGGTGGTATGATGAGGAGACTATACCCTAATGATCATCATAACATATAAGTATAATTATGTGTAAATAAGTATACAATAGTGGAAGTAGTAATAATAAGTGAGCAAATAGTGTAAGATAAATATAATGAACAAATAAAAGTGACCATGGCCGAATACACAACTATGAATCCATTATTTCTAAAATTATACTAAAGAAATAATAAATTTTGGGAAATAGACAACAAATAGTAAAATAATATACATAAACATATAAATGAATTAAAAGAGAGAGAAAATCACTGAGTGTGGTCTCCACAAGCATCCTGAGTACCAACTCAGTATGATGCTCCCAACTCCAAGATATAATCATGATAACACAATATAGAGAACCAAGTCCTACAACGATGAGGTTTGTTTAGATATGTTAGTCTCACATATCCAGATAACCTGAGGGGGGGGGGGGTGAATTAGGGTATGATAGATTTAAACCTCCACCACTTTGGATATTGTTTCTCCATTAAGTAAAACTCTCTTCTCTCTCTTTTCTGTAGAAAAGTATAAGAAGAAATTAAATCATGCAGATGACACATAAATTTTTAATTGGTTCACCCTCACGGGGCTATTTCCATGGAGCATACACTGGGGATGTGCCGATGTAACAAATCTACTATAAGAACAATGTTTTTTACAATGTTCAAAACGGGACACACTGTCCCTTCTGGATTACAACCAATCACAATATGAATGCTCACTGCTCTCTTAACTAAAGTGTACTCACTGCTTCTTCAGAAGATATACTCACAGTTTATAGACCTCTAGGAATATTAATTATCTCTAATGAATTATACATCCATAAAACTTTTTTGATGCTCTATTGACATCCAACTTTCACCTGCAGATGAATAACACTTTGCACCGGGTGTACCGGGATATCCCAAATTTTACACGCATCCCTTACTATGCCTTGCACATAAATCCCTTGCATTTCACGAAAATATCTATTTTTGTGCACAATCCTAACTCCACTTTTCATGAAAACTGAAAAATTCCATGAAACATTCATTTTACCCGTAATGTAAACTTTTACATACAACAAGAATTTTTATGCACAACACCAAATTTTGTGTGAAACTTCCATTGTGTATTTTTTACATAAACCAAATATCAAACCCTCTATAAGTCTTTATCTCTACCAAATGAGAGGGGTCAACTCTTATTTATAGAAAAACTTGACCCCTACATTAAAAACCCTCATTGAGCATGTAATCCTCTTTATGTGTGAAAAACACATTTTCGTCAGAACACAGTATTTCGTGCACTGCTCTAATTTTTTGTGCACCTTAAGCCTTTTCTGATTTTCGAGCTTCTGATATTAAAATACCTCTTGCATGAAAAAAATCCAATTATGTATTTCTCAGCCCAATTTTTTTTGCACACCGTTCAAATTTTTCGTGCACCTCCCTTTTCCAAAAAAAGATCTCTCCATTTTCTATTTTCAGGCGCAAAAATTTGGCAGACACTGGAAAATAGAGCCACCATTTATCTACTCTTTTTGAACTGCCTTTAGACCATCCATTCCTTTGTCGAGGTACTTATTTCAAAAATGGAGTGACAAAAAATCTCTTGAACCCTAAAAATTACCATGTAAACCCCCTTTTTCAACAAATTGGACATAGTGGTCTACTTTTTCCACAAACACAACATGGGGAACTGCTTTGTCAACAAACACAATCACCTCAAAAAATGCTTCAATGATACCTTGAAGGATTTTTTCCCAAAAATCTCTACATTTAGGTTTGTTGAAAATTATTCTCATAATGATACCTCATTAATGCTTCAGCCACCATTCCCCTCTTGTGATTTTGATAGTGAGAACGGATTCACTCATCACATACTCTAAGCCCACATGAGCAATGATCTACATGAGAAACAAGAGTAAATGAAAAGATAATAAATGAATCACTTCATTTCAGACCCCAATTGATGATACCAAAATGATAGAAATTGTGGATTGCTAGAAACCTTCTAACACCATTCCAACACATCTCTTTTTCTTTTATCACGATTGTCAGTTGTCGTGATATCTATTCTTTGATCGTTCACTTTTAGCATCATCATATTTAAAATTCCTCTTCAGCTTCCAAATCCCCCTATCTTGCAGCTCCACCTATCAGCTTCTCCTCTATCATTCATGATTTCTCAAATAGCCACACTAGGTCCCCCATGAACAATCATTGTTTTATCCCCCTTTGTTGACGATCCCAAAGGCTACTCCTTTTCAATCTAAAATAGGGTTAAAACAGACATATATATATATTAGGTAAAAACACAACATACATTGGGGAGATGGGGAAGGGACCATATTCACACTTTTTCAAGTGCGAGGAGTTGACTGGACTCCTAGAGCCAACCGATTCCTCTCAAATGCATCCTTGGGTAAAGAATTTGTCATAATGTCTGCAACCTAAAGCTCTGTAGGCACACACTCCAAATTCACAATCCCTTGGTCCACTTTCTCCTTGATAAAATGATATTTTATCTCAATGTGATTTTTCCTTGGGTGATGGACTGGATTTTTTCTATGATTTATAGCACTTGAGTTATCACACTAGATTCCAATTGGAGACTTCAATTCTACACCCATATCATCAAGCTGCTACTTCATCCATAATAACTGTGTGCATGCTTGAGTGGCTGCAATGTACATAGATTCCGTGGTGATTAATGAAATGCAATATTTCTTCTTTCTTAGTCATGAAATACAAATTCCACCAAGATATAATGCACCTCCTGACATTGATTTCCTATCATCTGCTGAATCGGCCCAATCTGCATCAGTATATCCCAATAACCCTGACTGATATTTTTCATTATATATCAAACTGAAATCCATTGTTCCCTTGATATACCAAATTATTATTTTCACTACAAGAATGTGGATTTTATTGGTATTTATTTTATATCTTGCTGTTTGGAATGTGGAGAATACAATATCAGTTCTTTTCGTGGTAAAATAAAGTAAAATTCCAATAATTTTCTTGTACTCTGTGATATTGACCACCTTGCAAAAATCATACTTTGATAGTTTCATCTGGGTAGCAACCATAGTATTTATCTCATTGGAATCTTCCATTCCAAATTTCCTCAGAACCACCTTGGCAAATTTGGATTGAGAGATAAATGTGTCATTCCTTCCTTGTGTTACTTGTAAACCACGAAATAATGTCAACTCACCAATCATAGAAATTTCAAACTCATTTTTCATGAATTAAAAAAAATTCTGCACTATTCTTCATCTGATCCTCTAAATATTATGTCATCGACATAAACCATAACCATCATCATTTGATTAATTTTGTTGTTGAAATAGTGATTGTAATAAACTCCTCTATGATGAAATACAAGATTCTGAAAATATTGATCAATACTCGAGTACCACACTCTTGGTTCTTATTTTAGCCCATATAGCACTTTCTTCAATCGAAAAACTCTATTATCATCTTCATGAATGAGAAAACAATATGGTTACTCAATATAATATTCTTCTTCCAAAAACCCATTAAAAAATTCATATTTGACGTCCATCTAGAACACTTTCAATTTCTATTGCACCAAAATGTCTAGGAACAGATTTATTGTCTCTAGCATTGAAACCGGTGCGGATGTCTCATCGACATCAATACCCTCTATCTGGGAGTATAATTTTCACTCTAGGAATACTTTTTTTCGAATCAATTTGCCATCTCCATTCATCTTGTTGTGATAGAGCCATTTTGTCCAGATGAAATTCATATCTATTATCCTTGAAGGAATATCCCATGTCTGATTCTTCTCAATTTGATCAAGCTCTTCATTCATAGCCTAAAGCCAATTTTCATGTTTAGCTGCATGAGAAAAGAATTTAGGATCCACCTAAGATAAGATATATTTCTACTACAGTGAATTCATTCTTCTTGTATGAACTGGAGCTGATTGATCACCAATGATATTCTTCCTATCAATTTCATCTCAAATTATTAGCTTCTATGTAGATTCATATTTTACTTCCTATCGCTCATCATCTGTATCTTCTTCTGTATCAGCATCAACCAATTCTTCTCCCCTTGTGTTTCTTTCCTCCTCATCACCTTCATTAATAAATTTTTCACCATGCTGTTGAATATTCTCTTCATTTTCCACAACAGTGACATCATCTCTCTAAACTACCCTTCCCAGTGTTTTATTAAATCATTTACATGCTTGGTTTTTTTGTGAGCATCCAAGGAATATTCCCTCATCTCCACATGACTCAAATTTCCTATGTTTTTATTTTCTGAGTATAAAACACTTCCTTCTATAGATTAGAAATTACTTCACCAATGGATTCTTCTCATACCTAATCTCATACAAAGTATTTCCTTCGGAAAAAATAGAGCCCTATTTGAAATGTAAACAGATGTCAATACTATTTCCTTCCAAAAATCATCTAGTAGGTATTTTTCTTTAAGCATCATTCTGGCCATGTTGTTGATGACCCAATTTCTCTTTTCAAAAACTCCATTATGTTGGGGAGTTCTTACTGAAGAAACATGATACCTTATCTTGTGTTTATTGAGATATTATTCCACCTGACTGTTTGTGAATTACGTACCATTGTTAGTAAAATACTTCAGAATCTTCATCCCAAGAATCCTTTTCGATTCCCTCCGATATTGTTTAAAGAAAATGAACACATCAGACATATGGGAAATGATGAATACCCATTAAATTATACTATAATCATTAATGAAAATAATGTAATACCTTTTTTTCAATGGATCTTGGTAAAATAGGTCCACATAAATCATCATGCACCAATTCAAGTACTCTTATTGACTAATTTTCCTTCACTTTATACATCTTTATGATGATATTCCCTTATTAAAAGGCATCACACGTATGTGTATGATCATGTGATAGCTTAGAGATGTCTCTAGCTACTTTACTCATTACTATATCTTCCAGATATGGTTGACATAGATGACCAAGTTGTCTATGCCACAATTTGTTTTTTTTTCTTCTCTGGATAAAAAGCACATATCCTCTTCCCCACTTACCCAGTATAGATTCCTCTTTGTTCTTTTTCCCTGTAGGATCATTATACCATCAAATCCCATGACTAAACATGTCTTCTTGGTAAACCATATAGAATCCCCTGAGTCACACAGTTGAGTGATGCTGAGAAAACTATGACTGAGACCTTCTACAACCAAGAAATCAGAATGTATTAATTCTTTTCTCCCAAACCAGGCATTTCTCGATCCAATTATCTTCAAGCCTTCATCATTTCAGAAAATGAAAACTCCTTATTAATTATATTCTATACCTGTAACCATATCCTTATTGCCTATCATGTGAGACGTGCAACCACTATCAAGGATCCATACACGAGAGCAGTCAGATGCTTTAAGGGCTATTTCTTCTACCACTTCCTTCTTTGCTATCTTCTTCTTAGTCCATATTTTTTTCACACTCGGTATATATTGAGACTTCTGATCTTTCTCATATTATGATGGAATGGATTCATCTTTCAAATATGAAAAACTATTTTTTATTTTAAACTCACTTTTTAGTTCATTGATCTACTACGTGAGAAAAGTTTTATTCTAGTTAGCCAAATTTCTATATATGGTTGATGTACAATATCTGGACATGTTCCGAAATCTTCCACACAAAAAATATTGTCCTTCAAAATATGTTCTAGATAACCGTTATTTTTTTGTCTGTCACCTCTGTTCTTCTTCCCTTCAATATCTTCTAGCTATAGAATAGACATTTTGTGAGTGTCCCATCATTCCACAAAAATAACACCCGATGTAAGGTGCATTCCTATATGTCACTTCTGTACTACTAGTTGTCCCTTAGGTTCTTTGATTTTAAGGATTCTTCTTTATACCCACATCAATTTTCATCCTTGAAATGGGCGTTTGCAGTTGACTTCAACCCTAACTTATTTCTATTTTTGATCGAGCCCCAAATCAACCTCAACATCTTGATCTCGATTGCTGCTTCTTTCCTACTTATCTAATATGCTTCTCTTTCATCTTTCCAGTCTTTTGAATGATCTTCTATCCCAATAATGTGCTAGGAATCCGAATTTTTTCTTTGTCCTTAATACTTTGATGTAGACCGAAAACCTCTTCTTCAAGATGATCAATATGCTTGATGTGATCTTTCATTTTTTTATTCAATCCATAAATCTACCTCCTCTTCTCTACAACCTTGATTTTATACTTGCTTAATGATTCTGAGTTATCTGGTGCTTATGACTTGAGTTTATAAATTTCATCCATTAGCTCAGACTTTTATTCTTCTTGCTGGGGCATGTAGAGTTTGGAGTCACAGATAACTTTGTTCTCTTTCATTGTTTTGGCTCCCCAGACATCTATTTCTTCAAGAGAAGATTCTAAATCAACTTGTATATCGATTCTTCTGTCAAATTCTTATTATTCATTAATGTCCGCTTCTTCCTTTTCTTAAGCACTACTGAAAACAACCACTATAGAATTTTCTCCACGATATTTTCTGTTTTTAATCTTTTTATCCTCTTAAACCTCAGACTCAACTGAGTTTTCAAATTCTTGTGAAAGAAGATTCTTCTTCTTGAAGAAATTTTGCTTGAACTATTTCTTACAGTTCATAATTTTTGAAGAAATATTCTTGGGAATTTCAACTTCATCATCAGCATTATCATTATCTTGAATGTTTTTGTGGCACCTTTTTGTAAGATGACTGACCTTTCCACATTTAAAGCATGCTAGTTGAAGTTTCCCTTTAAATTTTCTTTTTCCACATTGTAGATTTGATGAAAGGAATGAAATGACCTCATCCATCTCTTCTTCTTCCTAAACATGTTCAATATTGATCTCCTTCATGTATTTGAATGCAACCTCTTTGAATTTCACCTCTTCCACTGCATCATTTTTATCATTTTTCATTTCATATGCTACAAGTGTATTATGAAAGTTATCTAGTGTCAGCACTTTTGGATCCTTATCATCCAATACTGAAACCTTTGGATTACAGTGAGGTGGATGTTTTCTTAGGTTGCAATTCACAATATTTAGGTCATCAATGACTTCACCCAGAACTCCCATGTCTTCTACTAAAATATTTACCCTATCAAGAAATGTTTCAACAGACTCATTCGAGTTCATTATAAGGTAATTATACTGGTTCCGAAACACTTGTAGATTTGATTCTATGAACTTTGAATCTCCTTCATATATGGTCAAATGTTTTCCCACATGTCATGTGATGTTTTTCATTACATCACCTTCGTATAGATTGAATTAGACAAGGCTCACCCTAACACAATGATTCCCTTGGATTCAACATCCAATTATCTTCGAACAGCTTACGATAATGCACCACTATTAATATCAAATGTTATAACATGAATTTCTGCTATGAACAGGTCCATTCTCAAAGATAGGAAGTAGTTTTGCATTCGATTCTTCCACATATGAAAATTGTTCTCATCAAAGATTGAAATCCCTTTATGATTGGTGACCTCCATTAGGGAGAGAAACTCTAAAAACTACCTTTCTAATTGATACCAATTGTTAGTTCCACAAGGCTAGATACCCTTAGGGGGGGGGAATCAGGGTATGATTTTTTTAAACCTCTACCCTTTGGATCATGTTTCTCCATTAAGAAAAAATCACTTCTCTCTCTTTTTTGTAGCAAAGTGTAAGCAGAAATTAAATCATGCATAGGACACATTAATTTCTATTAGGTTCACCCCCAATGGGATATGTCCAAGGAGTATACAATGAATATGTTCTGATATAACAAATCATCTATAAGCGCACTGCTGATTACAAATTTTGAAGCGGACTCACTGCCCCTTCTGGTTTACAACTAATCACAATATGAAAGCTCATTGCTCTCTCAACTGATGTGCGATCACTTCTTCTTCAGAATATCTACTCACAGTTTATAGACCTATAGGTCTCTTTATTATCTCTAATGAATCCATCATCCTTAAATGTTGGTAGATTCATTATTGACGTCTAATTTTCACCGCCAGATGAATCTCACTTTGCACCGGGTGTACCGAGAAATCCCAAATTTTACACCTAGCACATACTACGCCTTGCACGTAATTCCATTGTCTTTCATGAATGATATCTCTTTTTTCACGCAATCCCAACTTCAATTTTGGTACAACCTCAAAAATTCCATGAAACCTTCATTTTTCGAGCAATGTAAACTTATGTTCAACACCAATTTTTACGTGCAACACCAAATCTTGTGCGCAAATTTCTTTGCATATTTTTTACGTGCACCAAATCTCAGATCTTCTCAAATTCTTGAGCTCTAATGAATGAGAAATTTCACCTCATATTTATAGGAAAGCTTGACCTCTACATGAAAAACCCTCCTTGAGTGCATAATCCTCTTCGTGCGTGAAAAACACATCTTCATTCAACACTATATTTCGCACACTGCTCAAATTTTTTGTGCACCTCATGCATTTGCCTATTTTCAAGCTTCTGATCTTGAAACACCTCTTGTATGAAAAAATTATCTTCACTATTTCTCACCCCAATTTTTTTTGTGTGTACTTCTCAAATTTTTCATGCACCTCCCTTTTCCAAAAAACACATCTCTCCATTTTTGATTTTTAGGTCCAAAAATTTGGCAAACACTAGAAAATGGTGCTACCTTGTATTTGCTCTTTCTATACCACCTCTAGATCATCCATCCCTTTATTGAGGTTCTTATGTCAAACATGAATATCCAAAAACATCTCTTGAACCTGAAAAATCACTATGTAAACCCCATTTTTCAACAAATTTTACATCGTGGCTTGCTTTGTCAACAAACACAACATGGAGGTCCGATTTGTCAACAAACACAATAACCTAAAAATTGATTCATTGATACCTTGAGGGATATTATTCCAACAAGGTACCATATTGTAGAGTTAATATGAATAGGCTGTGAGATATACTTAGTAGGTCACCACCAATGGTTTCTAAATAATAAACTAGTTCTTTCATATAAAATAAATAGTGTATTGGATATCAAAGTAAAGAAGAAATGAGAAACAAATAAATAACCAAGTTAGCTCATGTCTCTCAAGGATAGCTGGTTGACCATACATGATTCAACCTATACTAGAAATGTATAAACTGTAGGAAACCTCTATATGTGAGTTATGATAGAAGTGATAAAATGTTTTCTAAAATAGGTAAAATGAGATGTATTGAACCAAAGCATATTAATTGGATTTAGGACATGTCCTTTGGATAACAAAAGTGATTCATCTTTTAAAATAAAAGTTATTAAAAAAACTAAATAAGAAGTATCTTGGGCTCAGGTGAGGTGAACCTTTACAAAGAAACCATCTGTCACACCAGGGGCACTTTTAATGCCCAATCCCATCAGATTCCATCCAAATGAGAATCATGAATTGTCTTACAAGTGTGACTCATAGCCTAATTTGAGTCAACAACATCTAAGCTTGTAACTAATTTCTGATGTAAGGGAACAGGCCAAACTCTTGGACTGGGAGAACTATCTCTCTAACGATACCATATAAATTTTCTCCCCTGTGGAACTAGTATCACTCATAATGAGCTTGGAAGAACGCTCGGTGAGTCAATCCTAGAATACCAATATCTCCCCCAATGTATATACAATTTTTCCAGGAACATAAACACATGCACAAACGATGATCCCATATTTGGTGTTCCATGTAAGTAAAATGAGTATTGATCACGGTGTTCATAATATATTTAATCAATTTATGTTTATAAAAATTAAGGAGATATTAAAAATAATTCCATAATAAGAAACATGGATGCGTTAAGAGGGAAATGTCAAGATTAATTTCATTTAAAATAAAAAGTGCCACATATAAAGGTAAGGCACTTGAAGAGAAAGAACACTAAGAAGTCTATGAAAATTCCCACCATTAGGACAAGAAAGGTATAACACATATATCATTTTTTCCAATTTAAATATAGTACACCTCATCGAGGGGTTTTATTAAAAAACATGACATTAATCCAGAAATTCATTTAATTATGATTTATACACCTCATTAAAATGAAACAAATTAATATACCAAAATGGAAATTTAAATCCTAATTGGACCATCCCATTAATTGAATTTAATTCATACATCCCAAGGGTTATCTGGTCACATGGAAGATAAAAATATTTCTTTGGTGTAATTATGCGAACATACCCTAAGGGGTTGATTAGGTTAAATTCATGGCTCCCATCCAAATCCAAGGGGTCTAAAAATCATTGCATGGTGTTTTAGTCACTTTACATTAAGAATTTAATAATTTAGGGGTGACACCGAGAAGATCAGACATGCACCCCAATGATGTTATTCTATGAAGAAACGGAACCTTGAGTGAAAAGATACATACCACTGAGATTATACCATGGATATATGATATGCCCAAAATCAAGGTTTGATTTAGTTAGATTTGGGAGAAATCAAAGAAACAGATGAATGAACATAAAATAGGATAAATTAGGTCACACCAAAGTATCATACAATGAGAGAATATAAACAAATAAAGGAAGTAATATGATTAATTGAATTAATGATATATCTCTAATTCTCTTGACAAAACATGAACTTGAAGCCGTATGAGGGAGATATTCTCATACCTAGAGGATAAAAATAAGAAAACATAGGGGAGGATTCTGTGCACAGATGGGGAAGAAAAAAGAATGAGGAAAAAGAAATAATGAAAGAGGGGAAAATGAAAATTTCACCCCTTTAATGTGGTGCCCAGTTTTTTTGCACAGTTAAAATAATAGTGTGCCAAATGTGTTGATGCTTCTTCTTAATGATAGAGGCTACATGGTTCATGCACACAATTTGAGAAATCGTAACCACACCATGGATTTCCCATATGTACCAAAACCTACAGCAAGGTTCATGGCCATGAATATACTCCCATATAGTAGGACTAAATAGTGCGGAACCTCTTATATCACTAGACCAGACACATAGTTTCCTCTTTGGGCCACACAGTTTTAGCCAAACCCTATGCCCTTCTTGATTCTTCCTTTAGGTGGGATTTTTGAACCCGATTCTTCCAATCCCTAAAGAAAAACCTTAGAGTCTAATCCGTCCATAAAACTAGTCTAAAAACATAACATTCAAGTATTTCCACTCCTGAAATTCCATTCTAAATTTCGGATTACAAAACATACCACCCATCAAACAATAAGGACCATCATATATGTTCTCTATATATGCCTCTAATATTTTTTTTATTTATTCCATAATTTTTTACATATATGCCTTATATTTTTCTAATGTTTTCTTTTTTAGGTTTTTCTTGATTCTGCTAATATGAGAAACCACCTTAGTATAACCTGGATGACATGTGAGAAGTAATTCTAAAGATCTCATGTAATCATGTAATGCTCCTACTCATTCCTTGTGATCCTTTAGAATTTTTATAGGATATGACCTTATAAAAATCCGGGAAATTTTGAGAATGGATGCTCTGAGAAATATTCTTTGATTCCGGGATTTAAAGTCCCAAAAATTCCATGTAATTGTTTATAATTATTTGGGATTATTACAAGTCTGACAAAATTAATGACGCATGATTCCAAGGTACGGTGTGCTCAGAGTTAATTTTTGAAGCTTTTTAATGCATGTTCAGTAAATGTGTGGGCCACATTTTATATATTTTGAACCGGTGATCAAAATTGAAATCTAAGAGCATTGTTGAATCCGCAGCACTGAGATTCGCTTAAGGGAAGATTCACTTCGAATGTAGTTGGTTGGGATAAAAAGATAGTTTATGGACTTTTTAAAGAGTAATAAAATAACAATTTTATTTTAATTTTATATTTATTTTCTCCAATGGATGAGCTAAATTGGCGGGATCGACGACATGTAATTCCATTAAGTGTCTTGAATCATCAATTGTGTAACTGCATCATTGGGACTTAAATGAGGATCATTAGTTAATCGTTTAATGAACCTCATTAAATTCATTCTTTTGTTACTCACCCTTTACCCATCCTATATATATGAGTCTCAGGGATGAGTTTTGAGATGACTTAATCAAGTGAGTAAAATCTTGAAAAGTACCATGACATCATCCACTGAGGAAGGATGGAAGCTCGAGCGGCAACGATCAGGGATAGACGAACATCGACAACTCCATCCAATGAGGATGCTTCTCCGGCTACATACTGTTGAACATGGAAATACCACCATCCATAACAGTCACCAACAATATTCAAGGTATCTAGTTTATTTTAATGTTGTATTTGATGAATTTGATTCTCATCCCTTTTTTATCATGTAATGCGGAGGGCGCAGGCCAAATGAACAAGGATCAGAGCCTCTACCTCTTTGTCCTTGATGTAAACATCATGGGACAATTTCCAAAATGAAATTACACTAAAATAGAGGGTCACACTATGATAGAGACATCTCAGAAGAGCCGTAGGCATAGATGGCACTAATAATGGACCACTAGAGCATGTCCGGTGGCTCGCGGAAAGAACCATTGGCGCGCCATTCCGACAGTGGCCAGTGGTGGCCGAAGGAGGCCTATGGAAACCAGTTGTGTGTGGTTGAAAAAAGGAACATCCTTGAATGTCGCAGTGGCCAAAGGAACCCGGCCGAAGCCATGTCATGTTAGAAGGAGAAATGGTGGGGAAGTGCCCCACCCACCAAAAAAATGGCCCCACATCCATGGGTCCAACTAGGAAGCGATCCGCCTCTAAGTCAACCAAGACGGACGTAGGCCAGCTGAATAGGCCTGACATGTGGCATAGAAGACCAGCGCGGGTGGGATGGGCTAACTATAGCCCGAGCCTGTGATTCAGTTGGGTCGACCCTGATAGGTCGGACTCAGTGAACCGGGTTGACCCATAACGGGCCGGACCTGAGCGGGGTCAGGAAGACCCCGGTACCTGTTGCGTCAGGTCGACATGATCGAGTCAGATCGGGCCCAGACCCAACCAACCCCTTAATAAATAACCAATTGTAACTAATGAACTGGGCGTCTATTCGAAACATCGTCAATGGAGTTGGGACCCCTTTTGGGAAGTGGTCCCTTTGGCATATTTCGGGCGGCTCGACCGAGCCGGACCGAACTAAGGTGCGATCACCCCCATTTCACGGAAAGAGGAGTAACTAACAGACCGGGCATCCGATCGATGTGATATATGAGGAATAAGGACCCTTGTGACATGGTGGTACTTTGGATATACTCTAAGTGGGTTTTTATGGAATTTGACATGTGACCTGGGTTGGATCTGTCTTGAATCTAACTGGGCCCATTTTACAAAAGTTCCCATATCTAAAAAACCGGGCGTCCGATCGACGTGTCGTCTATCATGTTGGGACCCCTATGAATGGATGATACCTTGGGTATAATTTTTTGAGGGAATTTTTACTGGTTGAAATATGATTGATGGCTTGAGGAGCAGAGTATTCCAGATACCAGTCATGATTTGTGTGGGAATCCAGTGGCTAGCAGTGACAAGAAGATGAAGAGTGACCAAGGTGGGTCAGAATAAAAAACTCAAGAGTGGGATGATATTTCGGTACAACTAGTCATCCCTAACTCTGTATTAGTGAACAATATCATTCCGCACCAGTGATCAGTATCGGTCAACACCAGGTACCAATACGGGTCAGCACCAGTGACCGGTAGGGGTTAGTACTAGTGACCAATATGGGTCAACACCAGCGACCAATACAGGTTAGAATCTATTGACTAATATGGGTCCACATACAGGGACCTATACGGTTCAGTAGTAGAGTTACTGTGGATAGGATGATCTGTCTTTATGACTAGGCATCCCTATCCCAGTAACTTTGAAGTTATACCGTTAGATTGATCTGTCTCTTTTGCTTTGTGTTTCATGATTTACATAATGACTGTGATATTACCTTTGTGGTATTTATTGTGATGTTTTACTATGTGGATTTCTAAGAGACCTCCAGGGGTCTTGGGGTCCCTACTGGTTATTGTTATACTATCCCTTTCATGGGCTTCACATGCACATGTGTGTCTGGTGCAGACTACTGACGCTCCGAGGCCGACTTTGGAGGTTCGGGACTTGGTGGAGCTTGGTGCGATGGATGTAGCTGAGATCCTCTTCTTCAACTTCAGACTTAGAGATAAATACCTCCAGTCAGAGTTCCGGGGTAGATGCAATAACTGTTTACTTACTTTTTAGTTTCTAGGTCTTGTATTCCTGCACACTATTTTCAGTTTATAGTTCTACTTGTGGTTGTACTTTACTCTCATGGTTGTACCTTACTTCTGTTGGTTGTTTACTTTTGTTTCCCCTTTTGAGTGTGTACATATAATTAAGGCATTGACTACCCTATTTGGGAAAATCCTTCTTGTGGTAGTCACTTAACCCTGGCCTATGGAAGGCGAGAATGGGGTAATCATGTCTGGGGCCCGTGAGACGGGTCTTGACCAAGTGGTATCAGAGTGTGGTCGGTTCTACCAGAAGAACTAAGAGTCTAATTTTAATGAGGAAATTGCGTAGAGTGTCTTGAGTTTAGTTTTTAGTTCATGTAGTTCAGTGTTTGTGCGGCGGCTGACATAGCCATACCCTAAGACCCTAAATTCTGTTTTTCGACTCGGTACATGAAAACACCGGTTGCTAGTGTTTTGAACGGTTTTATTGATCTCTCTTGAGTAAACTCACTAGGTATATATTATTGATCATGGAACATCTTTTTCTTATAAAATGCGTCTACGAAGATAGCCAGCCAGGATTCTAGTTAGAGATTGTGACTGAGGCCCACCAAGCGACGAGGCGTCGGTACAAGGACAACTCACAGTGATGGCACCTTTGGGTGGTGTACTAGTAGTACCACCACCCGTTGAGCAGCCTATGATACCAGTGGACCATGAATGATGGATGGATGCATTACATGAGTTTTAGAGACAAAGGCCATTGAGGTTTAGAAGCGGGAAAGACTCCCACGTAGCAGAGGAATGACTTGAGGCAGTTTTGCGAGTCTTCCGCTTAGTAGAGACACCCACCGAGCAGATGGAGATCTTTGATGATAGCCTTATTTAGGGCTCTGCAGGATGATGGTGGATATCAATGCTCTATGTACAGAAGGAGACAACCCTCACCTGGCTAGACATTGAGATCCTTTTTAGGGTGGAGTTCATTCCACCGACTCTATGCTCTATGCGTATTCAAGAGCTACTGCATCAACATCAGGGTTGCCAGACTGTGGCTCAGTACTCGGGGAGATTTAATGACCTCTCTATATAATCCACCGACATGGTATGTGACCCATACATTAGGGCCTAAACCTTTGAGAAAGGGCTCTAACAATAGATTAGAGCTGAAATAGTTTCTCTCAGCATCCCGACACACGATGGAGTGATAAAGGGATCTTTGTCGATGGAGAGATTCCTTGTTGAGGAAACACCATCAGATAGAGCCCCTAACAGAAAACAAGTAGCAAAGTCATCTGTAGCTGGAAGAAGCCCAAGTGAGATAGACCATCCAAAGGGAAACCCGAGGACTCAAGGTACGAGGTGAGAAGCTCAAGAGGCTGAGGGATCCATTATGGAGGCATGATGTTTTTTTCCTATAGGGGACAGGGTCATAAAGCTTGTGATTTTCCAACTCCCCACACTGATGATTGACAGATGGTGTAGGGGACACTAAGGCAGCGGTAGTAGTAGGATTATGAGCATCATCCAGGAGGAGGACAAGGCTGGGGAACAGGACATGCAGCATGAGGTGGTCGGTGTCGGCAAGAACTACCACCACCACCGCAAGGTGGTCCACCACGAGATCAAGGAGCGGGTGGACGGGGATAGACCCAGCTACAGGCAGTTGGGGCTCCTGATCCTAACATCCTTGAAGAGATTTGAGGTACGATCTATATCTTTTCTAATTTATAAGAAGTACATATCGACATAGGCACAAGCAATTCTTTCCTGGCCACATAATTAGTTTGGTACTCTGGGATTCCAACTGAGCATTTAGCTCAACCTTTGTGTTTGGATACTCTTACGGGAGGAGATTCAATAGTCACACACTGGTTATGACAATGGTATCTTACTCTCGGAGGAGTGAGTTTCGTATGAGATCTTCTAGTAGTGGCGTTGAATCCCTATGACATCATTCTAGGAATGAACTGGCTTTTAGCAGTTCGCAGACATATTGACTACTTGATATATACAGTGTGAGGTACGCGTAGAGGTGGATGCCAGTTTTCCTTTGTTGGTGAGAAGGGAAAAAAGTGCATCATGAGATGGACTTGCGCTCAAGAGTGTGCAACCGATTACATATCAACTGGCTTTCATGACCTTCGAAATGATGGATGAGGTGAGTCCACAGTTTCTAGCGGTGGTGGATGAGTATGAGGACGTGTTTCTAGAATATGAACCAGGACTACCTCCTCATAGAAAGGTATACTTCCACATTGACTTTTACCAAGGAAAGCACTTATATCTACACCTACATATCATATGGCCCCAGTAGAGCTCTAAGAGCTTAGGGTTCAATTGGAGGACTTAGAGAGGAAGGGATTTGTAAGGTCCAATGTTTCTACAAGAGAATCCTTGGTGTTGTTTTCCAAGAAGGAAGGTGAAAGATTGAGGCTATGTGTGGACTTCCGGTGACTAAACAAGATGACTATGAAGAACAAGTATCCTCTACCTAGGATTGATTATCTGTTTGATCATTTGAAAGGAGAGAAGTGTTTCTCGAAGATAGACTTCAGATCTGGCTATCATCAGCTCAGGGTACGGGATGAGGACGTACCGAAGACAACCTTTATATGTTGGCGTGGCCATTGCGAGTTATTAGTGATGCCATTCAGCGTAAAAAATGATACAACAATGTTCATGGGGCGCATTAACAGAGTCTTCCATCCATACCATGATCAATTCATGGTGGTCTTCATAGAAGACATCTTCATGTACTCGGCATCTGAGGAAGAGCACTCTATACACTTGATGATAGTTATGGACACACTCTAGGAGAACTAGTTATATGGGATTCTCTCGAAGTGTGAGTTTTGGAAATGGAAGGTCCACTTCATGGGACATGTTATCTCAGAAGCTAGAGTTTCAGTGGATCTAGTGAAGATCGAGGCAGTACTTTCTTGGGAGCCACCTATAAGTGTTACTAAGGTGAGGAGATTCCCTGGGTTAGCAGGCTACTATCAGAGGTTCATACCTGATTTATCCAGAGTATCAACCCCTATGAATTCCTTGATGAAGAATGGGAAACCCTAACTGTGGTTGGAGTCATGCTAGCAGAGCTTTCAATAGCTGAGGCAGGCATGACCAGTTCTCCCATCCTGAGGTTATCGGAGGAGGCCACTAACTAAGTGGATTACTATAATGCATTAGGGACCAGACTCGATTGCATCCTGATGCAGGGCGATGCAGTTATTTCTTATGGAACATGACAGTTGAGGCCTCATGAGTAGAATTATGTGACTCATGACATGGGGTTAGCAACAGTAGTCTTCGTAATGAAGATTTGGTGACACTACTTGATGGGAAAGCAGTTTATTGTTTACTAAGACCACCAGAATCTAAGATATATATTCACATAGAATGATCTAAATTGGAGATAGTGATTTTGTCTAGATTTTCTTAAAGACTATGATCTATAGATATACTATACTTCTACGAAGGGGAGCGTAGTGGTAGATTCAATTAGCTGGATATTGAGTTCATAGCTACTGAACGAGGCTTCAAAGTAGTTAACCTTGCTTCAGATATAATACGTGGATAGAGACAGGACAGTATACCTCCAGTCGATGGTAGTTACCCTTCCACTTCTTCAGCGAGTCAGAGAGGCGCAACTCATAGATAGCAGCTGCGAGACTAAAAGTTCCTAGATATCCTCAAGCCATGCACCTGAAAAATATTATGAACGTCGGAAGCACACTATCCTTTTTAAAGGACATACAATTGTACCAGTGGAGTTACGATATGAGGTTATGAGGGATTTCTATACACCCCTTGGAAGTACATCTAGGTGTGATGAAGACATATCCAGACCTCTGGCGTCAGTACTAGTGGCCAAGGATGAAGAAATCTATGGCAGAGTTTGTTTCTAGATGCCTGAGTTGCCAGCATGAGAAGGTCGAGCACCAGGTACAAGAAGGCTTGAACCAACCCCTTGAGATACGAGAGTGTAAGTGGTAAGGGATGTCAATGGACTTCGTGATGGGGTTACCAAGTATGTCTAGTGGACACGATACCATCTGGGTGATCATTGACCAACTTACCAAGTCGGCTCACTTCCTTGTTATTCGATAGAATGGTTTGGTAGGGATCTTGTGACCTCTCTACTTTCAGGATATTGTGCGACTTCACGGGGTACCTTCCACGATAGTATCATACTGTGATGTACGCTTCACATCCAGATTGTGTAAAGGATTTCAGGAGGCTTTCGGGACATAGCTTCTCTTGAGAATAGCTTTTCACTCGTAGACAAATGTTCTGACTTAGCGGAGCATCCAAACCATGGAGGGCATGCTTCGTGCATGTGTGTTAGATTTTTGTCGTAGTTGGGAGGAACACCTACCCTTAGTGTAGTTAATGTATATAAAAATCTATTACTACACCATTGGTATGGCTGCATTTGAGGCATTTTATGGATGACCCTGCAGATCTCCCTTATGCTGGATAGATGTAATGACCCAAAGTTTCATTAATGGAAAATCCCTCTTGATACAGTTAAATGTTTCTTTATGAAAAACGTTTTTATAAGATTTCAACTTCTTTGGTTTTATGTTATGATTTGCGACCGTTACTTTTATAGCCGTTGAACAGTGATCACATGAGTAGTATAAATATATGGCTTTAACGAACCCAATTTTACTCAGACAAAGGAAGCGATGGCCTCATCCAGTAGAATTTCCCCATACGAAGCCCATTTATCGGAGCTCGGAAAAGAGGTGGCGTCTTTGGGCTTCGCCCTTGACCAAGCCCAAGCCGAGCTTCATTATGTCAAGCTCGAACGTGATCGTCTACGAGAAAAGTGGAAGTTGATAGAGATTACCACTCGAGCGATGTTATCCGAGCCGCCCCAAGAGTCTGTCACCATCGCACACCTTACCCTTAGGTCTTATGCGGCTATCTTAAGGGGTTATGTAACAAATAATTAGTACCATGTTCATGTACAATATTTTTTTATATAATAATGAATATAATTTCTAGTCATTTTTGATACATTGTAAATAGTTTTTAAAGTACAAATGGTGTTTTTAGTTATTATTTAATTAAGAATTATATTTTATTAAATTAAAGGATTTTTGAATTAAATAATATTTTAATAAAATATTATTATTAATATTAAATTAGTTTTTATTAAATATAAATGATCTTATAATTTTATGAATGCAATTAAAATTTTTATTAAGGTTTGAAAGCCATTTCTGTCAAAACCCGTGAATTTTTTATAAATGTCGGTTTTTATTTTAAAAGTGAAAATTCACATATTTAGAAAATTATTTAGATAAAATAAATATTATTTTTGGAATCAGAATGTCGAATTTATCCAACGGTGATTTTTTCATAATTTTCTGAGACAGTCAAATGTTTGGGTAAAAATTAAATACCGTTTAAATATATAATGTGTTTTATGACATCATAATGACCCAATGGTGATGTAATAAAATACCATAATCCTTATGTTCGGCCAATATATGTTTTATCATTAAAATAATAAGGTTTTGGGTTTCATTGACTTACTTTTCAAAGCATTAATGAACCCCTCAAGACTTATTCAACACTTTGCCTTTTTAAATTAATTTCCATGGGAGTGTGACTCACCTCCACATAAGCAACCCTAATTTTTTAATAAGTTCGGACCTTGGCCTTGTAAAATATTGTTTTCCTCTTTCCTTTTCCAGAAACCATGGGCAAATACCATGGGATGGTTTGTGTTTTGGATTATTTTAATATAAGGGGTCCCAAACCTAAATAATAAAGAATTCTCCCACCTTTCCTATATAAACCCACACAAGCTCCCACTTTCTCCTCACTAAAATCCCTTGGAGTTCGTCCAAACTCTGCACTACTCTCTCTATAATCCTCCCAAGGTACCCTAAACTCCCAAGAAGCCTCTTACAAGCCTCTCTCTAGCCTTTGGAAGCACATATCCAAGTAAGGGTTTTTCTTCCTTTCTCATTTTTGTCAATTTTATTTAAGTTGTATTGCCCTTTTAATTTCAATTATGAATGTTGGGGTAAGGTTTCGCACCTCTCCCATACTTCCCTCTCATTTTTTGAATGATGGGAGACCCCTTTCTCTCTCCTTAAATGCCTCCCATGTACACCTGTTACTATGCCGAAATTCCGAAAGGAACCTTTTTCTCCTATTTTATATTCAAGCAATACTTTTGTATCATGAATCTATATTCCTTTTCAATTGTTGGGAAATGTATCTATATGACCTCCTTACTGTCCATTACTTTTAAATATTATGAGGAACCCCTTTATCTCTCATCAACCATTTTTATGAATTCTTATGTCACGTCGTTACACTGCCGAAATCACACCGATTTTCTAAGCCAATATCATTGTGTAGTGAATACCATGCCCATATCTCCATCAAGGGTATTCACCTTTATGCACATTTACTTATTGATTATAAAGTTTCATGTATGAATTCCACATTCATTTATCGTGGAATAAATGATTATGTTTTATGAATCCATGTTTTATGATCCATGTGGCACACTTATTCATGAAATGAAATGTTTAAGAAGGGTGCGCCCTTTATAGCGCTCCAATGCATTGGGTAAAGTATAGTATCATGATACGTCACGTGCAATGAGTGTTGACTCATGCTAATTCAAGTGCAAAAAGGGTTTACTTGTGCTTCAAGTACAATGAGGGTTTACTCATGCTCCATGTGCAATGAGCCTTGGCTCATGCTAATTCAATGTTATGTGTTGTTTCCACATTTCCATGTTATGATTATCATGATTTATCATGCCTTTATGTTCATGTTACTCTTATTCTCTATTGATGTTCCTATTTCCTAACATGTATTGTACTCCTCATGTTATTCATTGTGTACTCCCTTACTGGGCTTTATAGCTCACCCTTTTCTTATGCATTTCCTCAGGTTATCCCATGAAATGCTAAGTACGAAGGAATGTAGTAATCATGTAAAGGAAGTTTTCAATAAAGATGTTGTATTTCATGTTTAAAGTTTTTATGTAATGATCCTAATCCCCAAAGACACTAAACCTCTCGATCTTCTTTGTTGTATCAAGTGATGTTTTATGTAATAAAGCATGTTTAAGTTGTAATAAAAAGCAGGGTTGTCATAGTTGGTATCAGAGGATAAGTTTAGTTATTTTTTTGGGATTAGGAAACCCTAGTAAAGCCTTAGATACAAGACTAAGTATAATAAAAACATCCCTAAGTTTTGGTAAATACTAAGTAAGTGGTTTATCAAACAAATACATCCCTGTCTGGATACGAGCTGGTAGAGGCGGCTCTGGCACAGATGTATCCTAGGGGTAAAACCCAAAAACACCGCTTTGAGCTAGACTCAAATGGGAACTGGTGCACGACAACGGGCCTTGATGCACTCTTGGTTACGACACTCCCCGGGGATATGTTTTGATAAATTCACAATCTTATTATGAACCCTTATTAAGGGAAAAATTCCCCTAAGAATATATGTTAGAAGATAGATCCTGAAAATCCTGGATTGAAACCTATAGATTCATGAGTTAAAGAGATTAAATTTTATTTATAAGTCATCAACTTTTGTCTTCGGTTTACCCTTTATGTGTTACCCCTAACTTTCCTTTTATTCCAGCCAATGGCCGGTAATAGGAGGACTCGGGCTAACAACCGTTGTGAAGATCAGTGTGATGATTGTACTAATGAGATGCCCAATCCAATGGGAGCGGGAATCGCAAACTTTGTCACGCTTCTCTCTCAACTAACTCAAGTTCTTAATAGAAACACGGGTCAATAGGAACGTTTAATGCCCCCTAATAAAGAACACATCGCTATCGAGAGCTTCCTGAGACAAAGGCCTCCTACTTTTAGTGGATCATCTGATCCCACGATCACTAAGAAATGGATCAACTCCATTGAAAAGATATTCTCCATCCTCCAATGTTCTGAACAAGATAAGGTTCTCCTGGCGGCTTATCGTATGGAGGGTGAAGCTGATCAATGGTGGACGTTGATCAAAAATACGAAGCCTGAGGTGGAGATCAAGGCTTTGGAATGGAAGGAATTCCGGAAGATGTTTTTTCGATAAATATTTTCCGCGAACCCTCCGTCTTAAGATGGAAAGGGACTTCCTTTCCCTCAAACAAAAATATGAAGAATCTATGGGAGCGTACGAGGAAAACTTCACAAGGCTTGCACGATATGCTTCCGGCTTTGTCGTTACCCCCGAATGCAAGGTTGACCGCTTCTTTGGTGGGCTGAAGCCTAGTTTGCGGAAAGCATTAGCGATCTGTGACTTCAACTGTTATGAGGAAATTGTCTGATGTGCCCTCAAGGTTGAAATGGAGATTGGAGAATCACAGGGGTATCATGGGGACAAGAAGCGTAAGGTGGACTTCAATGCTGGTGGTCCGATGGATAAATCCAATGGCGCTAAGAAGCTCCAGCACCCCACTTGCCAAAAGTGAGGAAAGAATCACCCTGGAAATTGCATTAGGGGGACAAGAAAATGATTTAGGTGTGGAAGAGAAGGGCACCTAGCTATTTACTGTCGGCAAGAAGGACCCGCGACTGTGACAGAGGAGATGAACACTCCGTTCGAACCTCAACACGTTGTTCAATGCTACAAATTCAAAGAACCGGGTCATTTTTCAAATCAGTGCCCTAATCCATGGGTTATCGGAGGCAACCAAAAACCTCCAAGACAGCAAGGAAGAGCTTTTTCCATCACTTCTGCCGAAGTGAACCCCGACAATGAAGTGTTGACCAGTACGCTAGTTATTCATTCAAGAATAGCGAACATACTTTTTGATTCAGGTTCTACACATTCTTTTATATCTCTAATGTTTAGTAGAACAATCCCAACACTACCACAAATCTTGGAAGTAAAGATGTCGGTGAGTACGGAAAATGGGGAAATCATTGCATCCCATGAATATAAGTCCTCCCCTGTTATAATATATGGATTGAATTTCCCGGCGAACCTCGTCATACTCCCTTTGGTGGAATTTGATGCAATTCTTGGCATGGATTGGCTTTCCTTATATAGAGCCAACATAAATTGTCGGGAGAGGGAAATCACACTCCATATGGAAAATCAGCCCCCGATTATTTACAAGTGTCAGGAGGAAGATGAATCTCCTTTAGCTCTATCATCTCAAGCATGGATATTACTGCCCTATGAGCATGCATATCTGGCTCAGATGATTGAGTCCAAGGAAGAAACCACCCTTGAAGAAATGCCTATTGTGAGGGAATTTGCTGAAGTGTTTCCCGAGGAACTTCCTGGTCTTCCTACAAGAAGAGATGTTGAGTTCTCAATTGAACTTATACCTGGGGCACTACCAATATCCAAGACTTCATATAGAATGGATGTTGTTGAGCTTGAAGAGCTAAAGAAACAACTACAGTAGAATCTGGATAAAGGGATTATACGCCCAAGTGCATCACCATGGGGTGCACCAGTCCTCTTCGTCAAGAAGAAGGATGGGTCAATGCGGATTTGCATCGATTATCATGAACTTAACAAAATCACGATAAAGAAGAAGTATCCTCTCCCAAGAATCGATGACTTGTTTGATCAGCTGCGTGGATCACAATACTTTTCCAAGGTGGACTTGCGGTCGGGATATTATCATGTAAGGGTAAAGAAGGAAGATATCCCCAAGACTGCTTTTCGTACAAGGTATGAGCACTATGAATTCATAGTAATGCCTTTCAGACTCACCAATGCTCCAGCAATATTCATGGACTTGATGAATAGAGTCTTTAGAGATTACCTTGAAAAATTTGTGGTAGTCCTTATAGATGATATTCTAATATACTCCAAAACCAAGGAGGACCATGAGGAGCATTTAAAAACTTTACTAGAGACATTGCACAAAGATAAGCTCTATGAAAAGTACAACAAGTGTGAGTTTTGGTTGAAGGAATTCTCATTCTTGGGCCATATCATCACATGCAATGGGATATCTGTGGACCCATCCAAAACAGATGCAATCGAGGGATGGCCGAGGCCAACCTCGGTAACGCATATCCGTAGCTTCTTGGGGTTAGCTGGATATTATCGACGATTTGTGAGAAATTTCTCACGATTTTCCAACCCACTTACAAAGCTAACTCGAAAGGGAGTAAATTTTTCTTAGAGTGATGAATGCAAAGAAAGCTTCAAGGAGTTGAAAAGGAGGCTTATCACTGCACCCGTGATCACTTTACCCACAAGTGGGGAACTTTTTGTGGTATTCAGTGATGCCTCAAAGAAGGGATTAGGATGTGTGATAATGCAGAATGATAAAGTGATATCCTATGCTTCAAGGCAGTTGAAAATCCATGAGAGAAACTATCCAACGCATGATCTGGAGTTGGCGGCGGTGATCTTTGCCTTGAAAATCTAGCGGCATTATCTCTGTGGAGAGAAATGTGAGATATATACTGACCACAAGAGTCTTAAATATATATTCACACAGAAAGAGCGTAATATGCGCTAGAGAAGATGGATAGAGCTCATCAAGGATTATGACTGTTCAATACATTACCACCCTGGGAAAGCGAACAAGGTGGAAGATGCCCTAAGTAGAAAGGATCCAGCTATTCTATAATTGATGAGAATTGAGAAGGATCCAATCTTCTTAGACTTGATGAAGATGGATGTGGGAATCATAAAGAAGGGAACATCATCAATCCTTTCACAAATTATTAGTCAACCATCTCTTTTGGAAAGGATAAAGGATGCTCAAAAGGATGATGTGAGAATCCAAGAAAAAGTGAAAGCTATCAAAAAGGTAAAATCCTCAGAGTTTATTGTTAATGAAGAAGGAATTGTGCGGTTTGGGAAAAGACTATGTGTTCCATCAAGTCCTGATCTGAAGAAGGAACTTTTGGATGATGCACATAGTTCAAATTTCTCTATTAACCCAGGGAGCACAAAGATGTATTGAGATCTCCGAGAAAACTTTTGGTGGGATAATATGAAGAAAGAGATCGCTGAATATACATCAAAGTGCCTGGTGTGTCAGCAAGTGAAGGCAGAGAGGCAGAATTCTAAGGGGATGATGCAACCATTTCCCATACCAGAATGGAAGTGGGAGAAAATCACCATGGACTTTGTCACCGAACTTCCAAGGACATCCAAAGGCAACAATTCAATCTGGGTTGTTGTGGATCATCTTACAAAGACTGCACACTTCATTGCTATTCGAGAGGATTTCTCTTTGGATCAACTGGAACAAATATATATCAAGGAAGTGGTATGGTTGCATGGAGTACCACTATCTATTGTGTTTGACCGAGATCCAAGATTTACCTCTAAGTTTTGGAAGAGTCTTCAACATGCTATGAATACTGAACTGAACTTCAGTACGGCCTATCATCCTCAAACTGATGGCCAATCCAAGCGGACTATCCAAACACTTGAGGATATGTTGAGAGCGTGCTCAATGGACTTTAAAGGAGGATGGGATCAACATCTTCCTCTGGTTGAGTTCTCTTATAATAATAGTTTCCACTCGAGCATCCAAATGGAACCATATGAAGCCCTGTATGGGAAAAGGTGTAGAACACCGACATGTTGGGATGAGGTCGGTGAACGTAAGCTGCTTGGACCTGAAATGGTTGAAGAAATGGTGGAGAAGGTGAAAACCATTCAACATCATATTAAGGCAGCCCAAAGTCGACAGAAGAGTTATGCAGATAATCGTCGACGAGACCTTGAGTTCAAAGTCGGAGATATGGTGTTTTTACGCATATCTCTGTGGAAGAAGATCATGAGGTTTGGAAAGAAAGGGAAGTTAAGTCCAAGGTACATAGACCCCTTCGAGATTCTTGATCGTGTTGGGGCTGTGGCCTATCGACTAGCACTTCCACCTACTATGGCCAAGGTGCATGATGTCTTCCATGTATCCCTCTTAAGAAAGTACATACCAGACCCTTCACATGTACTCTCTTCTGAGTTGGTACAATTAGAAGATGATCTTTCTTATGAGGAGCAACCAGTGAAGATCTTAGATCGTAGAGAAAAAGTTCTACGAAATAAGACAATTCCCCTCGTTAAGGTGTTGTGGAGAAACCCCAAGTTTGAAGAAGTGACTTGGGAGTCGGAGGATATGATGAAGCTGAGTTACCCACATTTGTTTTAGTCTGAGAAAAGGAAAATTTCGAGGGTGAAATTTCTTAAGGGGGGAATATTGTAATGACCCAAAGTTTCATTAATAGAAAATCCCTCTTGATCCAGTTAAATTTTTCTTTATGAAAAACGTTTTTATAAGATGTCAACTTCTTTGGTTTTATGCTAAGATTTTCGATCGTTACTTTTATAGCCATTGAACAGTGATCACATGAGTAGTATAAATATATGGCTTTAATGAACCCAATTTTACTCAGACAAAGGAAGCGATGGCCTCATCCAGTAGAATTGCCCCATAAGAAGCCCATTTGTCGGAGCTCGGAAAAGAGGTGGCGTCTTTGGGCTTTGCCCTTGACCAAGCCCAAGCTAAGCTTCATTATGTCAAGCTCGAATGTGATCATCTACGGGAAAAGTGGAAGTTGATAGAGATTACCACTCGATCGATGTTATCCAAGCCGCCCCAAGAGTCTGTCACCATCGCACACCTTACCCTTAGGTCTTATGTGGCTATCTTAAGGGGTTATGTAATAAATAAGTAGTACCATGTTCATGTACATTATTTTTGTATATAATAATGAATATAATTTCTAGTCATTTTTGATACATTGTAAATAGTTTTTAAAGTACAAATGGTGTTTTTAGTTATTATTTAATGAAGAATTATATTTTATTAAATTAAAGGATTTTTGAATTAAATAATATTTTAATAAAATATTATTATTAATATTAAATTAGTTTTTATTAAATATAAATGATCTTATAATTTTATGAATGCAATTAAAATTTTTATTAAGGTTTGAAAGCCATTTTTGTCAAAACCCGTGAATTTTTTATAAATGTCGGTTTTTATTTTAAAAGTGCAAATTCACATATTTAGGAAATTATTTAGATAAAATAAATATTATTTTTGGAATCAGAACGTCGAATTTATCCAACGGTGAATTTTTCATAATTTTCCGAGACAGTCAAATTTTTGGGTAAAAATTAAATACCGTTTAAATATATAATGTGTTTTATGACATCATAATGACCCAATGGTGATGTAATAAAATACCATAATCCTTATGTTCGGCCAATATATGTTTTATCATTAAAATAATGAGGTTTTGGGTTTGATTTACTTACTTTTCAAAGCATTAATGAACCCCTCAAGACTTATTCAACACTTTGCCTTTTTAAATTAATTTCCATGGGAGTGTGACTCATCTCCACATAAGCAACCCTAATTTTTTAATAAGTTCGGACCTTGGACTTGTAAAATATTTTTTTCCTCTTTTCTTTTCCAGGAACCATGGGCAAATACCATGGGATGGTTTGTGGTTTGGGTTATTTTAATATAAGGGGTCCCAAACCTAAATAATAAAAAATTCTCTCACCTTTCCTATATAAACCCACCCAATCTCCCACTTCCTCCTCACTAAAATCCCTTGAAGTTCGTCCAACCTCTGCCCTACTCTCTCTATAATCCTCCCAAGGTGCCCCAAGCTCCCAAGAATCCTCTCACAAGCCTCTCTCTAGCCTTTGGAAGCACACTTCGAAGTAAGGGTTTTTCTTCCTTTCTCATTTTTGTCAATTTTATTTAAGTTGTATTGCCCTTTTAATTTCAATTATGAATGTTGGGGTATGGTTTCACACCTCTCCCATACTGCCCTCTTATTGTTTTTATGATGGGAGACCCCTTTCTCTCTCATTAAATGCCTCCCATGTACACCCGTTACTATGCCGAAATTCCGAAAGGAACCTTTTTCTCCTCTTTTATATTCAAGCAATACTTTTGTATCATGAATCTAAATCCCTTTTCAATTGTTGGTACATGTATCTATATGAACTCCTTACTGTCCATTACATGTAAATATGATGAGGAACCCATTTCTCTCTCATCAACCATTTTTATGAATTTTTATGTCACGCCGTTACGCTGCCGAAATCACACCGATTTTCTAAGCCAATATCATTGTGTAGTGAATACCATGCCCATTTCTCCATCAAGGGTATTCACCTTTATGAACATTTACTTATTGATTATAAAGTTTAATGTATGAATTCCACATTCCTTTATCGTGGAATAAATGATTATGTTTTATGAATCCATGTTTTATGATCCATGTGGCACACTTATGCATGAAATGAAATGTTTAAGAAGGGTGCGCCCTTTATAGCGCTCCAATGCATTTGGTAAAGTATAGTATCATGATACGTCATGTGCAATGAGTTTTGACTTATTCTAATTCAAGTGCAACGAGGGTTTACTCGTGCTTCAAGTGCAATGAAGGTTTACTCATGCTCCATGTGCAATGAGCCTTGGCTCATGCTAATTCAATGTTAAGTGTTGTTGCCACATTTCCATATTATGATTATCATGCTTTATCATGCCTTTATGTTCATGTTACTCTTATTCTCTATTGATGTTCCTATTGCCTATCATGTGTTGTACTCCTCATGTTATTCATTGTGTACTCCCTTACTGGGCTTTATAGCTCACCCTTTTCTTATGCATGTCCTCAGGTTATCCCATGCAATGCTAAGTACGAAGGAATGTAGTGGTCATGTAAAGGAAGTTTTCAATAAAGATGTTGTATTTCAAGTTTAAAGTTTTTATGTAATGATCCTAAGACCCAAAGAAACTAAACCTCTCTATCTTATTTTTTGTATCAAGTGAAGTTTTATGTAATAAAGCTTGTTTAAGTTGTAATAAAAAGCAGGGTTGTCATACTAGATCTTGGAGATCCCGCACTCGTGGGCCCAGAGATGGTATAGGCTACCACTAAGAAGGTTTTAGTCATCCAAGAGCAAGTGAAGACTGCACAGAGCCGATATAAGTCCTATACTGATAGGAGACAAAGATCACTGGAGTTATAGGAGGGGGACGATGTATTCTTGTGAGTCTCCCCTCGACGGGGACTATAGACTTTTGGCTGAGGTGTAAAACTCTCACCGAGTTTTATCGAACCATTCTAGACACTTAAAAGGATTGGAAAGGTGGTGTACCTATGGTCAATATCATCGTAGATAGAGAGGGTGCAAGACATCTTCCATATATCCCAACTGAGGAGATGCGTGCATTATCCATCTCATGTCATCAACCACAGTGAGATGGAGATTGAAAACGGTGCGAATTTTGTAGAGTTCCTGGTGGAGATAGAGGATCAAAATGAGCGGGTCCTTTATGAGAGGTTTATTCCTATGGCATGAGTTTGTTGGCATCATGAGAATCTCCAATAGAGCACATGGGAGTGAGAGGCTCATATGGGTGCCCAATACCCCTCTTTGTTTGTGTAGCCTTGTTTGGCTTTAGGGGACGTAAATACCTAAGGGAAGGATAATGTAAAGACCCAAAAATTCTATGTAATTTTTTTAAATTATTTGAGATTAGGAGTCTATGAAAATGGATGGCGTGTGATTCTGAGGCCCGGTGTGCCCAGGATGGATTTTTGAACTTTTTTATTGTACGTTCAGTAAATGTGCGGGTAACTTTTCTATATTTTGAACTGGTGCTCAGAATTGAAATCCAAGAGCACCGTTGAATCATCATTAACATGATTCACATATGAGAAGCATCACTTCGACCACAATTAGTCGGGAGAAAAAGATAATTTTTTGACTTATAAAAAAATAATAAAATAACAATTTTATTATTATTTTAACTTTATTTTCTCCAACAGATGAGTGGTGTTGGCAAGACATACAACATGTCAATCCATTAAGCGGCTTGACTCATCAATTGCCTAACCGAACCGTTGTTAATTAAATGAGGTTCATATATTACTCCTTTAATGAACCTCATTAATTTTTTTGTGTGTCACTCACCCTTTAACACTCCAATATATTTGAGGCTCATGGATGAGTTTTGAAATGAATTCACCAAGTGAGGAAACTCAGGATAAGTACAGTAAAACCATCCACTGATGGAGAACGGATGTTCTAGTGGCAACGATCCAGGATCGACGAACGCCGATGACTCCATAAAACGAGGACACTCCTCATGATGGATACCCTCGAATGTGGAAGTACCGCCGTCTCCAGTGGTCACCAACAATCTTATAGGTAGGGGGTTTATTTTGAAGTTGTATTTGATGAATTAAATTCTCTCCAACATGTTATCACGTAACGCAGAGGGCACGGGCCAAAAGAACAAGGCCCAGAACCTCCACCACTATGTTCTTGATGTGAACATCGTGGGATAATTTTGAACTCAACGACAACGCGAAATAGCAGGTCATGCTATGATGGAGGCATCATAGAATCACCATAGGTGCAGATGACACCATGAACGGACCACCGGAGCACGTCTGGTGGCCTGCAGAAAGAACCATCGATGCACCATGCCGGCGGCGGTTGGCGGTGGCCAGAAGAGGCCCACGAAAACCGGCCACGGGCAGTGGGGAAGCATCGCACCATCACACACTACATTGGCCAAAGGTGGCCGGCTCGAGCCTGTCATGTGGGAAAGTGGTTGTGCCTGCATGTGTGCCCTATGATAACAGCAGCTTCCAGCAGGCTACGATAGGAAGTGGCACCTCAGCCTCACGCCGAGTCACTCTAGTTGGATAAATGGAGAGGTGGTGCCCCTCCTACTGGAAAAAATGGCCCTGCATCTGTGGGGCTAGCTTGGAAGTGGTCCACCACTAGGAGGACCGGGCCGGACCTGCAGCCCAGCGGGCCAGCGTGGATGGGCCGAGCCCCACCCGGTATACGTGGACAACTGCGGCCCGAGACCATGATCCAACTGGGATGACCCCGATGGGCTGAACCCTATGAACCAAGAGAACCCTTAATGAGCCAGACCGGAGTGGGGTCAAGAAGACCCCAATACCCATTGTGTAGGGATGACCTGACCAAGTTGGACTGGGCCCAGACAAAACTGGGCCCTGAATAAAGAAAAACCTGTAATTGACTAACCAAGTGTCCATTCGACATGAAGTTAGTGGAATTTTAACCCCATTTTGGAATCATTCCTTTTGGAATAGTTGGGCGGGCCGGACCGAGCCGGGCTGAATCGAGGTGTGATCACCCCCGTTTCACAAAAAGGGGTGTAACTAACAGACAGAGTGTCTAATCGACACATCGTCTATGGAATAAGGACCCTTAGGATAGGCAGTACTTTGGATATAATATAAGTGAGTTTTATGGAGTTTGACATGCGACATGGGTTGGATCAAACTTGAATCCAACCGGGTCCTTTTTAAAAAAGTGAACATATCTCACGTACTGGGTGTCTGATCGATGCGCCATGTGTTACGTTGGGACCCCTATGATGGGGTGATACCTTGGGTGTATGTTTTATGTGAATTTTTACCAGTTGAAATATTAATGATGGATTGATGAAAAGAGTCTTCCGTAGATCAGGTTTGCTTCGTGCGGGAATCCAGTGGCTGGCTGTGACATGAAGATGAAGAGCGACCAAGGAGGGACAACATCAGAAACTATAGAGTGGGATGATCTAGATGTATGACTAGTCATCCATACCTTTTCATCAACATTCAATATGGGTCATCACTAATTACCAATACGGGTTAACACAAGAAACCAATACGGGTCAACACCCACGATCGATGCAGGTCAACACCCGCGAACAATACGAGTTAGCACTAGCGACCAATACGAGTCAGCACCAGCGACCAATACGGGTCCGCACCAGCGACCGATATGGGTGAAAATAAAAAAACCAATACAATAAAGCATATAGTGACCTATACAGGTCAGCATCAGAGTTACAACAGATACGATGATCTATCTTCACGACTAGTCATCCCTATCCTAGTAACCTTGATGTTATACCATTAGAGTGAGATGTCTCTTTTTATTTGTTCTTCAGTATTTAGATCATTCTTGTGATATTAACTTTGTGTTATTTCTTGTGATTTTTTCCATTGGGAATTACTAAGATACCTTTGGGGGTATCGAGGTCCCTATTGGGTATTATTATACTCAACCCTTTATGGGATCCTCCTGCACGTGTGTGTCTTCTGCAGACTATTGATTCTTCAATAAAAACATTGTAGGTTCAGGACTTGGAGTAGCTTGGTGTGATGGAATCAGTCGATATCCTCTTCTTCGACATTAGATATACAACTACTATCCTCTAGGTAGAGCTCTAGGGTATATGCTATAGCTGTTTACTTTCTTTTTAGTTTTCAAGTCTTTTATTCCGGCCAACTGTTTTCAGTTTATAGTTGTACTTGTGGTTGTCCTTTACTCATGTGGTTGTACCTTACTTTTGTTGGTGATTTACTTATGTTAATACTTTTGAGTGTGTATAGATCTCTAAGTCAGTTAATTCCCTTTTCAAGGAAAATCCTTCAAGTGCTAGTCACTAACCACTTGCCTATGGAAGGTAGGTTTGGGGTAGTCACATCCAGGCCCCGTGGGGTGGGTCATGACATGGGATGTATCATTTCATAGTTTCTAGTTATTTTTTTTCTAAGTGGGAGGGTTTTCTAGGCCTCAATTCCCTTGTTATACACCACCTCGTGTGGCATATATGTCATAGAGATGGGATGGATTTGGTGGATAAATTTGGTGTTACACACTTCACATGATCTAGTCTTGTGTTATTCTAAGGGTGTGGTATGATGATAAAAGACCACAATAATATCCCATAAGCACCCCACTTATTGTAATTTATTTATTAAAATGGATTTTTCATAACCATTTGGTCATGTTGAGGGATTACCACAAGGTTAGGCCAACAAGTACATGGGACTTTGGGAGATCAAATTGTTTGTCGAAAGGCTATCAATTGCTCTGGGATTTTTTTGAGATCTTTCATGAGAAAAATGTGGCTTTGTCTGCAGGCCTTGGAATGATCATACTGACATGCCAATGGGTATTTTGGGATCATGATGAAGTTCATTGGGGGGGGGGGGGGTGGGGGGTGGGCTCACATTGATCAATGATGATCACATTTGGTGTATAACTCCAATTGAATAAAATTAGTGTATCTTCCCCTCAAAATAATATCTCGTTATCTCCCATTTTATTTCATTCTATATTTCACAAAGGTTTGGGTTCATGAATCTTTATATGTGTATTTTCAGGGTTAATTACCCTCCTTGTCTATAATGCATCAATGTACCAATTAAGGGTCTGGTGGTGATGCATGTGCATTTCTATGGAAAAGACTTTTGCTTTCCTTATAGAGTTGAAGGGGGACCGTAATCCAACTAAACATATATGAATCCCTTCATATGATAAGGGTGACATTCTAGAGATATCTTTCATGGTGTCTTGTGAACTAAATGGGTGTTTCACATGAGGATATATGACCATGAAATAATTTCACCATTTTCATATTGTTCCCACTTATTTTAAAATTATTTTTTGATGGTTTGTCAGGTGTTGACCATTTGAAAAGTCACGTGATGCGGAGGATCTCACTTGGGATCCACCACATGATTAGAAAATGTCTTGGAAACCTTCAAAAGAACTACAGTATTCTCCAAGGGGGACCAATGAGACCTGATGTAGGTCACACACTGTGCAAGACCCATTTTCACGAGATTCCAACCACCATGCGATCACGCGTCCATTGTAGTTTAAAACGATCCCTGATTTTTGGCCCCTTTTTATTTACTTTATCTACAGAGAAAAAATATCCAAAGTTTATGTATTTCATCACTTGTAGATTTTTTGATTATCATTTGGTGGACATTATCATTTGGTCTATGGGTTCTCCATGATATCAAAGAGATTATGTGGCTAATAATCCCCTGTTAAACCTAGGATCTGATTACTCAGGCTATCTGAGATATATTGGGGTCAGTACTCTATTGTGTCACTAGGGTGTGGGTTCCACATTTATTCATATACATAGGGTCAGTACTCCCCTTACTAAAAGGCATATATTCTCTACATATAGTGTGATACACCCTCCTATTGTATCTCTAGTGGAGTGTGGGTCCTCAACAAGAGATGTGTGCTCCCTCAGCTATGGAGGATAGTTGTATGGTTCGGGCCCCTCCACATATATTCTAGACAGTTTGAGTTTAATTTTGGTTATCAGAGACCGAATTTTAGAGCTGCGGGCTTACTCAATGACTTTATATGGGATATGATATTAAAATCCTTTTATCTCTTGTCTGGGTTTCATTAGGCGCATAAATATGTGTATATATTTTGTATCATTTACCTCTTTATTTGGTTTGATATTATTATTATTATCCCTATATATCACTCCCTTTCGGTTTTTATGGCATCATATTAGTTATGTATATACTCACCTCTGCATGGGATTTTCTGGTATGGGTCGTGTATTATGCAGATGATGGACTGATTAATGATGATTACAGTGGAACATAATGATTCTTGGGTAAATTTCCCATGTATAGTGATTTTGTTTTAGATTAGTGTATAAGATCTCTAATCTTTAATTTATATTTGTTTTTTAGTTTGGGACCAAATTCTGGTTGGTGGTGTATTTTCCCCTGATTACATTGTTCTGCTCTCTTTCATTCCATAGTGGTTATTACATGAATTGTTTTTACTCTATATGTTATTATATTTTATTATTAGTCCTATTAAATTATACATGGATATGGTTTGGTGCATGTGTATAGGTACATTAGGTAAAGAACACCATTTTAGTTATGTTTTACCGGTGCTTGTCACTAGCCACTGGTCTATGGATGCGAACATGGGGTTGTGGCTGCCTAGTCTTCCACTAGCAAGGTAGGCCGCAATGAGATGAGTTATTACAAAGTGGTTTCGTAGAAGTTCATTCCTAGGGATAGTGTTCAATGTTTTCCACATATGAGGATTTTCTAGGACACAAGAAAATAGTGTTAATGTGTCTCGACTGCACCCTTCAGGCCTGGGGACCCAATGTTTGTGTGCCAACCAACATATTTATAACCCAAGAGTTTCAATACCTACTTGTCTACTCAACATAAAAGATACTAGTTTTAGGAAAAAATGGAACCTGATTCATATATTATTTAGTGTTTTGACTATCCTTATTTCATCAAATCCCCATATATATATATTCTCATCTTACCATGGTACGTATTGATTACTTTTAGATGACTCTCTAAAGATACCAAATTACTGATTCCAGATTGTGAAAAAAATACAATGAGTGAGGTGGATCAAGTTCAGGGGCTATAAATTAATGTCTTTACTCTTGGTGGGTAGTTTTTAGTACCCCCACTTATTGAGAATTAGTTTTTACTGGAATTTAATACCGAGGATTTAGAAAGGTTTGGAGCACTTTATGTGATCTAATGACTTATACTGCTGATTTCCATGGTGATCCTGATCCCAAAAAAGTAGAGGATTGTCTTGAGTATATGGTATGTGTCTTTCAGATGGTTCATATCCTGATACATTATATTCTTTAACTTCCAGATGGTCTTTTCCATGGAGTAGTTGGGCCGTGGTGGAGTTTGGTAATGCATGCCCTTGACAAGATGACACTCTCTTGGTACGATTTTTAACAGCTGTTTCATGAGGTGTATACACCATTGTTTTTTAGCTCAGTTTAGATTTAGGATATTATAGAGTTTCATAAGGATAGTATACTAGCGTATTATTATTCCTTGAGGTTCAGTGAACTTACATGATACTCCCTGGATAAGGTTTGTGATGGCTTCTTCAAGGAAAGAATGTTTGAGTAGGGTATCAATAATTAAATTCAATCTAGTGCGGTATTCTTATATCTTACCACTTATAATGGTTTATTAGTGTGGTATTTGGTGACTAATAAATTACGATTATAGAGTTTTTGGATCGATAGATCCAACAATGGTCTTTGGGTGGCTAAGTCATCTGTAGTAGGTAGTAGGTGTCAGACATCATGTTCTTAGCAAAGGAGGCCTTCTCGAACTCAGATGAGTAGGTATGTGGCTCAAAGATCCCGCTGAGGATATAGTACATCTAGATATTGGGGATATTATTATTATGTTGGGTGAGGTTATATGGCTCATGATTTCTTTCCTGTTGTGCTATGTAAGACTTGGAAACTATGGATGGACATCCATGAAAGAGGAAACACCATTATCAGGGACCTCCCAAGATTGTCCTATGTGACCCTCATATAAGAGGTGCTGGTAGAGGAGTAAAAGAATCTACAAGTATAAAATAATTAGTTGGATAAAAACAATATGGGATCCTACAACCACTACCAGTAAAGGGACCTCATCAGGCTCGGGGAGCCGGTGGTCGGTGTAATGGGTAGTTGAAGACCATAAAGGGATAAAAATCGGATGCACAAGATGTGATATAAGGTATTATATTTTTTATTATCGTATTACATCAGTACTAGTAGACATAAGTTTAATTAATTCCTTTATTGAATTATTCCCGGTGTGAGAGATGGAGCTTTGAGTTGAGACATTATCCCAAAATACTATAGATAAAAATTATTTTGGGAGATATTACTCTACATCCCTCATATGATGGTAGTGATAGTTATTTCTTGGTGGAGAGAGTTTCATGTGGGGACTCATGTTCATCATTATGAAACCTAATGACATCTTCTTGGATATGCATTGGTTTTCTATGGTTTTATCCTAGATCATATATCATAACAGGTAGGTCATATGGCTTTAGATGGATGTGATGATATTCTACTTTGTGGGTGAGATAGATATCATGGTAGAAATAGTGGGCCTTGTGTGTAGGAAAATAAAACCCATCACCCATTAGTTGGTGATTTTATTCCATGGTGTAATAGACTCTTCGGAATTCTGGATTTGTTTAATAGTTGAGGACAATAGGGATGTATTCTCTTATGATGTTTTAGGACTACATACAAGGCGATAGATGGGATTCTGCATTGAATTTAACCTTGGGACTATGCCAATATCTTTTGTGGCATATCAGATAGTGTGTATCTATGTACAATAATTGAGGGTGTTATTGGAGGACCTTCAAGAGAGGGGTTTTATCAGACCAAATGCTTCCCCCTGTGAAACCTTAATTTTGTTCATGAAAAAGGTGAATGATATATTGTAGTTTTTTGTTTATTATCATTACTTGAACCAAGAAATGATAATTAAAAAATATCCTTTAGTAAGTATTTAAGATTTATTTCATTAGTTGTGAGGTACACATAGTTTCTAGAAGATCAATGTTAGGTATGGATTCCACCAGTTGAAGGTTCATGAGCCTAATATTTTTAAACTAGTATTCCAATATAGATAAAGATTCTATGAGTTCTTAGTGACTAATTTTGGTGTGGTTAATCCCCATCCCGTGTTTATGGATTTTATGAATAATATATTCCATCCATGCACGTACTTATTTTTAGTTGTCCTTATCGATGACATACACATCTACTTTGCACTAGAGGATAACTATTCTGAGCACTTGAGGATATTCCTAGACTTACTCTGGGAGAACCAGAATTATGGAAAGATCTCAAAGTTCCAGTTCTAGATTTCTGAGGATAAATTCTTCAATAATGTCATGTTTTGAGCATGGATTTGTTTTGGACCCAATGAATATTGATGCATTTCATTATTGGGATGCACACAAGAGTGTGTTTGAGGTGAAAAATTTTCTTGCATTGGAAGTGTATTATAGGTGTTTCTTGGTGTAATTACCTAGTATGGAATTCCATTTATTGACCATAATTTAGAAAGGGTAGATGATAACCTAGACTGAGCAGTTTTAGAGGGACTGTGTAGAGTTTTGGTTGAGTGTGACTTGTGCCCTTGTTTTGGGACTACTATAGGAGGGTGTATAGTACATTGTGTATAGCGATCCTTTTTGAGATACAAACAACATTTTGTTTATGTAGAGGAAAGTAGTGATTTCTTATGGATCAATGAATTTGAGACCCCATGAGAAGAACTAAATAACTCATAACCTAGAGTTTTCATCAGTAGTATTCACTCAGAAGATGTGGTGGAATTATGTTTTGGGATTTTATTTTGTTGTTTACTTTAACCATCGAAGTCTGAGTTGTATCTTGATGTCGAGGCATATACACTTTATACAGAGTCACTACTTGGAGTTCTTGTAGTTCTATGAAATAGATATTATCTACATTTCTAGTAAGGGAAACATGGTGGAAAATTCCCTTAGCTAGAAGTCTTGTTCTCATTTGGTGGAAGAGGCGTCTGGGTAGTTCACTTATTTATAGATAACCCTGGGGAAGGATATGGGTAAAAATTATATTTAATTTTTAGTGTTTAATAATATAATTATATAGAGTTAAATAGAGGCTAAGTATGGAGACATAGACAATGATGTTATCAATGAACATGTGTCTTTAAGAGACTCACTAGATGGATTTTTCTGAAGGAGGGGAACCCATTTTCTTTTTTTAGGGACAAAAAACGATTTCGATCACGATGAAGGAGGAGGTGAAGATGCATTTTCAAAATTCTCTTTGTATATACATATTTATGTTGGGAATATTTATAAGGAACTTCAGTAATAGTTTTGGTGGTCTACCATGAGTTAGAGTATTGTTCAGTTCATCTCTCGTTGTCTCACATGTTAACAAGTGAAGGAAAAGAACCTAGTTTCAGTAGATTTCACATATCCTATTAAGATCATGGAGTAGAAATGGGATGAAATATACATTAACATTGTGATATTATTTCCTCTAAAATGAGAGTCCATGATGACATCTGGGTGATTGTTGATTTACATATGAAGTTGAAACACTTCCTTGCTATTAGGGATCAGAGTTTAATAGAGAGTCTCAAATAGTTGCACGTACGAGTGATCATCCAACTCCATTGGGAACCCTTGAAGATTTTCAATGATCATGATGAGAGGTTTATATCAATATTGCGGAGAGGAATATAAGAGGAATTGTGGACCAAGTTGTGGATGAGTAAGATGTTTCACCCCAGATAGATGGGTATACAAAGAAAATTATGCAGGTGTTGGAGGATATGTCGAGAACATTGGTTTTAGACTTCACCCAGAGTTGGGAGGATTAATTTTCCTTGTTATAGGTTTCTTATAATAATACCTATCACTATATGATTGGTATAAAGAATGTAGATTCCTTAAAAAAGACACTCAATAGGTGACCATTGTGCTTGAATTATATTGGAGAGATATTTATTGTTGGTCTAGAGATTGTGCGGGCAATGATGGAGAATGTTCAGGTGATCCATGAGTGGATGAGGATGACCAAGAGACAATATATATCCTATTCAATTCGATTTCATATGTCCTTGGAGATCGATCATAGAGTCCTATTTTTCTTGAGATTCTCTCTATGTCAAATATTACAGAGGTTTTGATGGAGTGGCAATCTATCCCAAAGGTTCATCAGGTCATTCAAGATCCATCGAAGGGTTGGAAAAGTTTCTTACCACCCATACCTACCCACACCATTGTAGAGGGTTCATGAAATCTTATATGTGTCGTAACTGGGGAGATACATGAATTCCCTTATACATCTCATTGAATGGGGTGAGATAGACATCATGGATGGAGCCACCTCCTCAAATTACATAGTGGTGATCGAGGTTTGATAGGATAGGAACCCGCGATTATGGACCATTCCCTTTGTTAATGTCCTTTGGTAGTATGAGATCATGTAGGAGAGATCCTAGGAGCTCGAGAGATGCATGCTCAAAATCCCCACATTTTTTTATCTTGTGATTTTTGGGGTTGAAAAACCTTCAAGGGGGAATAATCTAGTGACCCTATTTTTTCCTTATAAAACTTTTAAATACATAAATATCTCTCACATGTGGCTTTTAATGTATAAGGAAATAACTCCCAAACAAAGTCTTAGATTGGGAATCAGATACCATGGTTTAGTTCAAATCACAATGTTTACCCTAGGCGTGAACTAAAATTTCTCAGTGTTAGAGGTTTGGATAATGTATTTGTTTCTAGGGTGTTTAAATAAATTAAATTAATAATTTATTTATTTTTTTATTAAACAACCAACATCCCTAATTTTTTCTCTATTAAAATTATATTATATAATTTTACTAGGGTTAACCTCATAAACCTGGGAGCATTGAGAGGATATTCAAAGAGTTTAGAATTGGTGAATCAGAATCGAAAAATGAATGACGATTATATCAAAGTGTATTGATAGATATCATATGAAACTAGATCTTAACATCATTGAAAAAATGTGTTCCTCACAAAAAATAGATCAAATCTTGAAGTAAGTCTCATCAATTGTGGGTTTCTCCCTTGATTAAATGTTTTATCATAGATATCATATACCATTATTTGATCTACGATCTTTTGATCTTTGCGTGAGCCTATTTAATAAATTTAAATTGTATAAATCAATTAATATTTTATATTCCATGTTATCTCCCCTAAACATCTCCATTATGCAATCATTTGACCTGAATGCTTGGCCAATGAAGAATTACTTAATTCTTTTGAATATATCCCACCATCTATCATGTTATTCAATGTTGGCCTATGGGGTCTTGGTTAGACATTCCATGGGTGGGTTTGAGAAATATCAAACCCTTGGATTCATGATGGATTAATGAATGATGACATTGATTATGATTCTCTAATGGATTGGGATATGTTGTGGGTTGGGGTGAGACCTTCATAGTTCTGAGATCTGAATTGGAAATGGAAGGCAACTCAATGGCAATTCATGAAATTTATGGTTCCAAGGGTATTTACAAATTCTGATTTTCGACCATAAAAGAGATGAAATTGACATTCAGTGTCCGTACCCATTGATTTTGGGTAGTTAATGAGCATGAATTGATGTGATGATGATGTATATATACTTTTTATGAAACCTCATTTGGTTTTTGTGAAAAACCTAATTACATTCCATGTATTCTAATTAACAGACAATGTGTAGCCCCTAGATGCAACATTAGGGTTTCAGGTGAAGAGAAATATCATACTCCATATGTGTGGAACTACATGCTATGTGATCCATACTATGTGGCCTTGAAAGGTTCCATCCACACACACCCAAGGAACCTTGTGGATGATCATGCCATGTACCTGAGTACACAAACATTGGAAAGAAACACACAAGAACTGGTTGAGATGCCTGGCCAAGACCCCTAGTTGTTATAGACACTATGTATCCTGTAGTAACTTACATTTATTGAGACATGGATTGAAGATATTCATTTGGGGAGAACACGATTAGGAAATAGAGATGTGCCACCCATCTTGTGGGCACCTTACACACCATATAATCATATATCAATCTTCAACATTTCATATATCATTCATTTCGTACATTTTAACCATGATTATCATATCCTGAGTGTTTTTCCATAATTGATTTAGTAGTTTCCTTCATAGCAGATTTTGAGACACAATGCAATATTTTATGTGCATGATGATTATTCATGTGAACCATGACTATGACATTGATTATTTAGGATCATTATATGGATGATGGGGTTAATACTCCCATATTACACTGGGTAACAAGTTCTCCATGCAATCAGGAAGATATTGGGGTCATTACTCTCCTATCACACCAAGGAATGGGTTCCTTAGTATATTAGATAGATATTTGGTACAGTACTCTCCTGGGGTAGTAGGGAGTGGGTTCCCCATTTCATTATATAGGTAGGGTCAATACTCCCCTTACTATAGGTCCCGAGTTCTAGGCCTAAAGATAGGTACTTTTTCAATATCATGCTTTGGAAGGGTGAATATCCTTTATAGGATATGTGTTCTCACATATATGTGGAGCACAGTTTTGAGGTGTCCCTTTCTCCAATCATATTCTGGTGAGGTTGTGTTTGATGATGGGCACCAAAGATGGACATTTTCCACTATATGGTTACTCATTGACTTCAGTTGTGATATGAGATGAAGATACCATTTCTCCTTAATTTTGGTTTCTTTATGATAAAATATACGTGTATCTATTTATTTTCATTTCCCTTTTTATTTGGGTTGATATTAATATTTTTATATCTCTCTATCACTTCCTTTAGGTAATGTGGATTCCTACTGGGTATGTATATACTTAGCCCGGTATGGGATTTTCCACACTTGTCATGTATTATGAAGATGACAGACTGATCAGGGGTGATTAAGATGGAGAATAGTAATACATGGGTGCATTGACCAGATTTAGTGTTTAGTCATGGATATTAGGATCTGAGCTCTTTCATCTTCAATTCATTCAAGTTGTTTTCAGATTGGGATATCTTTTCTAGTTAGGAATGTATTTTTCACTTTTCATTTCAAATTAAACTATCATACATTTTTGTATTACCTATTGGTTATTAAATAGATGATTTTTTACTTTAGATGTTACTATATTTTATTGTGAATCCTCTTCACTTATGTATTTATATGGTTGGGTGCATGCATAAAGGAAAATTAGGCAAATGCCTCTCATTTTAGTTATTCCTTCTTGGCTCTTGTCGCTATCCCTTGTCTGATAGAGGTAGGATTGGAGTTCTAGTAGCCTGTTATTATATAGGCCAGAAAGGCACAGATGGGTTGGTTCATTAGCTAAATGACCATCAATATTCTTTCACATATATTTTATTTCCCAATTTGAACACAAATTTAAATTTAAAAGCAATAGGGCAATATTTTGCCTTCTTCTGTACATAAATTAATATATTGATAAATTTTATCAAAAAGTGTCCCAAAAGCACATAAAAATGTATCATAAGGTAATAATGGTCAAAATATAGTTAGTAAATAGAATTTAGAAATGTTTTTAGGGAATTATATCCCTAATAATTTTTAGTTTAACACTCCGATAAACCCGTTTTCACATTATCTGGAGTAAATAATTTTTACTATTTTCGCTATTCATTAAAGAAAAAAATTAATTTGGCCTTATTATATAATATAAATAATTATGATTAAAAACATGGAATTAATTTTACAAAATTAAATTCACAAAATTTGTTGAATTTAATTTAAAATTAATCTTGTAGACATGGAAAAAATGTGATTTTTCAAGAAAGGTATTTTTCCAGCATAAAATGATTTTATGTTTTCTTATTGACTAGTCATTATAAATATATAAATATAAATTAATATTTATAGATATATAAAATATAAATTTCATTTAAATCATTCATCAATTGGGGTTTTTTATCTAATTAAAATGGTTAAACATTATACACTATAAATTAGTATTTAGAAAAATGCATTTTAAATCCAAAAATGAACTTATAATAAAATTAATTATAAATATGTTTACAATATAATTAATTACATTAATTATAAATAAATAATACTTATGTTACTTTAAATAAAAAACTAAATAATAATTAGACCTTTAAATTAAAATATTTTTTTTTTAATGAAATGATTGTTTTTTCAAAAATTGATATTTTGCACTATTTTTGGAAATATTAATATTTTATAAAAAATAAAAAAATATCACCCTATGTTAATTTTTATATGATGATTTAAAAATATGAATTTAATTTTATAAAATAAATTTTATATATTCTCTATAACTTAATTTTAATATTCTCTCACAAAATCAATAAAAATAATTTTTGAAGAGAATATATTTTTGGTGAATAAATTTACTTTCTTAAAAACTAATTTATTATTTACTAAGAATTTATCAACAAATAATTTTGAGTTAGAAATTTATATATATATTTTATAAAGTCATTAATACTATTCATACCCTTTAATTTAAATGCCTAGTTATAATGATCATATTTAAATAATATTTTGTAGTTCATTTATGTTTCGGGTTGCGGGTCATATACACTATCAAACATAGTTTTGTTTTTCTCAAATATCAGAAAGTTAATTAACACCCCCTTAATAAATTTCATCCTCAAAATTTAAACATTATTTCAGTTATCAAATGATAGAAATTTGAAAATAAATTTGTTGAAAACCCACATCGTAAAAAGGGTTAATAAAACATGCTTTTAATAAGGAGAAAGGGACGTTAGAAGGTCATCTAGAATAACACATAATAGGTTTCCAAATTTTATCACATTGGTGAAATATATAAACATGGTTTAGAATTAATATCCATTTATGAATTAATTTTATAACATTTTTGTGAGGGAAGATCCAATAGATTTGTCAAAAATGAATAAATTTTTTATTCTGAGATCCTTTTTCCTAAATTTGATGATATCCTTTCTATAAAGATTAAAAAAATAAAGAAATATACATACATGATATGTTAAATTTCATCTTTTAATAAATTCAAACATAATTATAATATTTTTCTCCCAATAATGATTATTCCAGATGATTTTTTCATGATTGAGGCACTAAAATCTACTTTTAATGGATACTGTAACCATTAAAAAGAAAAAAATATATTCTTTTTATCTATAGAAATTAACTAAAACCAGAACTATTATCACTGAGTAAAGTAATTCAAAAAATTAATAAACCTTCATATGATGAAATAATAAATTAATCTGTAAAATTCAATAGTAATATCCAAATTTTTAAGTAAATCATTCCATATATAAATTACCTTATATCCCAAATAAAATAAATAACCTCAAAATTAATGAGTATTTTAACCTCATAAGTTGACTCAAAACTTTTAGAATATAATCCCAAAAATTTTGTGACATTGTATAAAAATAACATTAATCACCTAATCAAAAAAATAACTTTTAAATGCCATGATTATATATATGATAAAACATATATTCAAAACATATAATTAATCATTATATTTCAAAACATTTAAATATAATGATTCCATACTAACCAGGACATCACATAGACCAGTGGTAGGAGATTCAAACTTATTACCCTTTAGTTGTGTGTTGAACTCCCATGGAATTTACAGATGTGATGGGTTATCTACTGAAAATTGTGTTGTAACATTTCCTAAAATTATACCCTAAAAAAATCAATAAAATATGATGAATGGCATTAAATATAACCAAAATCATCAAAGATAATATAAAATATAATGATTTTATGTACCTTTAAACGTGTAATAAATATAAAACCCATAAAGCTAATGTGGTATCCATAAACCATAAGATAAACTCACATGAAAACATTATAATTTCCAAATTTATCTAAAAAATTTATCTGTTACTAACTATAATGTCTCCAAACTCAAACTCTCAAATCTGGTGCTAAAAATACAATGTTCTCATTTATGTATTTGTTACTGATTAAGGTGACCTAAAGTTCAACATACAAAAATTACAACCTATTAATGAAATATTAGATCACTTATAACCCTAATGAACTTTTTAGTTTTAGTGTTTATCTCCCAAAAACATAATATTAGAACCCATTATATCAAAAAATAATTTAATCAAAATTCTTCTTAACCTGGAGAATATTAAGCATATGAAGGGTTATTTCAAATGCTCAGTAGTGTTAAATATAAGTGTTAAAAATTTAATTCCATTGGTGAGAATAATAAGAAAATAAGTATATGATGACATAGTCAAAGTGCATGAGTATAACATAAGAATATTCAAACCCATATATACCATGATCATCAATCAGGTAACATGGAATAATTATTTATCAATGGAATGAGTTATAAGAATAAATATTCAAGATCCATGATATTTTAATCGTGATTGTAACACCCAAATGTTCTTATAAAATATTTTTATTAAATAATTTTAATTTTTTAGTAGCATGAATTGCTTGAAATTTTGAGTAAAAAACAAACCACGAGAGTTACTTAGTATAAAATAACCATTATATCATAGTCAGTAGGTTAGCAGGAATAAGTATAAATAACTTATGAAAATTCATTGTGAATTCATTGGCTATCAACTAGTTATGAAAAATATAAATCAATTATATATTTGTAGTTTTGAGTGAATTAATTTTAGATATGAAAATAATGAGAAATATATTTTATATAATAAATAAAATATTTCTTGATATTCATCTAATAGATAGTTTAGTTTTAGGGTATGAATAAATTATATATGATGTATAAAAACTTATATTTTTTGAAAGAATAATTTTACACCATGGTATGGAGAACCTATATTAAATTAATATTTTGACACATAAATAATTTTATATGATAACATAAACATGTTCTTTTAACTCGGGACATATAAATTTACTTTGGATAAATTTTCATATTTTTTGGGATAACGTTCATGTTATGATGAATTGTAAAAAATACAATAAATTTTATGTGAAAACAATTTATTTCATCAAAATAAATTATATGGTAAAATTATAATACTGAATGGTTATAAATTATAAATATAATGTATTTTTATCATTAAATATAATGTATGAAATTAGAATTAATTTCACAATGAATTCATATGTAAAAACAATTCTATCTTTTGTAATGTTTTAACTTTTAAAAACCCATTCTATTATTCCGAAAACAAGATTGATTTTAAATTAATTACTACAACTTTATTTTTTATAATATTGATAAATTTATTTCATAATTTGAATCAGTAGGACCAAATTATTTATATATCTTTATTTTATTTTTGGGCTTTATGAATAGTAACTCTTGTAATTTTTATTAAGACATAAAAAGGGTAAATATGGTAATTAAGGGTATGGATACTATTATAAAATTACACTAACACTTTTATTAATATCATTGGATGAGTGTGTTTTGACCTGAATCATCCTTAGGTAGAAATGGTGTCCATTTGAATCTACTTGGATGAGACTAGGACATTAGAATTATTTTATTTATAGAAAAGTTAAATATGTCTCACTCAAATTTTCAAAAGTAATTAATTTCAATATAAAGTTATACTAATGATAATTTCGATTATAAGTACTCATCATAAATCTAAAATTATTTCATTTATCATGGTAATATATTTTTAATTTTTAAAAAATGAATAATTACTTTAATAGTTTATACATTAATGATGCATAAATTATTTAATTGATGAAAAATCAATAATATTTTTTTTTATTAAAATCATATTACCCACTAAAAAATCCAAACACTTAACCAAATATTATTTCTCACGTATATCTCGACCATAATCATCCAAGGGTCGAGTTATCGACTATTTGGAACCTTATAGAAGTTATTATGATACTTTTTTTTGTTTTAATTAATGTGATGTTAAAGATTTCATCTTCATAATTTAATAAGTATAACATTTAAAATATTTTATTTTCCATAAGATAAATTTTACTAAAAGTATTCTTCTGAAATCTTGAAGATTATTTTCACAATAGTATTTTATTTTTAAAATTTATTTAATAAATAATCATATTAAATAATTACACAAAATTGTTGTAGTAATAACTTTATTAAGAGAAATATAAAATAAATGTTATTTAAAATATTAAAGTAAATATAATTTTTTCTAATTACCATGTATAATGAATTTTATTGATGACTGTGACCTCGTAGGAATATATAAAATTGTGGTATTGAAGCTATCCTATTATATTTATATTTTTTAAACTCAGTTAATTGAATAGTGTCAAAATTGATGCTATTGATTGTTTATCAAAATAATGATTTATTAAATTATTTAAGAATAATTAATTTTTTTTTAAAATATATAATTATAATTATATGGAATAAAATTATCTAATATATATTTATAGTCTATTTTACATCAAATAAGTAAATATTTCTCTGTTTTAATATTGAATTATTTATTACCCTAATAAAAAATGAAATAGAATAACTAAGGGTTAATTTAAAAGAAAATGTTTTAATTGATAAAATTACATGTAAACTATTTATTTTTTGATTATATTAAAACCTTATATCATACCAACTCTGAAATTGGAACATTTTGGAGGTTTTTTGTGGATGTTTTGACATTATTATAAATTATTATTTATGGAATTTCCAAAAGTTCCACTCACCTCAATTATAAAAGAGAACCTCCTAACTCAAATCTTCACTTCACTTTGAGACTTCAATCCAGAGTATCCCATGAAAAATTTCCTTTTTAAATTTCATATTTACATTATAGAGGTTCTAGTCATCTTCAAAGTCCAACTCTAGTGCTCGAAGAAGAGATTTAGAGGAAGCACATCGAGGAAGAGGTAGTTTCTTCTCCTGATTTTTTCAAACTTATTTATTCTTCTAATTCTTATACATTGATTGTTTCATTATAAAGTTAAAACATTAGTATCAATCATATAATGATATTTTATTATAATTTAGAAACAACCATATTCCACCTTCTATCCATCCTATGAAAAATAAAATCACCACACGTGCGTACGTATGACTAACCATCTCCACGTAGTGGTGTAATATATTTTTAACCACCACCTTACTTGGATGGGTGTAACTATGGAAATAATTACTACATATGATTATTATAACATGATACTGATTTTGAAATACTATACACCATCCACATAAATACCATTAATCAATTATTGGAATGACATCATTGCTCGTGCGTACGTATGACCTATTGTCTCTATGATGCAATCTGATTAATTCTACAAGATATTCATTAAACCATGATTATATACACGAATATAAGGAAGAAATATGATATATATTATACTAATATAATTATATAAATTATATAACTATAACCTAATATGTGAAAGATGAACTTATCAGACAAAACTTTAATAAGAACATAAAGTAGTTAATATCCAAAAAACGAGTGACAATGAAATGTTACTAACAAAATGATGATAATATGATTATATATTATATCATAAAAATGAAAATAATTCTGGAATAATTTAATAAAATTATTTCATTCATTATACAAGAAGTTTAGATACATACAAATAATATTAGACCTAGGATAAGGGATAATTTCACAATATTATTATTATCAAAGATTGTTTATACATAAGTTTTACTAGGGTTAACTTATCATCCACATCCATGCTTCTTATATATGAAATATTATTTATATTCTTATAAATTTTTTTAAATATCAATTTTTCCAATTAGATAATTTTTATTAAATGGTTTGAAAGGAATATTTTTTCATTTTTGTTATGATGTACTTTTTGAATTTTCCACTAAAATTATGGGATTAATGTTTTTTTAACTTATACAGAAAGAAGAGATTTTTACACTTTATTAAGGTCTTAGATCCAGGAATCTTCCCTTACTTGTTTTGTAGGTATTTTGAATGAAATTATTTTCTTTTATAATTGTGTGGAGTTTTGTAAAAATAAAATATATTTGACAAAGAAATGATATTTTCCTAAAGAATTAATTTCATGTGTTATATAAAAATCAATTTCCATCAAAGTTGTTATTATTTAAATACGGTTATGTCTCTTAATACTGTGATTTTATTGTGTTTATTAATGAATTATATTTATGAAATATATTTGTTTTACATGGATTATGTTATGATGGAATGATTTTTAAGAAACCCTTTTTATTCCTTGGGTTATGCTATGATGAATGATTTATGTTTTTGTAGCACACATAATAATGATTTAATTATGAGAATGGTGGGACCTATATCTCCCTCTAATTCATTTGGTAAATAATTATATCTAATAATACAAACATGACTGGAATTTCCTGTAAATCTGGATTAGTAATATAGGGCAGGAAAAAAAAGTAAATGTAGTTCATTAATGGAATTTGTCCACTATAATGGTCTTGGAAATGACCTTGACTAATATGAAATAATTTTATATGCTTCTGTGTATGCCACACAACATTATGTCTTATTTTTTGACTTTTGGGATTACTTCCATTAATTATTATTAACATTTATCTCATGAATTGATATCACGATCATTCATATGTAGGATAATACTATCAAATGTTATGTTCTTATGTATCATGATTATGATATGATTGATATTTCTAATGTTCACCCATATTTATCATTTGAGATCACCCTTTTATATGTTACCTCTCTCCAGGTCATGAAGAAGGTTTTTAAGTAAGATATGTCAAAAAGAAGTCTAGTTTTGAGGAAATAAGAGAGAGATAATGTAGATGTTTTATGAACTAGTTTTTTATGTCTCCCAGTTTCAATAGAAACTATATCTATAATGTCCTATCATGTATTTATTATATATTGTAATAAATATACTTCAATTTTGATATAATATCAATGTATGTATAGTATGGGTTGTTATAGCTGTTATCCGAGGAAAGGTATAGTTAACCTTTGGAAACTAGGATTATAAAGCCTTAGTAAGAACCCTAAGGATTTGTCTATATATGGGTTACAATCCTAGTGATTTAGAAATGACCATTAATAACCTTGGATAAAAACTAAAATGTCTTAAATCGATATTTTATTCTTGATTATATGGGTTTTCCATTATTATTAGTGTTTCTCAAACTATTCTTCTAGGTTTTATTCAATTGATGGAACCTGAAGGAACTACGTTAATACTGAATGTGATGGGAAATGCAATGATTTCCCTCTTAAGGAACAAAATTTTGTAGGATCCGGAATGAAAAATCTTGCTGTTATGCTCACATAAATTTCTCTAGCTATAAACCATAAAATACTTGAAAACGATTAAAAAAGGTAGAAACATTCTATTGAGTCCTTCACGAGGCATTTTCCTCCTTCTTTTAGTGGGTCCTATGATCCAATTGTGGCAGAATAGTGAATTAGTACCACTGAAATGTTTTTTAGTTATACAATGTTCTGAACATGATAAAGTCATCTTAGCTGTTTATCGTTTGGAAGGTGAAGATGATCAACAATGGAATATTATCAAGAATACGAGGAAAATATATGAAATTGAGTACATATAATGGGATACGTTATAGATAATATTTTTCAATAAGTACAATCCTTGTATTCTTTAAGAAAATATAGAGAAGGAGTTCCTCGAACTTAAGAAAAAGGATGATGAATCTGTGAGTACATTTGAAGCCAATTTTACAAGACTTATATGGTACACTTTTGGAATTATTATCCCACATGAGAGTAAAATTGGTAGATTATTTAGTGTCTTAAAAACAAGTCTTTGAAGAGGATTATCTATATCGGACTGTAAAGTATTTGAGGAAATTTCTCAATGTGCTCTCAAAGTTGATATGAATATTGGAGTAACACAATAGTTATATGGGTATGATAGGAATATAAAAGTGGTATTCAAAGGAAAATATAAATGGAACATTGAAAATAATATGGGTCTTTTATGCTCAATGTGTGGAGAGAAACATAGTGGAAATTTTCATAAAGAGACTAGTTAATGTTTCATGTTTGGAAAAGAAGGTCCTCGGGTAGTTGAATGATGGAGTGATGGGGATAATATTTCTAATGATGTGAATAGAGAAAAGGATGAACAGAATGCACCTATTACACATCAATGATACAAGTTCAAGGAAATGGGGAATTAGGTCAGTCAATTCTCTTTTCTGAGGAATATTGATGATGATCGATATTAGTAAACTATTAAGGAAAAAGAAAAAGTAAAGTCACATGCAATCACTATAAGCAATGTGGAGTACGATAATGAAGTAGTGAAATGTACACTAATCATACACTCTAAAGTAGAATTGTTTTTTTTGTTCATGGATCCACGCAATCTTTTATTTATGAAGTGTTTTTGAAGGGTATCACCACATTACCTCAACAATTATATGGAGAGTTAGCTGTGACAAATCCAAATGGAACAACAGTCCCATCAAAATATTATAAATCTTATCCGGTTGAAGTTTATGGGAAAGTGATTCCTAAAAATCTTTTTATCCTTCATATAGTGGTATTTGATGTGATTCAAGGCATGGATTGGATTTACCTATATAAAGCTCATATCAATTTCCAAGAAAGGGAAGTCACATTTCATATTCCATATCAATCTATGATCATCTATTTATGTAATGATGAATATAACCTTCCAATAGAAATTTATTCCATACTAATGGTCTTTATTCCTCTAAATGAAGGTTATCAATCATAAATGGTTGGGGATAAACTCATGATTAATAATACACCCATTGTATGAGAGTTTGATGACGTATTTTCAGAGTAATTTCAAGGTCCTTAACAAAATCATGAAGTTGATTTTTTAATACAACTCATACCTGGTACTATGCCTATTTCAAAGACACCTTATAGAGTGGACCCAATTGAGTTGCAGGAATTGAAGAAGTAGATCCAATAGATTCCAGATAAGGTATTAGTATAACATAGTGAATCCCCTGGGGGAGTTCTTGTTCATTTTTCATAAGAAATGTTGATCAATGAGACTCTTCATTGATTATTGAGATCTTAACAATATCACTATCAAGTAAACATACCCTCTTCCCCACATTGGTGACTTAATCAACCAACTAAAATTATCTTAATACATTTCCTTGATTGATCTTCCTTCAGGGTATCATCAATTAAGGGTCAAGAAGAAGGATATACCATATACAACATTTCATACAAGGTATTAACACTATGAATTTATAATGATGAATTTTTGTATTACGAATTTTCCATATTTACATACAGATCTATTTAATAGAGTGTTTAGATACTATCTTGATCAGTTTCTAGTAGTTGTTTTAGAATATATTCTTGTCTATTCAAAGGGAAAGGAAGAACATGACGGTCACTTGAGAATTGTATGAAAGACCCTGGGAAATGAGGTACGTTATGAAAAATTTACCAAAAGTGAATTTTTCCTTCATGAATATTTATTTTTGGGTAACATAATCTAATGAGAAAGGATATATATGTATTCATCAAAAAAAAAAGTTTTTAAAGTTGGATGAGACAAAAAACAATAACTGATATATGATGTTTTCTTGGTTTTGATGGATATTATCAATGTTTTGTGAAATATTTTCCACAATTATCTAATCCACTCACTAAGTTGACTTGGAAAGGAGTTAAGTTTGTATAGATGGATGAATGAGAAGAGAATTTCGAAGATCTAAAAAAATGTTAACCAATTCACCTATGCTCACATTGCCTTGTAGTGGAGAAAGGTTTGTGACCGACAGTGATGTATAAAAGATGGGGTTGGGGTGTGTTCTCATGAAAATTTACATAGTGATATATTACGCCTCAAGGTAGTTGAAAATAATTGACAAAAATTACCTAACTCATGATTTGGATCTAGTTGTGGTAATCTTTTCATTAATGATATGGAGGCATTATTTTTATGCTGAAAGGTGTTATATTTATACTGATCCAAAATATTTAAAATTTATTTTCAAACAAATGAGCTTAATATGATCTATAAATTATGGTTGGAGTTGATTATAGATTATGAAATCTCAATACATTACCACCCTGGGGAAGAAAAGAAGTTGGCCGATGCTTTAAGTCGGTAAGACCATGATTTTATTATCCACGATGAGGATCACAAAAGATCCAATATTTAAAGATAATCAAAGGATAGATCAAGAGATATTAAAGTAAGGGGAGAAATCTTATCTTTCTAAAATGAATGTTCAAAAATCTATACAAGTAATGATTAAGGAGGTGTCAAAGAAATAAGTAGAGCTAAAAATATGGTGATAAATATTCCTAAATTCTACCTTTACGATGGTTGAATAATAATGTTCCTAAATCAGGTTTGTATTCATCCCATATCATAATTAAAGAAAGTGATTTTGGATGAGGTTCATAGTTCTTAATTCTATATTCAACATGGAAGCAAAAATATATACAATGACCGGAAAGAGTATTTTTGGTGGGATGGTATGAAAAAAGATGATGTCTAATGTGTCTCTAAATGTTGGCTTTGTCAGCTAGTTAAGGACGAGAGATAGAAGTATAAAGGGATTTTACAACATTTACCCATATCTGAATAGAAATTGGAAAACATCACTATGTACTTTGTCTCAAGAATTCCCAAAACCTCCAAAGGAAATAATGATATCTGGGTTTTAGTTAATCACCTTATGAATTCTACACACTTCATTTCTATTAGAGATTATTTATCTCTTGATCAGCTAACAAGGATATATGTAATGAAGAGGTACGACTTCAGAGAGTACCACTTTCCATTATATCTGATTGGGATATGATGTTTGCCTCAATGTTCTGGCAATGTATTCAGCAGGCTCCAGTTATAGAGTTATGTTTCATCACTACATATCATCCTCAGAGAAACAATCATTTTGAGAGGACAATCCAAACTCTGGAAGACATGTTGAGAGATTTCTCTATGGATTTCAAATGTGGTTGGGATCAACCTCTAACTTTGGGGGAACTTTATTACAACAATAGTTTTCAATCCAATATTCTAGTAGATCCTTCGGATGACCTCTATTTAAAGAAGTGAAGAACTCCAACTTACTGGTATAAAGTTGGGGAAAGAAATTTATTAGTAAATGATCTTGTTGATTAAATGTCAGGAAAATGTCATTCTATTAAAAAACATATAAGAGAATCTCATAGACGACAAAAAAAAATTTATGATAAAAACCTAAGAAAGGAGCTAGAGTTTGAAGTGTGTGATAATTTTTTCTTCTAATATCTCTCTAAAAGAGATTAATGATATTTGGAAATAAGGGAAAGGTGATACCTATATATATCAATCCTTTTGAAATTCTAGACTGTATTAGGAAGGTAGCTTACCAATTGGGACTATGATTGTATCTCACTCAAGTTTATGATCTGTTCTATGTATATCTCCTAAGAAAGTACATACCTAATTTTTTACATGTTCTAAACTTAGAAGTCGTACTGCTAGAGTAAGATATTTCTTATGAATAACAAATTATAGTGATTATAGGTCATAGCAAAAAAGTCCTATTAAACAAGACCATTGGATTGGTTAATGTTTTATGAAAAAACAAAAAATTCAATGATTCTACGTAAGAACTTGAGGATATGATGAGGGAGAGGTATCTTCATCTGTTTGATTCCATGTGATGAATTTCAGCGGTGAAATTTTATTTTTGGGTGGTAAAATGTAGCAACTAGATGTTTTTATGAAAAATTTTCTTCAACTAATTTTAATTCTTTAGTATTTTATATTGTATAAAATATTTTCCTAGCCATTTGGATAGCGGGAATAAGTATAACTAACATATGAAAATACATTTTGATTTAATTGGCTATCAATTAGTTATAAAAAATCTAAATCAATTAGATATTTGTATTTCTGAGTGAATTAATTTTGGTTTTGAAATTAATGTGTTATATATGTTATATACTTAGTAAAATATTATTTGATATTCATCCAGTACATATTTTTGTCATAGGATATGAATAAACCTTATTTGATGTATAAAAACCTTTATTTTGAAAAAGGGTAATTTTATGCCTTTGCATGGAGAACACTCTTTAAATTAATATTTTGATTGACTAAAAATTTTTATATTTCAAAATAAAAATTTCATTTTAAGGTGGGGTATAAAAATTTCCTTTTTATGTATTTATGTTTTTTTGATTACATTCGTGTTTTGATGTATAGTAAAAATACCCGAAATGTTATGTGGAAACAATTTCGTTCCTCAAAATAATTTATATGGATAAATTATTATATTTAATAGATTTAAAGTAAAAATAGAATAAATTTTTATCATTCAATATATTTTTTGTCATTATAATTAATTTTACATTGAATTCATATGTAGAAACATTACAATCTTTTGTAATGCATTAACTTTTAAAAACCCATTCTCTCATTTTGAAAAAAAGATTAATTTTAAACTAATTACTGAAACATAATTGTTATTAATTTTTTAAATATAGATTCCATAATTGTCATTATGAGGTCCAAACTATTTAAATAGATTTATTTTATTTTTGGTCATTATGAATAGTAATTTTGGTAATTTTTATTAATACTATAAAAGGGTAAATTAGGTAAATAAGGGTTAGAATAATTTTATAAAATTACAATAACACTTGTTTTAATATCAATTTATTATTTTGTTTCGATCTAAATCATCCTTGGGTATAAAAGGGTATCTATTTGAATCCATGTGGATGAGATGAAGACATTTAATTTATTGTTTTAAAGAAAAGTTAAATATGTTTCACTAAAATTTTAATAACTAAATAATTTTTAATAAAAGTTTACAGTAATTATAATTTCAATTATAAATACTCATTTTAATTATAATATTTTTTCCTTTATTATGGTAATTTATTTTTGCTTTTTTATGAAATAAATAAATATCTTAAAAACTTAAACATTAATGATACTGAAATTATTTAATTGATGAAAAATCAATAATATTGTTTTTGTTAAAATAATATTACCCATAAAAGATACAAACACATGACTAAATATTATTGGTCAATTATATATCGAGCTGAATCATCCATGGGTCGAGTTATGGTTCACTTGGAACATTATAGATGGGATTATGACACTTATATTATTTTATTTAAAGTGATGTTAAAGTTATCATCTTCATAATTCAATAAGTATAACATTTTAAATATTGGAATATAAAGAAGATAAATTATACTAAAAGTATTATTATAATGTTTAGAATATTTATTTTTATCATAGTATTTAAATTTTAATTTTTAATTTAAAAATTATCATATTAAATAATTACAAAAAGCTCTTATAGAAGTTATTTTATTAAAATAAATATCAAATAAATGTTATTAAAAAAAATTAAAGTAAATATAAATTTGGCTAATTTACATGTATAATTAATTTTATATATGACGTTGAAATCCTAGAAATATAATAAAATTGTGGTTTTGAAGTTATATTGTTATATTAATATTTTTAAAAAATACTGAATTGAATAGTTTCAGCATCGATACTATGGATTGTTTATCAAAAAAATGTTTTATTAAATTATTTAAAAATCTTTAAACATTTTTTAAAAATATATTATAATTATGATATGGTATAAAATTATCTAATATATATATTTATGGTCTATGTTACATCAAATAGATAAATATATCACTTTTTATTATTGAATTATTTATTACCCTATATAAAAATAAAATAGATTAACATTGTGTTAATTAAAAACATAATGTTTAAATTGAGAAACATAATTGTCCAAAATTTATTTTTTGATGATATTACAACCCTATATCATCTCATATTTTAAATTGGTTCTTTTTAGAGGTTTTTGGTTTTGGTTTTATTTAATTACAAATTATTATTTATGGAATTTCCAAAAGTGCCCCTCACCTCAATTATAAAAGGGACCTCCTCCATCACTTATTCACTTCAATTTGATCCTAAATTCTATGTAATACCCTACCATTTTTCCTTTTAATCTTCACTATTTACATTATATAGGTTATTTTCCACTTCATAGATAAACTCTAGTGATCTAAGAAGAGATTTGGAGGAACCACGTCGAGGAAGAGGTAATCAATTCTACTCATTATTTCAAACATCATTTTTCTTATAGTTATTATAAATTAGTTTTTTAATTATAAAGTAATAATATAAGTATCACTAATATAATTTTATGTTATTATAATTATGAAACAACTATATTCCTCCTTCTATCCATCCTAAAAAATGAAATCACCACGCGTGCGTACGTACGACCTACCGTCTCCATGTCGTGGTGTAATCTATTTTTCACCACCACCTTACTTGGATGGATATAATGATGTAAATAATAAATAAATATTATTATTATAACTTGATAGTAATTATAAAATAATATACACTATCCACCTTAATACCATTCAACAATTATGGGAATGATATCGTCGCTTGTGCGTACGTACGACCTACCGTCTCGACGAAGCGATGTGATTCATCATACATGATCTTAATTAAAACATGATTATGTACATGAATTGGGAGGATAAAAATGATATATATTATACTAATATAATTTTGTAAATGGTATAACTATAAAATAAGAAGTGTAACATGAACTTATTTGACAAAACATCCATAAGAACATAATGCAGTTAATATCTCAATAATGAGTGAAAATGAAATGTTACAAAAAAAATGAAAGATAATATGATCATATATGATATCATAAAAACGATTTTTATCTTATAATAATTCAGTAAAATTATTTAAATCATTATACAAGAGGTTTCGATACATAAGAAGATTATCAAACCTAAGGTAAAGGATAATTCTGCAATCTCATTATTATCCAAGATTGTTTGTACCTAATTATTTACTAGGGATCATTTATCATCCACATCAATGTTTCATAAATACTTAATAGTATTTCTATTCATCTAAAACTATTTAAAGTCAAATTTTATTATTGGTTTATTCTTATTAAATGGTATGAAAGGAATGTTTTTTCATTTTCAGTATTATGTATTTTTTGACTTTTTGAGAAAAAGTAAGAGAATAATGTTTTTTAACTTATACATATTGAATGGATTTTTATAATTTTATGAAAACATACATCCATTATGCACCAAATACACATTTTCAAGGGTAATTAATAAAAATTCTATTCTTTTAAAATAGTGTTGTTTTTTAGAAAAGAAAACGTATTTGAAGAAGAAAGGATATTTTCCAGAAGATTTAATTTCATGTGTTATATCAGAATTGAATTCCATATAAGATGACATTATTTAAATAAAGTTATGTCACTTAATACTATGAATCTTTTTATGATGTAATTATATTTATTAAATCCATTTTTTACATGGATTATGTTATGATGGAATTATGTTTAAGAAACCCATTTTGTTCCTTGGGTTATTCTATGATGAATGATTAATATTTCTTTGGAACACATAAGAATGATTTCATTATGAGATGGGTGGGACATATATCTAACTCCAATTTATTGGGTAAAGATTTATATCTCATGATATAGAAATTATTTGAACGACATGTAAATCCGGTTTAGTAAGACAAGGCTGGAACGAAAAATAAACCTGGTTCAGTAATAGACTTTGTCTGCTATGATCTTATTGGTAATGATACTTGACAAATATCAAAAGATTTTATATGATTAATTTTATTCTAGAAAACATCATGTCTTATGTTATTATTTTTGTATTTTTTCCCTTAGTTCTAATGATGTTTTATTCCATGACATGATATCTTGATCTTTCATTTGTAGGATAAGACTATCAAATGATATGTTCTTATGTATTGTGATTAGTATTTGATTTATATTTCCCTTGTTCACCCTTACTGAGCATCAAATATCACCATTTAATATGATTCTTTTTCCCTAGTCATGAAGAAGGGTATTAAGTAATATATATAAAAAAGAATTCATGTTATGAAGAAATAAGTATAAGACAATGTGGATGTTTTATGAACCAATTGTTTATGTTTCTCTATTTCTACAGACACTATAACTATATGGTCTTGTCTTGGAATTATTATTTTTTGTCATGTATATAATTCAATTTTTATTTAATATCAATGTATGTAAAGTATGGGTAATTATAGTTATCATAGGAATAATTAAAACCTATTGTAACTATAAATAAAAAGTCTTTTGTATCTTTGGAACATTATCTTCAAAACCTATTTTCAACCCATGTTAGAAATACCTGGATCCTAGTTAAAACCATATTATAAAATCTACCAAAAATACCTTGTTAATTTATCTAAAGAAAAGGATAATTAACAAAATAATTATATTTCTAACTAGAACGCCTATAATATAAGCTATATCAGGCTCAACTAAAGCTATCTAGGATCACCCATTATATAAACTATATAGAGATCACTCAACAATATATGATAACACCCATTGTGTAGGATACATTGAGCTCACAATTGATCTATAATGGGGATAAACCATAATATATATAATTTACAATAACCACAACATGATATAGTACATATATATTTTATTTTATAATAAAACTCATAAAAAATAAATATTCATTTCATAACTTCACTAACCAAAAAAAAATGGAATGGGTTCAATAATAATCTATTAAAATGATCATAATATATCTAGAGAATGAATCTGGATGGTATATTTTCAATATATCTTAATGTAGAATAATTAAAATAAAGGGTTGTTGATTATTATGAATGGAAATACCATTAAATGATCTTTAAGACCATTTTTAATGAAAATAACTATCTCATTTGGAAAATCACTTTTAAAAACATAAAATTATAAAAATATTATGAAAATAATTTTCATTGAAAATAAACATGGAAAATTATAATTGAAGGTTTAAATAAAATAATGGTCATGACAGTAGGAAAATACATTTATGTATTAATTTTTAAAACAATCAATGTTTTTAAACATTTTTGTAAAAGGTGAAAAAATTTACTCATTTGAAAAATGTTAAGAAAATTATTTTTTGAACCTTTTAAAATAATGCTGAAGATAATAAAAATTATTTTTATAAAATAATATATTTTTATAAAATAACATTTTAGAAAAACATTTATGAGACATTAATATGGAATAGAAATATTCTTGATGTAAAAGAAGATACAAGATCAGTATCACATACAAATGACTTTATTGATATATCTTTATTAAATAATAGAGGATATAGAATTTAAACATATAAAAAAAATTCATTAGTAGAAGATAATAAATGTTATGTTGTAAAATAAAATTATGGAATTTTATTTCCCCCAAAGGAACCTTGAACCTAAACAATTATATAAAAATTGAAATTGCACATAAAACCTTTTCTACTTTGGTAAATATCTATTCATAAGACACATGAAGGAAAAAATTAAAATGAAATTTAAAATATCATGAACAAAATTATATTCATGATATTAATTTCAAAGGGGTAGTATAGACACCTCATAAAATAATATAAGTTCATATCATAGACGTATGTCCCAAATAAAGGGAATTTGAGATGAATAACCTTCACAAATATCATATCATTGAATTTATAGTTAATTAATGGAGATAATATGGATAAAAAATAAAAATAAAAAAACTTAAAAGTAAAAAATAAAAACTTAGTGATAAATTCACACATAATAATTTTATAATGGGGTCAATAAAGTAATGTTATAACCCAACAAAAAGAAATTGAGTTTAGAAACCTTTTACCACTTGGAAATATTCAGGACAAATCCCATTGGATGCAATAATTAAAATTGAAATGTAAAATTCAATGTATTATAAATTATTCTTGATATAACATTTAAAAGGGTAAGTATATGAAACAAAAATATAATGAAGTGGTGAATATGGCATTGGTCTCACAATAATAATAGTGTGATAAGAAACTCTTACCTCGAGGCTAGATTATCCATTTATGTCCATTAACTCATGTATAATATGCTTATATCAATTATTTAATTACATAATTACACTTTTCAAGGATTACTAAATTTTAATTAAATAATTTATTTTTATTTATTTTAATGAAATATTTATATATTTAATCAATTCAATCCACATTGATTGTTTGAGGACACTAGGTCCATACTTTTAAAATTGATTCAGAATGTTGACTATTATCAAAGGGGGTCATTATTTCATCATATAAAGAATAATAATCATTAAATAACAACCATTTTTAAACATAACATATACATTAAACCAATGATTAAATATGGTAAAAAATGAACCATGATACACTTTTAGATATGGTTGGCCATACATATGCATGAGTTTCTATTTTTCAATGATCATTATGTAAAGAAGGTGTGTATTATTTCATCTTTGCATAATGATAATAATTTAATAATAATATATTATTTATTTAAATATAATAATATATATCATCCATGTAATGTAGTGATACAAAATTTATCACATCACTTAATAAATGTGGTAGTCCACACATATGCACAAACGACGTTATCATTTTTTTATGAGCAGAAAGGTAAAAAATAAAATGATATATTTTATTCTAATAATGATAAATATGTATTTAATATCATAATTATTATGCATATATAAAATATATTCATTAAATCTATCCTTATTACCCTTCATTTTATGTTTTAGTGAAAATCAAAACCCAACACTTCATGAGGTGGTAGCTCGTTGTACACATGAGAGACATTATAATATCCCTCCATAATTTAATGTAAGAAGCTATATAAGGTATAAAAATCATAGATATAATTTGGTTACAAATATCATATGTATACTTTAAATATATCAGTGTAAATATACATGAGAGGTGATGATTGAAAACAAAATACATTAGTCGATGAGGTGGTGGTCTACCCTACAAAATAACGATGGTATTATTTCCCATTTGATGGAAGAGGAGGTGGATGTGGGTTTTTCCATTAATACAATAATATCTTAGTTTATGATATAAATTTGTTTTATTATATTTTAATTATTAAGACACAAATAATGGTGGTATGATAAGATTTAAAAAAGAGTATAGTGAATAGAATTAACTTCTCTTAGAACAACACCCTTTGAATCTCTTATTACGGACCCCAAGGTTGGTGTTTTGGGATAAATAAAAGCACTAAAAATAGATAAAGATATTTTTGTGGGATTTTGGTAGGGTTTTTTATCTAAATTTCATAGGATGTGTGAATAAGTGAGGGTATGAGGAGGCCATTTATAATGTAGGAGGCGTGACATTTTTTTAAATACTCAAAATTATTCTATAATGGGAAGTCACTCTTATAACGACTAGTATTATTATAAATAAAATTTACCTTTTAATTTATTAAAATGTATTATTATGTAATATGGTTTAAGAAAACACATGAATATATTTGGTTTTATAAAATCTGATTTAGTTGACCATTAATAATCATTATCATTGATAATATACCCATTGAACAGTGATCATATGGTTAGTATAAATATAGGGTTTTAACAAATCCAATCAACAATGAAAAAGGAAGTGATGACCTCAACCTGTAGGATCATAAGATGTGAATCCAATTTTTCAAAGATTCTAAGGTAGGTAAAATCAATTTAATTTTCCCATGACAAGGCCCTTGTTGAGATCCAACAACTTAATCATGAGAGAAATGATTTATGAGATAATTTCAAGCTAATTGAGATCATAGACCAAACCATGTTCGCCTAACCACCTGATGAAAGTACCACCATCAAACACATTACCCTTAGTGAGTTTTTGGTGTATTAAATGTTAATGTATCAATAACATAGAAATATGAGCATGTACACAATTTTTTATATAATAATGAATATATTTTCATCCTATTATTGTTAAATTATAATTTTTTTTATTTTGATTTAATAAAATAAATATTGTATTTGTAGGTAATATTCAAATTAAATTATGAAATTTATTTTGTTGAGTAAATTTATTTTTTATATAAATTATATTATACTAAAATAATTATATTAAATAGTTTTTGTTAAATATATAATATCAAATAATTTTTATTAAGTCAAATTTATTTTTTATTAGGGTTTGAAAAATGTAATTGTCAAAAAACCCAACATTTTCAATAAATGTCAGTTATTATTTAAAATTTAAAAATTCACATATTTAGAAATTTATTTTGATAAAATTAATACTATTCTAAGAATCAAAATATTGAAATTTTCCAAAGGTGTTTTTTTCATAATTTTTTAAGACAATCAAATTTGAATGTAAAAATTAAATATCGTACAAATATGCATTATGTATTATGAAATAATGATTAACGAAATGTGATTTAATAAATATTATAAATGGTATCCCAGAACAAATATATGTTTTTTCTTTAAAATAATTGGATTCCATGTTTATTTTTTTTTATATTTTCATTATGAATCCTTTAAAATATGTAAGATATTTTAAGGTTTTAAAATCATTATTTAAGAGTATGAATCAACTCCACATAAGATAAAAAATTATATTATTATATTCATACCCTGGACTTATTAAATAATAAAAAATAATCTTATTTGATATAAAACATAGGAAAACCAAAGGATTGGTTTTTGGTTTTGGTTAATTTATTTTGTAGATTCCAAAAACAAAAATAATAAAGAAACCCCCCAATTATCTTATATAGACCCACCCAAAATCTCATTTAACTTCATTGATACTCCTTGGATCACATACATACTCTTCCCTCACCTTTATAGAGTCTTCAAAATGTACCACAAATCTCCCATGAATCCCCCACGCATTTGGTATAACACACTCATGTAAGGGATCTTCCACTCTCTTATTTTTATCAAGAACTTATTTTATGTTATATCTATTAAATTTAATTTTATTATTTTGTTATATGTTCTTCCATATTACCTTATTATCCATTTAATGTATAAATAATGATATCATCCTTTCATTATCATTATTCCTCCCATGATCTTTTATGTACACCCATTACCATGCCAAAATATAGTGATGATTCTTTTCATTGTTGATGTTTCTTCATTAAATTATACCTTTAATGTCCAATTTATAATGTCGAGATATGTTTTTTCTTGTCCCGATTACATCCCATTTGATTCCTATGTGATGAGATACCCCCTTATATCTCATTAACCATTTTTATGAATCTTTAAATGATTTCATTTACCAGTAGAAATTTCACCGTGATTTGTCTATGCCAAAATAATTATGTTGTGAATACCATACCCATTTCCTATAAAGGTTATTTATATTTATGAACATATACTAATTTATTAAGGAATTAAATTTATATATTTCATATTTATTTATCCTGGAAAAAATTATGATGATGAATGAATCGATGTGGTATGATCTATGTGGAAAACATAAGCATGAGAATGTAATAAATGTGATGGGTGAAACTGAAATTATATATCACTCCAATGAATTGGGTAAGGTTTAGTATTTTGATATGTCAATTTGGGATAGAGAGTGAACTTGATTCATTTATGGAACTGTCCAAACTATGATTTATTGTGAGTTTATTCTTGACCTAGGCTTATGATGAAGAGTTTTATGTTGTTTCCACTTTATCATGCTATGATTATCATTCTATATCATGTATAATTATTTATATTTATGATTCCTACTATTTATGTACCATATTGAAATGAATATTGTCTAACATATACGAATATATTCCATTCTTATTCATTTACAGGGATTTATAACTCACCCCTTTCTTATGTTTGTCCATAGGTTATCCTGTGCAGTTTTAAAAGCCATGAAAATTTTGGAAGCATGTTAAAGAAGTTTTAAATAATGGTATTGCATACTATGTTCAAGATGTTTTTATATGTACCTAATTACAAAATAAACTAGACTTTTAGTTGTTTGGGGTTGTATTATGTGTTCTTTTCTATAAGAAAATAGTGACTTAATGTGTATTAAATATCAAGATTTTTATAGTTGGTATCAGAGAAAACCATTAGTTATTTTTGGGATTAGGATTAGAAAACTCTAGCAATAACCTTAAGAATAAGTCTATGTACAAGAAAAACACCAAAGTTTTGGTGTGTATAGAGTATGTGGTTTATCAAAAAATACATCAATGTCGGGATACTATATGTAGACGTGGTTCTAGAATAGATGTTCTTATGGGTAACAATCCCAAAAAGTTGTGCCAGGCCTAACTTAGTGTAAACTGGTACACGACAACATGCTTTATCACGCACCTGATTTTACATCCCTGAGAGGATATGCTTTAGTAAAATCAACAGCTCATTATGAAGAATTATTAATGGAGAGAAAATTTCCATAAGAGTATATCTTAGAAAAATGATAATGGATAACAAAGATTGAATCTTATAAATTCATAATTTATAGAAATAGTTGTAATTTTAATGTAGTAGCTTTAATGTAATATGCTTTACTGTTTATGTTTGTAATATTTTAAAAAATAATCACCCCAAATTTTACTTTTAACCTTGACAATGGATGGAAATATAAGGAATTTAGTAAACAATCAATGTGAAAGAAAATGTGTTGACAGACCCAATGAGATACGAAACCCGATGGGAGTATGATTCATGAACTTTATGGTGAAACTCCCTCATATGAATAAGGTTATAAATAGAAACCTATAATCCAGAGGATTCCCAAACCCCCCTAAGAGATAACAAGCTATGATTGAGTTCTTTATTTGACAAAGGCATCCAACTTTCAATGGATCATCTAATACCTTAATCATAGAACAATTAATCAAATCCATTCAGAAAACCTTATCCATCATTCAATGTTCTGAAAATAAAAGGTTCAATTAAATGTTTATCATATAGAGGGAGAAGCTAATCAGTGGTGTACATTGATAAGGAATACAAAGCCTAGAGAAGAGATAGAAGCAAGGGAGTGGAAGGAATTTGGAAAACTATTTTTTGATAAAAATTTTCCTTGATCACTCATTTTTAAAATAAAAATGAATTTCCTTTCACTAAAAAAAAGATGATTAATCTCTCAAGAAATACGAGGAAATCATCCGAAGACTTGAAGGATATGCCTCATGATTTTTTTACACCGAATGTATGGTTGAGCACATTCTTTAGTGGGATAAATCTTAGTCTGTGAAAATACCTACTGATCTGTGAATTTGATAACTATGAAGAAATTGTCTGATGTTACATCAATGTAAAATTGGAGGTTAAAAAATATCAAGGGGATCATGGGGATAAGAAAAAAATTGGAGTTTAATTTAGGAACTCCAATGGAGAAATATAATAGTTTGAAGAAATTCTAGTATCCCACCTGTCAAATGTGTGGAAAGAAGAACCCTAAAAATTTCATAAGTGGGACAGGGAAATTTTCTAGTTATGGGAAGGAAGGGAACCTAGATGGAAAACACTAATAGTATAAACCCACTAATTTGATGAAGGAAATTAATTCTTCAATTAACCCTCATTACATTGCTCATTTCTTCAAATACAAGGGACCAAGGTGGTTTTCAAACCAATTAACCAAGCCTAGGGTTTTGGAGACAACCAACAACCTCCAAGGTAGAAAGTGTGATATTTTTCCATTATAATTGATGAGGTGAATCCAAAAAATGAATTAGTGACATGTATAATAGTTATTAATTCATGAATAAGGAATATATTTTTTGATCCTAGTTTTTGGAATTTCGAAAATCACCAAATATTAGATGAACTATTGAAACCCCACCACAATGCAAGGAAGTAGAGTTGTTAGTGAAAATTGAAGATGGGTAAATTATTGTATCCCAAGTAGATAAATCATCCCTTCTCTGAAATTGCGGGATAATCTTCCCAAAAACCCATGTCATAATACATTTGGTGGAATTTTATGAAATTATTGGAATATATTAGCTCTTCTTATATAGAGAAAAAGAATAAATTTTCATGATAATGAAATCAAAATTTGTATTTTGAATCGACCCTTGATTCTGTACAAGTGTTATGAGGAGGATGAATCTTCTTTAGGACCAAAATCTCATTCATGTATATTATTTCCCTATGAGAAAGAATATCTAGATCAAATTAATGTGTCTAATAAAATAACAATCCTTGAAGACAAGACTATTATGAGGGAATACCCTAATGTGTTTCCAAAGGAATTTCATAGTCTTCCTCTTAACCGAGAGGTTGATTTTTTAATAGATCTTATACCTATGAATATTACAATATCCAAGACACAATATAAAATGTTTTTCTAGGAACTTGAGGTGCTGAAGAATTTAATAATAGAGAATCTAGATATAGGGTTCATTCTTCATGGTGATTTACCATGGGGTGAACTAGTTCTCATCATTAATAAGATGGATGGTGAAACATTAATTTTCATTGATTATCGAAAGCTCAACAAGATCAAAAATAAGAAAAATTATTCTCTACATCATATTGATGAATTTTTTGATCTGCTACATGGAGCACAATACTTCTCAATGGTGGATCTTCTGTCATTATATTACCAAGTTAGGGTGAATAAGGTGGATATCCCCAAGACTATTTTTTGTATGAGGTACGAGCACTATGAGTTCATAGTGATTCCTTTTGTTCTCACTAATTCTATAAAAATATGAATGGACATAAAGAATAATGTCTTTAGAGATTCCCTTGAAAAAAACTCATTTCCTTTATAGATTATTTTCTAAAATACTCCAAAACCAAGGAGGATCATGAAGAGCATCTGAGCACTGTGCCAAAGGCCTTGAAAAAAAGAAAATTTATGAAATATATAGAAAATATGAGTTCTATTTGAAGAAATTATCATTCTTGGGGAATACCACCATAATAAATGAGATATTTGTGGACCCTTCTATGACAGAAGAAATTAAAGGATGAATGAGGCCACATCTATGATAGTTATTCCTAGTATTCTTGGATTATTTTGGTTCTATCATTGATTAGTGAGGAATTTATTGGATTTTTAAACCCTCCAAACAAGGTTAAAAAGAATAATGTAAAGTTTTCAGGGAATTATGAATGTGAATAGATAACTAATGAGTTGAAAAATAGTCTTATCACAGCACCTGTGGTCACACTATCCACTAGTGGAGATACTTTCATTGTATTCTATGACGCCTAGAAGAAGGGATTGGAATTTTTATTAATGAAAAATGACAAATTCATAGTCTATAATTCAAGGAAGTTGAATGTTAATTAATATAACTACCCAATGTGTGATCTGGGGTTAGTAGTAATGATCTTCTATTTGAAAATATGGCATAATTATCTCTTTGTTGTAAAGTGTGAAATATATACGGATAAAAAATGTCTCAAATATACACTGACACAAAAAGAGATGAATATACATGAATGAATACGGTTAGAGCTAACCAATGACCATGACTACTAAATACACTACCATCCTGGGAAAGAGAACATAATGGTGTATGCTCTTTGTAGAAAGGATCCAATAATTCTATCATTAAATAGAATTGATAGGGACACAATATTCATATATTTTAAAAGGATGGGCATGGTAATTATAAAGTAAGTAACATCTTGGATCCTTTCATAAATTATTTCTCAACCATCCCATACAGAGAGGCTGAAATTTTCTCAAATGGATGATGTGGGAATTCCAAAGAATGTGAAAAATATAAGAAAAGGAAAATCCATAGAGTTCGATGTTAATTAAGTAGGAGTTATGATATTTGGTTAAAGAATATTTGTACCATCAATTACCGAGTAAATAGAGTTGTTAGATGATACACATAGATCAACTTTCTCTATCCACCCAGGAAGCACAAAGATGTATCACGATCTGTGAGAACACTATTGGTGGGGAAATATGAAGAAGGAGATCATAGATTAGACATCAATATGACTTGTTTTTCAGAATGTGAAAGAAGAAAGGTAAAAATACAAGGGGATTATGCAACAATTACACAGAGCCATAGTGAAATGGGAAAACATCACTATGGAAGTTTTTACTGGTCATGCAAATACATCAAGAATAAATAATACTATATGGGTTGTAGGGGATTGTCTTACACAAATAGTTCACTTTATTGTAATTCGATATGATTTATCACTTGATCCAATTTCCCAGATATACATTAGAGAAGTGGTAAGGCTAAATGGAGTACCTCTATTGATTGTATTAAATCGAGATCCAATATTCATCTCTATGATAGAGAAGAGTCTATAACATGGTCTGAATACTGAGTTAAACATTAACAATACTTATAAAACTCATATTTGTTGGAAATATGAGTTGAATATCTAAAAATATGAGGACATCTTGATAAAATGCTCAATTGGAATAAAAGGAGGATGGGACCAACATATTCCTCTCTTGGAGTTCCCTCAAAACAACAGTTTCCACTCGAGCATCCAAGTGGATCCTTATGAATCCATTTATGGGAAGAGGTATAGAACACCTACATTCTAGGATAAATATGGATAATTAAAACTCTAAGGTCATGTAATTATTAAAGAAATGGGGGAAAAGGTAAAGACCATTCTGTACCACATCAAGGTTTCTCATAGTCAACAAAAGACGTATGATGAAAATCATTTATAACACTTATAGCTTGATGTTGAAGAAATGATATCACTTCTCATATATCTATGGAAGAATTTAATGAAGTTTTGGAAGAAGGGAAAGCTTAGTCCAAGATACATTTACCCCTTTTATATCCTTGATCGCATCAGAGAACTGGACAATCGACTTGTAGTCCCACTGAACAAATCTCAATTACAAGATGAATTCCATTAATACTCTTGAAGAATTACATTCCAGACCCCTCAAATGTACTCAATCTAGAGGTGGTACCATTGGATAATGACCTTTCTTGTGAGAATCATCTAGAGATGGTCTTTGATCGTAAACAAATATTTCTACAAAAGTAGACTATTCAGCTTTTCAAGTGTTGTAGTGAAACCAAAATTTTGAGGAAGGGACATGAGAACTAGATTAGGTGATAAAATAAAGTAAACCTTATATATTTTAGTTCTGGATAATAAAATTTCGATGGTGAATTTTTTTAATGGGGAATATTGTAATGACCCATACTATTATTAATAAAACCTCCCATTAAATTATATTAAATGTATTATTATGTAATATGATTATGGAAAACACATTAAATTATTTGACCATTAAGAATCATAACAATTAATAGTATATCCATTGAACAGTGATCACATGGTTAGTATAAATATAGGGTTTTAACAAATCCAATTATCCCAGAAAAAGGAAGTTATTGTCTCAGAGAATATGATTGTACCCAATGAACCACATCTATCAGAGCTTACAAGGGAGATAGAATATCTAGGATTTTACCTTGACCAATCCCAAGCTATGATCCAAAAACGTAAACATGAATGAAACTGTTTTGAGGACAAGTTCAATCTCGTCAAGATCACAACCCAAACCTTGTTCGCCGAACCGCCCCATGAAAGTACCACTATCACACTCCATACTCTCAGGGTGTATGCAGACACATTAAAGGGATATGTATCAACACCCTATACATATGAGTAATGTAATTATTATTTATATAAGAATGAATATATTTTCCTCATATTACTATTACATTATAAATGATTTTTTTGATTATATGAAACACAAATAGTATTTTTGGGTAATATTCAAATTAAATTATGGAATTTAGTTTGATAAATTAATTTATTTTTTAAATAAACTAAATTTTAATAAAATAGTTTTATAAACAAATTTTTATTACATATAAAGTATCATATAATTTTTATGATGACAAACAAAATTTCTATATGGGTTCGAAAACTGTTATTATCAAAAATAACAAAACATTTTCAATAAATATCTATTATTATTTTAAATGTAATAATTAATATATTATAAAAATTATTTATATAAAATTTAATATTATTTTAGGAATCATAATTTTAATATTATCCAATAGTTATTTTTTTAATTTTCTACGATATTGGAATATTTTGGTAAAAATTAAATACCATATATATAGTTTATGTATTATAACATAATAATGAACCAAAAGTGATTTACTAAATACTATAAAGGGTATAAATGAAAAAAATATATTTTATTTTTAAAATAATGTGATTTTATGTATATTTTATTTTGTTTACAAGGGCATTGTGAATTTTACAAAATATGAAATATATTTTAAGGTATTAAAATTAATTCTTTGAGAGTATGACTAACGTCCACATAAGTGATGAAAATTTTAAATTATTTTACAGCCTTGGACTTAAAAAATAATAAAAACTACTCCCATTTTCATAAATCATGTGCAAAAACATTGGGTTGTTTTGTGGTTGTAGTTATTTTATTATTTATATCCCAACACTAATATAACCAAGAAATCCACCTCTTTTACTATATAAATCCACCCAAGATACCATTCCTATTCGCCCAATATAGTTTTAGAAAGTCCATACATTTACATCCCCTATCTAGAGTCCTACCAAGGTTCCCCTGACCTCTTAAGAATCCCCTAGCAAGCATTTTGAGTCACACACTCAAGTAAGGGATCTTCCAAACTCATTTTTTATCAATAAATTATTTTATGTTATGCCACTTAAATTACATTTACTTATATTGGGATATGTTATTACATATTACCATACTATTAATTAATTTATAAAGAATTATATCCCCTATCACTCTCATTAAGCCTCCCATGATATATTTTGTACATGCTTTACCATGCTGAAATATAGTTATGATTATTCTCATTATTCATGTTTCTTCATTAACTTATGCCTTAAATGATCAATTTATAAGGTTGGGATATGTTTTTACATGCCTCTATTACCACCCATTTGATTTATATGTGATGAGATGCCCCATTATCTCTAATAAACCAATTTTTTTTAATATTAAAGAGACATCGTTATGGTATAGAGAGTTCACCACGAGTTTTCCATGCCAAAACAATTGCGTACTGAATACCATACCCATTTCCTATCAAGGTTGTTCACATTTATGCACATATAATTATTTATTGGGGACTTAAATACATATTATACATTAATTTATCTTGTCAAAAATTATTATGATGAAATAATCTATGTTGTATGATCTATGTGGAAAACTTATGAATGAGAATGAAATGAATGTGACAAATGGACCCAAAATTATATAGTGATATAATGAATTGGGGAATGTTTAGTTTCATGATATATCATGTTGCGATATGTAGAGAACCTTATTTCATTATGGGAAATTTTTATCCATGACTTATTTTCAGATTAACATTGAACTATGTTAATGATGCACTATTTTAAGTTATTGCCAGGTTTACCATGATATTATTATCATGCAATATCATGTCTCATTATTCATGTTTATTTTTATTACTCATTTTATACCTTGTTTACATGCCTATTTCCTAACATGTATCACATTATTCTATGTTTATTACCTTACTGGTATTTATATCTCACCCCTTTCTTATGTTTGTCCCAAGGTTATCCCTTAAAGTTTTAAAATCAATGGAAATTTTTGAAGCACGTAAAATAAGATTCCATTAATGTTGTTTTATCCCCTGTTCAAGATTTTATTCTATTTACCAAATTAAAAAATCAAATATACTCATCATTCATTTGGGTTGAATTATTTTTAATTTTAGGTAAAAATGAAATTAATTAATGAGTAATAAAGAGAAGGGGTGTTATAACTCTCACCTAAAGTACCTCAAAAATAATGAATTAAAAGAGTGGACGAAATATATAGTTGATAAAACATCTATAAAAATATTTCTTGGACATTTTATTCCTTAGACTATAGTTTAACATAATTTACCATTTTAGTTTTCACTACGGTAACTAGTTTTTTTGTTTAGGTGATTTATCCCTTAAGCCTAAAATTATAATGAGTATTATTTGATAATTTTTACCCATTGGTTATAAATATTAATTAATATTTATGAAAATATTAATTCTATGTTTCTTGAAAATTAATTTTATCACAAACACATCTAACACTCAAGATCCCATTTTTCCCTTATCAATCATAACAATGTTTTTACTATTTAGAGGTCAATATAATTATTATAAAAGGACCATTTGTCTATTAATGAAATATGGTATATATTTTTAAACATTTAAAAATAATTTATATGATTGTATTATTTTTAATTTTTTCAAATCATTTTATAAAATATTCTTTATAATAAAATTATATTAATGACATTTTTGAGAGTATTCATTTAATTTTACATTAAAAACATAAATGTTTAAACCTTTTGTATAATTTCCATTTGATAGAAATCTATGATGTTGTGAAGATGATGATGCTTTATGATGATCATATATTTTTTTATAAAGATCATCAATTATATATTAACATTTAAAGACAATTGATTTAGAATTATTTTAAAATTAATAGAATAAAGGAAGTGTTTGAGAAAGGCTTTCAAAAAGTTCATATGACGTCCCTATAGGAATTATCAGACATAGTCATAATGGATGGATTAATTATTAAAAATTTCTTACCGAACCATTTTGTGGTGTAATGTTTTATCAGTTCAAAAGTCTTTATGATGTTTTATTAAAATTATAAAGTTTAATAATGAAAAGATAATTTTTCGATGTTCAAATATCATGGGAGGAAGATCCATAATGCACTCATTGTTTAAAATATATTTTTTAAAATAAAGGATGTTTGATTATTTGATAAGCTTCAAGAATAATCTATAATAACTAAGAAGAATATGTGGATTTGTTTTTGCGTGGGGGTTTTGAATTATCAGTTTTTAATTGATTAGTAAATTAAATTGTAATTTCTTACCAATTATCATTCATGAGAATATTTAAAAGGGTGAAATTACATTATAAATAGGTGTATTTTTCACATGTGTAAAAGCTAAATTATAATAGAAATAGTTTCATAATGAGACACTAAATGAAATAAAAAATCCAAAGTTTGACTAGGGAAGTTTCTAACCAATGAATTTCATTGTAGAAAAAGAATTTATAATCATATGTAGGAGTTATGATTAGAGGAGTTGAATAAAATAAATTGTAAAAATTTTCAAATTAGTTTATTGGATAGACTATTCAAAGAGGCGAATATGTGATTAGAGTACAATAAAGTTATATCAGTTCTCACAATGAAAATTATTTTGTTATTTAAATGTGTGAATGGATTGAGAAATTAGAACAAAATTTAAAGGTTATAAGTTTTATACCGAATTCCAAAGAAGAATTTATTTTCTACTGATCAATATGAATGAGAATAATATTTTTTTTCAATAATTGAAACTATGAATGTCTTTAAGATACACAATAAAAAAAATACTAAACCAATTAGTGAGGGTTTCAAAAAGTTAGAACAAAATATCTGTTAAAACTTTATCTATATAGGAGTTACATGTAATATTATTTTAATATAGTTTTATATAACTTTAATGATATTCTATTATTATTTTCACCACATAAAATTATTTTTATGAAGTGGATTTTATGGTATTGAATTACTAAAAAAATATACCATGGAATAATTACTATTACTAAGTATTGAACCTTGTAATTTCTTTTCATGTGGATATTTCTTGTGTGTTTTTTATAAATAAATTATTAAATCATTAATTGGAGGAAAATGTTGTTTTAAAATAAAAGAAATATAGAATGGAAATATAATTGCTTCACCCCTCCACTACTCACTGATCTATCAGATCCGGATATGTATTTTCATGTTGTATCAATGGGATAGATACATTATTTTTATACTAGATAAAAATGGATGAAAATATAACCCAATACAGACGTTCAAAATTCTTTTAATAGTAAGGTGATTCTAGTTTTCTATGGAAATAACTGTCATATTTGGATTGATAGAAATTTTCATTAACTAATGTCCCTTTGTTATGAAATTATTTAAGTTCCAATAGGTAGTTTACACTTAGTTCATAAGTAGTTCCTCTAATAGCCGTCGATAAAAATTATTTGTAGAATTATTGGTGAGAAAAAATATATACAATTCATACTCTCTAAATGTGAGTTTCATAGTGTTAAAGGAGTTAAATTGGCAAACATAATTTAAGAGAAGTTGAAAAAAATATATGAAGGAAATAAAAAAGTATAGAAGAAAAAGTAAATAATATTGAGGTTGATGAATTAAGATCTTAATATGAGTGAATTTTGAATTTGTAGGTGATTTATTTATAGGGGTGAATGACATTTTGAACTCCATAATATACCTTAGTGATAAGTAGGATTATTCAATAAATGTTGAAAATAGCCTAAAAATTTATCTTGACAAATTTGATGATTTATTTCATTATTTGAAGAGAGAGATCATAAAATCTACCTATAAATGATCTATAAAGCACTATCATCTATTAAAAAAAGAAAACTTTTTTTGAAGAAAAAATAAAAGGATAATCTAGAAATTTTATTCAAATCTATTAATCAAGGAAAATCTAAATTTTTTTATGAAGAAGAAGTTTGTGAAACAAAAACCAAAGATGAGTTTAGCATAAATTTTGATAGATTTGTGTCATTTGTTTCCAAACGGGTGAAAAGAGTCATAGGAATTTATAAAAAGAAGTTACCATTTTATTTTTTTGGATACAATGATATTGGGAAATTTTCTCATAATTGACTATGACAAACAGAAGACGAAGAAAGTGACCAATATGAATTATATATAAGAAGATAGTTAAATAATATAGAAAAAATAAAATTTCCATCCTATTATAAATTATATGATATTATTTAAATAAGAAAGTAGAATATATTTATCAATGTGTAATAAAGATTATGGTAGTGAAAACTAGGTTGATAACTATAGTGATGATGGTATTGAATTATAGTAATATTTTAAATAGAAAAATTATGTTTAAAAGTGAAATGTTTCAAAAAATAATAAAAAATATTTTATTGATGAAAAATTGATGTTTCAAAAAATATTGACAATGTGAATAAGTTTTTTGATGAAGAGATTAACCTCAAAACCATTTTTAAAGAAATGTTGAAGGTAGAGGAGGAATACATTTTACTTTTTCAAGAAAAAAATTCTTTAATATGACAAAGGGGTTACAAATATACAATTTTTTATAGAAGTAATTTAATGAAATCATAAGTGCAAAACAAGGAAGGATTTAAAATTTACCCTAAAAGTTTGATAATAATAATAATAATAATAATTCTATAAATTAAAATAAACCACAGAAGACCATGTTTGTAGTTAAAATAATAAAATTCAATAAAATTCAAGTTTCTATTGTTATAATTTTTTAACCAAAAGCTGCTACAATAAGATATTTTATTGATGTTGAGAATATGTCTATAATAAAGAAGAAAATATATGGAGGTTAACAAGTCCTTATGGTGAAAGAAAATTGAAAAGTAGAAGGTAAGATTTATAATGAAAAGAATAAACAAAACTCTGACCAGTATTAAAGCTGTATAGGGAGATATTATTTCTATTGTCACTACTATAATTATAGAGGATTTAAGAATAAAACATATATGTGTTGGTTAAATCATAATCATGAAAAATATTCTACGATAATCTAGAGTAAATGTTTTATTATGATTCAACCTACTAAAAGACTAAAACCAAGGAAAGTTGGTGTGAATATTGAAAATAGATTACAACCCCTGGAAAATTTTATGTGGAATAATTTATCAACCTTGAAATAATAAAAATGATGTTTTATCACGATACATGCATAATTTTTTTAATAATAAATCTCAAAATCCATCTGGAAAGAATAAAAAATAAAGAAAAATCATTAGTTGTTGAAACTAATCTAAAAGATATAATAAGAGAGAAATCCTAGATCTTGGATAGAGGGTGTTTTTCACATATTATTGAGGAACTAATTTTTTTTCAAAAAATGTGATCGATTTAAATAATGTGTAGTGAATTTTGGAAATGACTAGTTTCATAGAATCAAAGACACCTGATTTTTCATCATTGCGGATGAAAATTAAGCATCCAAATGTGCATTATTTTTTGATGGATTATAAATAAAATTTATTAAGTGCTTCAAAAAATTGTGATTAATGTAAGAACATTTTCTTCCAAAAAGATAGTTTTTCTGAAGAGTATATAATATAGGATTGTTGTTACAAGAGGCCAATAAACAATGAGATTTTTTTTTCAAGTTAGTGATTTAGAATGTTCATTATATATGGGAATGATGAAGGGAAATAATTTATTGAATAAAACGTAGGACCACTTGTTTCATGGGAACATGAAAAATCATATGAAAAAAGAAATAATTCCCTATATCCATGATATGAATAGAAGAAGATATTGTGGTTGCTCTATTTTCTAGAAGTTAATATTTCAAACTCAGTATATAATATAGTTAATATATATTCAACTCATCCTTATAGATAATAAATTCTAACATTTGTGGGACCATGAGTAAAAAATCAACACATGAATATATTTATATTTTATCTTTTTTTGAAAAATCCACCCACATCACATGTAATATATTATATAAATGTAAATAAATCGCTCAAGAAATGTTTAAGAGTATCAAGATAAATGTGGAAAAATAATGTTGATAATCAATACATAAGATTCAAACTAATAATAGTAGATAATATACATTCATGGAGTTAAAATATTACCTTGAAGAGAATGATTTTTTTAGTTCAGTGTACCATACACACAATATCAGAATGGTGTAGCTAAAAGAAGAAATATTTTATTTAGTTTATATGGAATGAACAATGTCGATCAAACTTGATACTTATTATTATTTTTATAGGAAAAGTATTGGGGTAATAGTTTGTGTTTATAATATATGTTACTATAGAAAAAATATTGATAATAATCATTATGAGACTTATTATAAAGAACCCCTATGTTTGATGAACCTAAGAGTTCCTATTAGTACCTGTATTTTAAAAGTCATGTGTGAAAATTTTGGGAAGTATGATCCTAGATGTTTTGATGAAACTTTTCTTGGATACCCCCATAATGGTATATGATATAGTTGTTATAAAAAATACACATGAAAGATACATGACTTTTTTGGTGTGAAAGTTATAAAACTACCTGATAGGAATAATTATAAAAAAGTTATATATATGGAAGAAATAGAAGATGAGGTGGTTATAGTTGAATAATGTGAAAATGTTCTTAATGATAGTAACAATGTTGATTTTTTTTGAGTTGGAGATTCTAACATAACTTTCTCAAGTGATGAGGAATAATTACATTCATCTAATCCAAGGATATGTAAGTAAGTGGAAGTATATAACATCATTAGAGGTCAATGAAAATAAGTTAAATCAAGAATAAATTCAAAAGCTAGTTTCAAATACATCCTTATATTCATAAGTTGGCCCAAAAAATGTTTTCAAAGATTTATAGAATCAAGATTTGATTGATGCCATGAATGAATATTTGGATTAGATTGAAAGGAATGATACTTGGGAACTTTTATTGAATATAAATAATAAGAATTTCAATGGTAAGGAGTGGGTATTCCAAAATAATTTTATTTTAAAATGTGAAGTCATATGAAAAAATTATGATAGGTTTATAAAGGAGAAATGAAACTTGAAGGCATTGAATATGATGTCACATTTTTTCGAAAATCAACATTAGAAAATATCCAAATATTTCTTTATATTGATGGAAAATAGTGATATAAAATTTTAAAAGTGGATTTCAATTCATATTTTATTAGTGTCCAACTTTATGAAGAATTTAATTTTGAACAACTATGTGGCTTCATGCTTAGGAACGATTAATGTTTTCTTTATAAGTTTAGAAAATATATGTGGGGGTTGATGTAAGATCCAAGAGCTTGTTACTCTAAATTAGATAATTTATTACGGAATTTTAACTTCAAAAAAAAACGAGTTGATAGTACCCTCTACTTAAAATAATCTCATTATGTTCACCTCATTATGGTTGATTTTGTAGATGATATCATATTCAGAGCGGATGGTATGAAACTTGTAATGAGATTACTATAGAGATAAAGAAGATGTTTATGATTTCCATTATAGGTGAAATACAATACACTATTAGATTAAAAATACTACAAAATTAGAAATGTATTTTCATATCATAAGAGAAGTACGCTAAGGAATGTATAAGTGTGTTTTCCATGGAAGACTCAATGTTATTTTATGTACCAATTTTAGTGAGAACTGTGTTTTGAAAATATGGGTAAAGAAATAATGTATATCCTAAAGAGTTTAAAAAGTTTTTTGGATGTTTATTATATATAATAGATTTAAGGATAAATAAATTGTATGTTTCTATAATATTAACTAGATATCAAAGTGTAAAAAAATAATTTCATCTCATGGATAGAGAAATAATTATCAAATATATCAAAAGAATACCTAATTTCGAGTTAAAATATGATAGATTATGAAATATTGGCATATTTAGATGCAAAAAATCATATTAGATATGAAGTGTAAATGATAGAAAGTCCATATCGGGTGGAGTTTTTCACTTTGGAGAAATATTTTTTATCTTTAATATAAAGAAATAGAATTTAGTAACTCTCTTTACATAAGAATTAGGGTATATTACTTCCACTCAGGTAAAAATATATATAAAATGGATGAAGAAATATTCAAAAGATTTTTTTATTGATATGATGTTTCCCATTCTCCTAGGTTGTGATAATCAATGTTTTATAAATCTCCCCTAAAATATTGTGCAACATCACATTCCAAGAATATTGATATAAAATATCACTTAACAACAGTACTTGTAGATAATAATGAGATGAATCTAGAGTTTATACCTACAATAGACCAAGTTGATAATATATTCATAAAAATAATAACAAATGAAAAACTTTAAATTCTATGGTTGATACTGGGTGTCCAACCTCCATATCTTCATGTATAAGTTATGGGTATCCCTCATCTCTCTATATTGTCTTTGAATAGTTTTTTTTCAATGGGAAGAAAAAGTTATAGCATAAATATATCCCTTGGTATGTATTTAACTTTTGACAAAAACGATTTATTTAGGGGGAGTTATTATAAGGGGTAAGGTATGATTTCAACATGTGTGAAATGATTTTAATGTTTTTTAAAGTGGATGTAGAAAAAATACCCTCATAGTTTGAAGTAATTTTTGTGATGAAATTTTCTAGATGATGAAGAGGTGTGTGAAAAATATTCTTAAGTAAGTACTAATGGACAACATGGTATTGTGGTTCAATGATTCTTGATTCCTATATCGATCTCACTCAAGTAGTCTTAAAATTATTTGATAAATTATCCATTTCATGGGTTACATAGTTTCTATAAATTATTTTACTTTATTGAAAAAAATCCAAAGGGAGATATTTTTCACACTAGGATGTTTTTAGGTGTTCTAAAGATGAAAAAAGTTATTATAGAATATATTTAGAATGGATTTCATTTATTATATTAAAACATAAATAATAAAATATTGTTATTATTTGTAAAAATTAGCAAACATAGAGATTTTTCAAGACATATTCCATCTTATAGAATATTCCAGACAGAGATTTATCGGAATATTAAATGTGAGGAAAGTTTAACGATTTTCTAAAGAAGCTAATGGACAATGTTTCCAGTGAAAATAAGTTTCGATGTGCTCTTTTATTCTTAATTTTTATATTATCATGTGTTATTAATGATCATTTTATTCAATAATAAGAATAAATAAGGTCAAATTAATTTGTATGAAAAAATTCATACTATGATAGTTTATGGAGAATATTGAATAGAGACTAATGAACAATGTTTTGGTAGAGATATGTTTTTGTGTTATTGTTTTTGATTCACCATGGAATGTTATTTTTCATAATTCATAAAGGGAAAAAATTATTTGGTAATACAATGATGTTATGATGTTTTTATTTGATGTTTAAGATGTTTGGAAGTCACTACAGTAAGTTTTCTTGTCAAAGATTTTTGATGTTGTAAGGATTTATGGAAGTTATTAGTTTTAAGAAAATGCATAAGAATGTAATCGGGAAAAGTACAATCAGACAAAGTACCTCTTAATGAAGTCCCTCTGGATGAATTGTAGTCTTATTTAGCTAATAAAATAATTTTTTTATAATTAAATCAGAAATAATGTATGAACTTGTGAATAGAACTTTTTCTAAGGATGACTATATAGATGTTCTGTATAAATATTAGTGGTCAAAGATTGGTGTATTAAGGCAGTAGAAAGAGAATTCTGGTGAAAGTAATCTGATTTAGGAAGTGTCTGAGAAAGTATACTGGGTAGTTCTTCTGATTTCTGTATAGAAATTGTTTTAAAGACTCTTAATGGTCATATGAATTGTTAAAAAGTTTGTACCAAAACATTATGTGGAATAAAATGGTCTTTCAAGCCTTGTATTCAGGCCAAATGGCCTTGGGCCTTCAGGCTATGTAATGGGTCTCTCTCTACCCAGTCTAAAGAGGTCATTGCTTTAAATAATAAATTGAGGCTTCATCCCCAACCGTTAAAAAAAGTCTAATTTTACTATATAGTTTTCCATATGGGAAAAATCTATTTTTTCCTTATATTAACTAATATAGTGTTCTTGTGATTTATTAATTCATTCACCTATTCAAAGAGTATATTTGATCACCGAATATGAAATTTTTTTGGGTGTCTTCAGCCTAGTTCCTCTAAACACGACACTTCTGTATGTTTAAAAATTATTTTTCAAAAAATAAATTCCTTTGTTGGAAACTTCCCTACTCAATCTTTTCTTTCATATTCTAAATAATTTTTATGTCTGAATCTATTTCTGAAACACTTCAAATTTTAAACATATGAAACATTTTACTCTCTATACTATAATTTCACCAATTTTATATATCCTTTTTATATAACGGAGTAATTTAATTAAAATTTAATTCCAACTCATTTAAAAACATTATATTAAAATCCCTCTATAGAAATATTTAACAAATACGATTTTCAATGATTCTAGAGTAATTTTTAATCTTCTCACATAATTGAAAAAATCATATCTTCAATAAACTTTCTTAAAAGTCAATGAGAAAAAATTATATTTCTACCATGATATTTGGAACATTCAATAGTAATATTTTCATCTTCATACATTATATATTTATGGAATGTTCATATATAATTTTGAACTGGTGAAGAATTATTCCACATAATGTTTTGGTACAAACTTTTTTACAATTCAGGCCATTTGGCCTGAATATAAGGCTTGTAACCACATAAAAGAATTTTTTTATTGTATTGTATGTTATTGGATTATTTTTCAATCTATGATAAGGACTAGATAATCTTATTGAGTGAAAATACCATTAAATCCTTACATTCATATAGATGGTGATTGTGTTCTTATTTTTAGAAAAGTTAGAAATCATTAACAGGAGGTGATGGTTGTTTCTTAATAAAGAAAATATAAAAAATAAAGACCACAAATTCATCCCTACCCCTCTCAGGGATCACTCAGAACCTAATATAACCTTTCACTATATATGGTGGGTTCTTTGAGGTAGGGTCTTAAGGACACATTGCGTAGGACCACAAATAGGGGGTCAACACCTCTTCCTTTTTTGGGATCTAGTACCAACTTCTATAGACCCTGTCACGTTACATTATGATGAGGGGGAACCACGAGGAGACCATTATGGTTTCACCATGATCTACATGTTAGACAATTTTAGGTAATATTTTAATTTATTTTTAGACCCACTTTTAATAGGATTATTCATTCTCCCTCAAAACTCATGTCATTTGTATGAACATGGGGGCGCTTTTTGGTGTTTTATGTCTTCGAACCTCCTTCATTGATCATATGAAATGAAATTCATTATAGAGGTAACCAATAGTAAGTTGAGGACTATAATATTTCAATATGGATTATTATTCCTCTATTTTTGATTTATCTTATAAAAATAATAAATATATAAAATTAGGGTTGATTTTAGGTTTCTAGTTATTTTGGCATGAATTAGAGCGTGTTTCTTGGTGATAACACTCTTCTATGATTGAAGTTAAATATCATTACATTTTAATGTGTTTCTCAAATTGTTATATTCCTGGTATTGCATTTGGGGGTGTGTGTATCCATTTGAGACACTAGTTTGGTTATCATATGATCATGTAAGTTTTTATGGGCTTGGGTAACTCATTAGTGGAGAGGGGGTGAGGGTGAGATGAATTGGAAATGATGGAACCTAGCCTTGTACTGTGGTTATGGTTTTTATTTCCTTGGGGTATTTGATCCTAAAATGGATTTTTGATTAGAGATATTGTATTTTATTATACTTAAATTTTTATATGGAAATTTTTTATTGTTTTATATGAACTCATCTAGAGTGGAAGAAGGGGATCAGGTTTGTAGTGTCAGATTAGGGTTGGAATCCCGGAGTCCTAGGGAATGATTTGGAATAGATTTTATGACCATACCAATGTAATGTGGGGATAGTATGAGACCAATGTGATGATGGTATTGACTGTGATGTGGTATTGGGTGAGAAGAGGGGGTAATGGTTTAACCTAACCTATGTGAGAGTGAATGATCTAATTCATGAGAATGTTGTGATTGGTTACATTGCGTGAGGTTATTCCTTGAGTGAGAATGAACTGACTATGATCTAGTTTTTCATTAAGGTTTTGTGAGATATTCCATTCCATTATAGATATGAAGCCAGTATAAATAGGGATTCATAATAGCTTGGTTATCACATGATAACCCAACGAGGGTTGCATGTTACTTATTTATTTAGTAATATCAATTAATTGACCTTTATTCATCTTCTATACTTATATTAAAGACTAATTGGTGGTGTCCTAATGGATTTATAATAACAATATGTTTGGGATTCTCAAGGTGCCTAGATATTTCATAATTTAATATTTATCTAAGAGAAAGTACCCTATGAAAGATTACAATGTAGATAGAGTTGGATGAGAATGAGGTGATGTTGGGACATACTCTAGGATCTTTTTCTTCAATGCCTATATTAATTTTTTTTCTTTTATGAGGAACCAAAAAATTTTACTCCCATTTCTAGTTCCAAAATCAAATTCTTTACACATAGGATTTAATATCAAGTATATGAACCCCAAACCTATACCTCTTCATTTCGCAATATAATTAAAACATTAAATTTTTGACATTGATATCAATAAATTTGGAAAAAAATTCCCATGAAAAACATAAAATATAAAAAGGAAATATTGGATCACTTACATTCTCAACTATGATTAAAGGTTAGTTTACTAATAGAATTATTAGTAAATACAATATAATAAATATCAATGTTTTTAAATTATCACTTCTCCCACATAGCCAAACATTCTAATTTCACATTAAGTCATGATCATAATCTATATGAAAACCTTCTAGAAATAAATATTTCATAATAATACATGATAACCTGATAAAATGGAAACATAGGATAATGAGACAAAATTCTCAATAATGGTAAACATATACATTAACTACTGAATGTAATCATTAAAAATAATAAGATCATAAATGTATGATGACATAATCAAAGTGAATGAGAACAAAATAATAATTATCATACACATCATTACCAGGATCATAAAACATGAAAATATAGAATTATGATTTCACAAAGGTCAGAGTGATTAGAATACATAATCTTGAGCCTTGTGATATAAATCTTGATCTAAGGAATCATTTATAACCTGTAGAATTGATAATAAAAATGTATTTGTGTCTTTGGAAATTTTCGTTATAAAACCTGTATAGATCCCTTATAAAACCCTTAAAATGAAATACACTTAAATTCAACTTCCATACCCAATTAATTGTACCTCTATCTGGGCTCACCCATCATAAAAACTATAACGAGCTCACCACGAGCTATCTAGAACAACCCACCATATAAGCAATTTCCAAGAACCACAACATGAATAAAGTAAATAGAGCTTGAATTTAATCATAAAACTCAAAAACAAAATCATTATTCTTTTTATATCATGATTAAAAAATGGAAAATAAATGGGTTCAAAACAATTTATTTGAAACATGGACAACCTGGAGAAAAGAAATTGGTTCCATAAAAATCCCTTTAAAATAATCAATATCAATCAGGAGAAGGAATAGTGATGGTATCTTTAAAAAAATCCCTATTGGAATGTTGGTAACAATAATGGTTGTTGACTTTGATTAATGGATATATCATTAAATTATCATTAAATAAATTTTGAAGAAAACAACATTTTCATTTTGAAAATAAATCTAAAATCTAAAAAGTCACAAAAATTATTGAAAAAACACTTTTCATTTAAAACATACTTGTAATCATATGAAGAATTATTTAAAAACAATTTAAAACATTTATTATGGGAAATATAATTTATATTTTGAAAAACTCTTTTTTTGAAACATAAAATATTCTAAATATAATTTTCATTGAAAATAAACATGAAAAATTATAAAGTAAGATTCAAAGAAAATAATGATCATGATGGTGTAAAATTAAATTCATTCTATACATATTAAAACAATTATTCCATTCACATTTTCTATAAAATCCAAATGGGAATTGTTTTGAAAATGACATGATGATTCCTTTCAAAACATTTTTTAATGGTAAAACATCGGAAAAAATCCCTTTACTAAATCATTTAAATAATGTAACAATTTTTTTTATAGGAAAGAAGTTTTTAGAATGAAAAGTTTTTTTGACCGAAGTGGGAAATAAATATAATTTTTCATATTAACATTAATTTCAAAACATTTTGAAAAAGGGAGTAAATGGTGACCCATTTGGATAACTTTATGAAATTTCCTTTAAAAAACTTTTAAAAATTAAAATATTAGGTAAAATGGATCTTAAAAAATATTTATTTTTAGAAAATAACATTCTAAAAACATTTTAGAAAGCCTGGATATAGAGGATAAATATATTATATCTAAATTAATATACAAGATCAATATCCCATAAAAAGTTTTTTTTGATATTTCTTTAGTAAACCAAAGAAGAAATAGAAATAAAACATATGAACCATATTCATAATTATAGAATAATAAAATATATATGGGCCAAAAAATAATATAATATGATTTTCTATAATGTAACCCTAAAAATTAATAATCCTAAAAGGAAAGAAGTTGTAACATAAATCATTTTCCACTTTGGTAACTCTTCAATTGTAATACTCATGAAATAATAATTACAAATTAAAAGTTAAATATAACTAAAATAACTAGTTAAATGATATAACATTTAAAAATGTCATTATATACACCTAGTAAAGAAGATAGGTTTATGTCACAATCATATGTCCCGCAGAATGGAATTATTAATGATTAACCATTATAAAGAATATATCAATGAATGGAGAGTTTATCAATATTGAGACTATGATTAAAAAATGTAAATATATAATAGACAAATATAAATAATTAATTTAAGAAATTTATATTAATTAACACATAATCATATCATAAAAGAGTCAATGATGAAGTTTTATAACCAAATGAAATGAAATAGAGTTACGCAAATCATTACCACTTGGTAACATTCAAGTCATTCCATTTAGATAAATTTATTCAAATTCAAACCTAAAATATAATAATGTATGAATGATTCATGATATTAAATGTGAAATGGATATTATATACACCAAAAAATAATAAGTGGTGAATATATAATATGTCTCATAGAAGTAAAAGCGAGATGACAAAAACCGTTATGTCGAGCCTATAATTTCATTATATGTACATTAAATCCTATATAATAATATTGAATTAATTATTTGATTTCATATAAAATTTTTCTAGATTTAACCCCTTATAATTAAATAGTATATTTTATTTATTCCAATTTACATATTTGAATACTTACCTAGTTAAGTCCACATTAGGTTGTTCGATGATATTCTGTTTATTGTTTCAAAACTAAATCAGTGTGTTGACCATTTTCAAAGTGGTCATTATTTAAAAACAACAAAAATAGTTATCATGAAATAGTTATCATATTTATTCTTCAATTATTATTTTTATAACCAATCAATAAAATTGGTTATGAAAATGAACTACACTACGATCATGAAGATGGTAGGTTGTACATAAGAATAAGAAATGTTTCCATTTTTAAATGATGATTAATAAAAGAGTGTATGCATTATTTTATCTTTTTATAATGATAATAATATCATAAATTCAATATTATATTTTTTAATATACTTATATAAATCATTCATGTGATGTGGTGATGAAAAAAGAATCAGATTACTTTGTGAAGGTGATAGTACACACATACATGAACAAAATTATCATTTTAATATCTAAGAATGAAAATAATATATTATATTTTTATAAGGATAGGTATTTAATTATTATTATTTTTATTTCATTTATATCACATATATTCATTATCTTTTTCCTTATTACCTTCCATATAAAGAATTATTGAAAAATGAATCACATTAATTAATGAGGCTGTAGTTCGTCGTACATAAGATTGATGTTGTCATATATCATGAAACAATGGAATATAAGAAGGTATATGTTATATCATATCTGAATAATTATAAATATTTTACATATATATACTTTAAATATGTCATTACCACAAGTTGTGAGGAGAGATTATTGAAATTTAATTACATCAGTTCGCAAGGCAGTTGACCACCGTATACATGAATAATGATTTCATATCTAATATGATAGATTCAGAGATAGAGTTAGGTTATTAAATTCTTATAGTATTATATATATATTAGATAATTGTTTTATTATATTATCAAATTTCAAAAAAAATTTACAGATATTTAAGATGAACCGAAAAAAAAATTTAGTTTGGAATTTTACCTCCTACTAACAAATGCTTTTGGATTATAACTAAAGTATTAATTGAATTGATTTATAGAAAAACAAGGATCTATGGATTAGGGGATTGAAATTGTTAAGTTATTTTTAAAGGACTTGGCTGAACCAAAATGCTTCAAATGTGTGAAGAAGAGAGGAGAGGGGGAAGTCTTCTATATGTGATGTGAGTGACACACTTGTAGTATTTGAAAAAAAATATTTACCCATATTTTTTTACATGGGAAAAGAAAAAAATATAATTATAGTTAATTATAAATTATAAGGTCAATATTTGTCCTAAAAAAAGATTTTATACATGTTTTTGTTCATTTTATCCCTTATCTTTATTAGTTTGACCCCCGATAAATTCATTTTTACCTTAACCACAATAATTTATTTTTACTCTTTATATGATTCATTATCATATAAAATTGATTATAAATTATTATAAAGTATATAATATTCTAATTAAAAATATATTCCTCATTTTAAAAAATTATATTAACATAATTAGAAACATTTATTTTAAAATTAAACTCACAATCACGATGAAAAAGTGAGTTTTATTGATGATTATTTTTCAAAGAAAATATGATGTTATAATAATTTTATGTCTAATAATAATTATTTTATAAATTAAATTTAATATTTATTAATATATTATCAATAGATTTAATTTAAAAAAAATTATTTATGGATTATCCTAATTAAATAAAATGGAGAAACGCCATGAATTTTAAAACTGTTTTATGAAAAATCATGTTTTAAAACCCAAAGACAAACTTATATTAAAAATCGATATCATGTAGAATAAAATATAATTTATTGGGTTAAATATGAGTAAATAATACTTATGTTACCTGAAGTTATCTTTATAACACAATAATATCTTTAAATTTCTTAATTTAACGAAGAGAAATGACATTTTATCAAAAAAGTGGCAAGTTTCACTATTTAATGAAAAATAAATATTTTCCAATAAATCCAAAATTTCTCCCAAATAGAATTTTGATATTATTATTTAAAAAGTGAATCTAAATTTATCATATATATTTTCTTAAAGATAGAAAAAATTAATTATAACATTATTTCATGAAAATAAATAAATATCATTTTTGAAGAAAACATTTTTTTAAAGAATAAAATTTCATTACTAAAAATTGATTGATTATTTACATATAATATACCTTAATCAATTAAAATATATATATATATGTATATATACTTAAATAGTTAATACTATTCATAGCCTTCAATTGAGCAACTAGTTTATAATATTCATATATATCCCAGGTTGTTTAAGATCAATGTTGCCTGTCAAATACACTATCAAACATAACATTCAATTCAATAAACTGGGGCTGTTACATACTCCTTCCCTTTAATTAATTTTTTCCACTAAATTTAATCTTTTTTTCAGCAATCATGTTTTGGAAATTTTAAAATACCTTTTTTGAAAACCCATATCTTATAAAGTTTTAACAAAACATCTTCTTGATAAGACATAAAATGAGGTAAGAAGATAATATGGACGAACACATACTAGGTTTCTAAATAACGGAATATAGGCAGGAAGTGAAGATTTAGACATGTAGGTAAGGTGTAAATAATTATGTAACTTGATATATATCATTGTTCCTGTGAAATTGAATGATCAATATAATGTTAAGGACCCAAAACTATAAATCTATGATGATTGAAAAGAAAATAAATTCATAAAAAATGAATCTTCTAGGATAATATTATTATTTCATGTTCCTATTCCAATATTTTAGGTATTTATTAACTATATTTTCAAATATAATATGTAAATATACTTACTCGATGAGTATAATTTCATCCTTTAATCAATTTTCATCAAAATATCATATTTTTCCCCCAAAGATGAATATTGAAGATGATTTTTTCATGCCCAAATCACTAAAATCCAATTTTAATGGACCACATTTTTTATAAAAAGATACCCATATATTTATATTCTATTTATAAACCATCTGAAAAAATCATAAAAAGACAATCTAATTATCGAAATTAATAAAAAATTATATGATGACATTATATATTAATCCCAATAGTAATACCAAGAGTTAAATCAAATTCATTCATTAGAAAAATGACCCTATATACTAAATAACCAATAAAGGGGTGTCTTATACATTGAAATTATGATCACCCTTAATATTATAGACCTATTATGATTTTGATAAATTTAACGACAACCTTATATGAAAAAAATGCAAATCTATAAATTTATTGAAACCATTCCTCTAGTACCAACTATAGAAGCTTTGAAGCCACAATCATGGATTTAATTCCGAAATCATTAACATGAATTTTATATATTTGATACTAATAAAGGTGACCCAATTATCACCACAGAAAACATTAAATATAAAAATGAAATATTGGATCATTTATATTTTCAGGGGCCTTTTATATTTTGACTTTTAGTTAAATAGGATAAACTCTTACATAAACAATACCCATTAATTTAAATGATCATATCTCCCACATAACCCAAAATTTATTATTTCAAATTTATCCATCATTATATATTTTAAACCCTTCAAGAAATAAATCATTCAACATCATTATTTATGACCTAAGGAACAAAAAATATAATAAGTATGAGTTAAAATGTTCAATTAGGGTAAAGATATGAATTAACAATTTAATGTCTCTAGTGAAAATATGAAGAGCATAAGAGTATAATGAAATAATTAAAATAAATGAGAATCTAATATTAATATTCAAACACATTAATACCTAGATCATGAAATATAAAAACATGGTATGAGGATTTCATCAAGGAAATAGTCCTCATAATCTATAATAATGATCCATTTTATATAAATCTTGGTCATATAAAAAATTTATAATGCATAGAAATCATACAAAAACATGTTGGTGTCTTGGGAAATTATCTTTATAGAACCATTTAAAAACCCTTATAAAACCCTTAATGATGGAATAACCAAAAGGTTGAAATATAAACCCAAGGCATTGGAGTGTTATTTAGGAACACCCATCATATAATCTATAAAGAGCTCATCGGGTAAAATCTTGGTGAACCCATCATATAAGAAATATCCAATAACCACAATAATAATAAATTAAAAATTTCTTGAATTTCACCATAAAAATGTTAAAAAATACTTATTCATTTCATAACATGATTAACCTATGGAAATGAAATGGGTTCCATAACGATTTTTTTGAAACAAGACCATACCATGGAAAAGAAACATGTGCCATAATAATCTCATTTATATAATCATAATATATATATATATAAGAAACAAGCAATGTACAATTATAAAATATCCCCATTGGGGAATAAGTAATAACCAGGGTTTTTTACTTTTATTAGTGGAAGTACCTATAATAGATCATTAAATACATTTTTAGGAAAGTTTCCTTTTCATTTTTAAAATAACTTATAGAAAATAAAGATTAACTAAATTATTGAAAAATTAATTTTCTTCTAAAACAAACTTGGAATAATACTAAATAATATTTTAAAATCATTTAAAACATTTCTTGAGGAAAATACCCTTTCCATTATTAATTTTTAAAAAACATTTGAAAAAACGTTTTCAATGAAAATATCCTTGAAATATTATAATGTAAGGATTAAAAAATAATGTTCATAATTATGGGAAATTATTCTCATTCCATACACATTAAAAAAATATTACATTCGCATTTTTGATAAAACCTGAAGGATAATTATTTGGAAAGAAACATGAATATTTTTCAGAAAATTTTGTAAAATGAAAAACATGGGTAAAAGTGTCATTAATAAACAATTTAGTGAATGATTTTTAAAACATTTTTATAAAATGTGTTTTTTGGAAGAAAAATTTCATTGAACTGAATTGATAAATAAAGATGATTTTTCATAAAAATATTTTTTTAAAACATTTTAAAAAAATGAAGTCAAAAGAGACCCATTTGAAAAACGTTATGAACTTTACATTTAAAAACCTTTAAAGGAAAATAAATAAACATTTAAAATGGATTTTTTTTAAAAAATATTTTTAGAATAGAACATTTTTGGAAACATTTTATAAAACATTAATATGGATGTGAAATATTCATGATCTAAAAGAATATATATGGTTGTTGTAACTTACAAACGACCTTCTTGATATTTAATTAATAAAAAAGTGATGAAATAGAAATGAAAGACGTCATTAAAATTATTAACCATAGGATTATAAAATATACATGGTTAATGAAAAAGGTAAAAAACCATTTCCTCTAATAAAACGATGAACATAAACAATCTTGAAAGGAAAAAGATTATAACATAAAGCATTTTTACACTTTAATAACTCTCCAATCATAATATCTATGAAAGAATAATAATAAATGAAACATTCAATATCATGGACATATCATGGTCCACGATATAACATTCCAAAATTTCTGTACATACACCTCATAAAGAATATAGGTTCATATCTTTAACATATGTCTCAAATAATGGAATTTCAGACTATTAACCCTTACAAAGAACATATCAATGAACAGCGAGTTATTCATTGAGATATTATGCATAAAAAATTTATATACACACAAAAATTCTAAATATATATTAAAAAATTTATAGATTAATTCACATATAATCATATCAAGTCAATGAATATGTTTTATTACCCAATGAATGGAAATTGAGTTAATAAACTCTTTTCCGCTATGTAAAATTCATATCAATACCCTTGAATAAATTAATTCAAATTGAAACTTAAAATAATATGATATATGGAGGATTTATGGTATTAATTGTAAAATGTATATAATATACACCTCACAATAACAAAAAGTGGTTAATATGACATATGTCTCACATAAGTGAATGCGAGATGAGAAAAACCCTTACCTTGAGTCCATAATTTTTTTTCTATGTTCTTTAAATCCTATATAATAAGATTACATAAATTATTTTATTTAATAAGAAACATTTATAATTATATCACCTTATATATAAATAATTCATTTTATTTCTTTATAATGACCTATTTGAATACTTAATCAATTACGTCCATGTTTGGTGTTTTGAGGAAGTTGGGTTCATTGTTTAAAAAAGAAATTGGTATATTGACTATTTTCAAATAGGCCATTATTTAAACATATCCAGAATAATAATAATGAAATAATTATCATATTTTCTAATCAATAATACATTTAAATCCAACCATTAAAATTGATTAAGAAATAAGAATTATGTTACGTCCATGAAGACGGTAGGCTGTACGTACGCAAAAATGACACTTCCATTTTTAAACGATCATTATAGAAAAAAGTTATGTAATATTTTAACTTTTAATAATGATAATTATATAATAAATACAAAAAAAATTCTTTATATATATATATATCATTAATGTGATTTGGGGAGGAAAAAGGAATCACATTGCTTTGTAGAGGTGGTTGTCCTCACGTACACGAACAAAATTATCATTATTCGATGTAAGAATGAAAATGACATATTATATTTTCAGAATCATTAATATTTTTTATTATCATTATTATTCATATTATATAACATATATTCATTAATATTTTCATTATTACTTTTCTTGTAATATGTTACTGAAAAATGAATCACATCGCTTTGTCAGGTAGTAGTCCGCTGTATACAAAAGTGAAGTTATCATATCCCCCCAAGAATGAAATGTATGGAGATATCTATTATATAAAAACTAAATAAATATGAATAATTTAACTATATATACTTTAAATCCATCATTATAAAAACCCGTTATAGGTGATGATGGAAAAAAGATGACAAATGTTTATGAAGTGGTAAACCACCGTACACACGAATGATGATTTCATATCATATTTTTTGGAAGAGGATATAATTTTTTTGTTATTAAATTAAATAATTAAATCTAATTATATATTATATACTTTTGTTATTATATTATCATATTTTAATAATATTTTAAGGATTTTAGAGAAGAAATAGAAAATAATTTATAGTTATAAATTTTAACTTTTCTCGCACCACAACTTGAGAATTATACCTAAAGATTAATGGAATAGATTTATGACCCAACCCTGATTATAGGATGAGGTGATGTAATTTGGGATGTTATTTGGTAATGTACAGGAAGAATAAAAAGGGTTTGAAGGTGTGAATAAGAGAGTAGAGTCAGTGTTTTTTATAAGTTAGGTGAGTGACAAAATTGTAATAAAGAAAAAGGTGTACCTAGGTTATTCACATGTAAACAGGCTCTAAAATAGATAATTCATATCCACTATACATAATAAAGTCTCATTAAGTCCATATGATTTATTTTATACCTGTTTTTTGGTCATTATAACCCTTATCTTTTTAGATTAACCTCACCGATAAATCCATTTTTACCCTAACCATGATAATTTATTTTTACAATTTTTGCTATTGATTATAGAAAAAAAATTATGTTTACTATATTTGAAAAAATAAAATATTCAGATTATAAATATGGAATATATTTAAATATATTAGCTTCAAAAAATTTGAATCATTTAATTTAAAATTAAACTCATAGGCGCGACAAAAAATCTAGTTTTCAAAAATGTATTTTTAAGGAAAAGATAAATTTATATTAACTATAAAATTAATAATAATTATTTTATAAATATAAATTAATATTTTTTTAATATATTATATAAATAATTAATTTAAAACATTTATCATTAGTGATTATCTTAATTAATTAAACTATAGAAACATTATGCATTTTGAAATAGTTTTTTAAAAAATAACATTTTAATCACAAAGAAAAACTTTAAAAAAATACAATATGATTTTGATTAAAGTGAAATTAAGTGGGTAAAATATAAATAAATATTACTTTTTATAGATTAAATTATGTTTAAAATATATCAGTACTTTGAAATTTCTTAATTTATCTAAAAGAAATGTAATTTTTACAAAAAAAAGTATTTTTCACTATTCACTATAAACCACCATTTTATAAAAAATCATAAAATTTCACTGAAGGTATATTTTGATATAAAAACTCAAAAATTTATGTTAATTTAATCAAATACACTATATAAATGTTAAAAAATAATTATATAATTTTTCAAAAAATGTAAGAAAAATAATATTTTGACGAAAACAAATTTTTGGATTATAAAATTTCTTTAATAAATATTTATTGATTATTCAAAAATAATTTATAGTGATTAGAAAATATATAATTATATATATGAATTATGAATTAGTTAATACTATTCATACCCACCCATTTAGCAGATAGGTTATAATGGCTATATATATTACGGGTGAATTAAGCTCGATGTTGGGCATCAGATATGCTAACAAACACAATATTCTTTTATGAAATATGAGGGTATTACATAATATGGGATGATAAAAGATAAAAATATATTTATTTCAAATAAATTACCTTAATTTAAAATTAGATATTATAATTAATTTCAAAATCACATGAATCAAAGGTCTAGTTTCATTAAGGATTAATTACATAAGAAATATAATTTAAAAAACCTGTAAACATTAATCCTTGATAGGGCCACACTAGAATATATGATAGACCTATCCAAAGTTATAATCATCATAATAATTAATTGAATGTAATTATATGAAGTGGGTGACAAAAAATGTAATGGCTCAGACCTTGTATGCGATACTTTATCGGAAATATGGAAGCTGAAGTTCCTAGGGTAAGTCTAGAGGTGTTTGGTGGATGAAGGGATATGTTTTTTGGTGTTTTGGAGGAAAAATTTCTATTTTAGAGGATTAAGGTAGATCAATAAAAAAATATAATTGTTGTGGTATATCACCATCAATAGATCTTATGCGGTAGATCACCAACAATATATCATTCTAGCCATAGATCACCAATGGTATATTTCTGGCAGTAGATCACCAATGATAGATCTTACTAAATATAGAGAACAAATAGAAGATCATTTTAGTGGTATACCACACAAATTATAGCTATTGTGTTAGATCACTTACAATAGATAATTATGGTGGCATATCACCATTGACAGATCTCTGTTGGTGGATCACAAATGGTAGATCATTCTGGTAGTAGATCACCAATGATAGATCTCTATAATAGATCAACAGTGGTAGAACATTCTAGTGGTAGATAAAAATTGTATATATTTAGTCTTAGATCACCATTGGTAGATTATTCAAGAGATATATCATCCCAACTGTAGATTAACAGTGAATAATGTTTTCTAAAAATTTAACCATTTTTCTTTTGTTGTTTTATTTGATAAAAAATATGGTCAATGCCTTAATTAATGGTTTATAAATCTATTTTATAAGAGTATCATTATATCCTCTATTTATTAAATTCAATATCCCTTTTAATTGTCAAACCACGTTGATTTAATGAGATTATCCTTTAATGGTCAATTAAACCATATCAAATCCCGCTGGTTTGGGATACGATCATATTAGAGAAAAGATACTTCCTTATTTCATTTTATATCACTTAATCATGATATGGGAGGATACTAATACTTCGTTTCTAAGAGACATGTAATTATTTGTCTGCATTTGATTCATGTTCTCTTTAGGTAGTTTGATTCGTTTCCTGCATCCCCTATTTTTGGTGCAAAAGATATGTGCCAACCTTATTTCTTCCTGGTTGGATTTTCTTTTATTTATCTTTTTGTGTATCAGGCGAGATGGGTTTATTATTTTTATCTCTTGTGTAGATGGTTTTATCCAACTTAAGGAAGACAAATTAATTGGTTTAAAATAAATTTAATGGGATAAGAGAATGAGATGAATTATCTTATGACTTTTCAGGTATTGTTATAGTGTTATGAATTGTATGGGATAAATGAAATTTTAATATTATGCCCATCGGGAATCCTCGATTTAAATATTATGATTTTAATTGTGTAATTAATATTTTATAACTGTTATGAAAATAAAAATGTAATTGGATAAGCATATATACCTGGTTAATGAATTTTACACCCCTTGATATTATGGATTGTATAATAACTCACATAAATAAGGAAGAGTAATTGAATAAAATAACCTAGGCCTAATCTAGAAAATTTTATTCATGTGGGGAGGGATGTGTTTGTGAAAGTGATTTTGTTTTGTGGCATTGTTGTGTAGGTGTAATTAATGGGAAATTTCTGTTTTGTGATGCAAGGGTAGTGGGCCTGTGATGATGGTTGTGGTGCAGTTGTGTAGCATGGTTGTGAATCTGGATGTCGGCCAATTGGTATGTAGAAGTGGGGTTGTATGTTGTTTTGATATGATGTGCTATTCTAGTAGCCTTATTATTAATCTATGTGAAAGCATAATAATGATTTTAAATGTTTATATTTTACAAACATTTTATAATGGGGTGTGTGACTGAAACATTTAGTGATTATATATAAACCAATGTGATAGAAACACAGAAAAGGGTTCCTGTATTAAAGAAATGGGTTTGTAATGGAAAAATTTGGATAGTGGGTTAATGACAATTATATATATATATAAATGTGAATTTTTGATTATGTTTTTCATGTGTGGGGATGACCTTTTAGTTTGAGAAGTGGTAATGAAGGATCTAGTGAGATAGATTATTCCTTGTTTTTGTATACTTACGATGGGGCTTATATTATGTTACTCTATATGTATATATATTTTATATTCCTTATGAATTTTATATGCCCCCATGTCGAGAACCTTGTGTATACACACATTGATTTCTATATATGCTGGGTATTTTTCCCAACATCCCAGTGGAAGGATGGATAGATGGCTACCTATTATTCCCCATTCTCTCTTTATATTATTTGTGACATGCATAGACTATGATGTCAAGAAATAAAAATTTCCTCTATCTAGATTTTATGGACCTGGTGTCTTCTGGTGTGATGTGATGAGATAGATCATGCTGTGGTCTTGCATGGTAGGAGGAGGGATGGGGTTAATTTATATCCTGCTCATGATACCCTACTACAATGGTTATCAGATGTGATGTGATGTAATGGAATAGGTGTCTTTGGGTGAGATGTGACATGATGTGATGTCCCAGGTGTCTTCAGGTAAGATCTTATGTGATGTGATTTCCTAGGTGTCTGCAGGTAGGATGAGATATGATGTGTCACTAAAGAGGTTGGAGTTCCTAGACGTATGTTGTTGGGGTCTGAGAGAATAAAATCCCCGGGAAATTGGTGAAGTACACCATATCATCGAAATTATTTTATATAATTTTATTATATTTGGATGTTTTATTTGGTGAGTGAGGAATGGTGAGGATGTGTTTGGTTACAATACCTGTATTGGTGCTATTTTGTTTTACTATTTTCTCATGGGAGAATGTGTAAATTTTTTTCACAAGTGGAAAAGATAATTTTGTTTTCATATTGAGTATAATTTTATACTCACCTGACATATATAAAATTGTTTATAGGTTTCCATGAGTATTACATGGACCGTGATGAACATTACCATCTTGGATCTTTAAATATAGGCCATGTTGCTGCATTAGCTTTACATTTGGGAATTTACATTGGTAAAATTTAATCTATATCATTTTTATCTATATATTTATAATGTTATGGGGTTGGTTTCATTTATATTATGTCATGTATTTTTCTGTGTATGATTCATTTAGATCTTGATCCTATATTATTAAAGTAAGAAAACCTATGATTTCATCAGATTTTTATACCCTCATTTCTAGCATCTAACTTGGGGCCTACTTGATGTGGTAATAATGGATTATTATCTCCCTCCATTCACAAGGATATATTTTGAGGTGGGGTGGGATCATGAAAGAGTCTTATCATAGAGAGGTTGAGATATTTGATTGATTGTGGAATTAGGTACAGTGATGATTGAAAGAGTTGGTATGGAAACAATTCTAGTTTACCTCGGTATATGACATAGGATATGGAGAATAGTTAGGATATGATATTTTAATACCCCCCATAATCTAGTGAACATACTATAATCATATTTAATGACCATGTGAGATGGACTAGTTTTCATGTAAGCACCTTATTTCACGCATCTTGTTGACTTATGTTCCTGTTTGAGTTTTGTAACTTTGGTAGGGTTAAAATGAATAATGTAAATTAAAATGAATCTAAATAAAATTTGATACTATATTTCTTTTGAAATCTTTGTTTCCCACTTCATTAATGGATAATTATCATCATCCACATATGGATCAGACAACAGAGGATTAATAGGCTAACCCAGTTGATTTCTCGAGGGATGATCCCATTGATGAAGATGATCAGTGGAAGATGAAGTTGTGATATTTTTAGTAGTAGGATTTGTGAAAGAATGAGGTAATAAGTTCTTATATAGAGATAAAGAAATGGATTGAAGAGTTAAAGAATAAAATCTGTTTGATATGGGTTCCAACGGAGCACTGGGTACCCTTGTAAATTAGTCAGATACGTGGAGATTTGTGTCAGTGGTGGTCACCATTCATCGGCAATTAGAGGGAGGATAATGATTCATGGGTTTACATATATAAAGAGTTATAGGAAGTGTTCCTTTAATTGATCCTGAAGGATATGGAGAGTTTGGATCCACACTCCCTTTAATAGGGGAGTATGTCTGTATGACATCTTGTGACCAGGCTCATGACCATCTTTGTTTTCGCCAAATTTTTTTCCTAATAAAGACTGTCAGTCAGGACATCTCGAAGATTCACTTAATCCTTCAACATAGTTTTTAGTTATTCTTTTTGTGTTTCCAACGTTTCTAGAGGCTCAAAAGAATAATGAGGTGATCGAGAAAATTAACTCATGAGGTGGTTCACCTTGAGAGGGGAGTAAGTATGGTTCCTCAATGAGTAGTGTTTTCAGAAATAAGTCTTAAGTTCCAGGTACATAGAGGTTTTGACTAGTAGGGAGTCGACCCTAATAGCATCAGTTTCATACGTTTGGGATAGTTTATTCCATGTTATTCTATGATACAACAAATCTTTGTGATTTATTTTTCAGGTTCAAGGCCATCACCGGGACCAGTGCCTAGTAGATTCTTGATCTTTGTTTGGTTGGTTTGGGAAGATTCAATGTTATCCTCATAAATAGTTAGCATTGTGGACAGTTTTCAAGGAGGGGTTCTATGATTATTCTCCAAAAATATTTGATGGGGTAGATAGAGGATAGTTTTTTGATTTTTTTCAAGTTAGTGGACCTTTGCTGAGTGTGGTTATAGAGGCAACCATCAGTAGCGAGGTAGAGGAGATGGGTGTGGTCAGTTCCATACTGTAGAGGTAGAAGCACCAGAGGGGAAAAATATCATTAGAGGCATGATCAGTTTATCATGTACTGTTGTTTGTGCCTTCTTTGATTTAAGATATTCACGCTCCCTTGTTACACCCACCCTAGTCTATACTTGAGAACTTGACATAGAGAGTCTTCTCATTCCACTTATGTTGAATACAATAGTCAGAGGCAAAAATAGATCATTTTATGTGTTTTGGGGTGTAGAATGATGATGGGGCACATTAGTATCGTGGGAAGATTTTCATACTCTAGATATATCTATACAATTTTATCATATGAATCGATTGGTCTTATTTTGTAAGTGATGTTATTGGCTTCTTCCTGAGGAGAGTCATGTTATCAAATGTGGATGGATAGTGTGTGGTTTTGTTGGTGAGTGATGATTAATGGTTGGTATTTGGCATGTGGAAACCTTTTTTCTTTGATGTTGTATCTATAGTATAATCTCAGGTGGGGTAATTTGTTGGGTTTTTGAAGAGTTCTTGGATGTCTTCCCAAAGGAGGTTATGACACACGCACTCAATGTGACATTGAGTTCGAGATAGACTTGTATCTGGGAATTTCTCAAATTTCAATGAATCCTTAATATATGAAACCATCAGAATTGTTAGAGTTGAGGATTTAGATAGATGATTTAAAAAAAAGGGTTTCATCTAGTTTAGTGTGTTATCATGGGGTTCTATAGTGTTATTCTTTAATAAGGGGGAAAATATTTTTGTTCTTACATAGACTTCCAAAGTTTGAACCAAATTATGATCAAGAATAGATATCCTCTTGAAAGTATTGGTGATCTTTTAGATTAGTATAGGGGATCTATTTGGTTATCCAAGATCAAGATGTTGTTTGTATATCAACAGTTGAGGGCGAGGGATGGGGATATCCATAGGACTGCCTTTAGATGAAGGTATGGGATATTTGTGTTCTTGGTCATCCCTTCAGTGTCACTAATTCATGAGTAACATTCATAGGGATCATGAACTCAATATTCCATGAATTGCTATACTAGTTTGTAGTCCTATTCATCGATGGAATATTAATCTACTCCGATTCATTGGTCAAGTATGCAGAGCATGTCAAAGATATTTTACAGTTTCTTAGATAAAACTAACTATATGGAAATATTTCCAAATGTATGTTTTGGACCCTAGAGGATCATTTCCTCAGAAATGCGGTGTCCCAGTTTGGTGTTCCAGTAGACCCGTCGAAGGCCGAGATAATTTTTTCTTAGAGAGAACATAAGAACTTGGTAGATTATTATAATTTTATTGTTCTTATGGGGATATTACTGGATATTTATGAATTTCATCTCGTAAGTTATTTCACCATTAAAATCCATGACAAAAAAGACCAGGATTTTATGTGGACTAACTACTTCTAGGAAGAGTTTAGTTACATGATGTGGTTGTTGGAAATTGCTACAATGATTCATTTTCATAAGGTGGGTGTGATGTTTGAGGAGTTTTTCAGTTCTAACATTATGGAATTGATATGTGTTTTGATGTAGAAAAAGGAAGTGATATCTTATGGTTCTATGATTTTTCACCCCATGAGGGTAACTATGCCACCCACAATTTGGAGCTAGATGTGTGTGTGTTTTCACTAAATTTGTGGAAAAATTACCTCATTGAAGAGAGCTTTGTTTTCACCAAAACTTACAATAGATTGTGAAATATCTTTTCTCAGTGTGATCTAAATATTCAATAGTGGAGGCAGATAGAGTTACTTTAGGATTATTAACATAATATCTCTTAAACCTTATGAAAATGAAATAATTTTGTTTATGATTGAATTATAAATATGTGGAAGTTTGCTGTTTATGAGTTTAAGGATTTATTGAAACCAATAGAGTAATTGAAATCTATTCACTTAGATTCCAGGGTGGATAACGGCAGAGGTTGTTTTGTTTAGATGATTGGGAACACTTCACATATAGAGAATGTGGATGAGTCTTAATTGGGAGACTCAGAGGAAGAGGTGATGGATGATTGTTTTTTCCATGGTGATACTAAAGAGGGATGGTCAGAGGATGGTCAAAATTAGATTATGTTTCGTGGGAGTTTTTTTGTAGTCATTCATAAGGTATTCCATTGTGTGTTTCATAAATCACTTTTACTGGAACACATTATAGTTTCCAAGATGTATGGTCGTTGAGGGCATAGTTTTTAGGACTATTATGAAACAAGAATTTGTAGAGTATATCTCCTGATGTCTAATTTTTCCAAAGCTAAACGTTGAGCATTGTGTTCTTGGTTGGTTATTGTAGCCATTTTTTCTTCCAGTGTTGAATTGGGAATCTGTATTTATGCATTTCACTAGAGGGTTACACCTATATTTGGGAGGTTGTGATGCTATCAGGTAATTCATGGTTTATTTGATGAAATTAACTGACCTCCTACAAATCAAGGATTTGGTTGTAGTGGATGTTTTAGAAAAAAGGTATGTGGATGTAGTGGTGTGTCTATATGGAGTTTTGAGGCCCATTGACTCAAATAAATATGAATATTTGACTTTGTGAGTTTGGAGAGGATCACATCATGATTTTTGAACTAAGTTACACCTTATCACTTCTTCCCACTCTAATACTGATGAGAAGATAAAATAGATTATCCAGAAACTAGAGTACATGTTGGGAGCTTTTTTCACAGACTTTGGTGAATCTTTGGCACAAAACCTACCCATAGTTGAGTTTTCTTAAAACCACATCAATCACTCATCCATTTTCATGGCCATGTTTGAGGCTTTTTATGGGCACTCATTTTATTCACCATTATACTAGGCTAAGGTTGGGGAGTCATCAACCATTGGATTGGAAATGGTGAAGATCATGATCGAGATGGTTTGACTTGTTCATATGAGGACTAATGTAGAATAGGACTAGAATCATTCTTATTATGATTATTGGAGGAGGCCCTCAGAGTTCGTGGTTAAAGAACATGTGTTATTGAAGGATTCCGCTCGAAGTGGGCAGTAAATGTTCTGTAAGGTGTGTAATCTCTCACACCAGCTATTTGGGCCCATAGAGGGGTTGGGTACATTGGTTATGTGGATTATAGGATAGGAATTCCACCTAAGTTGGAAAAGATCCAAGTTTTTTTCCAAGTATCTCATCCTCATCAATATCTTCATGTTCACTTGCATGTTATCTAATGGGGATAGTTAGATATCTAGAACGATGTGACATTTGTGAAACATCTATTGGAGATTGAAGTCCATTGAGATAATTTTTGGTGAATATGGACCATTAATTTGGTTCATGTGATGGGGAGGCATGAAGGCCCGAAGAAGGTTAATCTAGAGTGTAAGATGCATCTGTGTACTCAGTAACCAATGTTATTTTATGTTTTTTTTCATTGACATTCCTTTTTGTGCTTGATGTGATATTTGGATCCTTCTATTTTATGAGATATTTTTCATTATTTTTGTATGATATGTGATAATACTTTCAGTAAATGAAATGGGAAGGACCTAATTTATAATGAAGAAACATTATACTATGATGTGATTAAACCCATGCAGATGAATCAGTATTTCCCAGAGTGGATAGTATATTGACATGGAGGATGGAATTTAATGATTCATATATTTGGGGATGTACAATTTGTTAGACTATTGTTGGTTCTTGAGTTGTAATTTTCAGTTGGTGGTGGTGATTTGGATATAACGAAACCGTTGAGTAGTATCTCAAGGGATAGTTGTTTAGTATTTCTGTGTCTTTCCTTTTAGGTTGGTTTTAAATTCTCAAGGCTGAGAATAGTCTGAGGGGTATATGATATAACAACTTTGACCTTCCAGAAATATACATTATGGTAAATTTAGTGGTTGATGTTCTAAGGGAAACTAAAGAGGTTTTTAGTGTATGAATAGAGGAGTTTGAGGTTTTTAGGAAAAAAATCAGTTTTTTAGAGGATAAACAGAAATCCTAATTGTTTTTCACCAATGTTAGATCATTGTAGTTGTATATCACCAATGACAGATATTTGGAGGTAGATCACCAACGGTATATCATTATGTAAGTAGATCACTAGTTTTAGATCAAAACTATTAGATCATCCTTTTAGTAGAACACAAATATAAGATCATCATTGTGGTATATTACCGACAGTAGATCTCTGGGGGTAGACCACAAATGGTATATCATTCTGATGGTATATCCCAAAGAGTATATCTCTGGAGGTAGATCAACAATGGTAGATGATAATGGTGGTTGATCACCTACCGTAGATCTCTTCCTATAGATCACCAATGGTAGGTCATTTTGGTGGTAGATCATTAACGGTAGACCTTTGGTGGTAGATCACCAATGGTAGATCTTTTTATGGATAATTACCAGGGGTATATATCTAGTGGTAATTCACTAAAAATACATCATCCGAGTGGTAGATCATCCGAACGACAAATCTACAATGAATCCATTTTTCCATAAATTTATGGTTTTCCATTTAGTAATTTTATTTTATGAAAAACAGTTTCACTGCCTCAACTAATATTTTTTGAATCCAATTTAAATGATTATAATTAAACCTTCATTTCTCTAAATTCAGGAAACCATTTAATGGTCAAACATTATTGGTTTAATGTGATCCTCCTTTAATGGTCAACTAAAACATAACAAATCCAACTAGTTTTGGATATGATATTTGTAAAATGAAGATTAATCTTTATTTAATTTAATATTTCTTTTTCATTAGATGGATGGTTTGAAATCCTTCTTTCTGTAGTGTCATGGAACATTATTTATATGATTAATTTGAGTTACCTTTAGGCAGTTCTATTTGGTTCAATTATTCTATGTTTTTTGTGAAACAAATTTGTGTAAGGATTCATTCTTATAGGTTATATTTTCATCCATTTATATTAAGTTATATCATTTGATTCATGTTTTTTATTATTATCCCTCATAGAGATGGTTGTATCTATCTTAAAGAAGATAAATGAATTGGTTTGAATTAAATTTAAAGGGTAATGGGAATGTTTATTTTGATAATATGACATTGTTGTTATTGTTTTAATGTTCTAAATTGTTTGGGATAAATTCCCACAAAAAATTGTGGTAATTGATGGTCATTTTTTATGATGTTATGTTTGGAATTTTATATTTTATGGTTTGTGATTGTTGAAGATAGTAAAAATTTAATTGGATAATCATATATACCATAATTTTATTGGATTTCCCATGATCTTATGGATTGTGTGATCACAACCATAACAAAGAAGTGGAATTAAATGAATGCCAAATTGTCTAATTTGGAAAATTATACATGTGTTTAGTGAGATGTGTTACTGAATGTGGTTTTGGGTTATGGCTTATTTGTATTGGTATGATTCAAGGGAAGTGTCTATGTAGTGACATGTGTGTAGTTGGGGTGTGATGGTTGTTGTGGTGCGGCTGTACATTGATGTCGGGAAAATAAATGTTTCCCAATTGGTATGTGGATGTTGGGATGTCTGTTGTTGTGAAATGATGAGGTGCCCTGTTAAACCGAGTAGTAATGGAATTAAATACATGATAATTATTTTAATTTGGCTTGTGTAATCCATGAATTTAATATTTAATTTTTAGTTTAAATGGGTAGTGTTTATATATGAACTAAATGGATAGGAATTCCAAACACAGTGTCTCTCTTAATGAAAAGGGTTGGTAATGGGAAAACCTATAAAATGGTTTAATGAGAAATAAATATTGAAATATGAATTGTGACAGGTGTTTTTCTTATGTAGTGTGGTGATTTTTAATTTGGTAGAGGTAGTTGAGGATCTAATAAGAAAAATTATGCATTTTAGTGAACCCTTAGGACATGGCTTGTGTGATGTGACTCTATATCTATATATATTTAATATTTCATTTGATTTAGTCATATGCCCCAAAAACATATAGAGCTACATGAAAGCACACATATACTAATATACATGGGGGTGTTTTTCATCATTGTTAGAGGATGGATGGATGGATACAAACTCTTCCCCACTCCCACTTCTAAGAATTTGCGACATTCACAGGATGTGATGGATAAAAGTAACAATTTTCTCTATCTAGATGTGATGTGAGGTAGTGTAATGGCCCTGGTGTATTTAAGAGGGATTTGAAAATACTACTCTTTATTACACACTTAAACATGATTTATTACCTAAACATAACTTGATAGAACATAGAAGATATATAGGTGTAGTGTCTTTGGGGATTAGAATCATTACATAATAACTTAAAACATAAAATACAAGATCTTTATTGAAAACTTCCTTTACATTACCACTACATTCCCCCTAACATAGCATTGCATAGGATAACCTGAGGACATGCATGAGAAAAGGGTGAGCTATAATTACAAGTAAGGGAATAAACATGGAAATACACGAGGAATACAGTACATGTTAGACAATAGGCATATCAATGGATCATAAGATAAACATTGACATAAAAGAATGATAAATCATGATAATCTTAATATGGAAATGTGGGAAACAACATTTAACATGATTTTAGAAGGAGACAAGGATCATTGCACATGGAGCATGAGTAAAAAACTAATTTCACATGAATTATAATGAGTAAAACCTCATTTCACTTGACGTATCATGATAGTAATCCTTACCCAATTCATTGGAGCGCTATCAGGGCACACCCTTCTTAAACATTTCATTTAATGCCTAAATGTGCCACATGGATCATATAACATGGATTCATTAAACCTCATAATTTATTAAAAGATATATGAAATTCAGAATTCATACATGAAACACTATAATGAATAAGTAAATGTGCATAAAGTCTAATCCCTTTGATATGGAAATGGGCATGGTATTCACTACATAATGACCTTGTCTGAGAAAATAGCGGTGCAATTTCGGCAGCGTAACATCGTGACATAGGAATTCATAAAAATTGTTGATGAGAGAGAAATTGGTGTCTCATCATATTTACATTAAATGGATAGTAAGGGGGTCATATAGATACATTTTCTAATATATGTAATGGAATTTATATTTACAATACAAATAAAATTTCTTGAATGTAAATGAAGAGAGAGAGAGATTCCTTACAGAATTTCGGCACGATAACGGGTGTACATGAGGGGAATTTAATGAGAGATAAAGGGGTATCTCATCATTAAAACATAGATAAGAAATATATGGGATGTGTTAAATCATACCCCAACATTTATAAATGAAAACAAAAGGGCATAACAACATAATGAAATTATGGAAAAAATTTAGAAAAGAGGAAATCCCTTACTTGGAAGTGTGATACCAAAGTCTTGAAAGAGGATTGAGAGAGTCATCTTGGGAGGTTGGGGATCCTTGGGAGTTTTTTGGAGTGAGGAGGGTAGGTTTTGGGATAATAAAAAAGGCTTTGAGATAAGAGGAAGTGTGAGGTTGGGTGGGTTTATATAAGGAAGAAGATGGGATTATTATTATTTACGTTTGGGTCACAACAAATTATACTAGTCAATACCATAAATTAGAACATGTTTTTCCAATGTTTTTAGCCAGAGGGGAGTGGAAAACAATATTTTATAAGGCCAATGGCTGAAATTATTAAAATATTGAGGGTGCTTATGTGGAGGTGAGTCACACTCTCAAGGAAATTCATTTAAAAAGTGAAAATGTTTTATAACTCTTGGAGGGTCCACTAATGTTTTGTAAAATAAATAAAACAAACCTAAAATCACATTATTTTAATGATAAAACATATATTAGCCGAAAATATCATTTATAGTGTTTTATTACATCACTATTGGGTCATTATGATGTCATAAAACACTATATATTTAAACGGTATTTAATTTTTAACCAAAATTCGACTGTCTCAGAAAATTATGAAAAATTTACCGTTGGATAATTTCAATGTCATGATACCAAAAATAATATTCATTTTATCTAAATAATTCTCTAAATATGTTAATTTTTTTACTTTTAAAAATAAAAATCTACATTTATCGAAAATTCATGTGTTTTGACAAAAACAGCTTTCAAACAATAATAAAACATACAATTACAGTCACAAAATTATATGATCATTTATATTTAATAAGTAGTAATTTAATTACATTAGTATTTTATTAAAATATCTTTTAATTAAAAAACACATTAATTCATTAAAATATATTTCTTAGATAAATATCAACTAAAAATACTATTTGTTCTCTTAAAACTATTTACAAGGTAACGATAATAAAATGAATGAATGATATTTTTACAAAAATAATGTTCATAATCATAGTGCATGGATATTGTTACATAACCCCTTATAACACCCACATAAGACCAAAGGGTAAGGTGTGTGATGCTGAAAAACTCTTTGGGTGGCTTGAATAACATCGCTCGGGTGGTAATATCTATTAACTTCCACTTCTCCCGTAGCCGGTTCTGATCAAGATTAACATGTTCAAGCTCAGCTTGGGCTTGGTCAAGAGTGAAGCCCAATGACGCCAGCTCCTTTCCGAGCTCTGAAAAATGGGATTGGTATGGGGAAGGTCTACTGGATGAGGCCATAGCTTCCTTTTTCTGAGTAAATTTCATTTGTTAAAGCCCTGTATTTATACCAATCATGTGATCACTGTTCAACGACTATATTAGCAACGATCACATTTCATAATGGTATTTTAAAAATCCAAAACATAAAACCAAATAAGTTCACAAAAAATTTAACATAATGAGACATTTAATTAGATCAAGAGGTATTTAAATTAATGAATGTTTGGGTTGTTACAATCTTCCCACCTTAAGAAATTTCACCCACGAAATTTCCTTTTCCCACTATAAAACAAATACGGGTAATTCTGCTTCATCACCTCCTCGGATTCCCAAGTCACTTCTTCAAACTTGTAGTTTCGCCACAACACCTTGATGAGGGGAATTGTCTTATTTCATAGAGATTTCTCTCTATGATATAAGATCTTCACTGGTTGCTCCTCATAAGATAGATCATCCTCTAGTTGTACTACCTTTGAAGAGAGTACATGTGAAGGGTCTGGTATGTACTTCCTTAATGGGGATACATGAAAGACATCATATACTTTGGCCAGGGTAGGTGGAAGTGCTATTCGGTAGGCCACATCCCCAAAACGATCAAGAATCTCGAAGGGGCCGATGTACCTAGGAATTAACATCCCTTTAATTCCAAACCTCATGACATTCTTCCATGGAGATATGTGTAGAAATAACATGTCTCCAAATTTAAACTAAAAGTCTCGTCAACGATTATCTACATAACTCTTCTGTCAACTCTGGGCTGTATTGATATTCTGCTATATGTTTTTCACCTTCTCTACCATTTCTTAGACCATTTATGGTTCTAGTAGCTTACGCTCCCTGACTTCATCCCACCATGCCGATGTTCTGCACCTCTTCCGATATAGGGCTTCATATGGTTCCATTGGGATGCTTGAGTGGAAAAATGTTATTATTGGAGAATTCAACCAGTGTAAGATGTTGGTCCCATCCTCTTTTGAAGACCATATAACATGATATTAGCATATCTTCTAGCGTCTTAATAGTTCTCTAAGATTTGAAATCATTTTGAGGATGATAGGCCATACTGAAGTTTAGTTCCGTGCTTAGAGCATGTTGGAGAATTTTCTAGAACATCGAGGTGAATCTTGGATCATGAGTATATACAATAGATAGTGGTACTCCATGCATCCTTACCACTTATTTGATGTAAATTCGTGCAAGTTTATACAATGATAAGTCCTCTTGAATCACGATAAAGTGAGCTATCATCATAAGACAATCCACAATGACCCATATAGAATTGTTTCCTCTAGATGTCCTTGGATGTCCATTGACAATGTCCATGGTAATGTGGTCCCACTTCCATGTTGGTATGGGTAGTGGTTGCGTCATCCCTTTATACCTTTATTCCCAGCCTTCACTCGCTGACATACCAAGAACATTGATGTATATTCCGCAATCTCCCCTTTCATATTGTCCCACCAAAAGTTTTCTTGGGGATCATGATACATCTATGTTCTCCCCAGGTGAATAGAAAAGGTTGAGCTGTGTGAGTCAACTAGAATCTCCTTATTTATCTCCAGATCGGATGGTACACATAATCGTGACCCAAATCTCCCGATTCGATCCTTGTCAAACATGAAATATGAGGATTTCCCATTTCTGAAAGCTTCCACCCTTTTCAGAATTTTTACATGCTTTATTTGAGAATCCTAAAACATTTCCAAAAGAGATGGTTGGGAAATATGTTGTGAAAGGATTGATGATGTTCTTTTATTTATGATTCCCATGTCCATTTTCATCAAATATAAGAAGAATGGATCCTTCTCAATTCTCATCAATGATAGAATTGCTGGATCTTTTCTACTTAGATAATCTACCACTTTGTTCACTTTCCCAGGGGATATAATGGATGGGGCAGTCATAGTATTTGATTAGCTCTAACCATCTTCATTGGTGCATGTTCAACTCCTTCAGTGTGAATATGCACTTTAGGATTTTGTGGTCCGTATATATTTCACACTTCTCCCCAAAGAGATAATGCCACCAAATTTTTAAAGCGAAGATCACCACAACCAACTCTAGATCATGTGATGGATAATTCTGCCCATGAACTTTTAATTACCTTGAAGTATAGGCAATGACTCTGTCATTTTTCATCAACAAAACTCCCAGTCCCTTCTTCGAAGCATCAGTTAATACCTAAATAATTTCTCCACTTGTGGGTAAAGTGAGCACAGGTGCACTGATAAGCCTCATTTCCAACTCTTGGAAGCTTTCTTCACATTCATCACTCCATGTAAACTTTAATCCCTTATGAGTTAGCTTGGTAAGAGGGTTCGAAAATTGTGATAAATTTCTCACCAATCTTCGATAATATCCAACTAACCCCAAAAATTTACGGATATCCGTTACTAATGTTGGCCTCGACCATCCCTCTATTGCAGCTATCTTGGAGGGATCCACAGATATCCCATTACAATTGATGATATGGACCAAGAATGAGACCTCCTTCAACCAGAACTCACACTTGCTGTACTTTTCATAGAGCTTCTCCTTCCATAAGGTCTCTAGTATAGTTCCTAGATTCTCCTCGTGATCCTCCTTGGTTTGGAGTATATTAGAATATCATCTATAAAGACTACCAAAAATTGGTCAATGTAATATCTAAAGACTTTATTCATCAAGTCCATGAAGATTTCTAGAGAATTAGTTAGTCTTAAAGGAATTACTATGAATTCATAGTGCCTGTATCATGTACGAAAAGTAGTCTTGGGGATATATTTCTTTTTCACCCTTACATGATAATATCCCGACCACAAATACACCTTGGAGAAGTATTGTGCTCCACAGAGCTGGTCTAACAAGTCATCAATTTGTGGGAGTGGATACTCGTTCTTTATCATGACTTTGTTAATCTCACCATAATCCATGCAAAGGCACATTGATCCATCCTTCTTCTTGATGAAGAGGACTGGTGCACCCCATAGTTAAGGACGTGGGCGTATAAACCTTTTATCCAGATTCTCTTGTAGTTATTTCTTCAGCTCCTCAATCTCCACAATAGCCATTCTATATAGATTTTTGGATATTGGAAACTCCCCAAGTATAAGATCAATTGAGAATTCATCATCTCTTCTAGGAGGAAGACCAAACAATTCCTCGAGAAACACATCGGTGAATCCCCTCACAAATAGGCATGTCTTCAAGGATGGTGGCTTCCATGGACTCAATTATTTGAGCTATATGTGCATGATCATAGGGAACTAATACCCACAGTTTAGATGATGGAGTTAAAGAAGATTCATCCTTCTCCTTACACTTGTACAGAATTAGAGGTCGATTATCTATATGGAGAGTGATTTCACTCTCATGGTAATTTATGTTGGATCTATATGAGGAAATCCAATACATGCTGATAATTTCATCAAAATACACATGAGGGAGTATGAAAAGGTTTTCTAGGAAGTTCAATCCACAAATTATTATAATGGATGAGTTATATTCTTGGGATGCAATGATTTCCCCATTTTCCGTACTCATCGACATCATTATTTCCATGATTTGTAGTGGTGTAGGGATTGTTCTAATAAACATTCAGGATATAAAAGAATCTGTAGAACCAGAATCAAAAAGTATGTTCACTATTATTGAATGAATAACTGGCATACCTACCACTACTTCGTTTTCGGGGTTCACTTTGGCGGTAGTGATGGCAAAAACTCTCCCTTGCTGCCTTGAAGGTTGTGGGTTGCCTCCGAAAACCCTTATCTTAGGGAACTAATTAGAAAAGTGACCTAGTTCTTTGTAGTTTCAGAAAAGAACAATGCATTGAGGGTCGAGTGGAGCGTTCCACTCCTCTATTGCAACCGTGTGTTTTTCTTTCTGATAGTTAACAGCTAGGTGCCCTTTTCTTCCACACCTAAAGCGTTTCATCGTCTCTTTCAGGAAATTTTCGGGGTACTTCTTTCCCTATATTTGGAAGGTGGAGTTATGGATCTTCTTAGTACCATTATATTTATCCATTGGACTTCTATCATTGAAATCTACCTTACACTTCTTATCCCCATGATACCCATGAAATTCTACGATCTCCATTTGAACCATGAGGTCACATCATACAATTTCCTCATAGCTGCCGATGTCATAGATCACAAGCGCTTTCCATAGTCTAGGTTTTCAGCCCAATAAAGAAGCAGTCAACCATGCATTCGGGGTAATGGCAAAGCCATATGCGTATCGTGCAACCCTTGTGATGTTTTCATCGTATGCCCTAACAGATTCGTTGTCTTTTTTCTTGAGGGAAAGGAAATCGTTTTCCAACTTATGTTGGAGGGTGCACATAAAATATTTATTGAAAAAAATCTTCCAGAAATCCTTCCATTCCAATGCCTTGATCTCCTCCTAAGGCTTTATATTTTTGATCAATGTCCACCATTGATCTACTTCACCCTCCATACGATAAGTATCCAGGAGAATCTTCTCTTGTTAGGAACATTGAAGGATGGAGAAGATCTTTTCAATGGAGTTGATCCATTGATCAGCGATTGAGGGATCAGCTGATCCATTAAAAGTAGGAGGCATTTCTCTCATGAAGCTCTTGAAGGAGACATTTTCTTTTTTTAGGGGGTTTGAACATTCCTCTTAATCCATGATTCTATTCAAATATTGAGTTAACTGAGAGAGAAGCGTGAAAATGATCATGATTCCCACCCCCATCGAATTGGGCATCTCATTAGTACAATCATCACAATAATCTTCACATCGGTTGTTAGCCTGATTCCTCATATTACCAGCCATTGGTTGGAATAAAAGGAATGTTAGGGGTAACATATAAAGGGTAATCCAAGGACAACAACAGATGACTTATATATTACTTTTATTCTTCAACTTATGAATCCATATGCTTTAATCTATGTTATTAATGATATACTTTCTAACATGTATTCCTAGGGGGATTTTTTTATTACATTAATAATGGTTCATAATAAGCTTGTGAAGTTACTAAATCATATCCACCAGGAGTGTCATTACTAAGAGTGTAGAAAGTCCTGTTGTCATGCACCCGTTCCCGTTCGAGTCTAGCTCAAAGCATTGTTTTTTGGGTTTTACCTCTAGGATACATCTGTGCCAGAGCTGCCTCTACCTACTCGTATCCAGATAGGGATGTATTTGATTGATAAAACAGTTTATCAATACTCACCAATACTTAGGGATGGTTTTATTAAACTTATTCTTATCTCTATGTCTTCACTTGGGTTTTCTAATCCTAATCCTAAAAATAAATAAACCTATCCTCTGATACCAAATATCAAAACTGTTCTCTTTATTACACACTTAAACCTGATTTATTACATAAACACGACTTTATAAAACATAGAAGACTGAGAGGTATAGTGTATTTGAGTCTTAGGATCATTACATAACAACTTAAAACATAAAATAGAACATCTTTATTGAAAACATCCTTTACATGACCACTACATTCCCTCATACCTAGCATTGCATAGGATAACCTGAGGACATGCATGAGAAAAGGGTGAGCTATAAAGATAATTAAGGGAATAAAAATGGAATAAAAAGAGGAATATAGTACATGTTTGAAAATAGGAATATCAATGGAGCCCAAGAAAAACATTATCATAAAGGCATGATAAAGCATGATAATCTTAATATGAAGATGGGGCAACAACATTTAACATGGTTTTAGTACGAGCCAAGAAAAACACTTATTGAACTTGAAGATGGGGCAACATTTAACATGGTCACCCTTATCAATGGAGCCCAAGAAAAACATTATCATGGTTTTAGCATGATAATATTAAGCATGATAATCTTAATATGAAGATGGGGCAACATTTAACATGGTCTTAATATGAAGATGGGGCAACATTTTACTCATTGCCCATGGGGAATGAGTAAAACCCTTATTGAACTTGAATTATCATGAGTAAACCCTCATTTAACTTAATTTATCAGGATACTAATCTTTATCCAATGCATTGGAGCGCTATCAGGGCACACCCTTGTTAAACATTTCATTTCATTCATAAATGTGAAACATAGATCATATAACATGGAATCATTAAACCTCATAATTTATTCCACGATAAAGGAAATGTGTAATTAATACATGAAATGATATAATAAATTAGTAAATTTTCATAATGGTTAATAACCTTGAGAGGGAAATGGGCATGGTATTCACTACACAATGACATTGGCTTGGAAAATCGCAGTGCAATTTCGGCAGCGTAATGACATGACATAGGAATTCATAGAAATGGTTAATGACAGATAAATGGCTGTCTCATTATATGTACATGAAATTAAAATTATGGGGGTCATATAGATACATGTCCCAACATATTTAATGGAATTTATATTCACAATACAAAATAATTGCTAGAATGTAAATGTGGAGAGAGAGATTCCTTACGGAATTTTGGAATGGTAACAGGTGTACATGAGAGGAATTTAATGTGAGAGAAAGGGGTATATCATCATTCAAACATAGATAGGGTAGTATGGTGGAGGTGAGAAATTATACTACAACATTTATAATCGAAAAAAATGGCCCTAACAACATAATGAATTTGATAAAAAAATGAGAAAAGAGGAAATCACTTACTTGGATGTGTGATCCCAAAGGCTTGGGAGAGGATTGAGAGAGGATTCTTGGGAGCTTGGGTAACCTTTGGAGGATTTTAGAGAAAGGAGGTCAGGGGTTGGTTGAACTCCAAAGGCTTTTAGTGAAGAGGAAGTTAGATATTGGGTGGGTTTAAATAGGAAAGAAGATGGAATTTTTTATTATTTAGGTTTTGGACACCACACCTTAAACTAGTCAATACCACAAACCATCCCTTGGTTTCTTCCCATAGGTTTTTGGAAAAGGGAGTGTAAAAAATTATTTTATAATTACAATAGCCGAAATTCTTAAAATATTGAGTGTGATTATGTGGAGTCGAGTCACACTCTCAAGGAAATTCATTTAAAAAGTGAAAATGTTTTATAACTCATGGAGGGTCCACTACAGTTTTGTGAAATAAATCAAAAAAACCTAAAATCACATTATTTTAATTATAAAATATATATTAGCCGAAAATATCATTTATATTATTTTATTACATCACTATTGGGTCGTTATGGTGTCATAAAACACATTATATATTTTAATGGTATTTAATTTTTACAGAAAATATGACTGTCTCAGAAAATTATGAAAAATTCATAGTTGGGTAATTTCAACATCGTAATTCCAAATATAATATTAATTTTATCTAAATAATTTTTTAAATATGTGAATTTTTACGTTTAAAAATAAAAATCGATATTTATTGAAAATTCATGGTTTTTGACAGAAACAGATTTCAAACCTTAATAAAAATTACAATTACATTTATAAAATTATATGATAATTTATATTTAACAAAAATTAATTTAATTATAATAATATTTTATTAAAATATTATTTAATTCAAAAATACATTAATTCATCAATATAGATTTCTTAGATTAACATTAACTAAAAATACTATTTCTGCCTTAAAAACTATTTACAAAGTAACAATAATAAAATGAATGTACGTTATTTATACAAAAATAATATACATAGTCATAGTGCTAGGTTCTTATTTCAAAATCCATTATAACACTTGAATAAGACATATGGTTAAGGTGTGTGATGGTCATAGACTCTTGAAGTGACTCGGATAACATCACTCTGGTGGTAATCTTTATTAACTTCCACTTCTCCCGTAGTCAGTTAAGCTCAAGCTTAACATGTTCAAGCTCGGCTTGGGATTCATCATGAGTGAAGCCCAATGACGCCACATCCATTCCGATCTCCAACAAATGGGATTCGTATGGGGTAAGTTACTAGATTATGCCATCGCTTCCTTTGTCTGAGTAAATTGGATTTGTTAATGCCCTATATTTATAGTAATCATGTGATTGCTATTCAACGACTATATTATCAATGGTAACATTTCATAACGGTATTTTAAAAATCCAAAACATAAAACCAAATAAGTTCACAAAACATTTTACATAATGAGGCATTTAATTAGATCAAGAGGGATTTACATTATTGATTGTTTTGGTCATTACAAGGGATGTGATAAGACAGATTATGGTAGGGGTCATGCATGGTAAGAGGAGGGAATGAGGTTGATGTTCTTCATTTTCACAAAACCGTACTATAGTTTTTATGAGATGTGATGTGATGTGATGGACCAAGTGTCTTTGGGTGATATGTGATGTGATGTCCAAGGTGTATATTGGTGGTATGTGATGTGATGTGATGTGTAAGAGGTGGGAGCTCTAGGATGTACATCATTGGGGGTGTAAAAGTGGAAATCAATGGGAAAGTGGTGCAGGTAAACCTATCTTTGATATGCTTCAAATTATGTTATTATACATGGATGGATTATTTTTTGAGTAATCCATGGTGAGGATGCATTTAGTTATTATACCTGTATATGTGCTATTTGGTTTTACAATTTTCTCACTGGTGCATTAGTATGCTCTTTTCATATATGGATAAGAGATTTTGAATTTTTTACTGAGTATACATGTATTCTCACCCTACATATATAAAACTATTTTCATCTCTCTACATTATATTTACTTTTGAGTGTTTAATTTTTTCTACATTTTTTGTATCAGTTTTATTTATACATTCATTGTGGGATTGTTTTGGTTTATTTTATATTATTTCACTGATTTTTTAGGATGATTCATCTTATCTCTCAATCATATATTATTATATAATTTAATATTCTATTTCATGAGATTTTTATACCCTAGGACTAGTCACCAACCTAGGGAATACTAGAGGTGGGAATCAGGGGTCTTTATCTCTCTCCCCTCACAGTGATATATTTAGTGGGAGGGGATCAAGAAAAAATGATATGTATATGTAACCCTCATCAAACATTCATCTTGGGATTGATCATAAACATATAAGAAAACATGAACATAAAATAAATATCTTATTAAGAAGAACATAGAAGTATAATAGTTTTCTATAATTTATAATATAAGTATATGAAATCTCCAATGAACACACATGAACCATGTCATTAGTGTGTAAGATAATATGGTTGAAAAATAGAGAATAACCATAGGAATATAACAATAAATGTATAATTCCATGGAAACATAGTATAATAAATATCAACGGTGAAGATATAAGAATTGGGATAATATAAAATTCTGAAAAATTCAACCATGAAAACATAATACATTGTGAATAAATAGAATATCCACACATCATGTATTGATCAATAAAAACATCCATCCTTCTTATTTTGAGAAAAAAATTACCATGAAATCTATTATGAACAAATAAAATTTCCATTTCTCCCATTTTTAAACAAAAAATGGTTCATGCATTCCATTTTGAACAAATAATGTTTTTTGAATTACATCATTATCTCGCGAGATATAACTCCTTAACTAATAAATTTAAGGTTGATATAATACCCCCATCACATAACAATCATTCATACATAATAGTGACTAGAAAACATGAAAGTATTCATATTCCAAACATCACATACATATCCCGTGGAAATGATATGGGTATCAAGAAAAATAAACTAGAACATTTCATGATCTATAAATAGAATGAATTTGGATGGTGGGATAAAATATATACTAATATTATCATAATAAGAATTAAAGATTTTGACAAAGATGAAAAATTAAATTTTAAGATATTTGGAAAAATAAATTGAAAAATAATATTATATACATATTTTTTATTTAAAATCATTAAAAATAATTTTTTTGATTAATTATTCAAAAATATATATTGTAATGTTAATTAATAATAATACTCATAATGATGAAATATTGTGTTCACCTATGAAAAATTATTAGATATTGAAAAAATAATTTTAACATTATCAAATGAAGATGAAATTATTGGTAAACTGAAAAATCATATTAGAAAAGATAAAGTTAATTTTTTTAAAAAACATTAATTTTCTAATAAAATCAATTGTTGATCCTTGAAATGAAAAAAATGTTTAGGGGAAGATAATGAATATAATCATGAAATGAAGGAAAAATTATTAATTTTTTAGGATACCTTTATTAGAAACCCATATCATAAAAAGATTAATAAATATTCCTTTTGAAAATGGGTAAATTGGAATATAAATTCCTCCTGAAATAAAATATATTTGGGCTCCCAAATAAGTATATATACCATTGTAGGGAATAAAAAACATTGCTATGGATGATAAAGATCCTACTTTTGAAGGATGTGAATTATTTTCAGCAACGATATAATTTTATGAGAATGAAATTCATTATAGAAGTATATTTGAATCTAAAAATTCATTTTTCCAAAAATAGGATGATAAAATACTTTATAAAACAATTTTATAGCATAAGAATCCCTGTTTAGAAGAAAAATGTCCAATATGAAATATTACAACCCAAATAAAATGTTTTGAGCTATCAATATCCTTTACTGATTTGGTATCACTTGAATCGAAGTACCTTGAATGGATAATGTTAAATATATTTTTAAATACATTTAATTTCATGAAAATTATGATAAAATTAATACATAGGTTAATATGTAACACCATGAAATTTTTATATAAGAATGTCATATTCAATATCATGTATGTAATGCAGCATAAAGCCTAAAAATGAATATAAAATCCTGAGACTTTATGATATATTTACTATCTTAAATAAATTGAATATATTATATAGATTTCATTAAATTCAATAATTTTTTTATCTTCTGTTACTTTAAACATTGATTCTATCTTTCATTACACGCAACAACTACTTTCTTTGATTGCTTGCTTTACATGAAATATTGAGTTTTATCAAATACTATTAATATTATTATTTCAAATAAAAATATATATATTAGATGTTAAATTAGTGGTTATATATAGGATTAAATAAATTATAAAAATACATTGTTCAATTCATTTGTTTCCAATTAATTATAAATGAATATAAAAATAAATTGAATATAATGAAAATGTTTTTATAAAAAAATATTTTTATTTTATAGAAGAATGTTTTAGTAATAAATTTAATGAACTAACATTAGTGGATAAACTTATTGAAATATATTTATCATATATTCAATTTTTTTATATTCATCCAACTTATTTGATATTCATAAGATAAAAATAACTAAATTTTACACATAAAAGATGCATTGTTCAAAATGGAGTTAAGCAACCTTTTAATGTAACACCAACATTAAAACTAAATTAGTACAATTTTATAATTTTTTTACAAAAAAATAAACCTAATTAATGAATAATAAATGTCAAAATTATAATATATTGAATTTTTTAAATTTTTTGGGTGATGTTTCATTTTTTGACGAATAGTGAAAAAAAGTAAATTTTAATTGAAAACTGAATTTTCATATAAATAATTTATAATGTTAAATTATATTTTAAATTGGTTTTAAATTTAAATTTGATAAATTATAAATCTATTAATGAAATTTATATAAATACTATAATTTTTATTTTGATTATATATATATATAAAGTAAACTTTTGAACATTTTCACATTAATAACATGCTTTCTCGTCGTGTTTGCATGATTAATTTTAAATTTAATTTTTCCACTTATTTGAATGGAATTTGGAAAAATGGTTTACATATTTATAATAAGTATAATTATATTATATAATTATCAAAACAAATTTTTTATAATATATATTATTGAAAATAGTTAAAATTGGTTAATGTGATTAAAGTTAAAATAGGGTTTTTCACATTACATGCGTTTGTATGAAAATAAATTTTACATAGACATATGATTTTTATTTAATGAATTAGTCATAATATTTATAATAATTGTGTATAAATTATCTAATAAATATCATTTAAATTAAAATATTACATGATAAATTACCTAGGTAAATAAAAAGAGACAAGTTACCTTGGTAAACAATTTAAAGATAAAATTGAGTAAACATAAATACTAAGGATTAAATTGATAAAAAATGTATTTATTTTGTATTTAAGAGGTATTTATTGAAAAATAAATCCATCCAATCCATGATGTTATCTATTTTTGAGTAACATTAGCTAAGGTAGACCTCCCAATAGTGAATTCGTTTGGGTATTTACAGGAATGCCACTTTTCCTTCATTAAATAGTGAATTCACTCTCTATACTTATTCACACCATCAAAAGAACTTTGGATCGCCCAAAACCTAAAAAAATTAATTAAAAAAATACATATCATAACAATATAATCCTTAAATTTTTTAGAAATACAATAAATTAAGGATATTTCTGGAAACTAAAAGGAGATACTTTAAGAAGAGTTCATGTTCACCAACGAATGTTTTTTTCTTCCACAAACCTCTTACATTTTTATATCAAAATTATATAAAAAATAGTATCTGAAATATAATTAAATGTTTTTATGTTATTTTTATGATCTAAATATTGACACACATTCATCTAATGGGTTATAAAATTATCTTTAATTTGCAAGATAGACTACCACCCCACGAATCGATGTTGTTCGTTTTTCCATTACCCCCATTCAAGGGTGGGAATAATGATTTAAATTATATATATATATATATATATGATATATATGAAATTTTGGATATAATTATTCTTTTTTTATTTATATATAACACATAACTTCATGATTTCAAATTTTTGGGAATACTATAATGTCATTCGTGTGTTTGGCGGACTACTGCCTCACGATGTGACGTGATTCATTCATGCTTTACATGGAATTTACTAAGGATAGTTTTAATAAAAATAGGTTATATATATGAAATAATAATGATATAGTAATGGTAATATATATATATATATATCATTTAATTTTTCTTAATGTGAAATGAAAATGAAAAAATCATTCATGCATACGTACGACCAACCATGTCCATTAATAGTGTATTTCATTTACTATCACCAAATATTAAGGATTAATATAAATAAATATATAATAAAAATATATCATATATAAATAATTTCATAAAATCTATATATCATGAAATAATTATCTAATTAATTTTTGAAAAAATGACTCGTCAAAACATACATGAAAAACATTGAAATTAACACCTGAAAGATGAAAATAATGAAATGTAATAAACAAATTGGAGACATGATGTTATTTAAAGATCATATATGATATTATAAATATTTAACGGTTATATTATAAGTATTTAAAATTCTTATAACAATTATAAAATATGTTAACTTGTTTTTAACTAAAAGGGAATGTAATGTAAGGGATTTCATCTCAATTTACATTCCTTTAAGACTTATGTTCTATTATGCGCCAATTCTCTTTTATCTGGTGTATATAAATAACAATTGTTGTGTAATATAATTAATAAATTATCATTCATGTAATTTTATGTTGAAATTTAGAATATTTCAACCATGGATATTTGACAATAAAATTATTAAATGGTAAACATTATTCTTTAATCTCACATTCTTTTGCGATGATTACCTTTCTATTGAAACATTCAAGTGCATTGAATAATTTATCATTAGAAATTTAATTTCTCTTAAATACCCAAATTATTTTATGATTTATATTATTATTTCCTACCTTTTATACCATTTTTAACATAAGTATCACACTTTGAATGTTATTTTTATATTTGGGAAAATGTTGATAAATTTTCATTCTTTACTCAATACGAATATTTGATGATAATGAACACTATTAAATAGATTATCCAATATACAAGGAAGGATTTGTACCTATAGAAATGGGTGGGAATCATTTAATGATATCCCCTTGATGCATCAATAGTCTCATAAGATTAATCAGTTCACCAAATCTGATAGGTTTTTACCCATTATGTTTTAAATTGTCTTGAGAGCAGATCTTGACAGTAAAGGTTTAACGTTAATGAAAAATAGGACACCTAATAAATAATAATTTCCTCCATTAATATTTTAAATGTTATTATCCTTTATATTTTCACTATGACAAAATTTCTAGAAGAATTTCATTCTCAGTTTCTTGATTAAATGTCATGTGCATTCTAATATTTACCTTCCCATATTGACAATGGGTTATCTAGTGATTCAAATTTCACAGGGGTTATGTTATCTACCATTTTATACTAATTATTTATTATTTATTCATGATATCTTCCACTATACTAACCCATTATTGAGCAGTTGAGCACGTCATTAATTTGTTTCCATTCCCCGGGTTAGGAAGAAGAGATCCATAAATGAGTTTTAAAGGATTCAATTTATTCTATTTTGTTAAGTAATATGTTTGATTTTCATTTTCCCAATGTAAAATGGGTATAATTTATATATCTAGTCTTCCAAAACAACAAAACTAATGTATTATTTTGGGCATTAATCTTGTATCTATTCTTATATAATAAATTAAGGCACTGATTTAGGGCTATTGGGGTCAGCATCATTACTTTTTGAATCAAATGGTGGTTTTGTAGAAACCTTTGGAACTAGATTTAGGAAAACATATATTAGAGAAAACAACCCAATGATATAATTTGTGGATATGTGTAGAAGAACATACCAATGAAACTATGTTTATGATATTGAGATTAGGTACACATAAATATTTTATTTTATATTAATTATTCCAATAGTTATGGGATTATACATTATATTTCATAATGATATGTTCTAATATAGTGTACATAATTGTTTAGATATGGAACATAATAGAAGGGATGTTAAACTGACCAATAAACATGGTCCAAATAGTAAGAATGATCATGTTTTTTTGTCTTAATACAATATTTGGAAATGAAATAGTATCCTAAATGTTTCCATCTTATGGGGACATAATATCATGTGATAAATATATAGATAAAGAGTTATAAAAGTATTATGGCTTTAGAAGGAACCACAAGAAGAATATGAAAGATTTAAAAAAGATAGATAAAGTTAATAAGGCAAAGAAGTATTTTCACAAATGTGATAATTGTGGATAGAAACACCATAGTAATTGTTAAAAGGATTGGGAATTTTCTAAAAATGTAGAGAGAATGCATATAAGGGTTTTTATTATATGAGAAAACATTTCAAATTTACAATGCACCAACTGTATAGATATGTGGCACTACATAAATTAATTCTCCAAGAATCAAGAGAATACACATCAGGAGAAGCAATGGGATTAAGGTCAATCTTATGATATTGATACAACCGAAGAGGAATTATTAATGTGATTGTTTTTAGATTCTATAATAGTGTCATTTGAGTATTTTATCAATGATTTACTAATTATGAGAATCATGGAATATTTAAATATTTTTCTGAAGTAGTAGTTTTTTAAAGATTTTAAAGCTTATGTTGAACAATATCAACGACCAAGAAAAATGACTTAGTGATAAGATGAACATCTCTGGAAAAATATGGTTGTGGGAAAAGACAACCCTTAATATGTTTCTAATATTGAGATAATGATGTATAAATAAAGATATGATTGAAATGAATAAATTAAATTGGATATTAATAATTATCTTAAAAATGATTAATGATTTTTTGGCATAATGGTTATTCTATCCTTGATGGGGTCTAAAACATTTTTGTACTTACGAAATATATCCAATAACCTATGTTTTACATAAATAATTATAAAGCAATCATGTTTTAAATATTTTTTTATAGTAATTCAAATTATTATCATGTTGTAAGAGAATAAATAATGAAGGTATTCACATATTTGGCACATGATTATTAAGTGACACATTATTTTGTTTAGGGAATATAACGATTATTTAGTAACCCTCATTTTAAATTTGGCCAGACTTATTTTGGATGACCATTAAGGTTAACTATTTATGGAACTGATTAAATTGAACATTAAGTGTTAATGAACAAAATTTTCCAACCATTTTGGTTTTAGTAAATAGATAAGTAATATCTCTTTACTCTTTTAAGGATTATATGATCTGTTAAAGGGTAATTTTAATGCTTCAGGAATAAAAGTTCATTTTTGATATTCATTTCATGGAATAAGTAATGGATTGGAAATTGATCAAAAATTTAACAATGGAAAAAAAATTCTTATGAAATATAAATGTATCAAGATAGTAAAATAATTCTTTATCTTTATATAAATGATCCGGAAATAATGTTCTATCTAATTAAAATTGTTTCTAATGATATCAATGAACATTTAATGCATATTAAATTTATGGTTTTGAGTCCCTCAATAATGCATTGATTATTCAATTGTTTGTGATTAATGTCCTCCATAACTCTCTATAAATATTTACACTTTTACTAGATGTATATATCATCAATTTCCACCAATGTTCTCCAAGTTAGAAAACTAGTAATGTGATATTCTAGTTGAGTTTTGTACTAAGTTTAATCAGTTATTAAGAGGATATTTTAGTAAATATTTTATGGTGAGGGTTTTTCAACAATGAAATTATTTTTAAAATTTCCAACCCTTAATTAAAAAGGTCAAGAATAAATTGATAAGATCTAATTTATTTAATGTGTAGAGAATTTTACCCACCAAAATTTTAAAATATGAATATCATATTCAATAGTGTATATGATAAGCCACACAAAGAATAGAGAAGTATTTATCAACCTAAGACTTCATGTTATATTTAATATAGTAATTCAATTAAATTTTTTCTATAGTATTAATTCAACTTAATACTGAGTTTACCTTGTGTTACAAGCATCCTTTATATTACCCTGCATTATACACAATAAGGACTTTTTTAGATGGATTACGTTACATGTAATACCGAGTTTTACCAAATACTATTAATATTTTTATTTAAATTAAAAATTATATCCTATCCATTAAATTTTTGGTCATAAATATTACTAAATAAATTAGGAAAACATATGGTTGACTTCAAGGGTTACCAATTCATTATAAATAAATTTAAAATCCCATTGAACATAAAGGAAATGTTTTTATAAAAAAATATTTTTATAAACCAAAGGCATCAAATATTAAAAAATTAAATAAGTTAATACTACTGGATTATATTTTTGAAATTAATTAATTATATATTCATTACTTTTTAACATTTATCCAATATATTTTATAATCATAAGGGAAGAACAAATCTAATTTTACGTGTAAAAAAACTGTATTTTTCTAAAGGTAGTTTTTTTCCTTTTAAGGGAGAACATGTTAAAAAAAATTGGATGCTATAATAATTTTTTTTTAAAAAATAAACATAATTTATAAAATTTTAATTTTAAAATTTGGTTTGGGTGAAATTTGGGAATTTTTCTGAGAAGCGTCATTTTTTGATGAATATTGAAAAATACATAATTTTAATTGAAAACAAAATTTTCAAATAAATAGTTTATAATGATAAATTATATTCTATATTGATTTTAATGTAAAATTTGATCAATTATACAACTATTAATTAGATATTGGTCATTGGAATAATTGTTTAACTAAATTTGGATATAAAACCATAGTAAACTTTTAAACATTTTCACTATAAAAACCTGCATTCTCTTCATGTTGGTAGTGTTAATTTTAAATTAAATTACTCCACATATCTGAATAGAATTTGAAAAAAATGTATTTTATTTTTGGAAATATAATAATTTTTATTATATATTACATTCAACTTATTCTTTTCCCATAGATATTGGTGAAAATAGTTAAAATTAATTAGCTATATTAATGTTAAAAAGAGGTTTTGTGCGTTACATGAGTTTATGTTAAAATTAATTTTACAAACAAAGATTATTTTTATATAATGAATTATAAATAGAATTTATAATTATTTGTTACATATTATATAATATATATATTTTTTACTATAATCTTAATGAATAAATTACCTTGGTAAATAAAAATATACAAGTTACCTTTGTAAAAAATATAATGATAAAATTAGGTAATCTTAAAGACAATGGAATAACATCACAAAAAATTTAAATATTTTTTATTGTAGAAGTATTTAACAACCAATTAATCAGTCCCATCCTTTATTGTTATTTATTTTAGGAATTTTAAGTATGGGTGACCTTCTAATATTGAATACTTTTGGGTATTTACAAGAATGCCACTCCTCCTCCATTATAAAATGTCATTCACTTTCCCCAATTATTCACACCAGAAAATCCATTTAGATAAAAAAACCCTTCAAAAATCACTTAATAACTTCTCTGAACTAATTTTAGATGACTTAATTTTATTATAAATCTTATACAGGAAGTAATTTAGTGCAAACCAAAAGGATATACCCAAATAAGATGCAACGTTCATCAATAAACATTTTTTATTTCTTCCCCAAAACCCTTAAATTATTTTTCTATAAAAAATATATAATTACCCTAGTATATGTAATATACTGAGATTTGTTATGTGATGGGTACAATCTTCACCTTTGACACACTTCCATAAAATGGCTTATAGAATTGTCAATTGTTTGTATGATGGACTACCGCCTCATGAATTGAGGACGTTTTATTTTTAATTAACACCTTTCACAGTATAGAATAAGGATGGAAATAATATTTATATATGAAAAATATAATATTTATGATTTATATTTTTTTAAGGAATTATTATATAACACCTAACATAATGAATTCCATTTTTTGGGAATACGATGACATCATTCATGTGTACAGCGGACTACCGCATCGAGAAGCGATGCGATTCATGCACAATTTACATGGAATGTATTAAAGATGAATTTAATAAGGACATGTAATATAAATTACATTATAATGATTATAGTATAATAAATATATATATATATCACTTATTTTTTTAATATGATATGTAAATTGACATGGAAATTAACTCCCTAAATAAAAATTATGAAATCATTATATATGTAAGATGAAAAAAACAATAGGTCAAAAAATACTAAAAAAGATAAGGAAATTAACACCTGAAACAATGAAAATAAGGAATGATTATTAACAAACATGAGATAAGATGTTATAAAAGGATAATTTATAAAATTATGAATATTAATATGGTTCTATTATATTTTAATGACATGATTAAAACAATTATATATGAGGTAAAATGATTTTTAACCAAAAGGAAGTTTATGGTAAGGGATTTCATCTCAATTTACATTCCGTTGAAAATTATTTTTGATTATACACCAATTAAATTTTGTGTGGTATATAAACTTCCCCTTTGACATGTACTATAATTTATAATTTATCCATCATGTTATTTTAAGATAAAAGTTTACTTATCTAATCCATGGGTATTTGAAGTGAAAATTACCAAAAGATAAATATTAATGTGCATCCTCACTTTATTTTGTGATTGTTAGTTTTATTTTGAAACAATCACTTAATTTTTTTAATTTTTCATTATAAATTTAATTTATCTTAAATATACATAGTATTTTATGGTGGATATGATTATTTTATAAACCATATTCCATTCTAACCTTTGGTGTATACTTTGAATGCTTTTTGTATACCTGGGTAAATATTGATAAATTTGTATTATGTACTCAATATAGATATTTTATGGTAAGGGAAATTATTATATTTATTATTAAATATATGGAGAATTATTTGGACCTAATAATATAGGTGGGGTATAGTTAATGACAACCCCTTGATGCATCAATAGTCTCATGGGAAGAATCATTTGTCCAAATTATGTTGGGTTTTTACCCACAATGTTTTAACATGTCTTGAGAATAGATCTTGATGGTAACGGTTTCATGTGCTTGGGAAACATAACAATCAATAAAAAACAATTTCCTACATTTAGATTTTATTTATTATTATCAAGGAGGTTTTCACTATGTAAAAAATAAATGGATGTATTTAACTGTCACCTTATTGATTAAATGAAATGTGTGTTTAGTTATTTAACATGTCATATTGAAAATGGCTTATCTAGTTATTAAAATGGAATTTGTTTCTAGTTATTTATGTATCCATATTTATTATTAATTATTTATTCATGATAACATCCATTGTACATAACCCTTATAGATCATTTTAAATAATCCTTATTTTCTTTCATTTCCCCATGTTATGAAGAAGAAAACATTGAAAGGGTTTACAAGGATGAAGCTTATTAGATTGAGTTATGTTTTATGTTTTATTTTAATTTTTACAATATTAAATGGGAATCATGTATGTATATAGTTTTAGAGAACTTATAAAATGATGGATCCTTTAGTATTTTAATCCTGTATCTATGCCAAAGTAATTAATTAAGAAACCCACTCTGGGATATTGTGGTTGGAGTTGTGGCAAAATTATTTACCCCACACTCGAAGAAACAAGTAGTGAATATGGAATGTGTAACAAAAAATATTGATATGTGGAAAAAACATTCAGACATCATGCTTATGAAGTTCGAATTACTTATAAAGTGATTTTATAAAATATAAGTGAAAAGCACTGGAAAAAAATGGGAATATATCATATTATAATAATAGGATAGAATGTAAAAAACATACAACAATAAAGTTAAGTAATAAGAATTTTCCAATAGTGAATGGATATTGAGTTAAGAATTACCCATACCTTGTATTCTTATTTAGTTAAAAAATCTCGAACTTCATTGAGAATTTTAACATTCTCTAGAATTACTTTTTGGAAATGGAGGTCTTTGTCAAAATTTTAGTTGTCTTAGGCTTAAAAATTGAATGAGAATTCTAGGAGAATATAAATAATTATAAAATAAAGATAACATTGAATTTATAGAGTGGATTTAAAGGGGTTGTGGAAGGCCTATTTTTTAAGTGGTTGTAATGACATTATTGTAAATATAACCTCTAAATATAAAAGGAACACAAGTTTCACATTGAAAGTTTAATACAAAGTGAAAGATAATGGAGTGGAAATAATTTTTATCTAAGCCACAAATCAACCATTCATTTGATGAAATGTTTTAAACAAGTCTTAGGTCTTTTACCCTTAGATTTTAGACTTATATTATTTTTGGTTCTTACCATGGTAACTAATTTTTAACCAACTAATTTATTTTTTTATTATTAAAAATAAAATTTTTCTAATTAAATAATTTCGACTTACGGATTCAAAATATAATATTAATTTTATGAAATTAAAATTCTATGCATGGTAAAAAAATATTTTGACAATAGCTCACATTTCATGCAATAACATTTTTTTTGAAAAATAGTATTTTTATGTAGAAAGATTTTGTTTATGAAAAAATATAAATTTTATTAATTTACATGATACTAATTAGTTTATTATTAACTATAGAAGAGTTATATCACTTAAAATGAAAGGTAAATCTAAATACCGTCTTCATAAAGATCAATTATAAGAATAAGTTGGAAATTAATTTTTATCAGAACAATTGTTAACATATGTTTTAGAAAGTTAAACATGAACTTTCTAAATATAAAATATTATTTTTTAAATGAGTCATTTTAGCCTTTAAATAAATTTCCAGACATAAAAAATGTTTTATATATTTTAAAGTTATAATTAGCGAGTGATAATGTCATAAAATATATGTTATATGTATAAGGTGTATTTTTCACTATTCACCTAAAAAAAACTTTTCAAAAAAATCACCAAAAAATTTTACAAATATAATATCATTATTCTAAAATAAAAAATGTAGTTAATTTTTTCAAATTTAATAACTAACATTTTAGAGTGTTTTTAAATATAATTATAAAAATATAATGAAAATTGAATTTCATAGGATAATAAATTTTTAAAATTTTACTTGTTCCAATTTTTATTTACAAAAAATGGATAAATAATTTTTTAATATTTTATTAGTATCAATAATATATTTCATAAATGTTACATTTATTCTCTTAAAATAAATAATATAAAAATTAAATTTAGGGAAAATTATTATTTTTCATAAAATGATCTTTCTTGTTATTCATCCATGGTAATTGAATTTATCAAAGAATTAGTTTTATAATTCGACATTATATTTTATTTATACATATATTTCATGATGATATTTCTTATATTTAAACCCTAAAATTAAATGACTAATTTACAATTGTTATATATATATATATTGATAAAATGCATCACGATTCATTTTGATTTGGTGTTTCCCTTAAATAAGATATTTAACATATTATTTATTCAAATGGAAATTTATACTAAAATATGGGACCATTAAATTGTCCCCCTTAAATAATTTATGTTCTGAAAATTTTAATTTTCACCCATTACTGAAAATTGATAATGGTTTCCATAGGATAAATTTTTTTTCAAGATATAATCTCCAATGAGATATCTTCTTTACTATAATTGGTATGTCTAGAAACATAAAAATAATACCCACAATATTGTGTTACTGTAAAATATTATGAACTAAAGCCACTTATTATTGGGTATTAAGACACATTTAATTGAATTAATTTTCCTAGCGACTTGTCAGTTATCCTTACACTGATAGATGTATATAGGTTGATTTAAAATGTGAGATGAGATTTCCCAATTTTGTAATTAATATAGAGTTAATGTAAAGATATAAAATCATTTTTCTAAAAACACATAAAATTGATATTAAAAGAAAAAATAATTATTTTTACAAATCACTGTTCCATAAACATAAATATAGGGTACATTATTCCTAAAATAATACATTTAAATTTATAATAAAATCATAATTGTGATTATTTAATGCTCATTGAAATATTTCTATATATTCTAAGGCGACTAGAAATAAAATACCAAATGAGATTAAGAAATCGAAAATGGGGGTGAGTGTAACTTTTAACCATTACTTTGGTAGCCTGAATTATGCATTATAAATAATGTAACATTATTAGTTTTTAACTATTTTAAAACCACATATGAAAACAATTTATACATCCTTTCTTAATTTTATTTAAAATTATTAGTTTTATTTTTACCCTTAAGCTAAGCATGGGATCTAAAAATGGGTAAATGATTTCAACCTTGACACATGCGAGTTTTTGGGAGATGCATGATGGTAACTTTGAATTTATATGTGTAATGTAAGGGAATCCAAGCTGTTGAGAATAGGTTATTTGAGATTTCACCCTCCATATAAGGGTAACATTTATTTTCAAATGGGTACGTAATTGTAAATATGTGGTGCCTAAGGGTAACTCATATTATTCAAAGGTCTCATAAGGGTTATATAAAAAGAACCCACTTCGTGTATGGATTTTATTTTTTTCAACTAGTTTCTATTGTTGATCAATTAGATATGTAGATTTCATTATGGTCAATTTGATGAAGTAGTTATAGAGTTAATGAATCTTGGAAAATTTCCTCAACTCCTGATAATTCAAGTAACATATTTTTAAGACTTTGAGTTTCAAAGTGATTCTAAGATAATTTTTATGGATTTATTAGATTATACTAGATTACATGGTTTAATAATTTTCCACGTTATATATGATGATGCTTTGGTGATTTGAGTTTCACAAATATCATAATTTTTTTGGCGAACTTGAGATTCATGCATTATGAAGGAAGGGGGGAGGTTTTTTCCAATCATATTTAAACATTATTGGAAGGAATGATGTTACTAGAAGGTAAGGCTATTTTTAGAGAAGGTTACTCATTTTTAGATGGAATCAGCCACCGCGAAGGAATAAAGGCACTACGTGGACCACAAAGGGAAAAATGGTTCACGAATGGAGCATAGTCTATAGTGAAGGCTATACCACCTCGAAATTTTGGGTAAATCATATTATCAGTATTTGAAAATTTATTTCCCTATATAAAGGACCTAATCCCTTAATTAAGTTTGAGAAACTTTTAGTAGAACTAATCATCACAGCTGGAAAGAGTTAAAAATGTCTAAAAGAGTTATCAAGGGTGAATTCTGTAAAGAGAATTAGTTCGCGGATGTGAGATTTTGAAAAGGATAAAGACTTCTATATGAGAATAGTTAGTTCGTGAATGTTGAGAAAATCCATAGAGGAAAAAATTAGTTTGTTAAAGGAAAGGTGACCCATGAGGAAAATTTCATTTGCAGAGATAGTGTTGTTTGTAGAGCATCTCTAGTACATGGGGAATCAATTATTAATGAAGTAGAGGAAGTTTATGGAAGGGAAGGTTGTCTACAAAGCACTTTCACCATGTGGTTCAACTTAGTTTGTAGTGAAAACATGAGAGTTCACAAAGGAAAAATACCGCGTACATGGGATATGTGTTTAATCAGTATCTTTGAATTTTGATGAAGATGATTCGAGGACACTCGACACAAGTTAAAGTCATACTTTTGTAGTAATTTTATAAGAAAAGTTATGTGAACAATTGATTGGGAATAATACCCCAATATGTTTTGCAATGTAAAACCATGTGTGCACCCAGTTTATACACAAAATACAAAAAGAGAAATCACGCATATTTTGTTTCTGTGTAGAATATCCCTATGTTCACCTAAACTCATATATTAACCAAGGATGATTAAAGTTAGAAGAAGTAGAGAGTGACCAATATATATATATTTATTTAGGATATATAGAATATAATGATGCTATGTTGATACGATCATTATTGTCTTAATAATCACAATGGAATTTTGTGATTCCAGCAAGAATAAGAAGAATAGATCTCAGTGTAGTTGGTTTTTCACTGAATTATAAAGTGATAATAAGAGACAAAGAGATGGTGATCAAATTTATATTAGTTTAATATAATTTGGGTTAGATAAAGTTCAATGTTCATCAATCCTAAAAAATTCTTATTGTTGTGACTAATTAAAAAATAATATTGTGAAACTTTTATTTTTCTACTGGGAAAAGGTAAAAAGAGTAACATTCTTGCTTCTAAGGAAGTAAAAATTAAAGAATAGAAGTTCAAAGAAGTATTGTGGCATTCTATAGGTATCAACAGGTGAAAGAATTTATTGGTGTTACAAATCATTAATAAAGAGATGAATATCATGGGTGGCAGTATAAAGTCCCTTCCTAGAGCTATAAAACATATCCTATGGGATTATTTTCATATCACCATACAAGTGTAAGGGTATATCCTACTCATTGTAACCACATACAAGGGATTATTTTCTAGTGGTTGTGTGGTCAGGATTATTTTAAATTTATACCAAGGACTAGTCACTTTTAATGAGTGTTGAATATTGTAAAAATATAATGGGCTATCTATACTGATTTCATATACTTGAATGTGATAAGGAAAATAGAATAATATAATCAAGATCCTAATAGGTCTAAGAGGCATTGGGATGAAAAGTTAAAATTGGATTAAAAATCCCCCACCACTGATTCATGCCCCTCCATATGTTTGGTTTATCCCAAAACAATCCTTACAATATCATGTTTACAAGGGTAGTGTAAGTGTAATAAAATACTCCTTTTGTGGAAACTGTGAGATAGATAAGGATAAAATCGTATTACTTTTATAGAACTGTTTTTATTCCATAGAATTTACTTTTAAACATTTTTTTTATTTTTTCCTACATAATATGAAACTGAAATTTATTTAGATGGTTATAAAAATCTTAAATCATGCTAATTAATTATTTTTAATGAATTATGCTTTCAAATCATGTATTATAATATTTTAAATGCTTCAAAATTAATAGTAACTTAAAATATAAATTGAATTCTAATTTTAACTAGGGATCAAAATATTGTGAACTAGTATATCATGATGATATTATTAAAATTTATTAACATATCATGACATTATATTGAGATCTCCTCTTATGCTCGAGCTATAAAAAAACCCTTAAGTGAGATCTACAACATCTTATTTGAAGAATTCATATTATTTTAACAGTTTTTGGGCTTGGTGGATCCCTATTTCCCTCATTATACCTTATTATAATGTTTTACATGGGATAATTCTTGGCAGGATTATATAATTTATTTTATTGTGAATATAGATTATCTATGATTTTTGAGAAAATGAAAAATAATCCTTAAATAGTGATAAATATAAATTATCAAATAATGATAAGAAATTTCAATTTATATAATGATATTATTCTAGATAGATAAGGTATCATTTCATGTTTAATATATAATTAGGCTTGAAAATTTTAGCACATAAAATTGAATGAATTGTTAATTTAGATGTTATATTTGAGAGAGAAATTATTATCACATTCTGAGTTTTTATTTATTTTGAAAATAAAATATCATGAATCTATTCTAGGAATCCATGGTGGAAAGATTGAACAGATTAATACCTGGGTGTGTTTATGGTGGTAATTCCTTGGTGAACCTTTAGATTTGATATCAACAAGATTGAGGTAGGATGTTCCATAAAACATAAAGGACGTGTCTATGAATGCCACACTGTTATGAAATTGTATGATTTTTTTAGATGATGCTTGAGTTTGATCACATTAGGGTTCATGTATAGTTTGTGAGACACATGTTTGAGTTTGATCATATGTGTGTGTGTTTGGATATTGTACCTCACTTTTGATATGAAATGGTGTGTTTCTAGATATATGTGATTTATATAATAAATTTTTTTCAATGTGATGTATATGGTATGTGTTATGTTTTTGTTATATTATTTATACCATGTAATAGGTGGATCCATCATGACTAAATGGGCCTATAGGGAGAGTTTTATTAGACACTACATCTGTCATTATGATTTAACAGAGTTAGATGATGGGGAATGATGACCTTTTGGATTGACATGGGTGTATTATGGTTGTATACGATCTGAAACAAGTGAAAAAATTAGATATGATGGTCTTTGGAGACATAACGTGATACATGATGTTTGGATATGAGGGCCTTGTGACTTGAATCATGTTAGTGTGAGAATGATATAGATTTATGACATGACCTATGGGAGAGACATGACATGACTACCATGTGGCCTGACCTAGGACTCATTAGCCTTGTTGATGTTGTGGAATATGTGTAGAGACTTTGTGATTGACTCTAGTTCATGAATTCTATTATGAAAATGTTTTCATCATGGAGCAGAATCATGTACTATTGGTGGTTTGTGGTAGTTTGGATAACTTAAAACCATTCGATACATTATTGAATGGGGTGTCTTCAGTTTTTATTTATTATCATTTCATATAGTCTTATACATGTGTACTCATGTTAAGGGTGCATTGGTGGTTTCATATTGGTTTTATACTAATACCTTGCCTGGGTATCTCAATTTTCATGTAGACTTCATGATTAGAGATACATGAAAGGGAAAATCCCCAATGATATAGATCTTGGATAAAAACCATGGAGATCAGAGATGGTATCAGGGAGGACTCTGAAGGGATATTTCTTTGATATATTTATTACCTACAATTATTTCTCATAAATTTGTTTACATACCACTTTAGTGGAATTTGGTTTATTATTTTATATGTTTCTAGACAAATTTAATTTCATTAAATATAACATTCTTTATTTATTCTACTATGGTTTTATTTATTCTTTGTCCTAAATGATACTAAGGGTATAATATCTAATTTTATGACACTCAAACCCTTTGTGCCAATTAGAAACCACTTTTATTTGAGGAGGCATGCATGAGACCATGTGGCACTCTGGATTGAACCTGGTGATTTGGGTTGCGGTGTTACAAAGTGGCGTTATGGTATTTTTTCATAGTTATTTATAATTGATTATATTTGGGGGAAAGGGAGATAACAGTTATTCTATATGGGACTTATATAGGGGTGTTTCTTTTTTCCCATTATAGATCATGTTTAATGGAACTCTGAGTTACCATTGATGTGATTTCTATTATAGTCAATGTTTTATAGTTTCATGTTGATATTTAGTATTTAGTGTTGTTATTGTATTATGGTATTTGAGTGTGTTCAAGCATTATGAGTTGGGATATTGTATTATAATACATATCTATACCTATTTGGTGAGAAATGATGATTCTATAACTTAATTCCTTGATGGTTTTATCCATTAAAGATAAACCAATATTCTCCCCTATGTGATATGCATATATTATTTCTATTCTGACATATCTATTGGAATTAATAAATTTAACTTCACCATTATATTTTTTATTTATATTATTATGACTAATAGTCATGTATGAATTTCGGGGATTCATCCTTGGATAAAACTAAGGAGTTATACCTTTTTTAAGGTATCTCCTAAGATAGTTGTCTGATATAAATCCCTTATGTATGTCAAATAACTACTTATAAATATTGATGCAGACATTATGATCATTCATTTTGAAATTGAAAAAACACTACCTTAGTGATAATTTACTGGACATCTTGGTGGAGTTGAAAATAATGATCCACGAAGGGAGGAAATTTCTATTATACCAGTCGTAATGGAAGAAAATGATCTAGAACCATCTCCAGTGGTTCAAGATGATGTTCCACATTTTTTGGACTCCTCCACATAGTTCCCACTCAAGGAAAATGTGTTTCCTTGTTTATACTCGAATATCATCAAGACTCCCATCTTCAACGTTGTAATGTCCGAAGAAAATTAAAACATAATTTTTTAATTAAATATTTAATTTATGATTAAAATAAATAAAAAATTATTTTCATTGTGTGTTATGATTAAATATGTAAAAGTGAACAATAATACATATAAATAATAATTCTAATAATTTAATGTAAATAAATAATTAGAATTATGATACTCATAAAATAAAAATTAAATTCAATAATATTTTCAAATATTAATTTTAGAATGCTAACTACATTTTAAAATATGTTTTAATAAAATTGATTTTTGAAATAATTTTTATTAATGAATTTCAATTGTTGTTTTTAAATATTATAAAAAGATGTTTTTGGTAATATAAATATTATTAAAAAATAAAGTAATATATTATAATTTTGAATTATAAATTATAATATAATTATTATTAAAACATTTTATTAGTTATTTGAAACATAGAATATATTTTTTTTATACAATAAATGAAATTATTTTATTATTACCAATATCAATATTATTGATTTGAATTTTTTAATTATAAACATATTACTAATTTTAATTTTAGTTATTATTATTAAAATAGAATTCCAATTTATATAAAATATAATGAAATGATAATTGATTTTAAAAAACGAAATAAACAAAAGGGGATTCAGGATAGTAGGGTTCAGATGTGGGATATGAGGCCGAGAAATGGGGAGTCCATATCGAAGTTCGCAGGTTATGGGTTTCAACTTCAGTTATCTATGAGGCCGAGAGGGAGTAGGTCTGAAGGGGAGTTCATCTCCTTTATGTAAAAACCAAGGCACAACAAGATTCAGAGGAGCCGAGGTCAAGGATAAATAGGGATTCCAGGACTACAAGTTCTAGTTCGATTGGGATTACTAGAAGAAATCATAGAAATCATGAAATGATGTTTTCAATTCCAGATCAAAACCATGATATAGATGTAATTTTTTTACTTTTCAACACGTTGTAATGATCTGAATATAGGAGGGTTAAAATATTAAGCAACATGTTGTTTTCGTTCTCTAAATCTTATAGATGTGAATGTATTTTTTTGTAGTTTAAATCATTCTAAATATATCATATTGATTTTTGATGTAATTCTATTTGTATTTCTCAAGGATTTATTCTATCATCCATCATTTTCTAACCATTAGAGGGTTTTCTAATAATGATTGTGATATATTCAATTTATTAACAATCATTACAAAAATTTGGGTTGAATTTATTTACCCAGTTACCAATCTTTTTATTTTAATCTTTATTCAATCATATCATTTTTTATAAGTTGTTTTTTAATTTGTTTGATGTGTTGTTAAAATATGAGTTTGATGAAAACAAAAGATATAATTTATTACTCTTCTTTGATGCACTAAATTTTCTCTTATGTGGTTGTTTTCAAATTTTATACTTGATATCTCAACTTTTACTGCATGAAATTCTATCTATCAGTCATTTGGAAATAAAATATTTATATATTAAACAGTAACACTAACTGTTAATAAATTTTTACTAGAAATATTGGACAACGCCACAGTCCCTACACTCTATCCATTTTGGTGAATCATGATAGACATTAACTTATTTTAAAAATTATATAGTTTTATTAAGATAAATAAAAATATTAAAGATGAAAATCTGTAGGGGTTCATCTATATAAGAAATTGGTAAGGTATTTAATTTATTTAAATTACCTTTTAATTTTTTGGTGAAAAGGGTTTAGTTTACCCTTTAAAATTTATTTTCTCATAATTTTGTTCTATTTGAAGATAATCTTTAGCAAGGGTGAAATTATAATTCCTATGTATAGTTTTAGATTCTCAAAGTAGTGATGAATTTAATTTATCAACTTTATTTTTTGGCATAAAGAATTAATCAACTGAATTTTACGATCTTACATAGAATTATAATTATGAGTAATTTCTTGAAGTATTTTCTACACGTAATGAGTTTTATGGCTATATTTCAAAATGGGATTCCTGATTTTATTTATGTACTTTTACTGTAGGAGATCAAATTATTTGTTATTGTTTTATGTAAATTATGTTATAATCTACTACAACATAAACTTTTTTCTATGCTTCATTATGTATTATTAAGTCTCTATGGCTATAATTTATATATATATATATGTATTTAATTCTTGGTTATTTATGTTATTATGAAGATGAATATATTTATGTTAATAAAAACTTCTTTTTAATTCTTATTAAGTTTGAATATTTTCATTTATCAATGTTTTGATTAAAAATTAATGTATTCCACGATTATGAGTATTATAAGTTACATGAAATATATATATGATGGTGTAACCTTTACTATCATGTTTATAATTTTATTATCATGGTATAATTAAATTTTCATGCACATAGAAAATTAAACACCTCATCATGATATATTAAAATAAAGGAATTCATACTTTCATATAGTCAAGGCCATGCATTACGGATAACATTAACATAACTAGCATTGGTAAAAAATTAACGATTTCAATTTAAATTTTATGGTTTACTTCTGAAATTATTTAGTGGATAGATTTATTCAAGATTTAAAATGGTTTGTTTAAGATGTTTCATTTATAATTTTATGTGTGAACTATAAATATTATTTGTTATGACCAATTAGTTATACTATTAACAAATGTATTCCCATAAAGAAAATTTGATTACATGAAAATTTTATGAAAAGGCTCATGGAATGAGTTTGGTTTGTATAAAAACTTGTAATACATATCCGATGAAATTTAATATAAAAACACACATATATATATACATATATATAAATATATGTGTAAATTTTAATAAAAATTCATTAACGTGTTTTGAAAATCAAAAAATCTAGTGAAAGTATATATATGTAAAGAAGGATTAAATTTTTTCATAAAATATTGAAGGTAAAAATTGTAAATATGGTAGGTAATTGGTGAGTGAACACATCCCTCTACAAGTGGGTAGGCCCAAGGTATCCTTAAATGTTTCATGTTTCTATAATGTTTTGTTTTCAAAAGATTGCATAATATTTTTTAAAAGTCAATGAATTATATTTAAAGAAATTTTTGAAGATAAGTAATTTCTAAATTGGTATAGTATTTGAAAAAGTAAGTAATTTAAATAATGTTTTCAAAAGGTATTTAGAAAATAATATTATGCAATATTTCAGAAAACATTTTCAAATATATTTTCTAAGAAAGATTTCGTAAAAGGTATTTTAATGATTTTAAAACCCCTAACTGAGAAATATAATTCCCATCATATGTTTTGAATTTTTTTCACATGAATCATAGAATCCCTAAGTCATATATAGAAACTTTTGATGTTAAAATTCATAGAAGCATAGTAGGAATTTGTTTTATTTTTTTTACTCTGATAATTGTAAATTGTTGTCTAATACTCCAAAACCTCGACAGGTAAAAGGTCCTCTATTGTATAATTCATTTTGTAATTATTTATTAGGTTTTAAAAAAAAATTACACAACATGTTTTATCATTGAACCCAGAAGCAAGGGCTTTGGTGTTATAATTTGTATCAGAGGAACAATCTAGAAAACATTGGAGACTATATATTGTCCACTAAAGAAAACCAAATCACTCTGAAAAAGTATTAAATAGATAGTCAAGTGCCTTTATAAATTATTTATTTCTAAAGTTTTAAATTCTTAATTTTATAAAGTTATTGGAATGAATTATGAGGATGTAATACATTTATAGGGGGATAATATAACATCGCAATAAAATAAAATACTAATATCATTTTAATTAAATATGAAATTTATTATTGTACTAAATAAAAAACTATTTTTATAATATGTTAATATTAAATATGTATAGTTGAACATTACTAATTTGAAATGCTAATTTTCAATAATGATTTTAAATAAATAATTAGATTTTAAAAAATATTAAAATAAAAATTAAAATAAAAAATATTTTCAGTAGTTAAATTTAGCAAGATGATAATAGTTAAAAATATGTTTTTAATAAAATATTTTTTAAAATATTTTTTTAATGAATGTTGTGTGTTGTTTATAAATATTATAACAAGATGATTTTTGTAATATAATTATTATAAAACTATAAAAACTAAAATATTATTATTTTGAATTATTAATTATGATATAATTATGAATAAAATACTTTATTATTTTTTTATAATTTTGAATATAAATTTAATTTATTATTAAAACATATATGAAAATATTTTAATATTATCATTATCAAGATTATTATTTTTAATTTTTTAATTATAAACATATTAATAAATAGAATTTTGATTATTGTTATTAAAATAGAATTTCATTTTATGAAGAAAATAAAACAATGATAAACAATTTAAAAAATGAAATTAAAAAGGGGGGAATTGGGTTAGTAGGGTTCTATCAAGGGATAGATAGTCGAGCAATGGAAAGTCCAAGTCAATGATAATGGGTCGAGGTTTTCATCTTCAGTTTCCATTGAGCTAGAGTAGAAGTCACATGGGAAAAGATTTCATTTCATTTATGTAATAGATGAAGCACACCATGCTTCATTAGAGCCGAGGTCATGGATAAATGGGGAGTCATGAACCGCGAGTTCGAGTCCAGTTGGGCTTCTTCAAAGAAAAAAAATAGATATGATGTTTTAAATTTTGTATCTGAAACATGATAGACATAGTGAGATGTTATTCATCAATTTTGTATCCAGATCGGAACATGGAAGGGTAAAAATTAGGTTCAAGATATTGTTTTTTTTCTCAAATTATTGCAGATCTAATGGTTTTTCTGTTTTATATTCATAATTCTTTTAAATATATCATATTGATTACAAATGTCTGTATTTTGGGATTTTTCTATGATTTATTTTTTCGTTAATTATCTGCTAACCAGTAGAGGTCCTTTTTAATTAATCTTTGCGATATGTTCAATGTATTAACAATTTTTTAAAAAATTTCAATCGAATTCAGTATTCATATTATCCATGTTGTTAATTTAATCATCCTTCAAGAATATTTTTTTTTGTTATAAGTCATTTTCAAATATATTTTTTGTGTTATGAAAATAAGAGTTTGATGAAAAAAAAAAGAAATTTATTTATTTCTATTATTAGATTCATTGAATTTTCTATTTCACGATTCTTTTAACCTTTTTTACATGATATATGTGCTAGTACTGAAAGCTAGTCCATTTATTAGAATTTTGGGATTAATATATATATATATATATTAAATAGTATCACATACTATAAATAATGTATTTTTGGAAATATTGTGGTTCATCATGGTATACAATAGTTTATTTTGAGAATATGAGAGTTTTAGTGAAATAAAAAAAATAAGAAGAATAAAATCCAAAGGGGGATATCTGTATAAGAAATTGGTAAGGTATTTCATTTATTTATGTTAGATTTTTATTTTCTGGTGCAAAGGGCGTAATTTTGTCTTAAAAATTTATTTTCTCATAAATTTGATCTATTTTATGATAATCCCTAGAAAGGGTGAAATTATTTTTTCAATGTATGTTTTTAAATTTTCAAATTAGTAGTGAATTGATTTTATAAGTGTTACGTTCTTCCATAATGAATTAATATTCTAGATTTTCTTGTCTTTTCTTAGAATTATAATTTTGAATAATTTCTTAAATCATTTTTTTAAAAGAGTTGTATGTCTATATTTCAAACTGGGATTCCTTGTTTTATTTATGTATTTTTATGGTAATGGACCAAATTAATTATTTATGTTTTATGCAAATTATGTTTTAATCTATAGAAACATACACTATTATCTATGTTTCACCATGTATTATTAAGTTTTAATGGATATATTTTATATATATAAATAAATATTTTTGTAACATTCCCTTATTTACGTTTTTATGAAAATAAATATATTTATTTAAATTAAAAATATGTTTTAACTCTTGTTATGTATGAATATGGTTACTTATCAATGTTTTGATTAAACATGAGTTTATTCGGAAATAATGAGTATTATATGTCTCATGTCATATATATAAGGGTGAAACATTTATTATTATGTTTATAATTGTATTTTCATCTTATAATTTTGTTTTCATGCCTATATAAAATTAATCACATCATCGTGCTATATTTAAAATAAGGAAATCCCATTTTCATATAGTCATGAACATGCATTATGCATAACATCAAAAAACATTGAATTCATAATAAATTCATGATTCAAATTTAATATTTAATGTTTGCTCCAAAAATTATTATGTTCATAGTTTAATCCATGCTTTAAAATGTTTATTTTATAATAATTATTTTATAATTTTACGTGCCAAAGATAAATATTATTTATTATGACAAAATATTTATATGAATAATAATTTTATTACTTGTAGGAAAATTTGAAAATATGGAATGTTCATGAAAAGGCTGGTGGCATGTGTTTTGGTTGTAACAAAACTCACAATATATATCCAATGAAAGTTAATATTATTTTATATATACATACTTGTATACAAATATAAGTGTGAATGCGTATCTTAATTCATTGATATGTTTTCAGAATAAAAAACTCCAGTTAATGTAGATAAAACTAAATCAAGCTTAATTTTTTTTCTCATAAAATCTGAAACTTGAAAAATTTAAATATAATTGGGAATTGGGTAGTGAACCCATCACTTGGAAATTGGACATGCCCAAGATAACCTTCAAAGATTCATGTTTCCATAGTGTTTTTTTAAAATCTTGCATAATGTTTTCTAAAAATCACTGGATTATATTTAATGTAATTTTTGAACATAAAAAATTTCAAATGTGGTATAGTATTTTAAAATTTAAATAATTTCAATTAATTTTTCAAAAGGTAATTCGAAAACTATTTTTATGATATATTTCGGAAAACTGTTCACAATGTTATTTTCAAAGAAAGATGTACTAAAAGGTATTTCAACAATTGAAAACCCCCTTAATGGACAATGTAATGTGTATCCCATGTTTTAAATAGTTATCATCGGAATCATAGAATCTCTAAATCAGATATCATTTATTTTATATTTAGAGTGCATGAATGTATTGATGGCATTTGTTTTTTTGTTCAAATATGATAAATGTAAGGTGCTGTCTAATCCTCAACAACCTAGATCGATAAAATATACCCTATTGTATAAAGCATTGTGTAATTGTTAGAAGTGAGGCAGAGTGGAAGTCTTCAGTGAGGATATTTCATATCATTGATGTCAGATACGTGGAATATTAATCTTTAGAGGAGCTGAGGTTGAGGGTAAATAGGGAGTCGTGAATTACAAGTTCGATTCAGATAGGGCTTCTTCGAAGTGATCATCAAAATCGAGATCTGATGTTTTCAATTATGGATCCAAACCATTATGGAGATGGTGAGATGTTCTTCATTGATTTTTATCTATATTTGAATGTGTAAGGGTCAAAATTGGGTGCAAGATGTTGTCTCTTTATCTGATTCATATAGATCTGAAGGTGGGTTTGTTTTTTAGTGAGAATCCTTCTGAATCTATTGTTTGGATTACCAATGTAATTTTTTGGATTTATCAATGACTAATTCTAGCTTCTAACATCTGATGACTTGTTGAGTTTATTTTATAATAATCTTTTTGAAATGTTCAACGTATTAACCATTTTTTCAACAATTATGACCGAATGGAGTTGTTAGGTTATCAATCTTGTTATTTAAATATTTACTCGTGCATATCATTTTTTATATGTTATCCTCGAACCAGTTTGTTGTGCTGTGAAAATAAGAGTTTGATGAAAACAAAAAATTTAATCTATTTCTCTTATTAAATGAAATACATTTTTTCTTGTACATCTTTTTTCAACGTTGAAATATGATATCTCTTATTGTAGTGCAAGAGAGTCCATCAATCAGCAAGTTTGGAAGAAAATATTTATATATTAAATAGTAAAACTAACTATAAATAATATATAGCTAGAAATATTGGGCAGAACCGCTATCTCTGCACTCTCTCCATTTTTTTGCATCGTGGTATATATTATCTTATTTTTAGAAAATTATAATTTTAGTGAAATCAATAAAAATAATAAGAAAAAAATAAAAGGGGGTTGTCTTCCTAATAAATTAGTAAGGGATTTCATTTATTTAAATTATTTTTTGATTTAATGGTGAAAATGTTTTTGTCTCTCATTAAAAATTTATTTTCTCATAATTGTGTTCTATTTTATGCTAATCATCATTATGTGTGAAATTATTATGTCAAATTTTGTTTTTCTATTTAAAAATTATTAATGAATTGAATTTATCAAAGTTATGTTCTACCATAAGGAATTAATCTTCCATATTTTATGATATGGATTGGAATTATAATTATGAATAATTTCTTAATGTATTTTCTACACACAAATAGTTTTATGTCTATATTTAAAAATGGTATTTCTAATTTTATTTATGTATTTTTATGGTAATGGGTTGAATTAGTTATTTACATTTTATATAAATTATGTTGTAATAAAATAAATCATATAATTTTATCTATGCATTACTATTTATTGTTAAGTCTCTATGGCTATGATACATATATATATATATAACTATATTTCTAAGAAAATTATTTATGTTCTAATGAAAATGATTTTATTTATGTTTATCAAAAATATTTTTTAATTCTTGGTAAGAATGAGCATATATATTTATAATTTTTTTTATTAAACATGAATTTATTCAATGACTATGAGTATTATTAGTTCTATGTCATATATAGATATATATATGTATGAAATATATATTATTATCTTTATAATTGTATTGTCATGTTATAATTTTATTATCATGCACATAGAAAATTATGCACACCATCATAATATATTAAAATTAAGGACATAAAATTTTCATATAGTCCCGACCATGCATTATTCATGACATCAACATACCTTGCATTCATAATAAATTCATGATTTCAATTTAAATTTTAAGGTTTACTTCATAAATTCTTAAGTATATATATTTATGCAATATTTAAATTTTTTTAAGTTTATTTTATAATTTTATTTGAAATAGATAAATGTTATTTATTATGACCAATTATTTATATGAATAATAAATTTATTCTATGAATAAAATTTTTAATACAAGGGCAGTTCATGCAAACCATTATGGCCTGAGTTTTGGATGTAACAAAACTCACAAGAGTTATCCAATCAAAGTTAATATATTTATATTTATACACACTTATATATAAATATATGTGTTAATGTGTATCTTAATTCATTAACATGTTTTAAAAATCATAAACTCTAGTGAATGTATGTATATGTAAACAAAGATTACATTTTTGTCATAAAAGACGACACCTGAACATTTTAAATATGATAGGGAATTTTGGAGTGAACCCATCCATTGGAAAGTGGATAGGTCTAAGATATACATTAATGATTCAAGATTCTATAATGTTTTTTTTCAAAATCTGGTGTAATATTTTCTAAAAATCATTATATTAAATTTAAATAAATCTTTTAATGTAGTTAATTCCAAACATGGTTTAGTAATTTAAAAGATAAAAATGTCAACTCTATTTTAAAAAGGTATCTCTAAAAGTAATTTTATACTATATTTCATGAATTTTTTCTCGAATTTATTTTCAATGAAAAATTTCTTAAAAGGAATTTAAACAATTTTAAAAAACCTTACTAGGAAATTTAATTCTCACACAATGTTTTAAATGGTTGACATAGTAATCATAGAGGCTCTATGTTAGATATCTACTCTTTTGAAGTTATCATGCATATAAGTTTAGTATAAATTAGTTTTATTTTTGTTCAACTCTGATAAATTTACGGTGTTATATAATCCTAAAGAACCTAAAAAAGTAAAAATACTTCTACTCTATAATGGAGTGTGTAATTATTATGTTACATTTACAAAAAAATTAAACATCATGTCATTACACAAAATCTGAAAGTGTGCACTTGGGTTGTTATAATAATCCTCAATCTTTCACTGGAAGTGGGGGACCTTATGATACAGAGAACTGGATATGGGTCACCCAGAGGATCATGTACCTAATAGAGATCTCAAAGGATCAAAAGGTAGTGATTGTAACTTTTATACTATAAGGTACCACTAGATAGTGGAGGGATATTATTCTTTAAGATGAAAGATGTGAGGGTCACAGATGTGATATCTTCAAAGACCTATCATTTGAGGATTTTTTTACATGTACGATGAAGTAACAATTAGTGTATAAATTCATGGATATTTATTAGGGATTGATAATGGTTTCATCTTACTATATACATTTCTAAGATTTACTTCAATTATCTTCTATGATGGATAAGATAATGGTTGGAAAGGCCATGAAATTTGAGATTGGGATTTTTGGATCTAATATGGTAGGTAATTAGTTTGGAATTGATGATGTCTGTATATGTAATTACCAAGGCCCTTAAAATCAAGGAGCTAGATGAGGACTACACTATCTGTTTCTCATCATCCTTCAGTGGAATTCCTAGTGATACTTCTTGTAGTAGGAAGAGGGGGGTATATGATTTTGGCAAGAAAAATGGGAGAAAAAAATGATTTTGAGTAAAGATAATTATATCCTTTTGTGGGAGAGGGAGGTCCATAGAGTTTTAACTGTGGTAAAACATAACATTATTATTTTTTCAATATCCTCATATCAAGTGTCATTAGTGTGGAACTATAGGTAATAAACAAAATTTCTAATCTAAGGAATCACAAACTAGGTCTCACAGTTTCTTGATTCTGGAGCAATAATTTTTCCATGGGACTTGTTAGGTTCCTTAAATGTTGGTTCAGAACCTTAGAAGATGACGACTCAGTTAGTTCATAGATATATTGGATAAGGTCAGGAATATGATGTGAGAAGAGTGTATGTGATAGAACTAGTTTTTTTTGATTATGGATAGGTTCCATAAACCATTCAAGGTTCAATCTTGATCATCTCTACACTTTCTATTTATCATTTTTATACCAGTTTTTCCATTCATTTAAATATTCTCAAAAAACTACTAAAATTTATTTTAATTTCTTGTTATCTTCATATTTTATTTCCCTTGACATACCTATAGGGAAGACATTTTTCCTTCATTAGAGTTATGCTGAGTTTGTAGTAGAATTTTATATCTATGGATATTTATATGATTTCACAATCAAGGCGACGAAATGTTTTGATGTGATATTTTGGGGAAACTTAATAATAAGATATCATTATCACATAGAATGTTATCAGAGGAAAATATCCTTTATTACACATAAGGGATATAATTTTGTTTTGATCTGTGAGTGAGTGGTTGGATCAGGATGACTGGGATGAGACTAAATCCAGAATAGATCTATTATGGTACATGTTCCACGCTTGGGTTTTTGTGGTTGATCTAATAGTAGCCTTATATTTTCATTTAATAGTGTAAATGTGTCATAATGTTTTTACGAATTTCATTTCTAGAATCTCTATTGACATAGGAATTAAAATTATGATTAAATTCATGATTAGAGTGCAACCGATATCGATTCCACCATATCATATAACACTGGTTGAGCTGAAATAACTCTACGTACAACTTGGGGATTTAGAGGAAATTTATTTTTTCATAATGAGAACATCTCCTGGACATACTATGGTGTAGTTCAATGAGAATTGGTATGGTAGTATTTGGTTGTGTGTAGACTATAGGATGTTTAACTAGGTGGCAGTGAAGAATCAATAATTATTTCTAAGGATTGAGGGATTATATGACTAGTTTATATAATCATGGTGGTTCTCCAATAATGAATTTCATTAAGGATACAACTATATTCTAATTTAAAAGGATGATATACAATGTCCAAGAGTATATACAAACTGTATAAATTTATTTTCATGCCTTTTGGGTTAAAAAAGTATCTAGTGGGGTTTATGTTTCCCATAAAAATGATCATCAATATTCATTCCAACTCCTTCATTTTGGTGATTTTTGATGATATCCTAATATACTATAAGACATCACACATTCATTAAAAACATTATGAAATTAAACTAAGTAAATATTGAGCCCATATAATTTATACCAAGTTGTTCATGTTTCCCCTTTTCGATTTACGAGGTGTGGCTCCTTGGGCTTGTTATATATGAGGAAGGAATTTCCATCGATCCAAAAAAGTTAAGGTGTATTGTATTAAGCCAAAATTTGGAATATGTTTGATATTATTAGATTTATTTTCTTGGATGGGTAACAAATATAGTTCATATGGGACTTATCATTTTTTTGACCATCTATAATTATTATCCTAGATAAGGTTGTGAGTTTGGGGTGAACATATCATTGTGAAGAGGTGTTACTTGAGCTAGAGAAGTGATTAGTTATAACACTGATTATTAAATTTCTAGATCCTAGGATTAGATATTCAATTTAGTGTGATTTATAATGTTTTGGTTTGCGTACAATGTTGATACATAAAGATAAATTAGTTTCCTATGGGTCACATAATCTACGAAAACATGAGTAGAATTTACTGATGCATGACTTAGAGTTGGTAGTTATGGTCCATGATCTAAAGTGTTAGAAACGTTATATCAATAGTGAGAGGTATTTTGATTACATGAAATATAATGGCCTCAAAAATATCTTCTCTCAGTGGGATATAAACATGATGTAGAGGATATGGGTAGTGTATCTATATAAATTCTACATTAAAATAGTTTGTTCTCTTTTTAAAGGTAATATCATTGAAGCTAATATCGGTATGAAATCACCAGAGACATGGGATCATGGTGAATAACCATTACAAAAGGAATGTCATCCCATTTGTTTGATAGTGGGGTATATTTTGGATTCAATTGAGGATAATTTTATGATGACATGTGCATTTTTAGTGATATATCATCTTTGGTATACCATGGCAAAGTAATCAAAGAGTTAGACATTGAGTACTTGGTGATGTAGGTATGCTTATATGAGGATGAATATATATTGTGTTAGTCATTATAAGATGATGATCTGATTTATATAAATGAGATATATTTTTTAGATTAGTCATGGGAGGAGTTGATAGGAGGCTTTCATACTTTTAAATTGGTAGTGCAACCATTGTCAACGAAGATGTAACATGATATATGATATCTATTTTGATGGTTAGGTATAAAGAGGTATTCCACTGGATTTGTTTTATGAAACCTTACCTAGAAGAGGGTAAATTATTAGTATCATTGTACCTATGGATTGAATCATCCACTTCCTATTCAAAAGTATAAGTGGGATGATGATACCATATACTTTAAAAATAAGTTACCTCACACCCTAAGGAGTTTTTATTTCATTTGGGTGATATTTGATCGATTGATAAATATAGATCATTTCTTACCAATCTACAAGATTAAATATATAGGTGAGTAAAGAATGTTGTATATCTGAGATATTTTATGAATATAGAGTTCCATATAATATCATATCATATAGGGATGAATATGTTCTTTTCATTTTTAAAGGGTTTAAGAAGGAAAATTTAACTCAATTGAAATTAAGTAACACATATCATCAATATAATGATGGAAAATTAGAGTGGAGGATTAAAATTATCATGGATATGATTTGATAATGCATCATTGACTTCAGTGGAAGAATATACGATCATCTATCCTTGGTAATTATCACATAAAAAAGTTTCCATGCTTCTATTTAGATAAATCCATTTTAATCTATCAATAGAGACTCGGGATGCACACCACTGTGTTAGAAAAATTTAAGTGAGATTGTAATTGATGGGATGAGTATGGTGCCAGAGACATCATAGAGAGTGATGTTAATAATGAAGAAGATAGTTACTACTCATAGTAGGTAGTGATATTATACTAACCACAAGATGACACTATGTCCTATTTGATCATTTGAGACCACAGAACATGTTTGAGAAGTGGATTACATATTGGACCATCCTCGATCTTATCACAGTATTCATGATGTGTTTTAAATTTTTTAACTTTAGAGGTACATTAATGATCATGTACATGTGATCAATTGTAATGACATTGAGTTAGAACCAGATGTATATTTTTTGGAGTGATCAGGTAAGATTATTAACTACAGTGAAAAGGTTTGGTAGGTGAAGGGACTTCCACTTATCTGAGTCCAATGACAAAGTCGTTGGATTAAATAAGTGGTTTGGTAGTCATAATATAATGTTTGAGCTCACTAGATCAAGATTTTTACTATAGAAATCTAAAGATACTTCATGGGGATAAGAAGTCATTATAGGGGTTAATTGTAACATTATCAATATTTTATTAGTTAGAAACCCCCTTTAGGATATAAATTATAATCACTTTTAGTAATGATTTAATATTTTTCAATTTTTTTTCCCTAACATAGAACATATGGTCAACACAAGGGTAAATGCTTTATACCTTTATATAGAATGGTTTTTGGGAGATAAAAAAAGGTAACTATAAATTTATAAAGGTTACATAAGGGTAACCTAGGAATTAAATATTGGTATGTTGATTTTTTAGTAGCTATGTAAGGGTACCGTTGATTTTATAAAGGATGTGTATGGGTAAACACATGCTATGTAAGGGTAGATCTAAGTAATGTAAATGTAACTATTTTTTTTTGAAGTTTATATAAGGTAAACCCTTAGTTTACAAAGGTTATGTAATGGTATATACCTTAACATTACCTTAAAACTATGAGGTACCAAATGGTATTACCATTTTTCCCATACACAACACTCTTTTTAGTGTAAAGGTAATTTTAAATCTTTTATTAATTTTTTTAATTTTCTCCAAAAAACTAAAAGGAATTTTGATAGTTTGAAAATACAAAAATAACGAGATTTAATTCCTTTAACTTATTTTATGTTTCTAACTCTGAATTTGGTATATTTTAAATTATTGGTAATCCAAATTGTCATAAAATAAAAATTAAATGGTGTTTTGAATTTGGAATTCAATGATGTGGTCCCTAATTCAATAATTCTTTTCTTAAAATAATTAAACATCCCATTCACATTGATTTTGATATCTTGTTGACTCTGGGTAATCTAGAAACCCATAAAAATGGTCTGAAATTTCATCATTGAATTTTTTATGTTCTTCTTTTCATTTTGGGTCCTGATAGAACCCTCTTTATATTCTCATTCATCTATACATCAATTTTGAAAGGATAATTGTAGATGGGTATTTGTAATTTTTTTATTGCAAAATGTTTTATTTTTTAATTTTTAATAAATTATAAAGAATAATTAAATGGGGACAACATGTAATTATTGGAGAATGATAATGAATTAGCATTCCTATAACAAGATTTTTCTAGATAGATAATGTATCATTACATGATTAATTTATAATGAAAAAAAACGTTTCTAGCACATGTAGTGACATAAATTGATAATTTGGACATTATCTAGTACTGATAATTTATTATCAATTTTTTTTATTTATTTATTGAAATAAAATATAGGGAATTAGTTCTAGGAATATATGGTGATCAAATTGAACTAATTAATACATACACATGTTTCAAGTGATGGTTCATTGAAAAACATTTGGATTTGAGGCTGAAAATATTTAGGTAATATGTTACTTATCACGTAGAGTCCATTTCAATGAATGTTTTCAAGATATGAAATTGTACAGTTTTATGTTTTAGACAATGGTTGAGTTTAATTACTTGTGTGTCTTTGTGTAGCATATGTGACCCATGTTTGAGTTTTATCACATCTTTGTGTGTTTTGATATTGTTTCTCAATTTTTATATGATTTGTTTTCTATATATATATATGTGAAAATATGATAAAACTAATTTAATGTGTTGTATTTAGTATATTATATGTTTTTTTAATTGTAATAAGTGTCAGGTGGACTTGTCATAACTTTGTGTACCTAGAGGCAAAGCCTGTTTTAGACACTATGTGTGACATGGTGAAAATATTGAGTTAGATGATAAGGTATGGACGTAATTTAAGACTGTATTGGGGGTATGATATCTTGATGTGATATAAATCGAGAAGAGATATTAGAGAATGATGGTATTTAGAAACCATACTTGAGACATGGTGCTAGGATATGACAACCTTACAGCCTAACTCCTAGCAGTGTCAGATTGTGATGGCCTTATGACCTGACTCATTTGAGAGATGGGACATGGAAACTTTTTATTCGAACATGAGACTCATCAACCATATCTTTGAAATGTAATTTAGGTGGATAAATTTTGGTCAACATGGGTTCATGAATTTTTTAATGAATACAATTTCTATATAGAGCTAATGTAGTTATGGATGAGGGTTTTTTTGTATTGGTTAGTACAATACTACACAATACATGATTGAATGTTTTTTTTGTTGAACATTAATTTATTTTCATGACACAAACTTTTATGAATTAAAACTCATGTCAACGATACATTGGTGACTTAAATTGAGACCCATGAGAGGGATGAGGCTTGACAACCTTGTGGCCTCACTTGAGACTCTATAAGCTTGTTTTGGATATAAAATACATGTGGAACCATATGGTCAAATATAATTCATGAATTATTTTATGACTATGTTTTCATCCTAGACCTGAAGAAGTTAACCCTAAAGGTCTGTGGTGGCTTGGTTAGAGCACAACCACTCAATCCATGATTGAATTATTTTTCTTGCGAATTAGTTTATTATCATAAAATACAATCTCGTACATGTGTACTCATGTCTAGGGAGAATTGGTGGTGTCTAACTTGGTTTATACTCACCTCCCCTATAGTGTCATATTGATGCTTATGAAAAATTCCTGATCAAGGATATAGGAAAGGGAAAAGCCCCAGTGATAGGGAGATAGAATATAGATCATGAAGATTAGAGGTGGTACTAGGATAGACCTTGGATTTATACTATAGTGATTTATTTAATTACTCATCTTCCTCATAAAATTTATTGTATTTCCACTTTTTAGTCCTTGATTTATTATTTTATATGAATTGAGATATTTACCATGTCATTTGTTATAACATAGTTTATTTATCCCATGGTGTTTTTTTTATAATTTTCTTAAATGATACTGAGTGTATAGTCTCCACACTAATAGAACATGGAATCTCACTTCTTTTCGGAATCCTCTTATGTACATGGAGACACAAATGAGTCAATGTGGTCTTCCTACTTAAAATTCATTATTTAGGATGAGGTGCTACAAATATTACAGGATTTCACCTATTCCCTAAGATTAAGATGCTACTAATGATTATTATCAATTTTAGACACTATTTTCGATAATCAATTTGTATAATTTTTGAACATCTAAAATCTAATGTGTTGGATATTTTACATATTCTCATTTATTAGATTCCTCACCCATTTTCATCAATCAAAATATCAATGTACAACTATACCACATAAAAAAACATTTATTTTATCCTTTTTGAAATTCCATTGTGTTCTTTTTACCACATTTCAAACACGAATAACTTTGAATGATATTTACATTATCATATGCATAACTAGATATTATTTGAAACTCTATCCTTCTCTTCTTGTGTGTGTTTACTTTTTTTGGGAAGTATCACATTGTTAATCATAACTCAAGATAGTTGGGTGAGAAGAACATTTTGATTTTAAAGACCAGTAGTTGTTCCATTTAGTTCATTATTATGATAATTTTTCTTTGAACATCTTATTCATTATGAACTTTATTCCTTATGAATATATAAATTACTAAAAACAAAAGGGTTAACATGGTAATAATATCATAGGATAATTATCATTAATAAACACATGAAAATTTAACCCAAATATGTCATATTCAATAAAAAATCATGAAAAACTATTATAACACCCTTTATTCCTCCTAGGTTACTTTAGGATTGGACATCCCATACTTCTTTACATAATCCATTATAAAAATTCGGAAATAAACTATTAATAATGGTTTGGAAATAGGATGTGATCAACCAATGTATATCCCCCTCAGGAGGGTTAAACCAGGTCTACAGTTAGTTCTCTTTGTTATGCACCTGGTGAAGATAGGTTTAATATTCAACCAATTTTTTCAATATTTTTAAACCTAGGTGAATATATTCTAAAGCCTTTATCCACATGTATTATCTATATATATATTTTATTTCATGTGAAACCACATACTAAAAATTTAAAAAAAATTCATGATTTTACAATATACTTAGACTAATTTTAAAGGTTTTCACTATGATTTTATAACACCAATACCTGAAATAACTAAACTAATGTCTAAAAATAAATAACCACTCTCTAATAGCAATTGAGGTGCCCCGGACCCGAACTATTTGTTCTGGTGGTAAAAAAAATTTATGCATAAGCTTTGATACGAAGTGAGATAACCCAAGATAAACATATAATAATTTTACATAAATTTCATAAATTAAACATTACATATCATAAATAAATGCATCAATCAATGAATATAAGGTTTCATTTATATGAGAAATAGATACATACACATCTTATTTTATAATACTGGTGAACATTTATCTTATAATTGATCCATACTAGACATCATTGTTTACTCATAGTAGGTTATGATCATATTTATAAACTATGGAATAGAAACATAATACATTAATGAGAAAAAACTTTCATTAAGTGAAAAAAATCATAAATATGTTATCAATGTCTAAATTGTGAGAACATCAAAAAATATTATTATAGAATAAATATCTTCTAAAAAAGAATATGTAACAAAAATACCACTCCATAATTCATAACAAATTTAAATTTCATTTAAAACAAACAAATATGTACCATAGCATAAGAGTGTGAGATAGTATATATGAACTATAAATTATAACAATAAACATATGATATTATATGTGGAATGGCATGGAAATATAATATAACAGGAACATGGGAGAAAGAATAACAATAAAGAAAATATGATATTCCAAAAAAATCAATCCTTACATCATATAATGTTATGAATAATTTTCTTTATATGTTTTATATTGTAATAAAAAATATATTCTTATTTTTTTGAATAAAAAAATTTCCAGACATTCCACTTTGAATAAAAATATTGCCATTAAATTCCATTTTGAAAAACAAAATATCCATACATTGTTTCATTATCTCATAGGATAGAAGTCCTTAATGAAATTATAATAGAGAAATATAGGACTACACCAATAAAAAAGCAATTATAGAAAAACATGAATTTTGCGAGAAATGGAAAACATTCATATTTCAAACAAAACATACATTTCTTGTACAATAGAGACGGGTATCATGAAACATTCTCTGGAACTTTAAAAATGCATCGAGAGATAAAAGTTGGATAGTCGCATAAGAAGTATACCCTATTTAACCTAAGGGAATTAATGATGTCGATATACATGAAAAATGTTGTTTTAGGATCATTGGAAAAATCATTTGAAATATAATATTTTGTTATTTTAAAATCATTGGACAAATCATTTGGAATATAATATTAAATACCCCATTTTTTTTACAATCCCTAAGTGTTAAATTTATTTGTTTATTCATTGATAATTATGGTAATAATAGGTAATGGATGTGTTCACATGGAAATGAATGAAAATATATTTTCAAAACCATTTTTAACAATTTTTTAAAAAATTTATTATTCTGGTGACATTCGAAAGTTTTCATGAGAATGTGAAGTGATTTTTTTTAAAAACAATGTACATTCAAAAAATTTTATTCAATAGAAAATATTTGTAGAATAATTAATGGTTTAGTGGAGAAAAATAATATTATTTTAAAATAAAGTTAAATATTTTTCAATTTTTAGAATACCTTTGTAAAAAACATATATCATAAGAAAAGTAATAAAACACCGATTAAAAAAGTGTAAATTTAAAATATAAATTCAACAAGATGTAACATATATTTGATTTTACAAATATAAATGGAGAACATTGATAGGAACAAAAAACATGGATATAGAATCAAAAGTTCTTACATGTGATGGATAATAATTATTCTACGCAACATTACACTATTATTAGAATGAAAATTATAATAGAATGATTTTTGAATTAAAAATTATTTTTTCCATAGAAAGGAACAAAAAATACCATATAATAAAAATTTATTGTGGAAGAAGAAAAGAACGTAGGAATAGATTTCACGAATAAACATCCTAACTAAATAAATTATGTTTTGAGTTATCAATATCCGTTACAAATATGGTGTCACATCTTTTGAAATCCCTTGAAAAAAGAACATGATATTTATTTTTAAATCTATTGAATTCCACAAAAATTATGAACAATGGATTTTTTAGTGTAGTATATACTCCATAAAAGGATAAAAAAGTATCATATAAATCATATGTCTCAATGAAATAAAATTGAGAAAATAAAAACCCTTACAAACATCATATTTTGTGATGTAATATTAAATATAATGGGATTTTAAAATAGGTTTGTGAAAATCACAAGATAAAAAGGAATAAACTATAATTAGATCACATAGAGGAATATAAAAAAAATATAATAATTTTTTTTTATTATTTAAAATTAAAACTTCCCAAAATAATGTTTAGTAAAGAAACAAACTTACCTTGTATTCCTATTTAGTTGAACACACTCTAACATCATTGAGAACATGAACACTTTCATAAATTACATTATGGAAATAGAGGATATGTGATATAATCTAGTGAAAAAAATATTATGAATGTGAAATATACTTCTTGGAGAACTAAAATGGTAATATATTCAAGAGAACATTAAAATAATGTCATTATTTTTAGATTTTCTATTATTTATTTTTTCATCTATTATCTGCTAACACGTAGAGGACCTTTTCAATTAATCTTTGTGATATGTTCAATGTATTAACAATTTTTTTCAACAATTTCAGTCGAATTCAGTATTCCAATTATCCATGTTGTTATTTTAATCATCTATTAAGAATATAATTAATGTTATAAGCCATTCTCAAATCTATTTTTTGTGTTGTGAAAATATGTGTTTGATGAAAAAAAAAGAAATTAATTTATTTCAATTATTAGATGCATTGAATTTTCTCTTTCATAGTTCTTTTCACCTTTTTTACATGATATATGTGCTAGTACTAAAAGCTAATCAATTGATTATAATGTTGAGAATAATATATATATATATATTAAATAGTATCATTGACTATAAATAATGTATTTTTGGAAATATTGTGGTTCATAGGGGTATACAATAGTTTATTTTGAGAATATGAGAGTTTTAGTGAGATCAACAAAAATAAGAAGAATAAAATCCAAAGGGGGATATCTGTATATAAAATTGGTAACGTATTTCATTTATTTATGTTACATTTTTATTTTCTAGTACAAAGGGTTTAATTTATCTTAAAAATTTATTTTCTCATAATTGTGTTCTATTTTAGGATAATCCTTAGTAAGGGTGAAATTATATTTTCAATTTATGTTTTTAAATCTACAAATTAGTAATGAATTGAATTTATAAGTGTTATGTTCTTCCGTAAGAAATTATTATTCTAGATTTTATGACATTTCATAGAATTATAGTTATGAATAATTGCTTAAAGAATTTTATATTTGAAAAGATTTGTATGTCTATATTTCAAAATAGGATTCCTGGTTTTATTTATGTATTTTGATGCTAATTTTCCAAATTAATTATTTATGTCTCATGAAAATTATGTTTTAACATATAAAAACATAAAATATTATCTTTGTTTTACTATTTATTATTATGTTTCAATGGATAATGTTTATATATATAAATAAATATTTTTGTAACATGCCCTTATTTATGTTCTTATGAAAATAATTATATTTATTTAATTAAAAAGTATGATTTAATTCTTGTTAAGTATGAATATGGTTAGTTATCAATGTTTTGATTAAACATAAGTTTATTTTGCAATTATGAGTATTATAAGTTTCCTGTCATATATATAAGGTTGAAACATTTATTATCATGTTTATAATTATATTTTCATGTTATAATTTTGTTGTCATGTGTATTGAAAATTAAGCACGTCATCGTGCTATATTGAAATTAAGGACGTCCCATTTTCTTATAGTCTCCGACATGAATTATTCATAACATAAAAGAACCTTGAATTCATAATAAATTCATGATTTAAATTTTATATTTAAGGTTTAATCCAAAAATTATTATGTCCATAGGTTTCTCCATGAATTAAAATGTTTGGTTTAAGATGATTATTTTATAATTTTATGTGCAAAAGATAAATATTATTTATTATGACAAAATATTTATCTGAATTAGAATTTTATTACATGAATGAAAATTCAAAAACATGGAATGTTCATAAAAAGTCATGTCGCATGTGTTTTGGTTGTAACAAAACATGCTATAAATATCCAATGAAAGTTAATATCATTTTATATATACATACTTGAATATAAAAATATGTGTGAATGTGTATCTTAATTCATTGATATGTTTTCAGAATAAAAAACACTAATGAATGTATATATAAGTAAATGAAGCATATTTTTTTTCCATAAAATCTGACACCTGAAAAATATAAATATCGTTGGGAATTGGGCAGTGAACCCAATGCTTGGAAATTGGGCTGGCCCAAGATAGCCTTCAATGTTTCAGGTTTCCATAGTTTTTTTTCAAAATCATGCATAATGTTTTCTAAAAATTATGGGATTATATTTAACATAATTTTTGAACATAAATAATTTCAAAAGTGGTATTGTATTTTGAAATTTAGTTAATTTTAATTAAATTTTCAAAAGGTATTTCGAAAATTATTTTTATGCTATATTTTGAAAAACATTTCACAATGTTATTTTTAAAGAAATATGTACTAAAAGGTATTTCAACAATTGAAAACCCCTTTATTGGACAATGTAATGTGTATCCCTTGTTTTATATGGTTTTTATAGGAATCATATATGCTCTAGGTCAGATATCATTTATTTTATATTTAGAGCGCATGAATGTGTTGAAGGAATTTTTTTGTTCAAATATGATAAATATAAGGTGTTGTCTAATCCTCAGGATCCTAGACCGATAAAATGTATTATATTGTATAATGAATTGTATAGTTTTTCTGTTATTTTTATAAGAAAATTACAAAACATGTTTTAGCACCGAATTTGTAAGCGCGGGCTCTGGGCGTTATAATTTTTATGAGAGGAACGATATATAAAACATTGGATATTAGATGTTTTACATTAAAGGAAACAAAATCATCGTGGTAAAGTATACTTTAGATAGTTATACCCACAAATAAATAATTTAATTTTGATGATAGAAATTCAATATTTTCAAATTCTAATAAATGAATTATGAGGGTGCAATAAATTTAAGCGAGGGGGGAGGGGGTATGTAACATCCCAATAAAGTTAAATTGAAATTTCTTTTTAATTAAATATTTTATTTATAATTTAAATAACTCAATATATATTTTTATTATATGTTAATATTAAATATGTAAATTGAAACAATAATACATAGAAGCAAAAATTTTAAAGAAATGAATATAAATAAATAATGATAATTATCACACTCTTAAATGAAAAATTATATTAAATAATATTTTTACTAATTAATTTTAGCAATATAAAAACAATGAAAAATTAGATTTTAATAAAATTATTTATTAAATAGTTATTATTAATGAATGTTAAGTGTTTTTTATAATTATTATAATGATATTTTTTTGGTATTATAAATATTTTAAAAAAATTGAAAGTAATATATTATTATTTTTTATTATAAATTTTGATATAATTATGAATAAATAATTGTATCAAATTTTTATAATTTATAATAAAAATTAATTTTATTATTAAATAATAAATAATATTATTTTAATATTATCCTTACCAATATTAATAATTTTTTAAATTATAAACATAAATAATACATGGAATTATGACAATTATTATTAAAATAGAATTTAATTTTATAAAAATAAAATAAAACAATGATAAATGATTTAAAAAATGAAATAAACAAAAGGGGAATCAGGTTAGTAGGGTTAGGCTACGGGATAGGAGGCCGAGCAGTGGGAAGTCCAAGTCAGAGGTCATGGGTCAAGGGTTTCATCTTCGACAGTGGGTGAGGCCGAGTTGAAGTCTTAAGTGAGGAGATTTTATATCATTGATGTTAGAGACGAGGCATATTAAGCTTTAGAGGAGTTGTGGTTGAGGGTAAATAGGGAGTCACGAATTACGAGTTCAATTCTGATAGGGCTTCTTCGAAGTGATCATCAAAATCGAGATCTGATGTTTTCGATTATCGATCTAAACTGTTATGGATATGGTGAGATGTTCTTCATTGATGTTTTGTCCAAATTTGAATGCGTAAGTGTCCAAATTGGGTTCAAGATGTTGTTTCATTCTCTGATTCATTTATATCTAAAGTTGGGTTCGTTTCTTTAGTCCAAATCCTTCTGAATCTATCGTTTTGATTACCAATGTATTTTTTTTTGGATTTATCAATGCCTTAATCTATCTACCATCGTCTGCTGACTATTAGAGTTCATTTTCCAATAATCATTTTGAAATGTTCAACGTATTAACAATTTTTTCAACAATTATGACCGAATGGATTGGTTAGGTTATACATATTCTAATTTAAATAATCTTTCGAGCATATCATTTTTGTTATAAGATATTTTCAAAACTGTTTGTTGTGTTGTGAAAATAAGAGTTTGATGAAAATAATAAATTTAATCTATTTCTCTTATTCAATGAAATAAAAATTTTCTTGTACATATTTTTTCAATGTTGAAATATGATATCTCTAATTGTAGTGTAAGAGAGTCCATCTATCAGCAAGTTGGAAAGAAAATATTTATATATTAAATAGTAACCCTGACTATAAATAATGTATAGCTAGAAATATTGGGCACTGCCGCTATCTCTGCACTCTCTCCTTTTTGGTGCATCGTGGAATAAATTATCTTATTTTTAGAATATGAGAATTTTAGTGAAATCAATAACAATAAGAAAAAGAAAATACAAAGGGGTTGTATTCCTAATAAATTAGTAAGGGATTTAATTTATTTAAATTATTTTTTGATTTAATGGCGAAAATCTTTTAATTTCTCCTTAAAAATTTATTTTCTCATAATTGAGTTCTATTTTAAGATAATCATCATTATGTGTGAAATTATAATGTCAATTTATGTTTTTCTATTTCCAAATTAGTAATGAATTGAATTTATTAAATCAATGTTCTACTATAAGGAATTAATCTTCTATATTTTATGATATTGATTGGAATTATAATTATGAGTAATTGATTAATGAATTTTATACACACAAAGAGTGTTTGTTTATATTTCAAAATGGTATTTATAATTTTATTTATGTATTTTTATAGTAAGGGTTTGAATGATTTATTTTCATTTTATAAAAAATATGTTTTAATATACTAAATCATATAATTTTATCTACTCTTAACTATTTATTATTAAGTATCTATGGCTATGATATGTATATATATATATATATAACTATATTTGTAATAAGAAATTATTTATGTTCTTATGAAAATTATTATATTTATGTTTATCAAAAATATGTTTTAATTCTTGGTAATAATGAGTATATCTTTTTTTAATTTTTTTATTAAAGATGAATTTATTCTCTGATTATGAGTATTATATGTTCCATGTAATATATATATATATTGATGAAATACCTATTATCATTTTTATAATTGTATTTTCAGGTTATAATTTTATTATCATGCACATAGAAAATTATGCACGTTATCTTGCTATATTAAAATTAAGGACATCACATTTTCATATTTTCCCGACCATGCATTATTCGTGACAACGACATACGTTGCATTCATAATAAATTCATTATTTAAATTTAAATATTAAATTTTACTTCTGAAATTATTATGTATATATATTTATGAAATATTTAAATTTTTTTATTTTTATTTCATAATTTTATGTAAAAAAGATAAATATTATTTATTATGACCAATTATTTATATAAATAATAAATTTATTCTATGAATGAAAATTTTAATACATGGGAAGTTCAAGCAAACCATTATGGCCTGATTTTTGGTTGTAAAAAAACTCACAAGAGTTATCCAATGAAATTTAATATATTTATATTAATACACACTTATATATAAATATATGTGTTAATGTGTATCTTAATTCATTAAAATGTTTTTAAAATCATTAACTCTTGTGAATGTATGTATATGTAAAAAATGATTAATTTTTTGTCATAAAAGATGGCACGTGAACATTGTAAATATGGTAGGGAATTGTGGAGTGAAGCCATCCCTTAGAAAGTGGATAGGTCCTAGATATATATTAATGTTTGAAGATTCCATAGTGTTCTGTTTTCAAAATACTATGTAATGTTTTCTAAAAATCATTATATTATATTTAAATAAATATTATAATTTAATTAATTTCAAGCATGGTTTAGTATTTTAAAAGATACAAATTTGAACTCTTTTTTAAAAAGGTCTTTCGAAAAGTATTTTTATACTATATTTAAGAAAAACATTTCAAAGTTATTTTGAAAGAAATATTTCTTAAAAGGAATTTCAACAATTTTAAAACACCTTACTAGGAAATTTAATGCACATCCAATGTTTTAAATGTTTGACATAGGAATCATAGAGGCTCTATGTTAGATATCGACTCTTTTGAAGTTAGCATTCGCCGAAGTGTAGTAGACATTTGTTTTTTTGTTCCAATCTGATAAATTTGTGGTGTTATATAATCCTACAGAACCTAAACTAGTAAAAATCCATATACTCTTTAAATCAGTGTATAATTATTCTTCTAATTTTATAAAAAAATTAAACTGCATATATTTTAAAAAAATCTGAAAGTGTGCACTTGGGGTTTTATAATAATCCTCTATCTTTCTCGGTATGTGGGGGCCCTTACGATACAGAGAACTGGATATGGGTCACCAAGAGGATCATGTACCTAATAGAGATTCCAAAGGATGAAAAGGTAATGATTATAGCTTTTATACTTTAAGGTATCACTAGATAGTGGTGGGATATTATTCTTTAGGATGAAAGATATGAGGGTCTCGCATGTGATATCTTCAAAGACCTCTCATTTGAGAATTTTTTTACATGTACGATGATGTAAGAATTAGTGCATAAATTCATGTATATTTATTAGGGGTTGATAATGGGTTCCTCTTACTCTATACATTTTGAATATTTACTTCATTTATCTTTTATGTTGGATTAGAGAATGTCTCGTAAGACCATGAAATTTGAGATTGGAATTTTTGGATCTAATATGGTTGGTAATTAGTCTAGAATTGATGATGTTTGTAAAAGTAATTCCCAAGGCCCTAAAAATAAATATGGAGTTAGATGAGGACTACACTATGAGTTTCTTATCATCCTTTAGTGGACTTCCTATTGATACTTCATGTAGTAGTAATAGTGGGATATGTGATTCTGGCTAGAAAAATCGGAGAAAAAATGAATTTGAGTAGAAGATCATTATATCCTTCTCTAGGAGAGGGAGATCCTTAAAGCATTAACTATGGAAAACATATCATTATTTTTTTCTTTTTAGAGCCTCATATAATGTTTCATTAGTGTGGAATTATAGGTAATCAAAAACATTTCCAATTGGAGGAATCACAAACTAGGTCTCATGGTTGTCTGATTCTGGAGCAATAATTTTTCCATGGGACTCATTAGGTTCCTTAAATGTAGGTTCAGGCCATCAGAAGATGATCACTCAGTTAGTTTATAGATATCAAGGATATTTTTAGGAATATGATGTAAGAAGAGTGTATGTGATAGACCTAGTTTTGTTTGATTATTTATAGGTTCCATAAACCATTCATGGTTCAATCTTAATCTTCTCTACACTTTCTATTTATCATTTTTATACCAGTTTTTCCATTCATTTAAATATTCTCAAATTACTACTAAACTTAATTTTCATTTCTTGTTATCTTCGTTTTTAATTTCACTTGACATACCTATAGGGAAGACATATTTCCTTTGTTAGAGTTAGGCTGAGTTTCTAATAGATTTTTATATCTATTCTCACTTATATGATTTCACAATCAATGCGATGAAATGTTTTGATGTTATCTTTTAGGGAAAATTTATAATAAGATATCATTATCACATAGAATTTTATAAGAGGAAAATATCATTTATTCCACTTAAGGGATTTAATTTTTTTTGATCTGTGAATGAGAGGTTGGATCTAGAAGAGTGGGATGTGACTAATGCCAGATTATATCTATTATGGTGCATGTTTAATGCTTGGGTTTTTTCGGTTAATCCAACATTAGCCTCATCTTTTCATCTAATAGTGTAAATGTGTCATAATATTTTTAAAAATTACATTTATAGAATCTCTATTGGGATAGGAATTAAAATTATGATTAAATTCATGCTTGGAGTGGAACTGATATCGATTCCACCATATCATATAGCACTGGTTGAGTTGAAATATCTCAATGTACAACATGAGGATTTAGAAGAAATGTATTTTATCATAATGAGAACATCTCCCAGACATACTATGGTGTAGTTCAATGAGAATTGAGATGGTAGTATTTGATTGTGTGTAGACAATAGGATGTTTAACTAGGTGACAATGAAGAATCAATACCCATTACTAAGGATCGATGGATTATATGACTAGTTTCTATAATCATGGTGGTTCTCAAATAATGAATTTCATTAAGTATACACCTAGATTTTGTTTGGAAAGAAGGATACACCATGTTCACGAGTATATAAAAACTGTATAAGTTTCTTTTCATTCCTTTTGGCTTAAAAATTATCTAGTGGTGTTCATGTTTCCCCTGAAAAAGATCATCAATATGCATTCCAACTCCTACATTGTGGTGTTTTTTGATTATATACTTATATATTATAAGACATAACCCATGCAAGACAAACATTATACAAATAAAAAATGTAAATATTGAGCCCATATAATTTATATCAAATTGAAAATGTTTCACCTTTTGGATTTAGGAAGTGTGGTTCCTTGGGCATGTGATATATGAGGATAGAATTTCCATCGAACCAGAGAAGGTTAAGGCGTAATGTATTTTGAAAAAATTTAGAATATTTATGGTATTATGATATTTATTTGTTTGGATGGGTAATAAATATAGTTCATATAGGACTTATCAAGTTTTTAACCACCTATAATTACAATCATTGTTAAGGGTGTGAGGTTGGGGTGTACATATCATTGTGAAGAGGTGTTTCTTGAGCTAAATAAGAGATTAACAATAAAAATGATTATTAAATTTCTAGATCATGGGATTATTTATGCAATTTACTGTTATTGATAACTTTTTGGTTTTGGTACAATGTTGATACATAGAGATAAATTAATTTCCTATGGGTCACATCATCTATGAAAACATGAGTAGAACTTACCGATGCATGACTTAGAGTTGGTAGCTATGGTCCATGATCTAAAGTGTTGGAAACATGATATCATTAGTGAGAGGTTTTTGATTACATTAAAAATAATGGCCTCAAATATATCTTTTCTCAGTGGGATATAAACTAGAGATAGAGGATTTGGGTAGTGTATCTATATAAATTCTATATTAAAATAGGTTTTTCTCTTTTTAATGGTAATATCATCGAAGCTAATATCTGTATGAAATCACTAGAGACATGGGATCTTGGGGAATAACCTTTACATGAGGAATGTCATCCCATTAGTTTTATAGTGGGGTGGATTGTTGATTCAATTGAGGATAATGTTATGATGACATGCCCACCTTTAGTGATAAATCATCTTTGTCATACCATGTCAAAGTAATCAAAGAGTTAGACAGTGAGAATGTGGTGATGTAGGTTTGACTATATGGGGATGAATATATATTGTGTTAGTCCTTATATGATGATGATGAGATTTATATTCATGGGATAATTTTTTATAGATTAGTGAAAGGAGGAGTTGATAAGAGACTTTCATACTTTGAAATTGGTAGTGCAAACATGGTCAACGAAGATCTAACATGATATATGATATCGATTTTGATGGCTAGGTCTAAAGATGTATTACACTAGATTTGTTTTATGATGCCTTACCTATAAGAGGGTAAATTATGAGTATCGGTGTTTTTATGGATTGATTCATCTACTTCATATTCTAAAGTAGAAGTGGGATGATGATACCATGTACTTCAAAGAAGAGTTACCTCACACCCTAAAGAGTTTTGATTTCATTTGGGTGATATTTGATAGATTGATAAATATAGATCATTTATTACTAATCAACAAGACTCACTATATAGGTGAGTTGGAAATGTTGTATATCTAAGATATTGTTTGAATTCATGGAGTTCCTTATAATATCATATCATATAGGAATGAATATGTTCATTTAATTTTTAAAGGTTTTATGAAGGAAAATGGAACTCAATTGAGACTATGTTACATATATCCTCCATATAATGAAGGAAAATTAGAATAGAGGACTAAAATTATCATGGATATGTTTTGAAAATTCATTGTTGACTTCAGTGAAAAAAGATGTGATCATCTATCCAAGGTAATTAACAAATAAAAAAGTTTCCATGATTCTATTTAGATGAAACCATTTTAAGCTCTCAATAGAGACTCATGATACTAACCACTATGTTAGAAATATTTAGATGAGATTGTAATTGATGGGATACGTATGGTGCCTGAGACATCATAGAGGGTGATGTTGATAATGAAGAAGATGGTTACTACTTAGAGTAGGAAGTGATCTTATACCAACCACAAGATGACAATATGTCTTATTTGATCATTTTAGACCACAAAACATGTCTGATAAGTGGATTACATATTGGACCTTCCTTTATCCTATCATAGTATTCATGATGTGTTTTAAATTTTTTAACTTCAAAGGTATATGAATGATCCTGCACATGTGATCAATTGTAATGACATTGAGTTTGAACCAGATGTAGATTTTTTGGAGTGCTTAGGTAAGATTATTGACTACAGTGAAAAGGTTTTTTAGGTAAAGAGACTTCCACTTGTCTGAGTCCATTGACAAGATGGGTGGATTAAATAAGTGGCTTGGAAGTGATAATCTAAGGTTTGAGCTCACTTGATCAAGCTATTTAATATAGAAATATAAAGATACTTCATGGAGATAAGAATTCATTATAGGGGTTAATTATAACATTATCCATATTTTATTATTTTCAAAACCCCTTTAGAATATAAATTATAATCACTTTAAGTAAAAATTTAATATTTTTCAATTTTTTCCCTAACATAGAACATTGGGTCAACGCAAGGGTAAATGATTTATACCTGTATATAGAATGGTTTTTGGGAGTTACAAAAAGGTAACTATATTTTTATAAAGGTTACATAAGGGTAAGCTAGGAATTAAATATTGGTAAGTTGATTTTTTTAGTAGCTATGTAAGGGTATCTTAGATTTTATAAAGGTTGTGTCAGGGTAAACACACACTATGTGAGGGTAGATCAAAGTCAATAAAAGGTAAATATTTTTTTGATGTTTATATAAGGTAAACCCTGAGTTTACAAAGGTTATGTAAGAGTATATCCCTTATCCTTAAATTAAAATATGAGGTACCTAATAGTAACACCATTTATCCCATACACAACACTATTTTTAGTGTAAAGGTAAATTTAAATATTTTTTTAATTTTTCTTATTTCTCCAAGAAACTCAAAAGAATTTTTATAGTTTAAAAATACTAAAATAAATATATTTAATTCCTTTAACTTATTTTATGTTTCTAACTCCTAATTTTGTATATTTTAAATTCTTGGTGATTTAAATTGTCATAAAATAAGAACTAAATGATATTTTTAATTAGGATTTCAATGTTGTGGTCCCTAATTCTAGAATTATCTTCTTAAAATATATTAAACATACCATTAAAATTGATTTTGATATCTTCTTGACTCTGGGTAGTCTAGAAACATTTAAAAATTGCCTCAAATTTCATCATTGAAGATTTTATGTTCTTCTTTCCGTTTTGGGTCATTATAGAACCCTCTTTTTATTTTTATTCCTCTATAAATCAATTTTGAAAGGATAATTGTAATTGGGTATTTGTAATTTTATTATTGTAAAACTTTTTTCTTTTTTATTTTTTAATAAATGATAAAGAATAATTAAATGGGGAAAACATGTAATTATTGAAGAATGATAACGGATTAGAATGTCCATTTAAATATTATTCTAGATAGATAAGTTATCATTTCATGTTTAAATTATAACGAACAAAGAAGTTTTTAGCACATGCGGTGACATAAATTGATAATTTTGACATTATCTAAAAGTAAGAAATTATTATAATTTTTTTGTATTTATTTATTTTTTGAAATAATATATAGGGAATGGGTTATAGGAATATATGGTGATCACATTGAACTAATTATTACATCGGAATGTTACAAGTGATGGTTCATTGAAAAACATTTGGATTTGAGGCTAAAAATATTGCGGTAATATGTTCGCTATCATATAGAGTCCATTTCAATGAATGTTTTCATGATATTAAATTGTAAAATTTTATGTTTTAGACCATGCTTGAGTTTGATTACATGTGTCTCTATGTGTAGCGTATGTGACCCATGTTTGAGTTTTATCAAACGTGTGTGTGTTTTGATATTGTATCTGAATTTTGACATGCGTTGTTTTCTATCAATATATATGTGAAAATATGATAAAACTATTTTCATGTGTTGTATTTTTTATATTATGTGTTTTTGTTTTATTATTTGTATGAAGTGTGAGGTGTACTTGTCATAACTTTGTGTACCTAGGGAAAATCATGTTTTAGACACTATGTGTGACATGATGAAAATATTGAGTTAGATGACAAGATATGGACATAATTTTGGACTATATTGGGGGTATGATGTCTTGATGTGATATAAAATGAGAGTAGATAGTGGAGAATGATGGTATTTGGACACCTGACCTGATACATGGTGCCGGGATATGACAACCTTACAACCTAACTTCTGGCAGTGTCAGATTGTGATGGCCTTATGACATGACTCATTTGAGAGATGGGAATTAGAAACTTTTTATTCGAACTGGACACTCATTAACCATATCTCGGAAATGGAATGTATGTGGATACCTTTTGGTCAACATGGGTTCATGAATTTTGTTATGAATACAATTTCTGTATGGAGCTAATGTTGTTATGGATGAGGGTTTTTTGTGTATTGGTTAGTCCACTACCACTTGAGACATGATTAAATGTTTTTTTGTTGAAAATTAAATTATTTTCATGAAACACACTCTTATGAATTCAACCTCCTATCAAAGATACATTGGTGACTTGAATTGTGACGCATGAGAGAGATGAGGCTGGACAACCTTGTGGCCTAACTTGAGTCTCGATAGGCTTGTTTTGGATATAAAATACATGTAGAAACCATATGATCAAATATAGTTCATGAGTTATTTTATGACTATGATTTTAGCCTAGAGCTGAAGAAGGTAACCCTAAAGGTATGTGGTGGCTTGGTTAGAGCACAACCCCTCGATGCATGATTGAATTATTATTTTTTAAATTATTTTATTATCATGAAATACAATCGTATAATTGTGTACTCTTGTCTTGGAAGAATTGGTGGTATCTAACTAGGTTTATACTCACCTCCCTTATAGAGTCATCATGATAATTATGCAAAATTCATGATCAAGCATATAGGAATGGGAAAGGCCCTACTGATAGGGAGATAGAATACAGAGCAACGAGATTAGAGGTGGTACAATGATATACCTTGGATTTATACTATAGTGATATATTTACTTACTCTTCTTCCTCGTACATTTATTGTATTTCCACTTTTTTTAGTCCTTGGTCTATTATTTTATATGAATTGAGATATTTAACATGTAATTTGTTATAAAATTGTTTATCTATCCCATGGTGTTGTTATTTATAATTTTCTTAAATGATACTGAGTGTATAGTCTCCACACTAATAGAACTTGGAACCTCACTTATATTCGAAATCCTCTTACGTAAATGGAGTCACGAATGAGTCCATGTGTCCCTAATACTTAAAAAATTGTTATTTGGGATGAGGTGTTACAAATATTACATGATTTCACATATTACCTAAGATTAAGATGTTACTAATGATTATTATCCTTTTTAGACACTATTTTTGGTAATCAATTTGTATAATTTCTGAACATCTAGAATCTAATGTGTCAGATATTTTACATAATCTCATTTATTAGATTACTCATCCATTTTCTTCAATAAAGATCTCAATGTAAAACTCTGACATAGAAAAACAAATTCATTAATCCTTTATGAAATTCCATTGGGTTCTTTTTCCCACATTTCAAACACAAATAATGATGAATGATATTTGCTTTATTATATTCATCACTGTATATTATTTTAAACTAAATCATTCTCTTCTTTTGTGTGTGTAATTTTTTTGGGATGTATTATGCTGTTAATCATAACTTAAGATAGTTGGGTGAACATAACATTGATATTTTCAAGACTAGTAGTTATGCCATTTAGTACATTTTTATGATAATTCTTCTTTGACCATCTTATTCATTAGGAACTTTATTCCTTATGAATATATAAATTACTAAAAACAAAATGTTTAACATGAGTAATAACATCATAGGATAATTATCATAAATAAACACATGAAAATTTAACCCAAATATGTCTTATTCAATAAAAAATCATGAAAAACTATTATAACACACTTTATTCCTTCTAGGTTACTTTACTATTGGTCATCCCATACTTCTTTTCATAATCCAATATAGTAATTTGGAAATGAATTATTTATAATGGTTTGGAAAGAGGATATGACCAACCAATGTATATCCCTTAGGAGAGTTAAACCAGGTCTACAGTTTGTCCTCTTTGTTATACACATGATGAAGATAGGTTTAATATTCAACCAGTATTTTTAATATTTTTAAATCTAGGTGAATATATTCTAAATACATTATCCACATGTAGTATCTAGATATAAATTTTATTTCATTTGAAACCACAGACTAAAGATTTAAAATTTCAAGATTTTACAATATACTTAGACTCATTTTAAAGGTTTTCACTCTGATTTTATAACACTAATACATAAAATAACTAAACTAATATATACAAATAAATAAACCACTCTCTAATAGATATTGAGGTTCCCCAGACCTAAACTATTTTTTCTAGTGGTAAAAACAAAAAAAATATTCATAAGATTCGATACAAAGTGAGATAACCCAAGATAAACATATTATTATTGTATATAAATTCTTTAAATTAAACATTACATATCATAAATAAATACATCAACCAATGAATAGAAGGTTTCATATATATGAGAAATAGATACAAACACATTTTACTTTATAATCCATACAAACATTTATCTTATAATTGATCCATACTAGACATCCTTCTTTAAACATAATATGTAATGCTCATATTTATAAACTAGGGAATATAAAAATAATAAATTAATGAGATAAAACTTTTATTAAGTGAAAAAAATAAAAAAATATGTTATCAATGTTTATATTGTGAGAACATCAAAAAACATTATTATATAAGAATTATCTTATAAAAAAGAATTTGTAACAACAAGATCATTCCATAATTCATAAAAAAATTAAATATTATTTAAAATTAACAAACATGTACCAGAGAATTAGAGTGTGAGATAATATATACGAACCATGAAGTATAACAATAAACATATGATATTATATGTGGAATGTCAGGGCAATATAAAATAAAAAGAACTTGGTAGAAAGAATAAGAATAAAAAAAATATGATATTCCAAAAAAAAATCAACCCTTCCATCATATAATGTTATTAACAATTTTTTATATTTAAAATATTTTAATAAAAAAATATATTCTTAATTTTTTGGACAATAAAAATGTCCACACATTCCACAACGAATAAAAATATATTCATTAAATTGAATTTTAAAAAACAAAATATCCACACATTGTTTCATTATCTCATAAGATATAAGTCCTTAATGAAATTATAATAGAGAAATATTGGACTACACCAATGAGAAAGAAATTATAGAAACTCATTAATTCTAAGAAAACTGGAAAGCATGAATATTTTAAACAACACATACATTTCTGGTAGAAAAGAGACAGGTATCAAGAAACATTCCCTAGAACATTAAAAATCCATCGAGAGATAGAAGTTGGATGGTCACATAAGAAATATACCCTATTTAACATAAGAGAATTAATGATGTCGATATTCATGAAAAATCTTTTTTAGGATCATTGAAAAAATCATTTGAAATATAATATTTTGTTGTTTTAGGATCATTGGACAAATCATTTGGAATATAATAGTAAATATCACATTTTTTTTACAATCACTAAGTTTTATATTTATTTGGTAAAATAATTTAAAAATTTGAATGATTATTCATTGATAATTACTGTAATAATAGTTAATGGATGTGTTCAAATGGAAAAGGATTAAAATATATTTTCAAAAACTTTTTTAACATTTTTCTAAAATTTTATGATTCTGGTGACATTCGAAAGTCTTCATGAGAATGTGAAGTGATTTTTTTATAAAAAAATATAAATTTTAATTTTTGTATTCAACAGAAAATCCTTGTAATATAATTAATGGTTTAGTGGAGAAAAATTATACTCTTTCAAAATAAAGGTAAATCTTTTTAAATTTTTATAATACCTTTGTAAAAAACTTATATCATTATAAAAGTAATAAAACAACAATTTAAAAATTATTAATTTAAAATATAAATTCTACCAGAAGTAGCACATATTTGATTATCCAAATAAAAATTGAGAACATTGGTAGGAATCAAAAACCTGGATATTGAATAAAAAGTTCTTATATGTGAAGGATGATAATTATTCTACGCAACATTATACAATTATTAGAATGAAAATTATAAAGAAGGATTTTTGAATTAAAAATTATTTTTTCCATATAAAGGAATAAAAAATACCATTTAATAAAAATTTATGGTGGAAGAAGAAAAAAATAGAAGAATAAATTTCATGAAGAAACATCCTAACTCAATGAATTATGTTTTGAGTTATCAATATAATTTACCAATTTTGTGTCACATCTTTTGAAATCCATTGAAAAAAAGATGTATTTTTAAATCTATTTAATTCCATAAAAATTATGAAAAATGGATTCTCTAGTGTAGTATATACTTCATAAAAGTATAATAAAGTAACAAATAAATCAAATGTCTCAATGAAATAAAATTGAGAAAATAAAAACCCGTAAAAATATCTTATTTTTTTATGTAATATTAATTATAAAGATATTTTAAAATAGGTATGTGAAAATCACTAGTGAAAAGGGAATACACTCTAAATAAATATTATAGAGGAATATACACAAAATATAAAAATAATTTTCAATATTTAAAATTATAACTTCCCAAAATAATATTGAGTAAAGAAACACACTTACCTTATATTCCAATTTCATTGAACACACTCTAACCTCGTTGAGAACATGAACATTATCTTAAAGTACATCATGGAAATAGAGGACATGGAACATAATCTACTGAAAAAATATTATGAATGTGAAATATACTTGTTGGATAACTAAAATGGTAATATATTAAAGATAACATTAAAATAATGTATTTATTTTGGGATTTTTCTAAGATTTAATTTTTCATCTTTTATGTGCTAACCAGTAGAGGCCCTTTTCGATTAATCTTTGCGATATGTTCAATGTAATAACAATTTTTTCAACAATTTCAGTCAAATTCAGTATTCCAATTATCCATGTTGTTATTTTATTCATACTTTAAGAATATAAATTTTTGTTATAATTCGTTTTCAAATCTATTTTTAATGTTGTGAAAATAAGGATTTGATGAAAACCGAAGAAATTAATTTATTTCTATTATTAAATGCATTGAATTTTCCCTTTCACAGTTTTTTTCACCTATTTTACAAGATATATGTGGTAGTATTGAAAGACAGTCCATCTATTATAATGTTGGGAATAATATATATATATATATATATATATTAAATAGTATCACTGACTATAAATAATGTATTTTTGGAAATATTGTGCTTCATTGTGGTATACAAAAATTATTTAGAGAATATCAGAGTTTTATTGAGATCAACAAAAATCTAAAGAAGAAGATCTAATGGGGGATATTTGTATAAGAAATTGGAAAGATATTTCATTTATTTATGTTACTTTTTTATTTTCTAGTGAAAAGGGTTTAATTATTATAAAAAATTTATTTTCTCATAATTGTGTTCTATTTTATGATAATCCATAGTAAGGGTGAAATTATATTTTCAATGTATGGTTTTAAATTACCAAATTAGTAATGAATTGAATTTATAATTGTTAGGTTCTTCTGTAATGAATTAATATTCTATATTCAATGACGTTTCTTAGAATTATAATTATGAATAATTTCTTAAAGAATTTTCTATTTGAAAAGAGTTGTATGTATATATTTCAAAGTGGGATTCCTTGTTTTAATTATGTATTTTTATGGTAATGGGACAAATTAATTATAAATGTTTCATGAAATTTATGTTTTAATGTATTGAAACATGCACTATTACTTCTGTTTCACTACATATTATTACTTTTCAATGGATAAAGTTTATATATATAAATAAATACTTTCGTAACATGCCCTTATTTATGTTCTAATGAAAATAATTATATTTATTTGAATAAAAAATATGTTTTAATTCATGTTAATTATGAATATGGTTATTTATCAATGTTTTGATTAAACTTGGGTTTATTCTGCAATTATGAGTATCATAAGTTTCATGTCATATATATAATGTTGAAACACTTATTATCATGTTTATAATTGTATTTTCGTGTTATAATTTTCTATCATGCGTATAGAAAATTAAGCACGTCATCGTACTATATTGAAATTAAGGACGTACCATTTTCATATAGTTATAGACATGCATTATGCATAACATCAACAAACCTTGAAATCATAATAAATTCATAATTTAAATTTAATATTTAAGTTTTCATCCAAAAATTATTTTGTTCATCATTTTCTTCATGCTTTAAAATGTTAAGTTTAAGATGATTATTTTATAATTTTATGTGAAAAAGATAAATATTATTTATTATGACCAAATATTTATATGAATAATAATTTTATTACATGATGGAAAATTTGAAAACATGAAATGTTCATACAAAGGCTTGTGTCATGTGTTTTGGTTGTAACAAAACTCGTAATAGATATCCAATGAAAGTTAATATCATTTTATATATACATATTTGTATATAAATATAAGTGTGAATGTGTATCTTAATTCATTGATATGTTTTAATAATAAAAAACTAAAGTGAATATATATATAAATAAATAATGATTAATTTCATTTCATAAAAACCGACACTAGAAAAACGTAAATATCACTGGGAATTGGGCAGTGAACCCATTACTTGGAAATTCGGTAGGCCCAAGATAGCCTTCAAATTTTCATGTTTCCGTTTTTTTTCAAAATCTTTCATAATGTTTTCAAAAAATAACTGGATTATATTTATTGTAATATTTGAACATAAATAATTTCAAAAGTGGTATAGTATTTTAAAATTAAATTAATTTCAATTAATTTTTCAAAAGGTATTTCAAAAATTATTTTTATGCTATATTTCAGAAAACAGTTCACAATGTTATTTTCAAAGAATGATGTACTAAAAGGTATTTCAACAATTGAAAACCCCCTTACTGGAAAATGTAATGTGTATCCCATGTTTCAAATGGTTTTTATAGGAATCATAGAAGCTCTAAGTCAGATATCGTTTATTTTAGATTTAGAGCTCATGAATGTGTTGAAGGCATTTTTTTGTTCAAATATGATAAATGTAAGGTGCTGTATAATCCTCAAGAACCTAGATTGATAAAATGTACAATATTTTATAAAGCATTGAGTAATTGTTCTGTTATTTTTATAAGAAAATTACACAATATGTTTTATCACGTAATTTGAAAGCGAGAGCTCAGGGCGTTAGAATTTGTATGAGAGGAACGATATAGAAAACATTGGAGATTAGATGTTTTCCATTAAAGGGAAAAAATAATCGTGGTAAAGTATACTTTAGATAGTTATGTCCACTCATAAATTATTTAATTTTGAAGATAAATATTCAATATTTTCAAATTCTAATAAATGAATTATGAGGGTGCAATTCATTTAAGTGAGTGGGGGGGGGGATGTAACATCCTAATAAAATTAAACTGAAATTTATTTTTAATTAAATACTTAATTTATAATTTAAATAACTCAATAGTTATTTTTATTATATATTAATATTAAATATTCAAATTAGAACAATAATACCTAAAAACAATAATTTTAAAAAAAAGAATGTAAATAAATAATGATAATTATGACAATCATAAAAGAAAAATTATATTAAATAATATTTTTAATAATTAATTTTAGCAATATTAAAACAATTAAAATTAGATTTTAATAAAATTATTTTTTAAATAGTTATTATTAATGAATGTTAAGTGTTTTTTATAATTATTATAATAATATGTTGTTGCTATTATAAATATTTAAAAAAATTTAAAAGTAATATATTATTATTTTTAATTATAAATTATGATATAATTATGACTATAATTATTTTATCATCTTTTTATAATTTATAATAAAAATTAATTTTAATTTTATACCATAAATGATATTATTTTAATATTATCATTACCAAGATTTTTAATTTTATTATTTTTTAATTATAAACTTAAATAATACATGGAATTGTGACTATTATTGTTAAAATAGAATTTTATTTTATAAAAATAAAATAAAATAATGATAAATGATTTAAAAATGAAATACACAAAAGGGGAATCGAGTTAGTAGGGTTAGGATACGGGATAAGAGGCCGAGCAGTAGGAAGTCCAAGTCAGAGATCATGGATCTAGGGTTTCATCTTCGACTGTGGGTGAGGCCGAGTAGAAGTCTTCATTAAGGATATTTCATAACATTGATGTCAGAGACGAGGCATATAAAGCTTTAGAGAAGTTGAGGTCAAGGGTAAATAGGGAGTAGGGAATTACGAGTTCGATTCTGATAGGGATTCTTTGAAGTGATCATCAAAATCTAGATCTGATGTTTTCGATTATGGATCTAAACCATTTTGGAGATGGTGAGATGTTCTTCAAAATTGGGTGCAAGATGTTGTTTTTTTCTCTGATTCATATATATCTGAATGTGGGTTTGTTTTTTAGTCTGAATCCTTCTGAATCTATTTTTTTGATTACCAATTTAATTTTTTTGGATTTATCAATGACTTATTCTATCTTCCATCATCTTCTGACTATTAGAGGTCATTTTCCAATAATCATTGTGAAATGTTCAACGTATTAACAAATTTTTTAACAATTATTACAGAATGGAGTGGTTTGGTTATCAATATTTTTATTTAAATATTCCTTAGAACATATCATTTTTGTTATAGGTTATCTTTGAATCAGTTTTTTGTGCTGTGAAAATAAGAGTTTGATGAAAACAAAAAATTTAATTTATTTCTCTCATTAAATGCAATTTATTTTTTCTTGTACATCTTTTTTCAATGTTGAAATATGATATCATTACTTATAGTGAAAGAGAGTCCATCTATCATCAAGTTGGAAAGAAAATATTTATATATTAACTAGTAACACTGACTATAAATAATGTATAGCTAGAAATATTGGGCAGCACCGCTATCTCTGCGCTCTCTCCATTTTGGTGCATCGTGGTATAAATTATCTTATTTTTAAAATATGATAATTTTAGTGAAATCAATAATAATAAGAAGAATAAAATACTAAGGGGTTGTCTTACTAATAAATTACTAAGGGATTTTATTTATTTAATTTTTTTGATTTAATGGTGAAAAGGTTTTATTTTCTCCTCAAAAATTTATTTTCTCATAATTGTGTTCTATTTTAAGATAATCATCATTATGGGTGAAATTATAATGTCAAAGTATGTTTTTCTATTTCCAAATTAGTAATGAATTGAATTTATCAATGTTATATTCTACCATAAGGAATTAATCTTCCATATTTTATGATATTGATTGGAATTATAATTATGAATAATTTCTTAATGTATTTTCTACACACAAACAGCTTTATGTATATATTTCAAAATGGTATTTCTAATTTTATTTATGTATTTTTATGTTAAGGGGTTGAATTATTAATTTACATTTTATAAAAAGTATGATTTAATATACTAAATCATATAATTTTATATACGTCTCACTCTTTATTATTAAGTATCTATGGCTATGATATATTTTTACATAACTATATTTGTAATTAGAAAATATTTTTGTTTATATGAAAATGAATATATTTATGTTTATAATTTTTTTTAATTCATGGTAAGAATGAGTAGATCTATTTCTAAATTTTTTATCAAACATGAATTTATTCTCTGATTATGAGTATTATAAGATCTATGTCATATATATATTTATGGATGCAATATTTATTATAATGTTTATAATTGTGTTTTCATGTTATAATTTTATTGTCATGCACATAGGAAATTATACACGTCATCATGCTATATTAAAATTAAGGACATCATATTTTCATATAGTCCCGACCAAGCATAATTCATTACATTGACATACCTTGCATTCATATTATATTCATGATTTAAATTTATATTTTAAGGTTTACTTCTAAAATTATTATGTATATATAGTTATGAAATATTTAAATTTTTTTATGTTTTTTTATAATGTTATGTAAAAAAGATAAATATTATTTATTATGACCTATTATTTAATGAATAATAAACTTATTCTATGTATGAAAATTTTAATACATGTGAAGTTTATAAAAACCATTATAGCCTGAGTTTTGGTTGTAACAAAACTCACAAGTTTTACCGAATGATAGTTAGTATATTTATATTTATAGACACTTATATATAAATATATGTCTTAATGTGTATCTTAATTCATTAACATGTTTTCAAAATCATAAACACTAGTGAATATATGTATATGTAAATAAAGATTTAATTTTTGTCAAAAAAGACGACACCTGAACATTGTAAATATGGTATATAATTGTGGAGTGAACCCATCCCTTGGAAAGTGGATAGGTCCAAGATATACATTAATGTTTCATGATTCCATAGTGTTTTGTTTTCAAAATCCAGCGTAATGTTTTCAAAAAATCATTATATTATATTTAAATAAATATTTTAATGTAATTAATTTCTAAAATCGTTTAGTATTTTAAAAGATAAAAATTTCCACTCTATTTTAAAAATTATTTTGAAATGTATTTTATACTATATTTTAGAAAATAAATTCTCAAAGTTATTTTTAAAGAAAAATTTCTCAAAAGATATTGCAACAATTTAAAAACAACTTACTAGGAAATTTAATGTTCATCCCATGTTTTAAATGTTTGACATAGGAATCATAGAGGCTCTATGTTATATATTGGCTATTTTGAAGTTAGTATGCATAGAAGTATAGTAGAAATTTGTTTTTTTGTTCAACTCTGATAAATTTAAGGTGTTATATAATCCTACAGAACCTAAATAAGTGAAAATCCATCTACTCTATAAATAAGTGTATAATTTTTCTGTTACTTTAATAATAAAATTAAATAGCATGTCTTTGCACAAAATCTCAAATCATGTGCTTGGGGTGTTATAATAATCCTCAAACTTTCTCGGGAAGTTGGGGCCCCTACGATACAAAGAACTGGATATGGGTCACCAAGAGGATCATGCACCTAGTTGAGATCCCAAATACTCAAAAGGTAATTATTATAACTTTTATACTTTAAGGTACCACTAGATAGTGGTAGGATATTATTCTTTAGGATGAAATATGTGAGGGTCTCACATGTGATTTTATCAAAGACCTCTCATTTGAGGATTTTTTTACATGTACGATGAAGTAAGAATTAGTGTAAAAATTCATGGATATTTTTTAGGGGTTGAAAATTGTTTCTTTTTACTCTATAAATTTTGAATATTTACTTCAATTCTCTTCTATGTTGGATAATAGAAAGGCTGGTAAGGCCATGAAATTTTAGATTGGGATTTATGGATCTAATATGGTAGGTAATTAGTTTGGAATTTATGATGTCTGAAAAAGTAATTCCCAAGGCCCCAAAAATTAAGAAGGATTTAGATGAGGACTACACTATGAGTTTCTCATCATCCTTTAGTGGACATCCTAGTGATACTTCATGTAGTAGGAAGAGGGGGTATATGATTATGGCTAGAAAAATGGGAGAAAAATGATTTTGAGTAAAAGATCATTATATCCTTCTATGGGAGAGGGAGGTCCTTAGAGATTTAACTATGGGAAAACATAACATTATTTATTTTCTTCTAGAGACTCATATCAAGTGTAATTAGTGTGGAATGATAGGTAATCATCAACATTTCTAATTTAAGGAATCACAAACTAGGTCTCAAGGTTGTTTGATTCTAGGGCAATAATTTTTCCATGGGACTCATTAGGTTCCTTAAATGTAGGTTCAGATCATTATAAGATATTGACTCAATTAGTTCATTGATATCATGGATAAGGTTAGGCATATGATGTAAGAAGTGTGTATATGATAGACCTAGTTTTGTTTGATTATAAATAGCTTCCATAAACCATTCAAGGTTCAATCCTGATCATCTCTTCACTTTCTATTTATCATTTTTATATGGGGTTTTCCATTCATTTAAATATTCACAAATTACTACTAAAAATTATTATAATTTCCTATTATCTTCATATTTTTTTTCTCTCAACATACCTATAGGGAATAAATTTTCTCTTAATTAGAGTTATGCTAAGTTTCTAGTATAATTTTATAGCTATGTAAATTTACATCATTTCACAATCAATGCGATGAAATGTTTTGATGTAATCTTTTGGGGAAACTTTATAATAAGATATCATTATCACATAGAATGTTATAAGAGGAAAATATCCTTTGTTCCACATAAGGGATATAATTTGTTTTACCTGTGTGTGAGAGGTTGGATCAGGAAAAGTGGGTTGAGAATAAAGCCAGATTAGATCTATTATGGTACATTTTCCCCGCTTGGGTTTTTGTGGTTGATCCATCAGTAGGCACATCTTTTCATATAATTATGTAAATGTGTCATAATGTTTTTATGAATTACATTTATATAATCTCTACTGAGATAGAAATTAAAATTACGATTAAATTCATGCTTGGAGTGAAACAGATATCGATTCCACCATATCATATAGCACTGGTTGAGTTGAAATAACTCAAGGTACAACTTGGGGATTTAGAGGAAATGTATTTTATCATAATGAGAACATCTACGGGACATACTATAGTGTAGTTCAATGAGAATTGGTATGGTATTTTTTGGTTGGGTGTGGACTATATGATGTTTAACTAGGTGAAAATTATGAATCAATACCCATTACTAAGGATATATGGATTATATGGCTAGTTTCTATAATCATGATGGTTCTGCAATCATGAATTTTGTTAAATCTACCACTATATTTTGTTTGTAAAGGAGGATAGACAATGTTCAAGAGTATATAAAAACTGTATAAGTTTCTTTTCATGCCACTTGGGTTGAAAAATTATCTAGTGGTGTTCATATTTCCCATGAAAAAGATCATTATTATGCATTCCAACTCCTTCATTGTGGTGTTTTTCTGATGATATCCTAATATATTATAAGACTTCACACATGAATACCAAACATTATGAAATTAAACTAAGTAAATATTGATCCCATATAATTTATACCAAATTGTAAATGTTTCCCCTTTAGGATTTAGGAGGCGTGGTTCCTTGGGCATGTAATATATGATGATGGAATTTCTATCGAACCAGAGAAGGTTAAGGCATAATGTATTAGGAAAAAATTTGGAATATGATTGAGATTATGAAATTTCATTGTTTGTATGGGTACTAAATGTAGTTCATATAGGACTTATCAAGTTTTTAACCACCTATAATAATGATCATTGAAAAGGGTGTGAGGTTGGGGAGGACATATCATTGTGAAGAGGTGTTCGTTGAGTTAGAGAAGAGATTGGCGATAATACTGATTATTAAATTTCTAGATCCTAGGATTAAATATGCCATTTAGTGTGATTTCTAATGTTTTGTTTTTGGTACAATTTTGATACATAGAGATAAATTAGTTTACTATGGGTCACATCATTTATGAAAACATGAGTAGAACATACCGATGCATGACATAGAGTTGGTAGATATGGACCATGATCTAAAGTGTTGGAAACATTATATCATTAGTGAGAGGTTTTTTGATCAAATGAAAAATAATGGCCTCAAATATATCTTCTCTCAGTGGGATATAAACTTTAGGTAGAGAATTTGGGTAGTGTATCTATATAAATCTACATTAAAATAGACTGTTCTCTTTTTAAAGGTAATATCATTGAAGCTAATATCGGTATGAAATCACCAAAGACATGGGATCTTCGTGAATAACCTTTACAAGAGGAATTTCATACCATTAGTTTGATAGTGGGGTGGAGTGGGGATTCAATTGAGGGTAATGTTATGATTACATGTGCACCTTTAGGGATATATGATCTTTGGTATACCATGTAAAAAAAACAAAAGAGTTAGAAAGTGAGTATGTGGTGATGTAGGTATGCCTATATGGGGATGGATATATATTGTGTTAGTGCTTATATGATGATGATGTGATTTAAATCCATGAGATAATTTTTTTTTATATTTTTTAAGGGAGGAGTTAATTAGAGACTTTCATACTTTTAAATTGGTAGTACAGCCATGGTCAACAATGATGTAACATGATATATTATATATGTTTTGATGGCTAGGTATAAAGAGGTATTCCACTAGATTTGTTTTATGATCCCTTACCTATAAGAGGTTAAATTATGAGTATCATTGTCCCTATGGATTGTTTCATCCACTTCTTATTCTAAAGTAGAAGTGGGATAATGATACCATGTACTTAAAATAAGAGTTACCTCACACCCTAAGGAGTTTTGATTTCATTAGGGTGATATTTGATCGACTGATAAATATAGATCATTTCTTACTAATCTACAAGATTTACTATATAGGTGAGTTGGAAATGTTGTATATCTGATATATTGTATGAATTCATGGAGTTCCTTATAATATCATATCATATAGAGATAAATATGTTCATTTCATTTTTTAAAAGGTTTTAAGAAGGAAAATTGAACTCAATTGAAACTAAGTAACATATATAATTCATATAATGATGGAAAATTAGAGTAGAGGATTATAATTATCATGGATATGCTTTGAGAATGGATCATAGACTTAAGTGGAAGAAGAAATGATCATCTTTCCTTGGTAATTCTCATATATATTTTTTCCATTATTATATTTAGATGAAACCATTTTAAGATTTCAATAGATACTCATGATACACACCACTATGTGAGAAAAATTTAGGTGAGATATAAATTTATGGGTGAGTATGGTGCCTAAGACATCATGGAGAGTGATGTTGATAATAAAAAAGCTATTTAATACTCAGAGTAGGAAGTGATCTTATACTAACCACAAGATGACACTATGGCTTATTTGATTGTTTGAGACCACAGAACATGTCTGAGAAGTGGATTACATATTGGACCTTACTCCATCTTATCACAATATTCATGATGTGTTTTAAATTTGTTAACTTCAAAGGTACATGAATTATCATGCACATGTGATCAATTGTAACGACATTGAGTTAGAACTAGATGTATATTTTTTGGAGTTCACAGTTAAATTATTGATTACAATGAAAAGGTTTTGTAGGTGAAGAGACTTACACTTTTCTGAGTCCAATGACAAAATGGGTGGATTAAATAAGTGGTTTTTTAGTCATAATATAATGTTTGAGCTCACTGGCTCAAGCTATTTAATATAGAAATCAATAGATACTTCATGGGGATAAGAATTCATTATAGGTTTAATTGTAACATTATCAATATTTTATTATTTTAAAAACCCCTTTAGGATATAAATTATAATCACTTTAAGTAATAATTTATTATTTTTCAATTTTTTTACCCTAATATAGAACACAGGGTCAATGTAAGGGTAAATGATTTATACCTTTATATAGAATGGTTTTTTGGAGATACAAAAAGGTAACTATAAATTTATAAAGCATACATAAGGGTAACCTAGGAATTAAATATTATTATGTTGATTTTTTAGTAGCTATGTATGTGTATCTTTGATTTTATAAAGGTTGTGTAAGGGTAAACACACGCTATGTGAGGGTAGATCTAAGTCAAGTAAATGTAACTAATTTTATTCAAATTTTATATAAGGTAAACACTGAGTTTACCAAGTTTATGTAAGGGTATATACCTTAACCTTACATTAAAACTATGAGGTACCTAATGGTAGCACCATTTTGCCCATACAGAACACTGTTTTTGATGTAAAGGTAATTTTAAAAGATTTTTTAATTTTTTTTCATTTATCTAGAAAACTAAAATGAATTTTGATAGTTTGAAAATAATGAAATAAATAGATTTAATTCCATTAAATTATTATAATATTCTAACTCTGAATTTGGTATATTTTAAATTCTGTGTGATCTAAATTGTTATTAAATAAGAATTAAATGGTGTTTTTAATTAGGATTTCAATGCTGTGGTCCCTAAATCTAGAATTCTCTTCTTAAAATAATTAAACATTCCATTCACATTGATTTTGATATCTTCATGACTCTGGGTAGTCTAGAAACCCTTAAAAATGGTCTGAAATTTCATCATTGGATTTTTATGTTCTTCTTTCCATTTTGGGTCATGGTAGCACCCTCTTTCTATTCTCATTCCTCTATACATCAATTTTGAATGGATAATTGTAAGTGGGTATTTGAAATTTTTTTATTGCGAATCTTTTTTCTTTTTTATTTTTTTAATAAATGATAATGAATAATTAAATGGGGAAAACATGTAATTATTGAAGAATGATAATGAATTAGCATGCCTATTTCAATATTATTTTAGATAGATAAGGTATCATTGCATGTTTAATTTATAACGAATAAAAAAGTTTTTAGCACATGCTGTGACATAAAATGATAATTTTGACATTATCTAAAAGTGATAAATTATTATCAAATTTTATGTACTTAATTATTTTTTGAAATAAAATATAGGGAATTTGTTCTAGGAATATATGGGGATCCCATTAAACAAACTAATACATAGGAATGTTTCAAGTGATGGTTCATTGAAAAAAATTTGGATTTGAGGCTGCATATCTTGATGTAATATGTTCCATATAATGTAGAGTCCATTTCAAGGAATGTTTTCATGATATGAAATTGTAAAATTTTATATTTTAGACCATGCTTGAGTTTGATTACATGTGTGTCTATGTGTAGCGTATGTGACCCATGTTTGAGTTTTATCACATGTGTGTGTGTTTTGATGTTGTATCTCAATTTTGATATGAGTTTCTTTCTATCAATATATATGTGAAAATATGATAAAACTATTTTCATGTGTTTTATTTGGTATATTATGTGTTTTTGTTTTATTATTTTTATGAAGTGTCAGGTGGAATTGTCATAACTTTGTGTACCTAAAAGAAAAACATGTTTTAGACAGTATGTGTGACATGATGAAAATATTGAATTAGATGACAAGGTATGTACAAAATTTTAGACTATATTGGGGGTAGGATATCTTGATGTGATATAACTCGAGAGTAGACAGTGGAGCATGATGGTACTTGGATACCTGACCTGAGACATGGTGCCAGGATATGACAACCTTACAGCCTAACTCCTAGTAGTGTCATATTGTGATGGCCTTATGACATGACTCATTTGAGAGATGGGAATTGGAAACTTATTATTCGAACTTGAGATTCATTAACCATATCTCGGAAATGTAATGTAGGTGGATACCTTTTGGTCAGCATGGGTTCCTGAAGTTTTTATGAATACAATTTCTGTATGTAGCTAATGTAGTTATGAATGAGGGTTTTTTGTGTATTGGTTAGTCCACAACCACTCAATACATGACTGAATGTTTTTTATTGAACATAAATTTATTTTCATGACACACACTTTTATGAATTCAAACTCATGTCAAAGATACATTGGTGACCTGAATTGAGACTCACGAGAGTGATGAGGCTTGATAACCTTGTGGCCTAACTTGAGACTCTATAGGCTTGTTTTGGATATAAAATACATGTGGAAACCATCAGGTAAAATATAGTTCATGAATTATTTTATGACTATGTTTTTGACCTAGACCTGAAGAAGTTAACCCCAATGGTCTGTGGTGGCTTGGTTAGAGCACAACCACTTGATTCATGATTGAATTAGTTTTCTTGAAAATTAATTTATTATCATGAAATACAATCGTATACATGTGTACTCATGTCTAGGGAGAATTGGTGGTGTCTAACTATGTTTATAATCACCTCCTCTATAGAGTCATCATGATGCTTATGCAAAATTCATGATTAGGGATATATGAAACGGAAAGGCCCCAGTGATAGGGATATATAATAAATAACATGGATATTAAAGGTGGTACTAGGATAGAAATTGGATTTATACTACAGTGATCTATTTACTTACTCATCTTCCCCATACATTTATTGTATTTCCATTTTTTCGTCCTTGATTTATTATTTTATATGAATTGAGATATTTACCATGTCATTTGTTATAACATTGTTTCATTATCCCATGGTGTTGTTATTTATAATTTTCTTAAATGATACTGAGTGTATAGTCTCCACACTAATAAACATTGGAAACTCAATTCTATTTAGAATCCTCTTATGTACATGGAGTCACAAATGAGTCCATGTGGCCCCCCAACTTAAATTTTTTTATTTGGGATGAGTTGTTAAAAATATTATATGATTTCACCTATTCCATAAGATTACGATATTACTAATGATTATTTTCCTCTTTAGACACCATTTTTAGTAATCAATTTTTATAATTTCGGAACATCTATAATATAATGTTTCAGATATTTTACATAATCTCATTTATTAGATTCCTCATCAATTTAATTCAATCAAAATCTCAATGTACAATACTACAACAGAAAAAAACATTTCTTTAATCCTTTATGGAATTCCATTGTGTTCTATTTCCCACATTTCAAACATGAATAACATTGAATGATATTTACTTTATCATATTCATCAAAAGATATTATTTGAAACTCAATCCTTCTCTTCTGGAGTGTGTTTACTTTTTTTGGGATGTATCACGTTGTTAATCATTACTCAAGATAGTAGGGTGAATATAACATTGAGATTTTCAAGACCAATAGTTATGCCATTTAGTTCATTATTATGATAATTATTCTTTGACCATATTACTCATTATAAACTTTATTCATTATGAATATATAAATTACTAAAAAAAGGGTTATCATGAGTAATAAATTCATAGGATAAATATCTGAAATAAACACATGAAAATTTAACCCAAATATGTCTTATTCAATAAAAAAATCATGAAAAACTATTATACCACTCTATATTCCTCCTAGGTTACTTTAGGATTGGTCTTACCATACTTCATTACATAATCCACTATTGTTGTTGACCTCACCTATTTTGATAATCCCAACTATGCTTTTACACACCTTTAATAATCCAAATTAATGTTCAAATTCGCTTAATCTATGATAGTATATTATCATGATGATAATAATATTAAAGTAATCCTTGAAATATGTTAATCAATGTTTATCTTTGTATATAAATGTTTGGAAGTAATTCTAACCCAATCAGATATGTTTTTCATAAAACAGAAGTGTCACTGATATGCGTATAACCACTGATACAGAGCAACCGATACTTAGTCTACTGATAGACTTAGTCTACCGATAGACAGATAACAATAAGCTAAGGTCACCGATATGCAGAGCTACCGATATATACAGAACTATCGATATGTACAAGTCTATCTGTAAGCATAGAACAAGCTACCAATACCGAGTTACCAATAGAAAAAGTCTTCCGATAGTACATAATGGAGCTACTGATGTGCATAAGTCTACCAATACACATTATCAAGGCACTAAGTAAGCTACCAATACTGACAGTCCCCAATACATAGAGCTACCGATAGACCAGAGCTACTGATAGACATAGTCACCGATAGAACAAGTCTAACGAGCTACTGATAGAGTAAGTCTACCGATAGAAGGAGCTACCTATATGTACAGAGCTACCGATACACAGATTAATAGCTTCCGATATTAAGATCTATCAATATCTAGAGCAACCGATATCAAGATCAACCGATACAATTTCAACCGGTCACTACTAGACAAAGTCCACCATACAAATCTACCAATAGAAGGCTACTAATGACTAACCAGCCAGTCAAACTCTATGCTCTCAATACTATATATTTGTTAAGATAACAGTTAAATTTGAAGTTTTTATGCAGTTAATGTTATTTAATGATATCTGTTGGCATGCCAGGGAACCATACCTAGTACCCATGAAAAAAGTAATCATTCTTTTTTGCTGGAGCTGAAAGCTATAAAAGTGTAGGAAAAAGACCATGCATATGCAACAAGCGAAAGGGTGAAAACAAAGATCAAATTAAATAGCGAGAATCAAGGAACTAAGAAGGAACACAAAGGGTGAAAGAAAAGAAAAATGATCAACAACATTCAAACATGGTGAATACACACAAGACTACATTCATACTCGAAGAACACTGGACATACACGAAGCTAATCATTTTAGAGGAGAACACACTGCATCTTGAGTGAGGAACTACAACAAACACTTCATGAACTCAAGGCTGATAAACTGAACCTGGAACAAAGGAAGAGAATCATAGTCTATTTTTTTGAAGAAGAAATAAAGGACATATAAGCTTTTCTGACCAACTGAACGAGTCCAGAGATGCACTGCTAATCACTAAAGATTTTATAAACTTATTCACACATAAATTAGGGATTCTTTCATTTAAATTTCGAGCAGTGTGTGTACCCTGTTTATTTTACACACACACACTATCTCCTGAGCCAAACTGGAGGATTCTTAAATCCTCATTCAAACTCTATAACTCCTTGTATCCAACTGTGGATAGTGGAAGAGTTTGAGTAAGACCTAGACAACTATGAGTTGTTTTTTGTTTTCCCATGAAGAACTGTGGTAGAGGTCTTTGGAACAAGATTGTATTGTACTGTTGTTTACCTCGATCGAGGGTCTGGATCAATTTATATAAATTGTTTGAGAGGACTAAATCTCAACTTGAGACTGAACCTCTTGGTTATACCTGCTGTGCATTTTAGTTTATGTCATAAGTATAATATATATATTTTTAGTTGGCTACTAACTACTTTGAAATATAATCTGTTTTAATGTTACATAGATAGTTAAATTAAAAAGTGTTTATAAATATTGTAAACCAGTAAGTTAGTTTCAAATGTCAATTTTATCTTCAGATTAAATTTACTGAGACCTAGTCAATCTTTGAGAAACTAATTGAACATTTACACTCTTTAAAAATTCACTACAGTTTAACTTTTTTTAATAGGGGGATTTTAGGAGAAATATTTTGAATAGAAAATTTTAATTGGAACTCAATTCACCCCCCTCTTGAGTGTTCACTCTGACCAACATTTGGTATCAGAGGGTTTTTTTTGTTTTTCAATGTTTTCAAAACATTCTGTTTTCAACTGTGATTTTAGTTTCATCTTTAAAGATCTTAAATTTCTGTTAGTTCTTAATATTATCTATTTAATATACTTTCTAAAATCTAGTTATGGAAAATAGACCAGAAGGTGATGATACTGATATGCCTCCTTTCTTCAATGGTATAAACTATGCCCAGTGTAATCTTAAGATGAAAATTCATTTGGAGAGTATGGGTTTTGATATCTGTACTGCTATAGAGTCACAATATAAAATTCCTAAGATTGATAGAACTACTTGGGATGAACCTACAATGACTGCTTATAGTAATAATTGTAACGCTACGAATTCCATGTATTGTGCTTTAAAAGATAAATAGTTTAATAGAATTTCAGCTTGAAAAACTACTTATGAAATATGGGAGACTTTGGGTGTTTCTCAGGAAGGAAAAACCAATGTTAAAGAAATGAGATTAAATAATTATACTATTAAATATGATAATTTTAAAATGAAGACTGATGAACATATTTCTGACATGTATCTCAAGTTCAATGAGATCGTCAATACTATGAGCTCTCTTGGAAAGACTGTTCCATCAAAGGAACAAATCATGAGAATCTTGAGATGTCTACCAGACCGATGTAGAGGCACTTCTGTTTCATTCAGAGAATCATGTGACATTTGGGATCTCCCTGTTAAAGATCTTACTGGTAAATTAATGATGTATGAGGAAGAACTTAAATTGAATAAGAAAGAAGATGATGAACCCAAGATAAAATCTGTGGCACTCAAGTCTACTCCTTCAAAGAGCAAAGACAAGTAGAAAATTCTTATACCAAATGAAAGTTCAACCAGTGAAGATTCAGAATCTGATAGTGATACTGAGATGGCTCAAATAGCCAGAATATTTAAGAAGTTTTATAGGAAAAAGTGATTATTCAGAAAATCAAATTACAAAGGTTAGTCTGACAATAAAGGTCTTTGGAAAAAGGACTGGATGAAATCTAATAATAAAGATGATATAATCTGCTATGAATGCAAGAGGAAAGGACACATCAAAGATGACTGTCCAAAATTAAAATTCCAAAAGAAATATGATTATAAGGACAAGAAGTACAAGAAAGCTATGAAATCTACTTGGAGTTCTTCAGAAGACAGAACAAGGGAATCTAAAATTTTTGATTCTGAAAATAATCGTGCCAACATGTGCTTCAGGACCAATACCCCTGAGGTACCTGTTTCCCCTATGCTGAATGATTATTATTCTTGAAATAACAGTGACTCAGATAATGATGAAAATATGTCTAAAGCTAAATTCTTTGAATATTGCAACATGCTAGATGAAACATGCTATGAACATAAGGAAAAATATAAGTCACTAAAGAAACATCATGCTCTCACTGCCAATGTTAAATCTTCCTTTGATATAGAAAAAGAAAAGAATGCTAAACTTTTAAAGGTAAATACTGAACTAAAAATGTCTAATGAGAAACTTATAAAGGACTTATAAAAATTCCCAAATGGAAAATATACACTTAATCTAATGCTAGGAAATAAAGTTTCACCAAAGTACACTACTAGTTTGGGATACCAACCTGGACAGATACAGTTTACCAAAAATCTATTTATTCCTAAATCTGGACAAAATTCTGCTTATTCCAGTTCTAGAAATTCTTATTCTTAGACTAGTAATTCATATGATTATAGATCAAATAAAGTTTATCTTTCAAAATCTATTGATTCTGTAAATTATATGAGACCCATAAGACAAATTTGGGTACCTAAAGCTTTGATTTCTAACCTTTATGGACCCAAGAAGAACTGGGTACCAAAATCATTTCCAATCTAATTTTTATTGTATGAAACATGTTTGAAGAGTTCCCATAAGAAGACATGGTATTTGGAAAGCGGATGTTCAAGAAACATGTCTGAATATTAGTCACACTTTAAAATCTTAATAAAGGTTGATGGGGGCTATGTCACCTTTAGTGATAACTCTAAGGGAAAAATCATCGGCCTAGGCCAAATTGGTAACAATGATTCAGTTTTGATTTCTAATGTTTTATTTTTTTGATGGACTTAAGTATAAATTTTTATGTATTTCTCAATTATGTGATGATGGATTTAATGTTATGTTTGAAAATGATTCCTGTGATGTTTTTAACTCTAAAAATGTTTTTGTGTTCTCTGCCTTGAGAAATGAAAATGTTTATGTTGTTGATCTGAATTATTTAGCTATGTAAAATGTTACTTGTTTAATGCTTTTCATAAAGAGTATTGGCTATGGCATAGAATATTAGGACACTGCAACATCTATTCTCTTAGAAAACTGACTAGGAATAACTTAGTTAGAAACCTACCTAAACTTGAAATCTCAAATGACAAAGTTTGTAATCCTTGTCAAAAGGGAAAACAAAATAAAGTTTCTTTTAAATCAAAGAAAGAAGTCTCAACTTCCCAACCTATCGAGTTGGTTCACATGGACTTGTTTGGACCTTCAAGATTTTCTAGTTTAAATGGGAAGCACAATGTCAATGTCTTAGTAGATGACTTTTCTAGATATACTTGGGTATGCAACTTGGCTCACAAAAGTGAAGTGTGTTCTTACTTTATTTAATACTCCATGTCTGTGGAAAACCGTAGTGGACTTAAGATTAGAACCCTGAGAAGTGATCATGACTGTGAGTTTGAAAATAATGAGTTTGAATCTTATTTCTCACACAATGGCTATAGTCACAAAGTTTTTTCTCCTAGGACACCTCAGCAAAATGGTGTAGTAGAAAGAAGGAACATAACCCTTCAAGAAATTGCAAGAACCATGATTAATGAGTTTGACCTACCTGTTTATTTTTGGGCTGAAGCTATGAATACATATTGTTATATTATTAATAGAGTCTTAATTAGACCTGTTCTAAAAAAAATGTATATGAAATATGGAATAATAGAAAACCTAAAGTTAGTTACTTTAGAGTCTTTGGCTGTAAAGTCTTTATTCTCAATACAAAGGATAATCTGGACAAGTTTTCTTCTAAGAGCGATGGAAGATTTTTTCATGGTTATTCTTTAACAAGAAAAGCCTATAGAGTCTTTAATAAATTAACCACATGTGTGGAAGAATATATTCACATAAAGTTGGATGAAACTAATCCAGATGAGCCTAAAACATCTCTTGAAAATCTTGAAGAAGATTTGACTGTTCTGGACCTTAATGATAAAACTAAAGAAACTGCTATAAAAATATTCAGTTCTGGACATATTCCAGAATCTGCTTCTGTTGAACCCAAACATAGAGATGAGCAAGAAATTTCTAGTCCTACCTTTACTAGATCAAATAAGATTCTAAAGAATCATCCTTTAGATGCTGTTTTTGGTAATCTTGATAGAGGGACATAGACTAGAGCTTCTCTAAGAAACCAGGTTGAACATCAATCTTTTCTTTCACAGTTAGAACCTAAAAATGTCAATGATGCAATCAATGATGAATTTTGGGTAATGGATATACAAGAAGAGTTAAATCAATTTTAATGAAAAAAAGTCTGGGAATTAGTTAAAATACCCATGGACACTTAACAATAGGCACTAAATGGGTTTTTAGAATCAAATTTTCTGAATCTGGAAATATAGTTAGAAACAAAGCTAGGCTAGTTGCACATAGATATAGTCAAGAGGAAGGTATAAACTATGAGGAAAACCTTTCACCTATAGCTATATTAGAGGCTATTATAATTCTACTTGCCTATGTTACTCATCTGAATTTTATGTTATATCAGATGGATGTTAAAAGTGCTTTTCTAAATGGTTTTATTGTTTAAGATGTTTTTGTTGAACAACCACTTGGATTTACTAATACTCATTTTCCAAATCAAGTTTTTAAACATTCTAATGCATTATATGGTTTAAAACAACCTCCAAGAGCTTGGTATTATAGACTTAGTAATTTTCTTATTTCAAAATGTTTTTCTAAAGGGATTGCAGATCCAACTATTTTTATTAAAATAATTTCTAAAGATGTTTTAGTAGTATAAATCAATGTAGATGATATTATTTTTGGATATTATAAACATTATTTATGTATTGATTTTTCAAGGAGTATGCAAAATGAATTTGAAATGAGTTTAATGGGAGAACTCAAATATTTTCTTGGATTTCAAGTTTTTAAAAATGAAAATGGTATTATTTTGAATCAAAGTAAATATAAAAAGGAGCTTTTAAAACGTTTTGGTTTGGATTAATTTAATGAAAGTGATACTCTTATGAGTATAGTCTATAAATTAGATGGAGATGAAACTGGGAAACTAGTGGATCAAACCAATTATGGAGGTATGATTGGAAGCTTACTTAACATTACTGCTAGTTGATTAGATATTATGTTTATTGTATGTATGTGTGCAAGATTTCAAGCTAATACAAAAGAATATCATTTGATTGTTGTTAAAATAATTTTTAATTATCTTAAACACACTGTAAACTTAGGTTTATTTTACCCAAAAGGTCAATCCTTTGAGTTAATGAGTTATTCAGATGCTGACATTACTGGTTGCAAGTTGGGTAGAAAAAGAACATCTGAAACATTTCATTTATTGAAAAAATCACTAGTATCTTTGTGTAGTAAGAAGCAGAGTTCTGCAGCTTTTTCCACTGCCGAAGCATAGTACATAGCTGCTGGTAGTTGCTATGCATAAATTCTGTGGATGAAACACACTCTTTTGGAATATGGATGTGATTTTAATCATGTTTCTATCTAATGTGACAACACTAGTGAAATAAACATTTCTAAGAACCCTGTGTCTCACTCTAGAACCAAAAACATTGATGTAAGGTACCATTTCTTGAGAGATAATTACCAAAATGGTGATATTACTCTTCAATTTATTGGTACTGAACATCAATTAGCTGACATTTTAACCAAACCTTTGAGTTCGGATAGGTTAAGTTACATTAGACATGAGTTGGGAATGATTAACCTTGATCAGTGAATTCCTCACTGATGCGAATATCTCACCGATGTTAATATATCACCGATGTGAATACCTCACCGATGTGAAAAGCTCACCGATGTGAATATCTCACCGATGTGAATACCTCACTAATGTGAATACCTCACCGATTTGAAAACCACACTGATGTGAATATCTCACCGATGTGAATAGCTCACCGATGTGAATAGATCAACGATGTGAATACCTCACCGATGTGAATAGCTCACCGATGTGAGTACCTCACCGATGTAGCCTCACCGATGAACCTCGCCAATAGGAATTCTCACTGCTAAACCCTACTGATGAGTGCGCTGTTTTAAACATCCGTCTGCCGCCAGAATCTGAATTAGTTTTACTTTATTTCTTTTTATTTATTTATTTCATGATTCCTAAATGTGAAAAACTATGTCCTAGATACTTCTAAACCCACCAAGCCTCAATCCTTTACCCTCAAACCTTAGCTCTTGAATCTCTCGAAAACCCTAAATCCCATGATCTTTTGATGGAAAAAACCAAACTTCCTACCATAAGAGATGAAACTGATGATCTGAAAGCAAAGAAGCAGAAGTCTGATCTAGAAGCAAGTGGTAGTGTTGGTAGAACTAGGTCGGTTAGGTGACCAGTGAATCCTCATTTGCAGAATGGAGTTATTGTAATTGAAAAAGAGCTATGCATGGAATGGTTGTTTCCTAGAAAATAGTTAGTGCTCGAAGTGATGGAAGATCAAAAGTGGGTAGATGGATTAACGAACAAAAATGGTCCCTACTATCTGAAGCTAGTGAATCAATTTTATGATTTTGTAAGCTTTGAGAAATCATAAGATGAGAACCGAGTGACTTCTTTTGTGAATGGAAAGGAGATGTCTTTTTCATCTGTTGAGTGGGATGAATGACTAATGGTACCACATGAAGGTGTATCTGGATATGTATCGAAAGTTATTCCACCTACAAGTGATATGTTCGATTATGAGACTGCCTTAGAGGAGCTCACTGGTGATGGAAATCAAATACAGTTAGTAGCTACTGAAATGGATGGAGAGAACAGATTGCTGTTAAAATTTCTTCAGCATGTCTTAATACCAAGGAGAGAAGACTTTGCAAATTTAAGATATCAGGATATCTATCTCCTGCATCTCTTGAGACATTGTGTAATAGTGAATATATTCATATTGATGATGATCCAAATGGAAGACATGACAAGGCCAAAATCAAAGACAAATGCCCTATTCATTGCCAAGTTGATCTCAGAGATGATCAAAGTGAAAGGGGTAGCTGAGTCTGAAGATGAGACAGTGGTAGTAAGGAATTATTTTTGTATCGTAACCATAGTTTGAAAATACATGAAGATAAATTGGAACCCATGGAGAGGAGGGTAAGTTAATGATGATCAAAAGGTATATGATAAATTCAATCCTATGAATCATCCTTCAAGACCTAACTGTGTGAGGGATCCAAGTCTAGGACCCGATGAAGAAGAACCAGAGTACAGTAATGAGACTGAAGAAGAAGAGGATTCTATGAATGATGGAAGAGATCCCGATTTACCTCCAAGTCTAGTTTCTGAAATTGTATCTTCTAGAAACGAAGCCTTAGTAGAAGAAGAGACTCCTGGTGAAGAGGAAGACCAGCCAACCCCCGAGCTTAAATAACAAAAGAAGAATGAATCTGAAGCCTCTGATTCTGTCTGTTTAAGTATGATTCCATTAATTGGAAGCTCAATTGTGCCTACTCAGGATGTAGTAGGAGAAATTAAAGAATATGTACCTAATCCGGAGGACCCTCCAGCTATTGCAGAGATGGAATTGATAGTAGAAGATTATCCTGAGAAAGAAAGACCCAATGAGAATTCCCTTACTGTACAAAAGACTGCACCCATTAAGGGGGAGCATCAAACCAAGTTTGGAAGTGTGTCAGTTGCTGTTGATGTTGAGGATTGGGCAGAAGACCTAGGATTTGTGGTCTGTGGATTAGACTATCCTGATTCTGATAATGAGGCATCTCTAAATAGACCAAATATCATTTATGATGTTGAGTCTGAGTTGCTACATGAAGATGTGGTCAGAATGAATGACCTGGATATTTTGAAGAAAAAGCTTAAGGACAATTTTGTGGAAGAGAAAAAGATGATGGAAGCTTCACTAGTGTCATCAATCAAATCAATTATGAATAACTCAGTAGCTAGCATAGCATCTGAAAGAGCATGTGGTGTAATTTCTCCTACTGATATGATCCCCATGGATGACCTTGAATCCTTGAAGGATGAGCTAAAAGAGTCCTTTAGTGCTTCTGTTACTGAGTTGAAGAATTGATTTGTTGAAGAGATGAGTAACTTGGAAAAATCTTTGGAACTCTATTTCGGTTGTAATTTGAAATCCTTTGTGGCAGAAATAGTGGAAGAAGTTACAGACTTCCATACTCAAGTTTTTAGACTGGAAGCAGATATTGAAGATCTAAAGAAATCTGTTATCTCTTTAGACTCTTACATGATTTCAAAATCCCAAGCAGACAAGCACTTAGCCTATGTCAAAAGAGTTGTGAGCCAGATGGTTTCAGTGTTAGAAGGTTTTAAAACCTCCATGGAAGATCATGTTAAACCCCAGGATTCCCAAGTTCAAAATCTTATTAGTGGGTTGACCAAAAACATCAAGGAAATATTAGCCTTCTCTTTGGTTCTGTTGCTTCTAAACCCTCAGAGGATTTGAATCAGATTCGTGCTGTGATGAAGGAGGATCTTGGTTCAACATCAACCAGTGGCTCTGTAGACTCATCCGACCTGAGAAAAGTTGTGATTTATACTAGAGATTCAGCTAGAGAAATAATGAATATAGTCCAAAACTATATGAGAAAAGCCTCTGTTTCTCAGAAAGAATTGAAAGACAAGGTGGACTCCTATTTCCAAAATATTTACACCAAGCATCAACTCAACAATCATTTCAAAATTCTGTTGGAAAACCTGATGTTGCCTCCTGTCAATCAAGACTTCAGAGAGAAAGTCAGCAAAATAAGGGAATTGACTCCAGCCCTGGACAAATTCATGGAGAACAAGGATGATTTCATATCTGCTTTGGATAGAGGAGGAGGAATAATTATTGATTTTTGAAATATTTTTCTTCCTTTCATGCATGTCGATGATAGGCCAGTGATTGTACCCCATGCCTTACCTTCCTCTGCCTCTACTGCTTCTCCTGTTTAGCTGACTCCATCCCAAGCCATTCGAAGCCTTACAACTATGATCACTCAAAGTACTCCTCAGTATAGGACAGACAGAGTTTCTGTGGCTCTGCCCCCTGTGATCATTTCTAGAATTCCTAAGCCTTCACCAGTATCCACACAGTCTGAATCCTCTTCTGATCCAAAGGGAAAATCTCACATTGATGATGTAGATTGAATTGGTGGCTAAGATGTTTGATAAGAATCCCTTGTATTTTGTTTTCCTTCTATGTACCTTTGGCAACATATAATACAATTGGCTTTCTTTTATTTCTCATTTTGTTCCTCTTCTCATTATTGTTTCCCAAATTATGATTATCAGAAAGTGGGAGAAATATTATCTAAGTATCAAAGAGGGAGAAATATTCTCAAAGGGAGAGAAATATTATCTAAGGAAGAACCACCATGCTCTTCCACTCTGATATCATTGTATTTCATTCTACCTCTGATACATTATGTTCTATAACATACTGTTTTCTTAGAGATAATTGCATTTAATGATATATCCTCCAATACAACTACTCATTGTTTTAAAACTATAAAATCATAAGTTGTGATTATCAAAAAATGGGAGATTGTTGACCTCACTTGTTTTGATAATCCCAACTATGCTTTTACATACCTTTAATAATCCTAATTAATGTTCAAATTCACTCAATCTAGGATATTCTATTATCAAGATGATAATAATATTAAAATAATCCTTGAAATATGTTAATCAATGTTTATCTTTGTTTATATAAGTTTTGATGTAATTCTATCCCAATCAGATATGTTTTTCATAAAACAGAAGTGTCACTGATCTTTGTATAGCTACTGATACAGAGCTACTGGTACTCAGTCTACCGATAAAATTAGTCTACTGATAGACAGAGAACAATAAGCTAAGCTCACCAATACGCAGAGCTACCAATATGTACAGAACTATTGATATGTACAAGTCCACTGGTAAGCATAGAACAAGGTACCGATACAAAGTTACCAATATAACAAGTCTTCAGATAGTATAGAATGGATCTACCAATGTGCATAAGTCTACCAATACACATAATCAAGGCAATAAGTAGGCTACCGATACTGATAGTCACCAATACATAGAGCTACCGACAGACCATAGCTACTGATAGAAATAGTCACCGATATAACAGGTCTACCGAGCTACGGATAGAGTAATTCTACCGATATAAGGAGAAAACGATATGTACAGAGCTACCGATACATAGAGTAAGAGCTACCGATATCAAGAGCTACCGATATCAAGAGCTACCGATACAAGTTCAACCATTCACTGCTACACAAAGTCCACCATATACATCTACCAACAGAAGGGTACTAATGACTGACCAACCAGTCAAACTCTATGCTCTCAACACTATTTATTTATTAATCTAACTGTTAAATTTTATGATTTTGATGTAGTTAATATTTTTTAAGGATATCTATTCGCATGTCAGGGAACTGTACCTAGTACCAATGCAAAAAAGTAATAATTCTTTTTTGCTGGGGCTAAAAGCTATAAAAGGTAAGAAAAAAGACCGTGCATATGCGACAAGAGAAAGGGTGAACACAGAGATCGAATGAAGTAGCGAGAATCAAGGAACTAAGAAGGCACACGAAGGGTGAAAGAAAAGAAAGAGGCTCAACAACATTCAGACATTGTGCATACATACAAGACTACATCCATACTCAAATAAAACTAGACATTCATGAAGCTACTCAATTTAGAGGAGAACACGCTGCATCATGAGTGAATAACTACAATACACACTTCATGCACTCAAGGCTGATAAACTGAACCTGGAATCAAGGAAGATAACGATACTGTGTTTTTCTAAACAAGAACCAGAGAAGGACTCAGATGCTTTTCTGACCAACCGAACGAGTCCAGAGCTGAACTTCAAATCACTAAAGCTTTTCTAAACTCATTCACACTTTAGTGAATCATTCATTTACATTTCAAGAAGTGTGTGTACCCTGTTTATTTTACACACACTGTCTCCTGTGCTAAACTGGAGGATTATTAAATCCTCATTCAAACTCTATAACTCCTTGTATCCCACTGTGGATAGTGGAAGAGGTCAAGTAAGTCCTGGACTGGTGTGAGATATTTTTTGATTTCCCAAAAATAACTGTGGTAGAGGTCATTGGACCTACACAATATTGTACTATTGTTTACCTCGATCCCAGTTGTGGATCAATTTATATAAATTGTTTGAGAGGACTAAGTCTTGGCTTGAGACTAAACCTCTTGGTTACATCTGCTGTGCATTTTAGTTTAAGTCATATGTACACTATATATATTTCATATTCCGTTGCTAAAAACATTGAAATTTAATCTATTTTAAAGATAATTTGATAGTTAAATTAGCAAGTGTTTATACCTATTGTAAATTAGTAACTTAGTTTAAAAAGTCAATTTTATCTTCAGATTAAATTTACTAAGACCTTATCAATCTTTGAGAAACTAATTGAACATTTACACTCTGTATAAATTCACTGCAGTTTAACTTTTTTTTAATAGGGGGATTTTAAGAGAAATATTTTTAATAGAAATTTTTAATTGGAACTCAATTCACCCCCTGTTGAGTGTCCACTCCGACCAACAATTGTAATTTGGAAATAAATTAATCATAATGGTTTGGAAATATGATTTGATCAAATAATGTACATACCCCAAGAGGGTTAAACTAGGTCTACAGTTAGTCCTCTTTCTTATGCACCTGGTGAAGATAGGTTTAATATTCAACCAGTATTTTCAATATTTTTTAACCTAGGTGAATATATTCTAATGCCTTTATCCACATGTAGTGTCTAGATATAGATCTTATTTCACGGGAAACCACATACTAAAGATTTACAAAAATTTCATGATTTTACAATATACTTAGACTCATTTTAAAGGTTTTCACTATGATTTTATAACCCTAATACCTAAAATGACTAAAATAATGTCTATAAATAAATAAACCACTATCTAATAGCGATTGATGCACCCCAGACCCGGACTATTTGTTCTGGTGGTAAAAAAAATTTATACATAAGCTTTGATACAACGTGAGATAACCCAAGATAAACATATAACTATTTTACGTAAATTCCATAAATTAAACATTACATCTCACAAATAAACGCATCAACCAATGAATATAAGGTTTCATATATATGAGAAATAGATACGTACAAATCTTATTTTATAATCCCTGTGAACATTTATCTTATAATTGATCCATACTGGACACCCTTCTTTACTCATAGTGTGTTATGCTCATTTTAATAAACTAGGGAATATAAACATAATAAATTAATGAGGTAAAACTTTATTTAAGTGAAAAAATCATACATATGTTATCAATTTTTATATTGTGAGAAGATCAAACAACATTATTATAGAAGAAATATCTTCTAAAAAATAATATGTAACAATTAGATCATTCCATAATTTATAAAAAATTTAAATTTCATTTAAAATGAACAAACATGTACCATATCATAAGAGTGTTAGATAATATATATGAACCATGATGTATAATAATAAACATATGATATTATATGTGGAATGGAATGGAAATATAATATAACAAGAACGTGGGATAAAGAATAAGAATAAAGAAAATATGATATTCCAAAAAAAAAATCAACCCTTACAACATATAAAGTTGGGGCAAATTTTTTTTATATGTATCATATTGTAATAAAAAAATATTCTTATTTTTATGAACAAAAAACTGTCCACACATTCCACTATGAATAAAAATATTTCCATTAAATTCCATTTAAAAAAAAATATCCATACATTGTTTCATTATCTCATAAGATATAAGTCCTTAACGAAATTATAATAGAGAAATATAGGGCTACACTAATCCATTAGAAATTATAGAAACACATGAATTATATGAGAACTAGAAAACATTAATATTTCAAACAACACATACATTTCTTGTAAAAAAGAGACAGGTATCAAAAAATATTCCCTAGAACATTAAAAATCAATCGAGAGATTGAAGTTGGATGCTCACATAAGAAATATACCCTATTTAACCTAAGGTAATTAATGATGTAAATATACATGAAAAATGTTGTTTTAGGATCATTAGAAAAATCATTGGAAATATAATATTTTGTTGTTTTAGGGTCATTGGACAAATTATTTAGAATATAATATTAAATACCTAATTTCTTTACAATGACTAAGAGTTAAATTTATTTGGTAAAATAATTTAAAATTTTGAATGATTATTCATTGATAATTATTGTAATGAATTTTAATGGATGTGTTCAGATGAAATTGAATTAAAATATAATTTGAAAAAAAATTAACAATTTTTTTAAAAATTTTATGATTCTGGTGACATTCAATGGTCTTCATAAGAATGTGAAGTTATTTTTTTTGAAAAAAATATACATTTTAAAATTTTTATTCAACAAAAAATCCTTTTAAAGTAATTAATGGTTTAGTGGAGAAAAAATATATTATTTTAAAATAAAGGTAAATATTTTTCTATTTTTATAATACCTTTGTAAAAAACCTATGTTATAAGAAAAGTAATAAAACACCAATTAAAAAAAATGGTAATTTAAAATATAAATTAAACCAGAAGTACCACATATTTGATTTTCCAAATAAAAATGGAAAACATTGGTAGGAAAAAAAACATGGATATAGAATAAAAAGTTCATGCATGTGAAGTATGATAGTTATTCTCCACAAAATTATACTATTATTAGAATGAAAATTTTAATAGAAGGATTTTTGTAATAAAAATTATTTTTTCCATAGAAAGGAATAAAAAATACTATATAATAAAAATTTACGGTGGAAGAAGAAAAAAATGGAAGAATAAATTTCACAAAAGAACATCCTAATTCAATGAATTATGTTTTGAGTTATCAATATCCTTTACAAATTTGGTATCACATCTTTTGAAATACCTTGAAAAAACAACATGATATGTATTTTTAAATCTATTGACTTCCACAAAACTATGATAAATGGATTCCCTAGTGTACTATATACTCCATAAAAGGATAAAAAAGTAACAAATAAATCATATGTCTCAAATAAATAAAATTGATAAAATAAAAACCCTTACAAATAAAATATTTTTTGATGTAATATTAATTCTAAAGGGGTTTTAAAATAGGTATGTGAAAATACCTAGAGAAAAGGGAATAGACTATAATTAAATCATATAGAGGAATATAAACAGAAAATAATAATAATTTTCAATATTTAAAATTAAAACTTCCCAAAATAATATTGAGTAAAGAAACACACTTACTCCTATTTAGTTGAACATACTCTAACCTCACTGAGAACATGAAGATTATCTTAAAATACTTCATGGAAATAGAGGACATGGGACATAATCTATTGAAAAAATATTATGAATGTGAAATATACTTCTTCGAGAACCAAAATGGTAATATGTTAAAGAGAACATTAAATTTTTAGAGTTGAATTGAAAGGGTGGTGAAAAACCCATTTTAATGGAGGATGAAAAACATTTCCTAAATATAACAAGTTTATATAAAAGAAATAGATATTTCACATAGAAAGTGGAATAAAAATTAAATAACGATGAATAGGAAATATTATTTTCTTAAAATACACCTCAACCATTAATGTGATGATATTTTTTTAAATTATTGTGTATTTTACACCTTAATATTACTATTTTACTATTTTTTGTTACCATGATAACTAATTTTTACCCTTTTTACTTAATTTTTTATGAATAAACAATGGTTCTAATTTCATAACTCAAATCTAAAAATTCCAAAAATAAAATTAATTATATAAAATAAAATTTAATTTAGTGTTAAAAATTATTATTAGTATTAAACATCACCGCACATAAAAACCATTTTTAAGAAAAAGTGTATTTTAAAGGATAAAAAATATGTTTAGGATAAAATTGTCATTGTTATTGATATTCAAGACATTATTTGGTATATGATTAACCAAAAAATAGATAAATGGATTATAAATCAGGCCATAAATAATTTAAAATTTCTAAAAAATTAATTAAAATAAAAATATGGAAATGTTTTTGTTTAACTAAGAAAATACCTATGTTTTAAGATGTTAAACATTGATCTGATAAATTCTACATGATATTTTTTAATGAATTGTTTAAATACCTAAATAGTTTTTAGGCCACTAATTTTGTTTATAATTTATAGTATAATACTTTGTTTATGTTAAATTAATAAAAGAACTTATATTGGTATAAACAATATTTTACAGTATTTGTATAAAAATCAATCCTTTTTAAAAAATATCAAAAATTTAAACAAATGATAATATTTTTTAAAATCCATAAATTTCTATATTTGTTAAAATTTAATTTATACCATTTTATATTATTAATTTTAACTAAATATATATAAAATTTAACGATCATTATTTTCATTTGAAATTATCATTTTAAAATATTAATTATACCTTTTCATAATTAATATAAATTAATTATTATATTGGAACTAATATATTATTTATATAAATAATATATTATATTTATAATATATAATTTTTTTAAAAAAGAATTATATGAAATACAATTTTTGAAAAAATACATATTTATTATTAAATGATCTTATTTGTTATTTCATAATAATAATTGAATTTCAATAGTGAAGTATCATTAAAAGGGAGCTTTATATTTATTTATAAATTAATTTCATAATGATCCAACATTTATTTATACTTTAAAATATTATGGGAACTTTACAATAAATATATTTATTTCAATAAAATGTGTTGTAGTTAATTTGGTTTTGTGTGGCCTATGAAAAATGCTATTTAAAAAATTATTTATTTAAAGGTAATTATATATATATATATATAGGAGTAACAATTTTTTCAGAGTATATATGGATCCACTACTTGTGGGGATAATTTATGATATAAGACCCTAGTTATTGTATAGCACTCAAATATTTCATCGGATAATGCTATTATCACTTTTATTTTATTGTTCCTCTATATATATTTATTATTAATTACATTATATTAATTTACTATAATGGTTATCTAATAGTGAGTTCATAGTATCTCCATGGTACAATTCATGCCCTCACCACTAGTCGAAAACCTCTTATGTATGAGGAATTATTCATACTTTTGTGGGGCCATCCAACTAGGTCTAGGAAACCTTATATAGGGTGTAAGATTCAAAATATTGGTTTAGATTTCCAAGGAAAATATTTCTATGTATTTTTAGGTATATCATTTATGTTGATGTTAGATTCCATGTCCAGGTTCAATAGGTTATTAGTTGTAGAATATTGTGAGTTAGGTTAGAGACCATTCTAGTTAGATTTATATTTTACTGTAATGTGATGTATATACGATTTGTCTTTTCATTTGAAATATGAATCATATATATTGTTTTAATATTTTGTTATAGACAACGGGGTAACATATTAAGTCCCTATTAATTGTTGAACACATTTTGGTTTTTTTTTCTTTAGGGACGGGTTATACCAAATGTTAGATAGATTTGGATAGCACCCCTTGGGGTTTTTACTGAAGGAATTGACTCACCATGAAATTTTTAGGCCCTATCGTCTTGTGGAAAACATATTGTGCATGATGAGGTATTATTGAAGTCAATTAGTTCTCCCTTTTTGGGTTTCATTCTGGTTATAATGTTCATAGAATTATAAATGGTATCATAAAATGTTTTTAGTTGGGGAGATGTTTGTTAGAGGTGGAGATATGATTTTAGGCTTTGAGGGAGGGGGAGTGGTATAATGGGAGAATGACTTCCAATCATGGATTTTGTTAAAATTAAGTCAATAATATATGTTCATGGTTTAATGTAATCACTCTTTGTTCGAGATATGTGTCAAGTCATGAATTTAAATTTGGGGTGAATGATACTTGGGGTGTGTCACAGGTATCAATAGATATTTGGTTATATTGTTCATAAATCATGGTGGACGATTGATTAAGTCATTATACACGCACATATGGGTCATGTTGTTTAACATGTTTCCCCATTGGGGTATATTATTAATCAAATTAACATATGAATAATTTATTGATTTATCTAATATGTTGTAAAATATGATTAGAGTAATATGGATTTAAGGGGATTGGATGATTGATATTCTTTAGGAAATTTCATTTTCTATATGGGATTTTTTTTCTTATGTGCCAATATATTTTAGATATATTTTTGTGGTTCTAACTCAATGGGAATGTGTTCCATGTGAGGCTCAAATAAACAGATGTAGATATTGATGGTTTCAAAAATTTGGCCACCAGTGGTGTAATTATGGGGGATTATTAATTTAGTGAATGTCACTATTAAATAGAATAAGTTCTTTAGTTAGACTTTAATTAAAGGATCACCATAAAGAAGGAATTAGGTTTGAATTTGGTGTTTTACGATAAATAGTTTCATTTCTTAACAATATTATGTTTTGGTGATGGATATGAGAATAGTTCATGGTGGAGTATATTTTGGTTTTGAGGTAATTGAAGGAAACATAAGTGTTACATGTATCCTATGTGGTGATAATGATTAGTTAAAGTCAATGTGAGGCTTGGTGATTGGGAAGTGATGAATATAGTGAATAATGGGATTGTTGTTGGTGTTGTGCATCATATAAAATATTAATAGTCATAAAAACATAGTATGTTATCAATGAACTATCAACAGGTGTAGGTAGTGACTTATGGTAAAAGTACATCCATAGATTATTGAGTATGAGAAGTGTTATGGTAGGGAGGTTGTAATAACCCAAAAATTTATGTGTTGGTGAAATGGTACTTGTGTTAGTATTCTGTCTATTTAGGGATGACCGAGTTAGATTTTTTGAATTTTGATCAATGGAGTAAAGTTATGATATTGTTTTTTATTTTTATAGAGATTTAATAGTCAGTTTATTTTAGTGAAAAAAACATTAAGGGGGTTATTTGGTTTTTTTGGAAGAAAAATAAGATGGGGTAGAATCTCCTAACCACCGAGTAAGAAATATAATATTAATAGGTACTTAGTTATGGTCTGGGAAGTGAGGTTCTAATGGATAGGCCACTAAGTGGGAGATAATCAGAACCGAGTACCCAGTGGACTAAAAAGATACATGATGGTGGAAATAGGGACACACAATTGGGTTTTAACCCCTTTAGTGAGGTGAAAAATGTCAACTGATGGTTGGACATAATATTTATATTGGGAAAATAGGCACTATAGGGAAGTTATTTTCACATAGTTTTCTCCTCAACCCTCATCCATTGACCCCTCAATGGATTCATGGTTTCTTAGAAACCCTTAGTGTTCCAATTTCCATAATACATCCCATCTATTTCTCTAATGATATTCATTTTACTTACTCCATGATTTTGTGTGTCCTAGTATGGTGTTGAAGGCGTGATTCTAATATATCATGGTAGAATCATATCAAAATGACGGGGCATAAATGTTTAATAAATTGAATTCACATGAGAATTTTTTTCCTAGCATTGAATACCATTAATCGGGAGATATTATTCATAGGATATTTAATTAGAGTTTTTGGTGAAATTGGGTTTAATTTATCATTTCTTAAAAAATTTCAATTTTGAATTTTGTGTTATATTGTCTTGGTTCCATGTTAAGAGTAAAATAATACCTATTTCTAAAGGTTCCAATGTTATACAACCATTGAAAACTCCATCATAGATTATTCCATTGTGGAGTTTCAAGAATTATTAATTTTATTGATAAATTATTATGGTTTATGTCTAGATAGTTTCTTGAGTTCATGATGGTGTTCAATATGACATTGTGAGTGTTTTTGGATTGTATGATTGAGTTTGGTGGCATTAACACTACCAATTAACCTTCTTATATGGTGATTTTATTTCCATGTTCCTATATTATCATATTTATTTCCCCAATTTCATGATATATATTTATTGTTATCTATAAAATTATATTGTATTAGAATGTTCTTATTGTAAAAAAAACCATGTAGTTAACTAAATGGTTCATTGGTTGTTTATTGGTATAGTGAATATTTCTGGGCCTTTTTATGAAATTTTTGTTGTTGTGAGTTTCATTGGGTTACTTTTTAAATGAAATGTTTTTTTTTCAAATATAATAGAATTTAAATGAAACTGTTGATTTAAAAAATGGTTTTAAATTGAGATCCCAAATGAACATGGTAACATAAAGAGATGGTTTAAAATCAAATTTCTAAATGAAATAATTGTTTTCTAAATGGGTTATTTGGATTTTTGGACATGTTCATAACATGATTAACTGTGGATTGTGATACCTTTTATAAATGGTTTATAATAGGTATTTGACATGTATTTAAGAGGAAATACGATAATTCATTCTTTTATTTGTTTTTTGGTGCATTTGACCTTGTTGGGTGAAACATGATTTGTTTAAATATTTAATTATTATTTTATTATATTTTTTTTCAAATTTTATCAATGATATATATTATATAATTATATCATATAAAACATTTGATATCCTTATATAGGTAATGAGTTTTCTAGAATAGTTATGGTTTTGAAAGGGTCACCTTTCCGAATGGGTCTATAGGATGTTTGGAATAGCCTTTCTTTGGATATGGGACATTAGATTTGGTTGAGTGATGGTGTTGATTTACACAATTTTTCATTTTGAAAATTCATTTCATTAATGATAGGTTCTACTGAATTCTTAGATCATGTTGGGTAATCTCATGATTTGACCACAGTGTTTATTGTGGGATTTTTCCTTATGTTCTTGTACTGATATCTTAGCTGTGGTTTTATTATTGTGGTCCTAATGACATATTAGTCCATAATATTAATCTAGATATTGGATGAATATATGAGGGATACATCCTTTATATTGATGAGAGGAATATAGTGAGTTTCCCTCTTGACTAACATTAGTGGATGAAATTTATAAGACAATGTGACAGGGAATAAATCCAAATATTTTTTGATATATGTGAGAAGAAACTCTTATTGAGTTTCAATAGCTATAAGAGGTGATTTATTAGATGAAATAGATGTTTAAGAATTATCTTGAGGTGAAACAATGTTTTTTTGGATTCTGTGGTCATGTACTTATTAATATTCTCTATTAGGGTATACATTTATCTATATGTGGTCTTCCATGGGTTCCCAAAAAAAGATAAATGGATGATGAGGCACTAGTTGGGATGGTGAATAACCCTTAAGAGTTTATAGAATGCAATTTGAAATATACCGTGAATGAATATTTATAAGGAACTACTTGAGCTAAGACCATATCCATTTAACATGCTTATTTTATTATTGACAACATTTTTTTTTGGGAAACATGATCTGAGTGAACATGATGAATGAAAAAAGATTTACTATCTTGTTTTGATAAAATTACTCTAAAATGAAAAAAATATACATTATTGAGCTAGTTGTGATATATGGGTAGTTTTTTAATTGTACTATCTTGGTCAATTTATATCGGTTGGGGAACTCGGTTATTATTTTTCAAATAGTTATATCTGTACTTTTTTCCATTGTTTGATGTGGTATTGTAGTTAGAAGTGATTTAAATAGTGATACCTCTTTCATTTCTTACAATATTATTCTTTTTTAATAGATATGATTCATGTATTCAATTATGGAAGAGTATTAGGATGATCGATAGGCAAGGTGGGCCTCTAGGGATTGAGGTTTGTGAATACTGGGAGACTATTAGGGTCACCACATCTGATGTTATGAGAATGGTGTGGTATACTACATTGGTTTGTAGTGTTATGTGTGTTATCAATTATAAGTAGGTGGGTAATAACATTAATTGGAAATAATTAGTGTGAGTCTTCAGGGTGCATGTATATTTATATAGGTAAATAAAATTCATGTCTTTTATATTTATAATGTTTTATGTTATTAGGTGTGTGCTTTACACTAAGAGATGACTAGACCTATATCCCATGACACGCATGGTCATAGAATTCTTCACATTCCCTCAATGTGTCGATGTGAGTAGGGGAGTAAAACCTAGTTGTTTGTATAACCTATGTAAGTATAAAATGAATAGGTTTGAACTTAGAAGGTTTTTGTAACTATTTTATTTGAAGTAAAAATATTAGGTTGGAGTTGGATTCTTAGTTTGGATCTTGTAAGTTATTTTATGTTGATGATTTTGCGGGATATCACGATGAATTTCAAATAAAACATTTATTTATCATTGAGTTATACTATTTCTGCATCATAATGTTTGACTACATGTTTATCTTATATGATTTTTCCCTTACGACTATTCTATTTTTTTGATGCATCATATAGACCATTTCATTTGATATTATGAACTATAAGATTTTTTCTTTGATTTTAATTCATTTTTCTACAATGTCTGAATTTTTCTACCACATAGATAAGACATGAATTTTTTTTGTTAACATCAAAATTAACCATTAGGATAAATATGAAGGGAATAATTTTATCATGAATTTTTTATTAATTCACCACTAGTTGATATCATCTAGTGTGTATGTAGGTGAACCTAAGGTCATGTGGTGACCCTACACAGATTTCATTCAAGAAATAAAAACTAGGGAGTTATATTATAAGTCTACTAATACATTATTCCAATTTCATTCTAGACTTTATTATTACTAGTATAAAATGTTAAATTTAACATTGTTTTGTGTGAATTTTTAATAGGATGATTGATGTGATTTTGTTTATTTATAATTATATAAGATATTTATGAGGAAAAATATTATTATTTTATGCATGTTAATAATGTGTTATAGTTATTATTATATCGATTATCGAGTAGTATTGGATGGTTTGTTTATTCAAGAGGATTACATTACAGACTATGGATGTTAACATCTATGAAAAAATTAGAAAAAGTATCTAACTCATGGCCCTACACTAGTAGTATATATGTTAGATTTGATGTGTTGATGACATTATCTATTTGGTGAATTGTTTTTTATCCATAGTGATATATATTTTAATTTATATATTTTATTAGTGATACTAATAACATAATTAGGTGTTCTATGTGGAGTATCTATAGTTTTTTAACATTGTGATAGTGTATAATGCATGAAAGAGGAACAATTATATTCTGATTCATAACTAAAATTATTATTTATAGTTGGTGTATGAATCAATTAAAGAGTGAAAATTTTGGTATCCATTTTATAAATTGTATATAGTTATAGTTAAGGAGTATTGAATACTTTTTAATATATTTTAACTATTAAGTTATCCTTGATAGAGTAGGTGAATGTGTGACAAAGTTTATATTTTTAGTTTTGGATCATTTAATATATGTTTTATAGTATAAATTAGGTGTTTTTATGAAATAAAGGTGTTTGATCTATCATTTATATTAATAAAAGACTTATGTTATCATAAAATATAGAATAAGTGTTTATGAATTATTTTCATATCTCTCATATGCATATTATTTTGGTTTAAGAAACATTTTTCATGGTTTTTATGATAGTTTATTTGTCATGGTTGAAGATAGATATCCTAGGATATATCTTGAGATGATATAAAAGTTAGTTTAAAAATATTGTTCATTTAAACTAGTGGATACATTTTCATTTGGAATGGGATGAGTCCGAGATGGATTTTGTGATGGGTCTTTGAGAATCCTCCAAAAGAAAATATATAGTCTTAGTGACTTTTGATTAGATGGAAAGACTTTTTTATTTATTACTGATAAGTAGGAACAGTATGGTAGACGATTAAATGAATTTTTATTTCTAAATGATACCATCAAAGTTCATGGGGTTCCAAAGCATATTATATCTGACTGAGATTTATGATTCTCATTTCATTTATGGTATTGTGTATATTGGGGATGTTGATCCCAATATACATTCTATAGATTTATGAGTTGTATAATTTCCCCATTCTGATTATGAAACAGATATTACACCCACTTATGAATTATTTTATGGCTTATAGAGGGATTATCTAGATTTGATATATTTTCATTACAAAAAATAATTAAAACGGATCTATTCAGATGGAACTATTTTTAGATCTATATAGTTGTACATGGAAATAGAATTTTTAATGGGTATAGGTTGGGGATAAATTTTTTATTTGAAAAATAATGGTTTTGGAAACACTCTTTGCAGTTTAGTTTATTCATAAGTGATTAGATATTTATTAGGTAGAAATAATATATAAGGAGAATGCTAGAACATATGGTTGTATGTTTGTTTGATCTACAATTTATCAGAGTCTCATATTTATATTCTCTAAGATATATAGGAATGAAGGGGAACATGGCACCAAAATTTATTAGACCTTCAGAGATAATAGATTAGATTTGGAAATTTTTTATTAACTCTTCAATTTTGGTATAATGTGATTCATGATGTGTTTCTTGTAACATGATTTAGTAAATATGAGCAGAACACATCATATATAATTACACATGGTTACATGAAATAAGAAGTATATGTGTTGATTATAGTGAGAATATTTTATACGGAAAGATCGTTCCACTTATCCTTGTGTTATGGTATCATGTTCAAGTTTAAAAGGATACCAAGGAATGATAATTGAAGATGTGATCTCATTAAAATTATATATTTAATTGATATTCAATGTAATTGTCTTCAAGGATGATACGCCTTTACAATGTGGAGTTTTTAAAAATAAATATTCTTTATATATATTTATATATTTCATTTTTAGATCTTTTATGGATTTTGAAAATATTTGTTTGATTAAAATATCAATTTATTTTATATATATGAATATATATTTTAATATCATTTAGTATTTTAGAGTTGGTAGTAGTATATTATAGACACTAATAACCTAGTGGGGATCCTTAGGAGTCTAGTAAGTGAATCGTAACGAACTATATACCTATGGACACCAACAAATTACATGTGATGATCTATTAAGGATCATGTAATACACCTTGAATCCATTTTTTACCATTAGTATAGTTGTTGTCTTTAAAACCTAGCCATCGTAATTGTGATATTTTTTTAATTGTGTTATTTTGTTTTTTTTGTGGTCTTTCCTACATATGGACTTAAGGTGAACAGTATTTATTAAAATTAGACATTATTTTCATAACATACTTGGTGTTAGAACACATTTTTTTTCTATATTTTATATTTCCATAATTATTAAATATAATTTTTTTATATTGACATAGTTGAACTCATGTGTAAAATAAATCAAACAAAATATAGTGCTAACCCAAACAATGTTTCAACTTATTATTGTAGAATATTACAATATAGAAATAAATGAATATTATTACAATATTTATAAATTAAACATAATTATATAATTATTATAAGTATATAATGATAACAAAATAAAAATACTATAATATTGAAGTATTCAACCTCTTGATTAACTATAAAAAACAATATTAAGTATAATATTAGAAAGAATACAAAAAGTAAACAATACAATTGAAATTTCGAAGAAAATAGATGACTGATTGTTTATAGAAGTATTTAAAATTTTATATATAATTTAAAATGTTTAATGTGACCATTATATTGTCATTAGACCTATATCGATTATATATATGTCTGTTGGATACTATATATGGAAACAAATTTTATGTTTAGAGTCACTAACAATTGTTATTTTAAATAAAAATTTTTTTAATGAAAAAATGTTATATAAAATTATAAATAAAATATTTTACATGTGTGTAACAAATAATAACTAATATAATAACAAAATAATGTTTACCACAATATATTACTATATAAATTTCCTTAAAATAATAAATGAGTTTGAAAGTATTTTTCACATGAAACACCAACCTAAAATGAGACATGACATATAATATGAATATTTATAAAAAATATAAGTATAATAAAACCAAATGTATCTAAAAAATTGTAATAAATTAGAAATAAAAAAAATTTATAAAGAAAAAATAAAGTTATTGAAAGTCATTTTAGATAATGATATCTCTATTATATATTGTATTTTCATCTAAAATATTAATTTATTAAATTTTGAGTTTAAAATTGATTAAAATGACTTACTTTTTTAATTAAAAACAAAATTATTTCGAGATAATATTTTTTTTTTGATTTTTTCGTAAATAATCAATTTTTAGGATAATAGTTAAAATTACTTATTTTGTTTATACCATCAATTTATGACATTATCACAACTCAAGAATTACTTTTATGTTTTTATGTTTTCTCCAATAAATTATATTAATTTATAATTAAGATAAATCATTTAAAAATACTATGTAGTATTTATAAAACTAATGTTTATCATTTTAGAAACTTAAGTAATATTTCTCTATAAAAATTGATTTATTCATATATGATCAAAATTAGTTTTCACACCTTGTAGAAATTAAATCTAAAAAATGGTTTTCATATTTTGCATACACATGATAATATTTTTTAATATGATTAATCTCTTTTTTATGTATTGAATTATTATTACTATGATTATAGTTAATGACCATGATAATAGTGAAAGGGTTATTTTTATAGAATTATTTTTATATGCTATGTAATTTTTATCTAATTATATTTCTATTTATAATATAATGATTTTAAAATTATTTTAAAACACATATAATAAAACTTTATCACATATTTAGTTGGTGATTATTTTAATATAATTATAGGTACAAATAATGTTTAATACATTGTTTTTATAGAAAACTAATTTACCTGTATTTTATTTTTTGATTTAAAATATAATTATATCATATTTAATAAATTTTATTGGATTAATTAGAGGTTATATTTAGGATCATCACCTAAAAAGTTCTTAATAATGGTTATATTATATTTTTAATAAACCCTAAATTATTTTTTTCAGAAACTATTTCTTTACATAAAAACCAAAGTGGAGAAGTGTGTAAATAAATTGTTAAATGACACCAAACATGTTCAAAAATAGTGTGAAAAAGTATAGTTGGGGATTTATTGACCCAAATACCCCTCCAATAAATTATGGACTAATTTTGGATCCATTTAACTGTCAAAAGTTTCAAGAAATCATTTAGATGTAATGGGTATCTACAGAAATCCCATTTTATTCCACTTAAAAATGGTTCAACTCTACAGCCTTCATGATTAATGGATGTTTCAGTTTTTTTTTTCTGAAAATCATCCCAATTTATCACCATGAAGTCTCTTACTCTTCCATAATACATTTTACTTTAAAACTTATTCTTATCACTTCATTTATTATAATTCTTTATAGAGAATGAACAAGCTCTCTATGATGTTAGACACAAGCACATGACGAATCAAGAACTAATGTAAAGTTATTTGGTTCTCAATTATTTCCTTGAGAAATGAATTATATTCACCACTTTTCTCATTTTTTGGTGTTTGTATTGGATATGGATTGATTTTTTTAATAATTTTCATCAAATATTTGGTGTTTAAAAATTTATCTCATGCTCTACCTTACCTTGATTTGTATTTATAAGTACAACAACACTGTATGTTATTTTCTTAAATCAACCCATATTTCTATAAGTTACTATGTTTCTTCGTGATATTATTAATTCAATGACTAGTTTCATCCAAAATTAGATTTTATTTCATGGTAATTTCTCCTCCTATATTTTGAAAAATTAATTTTTAAATTCATAGATTTTATATTCATAAATATACTCTAAAAATTTATATCATTTTTTAGAATAATTATCATCCTATTTAATGAACATTTCCCCAAATGTTTATAATTTCACTTCCATATAACTGTATACTTTTTAATTATTAACATAATTATATGATATCACTCATGACATTAACATTTGATATCTACTCTTTTTATATAATTTTTTATTAGCATTTTTTAAAATGTAGGATTAAGATAAAGTTATTTGAAAACATAAAAAAGGGATCTTCCAAAACATCCTTGTTATTTTTGGATTATGTGTTCTATTAATTTTTTTATTTATTTACCTATATTATTCTCATGTAATATGTTCATATTATTAATATATGATCCATACAAATATTTCTAGTTTTAAATACCTTTAGTTATTAGGGATATTAAATTTTTTAAGTTCCCATTACAATTATCCTCTCTAAGTAATCCAATGTTTTGTGAAGTTACCAATTTCATATTTTATTCCATTTAAAACCCATTTAATATATTTAAAAATTTATTTATTTTTTAATAATATCAATATTTTATAGAAAGTCCTCATAGTACAATTCTAATTTAAAGGTAAATAATGATCTATTTCATTACTTAGAATATCTATTGTTTATTTTCAACACTGTCACCTATGCAATTCACTTTAAATATTACTTCACCTTAATAATTAACATGAATTTTTATACACTCGAAATAAATGTACTAGTATTTTTTTTCTTTTTCAAATATTAATGTAAAAAATTAATCTTATTCCTTCTTCTGTTGTGAACCAATTTGATATAACCTTTGGTTATGCTTTGAGGAAATATTTTGAAGCCCACTTCCTTATCATGGTTTTGACCCTACATATTATTTATTTATGTTTACTTTTCTTGATTCATCACACTTATTTATGTACATGTGATTAATATGAAGGGTTTGACATGATAAAACTAAATGGAATTGGGTAATGTTTATATCTCAATACATACCATGTATAGTGCCAGAAAAGGTATCCAAAACACACTATGTTATGTTGTCATGGTGGGGAGCCATAACTATGGGGTAAAACATCTTATCTTAAGAAATTTATGTTATTTTTTCTTGGAATTGATCCTTTACAAAGAGGGATGGGTGTTTATCCTAAGAAGACCATGTGTTATTTCCTTTGAGTCCAACCATGACTTATTCATATGATGTAATCGTTTATATTGTTTCCAAATATTTATAATTACTTAATATTATGATATCATTTCCGTATAAATTTTTTCCATTCTTTTCACACACACATATGTTAGGGTAATTGTTTTCTATTTTGATATTACATTTCCTTGATATATGATTCATGAGAGACTATTATTGTTAAATTTTCTATTTATTAATAAATTTTCTCTACTCATGTTTTCTAATACGATTATGATTTAACATCGATGACATGTTGAAATTTTTTTCCTCAGTTAGAATTTAAGCTCACCCCTTTATTATTTTTTCCTTCCATGTGATATAGAGATAATTATTACATAGGATAACTATAATAGAACTTTTATATGATTTTAATTATAGATTAAAGTTCATAAGTTTTTAAAAATAAGATTCCAAGGTCACTGGCCCCCAAATACTCAAAATCAAATTGTTTTTAAAGCTGTGTGAGATTATTGTAAGATGGAATTTTTTACATTTTTTAATGATCCAAATTAATGATATGATTATATTGGGATTTTAAATTTGGTATCAAAGGTGGGTTTAATTGTTTTTGGGGTTAGTCTAATTATTTTTAGAAGTAACGATTAGATAAATTTAGAGAAAATCATAGGGAAAATTATAAGGGATATGTCAAAGTGTAGAAAAACATCATGAAATATTTGTTCGGATTTGATTATGTAGTTTTACTATAAATTTCATAATTTTTTGGATACTTAAAAATGGATATGTCTAGGGACCAGATTCACCTAAGGTCAATCACCCTAAGAAAGTTGTTTGATTATTAACTCAATCTTCACTTAGTTAGTGATGAGTGTTGCTAAGACTACACACATGGTTGTACACTCCTGGGGGGTATTCTATAGTTAATCACATTTTTTTTAATCCATCATGAAAGATTTATTTTTCAAAGGATTTAGTTCAAGGAGTATGAGAGAAACCTACCTAAAGAAACCTAAATTTAATAGGGAGTTATTTACGTTGAATCATAAGGTAATGCGATGGTTCCACAGATTAAGACATTTCATGTTTGTTTCTTTCAATAGAAAATTTATGATAATTATCTTATGATATATATTATTAATTATTAATGTTAATACATTATAGTATTAGTAATAACTAAATCATGAAGGAACCACATTAATAAATGAATACTTGACAATGAAGAGCTTTAACCAGTGAGAAACCTTATAGGAAAAAGGTTGGAGTAAGAAATATTATGATTATTAAAATAAAACTATCACAAGTTATGATTAATAACATAAAATAGTTATATCACCAAATACAAAAAATTTAATGACCTATATTTTTTTTCAATGGAATTTCCCTTATGATTATATAAATGTTCCATATTTAGTAATGTAGTATTATATAAATAAAATGATCCCATTATAGAACCAAAAAAATTATATTATATTGTCTTAAACAACATTTTTAGATAATAAATATATCTACAATAATTTAAAGTGTTATAATGGTATAAAAAGTAAAAACAGGATATCTATAATATGATAATTTTAGTATGATTGATAGATTAGAATGATTATACTTCTGAACAACACGTTATAAATGGATCAAAATATTAGAAATTTAATATTCATTTTGAAATGAAAATATATAAACCATGAAGGAAAATAGATGTGAATTAAGAATCAATGAAAATGGGGTATTTACATATGCTAGGTACCCCATATGATTATTACAAATCTAACAATTAGAATAATAATATGATCATTTGGAATTGTTACCTGAATCTAAGAATAGTGAAATCTATTATTTAATTATATAATAATTTTTATCTATAATACGATATGAAAATATGACAAATTTAAATCTTGATAAAAAGAATGAAATGTTTTAAAAAGGATAAAATATGTGTTTGTATTTTTATAACATACTTATTTTTAATTTTTTTAATTATCATATAATTTAAATGAATTATTATTTAAAAAAAATTAATCCATAATATAATATTAAATATAAATATAATGATATTATAATTATATGATACCTTTTTTGATTTTTAAGAGTATGAAAATTGATCATAATATTAATATATTTATTTTTATATTAATAAATATTTTGAAAAAAAAACTCATATTTATATAATTATTTTCATATAATGGATCTCATTTTTTGAAACTAAATTTTAAAAAATTATTTGGTTGAATATTTTTTATTTTTCAAAAATTGTTTAATTTTTTGGGAATAGGGATGTACAAAAAAATTATATTTAACATTATAATTTGAATACATGAATTAATATGACATAGATTATAAAAGAAAACATTTTTTTAAATCACATGAATAAATTACATTTTATAGTCATAATAATAAACAGTATTTGTTTTCATGTGCAAAAATTATTAAAAAAAGAATATTATATTCAAAAAACCCATCTCATCTAATTTAAAATACCACACCTCACCACCCCAACAACTCACACCTTCTGTAGCATATATATTAAAATATTTATGTGCAATTCTCTTCCCAACTCTCTCCCACATGTCCTCACAGTAATAGTCTTAGAAAAAATAAATAACCAAATTTCTATAAGGTATATTTCAAGAAAAGGCATTCAAAAAAGAAATAATATTAATCTTTCTCGTTAAAATTCTTTTATTTGTCTACCTCATCATTAAATCACATGTCCCAAAATAAATAATGAATAAAGTATAAAAAATATAATATAATATAATTTTTTTAATTTAATACCCATCATCCATATAAATCTTATTTCATTCTAATGTGAAATCTGTGCTCACAATATGGTCGGTTCACCACCTTCATAAACAACAAAATTCATTTATCACAATCACTTCAAGAATAGTTTTTAAAACATTTATTTGGAAAAAATGATCTAAATCAGTATTCTAATATTTTCATTCCCATTAATGAATATATATATATCCACAATATTATATTAAACCAAATATGTTCAACATGGTTATAAAACACTCCTAAATGAACTGTGCATACAACAATAAAATATATACTATATGAAACATTCATATTTCTGGAAAATATTTCATAGTATTATAATTTTAAAATTTTGGAAACACATGAAATCAATTCTAGTATTCTAATGGTGTTATGTAACATGTTTATAATGAACTTCCATAATCATTGATATGTGAAGAAACCTTATAACCTTGAATGAAACAACGCTTTAATTGTGAATACAGACTCTATATCTCAATTTAATGACCCAAAATTAAAATAAAAGCATAAAAAATAAAATTTAGTAGAATAATGTTATGAATACCTTTTTAATAAAACTATATTTATTATTAAAGATATTATATAGATGTGTATTATGAATCTGGACCCGAGCTAAGGGAAATCTCAGAACTACCCTCTTTTCTTGGTGTTATAGATTTTCCCTCTATCTCACTTTCTATCGATATTTTTTTTGAATCCTTATGAATTATATATATATTTATATCTCTTAAATATATATTTATTATTATACCTTTATTTTTTTGGGTTTAAACATGACTTATGGTTATTTATTAATAACATCTTCAAAATCAAACCCTATTAAAGGGAACTTTTCTATCCCTTAATCCTTTAACATAACAATATTTTAATTTATTTTATCTATGGTTAACCAATAGAAGAATACTGAAATATTACATTTATTCTGTGGTTGAATTAAAAAATATCACAAATAGTCACACAACCCATGGACCGAATTGTTTAGTGTCTTAGAGATGATCAACATAAACATAATATTTTACAACACTTTTGGAAATTTCTATATATCCATCCTCTTATAGACATTATTTTGGAAATATAATATAATATAATAATTATAGTAACTTATTTAATGGATACATAAGAAAGGGATGATCTTAGAATATCATCAAGGAATTCTTATCAACTAGTGATAACCATCAAATTATAAACACAAGGTAAAACATGGGAAGAGTGACAATATCTGATAAAAAATAGAAAGTCATAAAACATAATTGAAAATTAAGGATTATGGATTTGAAAAAAAGAGGTCATAAAAAATATGGATTAGATGAATATAATGAACATAAAAAAAATATGAAATAATAATATAAGGAAACTAAATATCTTTTAAAAATGGAATCTCATAAACATAGGGAATAGAATGTAAGTAATGATAATTTTTTGAAAAATAAATGGGATAAACCTAATTATAGGTAATAATATCATATATGAGAAGGAATCACAACCTTATTACCATAACATAGTGGATCAGATATCCATACCAGATTACCAGAGTGTATCGAGCATTCCTTACACTATTCACATAGTGGAGTGACACCCCTTACTCTATTCTCATAGTTATCTCATGAAATATAATACCCTAACCAATGAATTAAAGGTATATATTTAACCCCAAACATAACTAAAAATACATATGGGTTATATTTGAAATCAAATCATTCCTTTAATATGAAATAACCCATAGAATAAAAATGGGGTTTTCTAACATTTCCATACAGTATCACATAAAAACTATCATCATATGATAAAAAAATCATGATCATCAAAAATGAGTATTTTAAAACCATAGATATTGGTTGATTTATGATCCATTACTTCAAAATATAATATTACACAAAATGTTTAAGGCAAATCACTAAATGGATTTTTCATTAAATGTGTCTCTTAGTATCACTATAAAAAGATGGGATTTTCAAGCCACTTTCAAAAAACCATTTTTTCCACATGAGTAAAAAATTTCAAAAAATAATCACATAAAAATAAATTCCAATAAATTAAACTTGACAAGAAATAAGGAATATATAAAATTTTTATTGTATAGGAGGAAAATAAGAATATTGTGTTGAAAACTCTCAAAAAATTTAAACTACATTATTAAAAACACACATCATTAAAAAGATAATGAATTTTTTTTAAATTAACAAAGGGAAATAAAATTATAATTTAAGGATAAAAAAATTAGAGTTTCTTCTAGGTTAAGGATAATAATATTTGGAAGTAAAAACATATATATTAAATAAAAATCCAATAAAGATAATGATAATTACTCTTAAAAAATATTTTTTATGAGATAATGGAATCATAAAGGAGGAAGACATTGGTGTGAAATGTGATTTACCAAGAAAAGAACGTGTAAATATAAGATGACATAAAAATAGGTTATAATTGATAAAAATTAAAATATAATAGTCAAATAGAAATGATTATATCCCAATGAAAATAATTGATTCATAAAAAACCCTAAACGTTATTCTAATTAAGTCGAAATTTTTCTATCCTCATCACTTATTTGATTGCATAATTTTAAAATCTGTTAAATCCATTTATGGGTGGATTTGATAAGAAAAAATCATCTTTAATGGTTAAAATAGTGTGCAAGATATTTTTAGGTAATTTTTTTTAAACATAGTGGTGTTGAGGAGTTAGGGGAAGTGAGGAGAGGAGAGTCCCTTTATAAGTGAAAATGAATGGAATTTTTGTAATTATCCAAAAATTTCAATAATGAGAAGTCACTCTCAAGGAATGTGGTTCAAATATTGATGAAATAATGGGGTAGGGAAGTGATAATGTCAATAATTCCAATAATAAAGCCTTTATACACATGTTTTAAACATGTTTCAATCCAATTACCCATTGAATTGTTACTTTTTTATATTTTAGCTTTTATTGTGGTGACTGGTTTTTATCCAAGGTATATTAATCATTTTACCAAATAATAAATTTAATATTATTATAAAATTTTTTACACTTGTTTTTATTTTTAAATCTAATTATGTAAATTCAATTTCAACAAGTGTTAGAAATTTTTTTAATATAAAAAATGAATAATGTATCAAAATATTTTTTTTAAAAAATAATACATAATGTTTAAAATATAACATATATGTTCTTAAGTTATAATAAATATTTTAAAATTTATAGATGAAATAATATAATACGTATTTTTTTGTAAAATGTTTTTACAAATTTATATGTCATAGTTATATACGAATAAATGTACAAAATATTCATTTTCATTATACTATATTATTCACCTAAGAATCAATTTTATAAGAAAAATATAAAAAACACAGGATAAGATATCATTTTAATTTTAAATAACAAAAATAAATTTATGTTCATAAAATTAATATTATCAAATTTAAATATTTTTTTAAATGAACATAAAAAATATATGAAAAAACTACTTTTATTAGAAATTATGTTTTATACATTATGTGTTCTAAATTTTTTTCCATATACATTTTAAATTCACGGAATTTTAATATATTATCTTATATAATGTACTGTTGTATCTTTTAGTTTAATACTGGTTGATTTAATTATTTTGATAAAATATACCATACTTTAATAAAAAATTATTTGTAAAAAAATCATTTTAACATTAAATTTTAATTATGAATTATATTATAAATGTAAGAATTTTTTATTAATTAATATAATATAATTTATTATATTTTTTATAATTTTATTAGTTTTATTAATAATGTTTATTTAATATATCTTATCTCATTCAGTTTAATGTATCATCTGAAATAACCTACAAAAGATAAAATTAAATTAAAGGAAAAAAATCCAAAATCTTGGATCGTTACATTAACACCAATTAAAAAATTCTTCCTAAATAATTTTATTATGGGTAAGTAAAAAATAGAGGGTTATTTTTCCTCATTACATATTTTGGATCTGATAAAGATTCATAAAACTTATTATTCCTCCAGATAATTTTTTCTAGATGAGCGACCTTTCCCCATTTAACCTTGTCTCTTCGATTAAGAATTTTCACTGGTTATTCCTAATATAGGATGTTATGATTGAGTTTCAAGGCATCTTAATTTTTTATATGTGATGGGACTCATATGTACATATTTAATGGTGAAACATGGAGCACATTATACACTTTGAAGAAGAGATGAGGGCATAGTAAGTGATAAGAAACTTCCCTAACATAATAAAGGATCTCAAAGGGATGGTTGTAACTTGGGGTAAACATTATTTTCTTTAGAAATATCATAACCCATTTCCATGGATATATCTAGAGGATAAATTTTCACCAATATAAAATTCTAGATCTCATATGTGATTATCAATATATATCTTCATTCGACTATAAGCTACTTTTATATTCCATTAAATGCTTTAAACATTATTCATCGTTTATTGGACAAGGTAAGAACCTATCATCCCATATGTCCAACTTCATCCCAATATATGGTTGTCTAAAAACTCTTCCCATATAGATCCGTATGTATTTTCTATTTAATCGTATAATGGGAACTATTTTTATAGGATAGATCTACCAAGGGATGGTGATGATCCCAATATAACTAGAAATACATCAAATAAGATCTCAGTATATCCTCCATAGTTTAATTAGACATTGTAGAGTTAATATTTTTAAATGTGATAAGAAGTGATTAAACTCAATGATATCTTTCATTATTTCCAAATACATCTCCAGAACCACAATATTAGACTCAGATCATTATCAGATACAATGGAGAGTGGTACCCCAAACATGCTTAATATTTATATCATTTATATATTTTAGAGAAGATCAAGAGAGAAATATTATTTAATTATTATAAAATGAATTTAAAATGAAAGGTGAAAAACTATTACCCAATGTAATTATAGCTGTTACATTTCCCAGTGTGTCCCACAATAAGATCCTTGGAATTTTTTTTTTATTTCCATTCTGGTAGGGGTAATGGCTATATCACACCACTATAATTTTTGCATTTATCCTTAATTTAGTAACATACCAAGCATCAATATGTGTATTTCATGATTTCATTCTTCAGGTTATCCCAAAATTTGTTTTTATTTATAATTATATATATCTTCATGTGGCTATTATAAATATAGAAGGATGATCTATGAGCATCATTCAATAGTTTCCTATTTAGTTTTGGTTTTTATGGGAACATATGTTTGTTTTAAACCTTATAACACTATTTTTATCAATGATAATCTTTATAATACTCACAATATATTTATATAGCTTCGATTCTCTTTATGGACTTATTTGATATTCACATGAATAGTTGGTTGGGAAATAATTTGGTCAATATAGTATTTATATCATTCCATTATGATTTTAATATTAAATCATTGAATGTCCATGAGTGTTGATTCTTTTTCAATCCTTTTTGTAGATATGATAGAATATTTTTTCATAAAAAGGGCATCAGGCATATTGTTTTCCTTCATCGAAAGATAATGTATTGAGAAGTCATAATATATTATCTACGTAACCCATCTCTATGGTCACATATTAAAATATTTTTGTGTGCATATATACATTAAGCCCATCTGGTTAGTGTAAATAAGAAACTTGTAAAAATAAAGTTGGTTCCACCAAATATTCAATGAAAATACTATATCTTCCAGATCTAGATCATTTGTGGGATAGTTCTTCTCATAATCCATGAATTGACATGAGGAATAATCAGTTAATATTTGTTCTATATATTAATTCACCCAAATATTTTATAGAATTTTCAGTGTATATCCCAAACTCTTCTCTAATATAATATGGTGTATATATAATAACAATAACAAATATTTTCTTAATATCCATAAAAAAATCTTCATATTTTTATATCCAGAGGAACATCAATCCATTATATGTTAACAGGGTTATTGGTTTAGATAATCATGTGATGTTTCTCAATAATATTTAGTAGAATTAATTTAATCTAATAAAATTATTTATCCCTTCAATAAAGGTTTGTTTAATCTATTTATTCAAAAACATATTTCATTGTTGTTTCCATATATATATATTTACATGCAAGTGAAAAAATGACCTAAAAACAATACTTATTGAAGATAAATTTCACACTTTTTTAACATGAAATATAATTTATTCTATTTTGTAATGTCCATAAAAAATTATAAAATTATCTTCATGTTCATACATTATCTAATATCATATGAGAATTTCATTAATAAAGACATAACAAAAATATATCAAGGTAATGTCAAAAACTTTATTCATAAAATCCATAAAATACCCTGAGAATTTTTAAGTCCAAATTTAATCTATAGAAATTCATAGACTCTATACGTTGTGTAGAAAGATATATTAGGTATAACTTATCTCCTGAAACTAAATTGCTGATATTTGAATTAGAGGCCATTTTTTTATAAATATTTATCTCCTCAAAGTTAATCTAATAGATCATAAAAAAGAGTAATAAGATATGTTTTCATGATTATGATGTTATAAAGTTTGTGATTTTCAATTCATATGGACACTAATCCACACATTTTATTAATTAAAATTGGTGGTTCACCATAGGGTGAATTGGCCGACATATAAATTCCTTTTATATATTCTATTGATGTATCTTATTTTAATCTTCTAACTCTATTATTGATGTTATATAAGGAAAATTTTATATAGGAATAGACACAGGTATTAACTCAATTCCAAACACAACATTAACCTTTGGGGGGAGACTAAGAAGTTACTATATGAATACAAAAGTATACTCTCATGAATTTAGAATTCCATCAATTTTGGGATCAACCCTGATCATTTGAGCCAAGAGCACCTCATTTCATGGTGTCATAATTCATATTATATAATATTATTCTGATGGGAGATTATAAACATACTTGTACAAATATTTTATCACATGAATGTTTGGGATATGAAATGAGATCACCGTATACAAATAATTTATATGTTCTCTATGTAGAGATTGAAATTTCATATACAAGATTACATTAAATTCATCCAAGGGTAGAAGAAACATATTTACATGGAATGACATACAATAAATAGTGATTGTATAATAATTTTATATCTTAGATGATATCATCACACCAATATGGGTTTTCATGGATTGTTTATTATCCAACTATTGTGATGGTAATTCAATATTCATAGCAAACATGTGTGTTGTGAAAGAATGTGATCAACCAAAATAAAATAAGAAATATTTTTATTTTATTTAATGAATTAGTGTATGTCATGACCAATCCCTTGGGGCCCGTGTTGTGACTACCCCAAACCCGCCTTCCCTAGCCTAGGGGCTCGAGACTAGCACCGAAGGTGTATAACCTAAAACTGGGAAGATATTGCCTTTATAACCTGTAACACAAACAACCAAGCACACAAAAAGATAAAAACTCAAGTAAATTGAATTGTAAACAGAGTGAGTATAGAAAGTAAAAGGGGCCAGAATACAAGCCCAAATGGAAAGTATAAGGGAAAATGGAAAGTACAAGACAACTGATAGATGAAAAGCATCTTCGAGATCATCCACGACTAATCCTACCTGATGGGTAGGTACAACTCACGGATGGCTGTCTCTACATTTTGCCTCATCTAACACCCACCTCAGTGCTACCTCCAGTCTTGGTACTCCCATCCGTAGTCAGTGATGTCTGTCATTTTTACCAAACACACCAGGGTGTGGGCATAGCCTGTGCAAGGTTGAGTATAACAATACTCAGTAGGGACCCCGAGACCCTCAAGGTCTCACAAAATCCACAAAGGATAAACCACAAAGCATGATGTCAACCGTCAACCCTATTTAGGTATATGCCCATACATATACCTAATTTATCAAGTATAACAATCTCAATCAAGAGGAAACATATGGTACAACCCAAAATACAAAATCTCAATTGTTCCATAAAGGAAGGAATACCACGAAGGTAAGTACCACAGAGGTACGCCACACAGAATAATACCACCAAGGTATTACCTTGAAGAAATGTACCACACTGGTACGAACTCAACTCACACTAGGTATATCTAATGTACTGTAGTAGAGATGATTAGATGTAACTATTTAATCATCTTACTCTATTAAGAGGTCATTCTATTGACCCACACCTGATCGCTCAGTACTGACCCACACAGGATCACTCGGTGTTGACCCACATAGGATCAGTCAGTGTTGACCCACACAGGGTCGCTAGGTGCTGACCCACACAGGATCGCTCAGTGAAAACCCACACAAGATTGCTCGGTGATGAACCACACAAGATCACTAGGTGCTGACCCACACAAGATCGCTTGGTGCTGACTCACACATGATCGCTCGGTGCTGACCCACACATGATCGCTAGATGCTGAACCACAAAGGATTGCTCAGTACATCGTCAGACCCACACAAGATCCTAGTACATCTTTAGTATATCGTCAAACCCACACAGGATCCTAGTACATCTCTAGTACACCGTGACACCAACACATGATCCAAGTACATCTCTAGTATGTCGTCATACCCCCATAGGATCCTAGTACATATTCATGTCACAGCCAGCCACTGGGTTCCCACACTACACTCTCTTGTCTCTGGGAGGGTCCTCTCCACAATCCAATAGATTATACTCCATCTTCCATGAATTCCCACAATGAAATTATCTCAAAGAAATTCCACGTCATTGGGGTCTCAACGTAACAGACGATGCATCAATCAGACGCTCGGTCTGAAAGTTATTAGCCTTTTTGTCCCGAGGGCCTGGTTGGATTTGTGCTCGATACAACATGATTGTACTCCAAATTTACCCAAATCCACAGTAGGGTATACTCAATGGGACTTCCTTGCTCCAAGGTTTTTATTACTGCTGACGGTTCGTCAAACGGACGTCTGGTGCCAATGTTACGACAAAAGAGTGTATATAGGTCATAGTGGGTCCAGGTCTGGTTCGGCCTGCTGGGTTCGACCCACCATGACCCAATGGGTCCGGCCTAGACCAGGGTGGGGCCCAGCAAACACTAGGAAGCTTTCCCTGGCGGCGCGGGGCGACGTAGAGGCAGCAGGGCTCCGAGGGCGGCTAGGCGGCGTAGCGCCACGGGGCATGGAGGCCTTGGGGTGGCGGAGCGCCGTGCCTTTTCCGGTGGCTGGCTTTACCGACCGCCCTTCATTAATGGCCTTCGTTGTGGTTATTGAGTTCCACCGGTGGAAACCACCATCATCAGTCACTGACACCATCGTGAAGACCACAAAAAAGATCCACTAGATTTTCGGAGGGGTCGGGCCATGTTTGTTTGGATCGTACCCTCCATGTTATGGTGGTAACATACGGCTCAAGTAAGATGATTCAATGCGAGAGGGAATTGTACATTGATCAAAATTAAAACACACCCCTACCTCGATTGCTCGTTGAAGTCAATAAGGGGGAAAGAATGGACATAGGTTAGTTGGCATTTCCTCGATCGTTGGTTCATTGTTGTCCAAGATGCCCTACGTTGGTTGCTTCCACAAGGTGCTTCTGTTCCAGCTTAGGGTTGGTTTCCTCATTCTTTGATCTCCAGTGGTGATTCTTTATTGGGAGGTGAGGTTATTCATTGGAGAAATTTTAATCCTCCCAAGAGCCCTCTCCTTCTCATTTCTCCACCAAAATAAGAATATCCAACATAAGAAAATATGTTTGTCCAATTTTTAAATTTTTGGCACAAATTAAGTTGGATGAATTAATTAAATGGGGTGGAATAATTAATTGGGGGGGGGTGGCATAATTAATCAAGGGTAAGTTCAAGATAATCCTCCACATTTAAGGGGGAGTTCAAGGGGTTTTACTTTCGGGTGGTCTCCACCGCCATATCCTCTCATGGGAGGTTTAGTTTTGGTTGTCCCCACCTCTCAACATCCACATGGGAGTTCCAAAAAAATTAAAGGTTACACATTTTTGTTTTATTTTATTCTTTGACAAAAAAACCAAATTATATCATTCACCCTCAACTAATTGTGGTTGAGGTGAAGGAACCCTTAATTAAATATCGGTGCTGCGAGTTCAACAGTGCCCTCTGATTTCAATTCCAAGAACCAGTTCAAAAGTTAGAAAATCCCGCTCAGACATTTACTGAACGTACCCGAAATAATGATCAAAAATTAAATACGGGAACTCCGGGCCTCATAATCATGCGCTGTTAATTCTCACAGACTTATAAAATTCTTATATATATATATATATAATATTACATTAAAATTACAGGTCTTTACATTCTCCCCACCACAGGGATTTACACCCTCGTAAGACACAAATCAAAACTAGGAAAAAAGTGGGGGTACTGAGCACGAATCTGAGCCTCCAGCTCCCATGTTATCTCTATTAGGTTCCCATGCTACCAACGAACACACAGTAGAGGTATCGATCACCCATGAAGGACTCTCTCCTACTGATCCTCAATATCCACTGGAACCTCTGTAAATGTTGCACCATTGTTGACGTCCAACTCTCCGTGGTCGGTGACGTGAGAATATTCGTGCACGTATCTCCTCAGCTATGATAAATGTAAGAGTTCATGAACCCTGTGAAACTAAAGTGGAAGAGATAATTGGTAATCCACCTCGACAACTCTGCTGAGGACATGAAAGGGTCCAATCAACCTCAGAGATAACTTGTCGCATAATCCAAATCTCTATAGACCTCGTCTAGGAGAGACCTGTAGAAGGACGTGGTCTCCATACTCGAACTACAAGGGTCTCTATCTCCTCTCAGCATACGACTTCTACCTACTCTGTGCAGTCTTCATGCACTCCTGGATGATTTGCACCTTCTCTGTGGTAGCCCGTACCATCTCTGGTCCTAATAGTGCTGACTCCCCTGGGTCAGTCCAGCAAAAAGGTTATGTACATGGTCGCCCATACAACGCCTCAAAAGAAGCTATCCCAATTGAGGAGTGATAGATGTTGTTATATGAAAACTCTACCAAAGTCAAGTGATCCAACCTGATGTGACCAAAGTCGAGGACACAAGCACACAAGATGTACTCGAGGGTCTCTATGGTCCGCTCAGTCTGACCATCTGTCTGAGGATGGAAGGCGGTGCTCAAAATAAGTTGTGTCCCGAAATCCTCCTGCAACCACATCTATAGTCTGGAAGTTAAATGTGAATCATGATCAGAGACAATAATTGATGTCACTTTATGTAGATGCACAATCTCATGCACAAAGAGGCGTCCCAAGATTTCTACTGAACCATGCACACTGATCGGTACGATGTGGGCCGACTTGGTGAGTTGGTCTATGATCACCCAAATCGAGTCATGACCCATGGATGTACATGGAAGTACTATCATTAATTCCATAGATATCCCATCTCCCTACCACTCTAGGACCTCTAAAGGTTGAACCAATCCAGCTGGTACCTGATGCTCCACCTTCCCTTTCCCACAAGTGAGGCACCGAGAAACAAACTCTACTACTTCTCTCTTCATTATCAGCCACCGGTGCAGTCGTCAAAGATCCTGATACATCTTCTCCACTCTTGAATGTACCTCTAGATGGGATGTGTGGAACTCCTTCAAAACTTCCTCATGAATTGACATTGGTACCATGGTACGTCTTCTGAAGAGGATGGTGTGCTCCCCACCCACAGAAAATCCATAAGGTGCCTATCTTGTAGATATCTGAGAACGTTGAGCTTCGTAGTCAATGTTTCCACGCTGTGCCTCCCTGACACACTGAAGAAGTGGGGGAGTGACAATAAGATACTAAAGGAAAGATGCTCTATCTTGATCCACAAAGGATATCTACAAAGTGGGCGGCTGCTCCGTCGCCTCACCTAGCACTTGGAGAAGATGAACATCCATAGGGTTCGAGTGAAAAGAGAGTTTTCTATATAAAATATATAAAATATATTTTTAATGAAAATGTTTTGTAATACTGAGACCCCTCAGGTTAAAATAAAATGTAGGGTTTCATTCATTATGGGAAACGAATAGAACATGGGCCACCCGGTTTCACGGGTGGAGAAAAAAATGTAGGAAGTGGATTTAGAGCATGACTAGAACGGTGCACGCAGGAGGATGAAGACGATACAAGGAAAGAAAATTGGAGATAAAAAGGATGATTGAGATCTAATTGCGACTCCATTGGACTACTATAGCACGACATGGTGATTTAAAATTATGAACGACCAAGATTAGAACGTATTTCATCTGATGGTCGTGAGCGACACAGATTTTTGAAAAAACAAATGAACAACCGCGTTTAAATTTCAATGTATTAAATGTCCGATAAAAATGTGGAAGGTAATCTATGGATACTATGAATAAATAACTGAACCTATATGATGGTTCTGATTGCACGCGACGTGATCTAACAGTCCTAATCATGTTTTTCCTAAAAAATCATTTTTTTACATCGAAACAGAGCAAGTGATGCGGTGCCTTTATAAGCTCAAGGCTCATGGAATTCATTGAGATAACTCCTCTCCAAAGCCGGTACCACCCCATACCGTGTTCTCTACGGTTTTACTCATGTTCCCATCCACGCCATCACGCTGCCCCGCCCGATGGTGCGCTCTGTTTCCCCGCACTCTCGTGCGCACTTAGGGATTTCTATGCCCCATGTGCGTGTGACCTAGCACACACCTTGCGTATGCAACGCCACCCAAGGCCATTTCCAGGGGTTGTGGGTGAGATTCGCATCTAGGCCTTGTGTGGCTAACTAAAAGTTTCCCTCATCTAGGTGGGGTACTCACCTAATTTTTTTGTAATGTAATGTTATTTTTATTATACATAAAATTATAAAAAAAGATCATAATTTTGATCCCTTTTTAAAACATATTTTCATAAAACACTAAAATAAGAATCCAGTGTGTCCTTCTGTTGAAAATTTTTTCAAAATACAAGAGTTATGTTTCAAACCCTTTTTAGGATTAATATATTATCCTTTTTATTGTTTATTAAAATAGTTTATATGTTTAATGTTTTGATTTCAATACATACCTAAAAGGTGGACCTTGGCTTGGGGGGGTGCTCTCCTATTTTTTTGGAATGTAAAGTTATTTTTATTATACATAAAATTATAAATGAATAATAAAATAGTGATCTCTTCTTAAAACATATTTTCTTAAAACAATCAAATACTTAAAACATTCTAGATGACTTCATAAATATAATACATAGAAATAATATTATTTCTCATGTTTAAAAAGAGAGAGTTTAATATATTCATATAAATTTGACATAAAAAATCGAATAACATTAATTTAAAATATCTTTAATGTATTATCATACTATATATAAAATAATTGAAACATTTTAAAGGTGGTTGAAATACATACCAAATTTTGGAATCATACTAACAATAGTCATTATTTCCATTTTCCTATGGTATGGTTTCAAACTCAAATGTATATTTATTTATACCATAAACATGTAGTATAAAGTTTGTGTGTCTCTTGTAAATTTTTCAAAATACAAGAGTTATCTTTCAAACCCATTTTGAAAATTAAATAATAATCCTTATTAAAGTTTATAAAAACGTTATATATGTTTAAAGTTATTATTTCAATACATACATTAAATATTTTGGAAAACTAATTATACCTAGATATTTTAAATCAAACCAACAAAATGACCAACGACTATTTTTATAGCCATTAGAAACTCAACAGTCACCTAAGGAGGTAACGATAGGAGTAAGGCTTTATAAAAACATGAATTATATTGTTCCATCTCCAAAACGCCTTAGCGAAGATGGTTCACATGAGTCAGTAAATGGGCCTTGGTTCATGATTAATTCGAAGGATATTTGGGTTGTTAGAGACTTGATAGAGGTGTTTACAGGTTAGATGTATGTTAAAAAATGGTAGGTATGTCTCTGAACATGACTCGACAATTATTTTTTCTAGTAATTTGGTGTGGAGAGACAATGGAATTGATTCATCTAACATCTAATTGTTTTTAGAAAACTTCAACTTAGCAAAACAAAATGGTGTTTTTAATTTTGTTCTAATTTTTTAGGGTTGTCTAAACTGATCTTTTGATACCAGATGTCACTCCTCGGCCCCAGGCTTCCCCAAATCCAGTGGAGAGTTTATATAAAAATGGTTTTTAATTTAACTTTTTTATAAAAAGGAAAGACGAAAACACACATAATGTTACACTAGATAGGATCATTTTGTTTTAGGTCCTAGAGAATCCGAAACAATTATTACATTTATTTCAAAACAAGAAGAGACAGAAACTCCACAAAGCTGCTATCGAACAAGGTAACTCAAATAAACTAAACCTATAAAATGTATATTGAATCGTAGGGTGAGCGTACTAAATACTAGAAAAGGGTTTTAAAATAAATGAAAACATCTTGAAAACATTATTTTAAAATTAATCTTAAATTGTTTTCATAAGGAAAACTGCAATATATGAATCATAACATAACATTGTTGTCAAGAATTATAATTGAACATTTTAAAGAATACTGACAAGGTTACAATGAATATTATTCCAAACATAAAAATTTCCATAAAATATATAGGGTATGCATAATATAAAGTTGGAGTCACTATAACTTTAATAAATGTGACATGAAAAAGTGCAAGTACAAAATTTACAACTGAGAGTAATAAATTATTAGAGTTACACATAAAATAATAACTTCTAATTCTTCATTTAGTAATATTGAATCATAAATTGGTTGATAAATCTCTGAGTTCTAAATAAATATTATTGCTTAAGCATTTACTTCTTCCCTTACTCATACCTACAATATCTTAACCATGGATATTCTACTAGTTGAATATCCACTTTTTTAATAAATTTTCATAAACATAATGATGGAATGTATAATGACGGACTATGTCAAGGCCCTGTGAAATGACCTGATTTGTCTAATGAGAACTACTGATGCATCGTAGGGCTTTAATTAACTAGTACCCAACCTGTTGGGCTTTCAATAACCGGTCCCCAACCTGTAGGGATTTCAATAACCGGTCCCCAACCCATTTCATATTGATCCCAATACAGTCCACATATTCCAAGTAAGTTCATATATTCAAAGTTTCTCATTACACATTGAATATTTAATTTCTAATTTCAAATTATTCAATGTTTCCCATACCAATTTGAATAATTTATTTTCTTAATCCATAATTGGTCATAACAGTTTAATTACATACATCACATTTACATATAGATAGTGGATCAAGTACTTAAGTGTCAAAAGTAACAACTGCATAGAAATTTCATAAATGATAGGTATGATAATATGATTATATAATATATAATGACAACTAATGCACAAAAAAATACATGTTCTGTCACATAAAGTGATAACCCTAATATCTAAAATCTTAGTAATAAAATACAAATCAGAAATTCATTATGGATTGGATTCCTAACTAATTTAAGGGTAAACAAAATATTTCATGTGGTTTATTAAACACATAGATGTATGAAAATTTATTACTAATATTATTATGTAAAACATATAACAAGGGTACCCATAATGTTAAAAATGAAAAGAATGAATTTCAACCATAACTAATACTAATTATTTATGAAAATAATTGATTCATACATATGTATATAATAGTAGAAAACCCCAAAAATTGTACTCTTTAATTCTCCATAATTACAAAGCGCCTAAAAAGTTATATCATTTAGAAAATACAAAATTATCTAGGGTTTAGTGTTGTGTAAATCCATTTATACACAACGGTCTACATAACGATTTTTATTTTTAAATAAAAAACCTTTCATATTTTAAAACAAAATATGTTATTCATTATTAGAAATCCTTGGAAAATTCTAAATAAGAATGAGGATCAAAGTTTATATGTTTACACAAATATTAACATAACTTAATATACATTATGTATTAAAGGGTTTACACCAAAAATCAAATGACACCTATAATGACTTAAATATATTAGTCACATTAACTAACAAAGGTCCTTAAATTTTAAATTGAGATATAAAATTTATATGGTATATTTATTAAACCAATTTGTAGATATTTTTATGTAAAAATTGATATAAATATAGATTATTTAAATGTAAAACCGATTATACATAGTATATATATAAGTGTCTTACAAAAAAATTAAATGACACTTACATGTTTTAAATATATTAGGGACATTAGTTAAACACGGGTTTATTAATTTCAAATCAGGCCATAAGTTTTAATTGTTCGGTTAGGACATATATATATTATTATACATACATTGACATATATATACCGATATACAGATATATATATATATATATATATATATCAAACAAATAAAAAATATCAAACCCTTTTTTGGTAAAGGAGTAAGAACTCATTTATGACTAAAGATTCACCATCAAGGAGTAATTAGAAGTTATTGCAATTGACCGTATAAAAATATTTTTGTTTGTGTGTAAACATCTATATATATATATGAATGCTTAAATAGAAACATGGAAATAAAACTTAGAACACTTACCTGTTTTGAATGAGGGGGAGAGGTCCGAGGAAACACGAAGGAGGTGCTTGGAAAATATGAACACCTGTAGGGTTTGGGTGAAAAGAGAGTTGTATATATAAGCTATATAAAATATATTTTTAATGAAACTATCATAGAAAAATTAGACCCCTCAGTTTAAAATATGACCAAGGGTGTCAGTCTTTGTGGAAAATGAACAGAACAGGGGAGCCCAGTGTCACGGTTAGAGAAAAAAATGGACAAAGTTGAAAATGAGTGAGACTGGAATAGGAATGCAAGAGGAATAAGATTAAATGGGGGAATAAAAATAAAAAATAAAATGGGCGATTGAGATCTGATTGCAACTCGATCGAACAATTATGATGCATCACAACGATTTAAAAAAAAGGAATGACCTACAGTAGGTCATATTTGGTCTGACGTCCATGAGTGACACAACATTTTTAAAAATAAATGAATGGCCATAATTATATTTCAATGGATCAAATGTATGATAAAACCATAGAGGGTAATCCATGGATCTATGAATCGAGGACCGCATCGATTAGACAACTCAAATCACGTGTGGTGTGATTTGACGGTCCCAATCATGTTTCACCCAAAACATCTTTTCCCCACATCAAAAAAGAGCAAGTTCCGTGCCTCCTTTATAATCCCACAACTCCTGGAATTTTTTTAGATTACACCTTCCTCATTCCTGGTACCACCCCATACCAGGATTTCTATGGGAACACTCATGCTCCCACCCACGCCATCGTGCCGCCCCACACTGTGGCGTGCTCTGGTTCTTGACACGCCCATGCATGCTTAGAGATTTCATTCCCCCTATGTGTGCAACATAGCATGCACATTGCGTGTGCACCACCACCCTGGTCCATTGCTAGGGGCTGTGGGTGAGATTCCCATCAAGGCCTTGAGTGGATTCCTAAATGGTGTCCCTCAGATAGGTGGTAACTAACCTATTTTTTTGGGAATGTAATGTTATTTTTATTATATATAAAATTATAAACAATGAACATAATTGTGATCCATTCTTAAAACATATTTTCATAAAACACTCAAATACATAAAACATATATAATTCCTTTATACTTAAAAAATATAATAAGATTATTATTTATTATGATAAAAAAAGAGAGTTTAATATATCCATAGAAATTTGACATACAAAATCGAATACCATTAATTTAAAATATCATTAAAGTATCATCATACTATATTTAAAATATATGAAACATTTTAAATGTGTTTTAAATAGATACCTAATTTTGGAATCATACTAACAATAGTCATTTGTTCAATTTCCCCATGGTACAATTTCAAAATCAAAGGTATGTTTCTTTATACCAATAACATATAGTATCAACTCTGTGCTTCTCTTGGAAATTCTTTAAAAATACATTAGTTATGTGTCAAAGCCATTTTAAACATTAAATTATTAAACTTTTTAATTTTTATAAAAGGATTATATATATTTAAAGTTATAATTTCAATACATACCTAAAAGGTGGCCCTCGGCTAGGTGGGGGTACTCGCCTATTTGTATGGGAATGTAATGTTTTTTATTATACATAAAATTATAAACAAAGATCATAATTGTGATCCCTTTGTAAAACATATTTCAATAAAACATTACAATACATAAAACATTCAAGACGCCTTCATACTTAAAATTATTAGTAAGAATATTATTTCTTATGTTTAATAAAAATAAAGTTTAATATATACATAGAATTTTGACTTACAAAATCGAATTCCAATAATTTAAAATATCTTTAAATTATCATCATACATTATTAAAAATATATGGAAAATTTGAAAAGTGTTTAAAATACACACCTACTTTTGTAATCATACTAACAATAGTCATTAGTTACATTTGCCTATAGTATTATTTCAAACTCAATGGTATGTTTCTTTATTCCAAAAACATGCAGTTTCAAGTGTGTGCTTATCTTGGAAATTCATTCAAAATAAAAGATTCAAGTTTGAAACCCATTTTAAAATTTAAATCATTATAATTTTTAATGTTTATAAGAAGATTTTATATGTTAAAATTTATAATTTCAATACATACCTTAAATATTTTGGAAAACTAATTATAACTAGATATTATAAAAAAACCAACAGAATGACCAATGGATGTACATATAGCCATTAGAAACTCACTAATGCCTTAAGGAGGTAACAACCAGATTAAGGATTTATAAAAATTAATTAGAGTGTTCCATCTCCAAAATGGTTTGACGAAGATGTTGAACATCATTCCCATCATGCTTAGTGAGGTTGCAATGGCTCTGGCCATACAGATATTCATTGTGATAGATTAAAAGGACACCTAACACTTTCATGGGTTCATTGTTGTATTGGGTGGTCTCCCTGTAATTTTAATAGGTCTTTTAATAGTTATTTTTGGATATTATGGTTTTATTTTGATCTTTCTGTAATGTAAAAACTTATGTTTCTAATAAAATGCCTTTTGTTTTTTTGGAGGTTTTGATTGGATATAATTAATAATAAACAGAATAAAATAGTAATATTATTATTACATGTGAATTAATGATTTGTGTCATCACAATATTCTTCTTATAAATCCTCCTCACATCCTCCTTATAGAAGTAAATAATGAATCCATTATATTTAATATTCTAGAATGTTACTTGGTTAATGTAATATTTGTCATCTAACCTCTTTTCATTTCATTCAAAATCAAAAATGTTTTCACAATATGGTCAGCTCACCACAACCATGAAAAATTACTTTTTTTTCAAAACCGCCATGATGGCTTGTTTAAAAACATTTATTATGGAGAAAATTTATCTAAATTAGTATTTTATATTTTCTTTCACATATTTTAGTGTATATAAATCCATAATATTAATCGAAACCCACCAAGTTCATCATTGTAGGAAAACCAACCTAATAGAACTAATAATATAAAAATATCACATATAATCTATGATTAATTATTTTTTTTGAATAATATTTGATACTAAGAAGTTTATGAAATTTTGGAAACACATTATCTTCATAATGATAATTTTCTAGTGTTACATAACTATTTTAAAATAACTTTCATAATCATCCATAACTGATGCGTCCTTAGAACCATGAAATTAAAGACAATAGAATATTGAATAAAGACACAATATCATAATTACATGACTCTAAAATATCATACAATATTAATGAAAAACTAAATAGAATGATTAAGTTTATTGATAAACTATTTAATACATCTACTTTTATTATTCAAGAAGCTATGTGGTATGTAGAATGAAACCAGATCTGAGGTAACGGGTCTCCATGAATTAACCTATTTTCATCATATGAATATTTTCAATATTCTCACGATATTTAATGTTTTTTAAAATTTTAATTTTTAAAGGGTTTTAGGAATCAAGTGTTTATCAAGTGATAAAGGTATTTTCTTTTAAAAATGTCATATTTTAGATTTTTCCTTCCAAATCATTCTTATTCATATTTGTGTTTCTGATATAATTTTATTAATGATTTAATATAGATATAATAGATATATAAACTAAATTCTTAATATCTTTTTTACTTTATTTTCAAATTATTTTAAAATGAAATATTTTAACTTTTTTATATGCAACATTTTGAAAAATAAAAAATTAATTTTCTATTGTTAATTTACTTGGAGATAATGAATTTTTTTCTACCATTAATATCCTGACCTAACCCAATAGGGCTCGTGTTGTGACACTCCAATCCAATATCAATAGGCTAGGGAATGAATTTATATGCTCATTCAGAATATCTCACACATGGGAGGAATTATCATATTATACTTGCACACATCCATCCACATACAACTCCATGAAGTAGTGTATAAATATTAAACTAGAAATAAAATTCATAAATTAATCAATCCCCCCACCAAAGTACAACAAAAGTATAATAATGATAAAATATAGTCCCACCAAAAGAAAAATAATAATAGTGTCCATCCAATATAGATAGAGGGGATCGTTGTAAAATGAAACTACTGAAATGTTCCTCAGAAAAACTTGGATAAACACCATAATCAGTCCATCTCACTAAGATCCTCTTACTTTAGGTCCCCCTAAGAGTCCATAAAAAGGAATGTAGTTTACATAAGATAAAAATTTGTAGGCATAGACAGTGTAGGGGTGTGTATAACATCCCCCTGATATACTCTTAATATTCAAAGTATCATGAGGTTCAAACCTCAAGCCAACTACATGTTACTACTTGAAGATTTAAAAGTAACACATGGCCTATAGATCCAATTTAATTAGATCTACCATCCTCGATAATATTCATTTTGGAGATATAATATATAGGAAATAACCACATATGTATAACTCTATTACTAGAAACCAATGGAACTATAACTGCTTTCCATAACCCTGCAAAAGCACATAAAAATTCCATGTGGAGAGGACCACCGTAAACCACCATAAAAAATTGAGTGGGAACTTCTCTAGACCTTATAACAAACATATTCTTTAATGATAGAAGGTGGAGGGACCTGAAAAGTACCATGACCCTATAGCCGAGGGAGTACTAGATCCTAACTAACACACAAAACCATGTTCATACTCGTAGGGAGAGGCATGAACCACACAACATAAACAGAGAGGTAACTCTTAACCTTGAATCATACAAAACAATGTGAGGGGTCCCATCTTCATAACTCCACTCTACTAGTGAGGGGGCTTCTATTCCCATAGAGGACCCGCTTTCCATTACTACTCAAAGAAGGGAGAGTACTACTCTATAGATGAGTACCCACACCCTGTTATAATAGGGTAGTGATATTGAAACAATAACCGACCCACGACCTACCGTGACATGGGAGTATAACACCACACATATATTACTCAAACCCTAATATGACAAGGGAGTAATACTCAAATGATAGAGGACTTATACATGGGTATGTCATGGGAGTACCACTCAATCCATCTACTCATAGTGGGGACCCACAACAATTCATGATAAGGGAGTACTAGCTTGGGGCTAGTGAAATTTATCCAAAGAATTATAAAGTAGTACCATCTTTCGACACCTCACATATGGAGGACACTCACCATGACACAACAAGGGAGTACCACTCTAAGAATAGAGGACCAATGCCTTAGAATATTTGGGGAGTACTACTCCATAATTTCAATTAGTATGGAGGGATATCACCCTGATATTACAAGGGATATCTATCCAAAAACACTAATGATATGATAAACTCACACCCAAGTATAACATGGGTGTTCCATATCTATCATTCTAAGCTATAAGTGTAACCCTCTCATAAAATTATAGGGGAATACTAGAACCAGTGCCTCTCTAATAATCCCAACCAATATCTTGCATCAATCAAGGGAAAATTAAGATAATGTCACACATAACATGCTAGGATTAAGGCCGAAACCAATCCATGAGTTGGGGACACACACCCTATTATGATGGGTAGAACTACTATAATGGCATAAATAGTCTAGGGGAACCACATTATATGATTATAGGGTAGGGTACTGATCCCAACCTCAACCTTATGATCCACCCTAATCATACCCAAGGTATAAAACTACTATTACAATATCATAGATGATTGATTCTACATTTTTCATAAATAAAAAATGAAGGAAACCATTGCATTATTCACGAAAAACTACTCAGGATAGGCTACTCACATGAACGAATCCAAGAACTGGTGAAGGATTTACGAAAGTTGGAAGATCCTCCAAAAATGACTACGCAATGTGTAAGGGTTTCTAGAAAGAATTTTAACCCACCTGAACAATCGTACATATCGTATTCATACATGAATTGGATGGACAAGTAAACAGACATGTAATTTACATGCTATACACAACATTTCTTACCTCACGCAGTCCCATTATAGTGTCTTGCCTCAACCGACCCACCTAGCCATGTCTCACACAGGTCATGTACCCTAGGTATATGGTGTATCCTATCTAAATGACCTATAGTAATGATTATTTCCCATTACCATGTCTAGAACCCCATATTTGTGTCTCTGGCCGTGTAATTATACATGGGAAGGTCCTCTCACACGAACACCCTGACCATGTGACATGGCCACATGACCAGTGGTCACTACACCGTGTGTACCCCTAGTATATGGTAGGTAGTACCAAAAACTCATAAATTACACAATTTCAAATAACACACAATATGATCAAATTTAATTCACACCATTTATACTAGAATCCCAAAATTTAATTCACTAAGAGCCAATCGAATTGCCCTTGTATTCTCTGAGAAGCCCAGATCAACTCTCAAGGGTTCTCTAGAAATCATAATATCTCATTAAAAATATTAAAAAAGTAAATCAATGGGAATTAGGAAATAAAAATAAAATCCTTCCACCTCAGGGATAAATGATGAATCATTTGGGTCATATCCATGCTCTGAAGCCACTACACCATGATCAAAGAGAAATATTCCTCAATATGGGAGATCATCAACACCACTTCTCCTTGATCTGGTCCTCTAGTCAGCCATCGCTCCAAAGGGGGAGTGGGGTTATGACTCTTCTACCATGAACACATTGCGGGGAGAGAAATAAGGTTTGTTGATTTAATTTTATTAAATCAATAACTCCATTTTAACTCCGAAACAACACATACCACACCATCTCTCTTCTAACTCGACACCCAACACATACAAATTTTTTGTTAGGATTAAGATAAACATGATGTTCTAATCTCAACCACGGTATCATAATTTCGATCCATGAATATTCCGTAGTGTTATTCGTTTTTTGGAATTGCTTTTCTTTGTGCAAGATGAAGTATATTTAACAATTTTAATATGACCACACTTATGGTCTTTAGGATCTGGAATACCACACTGACTTAGCGCTTGGCTACAGAAATATTCATATAAATTTTACAAGGTCTTACATTCCCAAACCTGATTCCTTGAAATGCATACTACGTTATATTTGGCTTCCTTTTCAATATTTTATGTTATCTCCAATTAAATAAACATCCTTATTTTTTTGGTTATTTCTATATTGAAAAAGGTTTATAAATTAAAACGGTGTTTTGGTATTGAAAATGGGGTTTTAAAAGAAAATGTTATTTTTGTTGAATGTTTTTTTCATATTGGTTAAAATTACTTTTTCAAAAGAATTTATTCTGAGAGTGACTTACTAACTATATGGTACCTAAGAATATATGAAATGGGTGAGACTAATACATCTTATACGAAGGGTTGGGCCCCATTATAGATCATGGGTGAGATCGATAGAGATTATAAAAATGGATGAGCCTAATAATTTTTCATGAGAAATGTGTGAGCCTAATATAACTTTTTTAAAGGGATGAGGCACATTATAGCTCACAGATGAGATTGAAATTTCTTATATGAAGGGTGATCCTTATTATAGGTATCCAATGTATTGGGTAATGGTTTTATTGGAAGAAGGTCTGATGTTTATTCCAATTGAATGGGATTTTAAAGGATTTAATGAATATGATTATCTAGGTAAAAAAATTATATTTTAATTTCATTCTATGGGTTATAATGATTTTATACAAGAAAGAATTATATTTTTATTCAAAAGTAAATGTTTTATTTTATAATCTCACTGAACACAAAAGATAAATGTTAATGTTATATGCACTTTCATGGGTCAACTTAACTAATGATTTTACTTATTTTTGTATCCATTACAGAGAAATTTTTTTCATCCAAAATTTTATTTGATTTTATTTTTAATTAATGATTTTTATGATAAAGGTTGAATTCATGTTTAAATTCATGGATATTTTCCATGAAAAGAAATACTATTTTATTTCGAATGATATATATAATGTGAAGTGTGGATTATAATAAAATGTGTCAACTATGTATTTTATGGGTTTTATGTATTTTTTATGGAATAAGTCCCTAAAAAAATAAATATGAAAATATTTGAAAAGATAAAAAATGTAAATTAATTACAAAAACTCAATATTCTGTAATTTTTAAAGTTGGGTCCTTATTTTTTTACGATGGGTGGGTTAATCTTTAAAGATAAAGATCAAAATAACCTACAAATTTATAAAACCCAATTCGTTGGTTGAATTTTAATTTAATCCTTTATTCATTCTACCCATATGGCCAAGAAAATAAAATTACATAATTGATTTTTTTTTGAAAAATTACATGTGTGCCAATACCCTAAATTAGGAATGTGCACCTACTCCCCTCACTTATTCACATATCTAATGATAATTTTACTAAAAATACTTCTAAAATCTCTTCCAAAAGTTATTATCTACTTTATAGTGTTCTTGGTCTTTTAGAAATACTACCCCTTGGGTTCTTAATAAGAGATATGAAGGAGGTTCTTCTGAGGGAAGGTGATTTTCTTCACCAAGATATTTTTTTGCTTCTAATTTTAACCCCATAAATTTTTTATTAACACCTATAACATAATAAAAAAAGTACCTTAAAGGATTTTAGGACACCCATGTCCTTCGGTCTAATAAGGATTTTGGTCCACCTCAAGGCCTTTGGACCACCTTAAGGCCTTCGGGCCAAATGAATTGGAGATGTATTAGACTGAATTACAAGGAAAAAGGCCCTAGATGAGGATTCAGATCAGAAACATTCCCCAAAGTAGATCTAATAAGACTTTGAAGAATGAGAGGGAATGGATCATACATCATTACTAGGATTTTTCATCCCTTCATAGGATATCTAGATGACCAGTCATGTGAATTTCGAGTGCTAATCATGATGCTGAAGCTGGGGAGGGGTTGTTTCATGTAGTCATTTTTTGAGATGAACCCATTTAAGACCACCATGTCCCAAAATGTCATGAATCCTACATGTCTTTTATGGGTTCCAATTCATCCATTAAAACAGGTTTTCTCAAAAAATTAATAAATAATAAAAGGCCTTCTGACCATTTAGGCAGGTGTACTTACCAATTATTGTTTCTACTGAGTGATGCAATTCATTTACCATTTCCATCATTGAAGAATGATTCTATAAATGTTTCTAATTAGTAAATATGATATTTTTTACATTGACATAATTATAAATATAATCTAACAATATCATATACACAACAACTAAAAATTTTGCGACAAGCATGAAAGAGAAAACATGATAGTCCACACATGAAATAATATAAATAATAAAATATTTTTAACTAACGGATGATAAGATGTTATAAAAAATCATATAAAATATTTTAAATATTAATATGTTTCTGGTATAATTTTATATCAATATTATAACCATGATATTGGTGGTTAATTAACCTTCACCTAAAAGGTTGTGTGAGGTACGTGAATTCCATCTAAATTTATACTCCATTGAGAAATAATTTTTATTATAAACATATTCAATTTTATTTTGTGTTCATGATACCCCATTTATGTATTAAAAATAAATACCAAGGTATTCATGATGATTAATTTTTCAGTTCATGTTAATAATTTCAGTGGTTGAAAGTTAAAAGATACCAAATATGTAAACTTTGTTTGTAAAATGTTAGTTTTTTTGGATTAGAATTATTTTAAATATAATAATATTACAATACATCCTTACTAAAAATGGTTTATTGATTAATAATCTAGATAATTAATGATTTTAATTTTTTTTCAAAATTTTTATTTCTTTTGAAATTTAGTTAAAAAAATAAAAATAAATTCACTTTTATTTCTCATTGAATCAGACATATCTTTCCCTTATGTACATATTTTTCAAAATAGTTTTAAAAATGTCTTTTTATTTACTAAAATGTTTTTTGTTTACATTTTATGATATCCTTTATGATTAAAAAGGTTTAATAAGAATGTTGGTAATTTTTCATGAAAGGTATATTTTGAATTTATTTACAAAAAGTAAAAAGGAATGCTTTTTAAATGTATAAAACAATTAATGAATTCCCTTCCAACAAATATGTTTTATGATATTTAGCTTCCACTACATTTTTTAAATGTTTTTAAAAAGAAGCATATTTTAGGAAATATAAGTTTAATAGTTCACTTCCATTCTCTTAATTTTCTCATAGGACATTATTATATTAAAAATCATATATTACTAATTAACTGATGGTCTTATCTTATCTATTAATAATTTTTTGTTCATTAACATTATCTTGAAACATTCTTTTTTTTGTGATCATTATAAATTGAATTTCACATAAATGTTCATATTATTTATCATAGATGTCATAAAACAACTTGTGTACCCTGATAATTAGATAACTGAGCCAGTCTTGACATAGCTCGAAGGACGTTCTCGATCTCCATAGGTCGAAAACTAGAACCTGACATCAAATAGAAATAAAGAGGGAATAGTTTTCCCAAAGAAAATTTAAATGAATGAAAACAAATAAATATTCGTATCAAAAGAAACTCCACTATGAGTAATGTACAAGATATAAAATAGGAATAAACAAGCCTAAGTACTACAAACAAGTACCAAAAAACAAGAAACCTACCCAAGTCCCTAAGGACAAAACTCACCAAGTCCATGATTGAATAACTAGAACCACCCCCAATTGATCCATTTCCCTTTCTCAAATATGGAAGGTGATAATCTATAATCACAAAAAGTCAAAAGTAGAGTTTGAGCTATATCCTAGATGGATTTCACTAAAATATCCCATTACAATATTCCAATATAATAATAACGAGGAATGTGATTTTAATTTTTTAAATAAATAATGTTGTCATATTAGAATAATATTTAAAAAAATCATGCCTTAAAAATTAAAAGATTGAAATACTTTATCAATTCATGCATTAAATTTCAAATCATTGAAATACATTTCAAAAGATAGAATTTTATTTTAATCAAATGGTGTCTTACACAAATGTAACTTTCCTCCAAAATAGATTAAATAAACACTTTTATATAAAATAGATTATTTGAATCCAAACACATAGAAACCAATTTAAAAAATACAACATATCCATTTTAAATAAAAACCAGCGAGAAACATTGTCATACACCTAATAAGGTATGAAAATTTCTAGCTACAAGGACTCCACACTCAAGGTGAATATAAGTATGTACATAATTTACATTGAACTAAGGCCAAATAGAACTCATCACCATCACATAAAAAATGTTATGTGATGATATTTTTTTAAATTTTGTAAATCATAAAGTGATGTACAACAACATAGTAACTACCTAATTATTTCATGCACTTTAATATCAAACAATGAAAGGAAAATCATTTTAACCCTTGTTTACATGAAATTAAATCCCATTATCTATTTAAAATATTACAATCATACCATTAAAACCCATAAGGGGTTTTAATAAAAAACATGCCTTTTCAAAAATATGATACCCTAAGGTTTCCATCATAAACTATTTTATAGGCATTTTTCACAAATAAGGATCTAAAACCAATTAAAACAATTTAAAAATCCAATATCATATTTAATTACAATAAATTCACTTTCAATTAAATTACATCAATTTCACAATAAACCCATAACTCACTAGAATTGGAGATTTTCACAATTTTCCATCAAATCAATTTAACAATTAAAATTAAATTATTTATACTTTTATAATTTCCATAATAAAAACTCAATTCACTATCTATATGGGTTTATCAATTTCAATCCAAAAACACATTTCAAAAACAAATATTTAGTGAAATTAGTTTTTCTTCAACAAATCAATTGAAATAAATTTTTAATAAAAACCGAAAAATTTAATTTAATTTAAACAATTAAAATTATACTTAGAAAACATATTTTAACTTAATTTAGGAATCAAGATGGAAGAGCCTACCATTTTCTCATGGAAACCCAAAGCTTGCAACATACATGTCAATAAGAAAAAAATTTAAAAAATGATCTAAGAACACGACCTAGTAATAATATTTTACAACATGATTTTTATAATCATAAATTCCAAGATGATCTATCAGACCCCAAGGTGGGAATAGAGAAAGAGAGATGGATACATGGGGAATTCTTACTCAGAAAGTGAAAATTTGATCATAATAACGATCAGTCATCGAACAAAATAGCCCAGAGAGATTTGAGGTTCCGAAAATTGAATGGGGATGACTCTAGGTCGAAAGCGAGGTATCCTGGAGGTTGAATAAAAGGAATTTTAGATAGAATTAATGCTTAAAAACCACCCTTGAGACTTTACAATAATTGAGACCCAATTAAATGTTATGTAATTGAAAATCCTCATAATCATCAAAAACCCCATCACCTATGAAAAAAATATAAATTAATTTTATTTTATAATTTACAGGGTATATGACCATAAATCACGTTATGTAAATCCCTATAAGACAACATGATAGGTTTTAGTTGAAATTTTTAACAATTATTTGACTTCACCATTATAGGTATCCTCCCAACACCTTATCGACCCTACCCAAAAAATGAAAAGGATCACCACCTCATGGTTTAGAATGTACCTGAAAGATCAGTGAAACGATGTTATAACATCCCCACCATGGGAAATTTTGGTCCCCAGAAATCTCAAGAAAAATATTCCATGCCAAAAATATGAGGCCAATACACTCACAGTAGTGACTTGTATTCCAACATCTCATGAAAATATATATAGTGATTTTATAGCAAAAATGGTTCAGGGAGAAGTGGGAGCATTCATAGGTTGGAGATATATTAATTTTTTTTAATAATCATTTCCTAAAATCACGATTTATGATATTTCACATCAATTCTATACTTAATTTTTTTATTTGATGAAATAAATACCTAGGATTAGGAACTTTGATCATTAGAGAATGTGGATCGTCCAAAAATACCCTTATAGATTACATTTTTTCACTATAAGGATATAAGGATAGTATCTTTATAATGGTGATCCACACATTCACCAATCATCCCTGAGAAACACCACTCACTATCTAAGTGTTATCTCGATGAGTCAAATTTCTTGCATTGTTCATTCCTGCATACTCGTTCTTTGGTCATGATGAATTTTATGTTGCACTTCTCATTTTCGAGAGGGATAGAGGAGGAGTTGAGAGAGATTTTATTGTGAAGAACCAATCTCTATTCTAAATTTATTATTCTTTACACAATATACCTAACATCTTATTATAGTGTTTGTATTTATGTTAAAATATTATTTTATTTCATACCTTCCAAAAAATGAAATTTTTTCCTTCAATAAATTCCATGCTACATAATAATAACTGTGTAATTATTATTTTTTAGGATGCTCTAACTAGAATAATAACTAACATAATATAACAGTACTGTTAATTATTATTTTCCAACAGACATGGTCTTAGGCCTTTCAAAACCGTCTATAATTTGTGAAAAAATTAAGAAATATTTTATTTGAAATATAGAGAATAAATATTGATTAAAATAATCTATAAATAAAATAAATATATTTTTCATTACATGGTGAGTAAAAATTTATTTAATTTATGGGATCTATATAACATGAATAAAATTATTCCTAAAAATTGAGAATAATATTTATTCCATTAATTTAAATCAAATAGAATTTAATAAAGATCAACTAAAACAATTAGTGCGTGACTCTCTAGGATAATTTATAATTGGCAATAGAAAATATTGCGGAATGCCTTAGATTTATATCTAGAAATAGGTTAAATTACCAAATAGAAATATTATAATGTTGCAACATCGAATAGAACATATGAATTATCACCCTGAAATATAATTCCATTTTACAATATCTAATCAAGAAGGTTGCACATTAGTGTCACCAACATATATGTTCGGTCTATAATTATTTGATTATCTAAAATAAACATGTTGTTACACCATGTACATGAAATTTAATGTGACAGTTATATTCCAACCAATGAAATGATATATTTTATTCCATGAAGATGGAAGGGAAAATCCTTCATTGACTTATTCACTGATGACATGTCACTCATGACACACCCAGAGTATAAAACTTCACCAATAACAGTTATCATCATGGTTTTAAAATACATCTAAGTACATGAGTTGTAACATGAACTAATAATAATCTTAATGAATAAGGACCACAACACATGCTTGTAGATAGGAATATCCAATGACACAAAAATATGGTGAATTATTATTGGAGGGTATATTCTCATAATATCATATCGTGGATATTACCAAGTGTGAAATTCATGAGAACAAAACTCATCTTCTTATGAGTAATTTAACCAGATATTCTATGATCTATGTGTCCCATCATAGTAATTTACCCAACCGCATAACATTAGTTGAGAATATCATCATTATACCGCAAGTTTTTAGAAATATAGGGGAACTGATATGACCTTATCAATGCAACATATAATCGAAGAAATTATTAAATTGGTTCTATATAGAACAGTGGAAAATATGTAATAGTATGTTTTATTAATATTCAATACATAGAATATTTATGTAATAAAAGTACAAATAGTTGGTCCACCAACTCCCACAAACTCCCACTTAAAGTAGATCCAAATACCTATGAGCTTCAGTCTGCTCGACCTCACATGATAGTCATGTTTCTATTGAGATAAGTATTTAGTCAAAATGGTATTCCATATTTTCTTCTATAGAATTACTAACCACAAAAATGTCACGTCTTTTAGAAAACCCTTCAAGAGATGATACTTCTGATGTATGTGTTTCATCTACTAATGCAACCTTGGATATTTATCAAGACCCAATACTATAGTATTATCACTACAAAGTGTAATAGGCTCATTACTTATAGGTATCATATCAAGATCGTAGATGAATATGGGAATCCTTAATGATTCTTTAGCATATTCAGAAGCCATAATATACTCAGACGTTGATGTAGAATCTGCAACCACAACCTTATTTGAACTCTTCCAACTCACAAAACCTACATTCAAAGAAATGATGTATCCTGTTTTGGAATTAATATCATCTTGATTAGTTTTGAAAATAGTATATTCATATCCCATGATGACTAGTTCCGCATCTCCTCCATATACTAGGAATATATCCTTTTAATACCTCAAATACTTATGTATAGTCTTGGCATCCATCCAATCGAGGTCACCTTGATTAGTTTTATTAATTACTACCACAAATAATGGAAAGGTGTCATCTATACTATCATATAGAATAACATACATGACATTCCCAATCTCTAATGAATATGGAACTATTTTATTTCTTTTTATTTCCACATGTGTCTCAGGCAACATTTTTAAAGATAGAAGTGTAACATCCCAGGTAAATAATGAATAAAACATTTTCATATTTATTAATATTTACGAAATAAATATTAATTTTAATTAAAAGGGGTTGCTACGTTCGATAGCATACTCGATATGCAACGATTAGTTTCTTTGAAAACTTACGTTGCACACTAGTAATATAATAATATTATTTTAAATGGTAGTTAACACATAGCCGTTGTATTGGAGGGAATGAATATAAATAACTAAAATATGATTATATATGTTTGTTAAATGTTTATACATTTATCTAATAAAGGATAAAGGCTTAAAATACGAAAAGAATTCAATTTTAGGCTTATATACTCTAATTTTCACAAAAGGTCCACTTATCACCTTTTGATGGCGAACTGTCATTAAATATAGTTTTGATCGATCTTATAAATTCTATTGGACCAAATATAACTCTTCTTTTTAATTGGGACATAAAAATTTACTTTGTGTAAATTTTTGATATCTTTCCGATAAAGTTCATTTTTTAATGAATAGTGTAAAATGTTGTATTTTAATTCAAAACCTGTTTTTAATCTAATTTATTTATATGATTAGATTATCTTTTGAATTGGTTTTAAATTTAAATTAGGAAATATTTTTACAATTAAATCCAATAGTGGTCGTTGGAATTAATTTCACTTTGAAATCAGACTTAAATTAGTGTAAATCTTTTAATACTTATTATTTCACAAAAACACGCTATTTTTCATGACAGCGGGAATTAATTATTAAATTAATTAATTTGACTTATATGTTTTGAATTTTTTAAAATAGACTTAATTTTTGAATTCAGAATATCAAATATAGCTTAGGGTGAATTTTTGGGATTTTTCCGAAAAACATCAATTTTTGATGAATAGTGACACCACTCAGTGGTACTTATAAAAACTGATTTTTCCGTTTAAATGAAATTTTTCCATATTTGTGTTTTGAATTTCATAAATCCGACATACATTGTTTTCATTAAGAAGTAAAATGTGGTTCAATGGGATAAAAATAATTTTTTGGTGAATAGTAACTTATTAAGTTTTTAATCGCGATTAGAGGTAATTAATGTAGTTTAAGGTAAAAATAATGTTTTAATAACATGAAATGAACTTGAAACATGACCTAACCTCATTGGATGTGTGATGGCCGACCAAGAAAAGCCATGGGTCAACTTGGGGACCCCATGGAGCCACTTTGGTTGGGAAATGACATAAATAACTTTTTATTTAATGTAAAAGTAAAAATGAGACAAACATGAAATGTTTTACTAGAACAATTTTTACATGGGGTTATACAAATCAGATTTTTGACTATAAATATTCATTGGAAAGATAAAACTATTTCCTACATCATAGTAGTTTTTTTATAATTTTTAGACATTAAATAAATTAAATTATTTATGACATCATAATGATGCAACGATGACATCATTATTTGACGATTTAACTAAAATGGAAAGATAATGTAAAATCTATGAACTACAGATGTCCAAAACATATTGGATGGGTGGATTTCGAACCATTATTACATTTTCCACGAATTATATCAATTTGGGACCTTTTAAAACCGAAAAACATTTTCAAAAAAAGTAATATTTCTTTACATTCCAAAAGTGCCCCTCTTATCCTCTTATAAAAGGCCCCCAGCTCTACCTCCTTACCCACACTCCCAAAGCCTTTGGCTTGGCCAACCTCTGCCCATTTTGTCTCTCCACTTCCCACTATTACTCCTTGAATCACAAATTTGGGCAGAAGTCTTCCCAACAAAGCCTTTGAGCTCAAACCGAAGGGAGTTACCCGATTTTAGGGTAATGTGTTCACTTGAGTCCTTTTGTTTTATTTTGCTTCTCCAACCCCCTAAACTATTTTTATTCATTTATTTTGTAACAAATACAGTATCATCAATATACTAGGATGTTGTTATAAGAATGATTATAGCTACACTTTCACACACCTACATCTAATGGTTAAAGAACATACTGTTTCCGTGGATGGCGAATTTTGGCCTCCCGAAACGATGATTGTTCAACATTCCATTAACACCTTAAAAGGTGTCCATTAATAAGTCAATATATTTATATATGATATATAATATTTTTATGTTTTACTTAAGCTTATGTATTTTTCATTTGTGGCTTACCTTTATGGTTTCCATTATGGGAATACGCGATATCTTCATTTTAGGAAGTGTGGACTACCGCCCCCTCAAAGTGATGTGATTCGTTAATGCCATACGTGGGACGTATAAAGGATGGATTTAATGTTATTATATATGATTTTATACTAGAATTATAATATAACTATATATCATTATTATTTCTTTCCATTAAAGTATGACAAAGAAATGAAAGTAGCGTTCATGCGTACGTACGGCTTACCGTCTCCATGAACGGTGCATTTCATTTCTTACCTCTAAATGATTATGTAATTTTATAAATACATGTATATGCTGGATATCTATGATATATATGCTATCCAAATCAGGAATGTTATTCTGGATATAAATAACCTTTGACCACATGAACAACAAGTAATTGTAAGAAGTCCACTTTTGACTTAAGAACCAAATATCGGCAAAACAAACATTATTAACCTAAATGATTACATAATGTTTATAACATGACAATAAGTGATCTAAAAGGAATAGTGAACTAGAAAAAGGTTCTTAATAAAGTTTAAATTAACTCAAGTTTATTATTTAGGACGTTAAAGAATGATCGAGTCAAGTCGGGCCCGAGGTAAGGGATCTTACTCCTCTCTTTCTTTTTAAGTACACTCTTTTATGTCATTCCCTATAAAGCTCATCTTTTTTGTTATTGGGATGTTATTTTATATTACACATACTGTAATTTTTATGTTCATGTGATGAGAGACCCTATTCTCTCTCATCAATCCATTTTGGAAGTTTTGAGTGGCGCCGTTAGGCTGCCAAATTTTCGTAAGAGATCTAACCTCTCTCTTTCTTTTTAAGCACTCTCCTTTGTGTCACTTCTTTTAATCTCCTCTTTGTTGTGTTGGGGGATTTTATTTTATATTCCTCTTGCTTTAAATTCTATTGTAGTATTATGTTATACTCTATTTTATCTCATCAATCCATTTTTGTATGTTTTATGTGGCGCTGTTAGGCTGCCGAGTTTTCGTAAGGGATTTTTCATCTCACTTTTATTCCCGTGAGATTTATGCTACATTTGCCACAATTTCCTTTGAGTGGTGTATGTACTTCCCATTATTCTACTCTTTGTGTAATATAATTTCGTTTATGAGTATTTACATCAATGATTTATTTTCCTTCTTTCATGGGGTGTATGTTATGAATGATACCCAAGTCGATAAGGGAACCTTTCACCCTCCTCTTTTTAAAAAAGACTTCATTTTGTTGGGTCTTTTAATTTACATATTGTTATGTTGGGATATGTTATCATATATCCTTATTGATGTAAATTTTATGTCCAAGTGATGAGATACACTTTTTATCTCTCATCAACTCATTTTGATGTGACACCGTTAGGCTGTCAAGGGAACTTCTTAACCCAATTTCGTTTTCTTTGGGTTCAACATGTAGTTATTGAATATGTCGTCCTTTTAATATGTGTGAATGACCTTTTATTATTTTACACTTAATATCAAATTATATTGGGTGTATTTATATTTTTCACACATAATTTTGAGATTGATTTATCCTTAATTTAAGGATACCTTCTTTATATGGGATTTCATCACATTTTACATCTCTATTGAGACTTCATTGTTGTTATGCACCAATTCACTCTTATATGGTGTATATACTGTCATTTGGAATATTATATCCTGAATCCATTTATTCTCATGATATTATAAATTTCTGATTAAATGTTATTCCTCAATTATTGTATTCAAGTGTCACTAATTTTGGTAAAAACCCCTTTAACCAAAATATCACTTTAAATGATTTAATTATTTGTTCTTATTAATATCCATGTTTTAAAAATGGTTTTAAGGATTTATTTATATGGAAATTAATGGTTTAAAATGTTAAAAGCTTCAAGGTGGTATGGGAAACTTTGATTCAAATATCTTTTTATTAAATGTTTTAAATGGTTTTGGAAATGGTTTCTCTTTGTATGGATTCATTATTTCAAAATACGAAAATGTTATATTGTGATTGAAATGTGTAAATGTTTTGTTTCCTTTATGCATGTTTTATGTGATACGTTTATGTTATGGTTCTTGGGCATTGTTATGAAAACGGGTGGTTTCGTGATAAACTAAGGGCGGGTGAGCCCGATATAGCTCTCCAATGCATTGGGTAACATGAAGGAGTGAAACGTTAAGGTTTCTCCGAAGAGATTTAGGGAATATACTGTGATGGGTATTCCAAACGTAACCAAGAGGGTTACTCCCTACGTAAGAATGTTATGAATGCCCCAAGTTACTTTTATGTCTTATTATTTCTATGATTTATTCATGGTTTGATGAGGTATGTTAAAGTGCCTATGTTTTATGGGTAAAGAATGATTTCATTCTTATGTATATATGAACTCATGTTTCTTTTCCATATTTTTATAACCCTTACTGAGCTTTTTATGCTCATCCCAAGTTTTTGAAATGTTTTTCACAGGTCAAGGGAAAGGTACATGATGTGATGATAGTGTCAAGGATGTGTCAAGAAAGAATCCATGTTTTATTTTAAATATGTTTCCGTTGATGGGAAGAATGAATACTATCTTTTATGTAACCACTTTGTTTAAATGTGGAATGTAATGCAAGTTTCATGATCTAATTCTCTAAAACTCTAAACCTGAAAAGATCCTCAATTTGTAATTTTGTAATAACTCAAGATTAAGTAAGGTTTAAGGATGGTGCCTTATAGTTGGTATCAAAGATCGGTTTAGATAACTTTAGAGGTTAGGGTATTCTCTAAGCATAAGTGATAGTACCATAATGGATAGGATTTCAGAAAGAGTCCTAGTTTTAGATAAAGTGAATGAGTAAGTGTATCTTAGTGTTTACCTTCCTCATTAGTACATGATGGTTTTGTTGATATACTCACAATAAAATTTCTGTTTTTAGTTAATGGATGGATCTAGTATGAACCAAAGAGACAACAGGTTTGAAGGAAACTGTGGTGGTTCTATGATTAAGATACTAGATAAAATGGGGGATTCAATGAGGAAACTCGTGGTTGTTCTAAACCAACTATCAAGGAGTCATGATCAACCACTTGAACCTTGGTATGATCTTTAATGCATCATGTACGATATGACCAATCGATGTGGAAGTTCAGGTAATAATTAAAAAGGTAACCATTAGTGTTTATATGATCCTTACTTTTGAGGTAATTATAGGTTACTATATGTTATGATGGAAGTGAAAGGCATGAGATAAAATTGAGGTTAAATTATGTTATGGTTATTTTTGATGATTTTATCTCTTTTTGGGGAATGATTTGTGAATTATATAGTTTTGGAAAAAGGACAACACGCAGACCGTGTGACTACCCGTCGCGTCGGACAAAGCTGCGGGAATCGAACCCACAACCAAAGTGCGACTGGTATTTATCGCCTACCACTGGACTATGTGATGTCCCTGGTTAGTTTGACTGATTCTTTCTAGTTATATTATTTTATGAATTAAGAGTAAGTTTATTTTGGGTTATTTATGAAAATAATTAACCTATCATGGAGGATATGTGATTAGGTTAATTAATTTTCAATACGAGACTTTAGGAGCAACTGATGTTGTTTGGAGATAAATGTTATGATTTAATTTGGAAGACTATGTGACTAAATCCTTCAAATATTTGGTTTTCAATCATATATTGGTTTACTTTGAAGAATTTTATGGACAAATTGGTTATCGAATGGTCCTCGTTGAACTTTGGGTTTTTTTGGACAAATTTTGAGACTAAGAATAGATTTTCTTTTTATAAAAGGTTATCCTTTTTTGGATTATCTGATCTTGTAGTAACCTTTTTGGTTTTAGTTTTGGTTAAGGTTTGAAAACATGGGAAATGTATAGTTCTCTTTTTGTGGATTAGGTGCTTCTCTAGAAGTTGATTATAGTACTCTTAATACGAACAAGTCTCCCTAAATACTCTCCTTTTAGAAAAAATACGAGTTTGTGTAAGGAATCTAATAAAAGTTGAAAGTCAACATGATAAGTGATTATGTTTCCTTAAGAATAAATTCCTCAATAAAAAGTAACTTAAAACAAAAATGTTGTCTATTTACTTTTCCTACTGGGAAATCGAATCCGTTTAACCCATCACATGTTTGTGATTTTCTTATGGTTAGCTTTCTCCTAGACATGTTTACTATCACTCTCCCTCAAGAACATGACCCTTTTCTTTTTCTTCCATGTCCATGTTTTTCTACATATGGGTTAACTCGGGTGACCTATGTACTTATCTTCCTTTATTTTAAAGTGATTGTTTTACCAACTCTTGTTCTAATGTGGGACTTTCAAGGATGTTTCCAAGTTCAATTTTTAAAATTGCGAGGATGCAATTCCCAAAAGGGGGGAAGGATGTAACATCCCAGATAAATAATGAATAAAACATTTTCATATTTATTAATATTTACGAATTAAATATTAATTTTAATTAAAAGGGGTTTCTACTTTCGATAGCGTACTCGATATGCAACGATTAGTTTCTTTGAAAACATACGTTGCACACTAGTAATATAATAATATTATTTTAAATGGTTGTTAACACATAGCCATTGTATTGGAGGGAATGAATATAAATAACTAAAATATGATTATATATGTTTGTTAAATGTTTATACATTTATCTAATAAAGGATAAAGGCTTAAAATACAAAAAGAATTCAATTTTAGGCTTATATACTCTAATTTTCACAAAAGGTCCACTTATCACCTTTTGATGGAGAACTGTCATTAAATATAGTTTTGATCGATCTTATAAATTCTATTGGACCAAATATAACTTTTCTTTTGAATCGGGACATCAAAATTTACTTTGTGTAAATTTTTGGTATCTTTCCAATAAAGTTCATTTTTTTAATGAATAGTGTAAATGTTGTATTTTAATTCAAAACCTGTTTTTAATCTAATTTATTTATATGATTAGATTATCATTTTAATTGGTTTTAAAGTGAAATTAGGAAATATTTTTACCATTAAATCCAATAGTGGTCATTGGAATTAATTTCACTTTGAAATCAGACTTAAACTAGTGTCAATCTTTTAATACTTATTGTTTGACAAAAACACACTATTTGTCATGACAACGGGAATTAATTATTAAATTAATTAATTTGACTTATATGTTTTGAATTTTGTAAAATAGACTTCATTTTTGAATTCGGAATATCAAATATAGCTTAGGGTCAATTTTTGGGATTTTTCTGAAAAACATCAATTTTTGATGAATAGTGACACCACTAAGTGGTACTTATAAAAACTGATTTTTCCGTTTAAATGAAGTTTTGCCATATTTGTGTTTTGAATTTCAAAAATCCGACATAAATTGTTTTCATTAAGAAGTAAAATGTGGTTCAATGGGATAAAAATAATTTTTTAGTGAAGAGTAACTTATTATGTTTTTAATCGCGATTAGAGGTATTTAGTGTAGTTTAAGGTAAAAATAATATTTTAATAACATGAAATGAACTTGACACATGTCATAACCTCATTGGATGTGTGATGGAAGACCAAGACAAGCCATGTGTAAACTTGGGGACCCCATGGAGCCACTTTGTTTGGGAAATGACATAAATAACTTTTTATTTAATGTAAAAGTAAAAATAAGACAAACATGAAATGTTTTACTAAAACAATATTTACATGGGGTTATACAAATCACATTTTTGACTATAAATATTCATTGGAAAGAAAAAAAGATTTAATACATCATAGTAGTTTTGTTATAATTTTTAGACATTAAATAAATTAAATTATTTATGACATCATAATGATGCAGCGATGACATCATTATTTGACGATTTAACTAAAATGGAAAGATAATGTAACATATATGAACTACACATGTCCAAAACTTATTGGATGGGTGGATTTAGAACCTGTATCACCTTATCCACTAATTATATCAATGTGGGACCTTTTAAAACCGAAACACATTTTCAAATAAAGTAATATTTCTTTACATTCCAAAAGTGCCCCTCCTCTCCTCTTATAAAAGGCCCCCACCTCTACCTCCTTACCCACACTCCCAAAGCCTTTGGCTCGGCCACCCTCTGCCCATTTTGTCTCTCCACTTCCCTATATTACTCCTTGAAGCATCACATTGGGCAGAATTCTTCCCAACGAAGCCTTTGAGCTCAAACCGAAGGGAGTTACCCGATTTTAAGGTAATGTGTTCACTTGAGTCCTTTTGTTTTATTTTGCTTCTCCAACCCCCTAAACTCTTTTTATTCATTTCTTTTGTAACAAATACAGTATCATCAATATACGAGAATGTTTTTATAATAATGATTCGAGTTACACTTTCACACACCTACATCTAATGGTTAATGAACATACTGTTTCCGTGGATGGCGAATTTTGGCCTCCCGAAATGATGATTGTTCAACATTCCTTTAACACCTTAAAAGGTGGACATTAAGATGTCACTATATTTATATATGATATATAATATGTTTATTTTTTACTTAATATTATGTATTTTTCATTTGTGGCTTACCTTTATGGTTTCCATTTTGGGAATACGCGATATCTTCATTTTAGGAAGTGCGGACTACCGCCCCCTCAAAGTGATGTGATTCATTAATGCCATACATGGGATGTATAAAGGATGGATTTAATGTTATTATATATGATTTTATACTGGAATTATAATATAACTATATATCATTATTATTTCTTTCCATTAAAGTATGACAAAGAAATGAAAGTAGCGTTCATGCGTACGTACGGCTTACCGTCTCCATGAACGGTGCATTTCATTTCTTACCTCTAAATGATTATGTAATATTATAAATACATGTATATGCTGGATATATATGATATATATGCTATCCAAATCAGGAATTTTATTCTGGATATAAATAACCCTTGACCACATGAACAACATGTAATTGTAAGAAGTCCACTTTTGACTTAGGAACCAAATATCGACAAAACAAACATTATTAACTTAAATGATTACATAATGTTTATAACATGACAATAAGTGATATAAAATGAATAATGAACTAGAAAAAGGTTCTTAATAAAGTGTAAATTAACTCAAGTTTATTATTCAGGACGTAAAAGAATGATCAAGTCAAGTAGGACCCGAGGTAAGGGATCTTACTCCTCTCTTTTTAAGTACACTCTTTTATGTCATTCCCTCTAAAGCTCATGTTTCTTGTTATTGGGATGTTATTTTATATTAAACATACTATAATTTTTATGTTCATGTAATGATACACCCTATTCTCTCTCATCAATCCATTTTGGAAGTTTTGAGTGGCGCCGTTAGGCTGCCGAATTTTCGTAAGAGATCTAACCTCTCTCTTTCTTTTTAAGTACTCTCCTTGGTGTCACTTATTTTATGCTCCTCTTTGTTATGTTGGGGGATTTTCTTTTATATTCCTCTTTCTATAAATTCTATTTTAGTATGATGGGATACTCTATTTGATCTCATCAATCCATTTTTGTATGTTTTATGTGGCGCCGTTAGGCTGCCGAGTTTTCATAAGGGATTTTTCATCTCACTTTTATTCCCGTGAGATTTATGCTACATTTGCCACAATTTCCTTTGAGTGATGTATGTACTGCCCATTATTCTACTCTTTGTGTAATATAATTTTGTTTATTAGTATTTACATCAATGATTTATTGTCCTTCTTTCATGGGGTGTATGTTATGAAAGATACCCAAGTCGGTAAGGGAACCTTTCACCCTCCTCTTTTTAAAAAAGACTTCGTTTTGTTGGGTCTTTTAATTTACATATTGTTATGTTGGGATATGTTCTCATATATCCTTATTGATGTAAATTTTATGTCCAAGTGATGAGATACGCTTTTTATCTCTCATCAACTCATTTTGATGTGACACCGTTAGGCTGTCAAGGGAACTTCTTAACCCAATTTCGATTTCTTTGGGTTCAACATGTAGTTATTGAATATGTCATCCTTTGAATATGTGTGAATGACCTTTTATTATTTTACACTTAATATCAAATTATATTGGGTGTATTTATATTTGTCACACATAATTTTGAGATTGATTTATCCTTAATTTAAGGATACCTTCTTTATAAGGGATTTAATCACATTTTACATCTCTATTGAGACTTCATTGTTGTTATGAACCAATTCACTCTTATATGGTGTATATACTGTCATTTGGAATATTATATCATGAATCCATTTATTCTCATGATATTATAATGTTCTGATTAAATGTTATTCCTCAATTATTGTATTCAAGTGTCACTAATTTTGGTAAAACCCCTTTAACCAAAATATCACTTTAAATGTTTTAATTATTTGTTCTTATTAATATCAATGTTTTCAAAATGGTTTTAAGGATTTATTTATATGGATATTAATGGTTTAAAATGTTAAAAGCTTCAAGGTGGTATGGGACACTTTGATTCAAAAATCTTTTTATTAAATGTTTTAAATGGTTTTGGAAATGGTTTCTCTTTGTATGGATTCATTATTTCAAAATACTAAAATGTTATATTGTGATTGGAATGTGGAAATGTTTTGTTTCCTTTATGCATGTTTTATGTGATACGTTTATGTTATGGTTCTTGGGCATTGTTATGAAAACAGGTGGTTCCGTGATAAACTAAGGGCGGGTGAGCCCGATATAGCTCTCCAATGCATTGGGTAACGTGAAGGAGTGAAACATTAAGGTTTCTCCGAAGAGATTTAGGGAATATACTGTGATGGGTATTCCAAAAGTAACCAAGAGGGTTACTCCATATGTAAGAATGTTATGAATGACTCAAGTTACTTTTATGTCTTATGATTTCTATGATTTATTCATGGTTTGATGAGGTATGTTAAAGTGACTATGTTTTATGGGTAAAGTATGATTTCATTCTTATGTATATATGAACTCATGTTTCTTTTCCATATTTTTATAACCCTTACTGAGCTTTTTATGCTCATCCCAAGTTTTTGAAATGTTTTTCACAGGTCAAGGGAAAGGTACATGATGTGATGATAATGTCAAGGATGTTTCAAGAAAGAATCCATGTTTTATTTTAAATATGTTTCCGTTGATGGGAAGAATGAATACTGTCTTTCATGTAACCACTTTGTTTAAATGTGGAATGTAATGCAAGTTTCATGATCTAATTCTCTAAAACTCTAAACCTGAAAAGATCCTCAATGTGTAATCTTGTAATAACTCAAGATTAAGTAAGGTTTAAGGCTGGGGCCTTATAAGAGGAATGCCATGTAACACTGTAAACAATCCCATATTAGATTGATTCATACTATATATCTTTTGTATCTTGTCAATGTATGTACTCTAACTTGGTCCAAGAAACCTCTTCGATCAATAATTATGGATCATGCTCTTAATAATATTTTACCTTACACAAGTCCTTCATAGATAACAATTTATTCAACCACACCTTAATATACTGTAAGATAGATATTTCAATTCCTTTGAGTAATATGTTTTCAACATATATAGTTAAGAAAATGACAGCATACCAACTAAAAAATTTATAGACACATATCTCACATTCCTTCATTATGAATCCAAATTATGTTATGGCCTCATAAAAATTAATTCTCTATAACCTAGATTATCTATTTAATACATAAATTGTTCATTATAAATTTCATACATTTTTTGCATCCTTTTGAGGTTCAAAAATTTTGGGATGTTTCATATCAACATATTCCTGAATTTTCCCTTTATGGAAGTCTAGTTTGAAATCCATTTTCTAAATCTCATAATCATGGAATGTAGTAATGTCAAGTGGAGTTATGGTGGAATTCAACACTGAAACAAGTGAAATGGTTTCATCATAGTCTATTTCGTGACACCATTTTAACTATTTTGAAACCATTTGTGCCTTATAGGTACTATATTTTCCTTCAATGTCTAGTTTCTCCTTGAAAACCCATTTTTAATGAATTATCCTTACAAATATCGGAGGGTCTAACAAAAACGAGACATGGTTTTGGTGCATAGAATCCATTTAATAATTCATGGCTTCTTTCCATTTGGAAACCTCTATGTCACTTAATTTTTCCTTGTAGTTCATAGGATCATTATTATCAACTAATATTGAGTCACCACACTAGGTGACTAGAAAACTATATAGTTCTTGTTCTCTAACATCTCTAGTAATCCTATTCTATAATTGTGTATCTAGAACAATTTATTCTTCCACAAGGCTTTGTGGAATATGTTTCGGTGCCAATTCTTGTGTATATTGATCATAGACTTCATCAACGTCTATATCACTCCACTATATATTTTAGAGATAATATAATCCTCATGAAATTTCAAAATTCTTTCAACGAATGACATTTTTTCTGAAGAATTATGTATCTAGTATCCCTATGTGTCATTGGGATATCCTATAAAGATTAGTTTGTGCCTCGTGGTGAAAGATTGTTACCTAAACAGGCCTTAACAAATGTTTCAAAATCCTACACATGTATGAAAGAAAGCATGTGTTTATTTACACTCCATAATAGGTAATTTATTCCATATGTTTGTCTTTTTGTCACTCAGTTTTTTATGTACGCTACAATTTGTAACATATATCGCCCAAAGGATGATGGAAGACTCACATGACTCATCATTTATCTCCCCATGTACAAAAAGGTGTGGTTCCTTCTTTAACATAAACCATTACACTATAGTGTATAAGGAGGAGTTAGTTGAGATAAAATTATGAACTCCCATATAAAACCAATGAAGTGTTGATTAAGATATTCTCCACTACTGTTAGAGAAAAGTTACTTAATTTTTTACCATGATGGTTCTAAATAATTTTTTTGAATTGCATGAATTTTTTTAAAATATTAAACTTATATCTCATTAACTATACATATCAATATCTACTAAAACAACCTATAACAGTTATTAATTATGATTACCCACCCCTTTCATCAATAATAAATGCTCTACAAACATTGTTATCAATTAATTAAAGAAGCTTTTTATCCCTATCACCAATCCCACTAAATAGGGACCTGGTCATTTTTTTAAACAAGTTTGACATACACCAGGTGGTTTTTGTTCAAAAGAATCTAAATTCACATCATGATGTAATTTAGTCAAGTGAATTTCATTGACATGGACTAGCCTGTGATTCCAATGTTGGGTGTGGTATGAATCATGTGAACTAACTTCATTATCAATTTACATTATTTGGTCCATGAATCCAACACACAAAGAAAATAATTTCAAAGTGACATACCAAAAATTGCTATATTTTTAAAATAAAAAACATTTATTCCTAAATTGGAAAATAAATACCTCCATATCAAGTCTAGATACATAAATAATGATTTTGGTAATAATGGAACATAATAAAAACTATTTAAAACCAAGATCATTCTAGCTTTCAATGTCCAGTTGTAGTCCCTAATAGATACATCAGCAAGATTAGAACTATTGACCTCTAAAGGATCTACATACCCTCATTCAATATTTCTAAATCTACTTGGATCATATACTTTAATACATATGTGAGCACCAAAAGTGGTATCTAATACCCAATTTGATGAAATAGATAAATTTCACTCAATAAATAATTCATCTAAAGCTTACACTTATTTCTTTAGTGGGGTGAATTTTTTCATCAAGTGGCCTTTATTTCCACATCTGAAACATACAATATCACATTCCCTTTCATCCCCATTTATCTTCCTCTTATGGGAAGGGGTTGAATATGCGTTAATATTAACTCTATTAACTTCACCTTTCCATTTTTTCACCATAATGATGGATGTTTGTTCACACTTCATATCCTTATATACTTTGTGAAGAAGAGAATGAAGATCTGGTAGATATATCTCAATGTTGTTCATGTTAAAATTCACAAAAAACATGGAGATACTCTAAGGGGGTGATGCCAAAATTCGGTTGGTTCCCAGATCATTGAGGATTTTGAACCCTATAACCCCCAATCTATCAATGTAGCCAATGTGTGTAACTACATGGGGCCTAGCAAGAGAACCCTTTACATTCTTAATCTGAAAGATCTCCATGGATTTCTCAAACCGTTCCTATCTAGATCTATCCTTGTAAAGACTATATAGGTTCTTAAGCCTGCTATACACATCCCTATTTTAATGATACATCATCGGTTCACTAGAAATTGATGAAAACATCAAACATTGAATGTCAACCACGTCACTGAATTGTTTTTCATAAATACGGAACTCTTCACCACTCAGATCATTAGTAGACAGATCAGTCATTGAGGATTCGAGTATGTAAGATTTACATTTGTGGCGTAGCATAACCTGAAGGCATCTAAACCAATCCTGGATGTTACTACTAGTTAAGAGGTTATCTTTCTCAAATATCGATCATTGAGATAGTGAGGATGATTAAATTTTAATTTTATTCTACAATTAATAATAGAAGAGTAATGGTATTTTTCTTGGTTATAATATAACAAAGATATAATAATTTTAATGTTTTAATTTATTTATTTATGAAAACTCCCAATATGTTTTCAAGTCTCAATATACCTCACCATTGAACACAGAATATCTAACTTCTTTAACATTCTGGTTTCAGGGATCCCCATTACCTTTATTTATGATCCACGTAATGGCCATGAAAACTATAATAATTTAATTATTTAGGTGGTCTTTCCAACTTCCCACTTTCAGATCCTCGATTCATTGAAGGTATTCCATTATCCTGAAATCATGACTTGGACTTCCTAAATGCTTGCCTCTAAATTTTTATTCAATAGAATATTTCCACTAAACTCAATAATATTTCAGTTAAGTAAACCCAAAATAATCCTGATAACTCCTCGATAAAAGTGACTAGACATTCACCATGTAAAACTTGTTGTTCTATGGGTCATTTCCAATAATGTAAAGTAAGGCTTAGTCTGACATAATATTTAATTGAGGGATTTTAATTTAATATGCACACATTTTATTTTGTTTTATCCTTTACTTGTCTAGTTAATATTAAGTGGATGTTTCTCAATTAATTAACCATGTTGGATATAATATTTACACATAACATGTTTATTTAGTTTCCATATATTCACATTAATTCATTTATTTATGTAATCATGACCGTGCATCCACCAAATAAATTATTTTGTTGATTAAAATAAATAATTAATTGAATGAACCATTCATGAGATTCATCTGACAATGTATCTAATGGGAGGAAATTAAATCAACCTTTGAGCTATGGGGGATAACTCATATTGTCGGTTTGTTCATGAGTTGCAACATTCCACCTATCCAACTAGGTATCACATAGGTTTGAATCATTATAGTTTTGTCATGAACCACCTCCAAGAACCGTGGGATGCTTCATTAATTACAATTATTTATTACTCACATTTAGATGGGGGGAACTAATAGAATAGTTAAAGTGGGTTACATAAATATATTTGGACACATGTGTTCTACATAATAACTGATAGAGAGATAAGCCATGAGACATCATTTAATTTAATATTAAATAATTTAATACTCATGTAATAAATTAAATTAAAACATACAAAACATGCATAGGTCTTGTTCAAGCTCATGAACAGTCATACATGCAACTTATATAAAGAAGTAAATAGCTAGAATTCATTCATTTATTCATTATTTTCTTATTTAAGATAAACACAATTTCATTAATTAATTAATTATTTCACTTTAATATTAATGATCATCAAATATTATTTGGAGACATCCATCATTAATTACATTATTGTAAAATAAACGAAAGAACAATTGATGTCATATTAATTAAAATAAATTAATTGACCAATTTAAATTATTTAATACCGATGTTATATTATCAAACATGCAATGATTTTCTAATCAATAAAATAATGTTTTAATTATGAAATATTCAAATTTATTATAAATTTAATTTATTTCCATTAATGGGTGACTACACAACATGTACATCAAACCACAAAACATGTACCTCCTTTTTCATATATCCAAGTCTCATGCACGGTGCTTTGGTGTGTTGACTTGGTCAGGCTAAACAGTGTTTACATGCATTCTACAAACCTTGTATCCACTTTCCGTATTCCACGATGGCCCTTTCAACACGTGTTTTGAAATAAAAACACCACATGTATTTAATTACTCGACACATATATATACAACGTGAATGGGTATACAACATGTTCTACGACCACATATCATGTAACCCAATTTTATCAGCCAATCATTTGGCACTTCTCGATGGAATATAACATCATTATTCATTTGAACTTAAAACTTTATGAAAATGAAACATTAAAAAACATGATTAATATGCTGATAACATGTTAATTCAAATAGGAGTAAATATTAAATAATTAAAAATGAATATTTAATTCTAATTTTTCATAGATCATCAATCAAATAAATAATTAAAAATTAAAACGGGACTACAATGATACAAGTAGATTGTTTAGGGTGCAGTGGAAGCATGCGTAGGTGAATGATATATAAAAATATCCCTTAATATTCATTTCCTGAAACCAAGACGGAGGATCTTGCATTTCAAAATTAGAATAAATGTATATAATATTTAATGATGTAGATACCTAGGATTTAGAAATTTTTTTGTTGGTGAATGTTGATCATATGAAAAGACCCCTTTGAATTACCATTTTTTCACTTTAAGGATCCAGTGATATAATCCCTCTAGTGGTGATCCACACATGATACTATATTCTTCATGAAACACTAGTCAATCTTCGGGTGCTAGTGGGGTGAGTTGAATATCTTACATAGTTCATTATTGATCACTCATTCATCAGTCTTGAAGAAATATCCCTTGAACTTATTATTATTGAGAGGGAGATAAGAAGAGTATTTGAGAGAGAATTAGGTGAGTGTAACAATTCCCTATCATCAATTTCAGATACTATATACAATATTCATATCTTCTTGTTAATAGAGTTGTGATTTAATTTAAAATACTATTTAGTTTCAAACTATTCATTACATAAAATTTATTATCTTCAATAAAACCGATACTGCATAATAGTATTTTTATAATTATTATTTTCTGCATTCTATCTTTCACACTGACAAATATTATATAATGATTCATTTAATTAATATTTATCAACGGACTCGGTCTAGCTCTATTCGAACTCCTATATCATTTATTGAAAAACATAATAAATATTATATTCATATATAAATATTTGATTCAGAAATAAAAAATTTATTCACAATCTAGCTAATAAATATTTATTAAAATATTCAATGTATAAAATAATTATTTTATTCCAATATGATGAAGAAATATTTATTTAATTTATTGAATCAATATAAAATAAAAAAAACTATTCATCAAATTTGACATTAATATTTATTCCATTAATTAAACTTAAATATAATTTATGAGAACAATATAAAAACATAGTGTGTGACCCTATAGGATTAATTTTCAGTGGAATTAGGTGGGATTTCGTAAAGTTCAAGATTACTATTTAATAATAGTTCAAGTCACCGAAGAGAAGGAACATAATGTTGCAACATTGAAAACCACATACAAACACTCACTATGTAATATAACACCTTTTTCACATTATATTATCAAACAATATGCACATCTAGGTCACCAAACTATATAATCGACATGTATTTCCTTGAATATTTGAAATAAACACTTCATTACATCATGGCCATTGTATTTATGGTGATGTTTATATTCCAATCAAAGGGATGAAATATCTACTTCCACAAATATGGCTGGGACAAATCAATCAAAAACACATTCATTAATGACATGTCAGTCTTGATACACCCAACATATCCAACTCCACCACAAACTGTTATCATCATGGTTTATGATATACATCTAAGTATGTGAGTTATAACATGAATTAATAAGAATAATAAATGCAAAGGACAATCACACATGATCATATATAGGCATATTACATGACACAAAAACATTAAAAATTCATATTGGTGGGTATTCTCTCATAATCTCCCATCTTAGAGACTTACAAGTGTGAAATTAATGAGAAGAGGCCTCATCTATTTATAATTACTCGCACCCGAGAGTCTATAAACTGTGTCTCCCAATATAGTATGTTATCAAAACATCGAACATTATTTGAGAATTTCATCATAGACCATCAATGATCTCATCATAGTGGGGAGTTTCTATAACCTTATCAATGCGACATATACTCTATGACCTTATTATATTCGATTCATGAAGATTAACAAACAATGTGTTACAAGAAGATTTATTAATATTCAATACATAGAATATTTATGTCATCAAATTAAAAAAATATGGAACTAGGGAAAAAACACCAACAAGCACTCAAACTAAAGGTATCATCATCCCACTGAGTACCATTGTTTAAGAATCATCTATCTAGACTAATCGTTCAGTCAACGATAAATCAGGTTCAATTCCAAGATCACTCTAGCTCAAAAATGTGAGATGGATCAAAATGATACTTTATTATTTGAGATACATGGAATATGTTATGTATCAAAATCATCTATAGCATAAGTTCTACATTATAAGAATCCTTCCATACCTATTCAAAAAACTTGAAAGGTCCCACCTACTGAGGAGCAGGATACCCTTGCATCCCAAGATGTGGATGAACCAACCAACGATAAACTTTCAAGAACACCAGGTCACCAACTGAGAAGTCCATAGGTCTATGGAGCTAATCAAAATTTGCTTTAAATTATCTGTACACCATCAAAAATCTATAAAAAATCAATAGAATATTTATTTTCATCTTCTAAACCAATCTTGGTCCCACCAAGGAACTATCACCAACACTCGACCAACATAATAGATACTTGAAAGGCTAGCTATATTAGACCTAAAAAAGATCCATTATGATCGTGGACTGATAAATGTTGTAATAAGAGAACTCAACCGAACCTAGTTGATCATCCCTAGATCCACCGATGTTGAGAACACAAGGGGGAATTAATACTAAAGAATATGAATATTTCTTTCTATCTGGCCATGTGAATACTAATGGTATGCCATACTGAAATAGATATGATATCCCAGTGCCTCATAAAGGGCTCTAACAAAATTAACCAAGTATCCATATCAGGGACTATATCGAATGGAACTTTATGTAGATGAAACATTTATTTCACATAGAGATTTCTAAGTTCCTCATCATTGTTTGTATCTCGAATGGGTATAATGTGATTCAACATGGTCAGCCTATTAATCACAACCCATATCACATTATTCTCTCTCTTGGTAGGAAAAAACACAATCATAATGTTCATTGGGATCTCATCCCATATCCTAGTAGGCACTAGAAGTGGATAATGAAAACCGCAAGGTTTTTGGTGCTTTAACTTCACATGCTAGAATGTATAGTATTGAGAGATTCCTATGTGATGTTATGTATCGTATGTGGCCTCCATAGTTGCCACCACATATAATAGATCTTGTTTTTGGTTCCTGTGTGCATAGAACACTAGGATTTATGGAAATATCTCCTCACATTTTTCCTTACAACTAATGGCACAAAAAATAAATTCTAATATAATAGAATGACTTCTTTGGTGGATGAAAAATCAGCAATGGTCTCCTCACAATTGAGAGCATATATAATGTTACTGAACTAATCATCAAGAAGCTATTCTAGAAGAACCATTTTGAGAAGAGGGGATGTTAACTGAACAATTTTCCTAGACACCTGGGCCCCTAATTACTAGACTCCAATATGATATTATTCAATGAAAGCAATCAAGTTTCATTCTTCTGGCTATTTTTTCACCGCTGGAGCGGGAAGTTTCATACTCAATGAATTAGCAAAAAAATACCCTTCACTAAGGTATAGGTGATGTCAAAATTGAAAGACAGTAGTTATCCAACCAAATGCCTCTGGCAGGGAGTTAAATATTTTTGAGAGAAGATGTAACTCAATATCTTGTGGTCTGAAAACATAGTAAACCATTCTTCATAAAGGTTATGTCGACATTCTTAAGATTGTGCATCACATATTCATCTTCACATTCATGGGTTAGATAATTCTTCTTGTGTGTCCAAATTTTAAAAGATCCATAAGTAATTACATGATTACCTTGTCAAATAAAACAACCGAAGACTGATCCTGATGCATCAAATAAGACTATATAGCCCTACTCGGCCTCTGGAAGTGTCAACACCAGCGCAATATTAAAAAGACATTTTAGATTAATAGAAAAATTCTATCATCTTTTACCCTAACAAATCATTACTCCCTTCCATGTTAGTATATTCATAGGAGAATCCATATTTTGTAAGTCATTAATTATCACGTGAAAGAAACCTACTAAACCTAAGAAGATACAAATCATGAAAACATTTCAAGGTTTCTCCCATGTAATAACATTCATCACATTCTCAGGGTCAACTGAAATGAAAGATTATTACACCATGAATCCAAATAATTTCAGTTCATGTATCTAGAAGTCACAATTTATACATTTCGAAAAGAGTTTGTGATTCCTCAACAAACTGAGAACCGTTCTCAGATAATGCACATGATACTCCTCAGATTTAGAGTAAATGAATTTTTCATCCTTAAAGACTACCAAAATGTTATCCAGATACTTTTGAAAATTTCTGTTCATTAAATCCATAAAAACTGAAGGATAATTTTTTAGACAGAAGGATATAACAGAGGTACTCATAATGTTCGTACCTTCTCCAAAAGGACGTTTTCTGAATTGTAGATTATTTTAATCACAACTCATTGTAACTAGAGCGAAGATAAATCTTAGATAACCGCCCTTCCTCTGTTATGTAATAAAATATATCCCTAATCTATTGAAATAGTTAATTGTTCTTCTCCATCAATATATTTAGTTTTTAGTAATCAACATATAAGAGAGGTGAATGATCATTCATCTTAGAAAACAGAACCAACACTGTAATAGGTGACATAGTTAGGCGTATAAAGTCTTTCTCAGGAAGGCCTTATGACTGTTTTTTATCACTTTTGTTTTAGATACTTCCCTGTGGTAAAAGTGAATAGAAACTAGTTAGGTACTAGGAATTAATTCAATTGATAACTATACCTCCCTTTCCAATGAAAACCTAGAGAATTAAGAATGAAATGTATTGGGAAACACAATGAAAACTATAGGGGCAGAAACACTCAATGATTCTTCCTCCAGATCAAAATCAAACACTGATATTAATTTCTCCAACTCCAGATAAAAGTAAGGATCTACTATAACTTGGGTTCCATTGTCCTTAAAATACATTGCATGAAACACTAGGTGTTGTAAAGGAAAGAAGTCAAGGATAAAAATTAATATGGGATTTATTGGAAATGGTCCAATACATAAAAAATATGACCTCAAGAGGATTCATATCAAGTACTAAGAAACATCAAGATAACTCAACATGTAATATTGGGAAAGTAAAAACATGACTATTAAGACCCCGCTCTCTCTTCATACAAAGGGGTGTAGTATATCCATTACGAAAGATAAAAGATCAATAAGAATATTTAACAAATAAAAAATATTGGTTCAAATAAATGAATGAGATACATTAATATCATATAGGCAGATCACTAATGATGAAGCTATAGTAATGGTGCCTCTCATAGTCGCTAGACCTGTGTTTTATTCCACTGAATATCCACTATAGGAAGTAGCTTCATTAAGGATGAATGTTGATGAAACCTTTTTATACATAATGAATCTGATTAATACACAATTTTAAGAGGACATGATGATCGTCTTTAACTACGCATAGTATAATAGATGTGGCATAATTTCTTTATTTTCCCTGAACTTCTGCAGGAGACAGAGTTTGTTGGTGCCTCAGTGAAAACCCTCTTTGAATGTCCCTACATGAGACAACTGTATCAAATCAAAGAACATACCAATTATGATGTTTTAGATCTATAATGACTCTACAATGATGGATTTCCATGAGAATCATCATTCTTATGATTTCTTTGGAATGAAATCACACTACCACAGGGAGAGAATGAAACTCTTGGTAACATGAAATTAGCTTCCAGGTCCATATAAACCATCAGTGAACTATCCATTAGTTCATTATAAGAAATACGATTTAGTAATAAAATGTTACAATGAATAACCTTGTGAATTTCCAATTTGAAGTGTTGATCCTTTATCTTCTCATTTGATTCAATCTTATGTGTGAAGTGCACGAGTTCACCAAAATGGTTTGCATACTTTGACTTGGTCTTTTCACACTACTCAATCTTGAAAAACATTTTAGCCTTAGACAACATCATCGATATTCGATATAAATGTTCAGTGAAAAATAACTTTGAAGTCTATCAACTCTAAGAACTCATGCTTCTTCATTGTCACCGGAGTTTCCAACCATCTCTTGATGATTCCTTCCAACATGAAGGTGGAACACATCACATTGATTGCATTGGGTGTGTCTAAGAACCCAAAAAATACTCCATCATGCTCAACCATTCCTTCACATCTTTAGGATTATTTGAGCCTTTAAACGATGTTAGTTTCTGGTGGAATAACTCCTGAGAAATAATCTTGAGAACGATCATCTATGGTTTCCAAACTAGATCATGAATGGGAACTGGTGGTGGTGTCTATCCCAGAGCTTGGATATTACACACAATCACCTTGTCCAAACTCATATATACAACATGAATCACTTGTTGAGGTTTGGTAGGATCTTCCTCTTAGATCCAATTCTCACGTCTTCTCCAAGTTATGATGCTACCCAACATCAACAGACAACAAGGAAGATAACATATTAACACATTAAGGAGAAATAGGGATGATTAATCCCAATAGATGAAAAAAATTAAAGTTCAATTTTACTATATCCAAAAATAGGGAAATGTATAAAACTAATCCTACATATTCCTTTCCCTAACAACTCTTCATGACATAATGTTCTTCTTGGTGAGAGATAGTTAGAAACTCAATCACAAATAACTCTTAAGTCCCGACAAGACTTCAGGATGCATATTGATTTCAGGATAAAATCTAAACCTATATCTCTGATTCCACATTCTCATGAACCAACATAGGTACCCCAATAACCCCAAAACTGATCTGGTTCAGAAAAATCCTAAAGGGAGTTCTGAATCCCTAATGGTCAATTACTAGAACCTATAATTAAATAGAAAGAAAAAAAATGGGTTTTTCATAAAAAAATGTGGATTAAAGAAAATGAATCAGTTCGAATATTAAAAGAAACCATACTGTGAGTAATGTACAAGAAGTTAAATAGTTCATAACAAACCCAAGAACTAAATCCATGTAACAGAAAACAATAAAAACTTTTCAAGTTTCTATGGACAAAACTCACCAAGTCCATGATTTATCAGTTATAACCACCTCTATATGGTTTCTTTCCCTTTCTCAATCCCATAAAGAGATAATATACAATAATCTAAAGGCACTGGTATGGTGTAAGCCAAATCCGAGAAGGATTTCACAAAAATAATCCATAACCATATTCAAATATAAAATTAACAAATAATTTACAATAAATTTTTCAAATATAAATATTTGGAATATCAATAGAATATTTAATCAAATAATTCATTACTTATTAAAAGATGTAAATATTTTACCAATTCATGCATTACATATCAAATGATGGAAATACAATTGAAAAGATGAAATTTTACTTTAATCAAAAGCTGATTGACAATAATTTCACCTTTCACAAAAATGGAATAAATTTACACATTCATAAAAAAAATTTATATTAATCATAAGGCATGTAAAATAGTTTACAATATTGGAACATATTCATTTGAAATACAAGTATGTTACAATCATGGTCATACAACTAATAAGGTACAAAATTCTTATACCATAAGGACCCCACACAAATGTTGAATTGACACATGTACACAAGTCCATAAGAACTTAGACCAAATAGGACTCATCATCAGGGGAAAAGGGATGTGATGTGTTGATATGATGGTTTAGAACGTTGTAAATAATAAGGATTCATCAAAATTACACACTAACTACCTAGGTCTTTCATGCTCTCAATTATAAATCAATTATGGGTAATTTATTTTAATAATTCTTAAAATACAATTAAATCTCATTAACCACCTCAAATATTCAAATTTTCTACTGAAAAACTATAACATGTTTTCAATCAAAATCATGAATTTTCACAAAGATGAAACCCTAAGGTTTCCATCATAAACCATTTTAAAAACATTTTTCAAAAATATGGATTTGAAACTAATTCATGAAATTTCACAGTCCAATTTCACAATTAGATTCATATATTTGATTTTCATATAAATTCTATAAATTTCACACCAAACCCCCAATTGAAATATTTTTTTTTTAAATTTCTATAAAACCCATTTCACAATTTAAATTAAACCATTTTAACTTTTCTAACTTCCATAAAAACAACGTAATTCAGTGGAATTAGGGGTTGTCCTATTATAGGACAAAAACACACTTCAAAAACCTCAATTTAGTGGAATTGGGTTTTCTCTAACAAATTAATTGAAAACCATTTTAATCCAAACAAAAAAATCCATTTAATTCAAACAATTTAATTTTAAAAAAATCAAATTTTTGGTTAATATAGACTAGGAAACAAGATGGAACCACATACATTTTTAGGAAGAAAACACAAAGCCCATGATGTACCTGCCAATAAGGAAAATGGAATAGAAGATCTAAGAACCCAACCTAAAAACAAGATTTGACAACATAGAGTTTAGACCCACCACTTCCAGATGATCTGTCAAATCCCATAGAAGGAAAAGAGAATGAGACATGGAGACATTGATATTTCTTACATAGAAATACACATCATGATCACAACAATGATAAATCTCCAAACTAAATGGCTCGAAAGGATTGCAGGCTCCCAAAATCACTTGGGACGACTCAAGGGAAAGAGAGAGGAATCTTGTAGGAAGAAAAAATAAAATTTTAGTAATACTCGCTATTAAAAAATCACTCATAGTTCTTTACATGATGTGCAACAAAATTACACCTCATGTAATTGAAAATCATAATAATAACCAAGAACCCATCACTATTTGATAAAATTATTTTTAATATTTTTTAAAATTTACATATCATGCAACCATATTACATGGCGTGTAAATCCCAAGAATATAGAAGAACATGTTTTTTTTTAAAAATTTCAAAAAAATATTAAACATCACCATTAAATGTATCATCCACACACATTATAAACCCTACCCAGACTATGAAAAAGAAAAACCACAACAATGTTTATAACATACTTTCTTAATTGGTAAAAATATGTTAGAGGGGATATTTTTATTCCCAACACAGTTCACTATTTCTATAAATGATGTTTTAAATTGAATTTTATTTGATTGACTACAAAAATATTTAAATTACAAATTATTTATTCAATGTGAACCTGTATATATTGGGAATTTTTTTATGAATTTATTTGATCATTAAATAGATGAGGAATTATTTATACATGTAGTGATGGGTGGGATCAGTTATAGATAGCCCCTTAAAGCACGAATTGGTATCAGGAGACAAATTAGTTGGCCATATTTAATGGGGTTTTTTATACTTACGAATAAATTAAAATATCTTGGAATAAGTCTTGATGATATATATATCATGATTTCTGAGATCATGATGTCAAATATGAAACATTTCCTTCATTACGAACTCAGTTATTATTATCAATGATATTATTTCATTGATATTACCATGCATAAATGTTTTCTGATGTTTTTAACAATATGGCATATTTTTTCAATTATTTATGAAAATATATTGATTATTTGTTATTTATTCTTGATATATTATTCTATATATAACAATTATAGATTATTTTATGAAACCCTTATTTTGTTTCCTTCCCCTAGGATATGAGGAGTAATTATTAGAATGTGTTTGATGGATTTATGGAATTCAAATTTTTTATATTTGATATTATTTCACATTGTAAAATGTGTATCATTTATAGATATAGTTCTCTAATAAAACTAATCCGATTAGTCCTTCTTAATTAGATCCCATGTTTTTATGCCAATTTATTAAAATAACCAGCATCTTTGGGTTAATTAAGTTAGGGTTGTTGTACACAACCCTCACCACTCAATCACGTACCACTTTTTGAGCCATTGAACCTTAAATAGTGTCATGGAATAATTAATAATAATTAGTTACTAAAAAATTCCATTTTCGAGCACATATAAAAGTGGTTACTTACAACCACTTCAATATTATTCTATATTTTAGTTTCTTCTTTAAAATCATACAAATTTACATCTCCAAGATGTCTTTTTCACTTTCATAAGACCTTAGTATCTAGATATTAGACAAAAATATTTATTTCCATTAATAATTTCAATATAAATTATAAGATCACTACAACATTAGGTTAAAATGCATAATTAATAAGGTCCTAAGTTAATATTTTTTGGATATTTATTTTTTTTATTTTAGATATGAAACATTTTGACCACATGCATATGTTTGTGATAAATATATTGTGCATGGATTTATTTGTGTTATAATAGTCATCAAATATAGGGTATTTAAAAATTAATCATATTTTATACCTTAAATTTATTATTAATTTGAATGTATGTGACACCGCAATGGGTTTATTTAACTCAAACAACGTATTCTATGAGTTAATATTTTTTATCTTGAAGTTAATACTTCTTGGATCAATTTATTCTACCATAGATTATATTTTTTTTGGTAATTTCTCTTACTATTTGGGAAAAAAATTACATTTTAAATTAATTTTTTTTACCTTGATAAATTTCTTCCATAAAATATATTTCATCATTGATAATAATTCCAATAAACCATAATTATGGATTCCCATTCTCTTCTGTCCAATATTTCTTTATAAATTAGACAATAAATTATTTATTATATCATATTAACATCATATTTACCATCTCTATATTTCAAAAAATAATGTTTTATTACACATTTTTATGATTGTGATATTTCAAAAATGGCATTTTAAAATGAAAAAGGGATCTTCAAAACAACATTATTTATTTATGTGCTATTTTTTCACTTTATTTTATTCATTTTATTCTATAATATTTTCTTGTATTTCATCCATATTTTTTAAATGTTTACCTTAAATATATAATAATATTACTATACCTTAATTTATTTAGGATAATATATGTTTCATTTCCCTTAGAAATTATATAATTTATTAAAACTAATTTAGGGAAACTTCTATATATACTATTTCATACCATGTACCACCCCTATAAAATATTTTTAACCATGAATATTTTACAAAAAAATTATTAATTTAAATAAAAAACTCATTTTTAAATACATTCTAAATTTAAATATTAAGATATTCCATTTCAAAAAATATCCTTTAATCATTTCAAAAAGAATCCTTGATGTGGTTCAATTTTATTCTTACTTATCTGTAATATTTCTAATGATTTTTTTATATTACTACTCAATATTGATGATCAATATTTTTTTCAAATATAAATGTCCAAAATAATTTTTTTTTCATTCATCAATTAGAAATCCTTATGATATAGCCTTATATTATTCGAAAAGAGATGATTATAAAAACCACATCCATATCATGGGTTTTACCATTCTTATTATTTAGATATGATCACTTTTCTTCAAGTGGAACACATATTCATGTATATGTAATTAACATAGAGGGTTTGAATCGATTGTGATCCAATGCATTGGATGTTTCTTCCATATCATGGGATACCATGTATGGTGCACAAGACCATAACTTAAGCACACTATGGTACATTGTATTAGCAATGAGAATTGAATATGGTTCATAGACAGATATAAGTATCCCAATATGTTATGTAATCTTGGTAGTGAGCCTTGAAATTTTTTCCTGAATGTTTATCCTAAGAGTAATATGTTATTTTTTTTGGTAAAGAGTCCTCTTATATACTTATTATGTCATGCATTCTATTGTTTTCACATATTTAACATTAAAAGGTCTTATATAATATATTTATATATTCATATTTCTATTATTATCTATCAAATATATGTTATATTACATGTTTTTAATTTTGAGATTACATTCCGTTATTTTGTGATTAATGGAAAAATATCATCGTTTCATTTTTTTAATCAGAAATTTTTCCGTGTCCATATTTTCTCATACTCATATGATCTATCCCTTGATTACATGTTTATAATTTATCCATTAGTGAGAATTTGATCTCCTCCATTTATTATTCTTCTATTTCACAAGTTATAGAGATAAGAAAAGCTTATGAGAACTCAATAAGGGGTCTAAAAGAGTTCAATTATAGAGAAATATTCAAAAGTATTTTTCAAATAAGTTATGTAAGAAATTCATAATAAAAGAAAATGAACCAAAATTCCCTATGAGCTATGTGATATTATTTTGAGATGTAATGTTTAGATTTAGTTTAATTAATTTAAATTAATTATTATATTATATTTTTAAATTAAAAATAAGGATTTACTAATTCATTGATGAAAATATATTATATTTAAAGAAGTGTATATTTTTGTACATTTTGTTTTGATTTTTAAAAATAAAATTTATAATTCTGAAATATTTATTTAAATTATGTTTTTTGTGTGTATGTGTATATATATAAAAATTAACAATCATAGATTGACTTGTATTTCACATGAAGTAATAGTTGAAAAATTTTTTGTTTTAAAAATAAATTTTTAATTTTTTTATAAGTTATGCATTTTTATTTTTAAATACTTTTTTATTGATTATTGAAATAAACTAGACTAAAATAGATTTTATTTTATGAAAAATCACATTGATAAATTGTAAGAGAGTTGATTTCATTTTTTTGGAAAAATGATATTGGGGGTAATAAGCGAGTTATGATGTTTGTAAGAACCCAGATCTTCGTTTCAGGTATGCCTTTCCTTTTTCTGGAGTATTTGAGAAAAATAAACGTTCTCGAAATTTTTGAAGTACATGCTGTGTAAATTCTGAGTAAACACCGTGTACTCTTTTCCCGCTCAAAGCCGTGTACTGGCCATGTCCAGGCCACACACACGGTGTGTAGGCGTGACGCGGAGGCCGATTTTGGCAGAGTATGGAAAAACCTAGTACACACCGTGTAATCTAAAAGTACACGCCGCATACTATTATTTTTTTTCATTAAACGGATCGGGGTCACGCCTAATCGAGGAAAACATCTTCTTCTCCATATTCTTCTTTAGAGAGCAACCATACGGCCGTAGATCTTCTCCGAGCCTCCGTTCCTCTGTCCGTTCTCGAATTTGAGCTCTATCGATTGTGTTGGAAATGGAACAGAGAGTTCTTCCTTCTTATTGAGCCTTGATTTCCAATTCTTCCAACTTATCAAGTTATCTAAGGTTGAACATTTTTTGTGTTTTCTGATATATATGATGTTCTAGGGAGAATCAGTCATTGTGGTTCAAGTATATCGATCCCCGAGCATCAAGGTAGGTGGTTTGTTCCTTTCGGTATAACTTCGATGAGTATTTTGTGCAAATTCCACCAATACCCTTGAACGGGGTATTGCGTGTTCGTATTTTTCCCTTGTTGTATTTCCTTCTTTTCTTGAATTCTAGATTAGATGTTTTGCCTGAGATTATGGTAGTTTTTACTGTACTCTGGATGTTTTCTATGCTTGTTCTTCCTGTTTGGTGTTTTTCCAGTTTCCATGCCTAGTTGAAGGATAATAGAACTATTGCTTGGTTAGGCTGTTGAGCCATAGATTGATATCCAAGTAGTTCTTGAGGTTACTTGGATGATGCACGCACGTTGAGCATGTTTTATTTACATACAGGACTATGAGAACCTAGTGTAGTAGACCATAGGGAGAATGGACGTAAGGAATTCTCCAGAGTGTCTTTTAATATGATGCGAGACCACATGGGGAATTGACGATGGGTGCTTCATTAGAGAGTTTGTAGTTCCTCGATGTGGGCCACAGGGGGAATGAGACATTGAGTGCTTCCCAAGAGATCCTTTAGCACGATACGAGACTATAAAAGGAATTGACGGTGAGTGCTTCCTCAGAAAGTCTACTCTTAGCTGAACTAGAGGAGTGAGACTGTGTGTGCCTCCTAGAGGGGTTCTAGTACATGTAGGATGAACCATAGGGTTTAGGCTGTGAGAGATACCCAGAGGGTTACCTGTTTTCTTCTTGTTGCTGCTTCATTACTTGTGTACTCTATATGTTAGAACTGAGGATTGTAGTTATTGTGTGCTTTGCTTTTTTACTTCTTCCTGCACTCTTACTTGCATTGTATTCATTGACTATTATGCACAAATATTTGGGTGATTGCCTTCTGGTATTATATCTCAAACCCTTTTTGGGCCATACTTTTGGGCCCAAGTAGACTATATTGTTGTAGGTATAGATTAGGGAAAGCGCCCTTCTACCTCAGGTGTTTGACTTGCCGGAAGCTAGAGAGCATGGGACCGAGCCGAGGCTTGCGATGCTGATGAGTTGCTCACCTGTTTTTCTTTTACTGTTGCTTTAGTACATGCGTTCATTTTTATTTCAGCATGTTGGTTTGTTTACTGATTTCCATATACATATGTACCATATTGCATCATTATTATTTTATACATTGTTTTCGCTGTTCTGTTCATTTGTTGAATGCTATTTATTGTTTCCGCTATTGTGTCTGGTTGTTCTTCTGCTGTATACTTTACTAAATGATGGCATAGTTTCCCCACTGACTCACCAAGGCCTTCGCTGCTATTCGGAAGCCTCTAGCATTTGATAAAATGCACTTGAGGTCATGTGGAGAACCGAGTACGGGGCACCAGTGGAGGGGCTCCAGATTCAGGTCGTTACAAATTGGTATCAAAGGATTTCTTTAATCTTGCCTTAATGTTTGGAGACCTTAGCCAGGGATAAGACGAATTCAGTACTTGGTATTAATCTATGCTCGGGAGTAGCTAGCCCGTGTACAGGGAAAAGCCACACTACCTCGTTAATTGCAGTTTGCTGGTTTTGAGATGTTACAGATGATATGATTTCACCTAGAGTGATTCACATACTTTGTGTTGTTATTTTCTTGATGATAGCGGTTCTATTTTAGTCGCAACCCGATGAGATGAGGGTATTTCATCTCAAGAATCATATAAGAACATGTAGAAATCAAATGTAAGGCATTCTTTCCATGCCATGTAGGGTGCATTAACGATTGCATGTTGTTGTGATAAACTTTGTGTAGATTATGCATGCTATTTTGATAGATGTTTGATAGAATCTCTGCAGCCTTGTTAGAGGATTTTCTGTTTCATACTTTTCTTAAAAGAACACAAAATTCTGATACTGGAGGTGTTATGGGCCCTCTCAAATAAACAATTGGTGGATCATGATCATGTTTTCTCTTGTCCACGACTGTAGGAGATTCCAAGATTTGATTCGCGGGGAGTATGGGCCCTTACGAATCGGAAATTGGAACCTCCCTGCCTTGTTTTTTGTGTTTTCAGGGCTTCTATGTAGTTTCTGAGCTACTCCCCAAGAAAAACCCAGAATACATGGTGTGTACTTTTTTACTACACGCTATGTAGTTTTTAGACAGTGTCACTGACTGTGTGAGCAGGGACAGATAGTTGTAGAAATAACTTCAGGAACACGCCGTGTACGGTAGGTACACGCCGTGTTGTTTGTAGCCGTGTACCCGGCCATGTCACTAACAACACAGGTCGGGGAAGCTCGGGTAGAACACGCCGTGTTGTAAAGGAACAAGCCGTGTAGTCTTATCTAGGTACCCAGCCGTGTCACGAACAACACGGGTCGGCGTTACCTTCTCTTCCACACGCCGTGTTGTTTTCAGAACACGCCGTGTGGTCTAGTTCAGGTACCCGACCGTGTCACGAACAACACTGGATGGTGTCTCCTTCACCTATATGCGTCGTGTTTGTTCGGAACACATTGTGTAAGGTTCATCCATGTAGACGGCCGTGTGTTTGATAACATAGGCCACCGAAGCCTTGTCTAGTACACGCCGTGTTTGTCTGGAACACGCCGTGTAGTCTTGGGTTATGTCAGACCGTGTGGGTTATCTGTCTAAAAAGACTCAAGGAGGGGAATAATTTTCATGTACACATTGTGTGTTGGGTCAACACGCCATGTAATTTGAGGTGTTACACGAATTTTAGGGTAGGAGTACACGACCATGTCAGTGGCTTAATAAGACACGCCATGTAGTTTTTATACACGGCGTATAGTCGTGTTTTGTAAGATTGTGTGTTTTCCTTCCACTGTTCCCATTTTGTACTCTCCTGTTCTCTATCCTTGTTTTTATGATCTAAGGTGTACTTTTGATATTTTAGAGATATGCCTTCAAGACATCCTATAGGTGTACGTATGTCGTCAGGTAGCGATCAGATGCCAGATATGGCTGATCGGGGACTTCCTGCCGATCCTCCAGTCCGGCCAGCCTTGGCACCAGCTGTCATACCAGTTGCAGGTACTGATGCGGAGTTCAGGGAAGGTTTTATGAGGATGATGAATACCTTTCAGGGAGCATCACCACTTTCCTCGACTATGACAGACTTGATTTGGGTTTTTTAGCAGCAGCATCCTCCCATGTTCTTAGGGGAAGGAGGACCTCAGGCTGTAGAGTCATGGTTGGAATCCATACTGACTATCTTCGAGCATCTGGAGACACCTACAAAGAGGAGGGTAAATCTTGCTACCTAAATGCTCCGAGACTCTGCCAGGAGGTGGTGGGACGTGATCTCATAGGTGATTGATCAGCAGGTTATGGCTTGGGAGGAGTTCCAACACGTGTTCTATGACTACTTCTACCCGGAGACCCTGAGGGCCGATCAAGCCTGGGAGATCATGAGCTTAGAGTAGGGTACTCTTTCTGTCATGGAGTATTCCTCTCATTTCACCGAGTTGTAGTGTTTCACACCCCTCCGGTATAGGATTGGGGTGTTCTAATCAAGGATGTTTGAGGATGGTCTCAGGCGGGAGATCCGCTCATAGGTGAATATATTCTAGTTGACTTCCATCACTTCCATCGTCAACCAGGCGCTGATTGCGAAGCGTAATCTGAGAGACATCAGAGCTGCGAGCTAGGTCGGTTCTGCTTCCAAATCTAGTTTTCTTATATATGACATCAAGAAGTGCTATAGAGAGTCTATGCGCGGTGATCCAAGGAAGCAAGATGCATCATCAGGCAGCCAGGTGATATGCTACCAGTGTGTCCTGTCAGGGCACATGAGGCCGTAGTGCCAGAGAGACCCTATGGAGTGCCAATCCTGTGGCATGATGGGTCACCTTCAACGTTTATGATAGGTTTTCTCACCAGCAGCTGGTGACCAGGTTTCATCCATGACACCTTGTTTAGGAGCAGCCCCACCAGTTTCTCACTAGTTGGGGAACTGGAGTTCTTCCGGCCATTCGGGCCAAGGTGGAGTTCAAGGCCATAGCGGTCAGCCACCAGTCCCTCAGCACCAGCAAGGAGGTTCATCTCGGATTGGTCATCCAGGGGCACATGGCCGCGGTACAGGACAATCATTCACCATGGAGAAGACCTATCAGGAGAAGGATCCCGACCCTTCTACAGTTCGAGGTACGATTTTAGTAGACTAAGTTTTATCTCCAGCTATTTTTGATACTGTTGCTACACATATCATTATCTATTTTTCAATCATGGAGAGCCTTGGGCTCTGTATCTTTTCTTCTGCCAACTCTTTGACACTAGACACACCTTTGGGGATAAGGAAATCCAGTGTACGTCAGTGTAGAGAGTTCCCTATCGAGGTTGTAGGGTATCGTTTCTTATGGGATCTCTATATACTTGAGATGACAGGCTATGATGTAATTCTCGGGATGGACTGGTTGGTTCCCTTCTAGGAATTCGTCGACTGTTATCGCCGCAGAGTGAGTTTCATTTCACCAGAGGGTGAATATTTTCTTCACAGAGGCGAATGGGATGTTCAGGTGAGTTGAGCAGGACTCAAGCATCATTGTCTTGGAAGGCTGACAACCTAGATTGCTAGTCTTTATCTGGATGATCAGGGGACATCACAGTTGGACTTTCCTCCAGTGGTGGATTTTTTCAAGGACATCTTTCCAGATGACTTTTCAGGTCTACCTCCGGAGCGTGAGGTAGACCTTTCTATTGAGCTCCTTCTAGGAGCAGTACCAGTGTCCATTCCACCATATAGGATGGCTACATATTAGTTGCAGGATCTCAAGAAGCATTTAGAGGAGTTGTGGGCAAAGGGTTTCATCCACCCCAGTACTTCTCCTTGGGGTTCTCCTGTCCTGTTTGTGAAGAGGGTAGACGATACCCTTCGGCTTTGGGTGGATTATCGGAAGTTGAACTAGTTGGCAATAAAGAACTGATATCCCTTTCTAAGGATCTATGACCTATTTGATCATCTTAGAGGAGACCAGGTGTTCTTGAAGATTGACATGAGGTCCGGTTATCATCAGTTGCATGTTAGACTATCAGATATACCTATGACAGCCTTCAAGAGCAGGTATGGTCTATACGAGTATACAGTCATGCTGTTCGGTCTCAAGAATGCGCCTGCAGTTTTCATGGCACTGATGAACCGAGTGTTCCATCATTACTTGGACTCCTTCGTCATGGTCTTCATGGACGATATTTTGATGTACTATCACACTCGACACAACCATGCCACACATTTGGAGATCGTTCTGAGTACACTGAGAGAGCATCAAATTTATGATAATATTTCAAATTTCCACTTTTGGATGGAAAAAATTCACTTCTTGGGTCACGTCATCTCAAAGGAAGAAGTATCTGTGGACCCAGAGAAATTGGGATCTGTAGTCTTCTGGGAGAATCTGAAGAACCTTTTTGATGTAAGAAGTTTCCCAGGGCTGGCTGGATACTACAGACATTTCATTTAGGACTTTTCACGCCTAGCAGCACCTTTTACAGGTCTGACCAAGAAGGGGGCAAAGTTTTTATGGTCAAATTCTTGTGAGCCAGCCTTTTAGGAGCTAAAAAGAAGAATGACGTCGGCACCGATACTAGTTGGCCAGAGTCAGGCAAGAGCTATACAATCAATTATGATGCTTCATGCATCAGTTTGGGTGTTGTGCTTATGTAGGTATATGGAGTTGTTGCGTACGGGTCTCGACATTTGAGTACACATGAGAGGAACTACCCGACGAATGATCTGGAGTTGGCAGCTATTGTTAATTCCTCACGCTATTAGAGACACTATCGTCTGAGATATCACTTTGTGGTCTTCACTAACCACAAGAGTCTCAAGTATATCTTTACTCAGCATGATCTGAATCTGAGGCAGCATAGCTCAGTCGAGTATCTTTAGTCTTTTGATTTCGAGCTTGCCTATACGCTAGGAAAGGGCAACGTACTGGTAGATGCCTTGAGCAGGAGAACTCATGTTCGGGCAGTTTAGGAGGCCAGCAGTGACTGGAAGCTTATGGCTTTGTTCTTTGAGATGCATATGGAGGTGCACGATAGACAGGGAAAGACCTTCCTATCATCTGTAGTTATTACCTCTAGACTAATTTATCGGGTATAGATGAGGAAACTATCAGACTCAGAAAGCTTAGTCTTGCGAGAGAGTGTGTCAGGATAGGACCCACTTCTTGGATGGACAGAGGGAGAGGATGAGATCATGCATTTACAGGGACGTGTATGGGTGCCAGCAGACATTCACGAGGAGTTGATGCGGGATTTTCATTCCTCAGTTTGGGAAGTTCATCCTGGAGTCACCAAGATGTATCGTGATCTTCATTTCCAGTACTTGTGGCCAGGTATGAAGAAAGATGTTGCTGGCTTTGTCATGAGATGTTCTACTTGTCAGAAGGTGAAAGCAAAGCATCAACGACTAGAACTACTGGAAAATGGGTCTATACCCACAGTTTTCAAATAAACTGTGGGTATATGTCACCTATACCCACGGTTTTTCATAACCGTAGGTATAGTTGTATTTTTTTTCAAGACCTATACTCACGGTTTGGGCCAAACCGTGGGTATAGGTTATTTTTGGAAGATCTATACCCACGGTTTTAAAAAACCGTGGGCGTTGGATATATTTTTTTTAGACCTATACCCACGGTTTTCGAAAACCGTGGGTATAGCTTTCCCGGGTAATGGCGGGAAAAAAATTTTAGGCGGGAAGTGGAAAAAAATGGGTGGGAAAAAAATTTTGCGTTCAGTTATAATATATTTATAAAAATGTAAATTAGTTATATGAAAAATTTCTTAGACCTGTTGGTAACTCACTACCTTGATTTCCCCCAAGTCCCCTAATCGAATCCCTTCTCCTGCATAATTTTGTTCATGGCGCATCGTGTATATTTTAATATATTTAAATAAATGTTAATATATAAAACTAAAATTCAGCATAGACTAGTTGGTCAGCGCCCTGGATTCCTCAAACAGACTCAGGTTCGAGTCTTCCCCGACAACATTACGGTTCGGGATTTTTTATTTTCAGATAATAGGTTAGATTAATATAATTATCAAAATAAACATATATATACTAATAAGCGCTTTGGGTGAGTTGGTTGTGGAGCATCTTCAGCACGCTGGTAGGTCGGGTGTTCAAATCCTGATGCGGCCTATTTTTTTTAAACGAAACCGAATTAAAAATTCCCACGGTTCTCAAACCGTGGGGAAAGTGTGAGCCACACTGGAATGTTTGATGACACACAATATCCACCTATACCCACGGTTTGTGTAAACCGTGGGTATAGGTCAAGACCCCTATCCCGACGCCGTTGTAGCCCACGGTTCCCAAAACCGTGGGTATAGCCTATACCCACGGTTTTGGAGGCTATACCCACGGTTCAAAACTGTGGGCATAGCTCGTTTTTTCAGTAGTGTAGAAGGCCTCTTATAGAAGTTACCCATTCTGGTGTGGAAGTGGAACAATGTTGCGTTAGACTTCATGACCGGATTGCCGAGGTCTCCTTGGGGGAATGATGCTGTTTTGGTTGTCGTCGACAGGCTCACGAAGGTTGCTCACTTCTTGCCGATAAAGGAGAACATCAGTTTTGATGATCTGGGACGACTTTACATCAGAGAGATAGTTCGTCTGTATGGATTTCCACGCTCTATTATTTCAGACATGGATGCGCGCTTTAACTCTCAGTTCTGGAAGGGACTTCAGACGGCTTTGGGTACACAAGTACTTTTGATTACAACATTCCATCCCCAGACTAATGGAAAGTCCGAGTGCATGATCTAGGTGCTTGAGTATTTTCTCCGAGCTTGCATCCTAGACTTTGGCAGTTCTTGGGAGAAGCATATTACTCTCGTGGATTTAGCTTACAAAAATAGTTTCTAGGAGACCATTCAGATGGCACCATACGAGGAATTGTATGGTAGGCCATGACGATCACCCTTATGTTGGATGGAGGTAGGAGAGACAGCATTGCTGGGACCTCGTCTGGTTCAGAAGACTTCGGAGCAAATAGAGCTGATTCGGAAGAGGATGGCTATGGAATATTCTCAGTAGAAGTCTAAAGTTGATCAGTGGAGACGACCTCTGGAGTTCGAGGTCGGGGACCAGGTTTTTGTGCGTGTCTCACTGAGGCTGGGACACAAGAGGATTTGGAGGCAGGGTAAGATTTCACCGTGGTACGTCGGTCCATTTGAGGTTTTGGAGAGAGTTGGGCCAGTCACCTATCGGTTGTAGCTACCCCAGAGGTACTGGGCCATGCATGAAATCTTCCATGTCTCTCAGCTCTGACGTTACTTTTTAGACCCGTCTCATATCTTTTAGCCTGAGGAAGTTGAGCTCGAAGTGAATGCATCATTTGAGGAGCATCCCATCCGGATTTTTGATCTCAATACGAAGGTTATCCATGGGAGGTATGTCTCTCTTGTACGGGTGCTATGGCAGAATGGGAGAGTACATGAAGAAACCTAGGAGAGGGAGGCTGATGTATGATCGCAGTGGTCGGAGCTGTTTGGGGTTTCTTCTTCTACACCTTGCTAGGGAAATTCAAGGATGAATTTCTTTCAGGGGAGAAGTTTTTAAGAACCCAGATCTTCATTCCAGGTACGAATTTCCTTTTTCTAAAGTTTTTGAGAAAAATATACTTTCTTGAAATTTTTGATGTACACGCCATGTACTTTCTAAGTACATGCCATGTACTCTTTTCCAACCCAAATCCATATACTGGCCATGTCCGGGCCACACACATGGTGTGTAGGGGTGACGTGGAGGCTGGTTTTGGCGGAGTACTGAAAAACCTAGTACACGCCGTGTACTATAAAAGTACACTCCGTGTACTTTTCTTTATTTTTTTCATTAAACGGACCAGGCTCGCTCCTAATCGAGTAAACCGTCTTCTTCTCTAGATTCTCCATCCGAGAGTGACCGTACGACTGTGAATCTTCTCTGAGCCACTGTTCCGCTGTCCGTTCTCTAATTCGAGCTCTGTCGATTGCATTGGAAGTGCAGCAGTGAGTTCTTCCATATGCTAGATCCTTGGTTTCCAATTCTACCTCCTTATAAAGTTATCTAGGGTTGAAGGTTTTTTTCATTTTCATATATCTACGATGTTCTAGGGAGAATCCATCGTCGTGGTTCAAGTATATCTATCCCCTAGCATCAAGGTAGGTGGTTTGTGCCTTTATATAAAAGGTCGATGAATATTTCATCTAAATTCCACCAATACCCTTGAACGAGGTATTGTGTGTTCCTGTTTTTCCCTTGTTGTATTGTCTACTTTTCTTTATTGATAGATTAGATTTTTTACCGGCGATTATGGTAGTTTTTACTGTACTCTGGATGTTTGATATGCTTATTCTTCATGTTTGGAGTTTTTCTAGCTTCCATGCCTAGTTGTAGGATAGTGGAACTGTTGCTTTGTAATGTTGTTGAGACTTAGATTGATAACCAAGTTGTTCTTGAGGTTACTTGGATGATTCACGTGTGCTGAGCATGTTTTATTTACACACAGGACTGTGAGATCATAGTGTAGTAGACCATAGGGTGAATGGACGTAAGGGCTTCTCCAGAGTGTCTTTTTATACGATGTGAGACCACAGGGGGAATTGAAGAAGATTGCTTCATCAGAGAGTCTCTAGTTCCTCGAAACGGGCCACATGGTGAATGAGACATTGAGTGCTTCCCCAGAGAGCCTTTAGCACAATACGAGACTATAGGGGGAATTGATGGTGAGTGCTTCTCAGAAATTCTACTCTTAGATGAACCAGAGGTGTGAGATTGTGTGTGCCTCCTAGAGGGTTTCTAGTACATGTAGGTTGAACCATAGGGGTTAGTCTATGAGAGCTACCCAGAGGGTTACCTATTTTCTTCTTGTTTCTTGTTGTTTACTTGTGTACTCTATATCTTAGAACTGTGGATTGTAGCTGTTGTGTGATTTTCTGTTTACTACATCCTACACTCTTACCTGCCTTGTATTCATTGAATGTTAGGCACAAATCTTTGGGTGATTTCCTACTGGGATTGTATCTCATAGCCTGTTTGGTCCATGCTTTTGGCCCCAAGCAGACTATGTTGTTGCAGGTATAGATAAGGGCAAGCGCCCTTCTACCTTGGGTGTTTGACTTGCCAGAAGCTGGAGAGCATGGGACCGAGCCGAGGCTTGCGATGTTGAGTAGTTGCCCACATGTTTTTCTTTTATTGTTGCTCTAGTACTTGCGTTCAGTTTCATTTCCGTACATTGGTTTGTTTACTGCATTCCAAAGACTTATGCACCATGTTGCATCATTATTACTTTATACATTGTTTCTGCTGTTCAGTTTAGTTGTTGTATGATGTTTATTGTTTCCGCTATTGTGTCCAGTTGTTCTTCTGCTGTATACTTTAACAAATGAGGGCATTGTTTCCCCACCGACTCACTAAGGCCCTTGCTGCTAGTCGACAACCTATGGAATTTGGGGAAACACGCTTGAGGTCATGTGGTGAACGGGGTACGGGGCACTAGTGGAGGGGCTCTGGATTCGGGTCGTTACAATGTTAAGGGGTATAACATGGAAAATAATTTTATTATGTTAAATGAAAAAATAACACAAAATATTTTCACATGATAGTGCGGATTATGAAACCCAAGACTCATCCTCATCCTTTTATGAATTTTGAGTCATTTTCATTTCAAGTTCACATTCCTCACATATTAATGAATGGGTATTTGTGGAAATGTCACCAAATTATATCTTTAAAAGTAGAATATACCCATTCCATGTAGAAAACATGGTTCATTTCATAATATACTAAAATTTAAAATATAAGAGTCCTAGCTCATATTTTGGATACCCCGGTCACATGAAGAAGACACAAGGACTTAAAAATAAATGATACTCTTAAGGTATGATTAAAATTATCAATATACGTATTATGTTTTCTATAATAAATTTCATTATATTTATTCGATACATATTTTGGAATCTTATTTTAAACTTTAATAATATTGAATTTCATTTATTATTATTCTAAGAGATAGATATTGTAATTATAGAGTAATAAGTTCTTACTTTTTCATTCTTTATAACAAGTTTCTTTTTAAGCAATTTTAACTACCTATATGACTGGTTTTATAAAATTAATGTTGTTAAGTAGTATAAATACATTATTACATTAAATATATTTTATTGATGTTGAATTTATTTTTCTTTTGTTATTCTAAAATGTTAATCTGTTATAATTTATTCATTACCAAAATAACACCATTTTAAAGATCACACAATCACAAACAAACATTAACACCACTAATTAATCATTGGACTAAAAAATAATTCATTAAAAATAAATATATAATTTACATAGCCATATTATTGTTATTAAATATATGATTAATGAGTATGAAATGTGGTATATAATCTAAAACAAGCACATAATATTTGAAATTACTTGTAACTAATGATGAATATAAACTAAGAATCACTATAAAAATTATAAATGAATACATTTGAGAAATAGTAATGGTTATTGATAGAAATATGGTTTGTAAATATTTTATTAATAAATTATATTTTGTTATATAGGTATTTATAGGCCACATATGAAAGTGATAATCAAGGGTAAAATTTCAATAAAAGGATTGAGATATATTTATTTTTTATTTTGGCCACATCTATAAACATGGATAATGTATTTGTCGACATTTTTTAAAAAACATGTTTAATAATGGATTTGGTACCTAATGACTTGTATAAAACACCACATAATAGCATTTATTGGAACATGGTCAATTTCCATGAATTTACCCATGGTTCCTGAAATATGGGTAGACATTTATTTATTTTAATTAAACATATATAAGTTATATAATTTTGTATTTACTAGTGTTTTTTATTTTCCATATTATTTTTCCCTGTTATTTTCCCAACCACATTTCACACCTAACCCTTATCTTCCATGTGTCCCACCCACATTCCCACTTTCTAGTCACTTGTGTTTTGGCCTTTCCTAAACCCATATCTCCCATTGAACCCCTTTCTACATTTACATGATTCACAAAATATACCCCTATATGTGTCATGTACAAAATTTTTCTGGAACTATTTATTTTTCACCTCACAAATTTTATGATGGTTGGTATTTTCCCAAACCACACAACACCTTGATTAGTTCTCAGAATTAATTTTTCACAGATTGGCTAGTCCTTACCAAGGGTACATGAACAGCCTTTTACTATTTTGATTACACCATCAACTCACCCCCACACACATGTCATGGAGTATCTAACCGTGTCCCCTATCAATTTGACCCACTGGACATGTTCGTCCAACCAAAAAAATCATTAACAAAATAACTTGACAAGTGATGGGATTTCAACATGTGATGCCATGTATCAAATCGAATGCTCGGACCACTGGGGTTTGTGTTTTTTTCAGAATGTGTGAATTAAAATATATATATATATATATACATGTCTATGTGTAAGTTAATATAAATATATTTAAAATTTGAAATAATATTAATTTTTTATATATTTAATTAATTTAAGTTATAATTTTATTAATACCATTATGAAATTTATAAATTGAATATGAGTGATTTCACGAGTTTTTATGAATATCTAATCAATACGAAATTTTTATAAATAATTCCAAAAGGAAGATGTATATATATATTTATTTACTAAGGGAAAGATGCTAAGAAATTTTTCATGGTTATAGGAGGAAGATTTGATAGGGCAGTATAGGTGATTCAATCCTTGGAAAAAAACGTTGAAATAGAAATATGGATTTCTTACACATTATTGATTTTGAGAAATAATGGGATACTGATAGGGAATGTGTATAGAAATTGGAACGTCAGAAGCATGAGATGCTTGGGCAACATGAATGGAGATTAGATCTAGGATACATTAGTGAGTAGTTTAATCTTGTGAAAGATAATAAGTGGATAATGTGTTAATAAACATTAGGGATGACATGTAAGGATAGAGGGTTAGTGATATTGGTTAATGTACATTAAAAAGATGATAAAAACATAAAACATCAATGTTGTGGATAGTAAATTCTTTTTGTGATGATTTATGACACCATAGATGAAGACAACCCATTGTTGGAAGATACTAAAACACATGGCAAGGACTCACTTCATTCAAAAATTTAGTTGGAAATTAATAAAATGATAAAGATTGATCAAATAAAATTAAAATATAAAAACATGAGGATTATACATCACAAAAAAAGAAGCATATCATATATGATTGCTCAAGAAAAAGGTAATGGTATTTAGTTGGATAATTTGGTAACTCAAAAATTCAAATAATTTCAATCAATATGAATAAAGGAATATTCATATATGTAAATAACCTTTATCATAATCCCCATTGCATTACATTTATTCATATGATAAATATGATTATAGAACTATGTTAATCCACTATGAATAATGACTTTGTTTTTGAGAATATATTTTCATTTGACATGATGGAGGGAAGTATTTTATAACCCATTACCCCCTCATTGCAAATTATTAATATAGGTTTTAGTGTCATATTTTATTAGGTGGTCAACTTCCAACAAACCCATTTTGTGTATTTTCATTTATAATGTTTATATAGTCGGTTCTAAAAAAGCCTGGGGGTATTTTTGAATGAATGAATTATTATTCAATCATCATAAGATTTTTTTGGATATGTGCACAATTTACACACCTTGAATTTCTTATTATATTAAAATAGAGGGAGGAATAAAATATGGGTGAGGTGTGAGTTAGATACACTGATCTCTAACATTAAAATTGTGAGTCTAAACAATATCATTAATATTTAGTGTTGTATAATATATGAAAGTTCTGGGTTCGGATTCATGGGATGTTGGGTAGGATAGATTATCTTCCCATTAGATGACTATGATAACAATGTCACGTGTTGTACTATAGATGACTGACAAAAATCTAAATGGATGTGGATTTCATGAACATTAACACATACCCACTTTTATGTGTCATGTAAGTGGGTACCCATTGAAAGAAATTTTTAAAATATGGATTCTGAGTCATTCACGAAAATTATATATAATGATACAGTTTTTAATACACTATGATTCTTGTAGAAAAAACATATGACCTTGAGTTATCCATAAAATGGTATAAGATAATATCTCAATAATAAGTTGAGGAGTCTCTTTAAAATGATTAAATATATGTATTCTCATTAGATTAAAAAGGATTGTTATTTCATCTTATATATAAATATGTTCAATATATGATAAAATGTCCCAAATCATGAATAGTCTTACTTGTATTAATTAAGTGTTAAAACTCTTTGATTTATGCATCATTACTCATAAACATAATTATGAAAAATCATTATATTTATAGTTACAATTATTTTGATTCCATTAATCATTTCTCATTAAATTACAATATAGATAATATTAAACAAATTAATTGAAAATATTAAATTTAAAAAATACAACACTCCAACCATGTTCTTTAATATTATCTAGAATCCTTAAATAACCAAATATAAAAAACATCAATACATAATAAAGGTATATATTGATTTAAACCATTATATAGTGTAAAAATTTCATCCAAATGTCCAATTTGATATTGAATAAACATTAAATTAAAAATAATTATAGCATCACCAATGATTCCACACATATAAAAATTTATCATTCATCATAAAATCATAAATTCTTAGAACTATTATGGGCATGTGCTATAATCATTTTATTAATTATTTTAGAAGTTAAACCCTAAACTTTTATAATAAGAGAAACCACTTATAAGTTTATATAGGCTAAGAATTACCATATAGACACATTATTATAACAAAATAACTCTAATATTACCAATTTTTTAAAAGACGTATCACATTACATAGAATTATAATAGTTGGGATGGATATAAAACAAATTGAAAAAAATTTCAATATTAACAATCATTATGGTAATTGTTTTATTGATTAAACACATTAATTAGGATCCACCTAATAATATTTTTTGGTTACCCCTACAATTTATTATATAGTGGAGTTCAACCCCATTTATCTTTTAGTATCCTGTATAATTACTCTCTAATGATATTTTAAAAAATGATCATATATTGTTTACAATATTTTGCATAAACAATTACAATGGTACCATTTTTTAGTAGTTTCCTCACATAATGATCTTTTAATATGGTATTCCTAGACTTAACATCATACATGTGACTATAATCACTATATTTTTTTCTTTAATATCTCAATTAATATATATTAAAGTAATTGTATTAGGCTATAAACTATATCTAGTAGTAAATATTTAACCCACTCTACACTTTCCCAAATACTGTAAAAGTAATAAATCTTGTCCCCATAGTTGAATGTAAAATACATGTTTATTTCAAACCCACCAAAGATAAAAAGTTTCTGAAACACCCAAAAATTATAAAACACAATATTTTTTTTGATAGTGTATTCAATATGCAATACCGAGCATAAACAACCGACAAAATGTGTCTCATGAAATTTAGTATCTTCGATGGATTGTATAACACAGAACCCCAAGTCAAAATAGACATTAATATAGTATACCATTATAAAATATGCATTACATTTGAGTCAATTAATCGTACTAACTAAATTAAAATATTATTGTAATATATTGATTATAATTAAACTAAGAATCACTTAAAAATAAAAAGATTTTTTTAAAAAAACTACATTTTTTAAAAAGTTAGATTAGTGTCAATTTTCACAAAAAATTTAATATTATTATTTTTTGCTATTATAGGAAACATATATGATAAAATTAAAATAATTTTTTAAAGACTAATATAGAAATTATCTTAGGTTGAATTTTTGGATATTTCTAAAACCTTTCATTTTTTAATGAAAAGTGAAAAATACTTAATTTAAATTGAAAAATATCATTTCATATAATTTTTTTAAAAAGATAAATTATAGTTTAAATTGGTTGAAAAGTAAATTTAATTCAATTATATGTAATTTAATTAAATTTATTCCTTTGGAAGAATTTTCATATTTAATCTTGAGATAAAAATATTGTAAAATTTTGAACATTTTCCCTTTAAAACCCTCATTTCTAGTCATGTCCGTGGAATTAATTTTAAATTATCATTTTCCACTTATGATATATGAATTTGGAAAAAGGGATTCCCTATTTGGAATAATCCTTAATTATAATTTATAATAAGTTCAAATTATTTTTTGATCGAAATTAATAGTGAAAATGGCAATAATTAATTACCTAGTTAAGGAAGAAAATGATTTTTTTTGTGTTTTAAACTAAGAAGAAAAGGGTAAAAAATGACATACTGACTATTAAAACACCAATATAATGGATTTATTTTTACCATAGGTCATATATTCTATATAATGACTTATTTCATAATTTCCTTTCAATATAAACATGTCGGTAAGGTTGAATCTTTTCGGAAAATTTCGTGTGTGCCACTCACCTCACATATAGAACACCACCCCCTATCCTCTCTTCTTTAGACCATAAAACCAATTTAATTACACCAATATCTACCCAAATAACTACCCAAATTTCCCATTATTAGTTTATATGTCTTATTTTTTGTTTAAATCTATCATTGTAAGGATTTGGTGAAAACCTATGAAGATATTTGATGAATTAGTAATGTTCTTCAATGAGAATTTTTATTTTATATATTCTTCTACTTATATAAATTATTATTAAACCAATATGAAATAATAATATCAGTATATTAAATATAGTGGGTTTTTTATTTTTAGGTAAATACCTAAAACCATACCCACTTCCATCAAATGGGTTACAAAATCATCATTCGTGTGTACAACAAACTACCCCCCCTGAACTGATGTCATTTGTTTTTTTATTACCAACAAAAATAGTTTTGTATGATGATGGATATAAAGTATATATATGAAATTTATAACACAATTATACCTATTTATTAATTATATCATATATTAATTTTTTATGTTCCATTACTCGGGGGGCATGATATTGTTTCTCATATGTATGGCAGACTATCGCCTCAAGAAGCAAACTGATTTGTCTTTTACTAATTATTTATGTGGAAGGAAATAATGATAATATTATTGATTATATTTTATATAAATAATATAATTATGATATTAATTCCATATTTTTTATTCTATAAATATAATATATCATATTATTTCTTACATGTTCACTCACTAAAAATGATACCATCGTTCATGTATGTGGTGACTATCACCTTTAGGAAGAGATGTGAATTTCATTTCATCCCCACACAACATGGGTAATATATATAAATATATAAAATTTTTATTATTATATTAAAATAATTAAATAAAGATAACACATTAGTTACTATCTTTCTATAGTTATCTGTAAAAATGGAAACATTACTAAAGCTTATATACAACCTACCTTCTCCATTATGGTAATGAACTTCATTTTTCTTAACCATATATAATGAAATTTTTTAAAAACATAAATTATTTATAAAAAATGAAAATTATTTGATGATTATTATTTTGGATATTATGTTACTATATAATAAGCACATGAACTAGAACTTTCATGACAAAACATGAGTGAAAAAACAAGGCAATTAAAACCCAAAACAATGAAAATAATGAAATATTATTAACAAACATGTGATAATATTTTATAAAAGGATTATATATGATATTATAAATATTAATAAGGTTCTTTCATTAGTTAATATCCTATTTAAAATAACTATAATGAAGGTTACAACACATTTAATAAAAATGAAGCTTGAGGTAAGGGATTTCGTCTCCATTTAATTTCATTATGGAATATTATAATGTTATACATGTAGTTTCATTAAAAATGGTGTATATACTACCACATTAAAATTTAATATCATTGAAAATTCATTATTAATGGTTTCTTAATTTTAAATTTTAATTACCTTGTTCAAGAGGATTTGAATTTAAAATTACAAAGTTGTATAAAATTTGAAAACTTAATTTCATTTTATTGGGTTATATTTATTCTTCATTGTGGTTGATATTTTTAAATTAAGGGTATAATGAGTTTTGATTATATGGTTTTTTAGTTAAAAAAATATGTATATTTAAAATTTATAAACTAATGTATTCATTGATTAATTCTCACTTCAACATTATGATCTTTTCAATGGTTTACTTCACAATATCATTTTTATCAAGATTAATTACACCAAAATAAACATTCATATAAATTATTTGATCAATGATTAATAAAAATTTTAATTTTAAAATCCTATTGTATGAAATTATATTTTCTAGTAATATTACCATTTTACCACTCTTTAAAAAAAACATTGTTGAGAAAATGTTTTTATGATAATCCAACTTCATTTCAGTCTTCTTTCAGTAATGTATTTTCTTCCAAAACAATGTTATGAATTTTTTATATGTTAATAAAATTTTAAAAATAAAATTTTCAGGAAATTTTTAATGATTTTATCTATTTTAAAAATAAATTAGAGGAATATTCTTGTCATTTTTGGAAGAAGGGAGTTTTTAACCATTTTACAGTGTAACATGATTGTATTTTTTGTAGGAAACATATGAAATTACCCACCTTTATGAACATCATTTCATTGAACCTTATTTTTCATGTTTAAAATAATAATTTTAGAAAATATTTATACCTAATAATCTGAAAATACTTACTCTTTTTAAATTTATTTTCAACGAATTTTTTTTAAAAGGTATTATGTTTTAAAAAGTGAATTCAAAATTAATTGGATATTATAATTAAGAATTTTTCTAAAGATATTTAATTCATCAAATACAAAAAATCATTAATTAAAATATACACTATTAGGTATATTATATTTTAATACAATTCTTATTCTTCCTATGTATGGTTTATTATTTTTTTGACTAAGGAATATATTTGGATTCACTTCCTTGTTTAATTTTCCTAAATCATAATCCCCCTTGAATTATTCACTTTCCATAGATCATTGGACATAATATTTCCCCTTAATATGTATTATTTTTCATTGATATATTAATTTCATAAAACTTATGTCATTTTTACATACATTGTTCTACATTAATTTTTATTTGTTTAGCTAGGAAAATATTGAAAAATCTATATTCCTTACTCAGTATGGACGTTTGAATACAAGAATGATTTTTTATGAATTAAATTTGTTATTTCTATCTATGAGGATCCATTCTAACATGAAATATATGGTTAGAGACTAGTTATTGATAATATATCAAATCATTATTAGTGTCATGGGATGAATTATTGGTCTATAATTAGTTAAATGGGTTTCTACCCATTAGTATTAAACCATATTGAGGGATTATTTTGATGGTAAAGGTATCATGTGCCTCAGAAACATGTCATCAAATAATTAAGTATTTCCTTAATTAATAATTCATTTATTATCTCCAAAAAAACTTCACAATGGTATTATATCTGGATAGATCTCGTTATAATTTAATTATTTATATTGGAAGTATGTTCGGCTATTTACAATGAATAATAGTTATGTATTACATTTTCATGATACTCATGATATTTAAATGGAAGGTGCGTTTAGTTATTTGACATTCCATATTTATTATTATCCAAGATATTTTCAAATTGATATCATCTTTGAATGGTCCTCCTTCAAATTTTATTGATTACAAGGAATGTGTGTCCATTTATTTAACATTAAATATTGATTATTCAAATTTATTTCCTGATTTCATCCACTTTAAATATCCATAATTGAGAATTTAAACTCACCATTAAATTTTTTACTTTCCCATTAATCCATGATGATTACTATGACTGGTATGAAATGGTAATCTAGATGGACTAAATTTATTATTGGAAAAAATTATATTTTAATTTTTGATTATAAATGTATTTTAAAAATCATATATATACATAGTTTAACTATAGCATTAAACTATTCGGTACTTTAGGATCAGAATCCTTATATCTTATGATAATATAATATAGTAGGCACCAAATGTGGGCTGCTTGGTCCAGGGTCTTTAAAACCTCTCAGATTATATAACTATGTAGTTGTAGATTTATTATCTAAAATACTAGTAATCCATCTCATATTAGTGTATCCTTATAATATATCAATTTAGTAATTATGTTAAAAATTTGAAACATTTTTATTCCTCATGTATCCCGCGATTCTCATTATAAATTTCCAATATTCCACACTATAATTTTTACTATATATTATAAATTTTCATATTGAAAAAAAATATTTAGTCTAATACAATTTAATCCATTTATTAAATTATTAATTAGATTATAATATTAATGATGTCATACATAATATCTAATGATGTTATTTATAACATATAAATCTAACAATTTTTGATTTTCAAAACTCTATAAAAATATTTTATATCAACATTACATCTAAATCAGTTTATAAGTAAATAATATATCTTCATTGTCACTTTTATATGACCCCTTCACCTGAAAAAAATTGAATCCCTAATTGATATATGGGTTTTCTGATAATATCAAAATATGAATAAGGAAATAAAAAATAAAAAAATAATATATTTTCATAATAAATTAAATTTTATTCCTAAATAATAAAAAATATGGTAATTTCTATTAAATTATAAATTTTATTGATTAAAAAATTGAAAATAAATGTAAAAGTGATTAAAATATTAACTTCATCAATACTCAACACATAAAAATTTTACTCACGGAAACCAATCTATACTAAGGTAAAAATATATCCCCATGGTAAATTTGGATTCCCTACTCAATTGTGATTTTAAAATAAAAAACATTTCTCTGAGATGGATCTCAAATTTCCAATTACAAATATAATAATGAAATTTCATTCAATAAAATGGTAGTAAACAAGTAAATTTCACACCTAAACCCTTTAAATATATTGAAATCTATGTCATGGATTGAAATTGATTTTTTATCTTTCTCAAGAACATTTATAATATCTATTGTCATCTTTTTTCTTAATATATATACTTCAAAGAGACATAAAGTGTATCAATAATTTGGAATTTTACCTGGGTTTTTCAATGGAAGTTGGATGAAAGGTTTAAAATGTGAAAAATGTTATAGATATAATAAGGATACTTTTTCATCCAAGTGAATTAAATTTCATTGTTAATGTTTTCCTCAAGAATAGTATCCTCACTCCACTGTAATTTATTGACATCCAAAAATCCTTTTGAATTAATAGGATATCCTTAAATTAAATAATTTCAATAGGAAAACATTCATCATTTTTCTTTTCTGTCTTCCAAATTCTTTCAAAAATATTTTATTATTTTTTTCATTTCTATAATTTCATCACAATCTACATTTTTAGGAATAAAAGAATCTTTTATCTTTAAAAATATGTGCGAACTCCGAAACCTTCATTTAAAGGATAAATTTTTATCCTTACAACTCCCCAAACATAAATTTTCTCCCCAAAATAGTATAAAATAATGAAAAACACTATATTTCAATTCCTAAATAGTTTCTACAGATGATGTTTCATACATCACACATTTCCCTCCACAAATATTTATTTCAACATTAATCATGTGTTAACTTTTGGAGAATTATTTTATAGTTTTAATTTATGGTAATATGGTTATCTAAATATATTAATTATAGAAAATATAGGATAAATATAATGGTTTAATGTGAGAGAAGGAAAAAATAGATTTTAAATGTAAAAGGGTAATTTAAAAATAGTTCCTGAATAATATTTAACACAATTTATAAATTAAAATAACATAGAAATAGCGAAATTAGAATGTTTTGGGTCTTAAAACATGAATCAAGACACTCGATAAGAAGATAAATTTAATGAATATGTTAAAAGGGTATAAAAACCAATTCGGTTGAGAAATAATAATCAATTTGGAAATTAGTATTGCACATGGGTTTTATAATCAATAAAACTACATTCAATGTGATAATTGGAAATCAAGAAAGTATCATCCATATCAAAAATATCCTAAATCCTTAAATATTTAAATTATGTGGTTGTAAAAATTTGTAAATGGATTGAACTTATCAAATAATTCGATCAATCATTGGGATCCTAAAACGAGAAAAATAAAAACATATTAAAATTCCTAAAATATCTTAGTATACCCCCTCTTACCCTTTAAATTAAGTACCCATCATTAAAGCTCACTTAGATTAAACATAATTCGGTAGAGTAAATGATGAAAATGAAACACACAACATGTGTTTATTTTTAATAGTGGTTACAATAAATTATTCCCCCAGAAGACTTCACATGAAACCTATAAAAAAGCAAAAAAACATGAGAAATATATTTAAAAGAAACAAAAAAATTATAAGTAAAAAACAAGAGTGTTTCTAACCATCCATGTGGGTGATATATTTTTTACTTTCAATAGCTTGGTAGTGATAAAATATTATATTTAGTATAATTGTGGATGTGGTTTCTGGTATGTAAACCACTAGAAATTAGTTTTTAAAATTCACTTATTCTTTCACTAGTTGAAGAGATTCTCATTGGTAATTTTATTATGATCCATCCTCAAGTTGGGGGAGAAAAATGTATGATCCATATTATTCTTACACAATTTTTGTTAATTTTTCTTTAACTTCTAGGTCCTGATCAATTGTTGTTGTATTCATAATGTTGTGAAATATAAATTCTTTTAAATTATTAATTTTAATATGATTAAAACTATAGGTGTCAATATTTTTTATTCCCATTATTTGTTTATATCATGAACATTATTTATTCAAAAAAGGTTACTAGTAACTCAGTCTAATCTAATGAATCTTCTTCTTCATCACCACCCTCCATTGAAACCAACATGTTAGCCGAATTTATTAAATTGAAAATTTTGGGAGGTAATACAATTTTTTTAGGTTAAATAAGAAAAAATGAGTTTAATAATATATTTTCCCCCTAAGTAGTGTCTAATTTAATTAGTTTCTTACTTTCTTCATCCAAGATGTGGGTTTTCATGGATGAAGGGGTGCTCCCAATTTCCTCCAAATTATCATCAAACCCAAAAAAATGGTTGAAATGTGCTGATTTAGTATTATTAGAGAGTAGATAATCACTTGTAATTTATTACTTGTAAAATTACACCAATATTCATTCAAATAATATTAATCAAAAACACAGATATATATATATATATATATCATCTTCATTGAATTCTTCAATAACCGCTCCTATAAATGTTTAAGAGAGGTTATATGGTATATATTCAACTTATTTCCTCAGGGAATCCTCGATTACATCAACTTGAAATATGGGTGGTATAGGCTTTACTACTTACCTATCTTGTTTTTGTTGTTTTTTCAAGAATGATGCATTGATTTCCTTAACATAAGTGGAATACATCATCATTTTATTTTTTACTACTTAAATAATTTTAATTTTTTATTCCACCTAAATCCTTAAAGGTGATTCCCTAGTTATTTTATTATGATCAAATAAATGAATTATATGAAATATAATTATATTTTTTAATTGTTAAATTTTATAAAATTTTTATGAAAAATAATGTTTATAATCTATAGATCTTCTGAAAATATTCAAAATTGAATGTAAGGATCTATCATGAATCTTGTTTAGTTTTTTTAATGAGAAATTCACCATTGTACAATACCATAGGTCTATATCATTAGTGTCCCCCCCACACAACAATATTTTTATATTATCACTTTTTATTATTAATTAAAATATACTTTAGAAGGGAAATAATAATATAGTGTGGGTTTACAATTTTTTTGAGATAAATATATATACATATTCATATATTGAATTTTATACCATGAGAGTATATTTTTCATCTTTAGTTAGTGCTCGATATACACTTCAGGGAGAGTGGTAGATTCATGTGAACAAAGTAGCTATTGATTTGAGGATTGTTGGGGTGATAAAATAATAGGTTTATAATCTTATAATTGTAGTTGTTAATTATATGGAGTGAAAATAATTTCCTTTGGTGGTATAACATTAACTCAACATCATCCCTAAATATTTTCTAGGATTACCTCCAAAATAAGAACTAGATTTCCTCATTGATCTATTACCTTGATGTGAACCAATATTAATTCATATATATCATATGGCTCATACTAAATTAATGTAATTAAATATATTCATATTGGATCATCATGGAATATGGTTCATGAGACTAATCTCCTCCCTCGGGGGTGCTCTGGTTATTTTCACCATGAATATTGATAAGGGTTTATGTATTTATGTAGACTATCAGATGATTAACTAGGTAACAAACAAGAAATTTTGTCCTTACACTAAAATAGATAAACTATTTTTGTAATTAAAATGAGAAAAGTGGGTTTTCAATAATAATATATGCTCAGATTATCTTTGAATGGGATTCAAAGGTACAAAAAACAATACACCTCATGATATGCATGTCCCGTTGGTAATAAAACACATTATTTCTACCCCATTATAATGTTTTTCACCTCTCATCACCCGAGTGTCATAATTGGACAAAAGAGTAGTTGATTATAAGTATTTTTTAATTTGTATCTTGATAATGTTTTCCAATATGATAATAAATTACATTTTTTTATCTTTCAATTTAAAAGAAGTTCTCTAGATATATAACAATGATGAATAGGTTTAGGAGATATTATCATAGTGGATATAGGGGTTCAATACTCCAATGGTAATTTATTGATGATAGGGTAGGAGTCCCCAACATGAATAATAAAGTTAAGTACTCCCTACAATTTTTTTGGAAGATATTGGTTCATAAAGGTTTGTAAAATAGTCATAGAGGTAAGAGTTCCCTCACAACAGTTGGGAAGCTGGAGCGTACTTGAAGATAAATATAGGTCTCATGTGGATTCATTTCTTGCTTTACTACCCATGGTTGAGGTTCATCTGTGTAGATTTTTAAGGGAGATTAATGGATTGGAGTTTTAATTTAATTTTGTTTTATTATTAGATATCGACTATGATGTCATAGGTTTTGTATTTACTAATATTTTTCATGATATTTGGATTGTATTGGATGCTAGGGGAAAATAATATACCTAGAATTATTCCAATTTTCATCATTTTACTATATACTTTATGGTCATGTGGTGAATAATTATGTGAGATTGAGGTAGGTGCCCCATAGTCTATATTTAGATGATATTGTGGGGGTTTCCATTACGTTGATGGATTTCTTACTCACATGAATATGAGGGTGTGGGTTATGGTTAGCTCATATTTTCATTATTTTCAAATAATTTTTTGAAAATATTTTATTGATTTTTTGAGATTATTTGAATAAATATTCTTGAAATTGATTTTTTGGATATTTTTAGAACAAGAAATTAATTTTAGTAATTTTATATTATAAAACAATTGATATATAGTAATTACTGAGGAAATGTTTTTAGATGTTCTGGGATGCCAATGTTTTTTTATTGAAGGCTTAAATAAGAGATTTTTTTTGGAAAGATTCTAGAATTATTTTAGTGAAATGAAAATTTCACAACATTACATATAAAATGGTTAAAGCATATGCCAATTAATTGAGGCATATTGACCCCACATGAATCAATACTATCCCTTCAATCTGTCAGGGTTGAACAAAGAGGGCAATAGGAAATTCCATGGTTGAATAAGGAGGGCCTTGGTAAATGCCAAGGTCCATGTATGAACTATAGAATAAAAGGCCTATTAAGCTCTGACCATATATCAAAAGAATGTATTTTGAATATATTTTGAAATTTTTTTAATGTTATTTGTATAATTATGATTTAAATTGATGTTTTTATATTTTTATAATAAAAAATAAAATTGATGTGTTTTATATTTTAAATGAATTAAAAAAAATCAATGTAAAATCTATGATTGTGGGAATTTTGGTTGGGGAAATAATATTGATCAATTATTTTTTATGGTTAAAGTAATAAAATTTAACATTTTGGAGAAATTCAATAATTTTTTGAAAGAAATGTAAAAAATTAAATACATTAAAAAATATATGGTTCAACCTCTATCCAATTAAACTGGTCATGTGCATACCAAAAGACTCAACACTATCCCAATATCCAGTTATGGGTAAACATAGAGGGCCCACAAAATAGTAATTGTGAAAAACGAGGGACATAAAAAATTTCATGACTCAGGGATTATATTAGTATAAAAAACCATATAACCTTCTTCCAATCAAACTAGGATTTTAAACACAAAAATAACTAAAACTAGCCTCACGACCATCCATTCGAAGACAAGGAGGGATGTGAGAAATGGAAATGCTTTTTGAAGTATCATACCAGTAAGGTGCCTTTAGTGGTTATACTTATATAAACATATACTATGGGTCTTAATTGACCCAAGAGTGCAATAACATGATATTTTAGAATATATTTTCATTTAAATAAATTGTAAGTGTTTGCTAACATTGCTGACATGCACAATCATGTAATAAATTAACCACAATATCTTATAACAAAACCATTAAATTTTTAGGTTGAAATGGAATAACCAAATTATAAAAATCATTAATGGTTTTATTTAAATTAAATTTCTTTATTAATTCAAAATAAAGAAGTACTCAATTTTCACTAATGTCATATTATACATCAAAAATATATTTTCTTCAAAAATGGATTTTATTACCCTTTGTTCATGGGTAATATAATTAATTTATAAAACATTATAAATTTTATGTGAGGAAATGAATATACTTTTTTAAATAAAAATTTCAATATTTTATTTTTCATATTTTTCAACATTTTTTCTATGAAGATTTAGTTTTCTGTCAGTAATAAAAAAGAGGTATTTTTATAAAATTATTATTTATAATTTTGAAATCTTGTAATTTAAAAGTACCATTACTTTTTGAATTTTTTTTAAATTGAAATAAGTTCCATTTTATTAAAAATATTCTAATTAATTATAATTTATTTGGCATTGTACTTGATTTTGGTAAATGATCATTTTGGGGATAATTTTTGTTTATAAATACAATTTTACATTGTCTTTAATTAATTTTTATTAAAATATATTTCTAAAATATCTATAAATGTAATATTTAAAATTTGATTCCGTATTTATAAATAGGAAGTTAATGTTTTGTAAATATGTGCCTTTTATTTTTGGGCATTATGAATAATATCTTTGGTAAATATTGTTCATCTCAGAAAGAGTAAAATGGGTAATAGTGGGTTAAAACAATTATATATGGTCTCAATATCAACCCCAAACCTCTATTATTTCATTTAACTCAACCAAATCGACCAATCCACCATACCTTATAATATATAAAATTTTTGTTCCATTATTCTTTGATAATGTCATTTATATTAATGGATGTTTAAAAAAAATGTAACACTATTTTAATATCTATAATATAATTTCATTGGGATAAATATAGGTTATGATCATATATAAATTGTTATTTTTAATAATAATACTTTAATTTATTTATGGAAATTTATTTTTAATTATTAGTGATGACATAATTTCTATAAATGCTTATGAAACACTGATACAGTGCTTGCACAAGTAATAGAAAAATCTAAGTAAATGAAATTAAAAATAATAAAAATAATATTATTTTGATTTATTAGGGTATTACATGAATTAAATAAGTAATTATAAATTATTAATTTTGTAAAATTTATTTTTATTCTAATTCAATTGATTTTATGTATTTTAGTGAAATTTAATTTATAGTACCAAAAATGCCTTTATTGATATTTAATGTTAAATAATATTTTATTATATGATAAATAAAAAAATTATAAAATATGATATTTGGAATGTTAAATTTCCAAAAATTTCACTTATTTACCATTATAAACCACTAGTTACCATAGATGTAAATTTATGAACCAGAAAAATGTTTTTTTATCGCTGTTAAGGTTAAAAATGGCAAAAGAAAGGGTTAAATAAATTTATAAGGTTTAAAATGACCCCAAAATTTGTTTATATTATATTATATGATGATATTTAAAACATGGAATTCTTTTCTCCTGATTTATATCCATTGGGAATCATTTTCCTCGAGTATGACAATTTTTTAAAGGTTGGGGCCAAAGCCTCATTTTTTATTTAAATCAAAGAAAATACCACTTTTAATTTGGTAGGGGGAGACCCATTACATAGCCCGAAGTCCCAGTGGGAATTTATCACATTATATGAACAATTAAATAGTTTATATCATTATTGTGGGTCAACTATTTTTAACCTTCTTTACAACTAATGAGAAATGAAAGTATTGTTCGTGCGTATATGTGGGTTATCACCTCAACATATAAATAAGATTAATATTACATAAAAATATTTCATTATTTTCTATAATTATAGATATATTATTTATATATTATGTTAATTAAATAATTATTATTTCATAATTATAATATCTTATATACCTTTATAACTTTTCTACCCTTTGAAAATGTTAATGGGGCTCATGTGGACTTGTAGACTACCACCTCCACAAAGGGATGTGATTATTTTTTTCATTTTAATTTTAAATGGATGGTAATAAGGATATATTTATAGAATATATATTAAATAAATGATATATTAATAATTATTTAATGTTGAATTATTATTTACCTTCCATTCATGCCAACCATCTAAAAGTGGAAGAATCACTTGTGCCTTTGTACGAACTACCATATTCATAAAGTGGTGTGATTGATTTTTCATCATTAATTTAAATGAAAAATTATAATAGAATTTATGATTACTAAATATTAAACATATGTCATTACTATTTTTTAGATTTCCAAGATTCAAGTACTGGGACCATCGAACTGAAACATGCATGGAAAATGAATCAGTTTCCCCCTAAATGTTCATTTTAATGAATAAATTGATAATAAAAGGATAATATTAAATTATAATTTAATGGTAAATATTAATTTATTTGTTAATATGTTTAATTTTTACATTTAAAATAAATATATATTTCTTTTATATGATATTTTAAATCATACAAAGCAAGATGAGAGTTGAACTATGTGTTTCTTGTCTCGCTTTGCTTTGTATGAGACATATACATTAATTAACAATTATTTCTTTCTAGTGGTGTCTATACAAAAAATACAATAATATATATCCTTGATATCTTTATATTTAGGGTATTTTATATTTCATTTAAATTTCTTTCTTTCATGGGGTTATGATTCAATTGTTAAAAAATCTGTTTGAGGTTAATGATAAAATTTGATTTCTATTTGGGACAACATATACTAAATTTCTATTAATGGAAATATTATGATACATATACATTAAACTATATATATTTTCTTCTCAATTGGTTATTTCTATAGTAATTTTGTATTATTAAAATTTTCTTCTCTTTGTTACTTAAAATGATTGACAAATGTTTTTTAAATAAAGGTTGTCCATATATTTTATTTGATCAATGAACATATTCTTCCCAGACCAAACTATTTAAAAATATTTTTAAAGTTCATACCTATAAAAGAAATTTTTAAACAAATTTATTTCTAGTACCGTTTAATTTTTTAACGACATTTTAAAAAGAATCTTTTTAAATTAACAAATTTTGAAATAAGTATTATTTGAATTTATACAAACATGTTAAAAGTATGTTAAAATTGAATATATTAGACATGAATGGATTTTACCACCACCAAGGCCATTCAATAATTTTAAAATAATTTTAAACTTTTCCATGATTTTTTTCGAATAAAAAAATTCTCAATATTTTGGGAATTTTCATTTATAATGTCATCAAAGGAAACTGATATTTTCTTATGTTTTGAATGAATGGTTCGAATGATATTTTAATTTTATTTTTCATTTAGGTTAACATGCATTAAGAATTTTTATACTTCCTAGGGGATATTATCTCATGATAATATCAACTTTATTTTTATATATGTCTTATTATGATGATTATTTAAGGATGATTTTATCAAACATGTTTCTTTTATATGGGTTAATTAAAATATGATGAAACCATTACGAAACCAGTGTCATTTACCTGGGTTATTCTATAATGAAATGATGAAAATTTTATGATTTATGTTTTCTTTACTCAATTTATGTTAGGGTTATGTGATTAATATTTTATGATTTTTGTGGCATATGTATGTATTTATTTTTCACCCCCAATTTGAATAATGTATCCCTTAATTTATTTATTTTATGTACGTAATGTATTTGAGAGAAATTTGGGGGGTTTTGAAGGAAGTTTGGATTATTTTATAGGATTTTATAAATGTGAACAGGTTGATCATGGTTATTAGAAACTGTACAACTATTACAAGAAACCATGCAAGGTTATAGAGGGGCTTCTGTGCGGGCGCACGGTTAGGTGCACAGTTTGTTGTAACCATGAGGACACATAGTAGTAATGATGAAATTTTAGGATGTGGGATTATTATTGGTTAAAGAGTTTATTTTCTAATTGTTTCAACCAAACCATGTAGGGTTATCCTTAAGAAAAAGGATAATGCACAGTTGGCACACTATTTTGAAGAATATGCGAGCCAACCATGCATGGTTTAAAATTAGATCCTAAAAAGTGTAAATAAATTTATTTCACATTTAATCATATATATTTTATTTATTTTTAACCCTAACTCAATTTTTCCTCCTCCCAAAGTCTTCCGAGACTTTCCCCCTTGACATGGTAGCGAACCGTTTTGAAATCTTAGTGTATTAAAGCCTGATTCCCTTGGAATATAACCATTTTGGTAGTTTTCCTCATATCTACTTCACTTAAATTTCTTGTATTCTTATATCTAATATTATGATGATAGATATATGATACTCTATTAAAATAATGATGATATGTGTATGTTCTAATGTCAGTGAACAAAATCTATGGAGGATTTTTGATGTTTCAACCTGGTTCTACTGATAAATTATTATTGTTCTTCATTTTCACTAAAATTATCAAGATGGTTTGATTCATTACAGACTCATACTATTTGTATAAGAATAATTGATTTCAAACTGGTTATTTTTCTGGAAATATATTGTGAATGTTTTATGATCCTTTTGATGGAAATATTTTTTGGTTATTGTTTATAGAATTTTAAAAACTATTTGTTTTGTGAAAATTGAAAGTGTTAACATGATTTTAAAATGATAATATTAAAATAACTATTTAGTTTCAATTCATGGAATAGTGTTTTAAATAATAGGATATTATTATTGATGATTTATTTTTTTTTAAAATTTTTGGAATGATTGTTGGCTTAAAGCTTTAGGTGTGAGTTGAATGGGATGGATAATGACAATAAAGTACCACATCAAAGGATGGAGTATCGATATGAAGTTACAACATCATTGATAACATCAATCTTGTGTGGAAGAGTATTTATCTATGTGGATATGTGGAGTTGAAAGGTTTGGCCAATGTAATTTGAGAAATGGTTATGTGACTCATTTGGGTTCCTTCCATGGAAACTATTTTGTAATGGTAATTGTTTTATATTCGGATATAAACTACATCATATATTTTTATATTAAATAGTTTATATAGATGTGATATCATTTTCTGCCCTTGTGGAATTAGTTCTAAAGTCATTTGGCGAAATACTTCTATGATTCATGATTCACCACTATGTTTCTACTTTTGTACTTTTGAGGATATAGTTTATTGAGATATGGGTAAAGATAATGTTTCATAGTTCTTTAGTGGTTCATCATGATACACGTGAATTTATTGAGGATTTGAAGAATGAATATTGTTGGGAGTTGTATATGTGTGTATATTGAATCCTTGAACCTTATGCATTAGTCTTCTACTTGGGTAATGTGAATTTATGTTATGGGTTAGTTTGGTATAGTGGCCTTTTGTTATTACATTACGTTGTATTACACTGTTTCATGCATCATGTAGTTCTTTTTTGTTTATTAGTTATCTTGGTTGTGATGGTTTATTTTCAAAGGGATATCGTCCCACAATTGTATTGAATCACATTGCATTTATTTCCATCCATTAGCATCTTGGGTATATCACCAAATTCCAAGTATCAAATTTGCCTCATCTCGTGCCAATCAGAAGGTGTGGGAGGTTACAAGTGGTTTCATCCTTTTTCGGTCCATATATAATTTTTTGAAAATTGGTATAATCTTGTTTAGTTCAGGAGTTACAAATTTTCATCAATTCTGTCGGTCTGAGAGATGAAAATAATTATATTTGTTTATTTTTTGGGATGGTAGAAAAGAGTATCATTGTTGAGACTTAGAATGTAGACCCTAAACAAACATAGCTAACTTATTTATACAGAACATAAATTTACTCGGGATTTGGGTATATAATTTTTTTGGAGACACATATAGGATTGGTAATATCATTTTCATTTGTTTATCCAATGATAAGATCCTAACATCCACTATAGAAATTTATTCCCACTAGGTGTGTGTATTAAATTTTGAGTAATGATTTATGATTGTGTGTAGAAATGTATATTTTTTAAAACTTTTGAAATTGTTTTCATATGCGATCTTATGAAAAAGGCATTATAGGGATATTTTGAAAATTGGTTTATTTTTCTAACTGTTGGTGAAACATTCAAAATCGTTGAACGTGAAAATTTTGGAATTTATGGAAAGCCTTTTTGGGATACGTGTGTTAAGGTATAAATTGAATTGTTAAGATTTCAGTTACTAGTGTGTGAGATATATGGTTTTTTCTTTAGAAAATGTCACCCATTAGGCATAATAGTAACCAACCAAAAGAAGATGCAGAGAATTTAGTTTCATATGATCCATAGTTGAACCAATAGCTGGTTCAAAGTATTGTTTGATCTTTTCAAGCTATGGATAGAGGGAACCGATGGGATGAACCAATGAATGTGGATCACAACATTACGTTTAAAATGTATAATCCACCCATAATTATAGAATTTATTAATCTGGTATTTCATATATATCTAGAATATTTGGAAATGGTATTTGTGGTTGACATATTGGTGTATACAAGGAAAAGTGTTGATTATGAGAAACACATGGCGACAATGTTAGGAACAATTATAGATCTTTGTTTTTTTTTAAAAATTATCAAATTGGGATTTTTAGATACAAGAAGTAAATTTACATGGCTATGTTATCTCTTAATAAGGTGTTTTTTCTTATCAAGAAATGATAGAAGTAGTTATCTCTTAGAAAATTTGAAAGTATGTCTATGAGATATTTAGTTTCTTTGGATTGGATGTTTATTATCAATACGTTGTTCATGATGATTCTTGAAAATATTCAACCCTGAGAGCCAAGACAATGAAATATGTTACATTTTAATGGAATTATTTTTTTCATAGTTATTTTCAATAGATAAATGTTCTCCTTACATCGATATGAATCCTAAAATTTTTTGAATCAAGAAATGGGTACGTGGTGTATTTTGATTCACAGCAATTTGGGATGAGATGTTTTATCATGCATGGAGGTCTTGTTTTTCATATAAATCAATAAAATTAAGGTTCTAAGAAAATAACTACCCAACACATGATTTGAAGCTAGTTATTACAGTCTATGCTTTAAAGAGTTGGAGTCTTTAACTCTTTTGGGAGAAATTTATAGTGTTTAGTTATTAATAGAGATTGAAACATGTTTTCTAACACATGTATTCAAATATAGGAAAAATTATATTGATGTATCATCTTCAAATTTTCAACATTGACTTGATGTATACATCAGGTAATGAAAATTCTGTGGCAGATGCATTTTGTAGAAATTCCTACAGTCGATTAGAAAAATATTGTTTAGATTAGTGGTAGTTGATGTTGGTGATAGCCAACAGGTAGTTAGAATGTTAATACATAGGTAGTTTAGTGATTTTATTTCAAATTTTTTGTTAGTGGTTTGGTGAAGGTGGTTAATAATGTACAGACATCTAATTCTAAATGCGTTGTTGTAATGTCTCGACCCGAGTGCCACACATCAGTGCTCCGAGATAATCAATCACATAACCTCAATTGTGCCTCCCTGTATGCTAGAGCATACTGAATAATATTGAGGGTCAAATATCTATAGTGAGGATACAATACCCTCTTTATCAATGTATAAAAAATATAAATAAATAAGAATAACGTATGAAAATAACATAAACAAAAAAATACCAGTATCACAAGATGATCAAACCTATAAATATAATATCAAAATAAATAGTATACCTTCCATGTTAATTTACATGAAAAGTTTCAAAATGATAACCCAAAAGTAAATACACTATCCACTCATATGTAGGTATTAAACCATGTTTGGTTCCATAATCCATTCTCCATAGTAAACCAGCCTTCTAACATAGAGAATTTTTTATTATCGTGTATAGGGGACATGAAGGCTATTCAGGTACCGATCATTAAGAATGAGTAGGGTGTGAGTAAAAACCACTAGTCCACCACCAATGGCATCTAAAACAATATCTATTCTATATAAGTGTATGAAATTGTATAAATGATACAATATAATAAATAGTGTAAATAGTTTAAATTTCTTCAATTACTCATTATTCGACTATCAAAATCCCCAAGTTCCCTAAGACACCCAAACCTCAATAACTACTTCATCTCATACCAAAATATGATCTATCCCCATGAAATTCTATATATCTGAATTCCATTATATTCATTCATCCTATCTTTTCATATCACAACCAATTGGAACTATATTCCAATGCAATCTCAAGGTCCTATATCTTAATTTCTAACACCCTATGGTTATTTGGAACCGTAGTCACTATCCCACAACTTAATGTCACATGTGTATTTATAGCTTTATTCCATGTCTCATACTCAATATCTCATCTATCTATTTGAATCCTTAGTCCCTCTCCAAAAAACATTTAACACGTATGGTTATTTGGAGCCCCAATCCCTATCCCACAATCATTTTACACATATGTCACAATATAACAATTTCACATGTTTCAAAGTATCACATTAATTAATTCATCACTTAATTAATCAAATTAAAAAAATGAATAATCACATATATACATTAATTAATTAAAAAATTAGTTAAATATGATAATCCCTTAAATTAATCTAATAGCTAATTGATTATATCAATTACATTAATTAAATCAATAAAAAATTTATCACATCAATTCCATTAATTAATTCAACAATTAATTAATCATGAAAATAATTTCAATTAATCCAAAAATTTATTTATTATTAAAATTAAATTAACTAATTAAACAATTAATCAATCACTTCAATCAATTTCTCAATCAAAACAATATCCATTAATTAATTAATTAATTAATAAATCAACACCCACAATCCTAAAATCCCCAATTTCAAAATTCCATAATAAATTAATCTACCAAATTAATTAATTAACCCTTTTAGATTGAATTTCTAATCAACCATATGAAATTAAACAATTAAATTTATGTACATTATATTAATACCTTTGGATATGAGTAATAGACTGCCATCTACAAAATTTATGAAGAACGTGCACCAATAGAAAACTGCAACTGATTTAAGACAGTCAAATCTATAATAAAAGCATATATCAATACCAAAAAAATTAAATCATGATGAACCTAAAAACATAGAACTATCAAAGGAACCTTTTTTTAACTGTCATAAGAATTAATTTTAGGGAACCAATGACTAAATGGATTCACAAATCCACAATTATTATAGATGAAGAAATCACTCAAAATCTACTAAAATTCACCCTTGGATCAGTGGAAGAAGGTTTCACTAAGTAAAATAAACAAAAAAACTAACCAAATGGATCATTTTAATCAGCTATGTAGATAATTAAAAGGCATGTAATTCTATTACATGTCATGTAATTATTTTTAATGTTTTAGCAAAAAAACATCACCTTATGTGATTTTATCACAATTAGAATATTACACAATTTTCATATATCATAAAACGGCATGTAGATTTTTTATAGAATGTTTTTCAGCCAAAAAAAATATTTTACATATAATATATCACCACCTCCAACGTCTTCTATACCATAAACAAAAATGTTCCAAAGCTAGAACAAATGACAGATCTCAAAAGGGTTTTACCTAGAAAGAGAAGTGATCTTACAATATCCTTACCTTATATCATGTAATCCTCAAGTTTTACACCCAAGAATATCTAAGTCTTAAAGGTGAAAATATAGGTCCAATGAGCCTAAATATCTTCTTCTCTCTACCATGTTTCCTCTTGAACATTACCATGATGCAACAACACTAGAACTGTCAGTATGGTCTTTCCCCGCAACACATTATCACTTAGATCCAACCCAAAAATTAGATGATCTTCAAAGGTTGAATAAGTCTCATGCTCAACATCAACTACATCAATCACATGATAATAGTCAGGGTGATACCGCAATGTTTTGGAATAAGGGAAATGCCATTCATAGAATATTATCTCTATGGAAGAGCCAATTGGTTAGACATCAACCCGATTATCTACATAATCTAAAATGATCCAATGAACCTCGATGATAGCTTTCCTTTGTCACGTATCCTATGGTTACCCAATCATAGTGAAACATATAAGAACACCCGATCACCCTATGTAAACTCAAGGGGAATTCGATGTATATCTGTAAATGAATTTTTTCTACTCTGGTTCATATCTATATACATCAGAATATGGTGAACTGGATTTGATGGCTCCTATACAAGACTCAATAACAACAGCTCTGACTCAAATGCCTCTATCCAAAATAGAGTTTATCTGCATAGACCACCATAAAGTGCCACATATGGTTCCCCATGTACCCTCACCTGATAAATGTTATTATTGGATATTTATGCTAAATCTTGGTGTTTCTACCAAGACCCACCAAATTCAAGAATACACTCATGAAACATATACCTAAATAACTATATAGTACACTATGACTACAAATCTATCTATCGATGTAATTCCACACTGAATTAACCCCATGTACTAATCACCTTCTGTAATCCCTAATAGAAACATGATGTAAAATATTATCCACATTTTAAAACCATATACTGTGGAACCCCATACAGATGAACTATTTCACAAAAATAAAAATATCTTAGCTTCTCTAATGACAAAGTCATTTTTGTAGGAATGAAATTCTCTAACTATTTCAAATGGACAAAATCGCCTATATAGAGTCATTATTTTGAGGTTTCCTTGGGAGACCCACAACAAAAACAATATTAATGTCATACCAATTACATTCTAGAATGAAAAATGGTTTTAGAAAACAACAAGGTGTTTGATGATTGACCATTACCTCTTTATAGGGGTATAATTGTGTCACATACCCTACTATATACTCTTTCATGAATTATTAAAAAATTATCAATATTGGTCATGGAATTTTCTGGTCACACCTAGTTTCACCGCCGACTTTGAGGCATGAAATTCATGCATCAACTCCTCCCACAGACTCATACTCACCACACATAGATCCCTAACATATATGATCTCATCATCATCTATGTTCCAGTATAAATTTTAATCCTCACTTTAATGGAATTCCATTATGTATAAAAATTATAGATCCTCATACTTCCTATATCCGATCCACCTCAAGAATGTATACTCAATTGAAACTAATATAAGAGTCATGTTTTTATGAATCTCCTGAACCACAACATGCATCTCAGTCATCATGGTTAACATATTCCCTAAATAAGTATACTCTTGAACTACTTGAGTCTTAGTTTCCAACATAGAGTGTCAGCAACACTATTTCCCATTGCGTGCATATAGGATAGCTAAAAATAAAATTACATCACATACACAACCCAACTTTGTTTTCAGATATTCATATCTCTGTATGAAAAGTTATTCCCCAAGATCACGTGATCGGTATAAATAGTAAGTTTCATTCTAAATAGATAATGCATCCAATGCGTCAAATCATAAACCATTTCAGCTTACTCAAGATCCTACATAGGGTACTTCCATTTATATAGCCTCAACTTTAAATACCTATATGCCACAACTCAATCTTCCAGCATCAACAATTATCCAATTCTATTTCATGATGACTCACAAAACACAATATACTCCTCACCTAATGTAAATAGTATCATGATTGATGCCAATGTCAAATGGTTAATCATCTCTAAGAGAGAATATTACAATAATTCTATCTATTAAAACTTTATACCCTTATTGGTCAAGCCTGATAATGGTGGTACCAATCATGAAAAGTCATGTATAAACCTCTGATAATATCCTACTAACCCGAGAAACCTATGGATATAAAAATTGTTCTCAGGATACTTCTAGGATACAACATCTTGAAACTTCTCTGGGTTCCCTAACACATGTTCCACTGATATTATGTGACCAAATAAGTAACCCCGATCAATCCAAAACTAACAATTAAATATATTGGTGTATATATGATTATCTATCAATGTACTTAGGATGCTGTCAAGATGTTGGACAGGATTATCATGATTTTTATATTACAAAAATATTTCACCCATGAACACAACCAATAACTGATCTAGGTATGGGTAGACTATTCATTTCATCAAATCCATAAACACTGATGGTTTCTTCATCATCCCAAATGGAATTACGAAGAACAGAAAATGGCCATATCTACTTTTGAAATAATTTCTTGGCATATCGTAATGTCAAGATATCAAATGATGATATCGAATCTCAAGTTGTTCTCCAAGAATACACAAACTCCTATCAACTGGTCAAAAGAGCATCGATATGTGGATGTGGATACCAGTTCTTTATAATCATCTAGTTCAAATTCCTTTAATCAACACACCAATACAGAGTCCCATCAACCATATTAGAAAAAAATAACAGGGAACCCCATGTTAACATAATCTGATAGATAAAACCCTCATCTTCTAATTCTTCTTGTTGATTAGTTAGTTCTTTAAGATCTATCGATTCCATTTTTTAATGTGGACCAGAAACTGGATCTACCCTTAGAATGAGATCAATTGTAAATTACACATCTCTCTTAGGTGGTATCTCAAAGAATTCATCAAGAAGCACATAATGATACCTATCCACTACATTTGGAATGACATCCTTCAACCCACATCAAACTACCAACCTGGGTGGTGAGTTCCTATAGTTACTGATGAACTAGACCTGCACAACCCACCTTGATGTCCTACTATCCATAGTGAATTTATTTTTCACATTTAATAGATTTAAAAATAACTATCCTATTGTATAAATCAATGTGGGATTGATATACTACTAAATAATCCATTCAAAAAATTATTTCAAATCTTGAGATATCAATCATATAAATATTCCACAAGAAAATGTTACTCCCCATGATCGAGAGAATATCCTTTTCACAAGAAGATGTCTTACTACCAATCCCCCAATGAAATATGTATTTAAAAACCACGTTAAAAAACTCCACCACTAGGATCAAACCATTCAAAAAATGAAAAAAAAGGAATGAGTGGAACCAGTATCAAATAAAATATTAGCTAATGTAGAAGAAAAAAAAATAGTACATATCTTTGTCGATGGTCTAGATTCATTATCTAAAAGTATACTAAGGTTGGCTTATAATTATCTGGTCCATATTACCCGTGATGTTTTCTGATTCCACTAAGCTACAACAATTTACTGCTATAGGCACGCTTTCCCTGATGGTCCACTTCTATTGTCTCCATCACCATAGCCAGCATAACTCCAGTGGCCAGACTGATATGAGGCAGGAGATCCCTTTCCCACACTCTGAATCATTATAGCTCTTCCATCACTACTCATTTTTCATGTGATCCCATAGATCCTCTATATATGTCCAATCCTACCACAGGCTTCACTCTCCACTAGTTGTCCGGACTATGGTTTCAAAAGTGTCCCTCTCTTCTACACTGGTGTAAATGAACTTGGGTAAGATCATGAGTAACTTATCCATCCCACAACCACTCTTCTGGCTATTCCCCTAGCTAACATTCTCATAGAAACACATCCTACCCACAAAATATATACCTCATGACAATTGAACATAAAACATCGATCCAAAAAAAGAATTCTCCATCATGTTCCCTTCAACTATGAGAGCATGATATACAACCTCAAAATTATAATTTAACTAGAAAAGGTTAAATTATAACAAAATATTACGCTTAATTAAATCTTAGAAATTTCTTGTTGTGGCTTTCTCATCCCTTTCAATCACTAGATAAAATAATTATAAGTCTACAAAGTGACCATCACAGTCTATAACAAACATTCTCCCCTAATTCTATTGAATATACTGACTTTCTCTCTCATGTCTCAGCATATCTGGATAAATGTGTTCTTTGAACTTCTTTAAAAATTACTTCCAATCCATCCCATCTTCTTATCTTGTCCATGAATAAACATCCCACAAGTGCTTCCCTGATCCTCGAAACTTGTATGTAGCAAGAATAACCCTCTTCTCAGTAGGAGTCTCTAAATGGTCAAATATATTTTAGATGGACTGAATCCAAAACTCTACTGCCTCAGGTCCACCCTCTCACGTAATAATTGGTGGGTGATGTTTCTTAAACTCCCTCATCTGATCAGACATTATTTTCAAAACCCTACCTCATTCTCTTTTTATAAAATGAATGACATGATAAAAGATCACTTGAAAATTCTTTCTGAATTCCTCAACTATTACTATTGGTGTCTCAAGATCCATTGCTATTAGATCATCACCATGCATATCCTTTTATCATTCCATCAACAGGTATTTTAATGGAGGAATATCTCTACAATTACAAACATAGACTTTATGAAACATAACTCAATAATAACTAATATATGGGAAATCAAAAAATTCCATAACAATTCATCTCCTTCTTCCCCCAACCACATAGCCAGAACAGAGGTGCTATCAGTACCCTTAACCACCCTATATATATGACATGGTTAAAAATGGATAAAGTCATTCTGATTATTAATGGTCATATTATACACTCATTAATTAATTTTTTCATCATTTCACAATTTTAAATTTCTTATTTGGAACCATTTTCAGTTCAATTTCACCTTATAGGAAAACCAGTTCAATTTGAGAAACTTACAAAGAACCTACGTTTTGTTCATGCCTAAGATGACGCATGTCACCGTATAATCCTAATTTCCTAGAATGATGTATGGAAACTCAACTCATGTTCCATACTGATCCATAGGTCAAATCCCAATAAACATAGAAACAATAATGAAATCACAGAAAAGGTGCATCCCCAAGGATAAATAGAATTAACTATAACAACCCATATCAACCAAACTAATCCCACCCTATGTACTTGGATTTTTCCCTCATTCCTTGGGTAGCTACTCCAATGAACAATGTCTCATCCATGACTTAACTCATCCTATTATTCTTTTTACCATTCCCAGATATTATGTCAAAATAAAAATGAAAATAAAACCTAATCTGATACCACCTTATACCATCCCGACCCAAGTGTCACACATTGGTGCCCTGAGCCGATCAATCACATGACCTCAAGTGGGCCTACACAAATTCTAGAGGCTACCTACTAGTTGTGAGTGTGTAATGACAATAGTGGTTTGAGAATACCCTCTTAATCAATATATCTAAAAAATGGAAATATAAAATAACAACTAAAATATATTACATAATCAGGAAATTACCAGTATCAGAAGATGGAAAAAACTAGAATTACAATATCAAATAGAATAGTATACATTCCATGCTAAGGTACATTGCATGTTTCAAAATTCAAAAAAATTAATTAAGATACTGTAAACTCCAAAGTGGTCCCCAAACCATGTCTAGTTTCCTCATCCTTGCCCCATCCCAAATCAGCCATCTAACACAGGTACATTCCCTTATCCTTTTCTACAAATCTCACGTTTATTCATTTATCGATCAGGCATCCTCAGTAGGGTGTGAGTAAAACCCTGTAGGCCACCACCGATAGTGTCTAAAACAATATTTACTCTACATATATTTATATAGTTCTATAAGGGATAAAATACAATAAATAAATTAAATATTTTACATTTATTCAATTACTATTTATTCAACCATATAAATCCTTGGGTTCCCTAAGACACCTGAACCACAACACCCACTTAGGCCCATATTGAAGACTAAACTATCCCCATGAAATATCATATATTTCAATACCATTATTACTATTAATCATCTCATTTCACATCCTGGCCCATTGGAAGCACATTCCAATGCGTACTCATGAGCATAGAACGTTGTGTCTAACACCCCATGTTTATTTGTAGCCTTAGTCCCTATCCCACAATTTAATTTCACATGGGTATTTGGAGCCTCAATCCCTCTCATATACTCACTATCCCATATGGGCATTTCAAAACATAGTCCCTATCCAACAAACATTTAACCAAGATGCATATTTGGTGCCTTAGTCTCTATTCATCACACATTTAACACATATGGGTATTTCGAGCCTCAGTACCTATCCCACACACATTTAACATATATATCAATGTTTAAAAATATCTTATGTGTCACAACATCATATTATTTAATTCATTAATTAATTAATATACTTAAAAATTTTCATAATCACTCCAAATCATTAATTAATTCATCAATTAATTAATTATAATAATCCCTTCAATTAAAACACATTTTATTTGATGAAAAAAATTCCATAAATTTATTCAAAAACAAATTAATCTCCTCATTTCAATTAATTAATTTAACAATAAATTAATCACATCAATCACTTCAATTAATAAAATTATTAATTGATTACATATATTTGATTAATTAATTCAACAATTAATTAATCATTTAAATTTAATTCCCAACCATAAAAATATTAATTAATTAATTCAAAAATTAATTAAACTATTCTCATATTCCCCATATAGCCAATTTAAAATCTTATTAATTAATTAATCTACCAAATTATTTAATTCAAATTTGGGAACTAAATTGTGGATCATCGAAATTAAATTACACTGTTACATAAACTTAATTGAAATCATGACTATGTGATTTTAATTAGAGACCCCCAACCTCAAAATTTACGGATTATTACAACCAACCAAAAACCAAAATTGATGTAAGACAGTTAAGTCAAAAACGGAAGAATAAATCTAGACCATAACCTAGGATCATGATCAACCCCAGATCCCACAACTATAAAAGGTTCCATCACTTCATTGAAAAATGAGGAACAAAAGGGAACCAATGAAAAAAGTTCTTAAAAAGTATTCAGCACAAATTCAAATTGATCATAGATGAATAAATCACTCCAAATCTGCTGAGACAGACTCTATTATTGTAGGAGGAATGATAGATGAAGAAAAATTAACCAAAATGAATAGAATGGAACTTTTTGATATTCTACTCAGAGTATTACATGTCTTGTATTTATTTTTAATTGTTTATGTTGAAAAACATGTCCCCTCTCACAATTTTAATCAGATTAAACTATTATAAGATGTTTAATATCATTACCTGGTGTGTAAATTTAATACGATAGTTTTTCAGCACATAACATTTTTTCATAAAATATCTGACCACCTCCAATGCCTTCCAAACAATTTTCAAACACTTTCCAATCCTAGAATAATGGATAGAACACAGTAGGGAAGTAACTAAGAAGAGAATGAGATCATTCAGTTGTGATGAGGTTAAAATTCAATGCTGGGGAACCCATTGAGGGATGATATCTGGATGGACATTCATTTTTGTGGGTTCGATATCAGATGGTATTACTTGTGACCTTTTGGGAATAACTTCATCAGGATTACTACTATTCTATATGGTCTTTTCATCGATTAATACACAAGTTATATAAGTCCAAAAAGAAATGTTTTGGTGAGTCTGTATAAAAATAATGGTGGTTGAGTTTGTTTTAATATGATTAACTTGTCAGCAGGTTAAGGTAGAGCATCAACAACCAATAGTTATTTTGTAGTCTTTATCAAATCTTATTTGGAAATGGGGGAATATAGGAATTTATTTTGGGATTGATATTCCCTGAATTCTTCGCAAACATGATTCCATATGGGTAATGGTGGATCAGCTCATAAATTCATCCCATTCCATCCCTATTCATGAATCCTATAAAGTGGAGTACTTGTCTAAAATTTATATCTAAGAATTATTAAAGATGAATAGGTTACCAATTTTGATAGTATGAGATAGAGATATAAGGTTTACATATTATTTTTAGATATCAATAGTGAAATCCATTTGGACTCAGTTGACTATGAGGATGGCGTATCATCCTCTGATAGATGAAAAATATAAAAATGTTATAAGAATGTTGGAATACATGTCAATGGATTTTGTAATGGATTTTAGTGTCTTTTTAAGGGTCATGTACCATTAAGGTAGTTATCATACAAAAAATGTTAACATGCTTTGATTCATTTGGCTTTTTTTGAATCATTGTTTGGGCATCCTTGTTGTTATGTAATTTATTGGGGGGAAAATAGCTGATACTTCACTAATTGGGTGGAGCATTGTCTACAAGATAATATACAATATTTAGAATATCTTGATGGGAATGGTGATAGATCATTTTCATAAAACATTGTTTGAGAAACATTGTTGATAACCGTTTTCATTTAAGGATATAGATCATGTGTTCTTAATAATACCCCCTTGTGTTGGACATCGTCATTTTGTAAAGGAGGGAATGGTATCTTCTAGGTACATTTTCCCTTTTGAGATATATTAATGGTTTGATGAGGTGGAATATCAGTTTCCTTTTTCAAAACAATTTAGTGTTGTTTATAATGTGTTTTATTTATCTTAGTTGAAAAAGTATCAGCCTAATCCTAACCATGTGATTCGATGGGATCATGCTGACCTAGAGTTAGATGCTTCATTGGTTCATATTACATTATGGATTTTGGATATTCAAGATAAATTATTATGTGAGAAAATCATCATTAAAATGTAGGTTTTGTGAAAATTTGGTCATATACAGGAAGAGACAATATAATGGGAGAAATAAATGATTGTCAAATTTCCCAATCTATTTCAGCACAATGATATTTTTCTAATTTTTGAGTACGAAAAGGCCAATGTTTGGGAGAATTTACCACCCCAGGTTTCATGTACGAGACCCTTTATTTATGTATTTTATGTATGTAACATGTTTGAGTGATGTTTGGGATGGTATTTATGAATTTTATAATTTTTTTGAGGATTTACTAAAGCTTCATTTTTTTATCATGGTTAGTATATACTAAGAAACTCTTATAGGAAACCATACAAAGTGAATAATGGCTTCTGAGAGGGTTCACCATTTGGTTCATAAGTATTCCAAACCCTATGGCCACCTATATGTAATTTTGTAATACATTTTAGAGGTATTATGAATATTTTGTGCATTCTTTATCTATCTATGTGATCCAAACCATGTGAGGTTCTCCTTATGGTAGATATTCGCACACAGTTTTCCAAACTATGTAACCCAACCATTCACAGTTTTAAATTAATTCATAAAAAAGTACATATTACTATTTTTAAATAAAAATATTTTTTTATCACAATTTTTGACCCTAAATTGGTTCATCTTCCAACCAATGGTTGATTAGAATTTCACCGTCAATCAGGGAGTGAACTATTGGATATTCAGGGTGCATTGAAACTGGATTCCCTTAGTAAGTCCTTATTTTTTTATATTATTCCTTGGATATACATATCTTACTTATCATATTTATAATTATATAGTCTATTTTGTATATATATATGTGATAGTGGATTCAAATAATTATGTGATATTGTGGTTTTAATGTTATGGACCAAGATTTAAGGCGGATTTTTAGAGATTCAACTTGATTTTGTCATTGAATTAATGTCGTTTTTCATTTTCACAATAATTTCCGAGGATGGTGGATTGAATATCAACTAATTCTATTTTAATATGAATTATCTATTTAAATTTTCTTTATTGTAATTTATTATGAAATTATTTATAATTTTTTGATGAAAACCGTATTTGGTGATGGTTTTTGGAATTGTGAAAATTGGGTGTCATCGTGGAAAGTGAAAGTGGTAACATGATTTTAAAATGGTTATTTTGTTTTTATACATAGAAATTATTTTCATTAAGTGGATAGTTTTTTTGAAATGGTTTGGAAGTTATTTTGTTGGCATGATTTTGCAGCTTAAATGGTTAAGAATGAGTTTAATGGGATGGATATTGGTTTTGATGTACAACCATAAAGGGAATGGGGTTTGGACATGAAGTTAAAATTTCCATGGTAACATAATTCGTGTACCATTGAGTATGTATATTTGTAGATATTTAAAGTAGAATGGGTTATTCAAATAAAATTTGAAAATTAATTAAATTACTTGTTTGGGTAATCTTCTTGGAAACTGTTTCATTATTGAAATTGTTTTATATCCTAATATAAACTAAATCAAATTATTTTATATGAAATTTTTATAAAAATGGATTAATGTTTTCTATAATAATTTAGTAAGTAGTGAATTATTTTATAGAAATCCTACTATGTTTCATTACCCACCCATACATTTTCTATTTTGTTCTTTGGTATATATTGTTTTTCGAGAAAGAGGTAAACATATAGTATCAAACTTCTTTAATGGTGATTCATGAAACATAAAAATGGAATTAGTATTAGGAGTATGTAGAATGTTACAATATATGGATTTGAGTCTTTTGAGTCTTTGAACTTTATGGTTTAGCCATCCGCTTTGTTACACTAATTTCTTATTATGGTGTTGTTTGGTATTGTGGCCTTTTGATTTTACATTGTGTTGTATTTAACTATTTCATACATCATATAATTGTTGTTTGGTTATGAGTTATCTTGGTTTTGGTGGAGTATATTCAATGGTAAAATCTTCCCCCAATATTATTGGGAACCTTGGAATTTATTTCTATCCTTTGGAATCTTTAGTATGTCTCCTAAGTTCAATTAACAAATCATGCTCATCACATGCCAATGAGAAGGTGAGATATGTTACGATTTATCTTATATGATAGGTGGTCTCTTAAGTATATATCTCTCCAATGAATTGGGTAATGATTTTTGGGTAGATAATACCCTAATATATTAAAATCGTAATAAAATCCAAAGAGATAATAGAGTTAACTATATTGAATTTACTCCTAATAAAATCTTTGAAATGATTGTTTATGCATTCCCATTAAGGTAATTTGTCCATAATGAATTTTGTGGGAGTTTACCTTGACTAATTTTGTGATTTTCAATGCATATGTGTATGAAATATAATTATTTATTATCATTATGAAATTTTATCATGTATTGTGGTTGATTATTATTGATTTTCTACTCTTTTGTCATCTGTATATTTATTGGTAAAAAAATATTTCGTTATTCATGAGTAATGATAATTAACTGATTTTTTATGATTATTTTATGTTATGATAATGTTCACAAAAACATCGACTTATTTTATTCTAACTTATGATCATTAATTAAAATCTCATATTTTTACCATTACTAAGAATCTAAGATAACTCTATCTTTATTCCTTTCCCAAGTTATGAAGTTTATTTTTAAGTAGAGTATATCATAGAAGTGTAATATATTAGAATTTATATATATGTGAGATGAAGGAAATATTTTTCGAAATAAGATGACCTAAGAAAATAAAGGAGTGCCTAGAATAAGCTAAAAACTGATTCTGGACTGATAAATTTCCACTTTATTACATAACTTGTTAGGGATACATTTATATTTTGGAGGCCCATGACTATTATTGGATCAAGCAGTCAATGATCCCAGTCATCCACGAAATATTGTAACCATTTTTAGCTGAGTACTTTGAGGCCTTCTCATTTTGAATTTGAATCCCACTATTCATGTAATGATCTCCATCCACTACTCTATAATAACACAAAGCACTAGATATTTATAACAATGAGATAACTATCCATAAAAACCTTGGTAAAGTGGTATTGATATTCAATTTCCAATTCCAAATATCTCTTTCAAATTGGAACTACTTCTATGAATAGTGAATTAAATGATGGAGAAGAATAACAGAGTTCCCCTTCTATTCATGATTTTAAAGCATTATTTGGTTATTGTCAGTGAAATATCAAGATATAAAGGAACCGCATACCCTACCAATGGCATATCAAGTTTCCATGAAATACTACTAATTAATAAATCCTCATTTTTATATCCACATAACCATTTATTTCTCACCTACCCACACTAGGTCGCATAGTAAACTAATGAAAAGTTAATTTCAATGACAAAATGGGGGAGTTATAAAGATTAATATGATCTCTTAAAATCATATAAGGTATGAATGGGATATATTATATGAGTAAAAATATTTTTATATGATGAAATTTTCAAAAATCTAGAAGTGGTTGGGGAAAATTCTAGGTGTAAACAATCTAATAAATGAGAAAAATTTGAAGGAAACAACCATTAGCTAAGAATTCAGTCTAGGATGGAAAATAAAAACCTATTATCTCTCCTACTAGAATCCATATATAAAATTGAATCCATTGTTCCGTATTCATTTTTTAAATCCATCCTGAACCATCATAAACCCATACATGATCACACCATTTCCATTCAACCCATTCATCTATCTACCATTATATATATTATTTCATCACATTCATCTATGGAGTTTTAGTTTCACCCATACATACCCCATACCCAATCCAATCACATATATTTCCAAACCTCTCTATTTTCCTCCCATTCATCCAATCACCTTTCTGCAACCATTCACACCAACTCAGCCATAACTACTAGGAAGGCAATGACTATAACATATGTAGAGAAGTAGGTTGACCACATCCATGGGATAGATCTCTTATTTCTCTATTACTATTCATTATATTGACATTCTATGAATGTATGTTTTATGTGGAAATGATTGTACTATGATATTATATTTTTTATTCCTTTTTTACATAAAATTGTACTAATCAAAAATTGATTCAAAATTCTCCTAATTATTTTGGATTTGGTTAAGTAATATAAGGGTGAGGGAGATTAAATGATAATTAAAACACAAAAACAATATTGATTTTATGATTATAATATTCTAATGTGTAATATACCAATGAGATTCAACCCATGATGTCACTTGAATTGGCCCATCACCATTCTCGAATCACATTCTAGATCGTCGTGGGGTAGTAGTAATCACTAGGGTATCATACAAAGAAATTTGGGAACTATTTATACCTCAAGATAAAAATGGTAATATATAGTCAAATATATTATCAAAATAGATATCCAAAATACATAATATGAATAAAATACCAAACAGAAATGGTAATGTCTAAACAATGAATAACATGGTCTAGATAATTAAACTGAAAGACCGTCCATATAGAAATCGAATAAACCCATGTGTCTATCCCCATGTTACCCATTTTCACAACCATCTAAACCCACTAATAAGAAAAGATATCTAGGATAGTCGTCCTAGAAATTATCTCATCCTTTTACCTGAATCCTATGAAACAAAGGATGTAATGGTCCAGGTTTTTGGGGGTCCATTACTTTGTAAAAATCTGATGTTGGGTATTCTGGGTACAATGGGAAAGTTATCAAGGTTTCTTGGTGAGGTTTTAACCCCTAACGGTAGCCCTACCGGTAGACTTATCCTACCGGTAGCAGGCCTACCGGTAGCTGCAGCCTACCAGTAGCTCTTCCTACAAGTAGCTCGGTCTACCGGTAGCTCTGCCTACAGGTAGCTGCAGCCTACCTGTAGCTCTGCCTACTGGTAGCTCGATCTACTGGTAGATCTACCTACCGATAGCTGTATCCTACCGGTAGCTCTGCCTAATAGTAGCTTGGTCTACTGGTATCCCTGCCTACTGGTAGCTTTAGCCTACCGGTAGCTCTGTGTACTGGTAGCTCAGTCTTCTGGTAGCTCGGCTAACAAGTGGACCTAGCCCCCACAAGTTTTCCACTAGCACATCCTCTTATGCAAATTGGGGTTTAAACCCAATTTTGACCCCCTTTAACTTGTTTTAAATCCCAATAATTCCCATTAATGGCATTTAAATAAATGGTTGATGAGGTGTGTGTCGGTTTAAACCACCCATAAAGGCGGGGACCTCTATGATGTGTGGGGTCACGTAGTCAACCCACGACCCCGCTCCTTATACGGTTTTGCATTCTTATCTCAACCATTCCCGGCCTTTATAAAACTACTGGGATATCCCTAGGTTTCTTTTTCTCAAGATCAAATCACCTGCTCATCCTTGAGTTCCTGAGGCATATCCCCTGTGGTTTGCACATCCGTTGTTCGTGACGTGTGAGGATAAACTTCGATCGTTGATCAATCAGGCAAGGTTTAACCTTCGTCTCTCCTTTCTGTGTATCATGCGGGGGATATTCCTTTGATTCTGTAGATTTGGACGAACCAAAAATTAATTAAGATAATAAAATGATTCTAAAGAACGAATGGGGTGGGGTGTGATCGATGATGCTAGTGTGTTTTATGCTCTTTCATGATTAATGATTTCTGATTTGTACGGGCTTACTCATACTGAAAATCATGCATGTTGGTGGTCTTTCTTTGTACACTAACAAAACCATACTTCGTGTGTTGGTCGTGTAAAAGGATTTTATTAATTATGTATATGTGGTTAAATAAATTGAAAGCGATAGGATGAACACTTTTCTGTGATAATCCCGGTTAAAATACAGCATAATTGAAATCATGGAGTGTTTTAAATCTTTTAAATCTAAAAATACCAGAATGGGCCTGCTTTGTGTTGGTGGTAGTGGTTTGGTTATTTCCTTTCACAGGTCGATTTCTTGGGAATGTGGGTGCGGATGGGATCCCCTGTGGTTGTACTTTCAGTGGTGAATTTGAGGCCGTGTGGTTACTTTGTCTATATCACAAACTAGGGTTGGATCCTCTGTTGTTGAGAAACCGTCGGCTCCTGGAATTTGGGGGACACGGGGCAATGTCTCAAGGTTACCCTTTTTCTTCAATTACATCAAGGGATCTCACTAGCCCCTTTGGTTGCAGATGGTGTAGGCAACATCTTGGGGTTTTTCTTGGTTCCAGTACTTTGAGGGGCCTCTTATCCCCTTTGTTGTTGTGGCTTTACAAGAGAACCTGGTGTGGACGTTTAAGTTGACGTTTGATTGTGCTCTTTACTTGTCTTGTGCTTATGATTTCTAGTTTCCCATGTAGGTTATGAAACTTATTTAATCATTTGTACTGAGCATGTAAACAATGATGGGAAAAATGGGTTTTGGTTTGGTGTGAGTTATGACTTGGACATGGTACGTTTTGTGTTCTTTAAGCTAGTTAATGAAAAACCTAAACTGGGTGAGTGCTTTCTACCTATACATATACTTGTAGTTTTATTGTTTCTTATTCACGCCCACCCAAGATGAGCACTTAGTGGCGAACACCTTCATTTCATGGGGGAGGGTGATTTTTCCAACACTTCTATTAGTGGATGTTTATTATCTCATTTCTACTTCCTTTCCCGGATAGCCCAAGTATCTTTGGGCATGATGTGATGGCCTGAAGTCCATTGTTAGCCCAAGAATCTTCAGGCAGGGTAGTGTGGTGGTTGGCCCAGGTGTGTGCGGCCAGGTGGTTCCCAAGTATCTTCGGGATGAGGCCCAGATGTCTTCGGGCATGGCAGTAGTTCTTCATGCCGAGGTGTCTTTAGGCATGGCGGTGGTTGTTCTGGCCTAGGTGTTTGCAGGCGTGGTTATGTGTGAATGTTGAGGCCCAGGTGTTTGCTGGTGGGGTTTGGCAGTGGGACTCTGTGAGGATATGGCCCAGGTGTGTGCTGGTGGGTGTGGCAGTGGGACGGTGGTGTGAATGGTGGGATTGGTTCAATGCATAGGATGACTTCAATAACCAGTGGGAAAGTGGTGCAGGGTACCAAACATCGATGTTATTTTATTATAAATTTCTTAACTTGCGTTGTTTGGGGAGTGTGCCTTGGTGAGTCTTAGGTGGTTAGTTTCCTTGTTAGGTGTTTGGTTGTCTGTTTCACATGGGACATTAGTACATATCCCCACTTATGCATGAGAACTTTAGGTTTTTTCCTACTGAGTATAATTGTATGCTCACCCTACGTATATAAAATGTTTTCAGGTTTCTAGGAGGAATTCAGGTATCGTGTGGGGTCGTACTAGCTCGGACCATGGGGCAGTTTCTGTTGTCGTTTTTCTTTATTTTGGTACTTTATCTTTGGAGTTCTTGTATCATGTATCTTTTACTTTTGAACCTGCATGTGGGAATGGTTAACTTTTGGCTTTACTTTTCTTTCAGTTTTGGTGTTTTTGGGTTTCATCATCTTATTTCCCAATCCTATAAAAAAAAGGGTAATGCCTTCCATTTGTGTGTGATTTACATACCCTTGGTGCTAGTATCCACTCTAGTACCTATTGACGGCGGGTTTTGGGGGTAATTATATCTCCTTCATCTTAAAGAAGGAAGAGCATGGAAATCTGCTGACCCTTCCCTCCTTCAGGTGAATGAGGGTCGTGAAAGAATGGTATCAGAGGAGGTTCAAAGATAGGATGGAGTCTGGAGTTAGGAATAGTGAGGATTTCATGGGATGGTAGGAAAAAAGTTTTGGGTGACCTTGGTTCATGAATTAGGCCAGGGAAGACTGGCTAGGACACAGGATTTTAGGGCCCCCCGTGATCCGATGCAAGGACTTTGGACCTACCGAACGACCAAGTGAGGCCACACTGATTGCAGGGTAGAGACCCTAGAAAAGGTACATGTATCATAATGACTTGTTTTCTCGTGATTCATGGGTGTTTTGGAAATTGAAATCAATAAAAAATTTAAGAAATTTTAAGAACAATATTCTGCACTACTTGGGCTTAGGCATTCCTTGTTTACCTTACAACTATGGAACATGGGAGGCGACCATGTGTGGTGCGGGCAATTGAAGCCTAGAAGACTACCTTGGCCGATTGGCTGAGAGCTGATCGAGAGGAGGAGGACGACCACGGGCAGAAGACACTTCGGGCCTTCCAGTGACAGACCCTCGAGAAGTATGAGGGCATCACCTCTGACATGAAGACAGAGAGCTGGCTAGAAGAGCTGGTGATAACCTTCGGCCTGATCCGGGCTCCGACTGAGTACTGGGTTCTTCTAGCCATCATATAGATGTAGGGAGCAGCACGTCAGCGGTGGACGCTTTACCTGGGGGAAAGGATAGAGGCTGAGGTGGCATGGGCTGATTTTGAGAAGGAGTTTTGGGCAGAATTCCAATATTCTACGATGAAAGTGGAGAAGAGGAATGAGCTACTCTCCCTCCAACAAAACTGCATGTCACTAAGGGATATGAGGATCAAGTTCAAGGACCTTATACATTATGCTCCGGACCTCTTTCCAGATGAGGAGTCTCAGGAAAGACGTTTAGAGGAGGTGTTCCGACCCTCCCCCCAGTATGTTGTTACCCCCTTCACCCTGCTGACGTACTTTGATGTCCATAAGAAGGCTGAAGTGGTGGATTGGTTGCACAGGCTGGGCGGTGTGTCGAGAGAGGGGATCCATGTGGGATCATCTAAAGGGAAGGCCATCAGTAGCAGGCCTCCAGTGTCGGGACCCTCCAGGTTCCGACCGGAAGGGAGCAGACCGCAGCAGTTCCAGTTCCAGTCCCCCGGTCCTTGCCCTTTTCATTTTGGGCCCAGGACTGAGGTTATTCATCTGCGGGAGCCATGAGAATCTCCGGAATCAGTGCCCGGACTGAGTACAATATGGTGGTGGCGTACAGGCCCAGTATCCGCCCCAGCAGCAGCTTCCAGCTAGGCCTTTCCAGTAGCAGTAGGAGGGGCAGTGATCTCCCGCTCCTCCGAGGGCAGACGTTGTAGGAGGAGTCTGTCCTTAGGGTTCTCCATAGGGACTTCGAGTAGGGCATGGGAGGAGAGGTGGCCGATAGCCGAGAGGCAAAAGAGCTGGGCGTGGATAGTTTCACTCCACAGAGGTAGTAGTTCCAGCAGGGCAGAAGGTCGTTCGAGGTTCGATCAATTTGTTTAGCACCCTTGCTTATGCCTTGTTTGATACCAGATCTTCACACTCCTTTTTTGCACCTAGTCTCGCCCATGCCTTGGGTCTAGATACCGAGAGACTTCTAGTGCCCCTGGTGCTGAGCACACCAATCAGAGGTTAGACCGACTTGTTATATGTTTTTTGAGGATGCAGACTAATGATAGAGCCACATCAGTCGGTCGGTGATCTACTTCTACTACAGATATATCCATACGATGTCATCCAAGGCATCAAATGGCTGTTCTCTATGTGTGCCATCATTGACTGCTTCTGAGGATGGGTTGTGTTCTCAGACTTGGGTGGACGTCGTGCTCCTTTCACCGGTGAGCGGATCAGTCAAAAGGGCAGCAGGTGGGAGAAACCCCTCCTCTCCTTGTTAGCCAAGCTGTTAGTAGGGTCAGTGGATGCTGAGATGGTGGAGGGGCCAAGAATCGTCAGTGAGTTTATGGAAGTCTTTCCTGAGGAGGTAACGACTCTACCCCTCGACGTGATATCGAGTTTGGGAAATACTTACAGCCTTGTGCTCGTCCCATTTCGATGGCTCCTTACCGGATGGCACCATCAGAGCTATGAGAGCTGCAAATTCAGATTGACAATCTAATGAAGAGGGGTTATGTTTGACCAAGTGCGTCACTGTGGGGTGCTTCGGTCTTGTTCTTAAAGAAGGCATATGGTGGCCTCAGGTTGTGCTTAGACTACAGGAGGCTGAATCAGGTAACAATCAAGAATCGCTACCCTCTTCCGAGGATAGACGATCTTTTCGACAATTTGAAAGGCGCAGGATGGTTCTCAAAGATCGACCTGGAGTCTGGGTATCACCAGTTGAGAGTAAAAGAGGGGAGCATCCCGAAGACGGCCTTCAAGTGCATATATGGACACTTCGAGTTCATAGTCATGACTGTTGGAGTTACGAACACCCTGGCTATGTTCATGGGTCTTATGAATTCCATCTTCCGGGAGTACATGGATTGGTTCATTGTTCTGTTCATCGATGATATCCTGATCTATTCAGGATCAGAGGAGGACCACGCAGAGCACCTGAGGATGGTTTGGGAGGTCCTTTGACAACACCTTCTCTATGGGAAGTTGTTGAAATGCATGTTCTGGATGCGAGAAGTTCACTTCCTTTTGAACGTAGTGTCTGAGCCGGGGGTAGCGGTGGACTCATCAAAGGTTGAAGCAGTTGTTTCGTGGGCAGCACCCAAGAATGTGGCATATTTTCGTAGTTTCCTCGGGCTGGAAGGTTACTATCGAAGGTTCATACCCAACTTCTCCCGCGTTGTAGCCCCTTTGACAGCCTTGAACGAGAAGGACCGAGTTTTCGTGTGGAGTGAGCAGTGGGAGGCAGCCTTCAGCGATCTGAATGAGATGCAAGTTAGTGCCCCAGTGCTGAGACTACTAAAAGATGGGGCGGCGTATGAGTTGTTCTGTGATGCTTCAGGGTAAGGCCTCAGATGTGTGTTGATGCAGCGACAAGGGGTGATCTCTTATGGGTCTAGGAAGCTACGCCCTCCTGAGCGTAATTATGACACCCACCATCTAAGCATGCAGTGGTCATTTTTGCACTGAAGTTATGGTGGCATTACCTCATCGGAGAACTCTTTGTGGTCATCACAGATCACAAAAGAATGAGGTATATCTTCTCCCAGAGGGACCTAAACATGCGGTAGCGAAGGTGGGTTGAGTTCCTCCAATATTACGACATCGAGATTTCCTACACTTTAGGGAAGGGGAATGTAGTGGCCGATGCTTTGAGCAGGAGGTTGTAGAAGGATGCGGTCCGAGAGTCGGAAAATGCCTGGAAGGCGATGGAGGAGTTGGCTGACTTGCACCTGGATGCGAGGACAAATGGTGTTAGGGGTTTCCTATATCAGATGACAATTCAGTATTCTCTATTATAACAAGTGGAGGTGTATCAGTGGGGAGACCCAGAGTGTGAAGTGATGCGTGACCGAGTTGACCAGAGCAGTGCTCCAGAAGGGTGGACCGAGGATGGTCAGAACCATATACTTTTCCGGGGAAAGCTATTTGTTCCAGAGGTCATGTGTGGCAAGGTTCTTAGTGAGTTACACAACTCACCTCTAGCAGTGCACCCAGGAGTTTCCAAGATGTACTATGGTCTGAAGAGACATTTCTGTTGGATCAGAGTAAAGCGATCAGTGGCAGAATTTGTGGCCAAGTTCCTAGTGTGTCAGCAGGTGAAGGCTAAACACCGAGTTCCAGGCGGTCTGCTGCAGTCTCTAGATATCCCCAAGTGGATGTGGGAGGACATCTCGATGGATTTCGTCATGGGGATACCCAAGGTTCAAGGGGGATACGATGTCATCTGGGTATTAGTGGACCAGTTGAAAAAATTGGCTCACTTTCTGGTGATTAAGGACTCAAGTGCAGTGTATGATTTGACACGAAGGTACGTGGATGTGGTGGTGCAGTTTCATGGAGTTCTGAGGTCTATAGTCTCAAATAGGGATTTTTGGTTTACCTCATGTGTCTGGAGAGGATTTCCGCATGCTTTTGGCACCCAGCTACGTCTTAGAACTGCTTTCCATCCCCAGACAGATGGACAGACAGAATGAACCATCCAGACCTTGGAGGATATGTTGCGGGCATGCGTTCTAGACTTAGGAGGATCATGGGTGCGAAACATCCCTCTGGTAGAGTTTTCCTACAATAATAGATATCAATATACCATTGTTATGGACCCGTTTGAAGCCTTGTATGGGAGGCCATTCCACTCTCCTGTGTGTTGGACCAAAGTTGGAGAGGCGGGCATCCTTGGCCCGGAGGTGGTGCAGAGCATGAAAGAGAATGTTAACTTATATAGGGAAGGATGAAGGTGGCCCAGGACCGACAGAATTCGTATGCTGATACCAGTAGAAGGCCCTTGTAGTTTGAGGTTGGATACCATGTGTTCTTGAAGGTCTCCCCTCGGCGTGGACAACGGAGTTTCGGCAAGGGGAGTATGCTTTCCCCCAGGTTCATCGAACCCTTCAAATTGTTGTGGCGGGTCGGCGAAGTGGCTTATCATCTAGCATTACCACCGCCTCTACTGAGGATACATGACGTCTTCCATGTGTCCCAGCTCTATCAGTATCTGCACGATGATTCACACATCCTCGAATGGAGAGAGGTAGACATCAAGGACGATGTGACCTTTGTGGAAAGACCAGTGATGATGGAGGATCGCATGGAGAAGGTGCTTCATGGGCGAACCATTCCCTTGGTTCATGTGTTATGGAGACATGGTGGGCTTGAAGAGAATACATGGGAGAGGGAAGCATAGATGCATGCCCAGAACCCAGAGTTGTCTTGTGCTTTGTGTTGTTCTGATTAGACTTGTCGTTGTGGAGCTTTTTACCTTGTTGGCTATGAAATATGTGGTTTTTCTTTCCTCTATTAATGTGTGTGAAAAGTACTAGCTATAGGGAGGGGAGGATCCGACCCCTAATCAAGACACAATAAGGTGGATGTGATTAAACCCGTGCAGGTGAGTCAGTGCCGCCCAAAGTAGATAGTATCTTGACATGGGGGAAGAGACTCCCCAACCCACATGATTGGGCAGTTTGACAGGGTATGTTGCTTGGTTATTAAGGGGAAGTGTTTTTAGTTAACAATGGGGTTCACTCTTGAGAGGTATCTTTCGAGGTGGTTGTTCGGACCCTCTCTTTCCTTTTGGTTTTTTTGATTCTCAAGGTTGAGAATAGTTTGAGAGGTATCTGATGTAATGGCCCAGGATTTTGGGGGTCCATTACTTTGTAAAAATCTGATGTTGGGTGTTATGGGTAGACTGGGAAAGTTATCAAGGCTTCTCGGTGAAGGTTTGACCCATAACGGTAAGACTACCGGTAGCCTTAGCCTACCGGTAGCTCTGCCTATTGGTAGATCGGTCTACCGGTAGCTCTACCTACCGGTAGCTCGGTCTACAGGTAGCTCTGCCTACCGGTAGCTAGAGCCTACCGGTAGCTCTGCCTTCGAGTAGCTCGGTCTACCGGTAGCTCTACTTACCGGTAGCTACAGCCTACCGGTAGCTCTGCCTACCCTTAGCTCAGTCTTCCGGTAGCTCTGCCTACCGGTAGCTCTGTCTACCGGTAGCTCTGCCTACCGGTAGCTCCGTCTAACGGTAGCCCGGCTAACCGGTGGACCTAGCTCCCACGGGTTTTCCAATAGCACCTCCTCTTGCCCAAATTGGGTTTTAAACCATATGCTGACCCCCTTTAACTTGTTTTAAAGCCCAGTAACGCCCATTAATGGCATTTAATTAAATGGTCGATGAGGTGTGTGTCGGTTTAAACCCCCCTAAAGGCGGGGACCTCTATGACGTGTGGGGTTGTGTGGTCAACCCATGACCCCGCTGCTTACGTGGTTTCACGTTCTTATCTCAACCATTCCCAGCCTTTATAAAACTACTGGGATATCCATGGGTGTCTTTTTCTCGAGATCAAATTGTCTGCTCGTCCTTGAGTTCCCGAGGCCCATCCCTTGTTGTTTGCGCATCTTCTGTTCATGGCGTGTGAGGATAAACTTCTATCGTTGATCAATCTGGTGGGGTTTCACCTTCGTCTCTCCTTTCTGTGTATCATGCATGGGGTATAATTTTGATTCTGTAGATTTGGACGAACCAAACCTTAATGAAGATAATAAATGGATTCTAAAGAATGAATGAGGAGGGGTGTGATAAATGATGTTGGTTTGTTTTATGCTCTTTCATGATTAATGATTTATTATTTGTGAGGGATTACTCCTACTAAAAATCATGGCCATTGGTGGTCTTTCTGTGTGCACTAATAAACCCATACTTCTTGTGTTGGTCGTGTAAATGGAATTGGTTAACTATGTATATGCGGATAAATAAATTAAAATCACCAGGATCAACCCTTTTCTGTGATAACCACAGTTAAAATACAGTGGAATTGAAATCATGGAGTGTGTTAAATCTTTTAAATCTGAAAATACTGGCATGGTCCTGCTTTTTGTTGGTGGTAGTGGTTTGGTTATTTCCTTTCACGGGCCGATTTCTTGGTAGTGTGGGTGGGGATGTGATCCCTTGTGGTTATGATTTCAGTTGTGAATTTGAGACTCTCTGGTTACTTTGTCTATATCACGAATTAGGGTGGGATCCTATGTTTTTGAGAAACCGTGAGCTCCTGGAATTTGAGGGATACATGGAAATGTCTCAGGGTTACCCTTTTTCTTCCATTACTTCGAGGTATCTCACTAGCCCCTTTGGTTGTAGAAGGGGTAGGCAGCATCTTGGGGGTTTCCTTGGTTCTAGTACTTTGAGGGGCCTCTTATCCCCTTTACTGTTGTGGCTTTACAAGAGAACCTGGTGTAGATGTTTAAGTTGATGTTTGGCTATGCTCTTTCATTGGCATCTGCTTATGATTTCTAGTTGCCCAAGCAGGTGAAAAAAATTATTTAAACATTATTACTGAACATGTAAATAAGGATTTGAAAAATTGTTTTTGGTTTGGTTTTATTTGTGACATGGACATGGTACAATTTGTGTTCATTAAGCTGGCTGAAGAAAAACCTAAACTGGGTGAGTGCTTTCAACCTATACATATACTTGTAGTTTTTGGGTTTTTTATTCATGCCCCACCCAAGTTCAACACTTAGTGCCGAACACCCCCATTTCATGGGAGAGGGTGTTTTTCCCAACACTTATATTAGAGGCTGGTTATTAGCTCCATTCTGCTCCCTTTCTCAGATAGCCCAAGTATCTTCGGGTTGGCTGTGATGGCCTGGCATCCATTGTTATCCCAAGAATCTTCGAGCAGGGTAGTGTGGTGGTTGGACCAGGTGTGTGCGGCCAGGTGGTTCCCAAGTACCTTCAGGATGAGGCCCACGTGTATTCGGGCGTGGCAGTAGTTCTTCTATCCCAAGTGTCTTCGGGCGTAGCGGTGGTTGTTCTGGCCTAGGTGTTTGCAGGCGTGGTTACGTGTGACAGTTGTGGCCTAGGTGTTTACGGGCGGGGTTTGGCAGTGGGAATGCGTGACGATATGGACCAGGTGTGTGCGGGAGGGTGTGGTAGTGGGACTGCGGTGAGAATGGAAGGATTGGTTAAATGCATAGGATGACTTCAATAACAAGTGGGAAAGTGGCATGGGGTACCCGAACATTGATGTTCTTTTATTATATATTACTTGACTTGCGTTATTTGGGGAGTGCGCCTTGGTGAGTCTTGGGTGGTTAGTTTCCTTGTTAGGTTTTTGGTTGTCTATTTCCCACAAGACTTTAGTACGTCTCTCAACTTGTGCACGAGAGCTTTAGGTTATTCCCTACTGATTATACTTGTATGCTCACCCTACGTATATAAACTGTTTTCAGGTTTCCAATAGGACTTCAGGTATCGTGCGGGGCCGTACTAGCTCAGACCTTGGGGAAATTGCTGTTGTCGTTTTTCTTTCTTTTGGTATTTTATCTTTAGAGTTATTTTATCATGTACCATTTACTTTTGAACATTCATGTGGGATTGGTTTACTTTTGGCTTTAATTTTCTTTCATTTTTGGTGTTGTTGGGTTTCATCATCTTATTTCCTGATCCTATAAAAAAGGCTAATGCCTTCTATTTGTGTGTGATTTCCATACCCTTGGTGCTAGTCACCACTCCGAGACCTAAATAAGGTGGGATTCGAGGGTCATTATCTCTCATTAAACTTAAATAAGGAAGGGCTTGGAAATCTGCCGACCCTTCCCTCCCTCTGGTGAAGGCAGGTCGTGACAAAGGCTATAAATGCTTAAAGGAAAATGTTGGGTGTGAGCACTACTGCTTAGTAGAATTCCACCATTAATCTATAAAAATTATATCCAAATTCATCCATTTTTTCATGTATAAAATGAATTTATATAACAAATAAGTAATTTATTTTTCATATAAAATCAATCATTGTTTTTATTTCAAAAAACAAGCCATTTTAAGATAATGTAATCAATATGAAAGAATATATCACCATGGGCATAAGAATATGGGAAAAAATTCTCCAACCTTCAATATCCATATTAAATGGGTAGATAAAAATATCAAGTAAATTATCGTCAAATAAACAATGGGATAATCAAAACAAAAGGGTTTACACAACTTATAAAAAAATGAAACACTTTCCAACTTAATTCAAATCTTACTATGTGAACCATGGTTTCCCATTAAAGTCTTTTCACTACCACAATGGCCCTATGAGAACCAACCCCAGTGATATAACACACAATATAAGGACCAAATGTGTCTCATTCTCCCACATACCCAGACATAATCCCAATGTTATATTATTAACATTATGTTCATGAAACCAAATTCAATTTTTTAAAAAAAAAATCTAAAAAAATACATTGATCTTCCATTCCCGCATTTGGTTAAAGTAATTTTTATAGTTATACCACCATTCTTTCTTGATTGAAAAAAAATTCTATTACAAACCCACCTTTGAGGAATTTTATCCAACACATCATGATCATCAAAATGGTTTTAGAAAACTCATTTTATGAAATAATTTTTGGAACCATCAATGTTTAAATTCACTTATTATGGATTTCAAATTATCATTTTCCTAAATCAAAACCAAGGGGGTCATGAGAACACAATTATTTCCAAGAGATAGGAAATATGACAGAGAAATGTACCTCAAAATCAATGTAAACATCATTACCTTTGATACAATTTTTGGGAATTGTGTATATCTAGTCTACACAATCCTCTATCATTGAAGAGTGATCCCCGGATGAAGGGAAATACCCTAAACTACTATTGGATAGAAGATGAATGTCTGAAACCCCTTCTTAAAACATGATATATCTGTAATCCAATTTAATGAAAAGATATTGATCAGATTAATATAGTTAAAATGAGTTGTGATATGCATTAAATCCCCTAATTAAGGTTTCATATGTATTGAGTAATCACCCCAATAGATTAGGTGCCATTTGGGGCCCGATAATGACCAAGTGAAAGCATTTAGGTCATTATGGCCCCCAATGGCCTCCACCACAGTGTAGAGATGTCCCTCTAGGCATGGTCGAGAGGGAGAATCATAGAATTCACTACCCAAGGCCATGACCAAGCATATGAATTATGGAATTATTCATTTTATGTATGATTCCCAAAGCTCAATTGCAGCCTCCACCATGATCATGGTCTTTCCCTTTTGTCACCAAAATGCCCAAAACAAATTTCTAAGAATCTTTACACCTCCAACATATTAATGACTAATAAAATAAGGGCATAATAGACTCTATTAGTGAATTAATCTACCAGGATTTAATAATTCCCCCACCATAAAAACATCATGTCCCTACTAGAATGGTTCAAGATCATGAAATAAAAAATAGATAGGTCCATTATTTCATCATCATGGAATCTCACACCCATGTCTCATTCTTTTCCATACCAAATTATATTATCACTTGAAACTATGGTATCATCCTTAGATACATCACATAATTATCTCAGTTCAAAACCTGAATAAAACATTCAAACTATTAGGTGTTAGGTTCAATTTTAGTATCCTATCACACAATCACGTGGGACAAATACAGTTGATAATTTTTTAGTTGGGAAACAAGGAAGTCATCAGGTATATAATTTAAAAAATAATGTAAGTATAATAAATATGAAAACATCCCACATTTCTCCACAATACCAAATTGGATGACATTATGAGGTTCAAACATACCTGACATCCACAAATGTGTATGTATCAACTAAGATAAAACTCTCATGAATCCCTAATAACAAACCTAAAACTCCAACATACAACAATGATAATTATAATATGATTAATATGGTCTAAAAATATCACTATCCATATCCTTTTCAATTATGAAATATCATTAAACTAATTAATGAATACAGGTCCAATCAAGGACAATTCATCAACCTCCTTCCAACAAAGAGGTAATATGCAAGGCCCTGCAAACAACACTTCAAATGGAACAATCATGATTCAATCCTAATAACTATCATTAAATGAAAACTCTACTAAGGGAAAAAAATCCAATGTTCGACTGATGTAAAGCATGGATACCTTATATTTGACTTCAAGGATATGGATGGCCCACTCATTCTAGCCATTCATTAGCATATGATATGTTGTTCTTGACTTCAACTGAGAATCCATCACTAGATACAATCCACACCAAAATTTTGATGTTGAGTGATAGTCCCTATTCGAAATGATATTTTATGATGTACAATGATGTTTAAAAATATCCCACAATTATATGTGATCATGACCTTCAACCTTCATTGAATCCTTGAGAGGTAGGAAATTCACTAATCTCTTGAGTCAATCAATAATCATCCATGTTGAATTCTTACCATTAGGAGTCTGAGGTTGGTAAATCATGAATATTATAGATATATTATAAAATGTTCATACTTTAATGGGTAAGGGATGTAGTGAACCAATAGGCCTCTAATTATTTTCCTTAATTCCATGATATTTATGGCATCAATACAAAAAATAAGTGGTTTATCATCTCATTGCCAACCACAAATAGTTACATATCATGTCATGATACATCTTAGTAGATATAGGCTCCATATTCCAATTATAATTATCCATAAATTCCTATACTATGAATATCTGAAAAACCATTATACCTCGGAAGTGAAAATCCATATTAAAAGTCCAAGACCACTCACTAGAGGCCACCCAACCATAAATATTATATAAAATCATAGAAACTTTTAATCCACATGATATATAAGTCAAATTTAATCATCTATAAATGATAAAAACTAATAATAAGTTAGCAGTACATATAAATAATCAATCCCTTAATCCAAGAACATTTCAACAAACATCCCCTTCAAGCACCAATTTTCCACTAACTCCTTTTCTTTATCAGTCATGAATCTTCTACTCAAAGAATTATATACTTTATTGGATTCTATTCAATATAAAAAATCAACGGACTAAAATAATTCTACATAGAGTAAAAGTCTCATGTTCATATTCATCTGGGTAAGGATATATATTAGACTCTAATGGTCATAATACATTTTATTAGGATCTACATAAAGGTAGTATTTCAATGTATTAATTGAATAAAACATTTATTCCACCCCATGACCATAAACTGGGTGGTTATTTTTATGTGGGAATAATTGATGAGTTCCATAAGCTACCACTTATCTTCCATTAATTAAGTCACAACTAAACTTGTCATAATGGAATCATAATAAATATTATATCCCAATCCCAACTCTTGAATAATACATATTAGAACTGAAGTGAATCCCAATTTTAACTTCTCAAAATATCTATATCACCAGTCGCTCTAATAAAACATCTCACCCATATGGATTAACTTTGTTGTGATGAAATGAAAGCTTAAAGAAGACCCAGAAAGATCACTGAAATATCCAACTGACTCCAAAAAAATCTATATATCAAACACATTTCTTGGATTCTAACATGAAATCACTATCTAGATTTTATTGGGTCCCACTATGAAACTTTTCTCTGATGTCTCATGGCTCAAAAATTTTACAACTTGAATCAAGAACTGATATTTTTACATGAATATTCTTTAAAGATCATAATGCCAATAACCAGTTTCTTAGCATGATCTTGGTTTGATATAGATTACACCAAGATAAATTCCAAGAAAACAACCATGAATGAGTCTAAAAATCAATGTCATATTCAATTCATTAAACCTATAAAAAATAAAGGACAATTAGTAATGAAAAATAGTATTTCCAAAAACGCATAAGGCCAATACCATACCCTGAATGAAATATTATGAATTTCTTTCTCTTATACATTCAGGTAATTATACCTAAATATTAGATAAATCATTGAAAACTATTAGGATTCCTTGATATGGCCATAAATTTCATTAGTCCTAGGAATTTGATATTTATTATAAACTATCACATTTTGGATTTTGTGGTAATCAACCCAATGTTTAATACTCTAATCTACATTCTTTGGAATGATCCCTAGAAATATCAAATGTGAAATACTAAGAAGAATAAATAAATTACCCTCAAGATCCATAATATGAACCTTTTATTCTTTTAATTTAGTTGGTGTAATATGATATGGATATAAGTAAATTTGTATCATCTCTATAATAATGTCTAGAGAAAAATATACTTCTATTTAAGGTAGTAACCTAAATACATTATCTAGAAAAAATCAGAATACTCTCTCACCACCATAAGAAGAGGGATCCTAAGATGTGGCTCAAGAGCATCAAGAAATATCTTTGAAAACTGAAATTAAATCATCTTAGCACAATGTGAAATGAGACCTTCTCTCCCCAATATGGGATCACATTCACCCTAAAAGATAATAGTAAATTCCTTCAAATAAATAAACTAGACCTGATGTTGATAGTAATCTATCATGAAATTATATCTTATCATCCAATATATTTCAGAGTTGATATGAAAGATATCTAAAGGAGGGACTAGAATATCATACATAGTTCAATGGTCAACAATCCAAACATGATACTTCAGTTATTTTGAAATATTCTCTGACATCCTCCCAAAAGAAGTGGAAAGATTCATTATCCAAGGAATATGATTTAAACATTAACCCAATTCATCAACGATCTTGCAAGAGATAAATTAATTAGATATACTAGTATCAAATGAATCCAAAGCCATATAAGATTCAACAAACATTGTACCTCTCAAAATATTTAATCCTTCCTCTAAATACTCCATTTCACACTACACTATATAGATACACCTAGGGTCACACATACATTTAATCACACCATTATCATCATCCTCAACACAAATATTAGATCCCAACCCTTTCATTTTGTTAGATCTAAACATAGAGCCCCTCGTGACGGTGGATCCAGTTATAATACCCAAGGATTCCATATCACATAAACAATAAAGATGACCCGATTTCAAAAATTTGGGGCATACCTTGGGTTATTCATTAAAGTTAGGTTTTAGGTGTCCCTTTCATAAATAATGGTAACAAAATTACTTTATAATCCATGACATCTATTGTTCACTCATACCACTACCATGTCATTGGTCACCTTGCTTCCTCTTCTACCCATAAAATAAACTCTTACTACCTCCTAATATAAATATTAGTGGAAAACATTAAGTGATCTTGAGGGAAATATGTTTTTGTTATGGGTTTGGGTAAGTAAGGTTCTTATGAAAAACAAAAATTTTAAATTAGTTGTATGTGGATAGCCTACATAGGTAGTTGTAGGTTGGAGTATATTACTCAATAGGGGGTGAAATGAGTATCTATAAAAATTTCTGTTATTCAGTTGTTCACTAAAAATTTACCAAATAAAAAATATAATCCCAGAAAATTTTTAGTGAATTTATAAGAGTTCTTAATGTTAATTTAATTTCTCAAATTATTGATTAGTTCTCAGTTATACTAATTTAACGATTAATATAACTTTTAAAACTATCCTACTAGTTCAAAAATGTTATAAACACTAGAAAAAATGAATATCAGAGTTTGAATTAGTTTGAATGAAATACATTATTAAATAATAAAAGAATATAACAATAGGAATAGTTGAAATTCAAACAAAAGGTTTAGTATCAAGATGAAACATAGTCCTCCTCTACTTGGTGATCACCATCCACCAAGATGTTTAAATAATAAACAAGTTTTATCTACACACTATACCAATGATTACAATTTATCACATGGTTTTCCAGGTCACACATGACCTCTACAAAAAATCATTAGGGAAAAAACAACAAAAAGGTCACACTAGACCGCTTACACATTTATACATGGTACACAAATGGATAAATACAGTGTGGGAGTAAGGATATCTAGTATCCTCTAGTTATACACAGGAGATAGAGTGTGTATAACATAATGATTCATAAACTACTTATAAATTTAAATAAATAAAAATCACCAGGATAAACATATAGAGTTAGGTTTAGAGGGATTTTTGTATTGTGTAGTGCATCTTTGGACTCTACTGATGTAGTGGAATTTTAGTACATGTCCCGTTTTAGATGTTGACTCCAAAATAGAGTGTTGTAGCCTATGAATTCTGGATTCTTTGAGAAAAAGTTTTCTAGGTAATCTCAATATGTTTATATTGACTCCTTTATCTTCCCATATGTTCTTCATTTTGAGTTCATGGGTTTTGGAAGTGTGCTCAGAAGTTTCAGGAGTTATTCTCTGTTTACACACTTTCTTTTCTTACTTTTATTCACTATGTCATTCCTCGTATCCTGAAGGATATATCTTATAAATATTTTATACATTGAGTTCATGTATAAGGAATAATCTCCCAACATTGATTTACATCTTATTGCCCCCTAAATATAATACAGACAACATTAAAAAATGCTAGAAACAATATTTTTTCTAAATATGAATGATGGATATTAAATTGAATTAATAAAATATAAAACAATTTTTTATGACTATCAGTGAGTCATAATTATCAGTGATTCATTAACATCAGTTTTTCAGCATCAGTCATTCAGCATCTGTGAGTCTCTGTATAATTGAGTCCAATTCATTGGTGTTAGCGGCATTGGAAATTGGCGAGTCATTTGTACTATCAGTCTATCTGGGCATCAGTGAATCGTCATTGATGACTCATTTTAAACTATTGGTGTGTCTCCCATCAATTAATCTTCCATTAGTAAGTCCTTTGAACTATTGGTGCATCACCCATCAGTGAATCGCCTATAGGTGAGTCACATAAACTATTGGTGTGACCGATCGTAAGTGACTAATCCATAGGTTTGTCGTTTCCTCAATTAGTGAGTCCTTTATCGGTGTCTTCTATGACTGGTGAGTCCTCATAGGTGAGTCAGCCATTAGTGAATCCTTTGAATCAGTCGGTGTTAGAGGCTTTAAAAACATAAAAAGTGTCATTCTTATACAAAACAGTTCCAGATTAAGTGAAATTCATAATTTCATCTAAATATACACTAGTAAATACATTGAAACATAAATATACATAATTTATTGACTTATTGAAAAGTATTACACCATTTGACATACTCTATTCATTTATAAATAGTAATTTACATGATTATCATTACATAAAACATAATATGTGATTTATCATGATTTTTAAATTGGCATGATTTTGGATTATTGAAACAAATATCTCACAAAGTGTCCAACAATATCCCCCTTTTTGATTATAAAAAATCACGGCATTGTTATTGTTAAGGAATAATAATTACTTGACATAACATACTAGAAATGAATATGGATGCTTAATATAACTATAAAGTGTTTCCTTTTATGCCCCCCACAATAATTTTATCATAATGGTATATAGAAGCTTCCCTTTAAGAGACTTATATCAGAGAACTTGTATTCTATCCCTTAGTAATTTATCTTAATGTATATGTTGATTACATTTAACCTTTGTTATGCCAGAGTGAGCCTCAAACATAGGTTACGAGGTTATTCCATAGATGTTTTTATTATACCATCCATAGATTTATCCGCCTTTTGGGATTAGCAATTATGTGAAGAAAAGGATTATGAAAAAAACATAAAGAAGAATGAAACATATTGAAGTCAAATTGAGATTAAATAAAGTACAAAGAGTAAAACCATAAAAATACATCATCAAACTAAAATAAAAGTACAAATGCCAATCAAAGATTAATCTATAGCTAATGACTGAGATATTGAGGTGCTTTCCCTTTATCTGTAGGGTCAAGAAAGGTTTTAGAAGGTGGTGTTGTAGATGTTGGAAGGTCTTATTTAATGGAAACACTAAGTAAAGAAATGCCTATAAGAACATTAGTTGCAAGGCTTGATCTCCTCTCTAACAGATCACAAAATTGAGGTTGTTCTTAGATTACTAGCCTGAACTTAGATAAGGATTGAGATACGTTAATCTGAGTAGGGGGAAGTGAACCAGGTCCAATAGAAGTATCTACAGGGACCATTATAGCTTTATCTAACATGAGTAGTTATGGCTTCACAAGTTTGAAAAAATCATTGATGATTTCACCCCCATATTGCAAGGACTTTTCAAATCCTCCTTCTTCTCCTTGAACTTCACCCAGGTATGTGTAAAATCATTCAATTTGATCACTTGTCTCTTGAATGCCTCAGTCACCTGCGGTATCTTGTGGTTCTGATATAAGTACTTAATGTTGTTATTTAGATCAATCTTGGGGTAGATTTTAGCAAAATACTTGTCCACTTTTTCTCTAATCTCATTTTGAGCACCAGAGGATTCATTTGAACATTGTATAACTATATTATAAATAATTCCATTGTTCTTATACACCTCAATAGGGGTCTATTAATCAAGTTCACTTGGAATGGAGCGTATCTCTTCTCGGATCACAATCCTGAGGGACTCCATATCAGCAGAAGGACATGTAACTTTAGAACTAGATGCACTGGAAGTCATATTTCTAAGACTCTCCTTCACAATTATCAAACATACATTCGGTATATGTGTAAAAAGGTTCCTAATAACCCTCATAACACCACCATGTGTGGTTATAAAATCATTGGATAGGGGTACTAATTTACTCCTCATTTTCATCATGTTTTCTCCCAATACTCTGTTATTTCAAATAATGGTTTTGGCTATAGTAATTAGGTTCAGATGTATCTCTTGAATCACCATAGAAGAAATAATAGAAGAATACTCCTACGATATACTAAAAAATTTAGAATATTAATTTCGAACTCCAATAAAGGATCTAAAAAATTAGGTAATTTCATCTTTGAGTATATAATGATCTGCCTTGGTGACTCAGACACTAGGAATAATGGTACAACTGGCTCATCACTGGAATGAAAAATAGGTTAATTACAAGAAATAGGTTCCACATCAGCTTGTGGAGTAGGAGGAACTACCATATCCTCATCTGAATCATAATCAAGCCCAAATAGAATATATCCTATATTTCTATTGTGCTCACTAGAATAGGTTCATTATCTAGGCTCCATAGTATCAATTCTTACTCTTATTCCTTAAGGCAAAAGAAAAATCTAAGCTTTATCTTATTCTTCTTGATCTCGAGACAAAATATCATTCTGAGGCACTGGTATATTCTGAACAAGAGCTTCTTCTTGAAATCCATCTACTGCACCGACTCCACACACTCTAGGATCTCCCCCATTCTGAAGCATAAGTGTAATTTGATCTTCGAGTTCTTCCTCTTGACCTCTAGACATAATATCATTGAGTTCCTAAATTATGACTTAGGAATCATCAGGGTGGCAATGTCCATCCTAATTTCCATCATCTTCTGCAGTATGATCAACAACATCATGTCGAACAGAAACGACATCAACTTGTCTATCAACTTCATCATCCTATATATGCACAGACTCCTCACTCAAACTATCTATAACTTTTCTAGCTTTTATTGAGTCACTAAAATTCTCACCATCATCATCCTCGCCATTATCGTCATCATCCTGATCATCACTAGACTTACTCACATATACATCAATTCCGGAGACCTCAGTCTCTTCCTCATCTTCATCATTCAATAAAGGTTCTTGAGAAGGTAATTCTAAAGGTGGATTGGCAGGTCCATATGACATGTCTTTTAAGATTTCAGTAATATTTGGGTCACTCCAATCATTTATAGGATACCCCTCTTCTCTTGGATGTTCTGGCTCAACTTTTTCCACATCAGAATATACAACCTCCTCACCATGTTTGACACCTGAATCAGCTTGATCCCTTGGACTCGTATGATGATCAATAAGACTATAATATTCATAAATTTTATTTTCATATGATACCCACATTCTCTTTCATAAGTTATAAAATATTTTCATACTTTTGTAGATGTATTCGTGAAGGAATAATCCACTATAGGAAGTGATCACCTCATATCCATCCTCCACAAATCCAAGATTCTTAAAAATTTTAGAAATAATCCCTGATTAGAATAAACATGTTGTTTTCCTGGAAGGTTTGATCATCTAAGTGATGTGTAAAATAAGTTATCAACACAGATTTACTTTGACCACATTTTTCAGAAACAAATTAGTAAGACATCCCAATACATCAAGGTAGAAAAATCTCTCTTCTTTAGGAAAATTTGGTTTTGGATAAATTTGAAGGGAATTCTGGCCTCTGCATATAATTATGTAGTTTCTTCTCCCCTCGATTCCTCATTTCAAGACTATTATTTTAAAATATTTTCGTTAAAAAATATGAGTTTGGTGGAATATTACCCTGATAGTAAACATATATTCCCTCATGTGGAATCTCTAAGAATTCGGCCTACTATTTGGAAGAAAAATAAATATCATTTTCCTTTTCCATAGACTTCATCTGAGATTCCTCATCTCATTTCAATTTTTTTGCTGAGATATAATTTATCTACTTTATAGGGATAGAAAGGTATCTCATTATCAACAAAACAACTAATCCACCCTTGTGATTCCAAAACATTTAGGAAGAGAGACATTCTTTGACTATAACAATTCAACATATTTTTATTTATCAAGAGTTACTATGTGGATTCCCAATACTGGATTCATAGAACATTAGAAATAACTTCATAATCCTCTCTAACTCTTGGATAATGGCGAATCACATGGTCCTTCCGCCGCACACTTCTTTCTCAACATTCTGAGGTTTTGAGTTCGAATGGGTAGTCAAAAGGATTCATGTAGAGTGGGTAGTTAAAGGTATATGGATAGAAGTAGTGAAGAAAAAGATAATTTTACCATTTTTGGATTTCAATTTATAAAACCATAAAATTGAACAATGGGAAAATTGAAAAAGAATGAATCTGTATCATTTTACTTATAGATAAAAAGATAAATAGATTTACTAAAAACTCTCTATTGGTATTAGTTTTCGTCTAATGGTATCTGTCTCACTTGATCGTCATCACATGGTCAATTTCATTTAATTAGTTTCAACAGAATGGTTTTACTAATAGTTTTCACTAATAGGCTTCACTAATTAGTTTCACATATCGGTTTCACTAATCGGTGTCACAAACTAACATAATTTTCTAAGGGGATAAGGTTAGATAGACATTATAGATTTATAATACATAGTTCATGTATGATGTTTCTCATTCTCTCAGTATTCAAGGGTTTGGTATAAATGACAGAAATTTGATTCTTAGTCCCAATAAACAGAAGAGTTATATCACTTTTTTTATAGTTATCTCTCAAAAATTGATGTTTTACAAAAATATGTTTTGTTCTAGAATGAGAAATTGTATTCATATAAATGTAAATAGAACTTTTATTTTTACAATTTATGGGGATATTTCTGAAATTAAATCCATATTCAAATGAAGTGTTTTTCATCCACATAATTTGTGCACAGAAACTACCCGCATCAATGTACTCTGCCTGAGTAGTTGATAATTTAAAAGAATTTTCCTTTTTTACTACACCATTAAATTAGGGACATAACCAAAAAGTGACATTTTCTGGAGGTTCTCTTTCTATCTAATGTACGCCCACCAAAGTTAGTATCAGAATAGCTAACCATATAAAAATGTTTTCCTCTAGTGTAAAACAAACCTTAATTATATGTATATTTAAGGTAATAGAATTCTCTTTTAACATCATTTAAATGCGACTCTTTTGGGTTTTTGTGAATCCTTGAGCACATACACATAGTAAACATGTTTTCAAACCAATTAGTAGTTAATTAAAGAAAATTCCCAATAATTCCTCTATAATTTGTTTGACTAATAGATTTCCCATTTTCATCAAGATCCAACATGCAGGTAGAAATCATAGGTGTTTCAATACTCTTAATTCCATCACATACATATCTTGTAAAAATATTTTTTTGTGTATTTACAATTATTTATAATAATACCATCTTTATTTTGAAATATTTTAAATCCAAAAAATATGTATGTTCACCCATCAATCTCATTTCTAACACACTATGCATAATTTTTGAAAAATCATTGCATAAAAAATATCTAGGAGAACCAAAATTAAAACTATATATATATATATATATATTTGTGCTATAAAAAGATCTATAGAAATTATTTTTATAAATAAATTAGGATCTGAAACTACTTTTGTAAATCCATTAGAATTAATAAAGTTACTTAACCCATCATACGGAGCTCTTGGAACTTGTTTCGAACAATATAATGCTTTAGTTAATTTGAAAAAATGTTTTGAAAAATGTGTATTTGAAAAACCGAAGGTTTTTTCCACAAAATCATCCTCAATTACATAACCTTATATGAATATACTTTTGACATACATTTGATAAAGTTTAAAATCCATTTTTTCTTAATATAAAATTAAAATTCTAATTGCTTTAAGCATATCTACTGGTTAAAAAATCTCTTCATAATCAATTCCATATTCTTTATTATAGACTAGTGGAACCAATCTAACTTTGTTTATAACTATACTTTCATCCTCATATACATTATTCCAAAACACTCATTTACTTTTTATTATAAAGGTATCTTTAGTTCTATCAACAAGCTTTCAGACTTTATTTCTCTCAAATGGATTAAGCTCTTCTTACATAGCCATCACCCATAATTCATCATTTATTGAATCATTGATATTTTTAGAATAAAGTGGGGATACGAATACATGATTTTGTTCCAGATTTCTCCAAGAAGCTCTATTTTTTTATTCTGTCTAAATATCCAACTGCATCCTTTAAGGGATGTGTTTTAAGGGATCTAGTTGGTCTAGTAAAAGTAGGGCTACATATTCAGGTTCATTACTTTGTTACTGTTCATTATGGCTAAATTTTAGAAAATTTCCCAAACATGATGCATTAACATATTCCACTCTATGATGGATGAATGGTTTTGAATTAATTTACATATTAGACATATCCTCCTCAAGATTCTCTGGTTTATGTGGATCTATTTCATCAATCTTGACATGAGAAGATTCCTCCACACATTTGGTTCTCTTATGAAAGACTATATATGCTTTTCTTGATGTAGAATATCCAAAGAATATTCCATCATCACTTTTGGAGGAAAATATATCTAGATTATCTTGAGTGTTTATAATATAATTTTTACATCCGAAACTTTAAAATAATTTACCTTGGGATCCATATTATTATAAATTTCATAAAGATTTATCTTATAAATATGTTTGATTAAGACTCTATTTATTATATAAAATTCTGTATTAATATCATTAGCAAAAAAGTGAATCAGTAGGTCATATTAATTGATCATAGTCTGGGTAATTTCATATAGGGTTCTATTTCTACTTTCTACTACACCATTACGTTGATGTTCCATAAGGGTAGAGAAGTTATGCCTATAGCAATTTTGTGAAAAAAATTCAAAATATTGATTTTTCAATTCATATCCATTGTCAATTCTTAGAGATTTAATTTTAAGGACACAAAGGTTTTCTATAGTCCTAGCATTCTTAGTAAAATGAGAGAAAGCTTTTGTGAGCTATGAAAAACATCCAAGTATACCTTGAGAAGTCATCTATAAGAACATAAACATAGTTCCTCCCACTGGGACTAGAAACTCTAGATGGTCCAAACAAGTCCATGTGATCTAACTCGAGAGGTTGAGAAGTTGTAACTTCTTTCTTTGGTTTGAATGATATTTGGTGTTACATTCCTTTTTGACAAGGATTGCACACTCTATTGTCTGGAAACTCTAGTTTGGGCATGTCCTTAACGAAACATTTTCTGTTCATTTTCATAAGGGAGTGCAATTTTCAATGCCTTAGTCTTATGTGATAGAGCTAAGACTCTTTGTGAATGGTACCTAGGCAGGAAAAATTCTGTGATGTGGGTGTGTTTAAATTTACAGCATATACATTATCATTTCTAAGATCAGTAAAGCCTAATTTATTTTTTGCAAAAAAAATAGGGCACAAATCATATTTACATTTTAAATTGAATCCAGCATCACATATTTGACATATAATAATCATTTTAAATTTTAATCCATCAACACAAAATACATTGGAAATTGAAATAGAGTTAGGGTTTCCAATCAAGCTTAAGACGATGATTTTTCATTTACGATTTTCACCAAATGTGACATGTCCTCCATCAATCTTGATGAGATTATTGACGTATGAGTATTCTCATATCTTGTGTCTTGAGCAGCCATTTTACATGTACCAAAAATTTATATAGGAACTCATAAGGAAATTTTCCTATAAAAAAGTTCATCTAAGAAAATATTTTGGTACCCATATTTTTCTTGGTCCAGAAACATTAGTAATAAAGTCTCCAAAATCGCACAATTGTCTTATAGGTTTCATATATGTATAATATAAACTATTAGAAAAATAAAAATTACTTGGTCCAAAAAAACATGATGCGGTAAAACATTTTTTAGAACTGGAACTTGCAATAAAATCTTGTTTTTTAGATAGAGAAGAAAAGTTTCCATATTTTGTTATAAAATGTGTTTTTGATAAATTTCTCTATCCGGGATGATATCCTATTTTAGTTGTATACATATTATCTAACTAAATAAAAATTAATTGATTAAGTGTGTTTTTACCATTGGTAAACTTTTTAGATCCCTAATTAATTGATCAGTGGACAAATTTAGGTCATTGTTTTCCTATAGTAGTGGGGAATTGTTCTTTTTCTAAATATTAAGTTCAGATTTAAAATTTTCAGAAAGTGAATTCTATTTTTTAATGATTTATACTTATCCTTTAGATCATTATAGGTTTCATCTATAATATTATAACACTCAAATAGTTCATCATTTATCATATTTTCATATTCTTCTTTATCTATAAAATAATAGTCATTAGGTACATAAGAATTTAAGTGTAGGTGTGAGGTATTTTTTTATAAAAGATAAGTTTTCCATATCTTCTTTCACGTTATAAGAATAATAATATTCACTAGATCTCTCCTCAGATGCAGTCCAGGTGGCCTTAATTGCTTTCTGGTATTTACTATATTTATTCTCATAATTTTTTATAAATTAATTAAAGACAATCATCTTTGACATGTCCTTTCCTTTTTCATTCACAGAAAACTATTTATTAGGATTTTTTGGGATTCATCCAATACTTTTTCCATTTCTCATTGTTTTCATATTTTCATTTATAATTATGTCTCTTGTAGATCATTTTATTTTTATAATTTTTTTGAATCTCTTGTCCAACTGGGCCATTTCCCCATCACCGTTTGAAGATAATTCTTTACTACATGTGCTCCCAATAGCATCTTGATCATTCTATTTATCTTTTATTTTTGAAGTGATAGTCTTGATGTCTATAGATTTTCCCTTTCACTCTTACTTTTATGGATTCAACATTAGTTCCTATTCATACATAATTGATTTTCCAATTAGTTCACTAAATATAATTTTATCAATGTTTCATGATTCCATTATGGATATTGATGTCCCTCAACATCTCTCTAGTAAGTATCATAGAATTTTCATGATCTTCTCCTTTTCTATCACAACTCATCCAAAATAAATTATGGTGTTCAAAATTTCATTGAAACTGAGGTACATATCATAAATAGATTCATCAGGCTTCATTTTAAAATTTCCATATTTAATATTATATTTATTTAATCTCTTATCTTCCACATTAGATGATACCTCTTGAGAAATATACAAAGTGTCCCAAATTGCTTGAGAATTTTTAAAACAGAAATGTGACTAAATTCTTCATCTCCAAGTGCACAATATAGATCATTCATTTCTTTAAAATTATTGTTATAGGTGGTCTTGTTAGATTCATCCCAAGGGTTTCTAGTAGTCTCATGGATTTCTTATTTACTTTCAATAGAAATCCTGGTTTCAAATCCAATGATTTCTAAATGTATTTTTATTTGAATCTTCCACTGAACATAATTTGTTCTTTTAAAAAATGGGGTCTATTTGTAGAAGCTCTTTCTAATCTATTTCCCATAATATAATTTATTAAAATATTTCAAAGAGATAAAAATATATTATTAAACTAAATTTTATTATCATTTAAATACAACTAACATCATAATTGAAAATGTTTTCCAAAGCTTTGAAAACTGAAAAACTCTTATGTGCCTCGGCTACCAAATTCTGTTCAGAGTTGAGTACTCAATAGGGGGTGAATTTATTATCTATAAAGATTTTTATTTATAATTGGACCTTTGAAAATTTCCCAAATTTAAAATATTTTCCATGTTAGTTTGTAGTGACTTTATAAGGGTCCTGAATTTTCAATTAATTTCTAAAAAGATTTATTAGTTCTCAGTTATTCTAATCTAAAGGATAATTTAATATTTAAAGCTAACCTACTACTAAAAAACTATTATAAACACTTTCTAAAATAACTATCCGAGTTTGACTTTGTTTTAAACGAATATATTGTAAAATAGTAAAATAATATAACAATAGACAAATTAGAAATTAAAACCAGAGGTTCAGTCTAAAGATGAGACATAGTCGTCTCCACTTGGTGATTACCTAACACCATGAATTTTAAATAATTAAAAAAGTTTGATTCAAACCATGAACTGGGGTTCACAACATCTCATAATATTTTCTAGGTCAACTTGACCTCTAAAACAATTATTCATGGGAAAAAGAACAAACATGCCACACATCACCTCTTATATAGTTCTACATGGGATACAAACAAATAAATAGAGTTTGAGATTGAGGATATCAAGTATCCTCCATTTATGCATAGGAGATAGAGTGTGTTTGTAACATACAAATACACAAACTACTCATAAATTTAAATAAATGAAAACAATAGATCTAAATATGTAGATTTTGGTTTAAGAGGCTCTATGTGTTGTGCAGTGCAAATCTGGACTTGACTGATATAGTAGAATTGATGTTCATGTCCTCTTCTGGAAGCTGACTCCAAAACAATGTGTCATTGCCTATGTGCTCTGGATTCTACAAGAAAAATATGCTCTGGTTATCTCAATAGCTTTATCTTTACTCCTTGATCGGCCCGTATGTTCTTCCCTTTGAGTTCTTGGGTTTTGGAAGTATGATCTAAAGTTGTAGGAGTTCTTCTTTTTTTAGGTGATTTCTTATGTTACTATTATTTTCTATGTTGTTCCTTATATATTGAATTATTCAGCTTGTAAATAATTTATACATCAAGGTCTAAGAGACAGAATGATCTCCCCATGTGCATGTACCTCATACTGTCCCATGAATATCTTACAGACAACCATAAATAATTTTAGAAACATGAAATTTTTAAAATATAACCATTAGATATAAATTTGAATTCATAAAAAAAATTAATGACTATCTTTGAGCCATAAATATTGGTGAGTAATTAGCATCAATCTATCATCATCTATCTAGAAGCATCAGTGACTCTCTGTATCGGTGATTCCTTTTCATCAGTATTAGTGACTCTAGGCATTGGTGATTCATTTGTACTATTGGTCTATCTCAGCATCAGTGAGTTGTCATTGGTGACTCATTTGGAACTATCGGTGTGACTATCATTAGTTACTCACACATCAGTAAGTCTTGTGAACTTTCTCCTGCCACTCAATCAGGGACTCGCCTGACAATGAGTCATGTGAACTATCGATGTGACCAATCATTGGTGACTTATCCATCAGTGTGTCGTTTGTTCTATCGGTGAGTCCTGCATCGATGTCTTCACCCGTGAGTCCTCATCTGTGAGTCATCCATCAGTGACTCTTCTGAACCAGTCGGTTTTAGAGACTTTGAAAAACATACTAAGTGTCTGTCATATACAGAACAGTTCCAGATTAAGTGAAATTCATAATTACATGTAAATATACACTTGTAAATATATTGAAACCTAAATATACACAATTTATTGACCTATGGAAATTTATTATACCATGTGACATACTATATTTATTTATAAATAGTCATTGACATGATTATCATTACATAATAAATAATATGTAAATTATCATGATTTGTAAATGGGATTGATTTTTTATTATTAAAATAACTATCTCACAAATGTTATAACAGTAGATATCCAGTGCGTGTAAACCAACATGGACACATGTCATCTTGTAGGTCATTTTAATTTTAAAAACCCCATATACTATTTATCTTTTCCATCGTCTATGATGATTCCTTCTAATTTTATAGGTTCACATGAAATTCACCATGAATACATCATCGACACAACACTATACACATACACCTACCATCGAGGAGTTTTTTCCAAATGGGACCTCATCCATTGGTTTAACCCTCCCTCGATATATTTTATTTTTCATTCAAAGTTTCTATGTCACTCTCTCCCTCCTTTGTTGTAATCACCAACATTAACCTCTATAGGTGTGATTGGTAAAAGAAGCACCATGATTCCTTAATGGTTTCTAAGACCTGTCATGGTCACTGTAAACAAACCCTATCCATGGATCCTCCATCGTCTTCCATGACCAAACAATTAACACCCTACAACTCTTCAAAAACACTCCCTCCATTACTATGACTTTCCTCCATGTGAAGACATCCACATGAGATTGAGTTGTTCAAATCGAGCTTCAATGAATACACATCCCATATGTTTTATTCATTATATCAATCATTGAACTCCCTCTATGAAGGATTGATGTAGCACCACACTCACCATGTCATTGAACTAGTTTCCTTTTCATCTCCTTCAAAAAAATTTATACACCAAGGTCCAGCCGTAGCGAAATCATGATGATCTATAGATGGTTGGAGACAATGAATATATCATTTCATCTTAGTCTAAATCCCTGAAATTCACCCACACCAACACATTTTTCACATTTATATAAATTTTATTATAATTTTATCATAATTATATAAATATATTACACAATTTTAATTACTGAATTTCAATTCCAATTTTTTTATAACATTCATTTATCATTTTAATTAATCCACAATATGAATTTATTTATCACCCACATTGTCTATTGGGTTGTATTGATCACATATAAAAAATTTTCATAATAAAATTAATAAATGATGATTTCCAACATTTAAGCCCATATCTGTTGTGGTGTGGGGTATTATGGATAAATCCAACCATTTGATATGTGGGTTTTTCTAGTTTAATCCCATAGGGGTTTAAGAATATGTGGGATTAACCCAATTAACTTAACCTAACCATTTTTCACTGATAACTATAATTGATCCTCCACCTAAATTTTGTCTTCACAATAAAGTATACTTCATCCATAACTACTTAATCTGCCACCTTTGAAAATTTTTTCTGGCACAAGAGGATCAACATCAGATGAGTATTAGCCCTCAATCCCATATCAATCTTCAAAGATAAATATATTATTTATAAATAACCTTATTTGATAAGTTAACTAACTCAAATAAGTGAGTACCATACTCCAAAATTGAATCCTTCCGTTTATCCAAGGTTAAAATCACTGAGAAATCATATATCACAACGTTTCATGTTAATGTTTTTTATTGAAGGATTTCATGAAAGTTATACAAGTAAGATCTTAAAGAAACAAGGCTTATATAATAGATTCCCACCACTAAACTCCTAGACCCAAAAACCTATATTTGGAGAAACTTACCCTGTTGAATTCTAGAGTTTTTAATAAGAGGAAAATCCTCTCGATCCATTATTCTGAGTCAAGTGGTCCATTATCACTATTAATGGTTGGGGGTTTCTTCTTATTGAATTATATAGAATGTTCCATGTTCAATTATGATTCAATACTAGCTCCTTGTCCAACGGATTGGGTGATTCAATCTATATTTTCCATCATTATAGATTCTTCCATAGTATTTTACTATGGGGATCACTCCACAACATTCTCAATAGAATTCAAATATGGCCTTATTAGAGGATATATCTTCTAAAAGTCATAGAGAAAGAAAAACAAAAAAAACATCAATTCCATTATTACTAATATTATTTTAGAGAACAAAATCCAAAATCCAAAACATAAAAATAAGGATGCAAGAAAACACTATAATTCCTATTGTGATTCAAGTATTTCTGTGAATATAAGTGGTTGAAGAACACTCCCACACTACCTCAAATGTTTTGAAAATCCGTTGTATATTATATCAATAACCCATAAGAAGAAGAAGGTTATACTCAAGCATAGATGTAGGATTTAATGATAACATGACCATTTGATGCTAATTTGTAACAGACCAACCCAGTTCATCCCTTAATGTCACCCAAATTGGTTCACAACATGGATGGAAGCCCATTTAAAATTACCAAGGGTTGAAATTAGCACAAAGGTAACATATAAAGGAATTTTTGAACGATTCTGTCCTTATGAGATATATGATAATGTCGAGGTAATCAGACTATCACATCTTATATCTGAATTTTTTTTTAGTCAAAATCACTAAATTGTAAAGGTAACATCAAAATGTTGTATAAAAAGTTTTAAAATATTTAATTAAAATTCCATCAATATAAAATTTGATGTAACCTATAGTTCCACCATCATGTGAACAAATTCCCCCACCATTCTTACCCATTATAAGGAAACATGCTCCAATAGATTCAAACTCTATATTATTCTCTTCCAAATAAATATTCATATAAAACCAACTCTAGAAACACCTAAAGGAAAAAATTATGGGGTGAGGACTAATTCTCAGGAGGGTTCCACTAAGAATATAAAAAAAATTATCCAAAAGTTTCTTTTATTCTTTCTATTAAGAAATTTCTAAAATTGAGAAATCATTTCTTTTATAGATTGAATCATGATTTGGTTTTCTTTCTAAAAACATGTCAAATATGAATAAAAAAATATGACCTAACATACAACCATGAGGTGATAAATATAAAAGGATTCTTAATTTAGTATATGTATTATGCGTGAAGATAAGAATATCATCTAAACAAGCATGTAATGTATCATTGCGGAACCAAGGGGAAAATCATGACGGAAGGTTTCACACAACTCAAAGAAACATGAAAAACTAGCCAAAAAAATTGAACTATAACTCAGTGAAACTTGGTTCTTCAATATAGGCAACCCACTAGTTCCTTGACCTCCTGATAACCTACCATAGTAATAGATTACACCACAAGGGCTCGCATATATATATTTTTTTCTCTATACCCCATGTTCTTCTCAATGTGATATTACTATATCATTATTTTAAAGAAACTAAATTTATATTTTATAAACAATTTACATGGAGATGTCATTTCATTTCCATTCAACATGTTTATAAAACATTTTCTATATAGACACCACACTCCTTTAATTCATGAAAAATAATTTAATTTTTAAAACCACAATTGGGTAATTTTACCGAACACGTCATGTGTATTAAAATAGTTTAGAAAAACATTCATTGAGAAATAAGTTCTATATCCATAAAATATAAAATTAAATTCTCATGGATTTAAAATCATTATTTTTATAATTCATCACCTAATAGAATCATTATAACATAAGTCATTCTTTGGAATATACCATATGACTGAGACACCTACCTCAACATCAAATAAAACCTCAGTTCCTTGGTAGTAGGTGATGGGAAATGTGTTAATATGGTCCACATGAGACATAATATATGAATAGAAGGTCCAAGAAGAAGGGATATATACTAAAAGACTATTTTATATAATAAAAAAAATCCAAAAATCTATCCCAAAACATGTAATATTATTAATTTATCCAAAGGAATAGGATTGATCAGTTCAATATAGGGAAACCAAGTCAAGAGAAGCAATAAATCCCTTAATAAAGGTTATGTTCTACTAGAGTAACCTAACCTAGAATATCAGGAATAATTTAGGTCTTATAAAAACTAGGAAACACTATCATTATGCCCTAGTGTTTCTAACAATGTTGTTTCATCATCACCTAGGATACTGAAAATAGGTTCCAACCACAACCTAATATATAAATTTCGATTGTTTTGGACAACAATGGACTATTCTTTGATAGGGTGTGGTCTCTATGCCCATCGTCGAAAGAAAGTCTCCCATCAAACTCTCCCATAGGATACAACACACCGAATGTGTGGTGGAAATATCTATTTTACATAAGAACCCCAAGGGCACACCAAATCATCCACTATAGTCCTTGTCCTCTCTATTTTTCTCCAAACCACCCAAACCAAATTTATAAGACACTTTGAACTTCAAAAACATCAAAAAATAAAAATACAAGGTCAAAATAGGCTTTTTAAATTATTCTATATACTAGGGTGTGACATAATGAATGAGGAATAATGTTTTTTTGTGACAAACAAATCATATAAAATTAGATGAAATCACTTCTTATACAGGATAATAGAAACCTCACCTGGAATCTTGGTCGTATGAGTAAGTCCTTGGATAATATGAGAGTGAATTTATTTATAGTAAGTGAATGTACAAAAATAATTATATTGGATAAATGTCTTCTAATGCAACACATCATTTATCAATACCATAAATCATTACAATCAACTCTTGTTGAATCAATACTCCAAATTTTTAGTTTATTCTCACAACTATCAACATCATTATACACTCACACATAATATTAGAAACATAATAAACATTTAAATTCTTATGTGAACACACCCATAGCACCCCCAATTCAATTTATTTTCCATTAATTCACACATAACTATATTTTTTGAACTATTATTCTATAAAAACGTAATTAACTTGGTAAATATTTTGTACAAATGTATTTTTGCTAAAAATACCAAACTGTACATTTTTCATGTTCCAAAGGGGTTCTTAGTGACTCTTTTTATCATTATGATACATATGAGATAAGTTTTCAATTTCTATATTATGGGGGGGTAACTCTCCCATAGGGTGATGTATTATTCTCCCATCCATGGTGTTAGAACTCTTATAACAGATATATATTTTCTCTTGTGAGGTTAAATTCCACCATTGTAGTTAAACTATATATGCAAGATTCTTTGGTGAAATTTATTATGGGTTCTCTTAACCTAATACATTATTTCATAAAAAATACATTATTTCTTCCTTATATATTAGCCCAAAATATTAGATAAGAATTGATCCATCTCAAATGTATATCTCTTGATAATTATTTAGATTATATACATGGGTTCAACTTCATTAGTTACTCTAATGCTAGTTTTGTGACTGGAGGTCAAGACAACGTCATTATGTTAGATTGATTTATTATACTACACTATTTTATGTAATCATGAAGGATTATTTTTCCCCTATGAATTCATGTATAGTTATATTGTTCACATTCTGATAGTTCCTGAGGAATATTAGGCTCCCTTTTCTCAATAAGATTTTATCATGGTGTGGTTAGGGAGTGAAGTCAAAACATCACTACGTAGTTAGTTATCCCAATCCTTTAGGTATATCTGAGTTGTATCCTTCTATTTTTAGTTATGAGTTAACTTTTTTACCATAACTTTATTATCAATCCTTGTATATATATTTAGAATCAACCCTGAATGGGTGTTCATGCGCACATGTGTTGTATCTATGATGAAGGTGTAATGTTAATGGTTGATGTGGGATGATATGGATATGGAAGATGGAGTTCTTATTGGTACTTGATGATGGTAGATAATATCATATTTTGTTTCAACTATTATTGTGATGATGATTTATTTCCATTTGGTGGTTTCTATCATGTTCATACACTATTTATGTCCCATTTTTAAATATTTATAGGGAATTAAAATGTATTATTCATAGATGATTGGAGAAATATACCTTCATTAATAGTTTCATATGGAGGACGATGAATTTATTATGGTGTTTATGGTTTTTGAAATTATTATATTTTAGATATGTGTATTGATTCATGTTTCCCATAGGATAAGAAATACCATGTTGTAATATTGCTTCTTAGTGATATTCACATGTCAATGTCCTATTAGAGGCCCCCTTGGGGTGGAACAATCGGTATATCTATAAACCATGGAGGATAAACAATTGTTTGGGTCATTTCATTCATTATAATTTTCATGGCATTATTTAGACGATTTATTTTTGAAGGAACATTAGTCTCTAATCATGTACCCAATGTTATTGTGTTTGTTAATGACTTGGTGAGACTAAATTTATCCTTAAGGTCATGATCTGTCTATGGAATTTATTATAGGTTTATTACTACAAAGGATTCTATAATATTATTGAATTCAATAAATGGTTACCCTATCTCCTTAATGTTTGATGATAGATATAATGAAAATTGGATGTCCAAACATAATATTCATATGATTTTCAGAAGGAAATTACATTTTATGATAGGAAAAGTAGATTGAATGGTCCAATTTTCTGCCCAGTCTATTGAAACATAAATAAGGTTTCATTAAAAGATATTATCCTCTACATGTTGGTAATATATCTTAACTATAATATTCTAATTCTATTTTTTCATTGAATTTGAGGAAGAGTTAATGTTGTTGGGGAGGATAATGAAAGGATGAGGGGAGGTAACCAAGTGTTGGGACTACACGAAATAACAAGTGTTACTACATTGGGTACTTGGTGGAATCCTAATGGTTGAAAATACACTATCAACATGAACAAATGCATGGTGAATCTATATCCAATTCATGAGGGAACTACATACGATGTTTTTATAAATTGGGTGTTTTATTACTTTTAACACTTAAATTCAACCCTAGAAGCCATATTTAACATTATCTAGGCTTGAATAGATCATGTTAAATCACCAATGGATATTTACCTCCCCCCTCCATCATCTCAAATGAATTCACCTTTGTTATTGGTTCGTGCTTCTTATGGTTTATTTGAAATCTTAAAATTTAGGGATTGTGATTATTAAAAATTATTTGTAATATTCTTCATCATGTTAATACATGGGTTTATATTAAGTGGATATAAAGTAAAATTATCATTTCATTTTACAAGCACTCTTTCTTTTAATGGTAATGAACTAAATCCCAAGTAACTATTATCATGGGAAATTATATTAGTATTATATTTGAATATTATTTTCTCTTTAACCTTAAATAATATTCTATATTTTTTTCAAGTAGATAAAACCCCTTATCAAATCATACTCTTGAAATTTGGGCCTAGTAATGGTTTGGGTCAAAGATTTCTTAATAAAAATAGATTAAATTCATAAAATTAAGAATTTTTAAAATTTTATTACATGGTTTTAATATTTTTTTCTTACTATGTATTATTTTTATCATGTTGTAATTTTTAAACAGCATGATATGGGATTTAATTTTGTGTTTGTTTCCTTATTATGTTAAAAGTGTTGTTCCTTTCAAGAGGTGAAATAAAATGATGTATTATTCAAACCATTCTACTTATATCCTTGATTTTGCGTAATTTTAATTTTAATATGTGTTATAATTATACATTATATGTTTTAACTTGAATTTCTATGTTTTTATACATGGTGAGTATCATATTCACATCTAATATTTTGTTATATTAGTTTTTGTCCAACATGTTTAGATGTTATTATTTAGATGGATAAACATTTTATATTGAAAATTGTTATGATTATTGATATAGATAATATACTAACTATATGAGAATAATATGTTATATTTGCAATAGATATATTGTTCATGTATAAAAGATTCATTAACACACCCATTATCATTGTGTAAGTTAATTGTTAGGATGGGCTCACAATGATCATACTTATTATACCCATTTACCTCTTCTTGAAGGAAAATGCCACAGTATTCCCCAAATATGTATTCATGGTTCCATTTATATATAATGGTTATTACAACCTAACATGGTATTAGGTTTTTATATTCAGTATATCATTTTTCTAAAATAAGGATGAATTAGGTATATCATGTATGGATCCTTCTAGTATATGGAGGGTTTTTATCTTAGATGTTATGTATGACAAACTGCTCTGATAGTGAATTTTGTTTGTTGTGATATTTATCTATCTAACATTATGTTTTTACAACATAAAAAGTTTCTTAGGAAAGTTACATAGGTGCGGGATAGTGGTGGACTATAGGTATTAGATACTATCACCATGTATGTTCACCCATGGTACATTTGGAAAACCCATTATACATGATTGAGTTGAGGAAAAGGACCTTGATCATGGGAGATAGTTTCACAAGAGGGTGTAGTTAGGATGGAGTATTTTGTTCCTTTTGATGAATGATTAGATCATATGTAAAAGGGTGGTCCGTAGATATTATAAAGATATATTCTATGGATTGGACTTCTATTTTTTACCTAGGGGAATGTTTGGCACCATTACATTCTGTGTAATCATTTAAACTCTTTTTACACTTTTTTTAAAAACCAAGGGTGTTGGTTTTGTGGTTAGAATATATGAAATTCATGTACTTATACTGATTATATTTACTCTTATACAATTAGATTAATTTTTAGGTTCCACATTATTTGTGTGTTGTGTGTCTCATCATATACCACATGTTCTGAGTGGTTGTGAAAAAATTATTGTGAAACATTTTAATTTATTGTTTTGATTAAAGAGGTAAACCATCTCACCACTTAGTGTTATTCATATTTTCAATTTATACCATCATAAAGTTATTGGGTGGGGAACATAAGGTGTTATGATGGATAAACTTGAGTGTCGTGTGATTATTTACGTCACAGATGTTAAAAAATGGTATAATATCTCAGTAAGGGATCTCGGGTATATAACATGAGAGTATCAAAGAGTTAAGAAAGTTTGAACTTAGAAAATGTCAAATAAATAGGCCTCTCTATCATAGTAATGTTTTTAATTGAAAACTATTTTTCCAATTGAATTTAAGGGAGAGAGGAAAGGGTATATTACAATTTTGAGTGTCTTTTTTGGGAGTAGGATTCAATGAAAATATATTATTTTTTATAGAGTATTCCAATGAAGGGGGAATTTTTCATGAATCCCAATAAAATTTTTTAAACATGAATTGAAACACAGTTGTGCACCCTTGGTTTATCAATCGAGGAGGCCACTCACACAACACTATTTTTCTGTTATAACAATTTATTATAAAATAAAATAAAATATAAATGATAAATACTACTATAGTGGGGGTTTATAATATATATATGAGATAAATATAGATATTTAAAATTTTAAAAACATGAATATAAAAACATAGATGCAAAGTAAAATAATTTTTAAAAAAGATGATATAGTTTTCCTCTGTAGTTCACAGTGATGAAAATCAGTGTTATTGAAAGTATAATTATAATTATCCAATTAAATATAGAAAGAAATACATATCACTCTATACCCTTATATTCTAATTATAATTATCCCACTTTTAGATCTCTATGTACAAGATAACACTATACCTAAAATCAATAAGGATACCACTTCACTGACCAATACAATCTAATCCAAAATCCACTATTTGAATGAATTAAATACTGAACAGATAGAATATATATGAAATAAATTAAAAAAATAATATTTTGGGGATAATAGGGTGATTTTACAGTACTCTCAGTTTAACCACCACTAAAATCTTATAACATAATATGATAAAACATTTAAGTATAAAATAACTAAATAAAAATTAAAAAAAAAATTATGTTAGTTTTCTATCCACAATATAGATGATAAATCATAGAGATAGAACACAAAAAACAGATACACATTGGAAAGAAACCTATTATTAATATAATATATAATTTAAGTATAGAAAAAATAACATATATTTTAAGGATTAATGAAAATATTCAATTTGGGAATATCGAAATATATGTTAAAATGGTAGGGCTGTATTTTTAATATTAGAAGTGTTTTATTATTGGTCCCGGTGACTAGAATAAGTTCATGGGGAAATAATTTCACACATGTATTGTTATTCCCATGATATTCTTCCAATTAAAAACAATAATGGATTCTTAATTACATGAATAAAGATGAAACAATAATTTTGAAGTGAATTATCCTATATTAACTATTATTAAAATTCCCCCATGGCCTTTAAATATTTATATTATCATTAAATAAATGAACGTGTTCCATTGAAAAGGAAATAATATTTTAGATGAGATGACCATGGGATGCTTCCACACCATGGTTATTGAAATTTTTTCTATCTTTATTACAATTCATTCCTTTGCAGCATGACATATTATAACCATCGGTGGTAAACTCTAATTTGGTATTGGACTAAATTTAAACTTAGCCTATTCACATTGAAATGGATATCTTCATGATGCAGCCTTCGTCATATCATATTTTTAAAGGACCATATCATATGTGAGAGCTTAGAAAAAATTACCTTAAGCATAAAATCTTATGCATCACCATGTGTTTATTGAAAATATATTATGTGTCATAGAAAATATACATTCAAAAACAAAAATATTATGAATTCGGTATAGATCTAAAGTAGTTAACTATAACGTATTATTCACAAATCCGCTAGGGGTAAGTATAAATTTTTAAACATCACTTGTTATTTTAAAAATATCTTACATATCATTTAGAGGAAAAGGAAAAATACTACATATCGAAAAAAATATGTAGAGATAGTAAAAAATTACATATACCAACATTTAGCAATTTTATCTAATTTTCAGGACAATATGTTATGCATGCCCATCCTTTTACACTTTTATACTTCAGCTTCCCAATGATACTATTTATCGGTCAAACAAATATTTATCATGGATTTTCATTTCAAATATCACACATAATATAAAAATATGTTCTGTATAACATGTAAATCCAAGACTTTTCCATTTTCACAACTATCCAAAAATATTTAATATCAACACTACTTCATAATTATCTTACAAGTTTACAAGGTTTCTTCATAGTCTCTTCTCTATGACCCCATTATATGAAAAAATAAAAAGAAAAATTAATGTATTAATTTCCAGATAATATCAAAATATAAATGTTGTAATTAAAATTCACAAAACAATATGTTTTCATAATAAATTGAAATTTGTTTCAAAATACCAAAATATATGATAATTACCATTAAATGATAAAATAGTGTGATTAATACATTTAAATTATATGTAAAAGTTATTAAATTATGACCTTCATAAATCAACGACTCATAAAAATTACACTAACGATAGAAAATTTACACTATGGTCAAAAAATATATTCCCAAGGTAAATGTGGCATCACTACTCAATTATCATTTCAAAATAAATATCATTACATGTAGATGTATTTTAAATTTATAATTACAAATCTAATGATGAAATTTCATTAAATCACATCCTAGCCTCCATGTACATTTCATACCTACCACCATATAAATATATTTATCTCTTAGTCATGGAATTTTAATCATTTTTCTTTCTCTATAAGATGAATAATATATTTAGTCATGATTTTTCCTAGTATCTTTAATTCATAGAGTCGTGAAGTGTGTAAATAATAGAGAAATTCATATGGGTATTTCTTTGGAAGATGTTTGGATGGTTTAAAATGTTAAAAACAGCAGTGATATAATGAGGAATGTTTTTCTTGAAAGTGTACTAAATTTCATGATAACAGTTTTCCTCAAGAAAGGTATCCACACTACCCTAGAATTTATTAAACTTATAAAACCATTTTTAATCCTTGGGTTCTCTACAACATAAAGCATTTTAATGGAAAAACAATCATGTTTTTTATTCTCATCTCTTCCCAATAATTCCAAAAATAATTGTATTCATTGTTTTCATATATATAATTTCTACAAGAATATACATTTTTAATAATAAAAGAATATTTTATCATTAAAATGTTTTCTGAACTCCCAACCCTTCATTTGGTGGATATTTTTCTTATCCTTACTTCTCCCAAAACACAAATTTTCTCGCATAAATATTATAAAATGCAGAAATAATTTTCATTTTCAGATCCTAAATAGTTTATACAGACGATTTTCATACAAAATATATTCCCCCCCCACCAAATGTATTTTATCATTAATAAAGAGTTATCTTTTATACATTGTTGGGATGGTATTAATTACTGGTAATGTTGTTATCTTTAAATGTAAATAATGGAAACTGTGGGATTAATATAAATTTTGGTTTTGAGAGAAGGAAAAAACATTTGTTAAATGTATAAAGGGGATATAAATTTTTTTCTTAAATCACATTTAACGCAATTAATAAATTAAAATAACTTTTAAAAAGATAAATTAGAATGTTTTTTATCTCAAAACCTGACTCAAGACAGTAAATAAAAAGATAAATGTTAATAATATGTGAAAAGTGTTTAGAAAACACTTGGGTTGAGCAAGAATAATAATATTGGATAGTATTGTTGGACATATGTTTTATAATCAATCAATCTTCTTTATAATATAAAATTGGAAATCTAGAATGAAAAATATATATCAATAGTAATCTAAATACTTAAATATTAAAATTAATTATTTGTAAAAATATGTAGATGGTATGAATTTCTCAAATAATTTGATCAACATTAGGGATAATAAAAATAGAAAAATAAAAACATATAAAAATACTAAAACATACTGAAATACCCCCACCCACACTTGAAATTATCTACCATTAATTTATGCTCAAGTAGATTAAAAATAATTAGTCAAAGAAAAAATGAAAATGAAACACACAACCTGATTTTATTTTGACAAGTGGTGACCATGAGTTATTCTCCAAGAAGACTCCACTTTAAACCTTCATGAAAACAACAAAAAATGATAAATATATTGAAAAATAAATAAATAAATGAGAAGTAACAAAATACGATGTTGTTTAAACCCCCAAGTGTGTGATATATTTTCTACAATCAATAGTTATGTAGTGAGAGTATTTTATCCCTAGTATAATAGTGGATATGATTTCTTTTATATAAACTGTTAGAAGATATTCTATTAAATTCTCTTAATATTTAAATAGTTAAAGAGAATCATATTAGTAGTTTAATTCTCATCCATCCTCTTAATTTTTTTATAGATTGTATAGTTGGGGGAGGAAAAAAGTACAGGGCCTCTTCTTTTTCCAATATTTGTGTGATTTTTTCACTAACGTCCAAGGCCTGATCATTTGTTTATGTATTAATTTTTTTAAAAAATATAAATTCTTTGAAAATATAAATTTTAATATAATTAAAACTATATGAGTCAGTATTATTTTCTTCCCATTAAAATTTTATAGCTTGTGATGTTATTTCTTCTAGAAATTTAACTAGTAACTCAATCTCATCTAATTAATATTCTTCTCTGTCACCAACCTCCACAGAAGCTGATGTGGTAGGTGAATCTATAAAATTCAAAATTTTTGGAGGTAATACTTGATTATTTATTAGTAGAATAAGATAAAAATTAGTTTAAGTATATATTATCTCTTCAAGTAGTATCTAATTTAATTTATACTTCCTCTATTCCTCATGAAAGTGGATTTCCTAGGATGGAGGTGTGTCCCCAATTTCGTCCATATTTTTTGAAAATTACATCATCTCAATGGTGTTTTAATAAAATTCCAAAAACAGGTAGAAATGTGTTGATTTATTATTATTAGAGATGTGCGAATAACATGGAATTTATAACTTGTATAATTAAAGAAATAATCATTCAAATAATTTAAATATCACACACATATATATATACATATATCATTTGGAATTTATTCTTCATGAATGTATTATTTAAATGTGTGAGAGATGTTATATGGTATATCTTCAACTAGTTTTTTCATGTACTCCAAGATTACATCCACTTAAAATGTCGGTGAGATTGTTTTTATTACTTTTATAGCTTTTTTGTGTTGTTTTTCCAACCTTTATGCATTAATTTCCTTCACATAAGTGGTAAATATCGTAATTTGGTTTTTAAAATATTTAATGAATTTAAATTTTTGTTCCACTTAAATCCATAAAGGTTCTTCCCTGAGAGACTCATTAAAATATTTAATATTAAAAGCTTAAGAATAAACACTAGGAAGATACATCTCTGAAAAATGAAATGATGATATGCAATAAAGATATATTTTTTATTTTTAAATTTTATAATTTTTTTATGAAAATATAATGTTTTAATATATATATCTACCTCAAAATTCCAAATTGAATATGGGGATCTATGAACCATAGTATTATACTATAGGTCTATCTCTTGAGGGTTCCACTCACACAACAATATTTTTATATTTTAATTATTTATTATTAAATAAAATATACAATAGAAGGGAAATAATAATATTGTGTGGGTTTAGAAATTTAATTTTAGATAAAGATATATACCCAAACATGTATTAACTTTTATACCATGAGGGTATGTTTGTTATATTCAGATAGTTCTATATATACTATTCAGGGAGAGTGGGAGATTCAGGATAACTGAGAATCTTTTGATTAGAGGAATGTTAGAGTTATCACATTGTACATTTATTATCTTGTTATTGGAGTGGTTGAATCAATGGAGTGAAAAATTTTATTGGTGGTAGAACATTACCCTGATATAATCCCTAAATATTTTCTAGACCTACCTTCAAAAGGAGAAGTGGATTTTACTATTCATCTATTACTGAGAAATAAAACTATCTTAATTTATCTATATCATATAGCCCCTACTAAATTAATTTAATTAATGATATTTATATATGATCTTAAAGGAAAAGGGTTTAGAAGACTTATATCTTCTATTAGTGGTGCTCTGGTTATTTTCACCATGAATATTGATAGGGGTATATCTCTTTTTATAGACTATCATATGATGAAATAGGTAAAAATCAATAAATTTTATCCTTGTCGTATATAATATGATCTATTTTATTAATTAAAAGTTGAAAAGTGTTATTTAAATATTAATCTATGATCAGGTTATCAACTTCTTGAAGTAAGTCCATTGGATATTCCATATATCACTTTTCAATGTCGGTATCAATATTTTGAATAAATGTTAAAGCAATTTTTCTTAAATAATTATAAAATTAATTTTCAGATTGAATGTATGAGGTATTTTATTCATTCTTAGAACCATTCATCATGATAATTTAGTTATTTCATAGGGTGTCATTTTTTCCTTTAACCTGAACTAATTTATATTTTATAATGCATAGAACTACAAAATTATAATGATTATCTATGTAGGATAAGAATTAAAGCCCTGATTTCAAATCCATAATGACAATGGGAAACCTAGACTTTATTCAATAACTAATACCTAATTATAAAATAAAATAAATTTATTAACTGGACTAAGAGAAACCAAATGATGTTAAATGAATATTAAATATTAAATTTTACGATCATGAAATAATAAAGTATAAAATATATGATGATAGTCATGAAGTTATCATTATCAATTTCTATTGAATCACTTTGTTCACATAGACACTCTCAATCCTATAATATCTCATTTTTTGATTGTAAATCACTTATAATTTCCTAATAAAAGGGTAAACAGTAACAAAATTTAAACATAATATGAATGAAGAAAATTTTGAAAGATGAAAGTTACAATTTAGCAATCAAACTAAAAGGGTACACTCTTATTCTATATATAATTCCCATGGTCAATATAAATAGGGATACTTATAATAAAAATATTGATTATAAAAACACATCATAAGAATTATAAAATAGAAAGAAATTTAATTAAGAAAATCCCCCTTACATTTTAAAACCTAGCACAAAAAAACTCCCCCTCATTATAGCCATGAGAGGTATTAAAAAAATTGAACGAAACATGCAGACTTCCTCCCATCAGTTTACATTTGAAGAATCCCTTGGAATTAAATAATTTGAAAGTGCAATGATATTATCTCATTACAAAGAGAATACACCATGATATATTCATGAATATTTATATATTATATTAAGTTACATCTCTATTATTTAATCTGTACTCAAACACATTTTGATACAGGTGAAAACCTAGTGCAAAACTCCCTTTATATCTCCCTAGATTTATCTGCAAAATTTCATAATGATAGATGTTGGATAAATTTATGTATCTATTTTGTGTCTACATTATACGAAGTGAATTTTTATTTATGTAAAAAACAATCATTATCATCAAATAACTCAACTGCTACTTGAAAAAATTATTACACACTTCTAAATCCAAAAAAATCATCTCCATTGTTTTCATGATCAGGACATGAGCTAGATACTTCACGGGGTATATTTGTTTTCCGAATTTCAGAAAGACCTTTATACTTACATGTCCAATGAACCTTATACAATCACTCAAATACTTGTACAAAAAATTCCAGTGATTTATATTCACTTCATCTTATAGTGAAATCTCCATGAACATTTAATGAAGAAACCTTCTTATTATCCTTCTTCAGTGCATGAATTCAAAACATCATCTTCAATATGGAATCATAGGCCTTCACACAAGAACTCCTAGTGTACCCACTGTTAACAGTGGCTTGGTTGGTTGATCTTGGGTGCGCATGGTGTTCACCATTTTTATAAATGTGAATTTGGGCTCCTTTCATGGAGGTGGTATTACAAAAGTAGAAGGCTCAATCTTCCAATGATCTCCCATGCCTGTTCCAATGTCTATAGTGGCATATTCAAGCTTGTATAATTGCATCCATAGTAGTCTACAATAGAGATAACTAGGAATGAAATGGCAAGAATGGTCAATGAGGAAAAACTATAGGCGACATCAAGGCCGATTATGCTGAAAGTTTTCTTAAATTTACAATTAAAAAAAATATTAAATTAAACCTTGGTTAAAATACTAAAACTATTACATAAAGGAAAAATTATCCTCACCACAATTCAGTTGATGTCAATAGGTGTTGAGTTCGATGCCGATATTTCCTTTGAAAAACCTAGACCGATGACATGACAAAGGATGTGAATGGAGTTAATGTACAAAACATATTTCCCCATAATTTTAGATAAAAGTTTTATGCACATTAATTCCTTATATCTAAATTAAGACCAAATATTTTTTTGTCAATAATTCTTTTTACCCAGCCCCCAATAAAAAACCACATGCCCCTTCTCCTCTATCAATCCAGCCATCCTCTCTTTAATTCCACTCCCTCTCTATATAAACTTTTCTGGGTGTTTTATACTGTTTATGCAGCATTTTTTGTGGCCTAAAATATGTGTCAAATTTGTGAAGAATCATTTAGAAATGTTTTTTATTATTTATTTTAAAATTAAATATATTGTAAGTCAAGTATTATAATTTAATAAATAGTTTTTAGTAATTAATTAATAATTAGTCTTAATAATAGATTTATTATTATGATAATTTTTATATTTAGTATAGCATAATTGTTTCCAGTCTTAGTGACATGATTAGAAATTAATACTAATTGGATGAAGAATAAATAATTTTAAAATAATTATTCAATAATAATTGATTATTAAATAACTAATGATTGATTATTGCTAATATAATGATTAAACATTGATTAACTAATGAATAACTAATAATAACATTGGATTAAAGAATAATTAGATAATAAATTTCCATGAATTAACCTAAGAACAACATAGGATCAATTAATGATTAAGTAATGAATTACTAATGACTAACTAAAAATAATATAATGATGAACTATTTAATAACAAATAACTAACTATAATGTATCTACATCATAACTATTAATTATGAAATGATTAATGAGTGATTAAAAAATGAGTAAGGCATAGTTAACATATAATGAACTTATTTTTATGTATTAATAAACTAATATTTGAACCTTTAATAAATTATTATAAACTAATTTCTCAGTAATTATTAATGAATAATTAATTATTCCTTTCTAATTAATTAACTATTAATTAACAATAAATAACTACTTAATATCTATTAATTATTTTATGATTAACAAGGGATTAATGAAATATTAGTGCACAATAAGTTGTCGATTAACTAATGATTAATAATTGACTTCATAATGATTAACTAATGATTAGTATGTGATTACGAAATAGTAAAATAATTATTATTGAGTGACTATTGAATTATTAATCAATGATTAAGGAAATATTAATATATGGATAATTAATGATGAAGTAATGATTCATCACACCTTGTTTAACACTATCTCTAGATATATTTTATGAGATTATTATTCTCTTTATTAACAATTTAACATACTTTTATAGAGATTTAAAATTCTAATATGAATCATAAGTGACATAATTAATGATATTCGAAGATGTCCTAAAATTTTGGTAAATTTTATGATTATGTTGTTATCTATGTAATGAAATCTATATCGGAAAACTGAAAGTGGATGTAGCTCTGAAATGGATGTACCTATAGGTAATAACCTTGAAAAGACCATATTGATCTGGAATTGATTAGGAATAGGGGCATAACAATGGGACTTTCTATACACATGGTTTTACTCTACAATGGAATATTCATTAAATGATTGACACTCTCTGTATAAACTATTAAGCATACCATTAAGATGATTAAAAAATGTACTATAAAACAATAGTGTCATCTTTGAGGGTATAAGAATATGCTCTTTAATTTCAGTAAATTAAATATTTTGTAGTTATCTAATTATAGAAATACCTATCTAGATACTAAAAGTGTATATAGATTGGGAATAGATATACCTATTGGTAACAACCCCGAAAGCACTATATTGATCTACACTCGACTTAGAACGGGTCCAGAAAAATGGGCCTTACTACACACCATGTTTGACACCCCTATAAGATATAAATTAGATGATTCGAAATCTCTTTATAAACTACTACAAGTACCTTTCGAATGATTAAAATTTTTACTATGCCACATTAGTTTCACCATATAGGATATAAAAATGAGTTCTAAAATATCAGTAAAGTAATGATTATATAGTCAATAATACATGAATAATATTCATTGTAAATACAATTTACACTATTATAATATTGATCAATTTTTTTTTCACATATACAATCATGTTTTTCTTATTTATACTACTATTGGAAGGTTATTCAAACCAAGCGATAAGCTTTTTATAGTACATAACAATAAAAAATGGCCAGAAATTTGATTGTGTGGCACTAAGAGAACACAAAGAAAGAATATGTGGTCAGTTAACTATGGGATCTGATCAAGAGATCCATTCTATTAACTATTTACATTTACAATTCCAGAACATGTTGTGTAATTTTTCATTTCCACTAACTGCTGATTAGGGCTAGGTCCTAAAAATAAATTTCTTTTCCCAATGTTCTGATGATTCCATAATAAAGTTATATGTTTGGGTTTTTAGTGTACAATAGAAATATCCAACTTTACGATAATATAGGTATACAAGAGTCATTAAATATGGTGAATCCTAGAAAAATGAGACTATTCCTAATGATTTAGAAAAAGAAAACCAATGTGATGAGATAGGTCTATAGTAAGATTATTTTGTTAATGGAACATAAAGATAAAACTATGGGGAGGATGAGGAATCTATATAAGTTACGGAGGATGTTTGTATAAATGAAATTGTTACTCAACAACCTTAATATACATGAAATCATCAACCCCTCTTCAGATCACGATTGAATTAAATAGAACATTTCCCTAAAGTTGAATGGAACTTTATCAAACCCTCAATTGTTTTTCCTATAGTTATTGGGGATATTAATTGTGAATTGGACAGAACATTATATGATGAAATATATATTTTCAAAAAAAAAATTCCCTAAAAAATCTTACTAAAAAGATATATTATTGAGAGACACTATAAATATTTATTATATGATTAAATCCATAATAAATACATCATACAATGTGAAAACTATGTGGATTATTATAGATTATTCTTGATGGAAATTCTCCGAATTTCATTTGTAGGTTTGATAATTTATAAGACTGAGGTAACTCATACTTTTATTTATCCAAAGATGACACAATATCATAGAACATTTGATGGTGAATTTTTTTCATCTATTATATCTTAGATGATTTATATCTTCCAATATTTCATTATAGACCTTGTTCTAGATAGGATTTGAAATAAAATTGGTTATAATATATTTAATAAAAAGGCATGGATTGTGAATCAAAAGATAATTTTCAAGGTCTATAGTGATTGGGATGACTCATGTAAGAGTTTTCTGCAATTTCTATTCATACTAAGACATAATGGCAGTGTTTCCTTCTTTCATGATATGAATTCTCATTTATTTAATGATTTTTTACTTGATCCATCTCCTGTCAAATTTTGTTCGTTTTTTATTCATTCCTTCCATGAATTTTCATGTTTTATATCTAAAAGTAGTTTATAAAAATTGATGGGATGATTCTATAAATACAATTCATGGGCATATTATTGGTTGCGGAAACAAAAGATGGAAACTGTTCACCTTTTCATCCTGATTTTCTAAATTTGGATAATTAGAATTCTGAAAAATGGATTTATTTTTTAACATCTATCATTATTGTTTTTAGCCACATTCAGATTGTATCTTTAGTATCTAATCAAAATAAAAAATTCATTGAGGCGATTAGTACAAATCCTATTACATAGAGACCCCTGAATTCACATCATCGGTACTACATAAGACAAATTCCTAACTATGTGTGAAAAACATTACGTGATGAGAAAATGAATATTATTATCACTAGGTACGGTATACAATATATTTCAATTCTTTTTATTTAAAAATAATGATTAATTTAATTTATGTAATATATGATCACTTTTTTGTATCATATGAGCCATATTATTGGAGGTTTGAATAATTATTGGAATAAATTTGCATATCACATCAGAGAGTGTATAATTATATGTTGATGATTCTAAAATGAAAATGGAAATTGGCATACGATAGATGAATGATTCATGAAAACATTACCATAAAAATTGTGGCTGAATCAATAATATATTCAAGGGGATTGTCAAGTTTTATATACCTAGAATATTTCATGATTCATTTTGTTATTATCTCAAGTACTATGTTGGAAGACAAAATTGTACTACTGATGGGATTCAATAGGGTCCAATATATGGATGACACTTTCACAAAAATATTTAAAATAAAATTGAATAATATTCTTTTTATCATGTGTTCTTTTTAAATAGATAAGAATTTAGATTGAATGTGAAAAAGTAACAGACCTCACACCTGTTATAGTGGTCATGTCATGGAGGTATTACGAGAAGCGAAGCATTTTCAGTGTTGAAACTTACCGAAATTTCAGTTTCCATGTGCACATGACATTGTCACATGTTCCACTATGTACATATCATGGGAAGTATATTCCAATCCAATGTACCAAATGTATATCATTTTTAACTAGTATGGTGCACCATGGATGTATTTTGGGAAGTTTCAACATTTCCCGAAGCCCAATAATCGGTTGATATTGACACCTGCATCAATATGATGAAACAACAAGGAAGACCAAAGTCACTCAAGATACCGAATAAAATACACTTTCCTAAAAAATAAAGGAAACATTGTATATACATCCTATTTCATTAGGAAAGACTTAAAAATAAACTAAACCATTTCACTAGTGGGTCGAGTTCAGACTCTCATCCATGATAATATATTGCCTCAAATGTGAACTTTTTTATTTTATCAATTGCATGGTGTTAATATAAACTCCATTATTTTTCATATTTATGTGGAGTTACTGAATTTCTTTACTATCAAAAAATAAATTGTTGATAAATTATTAAACCGTTTACATAAATCAGACACAATCTAAGGATTCCTAAATATTAAACTGTTTCAATATAAAAAATTATTCTACATAATTATCTTCCCTTTACAAATAATTTGTACTTGATAAAACCATTTATTAAGAAAACATTTTTTTCATAATAAACCACTAATATTCAAATTATAAGGAATATGAAAAGTACATGTAAGAGGACATGAAATAATAATCGAACAATCCATGGTTACACCATATAGAATACATGTTACCAAATAACCATGAAATATTCCATCATGTGGGAAATAATATATAAATGAATATGAGAACCATTTTGGTTCCCATATATTGATATACAATCAAGAAATGAAATAATTCCAAAATCCATATGTTGGATCCAACCAATATGACATACGTGTGCACAAATATTTTTTTAATGTAAACCCCCTTTAAAAACAAGAGTTTATTTCAATAATAATGGACGAAAAACCAGTTACCTTAAAAAAATAGTTCATGAAAGATGAAAATAATCAAAGGATGTTGAAATAGACGAAAATCTCATTTATAAAAGAGTTAGATATACATTTTAGATACAAGAAGACATTACCTTTTGTTTTGGTAAGAAAAATTTGCTAAAACAATTGGATAAAGAATGATATATCTTACATTATAACAGTCAAAAAATTATAATAACCATAGAATTATATTTAAATTTTAAACAAACATAAGATATATTTTATATTTATTCATAGATATGGATGATGTTAATCTACTCACTGAGTATTATAGGCATGTTTCACATGAGATGCTCATAGGTCATGAGGTTTGTTATATATGCGTGTGTAGATTGTATAATTATCATCATATTCCACCTCAAAATACTATTATACAACACCTATTACATGTTGGATTTTATTAAATCATTGTATCTCATTATAAATGCATTGATCATATCCCCAAAATTCATACACAAATAGATGGAGACCTAATACTCACACTTTCCACTTTCTTGTGGGAGAGATGTACATCCCCTATAAGGATATGGAAGTTATGCTTGGTCTATCTATCCATGTTGTTTTAGTTATAGGACCCACCAATACATACTAGCCAGATATTCTACTACAATTACATTGTCTTGAAATTTTAGGGGATAAGGATGCTACCGATGGCGGGTCACTATCTATGAGATAATTGGACATGAACTTCGTATAGTTACACACTGATGCTGACAAGAAGTCTGTCTTGCATCATGCCCATGAATATATCATACTGCTCATTATAAGGATAATGTTTTTGATAAGTCTAGTATGCATGTACCTATGGTGTATCTGGGGCTAATGGAGGACTTTGAATAGGCTAAAAGATATTGTTGGGGATCTTCATGCTTAGAATACATGTACAAATCAATATTAATTGCATGCTACTCCTATCATAGTGATATTGGGGGATGTTTCATCCTTATTCAGATGTGATAATGAGAGCGCATAATTCATATAACCCCAATTAATGATGATTTATAGCTTTATATATATGTGTTTCATATTTATGTTCAATTAAACTGGTATGATCACTCATAAGTAAACAAATTCCACATGTTATTTTATATATCATGGATACCATATTTTTCTTTATTTGACCAACTTCCTATATACTGCACTAATGGGATTTACAATGATATAAAGATAGTGCATCTCATTCAATTTTAAATTAATGAGTGGCAATATCTGGATACATTCACAATCAAGTTTGGATTTGTCCAGTGTAATCTAGTTCTAGCCATATAGTCAGCAATGCTTCATTTCCGGAATTCAACGAGGAGGCAGGATATCGATCACAACTGAAGACATGATGAGTATCTCATCCTCTCGATAGATATGAATAGTTTCAGATCTAGGGAAATCATATGATTAGATTCTATATATCATAGCAGATTGAGTATGATCTATGGTATATATTAGAGTCTATACTATTTCTTTCTTTATATGGAAGAGTGATTGAATATCTAGTAAGTCAATAAGTTTACATTAGTTTTTTTTACTTTTTTAAAATTCATTTTCAATATCCCTATAGTATAATTGACTATAAAATATTATCCATGTGTCTAATCTGGATGAGGGTAAAATTTTTTTCAAGGAAACGTAACATGCTACAGTAGTGGAGATGATACCAAGGTATCATGTTCTACATGATAGTATCTTTGATCATCCAACTCAAGGATATGATATTCCATGTCAAGGTAATCCTCTTGTAGTTGTGTATGTTGATGATCCATGATGATTATGATGTATAACACATCATGAAACATGTGACGCCTCACCTATTCAAAGGTAGGCATCTCACATTAAGCATTTTAGCTTCATACTATCATGGATTTTCTCTAGGAGGCATGTGATCCATTTATATTTTCATGATATGAACAACTTTCCCATGATATTTATAAACAAAACCTGTATCAATTTTTATTTACCATACATCCACCTTTTATGACTGAGCCTTTTCTTGCCTTATGGTTCCCCCAAAAAATGATGGTTGGTCCTTCCATTTATGTAGTGAGAGAAGGATTAGGTGCACATAAAGAAATCCAGATATCCATCCCACTAATAATTCATAGGAAGACCATAAAATATTTGATTTTCTAGTTCCCAAGGAAGATTCCACTATATCTCATCATACTCCTCCCCAACAAAGAGGTCGATTAACATGATATGGGTGTCCCATTTATACACTATCATGTATGATGGGACCTCACCATTGAATGTTATTTTACTCATTAATTTTTTCCATTTCTATTAACATAAAATATTTGAAACAATAATGTATTTAATATTCTATATGATTGTTTATTTATTAAATATTTGATTTTTTTTTCAGTCAACCACTTTTTACATGTTTATCCACTATTATAATTTTCATTAATATTCTACAAACAATTTAATTTATAAGATTTCTTATATAACTACATTAAAAATAACAAAATTTATTAATTCTAAAATTGGTAACATTAAAATTTTATAAAAGATAAACTATAAAAACAATCTATTTAACACATAAAACATTTCTTAATCATTAAAAAATTGAAAATAAATAGAATTTTATCATTATAGTAAATCAAAATTGAATTACAATACACAAAAATTATTGTTTTAAAACATAGTATTTACGCATTTAAAAATTTATTAACATAAATTATAGTATAATTAAAATTTACATGAAATTTAAAACATTGACTAAAAATATAACAAAATTTATAATCAATGGAATGTAAAAATATTAAATATAAAAATTCAATTATTTATAAAATAATTTATTTTTTCCATTAATGTTTTTTATTATTTTCTTATGAAATTGATTTTTCTTTTTAGTTATTCATTTTAATTTTAGTATGTGAGTCAAATTTCATTTATATTTTCTTTCTACTTTATTATTTATTAACATTTAAATCCACCAAATTGAAACATTTTTATGTTTCATGTAGGTGACTTTGAATGTGTAAAAATTAAAAATATTAAATTCAATATAATTGGTAACATTAAAATATTATAAAATATAAACTATAAAGACAATATAATTAAAAATTAAAATATTTCCTAAACATAAAAATATTGAAAATGAGAAGAATTTCATCATTATAATAACCCAAAATTAAATTACATGACACAAAAATTAATGTTTTAAAACATAGTATTTACACATTTAAAAATATATTCACATTAAATATAGTATAATTAGAATTTAAATTACATTTTAAACATTGACTAAAAATATAAAACAATTAAAAATCAAAGGAATGTAAAAAAATTAAATATAAAAATGCGATCATTTAAAAAATAAAATATATTTCGATTAAAATTATTTATTATTATATTTTTATTAATTTTTGAATTTTTTTCTTTTAAATTATTTATTTTAAATTTAGTATGTGAGTCGAATTTCATTTATATTTTAATTTTAATTTATTATTTATTAAATTTTGAATCCACTAACTTGAAACATTATTATGTTTCATGTAGGTGATGTTCAATATGTACAAATTAAAAATTTTAAATTAAATCTAATTGGAATTTGAAAAACCGACTGAACATAAAAAACCTAATTTAAAATAAAAATTTAATATATATAAAAAAATATTAATTTACATTTCACAAGATTTATTACATAAAAACTGAAAATTTATACTTTAAAATACTAATGGGCGTAATTCTTATTAAGTAATATATAATTATTTACATTCTTACAAATTATATTATAATTATGTTATTATAATTAAATTTGAAAAATTAAATTATTAATAAATATATTTTATATTATTAAATAATAGTTATATTATTAAATATTAACAATAATCAAAATAATAAATAATAGTAACGTTGTAAATAATATAATTATTAATGTAACTATTAAAATCGTAAACAATATAAATTTATATTAAATCTTAATTTAAATATTAATATAAAAAATTTAACTATTAATAATAATGGTATTATTAAACAATTATTTGTATATATATGAATTTAAATAAAAAAACATAATAATATAACGTGACATATGGATAACAAACACTAAAAAACCAATAAATGTGCATAGTCATACGAAATTAAAATAATAAAAATAGAAAAAATAAACTAAAATAAAATTTCAATCTAAATTATTTCATGGAGACACTAATAAAATATTAAACTAAAAAAATATGAAAGGTTATATGGGGGATTAATGCCTTTTTCTTTGAGGCCATGTAAAATACGTTTTGTCGCTTAATTCCATTTGGATCCACCAAAAAACTGGAAAGGTGTCAAAGGATTTAACACCTTTCTATATAATTTTTGAAAAAATGTTTACCAAGGATTAAATTTATATATTTTAAAAATTGTATTTAAAATTACTCAGATGTGAAACAACAATGTTATCATAGATTTTTTTAATATACATTTTGGGGGAAAAAAATTTCACTAAAAAATATAGGGTAAAAAAGAACCAAAAAGTCATTAAAGGACATAACGCCTTTGGTCTTTTCTAGCACGGGACAATGGAATTTGAGCCCTTAATTCTTCTACTATAATTATTCAGGAAAATTCATTTTGGGAATTAATGCCTCTTCCTAAATGAATAAAATAATTATTTTAAATATACAAGTTTTTATATTGAAATTTTTGTTTTTTGTATTTGTTTTATATACATATATATCTAATTTTTTCAACAAAACATAACTTATATTTAATATTGATCATTATTTAAATTTAATCAGTCTAGTATTCGAAAAAAACCCTCACCATGGGCTCCCATGGAGGATTTCCCTGGAAATCCTTTAAATTTTCTAATGTGGAATTCAAGTCCTTTCGTTCTTGTGATCAATTAATAATTTTTTATCAATTAATAATAAATATTATTCAATAATAAATAATAATAATATATAAATAATAAATAATTTCTCTCATTTACTACTAAATATTAATAATTAAATAATTTTGATTAATAATATTTAAACCAATATAAATTTTAAATATTAATTAAAATTTAATTACAAATAAAATATTACTAGTAAATAGTAATTAATTAATTAGTAGTTAAAACATATTTAATTTCTTATTATTAATAATAATTACTAATTATACAATTAAGGTTGATTGCACAAGAGTTTGTTTTCTATAGATTTTTTTGGTGGGTTATTAAAAAAATAGAAGGGATAGGGTCTTTGATATTTTTAAAATGGGGACCCAGGAAGCGTGTACTTATTCATGCAGATTTGATCCAAGGAAGAAGCGTGAACAGGGTTCAAATTTTTTTTTCTACATCCAAATAGGCGTGAAACCCATTCATTCTTCTTTGGCACAACAGAAGAAGCGTGAAACCCATTTACACTTCCTTCAAAAAATTCTTGAAGGAAGCCTGAATGGGGTTCACTCCTTCACCTGACCATATTATATAATAGGGGGACCCCCCCCCCCACATTTAATTGTTCTTCTCTGGAATTTATTGCGAAGGTCTGCAAAAAATCATTCTCAACATATAGTAACAGCATTTAATAAGGTATAATTTCTATTTAAATATTAAATTGTTTTATTGTCTTTATTTATTTTGTTTGTATGGTTTATTGATTTAATTTTTGATGCATTTTTATGGATGTATATTTTAGTGTTTATATGGTATATTTATATAATATCTATTATTGCATATCTGAAGGTATAAATTAGTTTCTTCAATACTATTGAAATTCTGAATGTTTTGTTGTTGGTTATATGATATTATTCATATTAAATGTTTAGAAAATTTAAATATGGTGTGCCTAAAAGATAATTTATATTGTGGTGAATAATGTTTTTTTAAATTATATTTTTTAATTTTAATTTGTGATTAGAATATATTTATATATATATAAAATATAATATTTTTAAATTAATATAAATTTAAATTAAAATATTAGATACACTATATATATATGAGGTTCAAAATATATTATTTATATTAAGTATAATATTTAAATTTACAAAAAAATATATAGAAAATTATATTTTTTAATGGTATAAAAAAATATAAAAAATAATTTTATATTATATTAATTGTAAATAATTATTATTTGAAGTAATAAAGTATGAAATATTATTAATTAGATTTTAGAAAGTAGAAATATAAAAAAAACATTTATATATATTTAGTTTTATTAAAATGAAAATAACATGATTTTATAATATTTTAATGGTTTTTATGTATGTATAAATTATATTAATTTTATTTAGTAATAATAATATTTTTAATAAATAAATTTAAATTATACGAATTATTCATAATTATTCATTCATGTAATAAACTATAAAATATAATTACATATGTTTTGTTAAGTAGTAGAGTGATGAAAAAATATTATATATACAAATGAAATGTTATAAAAATGAAAATAACTTAAGTGTATAGTATTGTAATGGTTGTTATGTAAGTGACCATTTTATTACTATTAATTAAATTTATTACCTTTTTTACTAAATATATATATATACATACACATTGAAAAGTTAACTTTTTGGAATATATGTGTAGATATTTGATTTATATTTCATATATTAATAGGTAATGTTATGTAATATGTAGACCATTATAAGAATACCGAAAACATGTAAAGAGTATTGTGTGATGATTGATCTTTAAATGACCGACAAAATGCATAGTTGAAATTTCATGTCTTTTTTGTGTATGTGGTTATATAATTTTTAAAAATTTCATTTTATATTCTTCATTGATGTCCTGTGAGTCATACCCCAAAATAAATTTGAGGACCTACATATATTCTTGAGAAATGTTATGTATTTTGTACCCCCAGACCCTCTCACTAGCATGTGAGTAACTTTTAATGAAAATAAGTTCGAAACGAGGTGTTCTAGAAGAGGTTGTTGAGAACAGGCATTCTACAAGAGGATTTCGACAAGAGGCATTACTGTTTGAAAAGAGAATGGTGGTTTTGGAATATATCATAATAATGAATCTAAGTGTTCACCCATAGGTTTTGGTTAGTTTATCAGATAATTATAAACTAATCCATAGCAATTTTACAGATCACGATATGGTTATTTATTCAACAGTAATTAAAACATAAGAAAAATTTAATAATATGGTATAAAAATATATGACATTTTATCAAATTGTCATATAGTCTTCCATAATAATGAGTTCATATTCATAAATTTAGTATTGGAAATGAATGATCCTTTTGATGATGATCATAAAAATTATTAATCTACAAAAGGATGATCTAGTAATAATCAACCTGAACATCATAAGAATAAACTATAGACTTGTGTAAGATTAATTCTAGATATTCATAAGGATTATCCCGGACTTGCAAAAGGATGATTGCATTTTTGTAAGGATGAGTCCTTTTATAAAATTATATATTCCAGACATTATAAGGATGATTCCATAGCTTTATAAGAATCAATCTTTTCTCTTTATAAGGATCATTAATTAGGAAATTTATTCAAACTTGGTTTCAATCAAGAGTAAATAATAATTTCAAATATTAAATAACTTAACACAACATAAATTAAAAACATGAAAATAACTAAAATTAAACTCATTTTTAAAACTAATATATATATTTTTAGCATAAAATTGAAGGTTATAATTGGATATATTGGATCAACATTTGTATTTTTTAAACATTGGTAAACAATGTATAGTATTAATTTAATTCATTTAATTACAATTCCACTTCTCTCTCTATTCTCTTCTATATTGTAAATACAATGTCGTATGAAAATATACCACTCCATTTTTTTGTTATTATATATATACAGTCCATTTTAAAATTTTATCTTTTATCATATTTTTATATTGTTATTGGAAAACTACATGACAATTTATTATCTTGAAAATTATCATTTTCTAATATATACAACGCAAAAATTGTAATGTTGATCCTCTATATTGTATATAACAATTTATTAATTATTGTTTCCAGGTAACCATGTCAACGTAAATATATTTCAATAGTAAGGAAATTTATATGGAGCATGGTGTTAGCTATTGTTTGTCTCCTACAATAGTGGAAAATATTCATGATTGTGTGGCACTGGTTGAAGTTCGTAATATGATTCATTGATGGTAAAAAATGAGGGATGTTCAATCAATTACATCAATAAAAAATCAATATCTTCAATATCCTAAATGGTTATGGCACACTGAAAACCATCTGGTCGATTATGAGTATTGGATGGATGCATCAATGTTATTCTAGAAAAATGTAGTAATAGTCTAATAAAATTGTATGTGGTGATTTGTGATATATATGTGCTGCAAACTACTACAAAAGAACCATGTTCAGGAAGATATGTAGAACTTTGACCTTAACAACACACTTATTAATTACCTCCTCATATGTCTTCTTTGATAGAACTAAATTATAAGGAAGATAATTGGAATTTGGATGGAAATGTAGGGGGACATACCTTTGTGTACTATTGATATAGTGAATTAAGGTTAATATTAGGATGAAGTATTTGATGAGGCATCATGGGATGATATGGGTAATGGTGATGTGGGTAATGGCGATGTGGGTAATAAAAATTATGAGGTTCTTATGATATACCAGAATCCATTGTAGGGTGATGTGGGAAATAAACTGTCTGAGGTTCCTATAAGGGATAGGTATCCACCACACCAACCTGTTAGTTTTAACCATCCTTCAGTATTGAGTTCCTTAGTTGATGGAATGACACGTGTAAAAAATTTTGATTGAGATTTCATTACCCTAGTTCTGAATTCCCTATCAGTATAGGGAATAGAGCTACATCAACTGATAAGGCCTTATATGTTAGGGATTATCATGAAAGTAAACATGATGTGATAAATGTGATAAAAAATATCTCATAGAGAAGAATTTCTCATTGAACGTTGATGATTTTAAGAACCAACAATATCACATTTGATGTAAAAAATTAGGGCTAGAATGTAAATTATGATTAAGGTAAATATATGTTAATCTATTTTCATCATGGAAGATTACAAAATTAGAATGTCTAAAGACTTGTACGCATACAAGAATGACCTAGGATCATTCCATAATTGATGAAAAGTTTATATAAAATGTTATTGTATAGATGATATTGAATATTTTATAATGTTCCAACTTCCCTGGTTTAGGAATAAATTCTATAGTTTTTAACTATATGATATCACATAACAAAGAATCGAATGTAAAACATAAGGGAATTGTAAATGTTTTTGGGGATTGGGATGAATGTTTTGAAATGTTTCCACAACATATGGAATTATCAGCTCTCAAAAATAATATTATTTATTATTTGTACATTATTGAGTGTCTTTCCCCTAATCACCAAGTTGATCGATCATAGGTGTGGCTTAATATGATATTTATTTGGAATTCAGGCCATGTATCACTGATTTTCCCTATTGTAATAAATTCACTCAGGTCGATGGTACTTTACTTTTTGGAAATTATATAGGTGTTATAATTATTTCTTTAACACATAATGGTATTTGTTATCCTATCCCACTGGAATTATATATTATTAAAAAGGCTAATTTTGAATGATGGAGTTTTGTTTTTGTCATTTTATTGAATTCATGTCCCAAAAAACTAGGGAGTGTGTCAGATATATGATTTACATTGAGAGGTTATTTAAGCCGCAAACAGTGATAGGTTATCATGGAGATATTTTAATGCTTTTCGTCGATATTGAATTAGACATATTGCAATTAATGTTCATAAGTATTTCAGATATTAGGAAACAAAGAAGGTGATCCCCAAGTTGGGTATGTTTTGATGAACATTTTTTTGAATAAAAATTTATTATAACTTATAATAAGTTATTCTCTTATGGTTTAATAATATGATCCTCAACAATAAAGGTTATATATAAATCATTAAGAGATTGAATTGGCTAATGATTATGTGTATGAATATATGATTCACATTTCAAATCAAAAATGGGAATTTGAATATGATGGTGGTAGGAGATATGTCCATATGACCATTAATATAGTGGTGATAAAAAATGGGTCCTTAAGGGGTGCGCGAAAACGATCGATCAAATGGTTATTGCAAGATACATTTTATACATGTGTGTTCTACTTATTTGAATGGTCCCAATAGGACTATCTAAGGATGAAAAATATAATGTGTTTCAATTATTATATCTGAAGTGACATTGATCAGATACTACCTACAACTTGAATATGGTGTGTTCTTATAATGTACTAGAGTTTTTCATGGATTATCTTTAAATATAACATGGGATTCATTCGATACCAGAATATGTGATGACATGAAATTCAATAGCCCAGAGTTCTCAGAATAAATGTTTGAAATATATTATAATATTAAATACAACTCACATTCAGTTTTCCTAAAAAAGTGGAATAACATATAAATAGGTGACTGGATCAGAAATATGAGGGAGTAGTTGCATTTAGAATAGTGAGTTTAACCTAGTTGAGGCTGAATATCATCCAACCTGGGTCAGCTGTGAAAATTAGTTTGCATACATTTCAATGAATAATGTAAATTGAATATTTAAATTATTTTTTTTTATGTTTCATCATCACAAAAACATTTTATTTTTAAATAAACCTAGTGGAATGAAACTATGGTTATTCTTATAACCCCGGAATTCCTTAGAGGCACTAGAGAGGAACCTAAAAATTCTCTCAGTGGATAACGATGACAAAACATCGATTGAAGATCATAAGATGTCATTATTGACAGATACCGCCAATGTAGATGTCTTATAAACTGATCTTCTTCGATGAGAAATCCAATCCCCATGTAGGGAATGATGTTTTTATTTCTTTTCCACATTCATAGATTCAATGACATACGCGAACCAACATACTTATAGGTTGATTCGAGTTTAATTTGTTCCTGTGGGATTGGATTTAACTATCTAATTTATGGGGTAAATTTATTGTTTGATTTTATGAACATTTTTATGAGAACAGATCAAGGCAAAAGTGAATATTGGTCAAGTTATTTCTTCCTTTTTCCCCTTTGCATATTTATTCTCCCCCATAAGCTCTTTGTGTTCTTCATTATTCGTGGATTATGAATGGATGACCACTGTGCCCCAGTTTCTTGGTGCAACGATACAAAATTGAAGATCTGACCTCATGATGACCTATATGAGTGAGATGATGTTGGTGACAGACATATCAATGAAAATTGGGATATATCATTCTTTGGAAAATTTATGATCGGATGATCAGAATAAGGTTTCATAGCCAGAAAGAGGCACGAAACTCACAAATTCATTCCTATGATGATGAGGAGACACATGATCTATAGTTTTGAGGTGAAAAAATCACCAAAATGAGAACAAATTATCCCACTAGGAATGTAGATGAAGAGAAATGGTTTCTGGAAAATTGTAACCAACATGGCATGTAACTCAGGGTTACACAGTGTGTAGCCCCCACTTAGTGGAAGCCTGGGTTTTGGTAGTTACATAAATGCCACATGACATGTGACCCTATCATATGGTGTGTATGCCCTTCCCAGTGACTCTGTGTGTATCAATGGAGATACAAAGACACAAGGTGGAGTACATGGGTTGCCTACATGATGTTTACCCCACCCCACAACGTGGCCCATACCAAGTACACAGAATACACCTTGTACTCCTACTTGGGAACAGCTACATGGGTTGACACCATGTATGATCACATGGATAGAGTAAACCAGTGGACCCTAGATGGAAGGACACAACATGTAACTATTCTACAATGTGTGTACCCATCTTCTACATGACATAATATATTAACATCTTCCATTGTACATGAGTAGTACTCATGGTCAAGGGATAAAACATGTGACCCTACTCCACATCGTGTACCACCTTTCTACATCAATTGAATCTCTTGTCCACTGTATCATGGAAATTTTTCATTAAGGTTTTCCCTTGATCCATTCTCTAAAGGAGGTTGCGTATCATTTCATACTCATAAGATTATGATCTCTTCAATTGGACATTCTAGATAGAGTTGTTGGAATCCTTTCAGAGAGGCCTAGAGAAAGATACTCTTCATTTTTATTCCCTAGGTAGAGTCCTGAGTATTGATGTGACCAACTTCATAGGGTGTTGATCTTATACAATGAAGGTTAATCCCGATATTGTTTTTTGAATCACCACATGGCCCTAGTTGTGATCTTCATCTGTGGTATCCATTCACTGTTCATATTTATCAATGTATCTATCTCATTACTATTTCCGATGAACATTACATCTCAAGCAGACGTCATCAGTGCTATAAGATTCCGGAGTATGGTCTCTCAAATGAGTGCATTGAAGAATCTTCGAACTGAACCCCTACTATCGTTATGTTGTAGTTGTGACTTACCTCAAGACTATGTGTCTTGGTTTGAATATATTTGGATATTATTGTTATATTCTTTGTGGACATATACTATGTAGTGAGGAATGTATCTTTCCTTTGTGTATTTCATTTTGGTTTCACGGTGTCCTACTAGGTCTTTTTATACACACCCTTCCATGGTAATTTCCCTCATGTGTTGTGTCTTGTTGTAGAAGTTCAAACTTTTGAAGAACCTAGGCCAGACATATTATTTTAAGTTTAGGCTAGCCGAGGTGTTCTTACGACTTTGAGTAGAAGGCATAATACCTATTTTTTTAAAAGTTAGACTTTGTATTTAACAAACTTTTTATGTTGGTGGGATTTTATTCTGTCCCAATTTATTTATTTCACTATACTTTCTATTGTAATCTATTGGTTGAGATATATCGGTATTCATTCATTTGGTTCTTAGTAGTTTTTTATTTCATCATTTTGTGGGCTTGTAGATGGGTCAGTGCATATAAGAACATAGATAATTCATTCCATGTTTGTGATAGGCCTACTTGGTTCTAGTCACCATCCCCTAGCCTATTCGAGGTAGGCTTGGGGAGTCATGTAACAGACCCCACTGGGATAGGTCGTGAAAATGTGGTTGCCGAGGTGGTCGATTCTACTTTAGGTCCAGGAGTATATGATATTGTTTTAAGGAAAAAAATTTATGTTTTTCATGTTCATATTTCAGGAAAGGGACATCAATTTTTGTATAGGAGGCCGATGTATCCAAACAACGAGACCTTAATAAACTAATTTTCGACTAAGTACATGATAACACTAGTTGTAATGTAAATAATTGAACATGCATCATATATGAATGGGTTTTAGATGCATATCCAACTTTAGTCATCTCTCTAGATATAGTCATTTACTATCATGGATCTTGTTTTCTGGTAGGATTCCCCTGAGATGCATACCTTCTTGGATTTAGAAACTCAATCATGAGGATGAACACCTTATTGATGGGGCATCGATAGAGGGACCATTTCCCCAGCTGTTCCCTCCAGGTCGTGCACCAGCTGTACCACCAAATGTGGAGAAGCATGTGGTACCTGCAGTACCAAAAGATGATGATTACAGGATGAGAACAATCCATGAGTTTCATAGATAGATACCCCTCATGTTTTTAGTTGAGACTGCACCACAGGTGGCTGAAGACTATCTTGAGGTGGTGATCTGAATTTTCCATCTAATCAGGACACTATCAGATCATATGGTAGTCCTAGACGCAAGATTTATATATGGTTCAATTGGTGATGGCGTAGTTTGTCCATGTAAACTCATGATAGGGTAAAAAATTCATGGACGAATCTAGAGAAACTGTTTAGAGTAGAGTTATCACCTGTTATGATTAGAAATGTTCATATAGAGGATATTCATTAAATCCTATATGGTATATTGATAGTGGTTGACTGGTCATTGAGGTCCACCAACATTCCTAGGTACTTGATGGATATGGTGAGAGATCAGTACTTCAGGGATCAGACCATAGAGTGAGGTATGCACAGAGACATAAAATCCAAAATTTTACCTCTATGCATTCTGAATAATAATGGAGTACTTAAGAATTCATTGATGGTCTAAATTCTATTGGCTGAGGAGGTACAATTGGTATCAGGCAGCTATGGGTGAGTAGGTGTTGAGACCTCGGTATCAGAAATATATCATCAGTATCGGGAATCTAGATTTTAGATATGTTTTAGGAAGAGGTACCAGGATAAAGGATCTTCATTTTAGGTATCACAGGTTCGGTCCAGTCATCATTGGGATATGTGGTGCAATTCTTGTGACGAAAGGGTACATCTCTCTTGAGATTGTTTAACCTGCTATAATACTGATAGGGAAATATTGGATTGACCACTGAGTCAGTGGCATTGCTAGGAGTAGTCATATTACTAGGGAATAAGACGTGGATGAGGAGTTATGAGAGTAGTGGGAGGTGGTGGATGTTTTGACTTGTTACCAATACCACCCACATGAGGTCCCCACGAGGCTTAGGGAGATAGAGGATAGGGGTGGGGATAGCTACAAGAAGTCGAGGAATACGACCTAGGGGTCTATGGATGATTTGAGGTATGATTAGCGTATTTTATACTTTAGCTACAGTAAAGATAAAAATAGGTTCTAGTCAATATTTTTTTCCACATAACTTTTTATCGACCTAGATATTCTAGTTGAACCATTGAATTAGCCATTATTCTAGGAGACACCCACTGGGGAACACTTAGTGGTCACACATCTTTGCCGACAGTGTTACCTAACCCTAGGAGTCAAGAGTTTCAGGTGAAACCTCTTAGTGGAATTATTGTGTCCTTAGGATGTCATTCATGGAATAGACTAGTTATCTACAGTCCATGCCCAGATTGAATGATTTAGGTGAAGGGTGTGGTGTGTCCACAATGATGGAATGAGGTTATCCTTTTTGGGAGAAAGGGAAACCTAGGTAGAACAGGTTGGACTCATACATATGAGGGTGTAGCCGATTAGTCATTAGTTGACTAGACTAACCCTTGGAGTAGCAGACATAATGATTTTTCAGTTCCTGGTACTATTGGAATAATATAAGGATGACTTTCGAGATGATGTTCCAGGTTTACCTCCCATCCCAGAGATAAACATATACACTAACATACACCCTTGTATGACACTGATATCAGCACCAGTATATCGGATGGCTCCCAAAGATATTCGAGAGATGAGGGTGCATTTTGAGGACTTGTAGAAGAAAGGATTCATAAAACCTGGTGTTTCCCCTTAGGAAGCCTCAATTCTATCTTCCTAAAAGGAAAACGAGAGATTGAGGTTATGTGTGGAATACTGGCCCACAATCCTAGTGATAATGAAGAACAAGTATCCAATTCCAAGAATTGATTACCTCTTTGATTATTTTAGAGGGGTTTGATGGTTCTATAATATTAGACATAGATCATGATATCACCAGTTGCATGTACGGGAAGATGATATACTGAAGAAAACGTTCATATGCCGCTATGAACACTATGAGTACATGGTGATTCCATTTGGCATGATGAATGCACCAAAAGTTTTCATGGGACTCATGAACTGGATCTTTCAGCCTTACATAGACTGGTTCATGGTAGTCTTCATTAAAGATAAACATGTGTACTCAACGTCCAAGGATAGAAGGTGATGCACCCAATAGTGGTTGTTGACGTACTATGAAAGAACTAGATTTATTAGGATCTATCAAAGTGCTAGTTCTGGATTTAGGTGGTCCACTTTCTGGGACATGTTATCTCAGCAGATGGAGTGGTGGTAGTCCCAGCCAAGGTGGAGGTAGGGTTAGTATGGGAGCCACCTATGATCATGATAGAGGTGAGATGCTTCCTTGGGATAGGAGGCTATTGTCATAGATTCATACCAGATTTTTCTAGGATACCATCACCTATGACAGCTTTGAGTCTAGAAGATCAATCTTTCTTGTGGAAAAATAAGTTCCCGTAGGCTCTCTAGTAGTTTAGGAAGAGTTTTTTGAGTGCGATAATCATGATACTATCGAAGGAGGCTCTCATGTTCATATTTTTATGAAATGAATTGGGGAAAGAACGTGGTTGTGTCTTATTGCATTGGAAAGAATTGATTTCCTATGTTTCACACCATTTGATACCACAAGATCAAAACTATCTGACCAACGATCTTGAGATACAATGGTAATTTTCATATTGATGTTATGGCGACACTACCTAATGTGAATGTGGTTTATCATCTACTCTATTAGCAATAGTCTCAAGTATATGTTCTATTAAAATGATTTGAACATGAGATATAGGTGATATCTGGAGTTCCTCCAAGAATATTAATTTGAGATTATCTATACTCCTAGGAAGGAGAACATGGTGGAAGATGATATCAGAAAGAGATCATGGTTATTATTGTTGAATGAGGAATCAGAGCAGTTGTCCTTGTTGTAGTAATCCATTGTGGATGGAGATTGAGTAGCTGGTCTCCAATTAAGGATTGTCACAAGTCCACACATATATTGATTAATAGAGGTAATGCATGGGGATACTGACTGTGAGACCCTAGGTGCTCAGATGTCCACAATACATGCACCTGACATAGGTTTACAAGGTGGAGAGCATTCCATCCTTTTAAGAGGATGAATAGTTGTACTAGTGGAATTGTAGGAGGAGGTTTTATGGGAGTTTCATATGCCCCCTTTGGTGGTACATACTATATTGGTGAATATGTACTAGGACATTCAATGTTAGTTTTGGTGGAAAGGGATAGAAAAGGTAGTGGAACAGTTCCTTTCATGATTCCATAAGTGCCAAAAGGTGAAGGTTGAGCACCAGGTTCCAATGGGTTTAGTTCAACCCCTTGATTTTCTGAAATTGAGGTTTGATGGGATATCTATGGACATCATGATGGGTTTACCATGTAGATCCAAGTGACATGCTACCATCTGATTGATCATTGACCCGATCACCAAGATGGCCCTCTACGTAGCTATCTGAGATTATATTTTTGCAGAGATATTGGGGCACCTCTACATTTAGAAGATAGTTCAACCCCATGGAGTCCCATCGATTGTATTTTTTGATCGTGATAGATGTTTTACATATTGGTAATGGAATTGATTAATGAATGTGTTTGGGACAGAGTTGCGCTTGATCATGAGATTTCACGCCCAAACAGATGACCAGATAAAGCTGACCTTTTAGGTCTAGGAGGACATGTTGTGGGATTGCATGTTGGAATTTGGACATATTTGAGATGAACACCTACCCTGGGTGGAGTTCACCTGAAAAAATAGATACAATTCCACCATTGGTATGGCACCATTCTAGGATTTATTCGAGCAACCCAAAAAGTCATCACTTTGTTGTACTGACCCAAGAGATTCAGCTCTTATGGCCCCAGAGATGGTGTGAGATACTATGGAGAAGGTACGGATCATCTATGAGTAGATGAAGACTACACAGATGCATCATAAATCTTATACTGACAGGTGGAAGATGCCATTGGAGTTTGAGGAAAGATATCAGGTATTCCTTTGAGTTTAAACTCATTAGGGATTGGGGAGATTTGGACAGGGAGGCAAATTATCTCTGAGTTTATTCAGCTCTTTTCAGATTCTAGTCAGAGTTGGTGAGGTGGAATATTTCTTAGCTCTGACCCGTAGTTAGAAAAAGTACATAACACAATCCACATGTCACAACTTAGGAGGTATGTGTGTGACCTATCACACATCATCGATTAGGGAGAGCTAAACATTGAGGATACAGTGAATTTTGATTAGTACCCAATGGAGATTGAGGATCTGTAGGAGAGGATCCTTCATGGGTGAATGATTACCTTGGTGTGTGTTTGATGGAAGCACAAGAATCTCTAATAGAGAAAATTGGAGCGGGAGGCTCATATTCATGCACAGTACCATCATCTTTCTTTGTATCGTTTTTTGGATTTCGGTAGATGTAGAGACCCAAGGTGGATATAATGAAATGTCCAAATTTTTTCAATGTATTATTTATAGATATTATATTGATTTAATTCTAGACTAGGTGCTAAGATGGCGTGATATTCTAAGGCCCAAGGTCCCCAGAATAAATATTTAAAATATATTAAAATAATAAATAACATGCCCACACAGTTTTCTTAAAAAAGTGGAAAAAATTTAAATGAGTGTGTGGATAAGAAATATGAGCACACGCTTTCATTAAAATCAATGATTTTACCTTAGGAGAGGCCAAACATCATTCATCATGGATCATCTGTGAAAAGTAGTATTTAGTCATTTCAAGAAGTAAAATATCGTAAATATTTATTTTATTTCATTCTATATAATAAGAATTGGATTATTTTTAAATAAACCAAGATGGAGGTGTATATGGTTAATCTCATAACCCTTGAATTCACTAATTTCTCTAGAGAAAAACCTGGAAAATTCTCTCGATGACGAATGATGATAGAACTTGTTTTGGAGATCGACAGATGTCGTTCTTGATGGATCTCGTTGAAAAAAGAGATCTGGAAACTAATCATATTTTAAAAGTGATCTAATATCTAGGTATGTAATGTTGTTACGATATCTTTTCCTTGTTCTTATAATCAATGAGAAATGAAAACCAACTAACGAACAGGTTGATCCGTAGTTTGATCATTCTTCTAAGATGGACATTAAATACAGGATTTACGGGCTTGATTTACTTTTTATTCATTGATCATTCTTGTGGGAATGGATCGAGACAGAAACAAACATTTTTTGAGGAATGTTCCTCTAGTTTGATTCCTTGTTCATATTTCTTCTCCCCCAAATGTTCTACATTTTCTTCATTCTTTGTGGATTTGGAATGGATGATCATGCAGCCTTGTTTCATGGTCAACTGATCTAAAATTGATGATCTAAGCTCATGAAAACCTAGAAGAGGTGAAATGATGATGAATATGGATTAATCAAAGTGATTCATAAGATATCATTATTTGAGTGATTTTTTAGCGGATGATCAGAATTAGATTTCAGTGCTGATTGGAGGCCCAAATCACAATGATTTGTTCTTATAATAATGTAGAGACCCTAGATCTATGGTTTTGAGGTGAATAGATCACTGAAACGAAATTAAATAATCACCCAAGGAGAACAGAGGAAGAGGAGTTGTTTATTGAAAATTATGATCTACACATCGTGTAACGCGATATTACACGTTGTGTGGCCCACACATAATAGTGGATATGTTTTTCAAGATCTAGTGAAATTCCAAAAAAGTATGAGACCATGTCATATGGTATGTATTCTATTCCTAGATACTCAAAATGTATCTTAGGAAATACACAGGCACTGGGTTGATTATATGGGTTTCCAACATGGCGGGTACCCCACCACAAGACTTGGCATAGAACAAGTACACAGACCAGCCTATATAGTAGTAAATGGTGAGAGGTATGTGGGTTGAAACCATGTACTAGAACATGTCCAAAGTTCACAGGTGGACCCGAGGTGGAAATAAACAATATGTGACCCTTCTACATAGTTTGTACCCATATTTTATAGGACATGTTATATTGACATGGTCCATTGTACACAGGAATTACCTAGGGTCAAGGGACACATCGTGTGACCCTAATGCATGTGTTATACCCCCTTTATACATGGCCTGAATCTCTTTTCCACCGTATCATGGACATATTTTTTTAGTGTTTGTGACCTTCATCCTTTTTATGATGGTTGATGTCTATTGTTTCCAACTCATTATAGTATGATACCTTATACATGACTTTCTAGATATAGTTTTTGGAATCCACTCTGAGAGGCACGGAGCATGATCATCAATTTGTTCTCCATGCTCTAGGTAGGGTCCTTGGTATTAACATTAAAACATCACTGGGAATCGATCCAATACATAGAAGGTTAATTGATATAATGTTATTATTATCAACCCATGTCCCTAGATATGATACTCATCTTTGGAATTGTATCACTCTTTAGATCTATCGATGTACCTCTTTCATAACGGTTCTTGATGAACATTACTTCTTGGGTGGACATCATCTTTATATTAGAATCAGGAGTGTGTTATCCTAGATGAGTGCTTTATGGAATATTCATATTGAATCCCTAGTGTGGGAATATTGTAGTTGTGACTTATCTCTATCTTGTGTGTCATGGTTTTAGTCTATCTGGATATTGTTAATATATGTGCTATAGAAATATATTGTTTTGAGATGATTGTATCATTCCTTCTTGTATTCCATTGTGGATTTGGGGTGTCCTTTTGAGTATTCTTATACTCAACCATTTAAGGTATTTTTACGAACATGTTTTTTATGGTCCAAATGAGTGAATTTTCAATGGAATATGAGACGACAAAGATTAGTGAGTTCAGGTAGGCCAAGGTGTTCATACATCTTCAAGTAGCAGGCCCATTTACTATTTTGTTTGTAGGTTGTAATTTGTAGTTCCTTTTCATGATTCTCCTCCTCCAAGATGAGGGAGGGGTGGAAAATTATATTAAAATTCATTCATCATGATGAAAAACAGATAATGACCGATGATTCTGGCCTCTAGTAGGCCAAGGGGTGGTGACCAACACCAAGGGAATAAAAATATCACAAAATAGAAGGAATTACCCTTTTTATTGTAACCAATATTAGGTGTTAAGTTGTATCAACATCAGAACAACTCAATGAAATATGTATAATAGAATCCAAAATTCAAAGAACATGTATGTTTAAATAAAAACTACTATAAATACAATGAAAACTCCAATGTAAATACCAAAAGAACAAATCAAAGTAGTGATACAACAACTATCCTGACTCCTCAGCTAGTAAAGTCTTACATGGTCCATGTAATCTTCTTATAAAATTAAAAAAGGTAATATATATTGGATGAGCATACAAGTATACTATGTAGGAAAATCTATAGTCACTAATGCACAAGTGGGAGAAGCATACTAATTTCGCTCTAATAAAAATAGAAGAAACTCAAAAGAACCTAACAAGATATACTATTAACTAAAACCTCACTAAGGTATTCTCCACAAATAATGCAAGTCATGTGTAGCAAGGTATTATGAAAATCAATATTTGGGTACCCTACACCACATCCCACTAGTTAACAATCCATCCCTAATGGAGAAAATCCTGACACTACCATGCTTTTCCACAAGCCCCACTTTCAAAACCTGCCCACACACACTTGGACAAAATACCACATCCTACCCTCAAAAACATGGGCCACAACGACATCACATACTACTCACAGAAACCTAGGCCACAGAACCACAACCTCATCCTAAAGACACCTGGGAAAGAACAATACATTTAAACCCAAAGACACCTAGGAATAACGCCTCACCCGCAAACACCAATGCTTCAAAAATACACCACAACATGCCGAAAGAGTCCTGAGCTACCAATTTCTAGAATAAGGAGAAGAGAATATTGATCAACAAACCATCAATCCTCTCACCAGGATATTGGGAAAGAACTCTATCCCCTATGAAAATGGGGGTCTTCGGCACATAGTGCTCAATTTTGGTGGGGTGTGTATAAAAAATCACAAATAACTACATCAATATATACATATACGTTTACCAAAGACTCATCCCAACCTATGGGTTCATAAAAAAAACAACCCATACAAAACTAGCCTTTATACCAACTATAATGCATAACCACCCAACCATCCTCAAACATAATTCCTAACCCTAGACAGTTCATTTTACCAATTGCAATTATTTATTTAATCAAGCCAAAATTATTGTTTCATATGTACTAGAGAATCTACAAAACACTGCAAATGTTATAAGAAAATGAAACCATACCAACCAATGCCAAATCCAAATAGAGAAATAAGTACTTGGGTAAAAGAATCCACTCTAACACCAATCCCTACTAAACTGATATCTGGAAACTCTGGGAGAAACACCCATGTAATTTAACATCATCCTTCTTCAAAATTAACCCTCCTAGACCATCCTCAGCATCACCGCTACACTAAAATCACCACATCCAACAGAATAATAAAAATTAACCATATAGTAGTCCCAATTCATAACAAGTTCATCCATTCCACAATCAATAAAACTCTCCATCTTGGTATTTCATTACACCACCTACACCTCCTCATACAAGAAACCCACATTATCCATTTACAAATACAATCATAACCATAAACAACACAGATCCAAACATATAAAAAAGTGTGTCTTCATATTTGGCTCACACAATTATTTAATTTCAAATTCATAATTTAGGGGTTTTAGAAGGACTAGTTTGATCATGGGGAATCCATTTAATTAACTATATATACATGATTAATGATGTTATCATGTTCACAGTCATTCAACATGAAGTTAAAAATAAGAAATAATGAGTCTGGTGCACATATAGAGACCACAAATGACCATGTTTTTTAGAACGTATAAAACCAAGAAAATTCATTCCGTATGTCAATGATAATAGATAAAAATATAGCCAATAGAATTACCATATTTCCAGTGTCTCATTTATTTCTAGGGGAACAATAGCAATCATCTTAACAGGTCCGTTCATCTTCACAACACCCTTAATTTAGATTTTGATTTGACCATATTCTACAAGATACATGAGTTACTCACCCCTCATGATATATAATTAAAAGGGGGTGAAGTTATTAGGACCTTAAAAAATAGACGATGTAAATACTATCGTTGAACCAAAAAACAAGCAGTGCACGAGTTACAAGAAGGAATACAAAGGAAAACCATATCAGAAGGACACCACACAACACACCTGAATCTATGAAAAAGAATGTATCTGGGTGTAGCAATAGAAAATAAAAACACAATAGGAAGAGAATATATCAACTTCAATGATCCAGAACGTATATCAATGAAAGGAAATAGTTTCAAGGGCCATTAATGAAAGATTGTGGTCAATATTACATGGTCTGACTATTTAAAAGTCCTTGTAGAATTATGATATTGAACATATAACTAATATTATTTGAAAAACCTTTATAAAAATTAAACAAACATATGTTACTCATTTAAAATCAAATAAAACATAAAGGGGAGAACGGAAAAATTGGGGAAAACTATAAACGACTCACTGATGGCTAAGTCACAGACATGATTCATCGAAAATGTGTCACTGATACCTGATTCACTGACCCAAGTCACCAACAATACTCATCGAAAAGAGTCACTAATGTGTCCCATGGATAGCAATTCACCGACGTGACTCTACAATGCAACTCATCGAAAACACTTACTGATGCCCGATCTATCGATGCCCTGACCTAGTGATGGACTATACTAATTTCACCTAGATATACTGACGCCCTAACCTATTGATACCCTAGCCTACCGACGTTAGGTCCCTGATTAATCCTACTAATGGAAAACTATAATTTTTGAATACTCTTTAAATGAGCTACCATTTCCTCCAAAAACACCCAAAACACTGGATTTTAAAAATGTAATGGATCGTGGAAGTCCTAGAAATAATATCAGATACCTCTCAATCAATTAACACAACAATGAACTCAAAACCAAACCCATAAGAAAGAGGGGTCCAACCAACCACCCGATAAGATACCTCTCAATGATAATATGGCCTTTATTTTTCAAAAAGTGGAGTGAAACCTAAACATCCAAGAACAAATTATACAAAATATAGTAACCATTAATCGACCAAATACCCCATACAAGAACCAACTATCCCGATACATGAATTAGGTAATTCCTTCCTCTATGTCATGATATTATCTACTCTGGGTGGAACTGACTCGCCCGGACGAGTTTAATCATATCTCAATTAATGAGTCTTGATTATGAATCCAGTCTCCCCCATTTCACATGTTAATACTTAATTACACTTTATAAAATAAGGAATAAACCCATCTTATTGAAAACAATTTTCAATCACTACATCACAAAGAAAAAATCACAAAAAAAACACAAAAAAAAACTCCATGTACATGGAACTTATCTACATCTCCCTAACCCACGTACTCTCCTCCAGGAAATCATTACTATACAACACACAAACCAAAGGAATGGTCTTTCCATGCAATAGCTTCCCTTGACGATCCTAAATATCCACTATTCTCTCCAATAATGTTGTTTCATCCCCAATATTCAAGAACACATTGTCTCTATCCTTGAACTCCAAGGGCCTTATACTTTATTTAGAATATAGCTTCTTCCAGTATTGTATTGCCTTCATCCTATCATGGACAAGCTTCTCTTTCTTGGTCGTACTCTACACCATGTCCAGAACAAGAATATCTACCTCTCAAACTTCACTCCAACACAATGGTTAATGACACGACCTTCCGTATAAATCTTATAATGGAGCCATGCCATTGGTATAGTGATGGTTTTTTGTTGTAATAGAACTATACCGAAGGAAAATGTCACACCCAAGACCCGTAAAAATCCAATACGTATGCCCAAAATATGTCCTTTGTTGTTTAGATATTCCATTCTATCTGTCCATCTATTTGAGGGTGCAAAGCAATGTTGAGGTGTAGCAAAGTTCCAAAACCATGGGTAAGTCCCCTCTAGACTCATGACGGAAAATGTGTATCCTAATTCAATACAATGTATCTTATAATTTCAGGAATTGGCACCACATCATCCACATATATATATGGTAAGGCACCCACTATGCCCAACTCCTTAATTGCTAAGAAGTGAGCCGATTTAATTAGATGATCCACAATTAGCATGATTCATTGCATCCTCCTTGAACCCTGGGTAATCATGTGAAAACATACACTGATATGTCATCCCACTACTACTCGGGGATATCCAGGGGATTCAACAATACTCTAGGAACACGGTACTTAGATTTAACGTACTAGAACACTAGAAACCCTTCCACAAACTCCGGCATTTCTCGCTTCATCCAGAGCTACAAAAACTATTCCCTTATGCCATAGTACATATTGGAAAATATCAGGTGTACTGCTAGAGGTGATCAATGAAACTAATGGATAACTCCCTCGTGCATCACGACATAAATAAATAGTTTCTCAAAGAATAACATCCAGTTATGCCCATCCTCTGACCATCTATCTGGACCATCACCCTAGTTAATGTGATCGCACATTATCTCCTCTCACGAGTCTCCCCACTGAGACTCCTCCACCTTCTACCACATATAATATTTCACCATCATCTAAAATTTAAATCCTCTATGACCATACATTACTATATCTAAGTGAAAGGTGGCCAACTCCTCCCTCACCATCCAAGAATCTGGATATTTTCAAACAATATCTTTCTTCGACTTCCAAATCAACTCACTAGCCACCACATTCCCCTTTACAGAGGTGTAATAGATTTTAAATTTTTAATCCAAGGGAATATCCCTCCACCTTTGCTACCTCAATTTTAGCTCTCACTAAAAAAATATATACAAAAATATCTTATTATATGTGAAGACTACAAAGTACTCCCTAATGAGGTAATGCCGCCACAACTTTAGCACAAGCATGAAATCTACTAACCCTATATCATGGGATGCATAGTTACATTCATGGGAACATAACTACATATAACCATAAGATATCACTCCCCATTACTACTTCATCAAACATCCCATGACTATACAGGATGCATCGCAAACCACCTCAAACATCACCCCATCCTCTAAAAACCTATGAACTGGATTAATGACCAAATTCCTATTCAGATATCTAAAATTTGCAGGACACAACTCACTCCACATAAAGGCATGGTCTTTCCCAGTCATAGTCATCGACGAAGCTACTAATCAAGAGAAATCATGTACATATCTCCAGTAATAGCCTTCCAGACTAAAAAACTATTATAGTATTCAACATTCATGGGTGATACCAAAATAATAACTACCTCTATATTCAATGGTTCCACTACTACACCAGACCGAGGCACCAAATTTCCAGTGAATTGGAACTCTCATGTCCAAAACTGACACTTGGAAAACTTTCTATAGATTTGGTAGCATCGAAGGACCTCTATAACAGTCCTATCAATCTTGTTATTCTCCCCCTCCAAATTCAATTATATCATAATTTCATTGATTAATATGACTATGAACTGGTCTAGGAACTCATGAATATTAGAGTCCATAAGTCCCATGAACACGATCGGTGTGTTCGTAACACCGAACGACAAAACCATTAACTCAAAGATCCTATACTAGCATTTGAAATCAGTCTTCTCAATGTCACCCTCATTCACCCACAACTACTGATACCCAGACCGTTGATTGGTCTTAGAAAACCAACTACCTCCCCTCTTGTGGTCAAAAAGATCAACTATCCTTGGCAGAGTGTAAGGGATATTGACAGTTACCTAATTCAACCTTTGGCATTATATGAACACCCTTATACCATCATCTACCATCTTTACAAACAAGACTGGAACACCCCATGGTGACACACTAGTCTATATAAAGACCTTCTTCATAATATCGTCAATCTGAATTCTTATCTCTCGTAACTCAGAAGGTGTCGTCTGATAAGTAGTTGTCAAAATCAAAGAAGCGTCATGCTGGAAATTTATCCTAAACTCAACAACAATTAGAGGGTGTAGAGTCACAACCTCCTTGGAAGAAACTTCCATGAACACCCCCCAAAACGCTAGAAACCCCCACCATATCACCATCAATTTCTTCCAATAACATGTTGGCCAATAAAGAAAGAGGATACACCACATGCTGACTACCCATATGGAAACTCCTCTCACCAACGAAATTCTACAAGTTGTCTATCCATGAATGAAAACATGACTCTTCTACTGAAGTTTTTGATAAAATACTTCACAGAGGACAACTATTCAATTCCAATATTGACATCGTATGGTTTCATATGCAATAGGAAAAGATCCCCACATGACTAATGTGGTCCCATCATTAGTCTATATCTCCGACACACATCGAAAAAGATTCTCTAACCACCGAACATTGTACTCAACACCAGGGGAATATAAATAATCTAAATTCTCAGTCCCATATAATGGGATATACTAGGAGAAAAAAAGGAGTGTGATGCTCAGGAATCAAACAATGATAAATAAAGAGTACTAAACAAGATAATCATTCCTAGAATGATCTCTAGCCCCACTGGAACTGCTACCTTTGTGGTGTGCAACTGACCACACCCATCTCTTCGGCCCCTCTTCTGTTGACCACCTCCTCGAAAAAATCTTGGTCGAGGACTCTAAGGATCACCCTGAGGTCGGCCTCTACATGATTAGTGTCCCATCTGAGGAGCAGGACCCTATTGTCCCTTTTATTGAAATGGCCTAGCTAGAAACAACGACTGAGGCGAGTGCTGAACCTAACCACCACCACCATATTGAGCTCGAACTGGGCACTAACATTGAAGGTGAATTTGGAATCCCCTATAGAAACACCTTAGTCCAAAGCCTATGGTAAAAGAACAAGGACCATAAGGTCAAAACAAAAACTTCTGAGGTCAACACCATGCTAGCCGAAACCCCGAAGGCCCTAGTACCCAAGACCTACTGTTTGAATCATTACCCTTCTTAACACACTGATGGATCCCGTCTTATCGTAGAACTCCTAAAAATTACACTCTCTATACTACCATTACCTTGTTCTTGACCTCTAGGTATGTCGACAACATGAAGGAAGTAACTGCCTACTAGAGGGAACGATGGAGTGCCTCCTCTAAGCATCTCACCCGAGACTCCTCATCTGGAAAAAATATCCAGAGAAAAGAAAAGGAGATCCCTAAACATGATCCCCATAACCCGTAATTAAATACTAACCTACAGGAGGGAGAGTAACTCATGCCTATTTTCATCCTTCATGGTCAAAGAAAAAAATTATTCTCAAAATTCCATCTCAAAATCTACCCACACAACGTCACAATAATGTCTCTCTCCTAGGTATAGAGTACACCACTAACACACATCTCCCCTCATTTGAATAACTGCCAATGGAAACCAGTACTCCATATTAGAAAATGTCAGGATGATAGTGATCTCAAGATCCATGAAAACGATCCCTGTGTCTATGTTTGGGAAACACCTCTTGTACATTCCTAGCGTCTGCCGTTGGAAAGAACCTAATGTTCTCTTCTACTGGTTGTCCTCCTCCTCTGGATTAACATTCTGTCGATAAGCTATATTGGATTACAGAGCCTCCACTACCTTAGCCACTCATGGACAAAGGCTGAGCTCCATAGCTGAAAGGTAAACGAAGAACATCCATGCCCGAGTAGTATAGAATTTTTTTAATATTAGTTTTAACTCATTGTATATGTTAATTTCCCAAAAAAATCGCAAAAAAAAATTGAATGTACATTTCATAGGGTCTATACCTCGAAAATGGTGTAGCCTCACATGATTTTTCGGTAACCTCATAAAAATTATATCAGATCAGAGGATGACCTAAAATTCTATGTCCTATCCAGTCTTTCCTAGACTATGTCATGAACCAAGATCTCTTAACACTTCTTCCCTACTATCCCCCAAAATCCTCACTATACCTAACTCCAAACTCCATCCTATCTCTCAACCATCATCCTCTTCTATCATTCCTTCATGACCCTCTGTCATCCAGATGAGGGAAGGGATGGAAAAGCATTAGGACCTTCCTTATTTATGATAAAAAATAGAAATCGACCACCCGAGTCCTACCTCCAATAGTCCCTAAGGTGACGACCAGCACCAATGGTATAAAAATTTCACAAAATGGGATGAATTTCCATTTTTATACTAACAATTATTGGGAAATAAGATGTATCAAACTCATAATAACTCCATGAAACAAATATAAATGAATCCAAAATCCAACCAACATGAATTTATAAAGTATAAATGCATAAAATGAAATTAAAAACTACAAAGTAAAAAACAAAAGACCAAATCTAGGAAGCGACACAACAACTATCCTGATTCCAAAGCTTGTAAGGTCAAACATGGTCTATATAATCTACCATGAAATGGGAAAATAGTATTATATATGTAGGGTGAGAATACAAGTATACTCAGAAGGTAAATTCAGGTCACACATTCCCATGTTAGAGAATCATTCTAATTCACCTGTGTGAAAAATAGAAGAAACTCAAAAGCACCTAATAAGGTATACTACCAACCACAACCTCACCAATGTATACACCCCAAATAATGCAATTCAACTAATGTAAGGTAGTAATAACATCGATATTTGGGTACCCCACACTAATTACCATGGGTTAACAACTCATCCCTAATGGTGAACATCCTGACGCTACCAAGCTCTTCCACAATCCCCACTATCACAACCTTCCCCCACACACCTGGGCCACATATGTAATACCCCAACCACTATATAATAGAGATGGTGAATTACATGTTATATTGACATGGTTAAAATGATATAAATCCAAATGGAACAATCAATTTAGTAGTATGGAAGAAACTAGATACTTAGATATAACTCAAATTACATCAGAAAAGGTTACAAAATACAATTCATAACAAAAAATAAAAACTACATCCACAGAAACTCAAAAAATGATCTCCTCCACATAACCTATTAAAGGTAAACAAATGAAAGGGTTGATCTCAAATGATAAGTAATGGTTATAGACAGTGTAAGAGTGAAATAAATAATAAGTAAATAATTTTACTAATCAATATGGCATAATGAATAAATGAAAAAGACTCATGCCATTTACAAACTGAGAATAAAACTGCATCCATAGATATTTTAATAGTGAAAACCTCATGGATAGTAATATTTAATAATTAATAAACATAATATTTACTAATTGAACTTCATGTATCTGGCACAGGTTACTATAAAATCGTTAAACAGTTTAGTTCTGTAGGTAGAAACCATTCTGATTTTCGCAATCAAACTTGAAGGGTTTGTCGCCAACTGATTTGTCTCATGAGACCTATCGATGCATCGAGGGGCTATAGAGGGACCCACCATCCACTACATGTCCAAAAAAAATTTATACATTAATTTAATACATGATAAATATGCCTTCTCAATATCTTTATAGTGTAGAGGATACGAATTCCTCAATATTTCCAAAGTTAAACCAACATTCCCAATAAACACCGTATGTATAATGGTATACGGTTGAAACAATAAACATGTCTAATAAAGAAGAATATGGATATTTAATATCAACAAAAGCTAAAAATAAAAGTGATCTCAAATGGGAATTAGGTACATCACATAAGGATTTTTAGGTGCACAATACAAAGTAAGTCCTAACAAAATGGAAATTGAGACAAAGTCCCAGACCATATTATAATTACTTGAATCGTATGAACAAAAGTCAATAATATTTAAATTAATAATTGAATAAAATGAATATAGAGGTAATCATGTTATTATATATCCAATTATTGTACACATATACAACATTCAATTAATAACTGAAAAACAATGTAAATTTCACGGATATGAAAGGGGGATGAGAAACCCCTTACCTTATGCTCGAGTGTGTTCATCATTTGTTATAATGGCCTGAATAATAATATTTAGCTTTATTAATTAATAAGTAAAGAGCCTCAAAAAAATTTAGTTGTCTAATTATAACCTTATTAGGTATATTAATAACACTTTTATGGGATTAAGAGGTTCAATTTTATGGTTTTGGAAGCATTTTCTTCCATATTCTCATAATCCGTTTACTTGTATTCATGAATGGAAGTTCATTTTAGATGTGGATAAACATCCAGAATAGTTAATATATCATATTAATGAAATTACAGAGATAAAAATGATCTTATAATAATTTTGTGTTATATTCAATGATGATGTTTTGTTAGTTAAAAGTTAAATACAAATGTTCGGATTAACATGGCGTTTTTGTTCATAATGATCTTGTTTGGAATTTTTATTTTATATTATGATTTTGTAAGGATTAGAGAACATTAATGAGATGAAATACATATATTATAATCTGGTTAAACTATAATAATGGTTTCATGACCAGAATTTAATATGGAAACAAACATTGAGAACCTGTCGTCCTTGAATGTGATAAATTAACATATCTCGGACAAAGTTTTCATTTTTAGTATAAGAGGAGGGGTAAAGAGGGATGATGATGAAATATTACATTAAAATAATATAATTAAAGTTAGTTTAAGGTACTAGATTTTTAATAGAATTTGGATGAGGTTATAATAGGATGAATTATAAAAGAAAGGAACTCAATATAAAAGAATGAAATGAGAAATCTCTCACGAAAATTCGGCATCCTAATGACGTCACATAATATTTAATAAAATAGTTTTGATAAGATAAAGGGGGTTTCTCATAAATCATACATAATATGGAATTTAAGGAAAATATCGAATGAAATATCCCAACATAATCCAATTGAAAATAAAATAGAAAACATAAATAGAAATCTTTAAGAAAAGAGAAGGGTGGCTGATTCCCTTTCCTTGAAGAGTAACTCCCAAAACATGACGGTCAGGATATTGGGGGTTTAAGGAAACCTTGAGAGGACTAATAGGGAGTTAATACTACCAGATCACCGAGGATAACAGGTTTGAAATAAAATAAAATGAATGGGGGTGAGGGGGTATTTATAGAAAATTAGTGGGTGTTTATTATTAATTAAAAGAGACGCCTCATTAGTGGTTTTTTCAAAACCATGGATTTCCATGGTATTTGACCATTTTTTTAGACACATGGGAAACCTCATGTCATATTATACTGCACACAAGTCTATCATAATTTTATATTTAATTATTACATCATTATGATGTCATTAAACTATCGAATGCTTAAAAAATGTATTTTTACAATCACAAAAATCATGTATTTTAGAAAAATCCCAAAAATTCACCCTGAAATTTTTTTAACATGTAGAAATCAAAAATTAAATACATTTTTTGAAAATAATTTCATTTTTTGTTTAATTTCATTTATTGATTAATGCATAATTAATTTGGAAAATAAAAATTTTAAAGGTATAATTAGTTTTATATCACATTGAATGTTTATTTAAGATATCATTAACGTATTACCATAAAAAAATAATATATAATAATTATTTACTATTAATAAGGGTCATATTACTATTCATATTAGTATTTATAGGGGTTTGTTAATATTCATAAAAAAATTAAGTTTATTCTATCAGACTCCAAATGACTTACTAGTCAAAACTCTAGTTTACCATTTTTAGAAATTCAAAACATAGTTGTGGAAAAATTTATGTTTAAAGGATAAGTTATGATTATATCCTAAAAAACCACGTATTTTTTTAAAGGAACACAATGCTTTATAAAATATAGGATATGAGTATAATATATTTAAGAGAAGCATACCATAAAATGTTTGGGGTGTTACATCATTCCCTTCTTTAAATATTTCATCCTTAAACTTTTATTTATAAATCCCACAAAAAATATGTGGGCAGTACTTCTGCATAAAGTCAACAGGTTCCCATGTTTCTTCCTCCATATTATGGTTTCTACAAGGATCCTTTACTAGATGAGTTGTCTGATTTCTCAATAATTGCTCACTTGTCTCAAGAATCCCGATTAGCTCTTCACAGTATGACAAATTAGGTTTCAGTTCGATTTCTTTATTAGTGAATACATGCATTGGGTCTGGCATTTATTTCTTCAATAATGACACATCAAACAAATCATGAATTTTAGATAGACTTGGCAGCGTTGCTAAAAATAATCTACAACTTTGATTCTTTCCAAAATATCAAATGGTCTGATGTACATGAGGGTCAGTTTCCCTTTTTTTACCGAACTTTAATACACCCTTCAAGGGAGATACTTTCAGAAAAACTTGATCTGTAACATAGAATTCCAAATCCTTTCTCTGGTTGTCAGCATAACTCTTCTTCATACTTTGGGATTCATTAATATGGACTTGGATTGTCTTCACCTTTTCCTTGGTCAATTCAATAAGTTATGGGCCTATAAGTTTCCTCTCACCAACTTCATCCCAACAAGATGGGGTTGGGAATATCATTCCATATAATGCTTCATATGGAGACATTTCATGACTATAATGGAAACGATTGTTTTAGGAAAATTCTACCAAATCCAAGTATTGGTCCCACATACCTTGAAAGTCAAGAGGGCATGATCTTAGCACGTATTCCTGAGTTTGAATAGTCCTTTCATACTGTCCGTCAGTTTGGTGGTGATAAGCAGTACTCGTACGAAGCTCAATATTCAAAGAACTCAAGAGAATTTGTCAGAATTTTTATGTAAAATTAGGATCACGATCAGAAAAAATTTATAAGGGTACACCATGATGTCTTAAAACTTCATTAAAGTATAGCCTTGATTAAAGTTCAAGTGGTAAATCTTACCTTATAACAAGAAAATGTGATGATTTTGTAAGATGATCAATAATGACCCAAATCGCATGATTCTTTCTTGGAGTATTTGGTAGTCCCATGAAAAATTACATTGTAATATCATCAGATTTCCAAATCAGAATAAGAATGGGTTTCATGACTTCTCTAGGATGTTGTCTTCTAGCCTTCACCTGTTGATAAACCAAACTTCTATACATGTAATCTGCAATATCCCTCTTCATGTTTTCCCACAAAAAATGTTCCTTAAAATCATTATACATCTTAGTTCTACCAGGCTTTATAGAGAAATTTGAGCTATGAGCATCATCCAATAATTACCTATTTAGATCAGGTATATCGGGAATACAAAGACTTCTCCCAAATTTCAAAATTCCATCATCATATATGAAGTCAATCAATCACCCATCATTCAATAAATTAATTGTCTTTTGAAACACTTAATCATCAATCTGAGAATATTTTATCCTTTTGATTAAAGAGGGTTTGTCAAACATTTGAAAAGGTATCGATGTTTCACCTTCTATGATTATTCCCATATCCATGTTTACTAGATCCATAAACATAGGACCCCTTTCAACTCTGAACTTGTTCAAAACACCAGGATCGATTCTGGTTAAAGAATCTTCCATTTTATTTCCCTTCCCCAAGTGGTAGTGTATAGGGAAATCATAATCCTTGAGTAGTTCAGGTCATCTTCTTTGCCTCATGTTATGTTATTTATGTGGGAAAACATACTTCAAACTCTTGTGAGTGTTATATATCTCACATTTTTCACCATAGATATAGTGTCTCCAAATCATCAATGAAAATATTACAGCTTCCAACTCAAGATCATGAGATGGATAGTATTATTCATGAATTTTTAGCTTCATAGATTCATATTCAATCACTCTAAAATTCTGCATAAGGACTTAGCCAAGTCCTTTCTATGATGCATCACTAAAGATCATGAATCCATCATTCCCTGATTGTAGAGTCAATATTGGTGCATTAAATATCCTTATCTTCAATCCATCAAAAAATTATTCAAATTAATTTGTCCATATTAACATAACCCCTTTTCGGTGATATTGGTCATTGGGATTGCTAAATGGGAAATGTTCTAAACGAAACGATGACAATAACCTGCTAATCCAAAAAAACTATATACCTTAGTTATGTTATTTGATGTAGTCCATTCTTTCACAGCCTTTGTCTTCACAGGATCTATAGATATTCCATCATTAGAGACAATGTAGCCCCGAAATAAAACTTATTAGAGAAAAAATCACTATTTCTAAACTTCCAATATAATTCATTTATTCTAGGAGTCTTTAAAATAATGTGAAAGTGATTTTCACGATCTTCATAAGTTTTAGAGTACACCTGGATATCATCAATAAAAACCACTTCAAATTCATCACGATATTCCATGAAAAGTATATTCATCATATCAATTATAACATATGATGCATTAGTCATTCCAAATGGAATTACTGTAAACTCGTAATGCCCATACCTAGATCGAAATGCAGTTTTTGTAATGCCTTTTCATCCTCACAAGAAACTGATGATATCCAGGTCGATGATCAATTTTGAAAAATATTGTTCTCCATGAAGATGATCAAATAAATCATCTATTCATGGTAGAGTATACTTATTCATTATTTTAATAGAATTGAGTTCCCTTTAATCAATCTACAACCTCATATAACCATCATTATTCTTAATGAAAAGAGTAGGTGCTCCCCTTGGAGAAAAAATCATGAGAATAAATCACTTATCACTCAATTCCTCTAGTTCCTTCATTAGGTCCACTAACTCCACAACTTCCATTCTATAACGGTTCATTTATATGGGACTTGAACCAGGAATTAAGTAAATGGAAAAATCAATTTCCAACTATGGAGGATGTCCAGGTAAATCCTCTAGAAAGACATCAACATATTCTTATACTACATTCACATCATAAATTTGAATATTTCTTTCCTACCTAATAGATATTGGGTTCTCTTCCTATACAATAATTGAATTTAGTAGAGCTACTAGGGGTAGATCTATATACGAATTAGTTTTCGAGGTTTCTACTCTAAAAATTAGGGATTATACACTATTTTCAATGACTATAACATCATTTTTATTGCAATAAATCTTTACATATTAGTTTGACAGATAATTCATAATAAGAATTATATAAAAGTCTGTCATTGGTATGACGACAAGGTTAGAAACTAAATCACATTTATGTGTAATGGTGGGGGATATTTGACATGCCTTTGTTGCAATGATACATCCATTATGAGCTTTTTATAACAAATCCTTTATTAAATAAAATTGGACATGCCTAATTTTCTTAGAAAACTGGGAAGATATAAATTAATGCGATGATCCAAAATCACATAAAGTGTTGGAAAAGTTTGAGATTACAATTAATGTTCCTTCCACCACATCATTATAAACATCAACCTCCGCGGTTGTAATCACATATGCTTTCCCTTTCTCTCGTGGACCTTTCTGAGGCAAGTTCCTTGGTGCTTAGGAAACTCAATTGAATAGTGTCTTATCTATCTAAAATTATAGCATTGAACTTCATCAAATCACTTCTTCACCTTGAATTCGTTTGATCAATGACCATTTTCTCCACACTTATAGTAAACTCCCTTTCCTTTCAAGCATTTCCCGAGATTATTCTTTCCACAATTCTCGCATAATGGGAATTTCTTAATTCCCTTGTTCTTCATTGATGCTTCACCTTTAACTTGGTAATCAGAGTACTGCTTATTATATTGGTTCTAGAAAATTACTTCTCTATTTTGATGGCACATGATACAATTTTATTATATAATGAAAATGTTTTAGAGACCATTTCCCTTAGAAGACATGGCTTAAGTCCTTCAATGAAATGATCAATCTTGTCTTTTGTGTATCGTACATAATCTATGGCATACCTGGCTAGTCTTGTGAAGGTATCCTCATACTCTACAACATTCTATTCTTCCCTTTTCATTAAGAAAATGAATTTCCTCTTCATTTAATTTCATTTCTGATGAGGGAAATATTTTTCAATGAATATTTACTTAAAATTCTTCCATTATATATCTTCTATTTCTTCTTCTTCATTTGTATTCTGGATCGAGGACCACCTTTGATCAGCATCACCCATGATAAAACATACTAGCATCACTACCATTTAATTTTCACTGAATCTTAATGCCATGAATATCTTTTCACGGGACTTGATCCACTGCTCAATAACCACTAGATTAGTATTCCTGCTAAAATATGGGGGCTTCTGCTGCATGCAATGATCCAACACAGGTGTGTAGTGGTTATTCGTCACAACCTGAGTATGTTGTCCCAATATGGTCATGATCTGATCTGCTCAAAGATTGACTGTGTGGACTTTCTCAGTGAGGAGATACATATATTTCCCATGAGTATTGATTCCCTTCTTCCATTAGGTTCCATTTCTAAATAATGGGAAACACTAAATTAGGTTATGAATCACAAATAGAAAATCAATTATAATAGATCGAAATTCATTGCATAACTAATCTCATAAACATGGTTTCTCAAAGGAGAAATTTACATAAAAATCCTTCATAATTTTATGTAAGAAAAACATGAATTATAATAAGCATATCCCCTAGGAGCATCAATACCAAGGGTCTAGCAAGCCCATTTTGGTGTAGCAGTATACCCCGAGTTAATCTCTAAGCTCCATGTCAGAGTTTTCTCTCCTAGGAACATATGTTGCAGAGCAACCTTTAATTATTTATATCCATACACAGATTTATTTTCTAAAATTATTCACATAGTCTTTTCCTTACAAAAATATCAGGATGTTTTTGTACGTATATCCTCAAATAATACCTTAGGTCTTTGTTCCCTACAATACATTTCCTACTCTAGTTTCCATGTTTTCTACTAAACTTTCTCTGATACAAACTTTAATGCCCCGACCCCTCTAGACTAGATTCAATGCATTACATGTTATATTGGCATGGTTAGAAGGAATTAAATCTCGAAGGAATGTTCAATTTATTAGTCTTGGTGAAGCTAGATATATAGATGTAACTCAAATTACATTGTAAAGGATTATAAAATACAAAACATAACAAAAACAGAAAACTGCATCCATAGAACCCAATAAATGATCTCTTCCTCATAACCTGTTAAAGGTAAACAAATGAAAGGGGTGAGATCAAATGCTTAGTAAGGGTTACAGATAGCAGAAGCTTGAATTCAATAATATGTAAACAATTAGACATAATCAATATGGAATATTGAATAAATGAAAAACTCACACCATTTAAAAACTGAGAATGAAATTGCATCCATATATTTATTTCATTCAGAAAAACTCATGGATAGTAATAATTGATAATGAATAAATAAAATTCTTATTAATTAGACTTCATTTTTCTGGAACATGATACCATAATACCGTTAAAACATTATAGTTATGTGGGAAGAAACCCATCTGATTTTTGGAAACAAACTCAAAGGGTTTTTCGCCAACAGATTTGTCTCATGAGAACTGTCAATGCATAGAGGGGATATAGTGGGACCCAAACGCCACTAAATGTCCAAATAGGTATTAATACATTGATTTAATAAAAGAGAAATATTCTTTTTAAATATTCGTGTACTGTATAGGATACAGATTTATCAATATGTCTGAAGTTAAACCAACATTCCAAATAAACACTGTATGTAAAATTGTATATAGTTTAGGTAATAAAAATATTTATCACACAAGAATATGGATATTTAATATAAATATAATGTCAAACTAAAATTGATCTCAAATGTTCAATAGGTACATCACATATGGACTATTAGGTTCAAAATACAAAGTAACTCACAATGAAATGGAAATTGAGACAGGGTCCCTTACTATATTATAATCCATTGAATCGTATGACCAAAATTAAATAATCTCCATATTAATAATATAATACCATCAATATAATTTTTATCAAGTTATTATATATCATATGGTAGTACACATATACAACATGCAATAAATAAGTGGTGAACTATAGAAATCTCAAATAAATGAAAGTGTGAGGAGAAACCCCTTACCTTATGCTCGAGTATGTTCTTCATTTGTTTTAAAGACCGGAATAATAAAATTTACCATCACTAATTAATAAGTACATACAATCCTATTCATTTAATGGATTTATTATAACCTCATTAGGTTCATTCATTCCCTTTTTTATGGGTTTAAGTGGTTCAATTTTATTTTTCTGGAAGCATTTTCTTCCTTGGTTTTCATGATCTGTTTACTTGTATTCAAGAATATAAGTTCATTTGAAATGTGGTTAAACATATAGAATTGTTAATATATATTATTAATTAAATTACAGAAATATAAATTATGTTATAATGATTTTGGTTTACATACCATGATGATGATTCATTAGTTAAAATTTATTTTCAAATGTCTGGATTAACATGGCGGTTTTTTTCATAATGAACTTGATTTGTATTATAATTTAATATATGAGTATTTAAATATTAAAGAAAATTAATGAGATTAAATACATATATTATAATATATTGTGACCATAAAAAATGGTTTCATGACCAGGATTTAAGATGGTAACAAAAACTAAGAACCCGTCGTCCATGAATGTGATAAATTATCAAATCTCAAATAGTGTCTTCAGTTTTTGTATAAGAGGAGGAGGAAAATAGATGATGAAAAAAATATTAAATTATAATAATATAATTAATTTTCATCTAAGGTAGTATAATTTTCATATAATTTGGATGATGGGAGATGAGGAAAGAAGTATAAATTAAAGGAGCTCAAAATAGATGAAAAAATTAGGAAATCTCTCACGAACATTCGGCAGTCTAACGACGTCACTTAAAATTTCATAAAATAGTTTTATGAGAGAAAGGGGGTATCTCAAAAATCGAACATAATATGGGAAGTAAGGTTAATATGTAATGAAATATCCCAACCTAATCCAATTGAAAATAAAATAGAAAACATTAAATGAAATCATTAAGAAAAGAGAAGGGTGGTTGATTATCTTGCCTTGTAGAGTAACTCCCAGAAATTGAAGGATGGGACCTATGGTTTTGAGGAAACATTGAGAGGAATCATAAGAAGGTAATAATACCATATATTTTAGGTTTAAGAGTTTGGAATTAATGAAAATAAATAGGATGGGTGGGTATTTATAGAAAATGAGAGGATGTTTTTTATTAATTAAAAGGGAAACCTCATTAGTGATTTTTGGAAAAACATGGATTTCCCATGGTATTTACCCATGGTTTTAGCCACATGGGACACCTCATGTCATATGTTACTATAAATAAGTCAACAAGACTTTTATATTTAATTATTACGTCATTATGATTTCATTAAAGTGCCGAAAACAAAAAAATGTATTTTAACTCTTCACGAAAAATTCAAGTATTTTTTAAAAATTCCAAAAATTCACCCTAACCATTTTTCAATGTGAATAATTAAAAAATGAACAGTATTTTTTGAAAATAATTTTCAAAGTATTTTTAAAATAATTTTTAAATAAAATTATAATTAATTCAAAAAATTATAAATTTAAAGGTATAATTTGTTTTATATCACATCAAAAAATTAATTAAGATCTCACTATCTTATTACCCTATGAAAATAAAATATTATCAGTATTTACTATTCATAAGGTCCATATTACTATTCATATTACTATTCATAATGGTATGTTACTATTCATAAATAAATCAAGTCGGTTATATGAGACTCCAAATGGCTTACTCGTCAACACTCTAGATGACCGTTTTTCGAAATTCAAAATATAAAAGTGGAAAATTTATGTTTAATGGCTAAGTTATGACTATATACTAAATAACCAAGTGTTGTGTTAAAGGAATACATTGCTTTATAAAATATAGGCTATGAATAGAATGTATTTATGAGATTCATAACGTAAAATGTCTGGGGTGTTACAGCATACCACATTCGGCTCGTAAACACCTGGGACACAACCACATCACATTCTAACCACAGAAACATCATCCAAAAAACCACAACCTCAACCTGAAGACCCATGGGAAATCACAACACATATCATCCCGAAGACACATGGGAATCACACCTCACCCATAGACCCATGTTCCTCACAATCACACCAAAACCCACCCAAAGAGTTTTTGGCTACCAATGCCTATAAGAGGGAGTATAGCAACTAGCTATCCATCCTCCCACAAGGATATTGGGAAAGAACAATCTATCCCATAACAGTGGGGTTGTTTTTCATGTAGTGATCAACATGGTTGGGGAGCGTATAGAAAATAACAATAAACTAAATGTATATATATGGATTCTAAACACTCATCCCAACCTATAGGTTATAGAAACAACAAACAGACCACACAAAACATCCCTTGGTTCCACATTTAATTCATAACCACACAACCGGTCAAAAACATAATTCAAAACCCCCAACCAATTAATTTAAAAAATTATGATTCTCTATTTAATCAAGAAAAATTATTGATTCTATCTCGACCCAGGAAACTACCAAACACTAAAGATGTTATAAGGAGAAGTAACCATTCCAACCACAGCCAAAGAAAAATAGATGCAGGATGACAAGGACAAAATAATCCACTCTAAGACCCATCCCCAATATACTATTATCTATAAACTCTGGGAGAAACTCCCATGAAAGGTAACACCATCCTTCTTCAAAATTAACAATCCCAAAACATCCTAGATAGCCCCACTGCATGAAATTCATCACATCTAGTAAATAAATACTCGACTAGGTTGTTGTCCCACTACATGAAAATCACCACATACAGTAAAACAATAAATATCGTCTAGGTTGTAGTCACACTGCATAACATATCCATCCATTCCACAGTCAATCAAACTATCCATCCTGAGATTCCATTACACCACCTATACCTCCCCATACACAAAACTTAATTCAACCATTACAAAGGCCAAACAAAACCATACACATCACTCAAACACACCTATCAAACTGAGTGTCTTTAGATATGACCAACACTATTTTTTAATTCCACATTCATAATTTAGGGGTTAACATAGAACAATTTTCATCCTGGGATATCCATTTAATTAACCAGATATATGTGATTAATCATGTTTTCTGGTTCACAGTTGATCAAAATTAAGGTTGACAACTATAAATCATGAGTCCCATGAACAAACAGAGACCACCGATGACCTTTATTTTCATAATTCGTTTGTAACGTCCTGGTTCTGAAAGCCACCTAGAGGTTCCCCTTTCCCGGTTGGTCATATGGACTCAAGAACATTTCCCAGAACACCAGAGGCTTCTGACTAGTAGTGAGGGCCTTGGGTGTGATAGTGTTGAAACTATGCCCTCATTGGCAGAGTAACACTACATCAGTAAATAAAATGTAACAGAGGAATTACTAAAAAAATGCAATAGGTAAACATAGTAATTAATAAACAACTGGAGCACACCCACACACAATCACAAATGATGCAAGATACATATGTCTAAGAAAACATTCAAACAAGTCACAATACTGAAATACAATACTAAACCAAATTTCAAAAGAAAACATAAAAAAACTCCACAGCATCGCAAGCATCAGATTGGTCTCATGCTCCCCAGCTCTGTAGCAATAAAGTACCTGAAGTAGAGGGGTGATTTCCATTATCTATACCTATATCAATATAATCTATTTTGGCCCAAAATAAAGACCCAAATAGGGTGTGAGACTAAATCCCAGTGGGAAACCTCCCAATAATATGTGCTTAAAATTCAGTGAATATATATGGCAGGATATAATCAAAATGAAGCAGTAAACAAGGAAGTACTCAAATGTAAAAAATACTATAGTTTCAAATGCATTCAATTATCAGATATCAAGTAAGTAGATAATCATAAGCAAGGAACCCTCTGGGAAGTACTCACAACCTAAACCTTCTAGTCCAACCAAAACAAACACTATCAATCCTCAGGGAAGTAAACACAGTCTAACCCCTCGGGTACATCATTTTGACAGACTCACTAAGGAAGCACTCAATGTCCATTTCCCCCTATGGCTCACATCGAGGAACTACAGACACTCTGAGGAAGCACATACATCCCTTCCCCATATGGTATCTCATCATAACAGTATACATACACTCTAGAAAATCCCACAACGTCCATTCTCTCTGTGGTTTACTACACCCGGATCTCACATGCCCTATGTAAGTCAATCAAGCACAATGATATATAACGGCCAAAGTATATCCCAAGAACTGTTGTTCTAAAAATTCTAAAGAATAACAGCATGTATGACAAATAATATTACTCCATACTATCAGCACTAGTAATGGAAAGAAATCAGCCTAACAGGGCAAGCAATAACAAATAGTCATAAACAATATAAACCTAGGAAAAATATCTATTGCATAGAAATTAAACCTATTCACATTAAATTGACCTCTACCCAATAATATAAATCATAGAAGGAAATAATAGTGTTAAAACCATAAACACCCAATACCATGATAAAGGGTATTGGGAACTATTGCACATATAACTCAAATACTATCTTCATAAAGGCTCAAACCTCCTACCTAGATGTTATATGGTCAATAAGATCCGGTGTCAGCCCTTATATTGACCTATAGTGCGTTAGATCTACAAAAAATCTAAAACATTCAATTGAGGATAACACACGAGAGAAGAGAAAATAGGAAACGAGGTTAAAGAAAAAGAGATAATTCACAGATGTGATTCCAACACAACAGATTGAGTTTGATTTTGATAACAGATTCTCAATCAGGGTCTTAGGGAAGGACCATCATTGTATGGACGATCTTGGTCAAAGAAGGAGAAGAATACGATACTTCTACCAATTATATGCAATCCTAGTCCATTTAATGAAAAAAAGAATGTACACAACTTGTACATGCCTTTTCCAGTCTCCTCTTGAGGATGACTTCAGGTGACCACACTTGTCTATGTGCTCCTTCATTACAAGACCAGCACATGGCTACATGCAAAAAAGAGTAAATGATGTGTACATATAAGTACAAAGTGGGTACTTTGAAAATTTCTAGAAACTCTTATTTTTTTCCAAAAAACAAGAAAAGTGAATAACATACCTGAAAAGATGTTCCAGATTCTTACAAACATCCACCCTTAAAGAAATTCGTCTACAAATTTCACTAGCTAGGCGACGTAGAGGAAGAATCCTCAAAAAGCTCCGGCCATAGTGATCGTACATTGAGCTCCCTCTCCCAAGTCTCATCCTGTACTCGCCCATGCAACCATATCACTCATACTAGAGAAACATACCATCCATAGAGAACCTTCTCACATTCATCAAAAATCTAGATAGGACACTCCTCGAATGAGGCATCCACCTCGAGCTCATCCTCCTCATGTTAGAAAACATGAGACGGGTCTAAGAAATAACGTTGTATATGAGAAACATGGAATACATCATGTATAGAATAGTACCTCCAAAGTAACTGCAAACAATAGGGAACCAACCTCACTCTATCCAACACCTCAAACCGTCCGAAATACCTCAGTGAAAGCTTACCCAGACACCTAATCCTCCCATGTCCCAACAGTGGTGTGACATGCAGAAAAACCTGATCTCCAACCTCAAACTATAGAGGTCGTCTTTGTTTATCATCATAAGACATATTTCATGAATGTGCGGTATCTGTAATCATTCGAATTAACTCTATCTGCTCTTTGGTCTACTGGACAAGACGAGGTCCCAACATAGCTACCTCTCTTGCCTCCAGCTAGTATAAGGGTGATTGGCATGGCCTACTATACAAAGCCTCATAAAGTGAAATTTTTAAAGTTTCTTGAAAACTATTATTGTATGAAAAATCCAAGAGAGATATGGTCTTCTTCCATGAACCTCCAAAAGCCAGGAAGCATGCTCAAAGCATGTCCTCAAGCACCTGAGTCACATGATCAGACTTTCCATATTTCTCAGGTTAGTATGTTGTACTCAAAAGTGAATGTGTACCCAAAGCCTTATGAAGTCCCTACTAGACCCAAGAATTAAAACTGGTGTCCCTGTCTAAAACAAAATAGTTTGGAAATCCATGTAAATGAAAATCCATCATATGTATAACATTCCCACGTCATCAACACCGAAGGTCTCCTTAATTGGAAAGAAGTGATCAACCTTCATGAGTCTGTCAAGGACAATACAAACTGCATCGATCCCTCGAGCTGACCTCGGTATACCCATCATGACGTCCATCGCGACATCATTCTATTTCTACTCCGGAATGGGTAACTGCTGCAAATGCCCTACTGGTCACTAATGCTCCACCTTCACCTGCTGACAGGTGGAACATATCATGACAAACCCATCAACATCTCTCATCATACCTAGACACCGATACTAACAGTTTAGATCATGATAAATCTTCGTGTTAGTAGGATGAACTTCCCAAACAAAGTAATGAAAGTCTCTCATCATATCCTCAAGTATATTTTCTGGCACTAACACGCGTCCATGAAAATGAAAGCCCTCATCCTTGCCTACTGTCTTTTCAAAAATCGGGTATTCTCTTGAAACAATTCTCCCGTAGAAATAGGCCTTTATAATCTGATAGTTGCTTCATTCGCCCACGATCATGTAGAATAGAGGTAAAAGACATAGAATAAAGAAACATGTTCCCTTGACTGTCATGCACCTCCAAATGCATCTCAGAGATCAAAGCCATTAGCTTCCACTCACTAATGGCTTCTTGAACTGCCTATATATGAGTACTCCATGTCAACGCATTATCCACAATGTTGCACTTCCCAGGCATGTAGGAAAGCTCAATGTCAAAGTATTGAAGGTACTCAACCCACCTTCACTTTCTCAAATTTATGTCATGCTGAATAATGATATACTTGGGACTTTTGTGGTCGGTGCCAACCACAAAATGCTCTCTTAGAAGATAATGTATCCAATAGCATAAGGCATGAACAACTGCAGTCAGTTTGAGATCGTGCATCTTGTAATTCTTTTCATGTGGCCTCAACTTCTGAGAACCGTACACAATGACTCCTTCTCCCTACATAAGCACAACTACCAGCCATAAACCTGATTAATCACAGTATAAAGTATAACATTTTCCCGGCTCTAGAAATACTAGTATTGGTGATGAAGTCAACCTCCCTTTCTGCTCCTTAAATGCTGACTCACAAAAATATGGCCAAAAGTATCTCATAACCTTCTATGATAGGCCTGTTAGTGTCGTTGTTATGTGTGAAAAAACCTATATATAACAAATATAAAACCTGTCAGACCTAGAAAACATCGTACCTCAAAGACATTTTTGGCTACTCCTAGGAAAATACTGCTCTCACTTTCTCTAGGTCTACAATTAATTTTTCCTCTAAGATAACATGTCCCAATAAGTGAATTTGGTCCATCCAAAAGTGGCCTTTTGAGAGATTACAATATAACTGATGCTCTCTCAGCGTACTGAAAACGATATCAAGATGTGTGACATGGTCGTGTCGTGTGTGAGAGTACACCAAGATATTGTCAATGAAGACTACCACGATAGAATCCAAGTATGGATCGACCACTCAGTTCATTGGTGCCATGAAAACTGTTGGTATGTTCGTGAGACCGAATGGCACAACCATATACTCGTATAGACTACCTACTCATAAAGTCTATAAAAGGTACATCTGCTGGTCTAATGAGAAACTGATGATAACCAGATCTCAAGTCAATCTTCAAGAACAATCAGGCTCCTCGAAGCTGATCAAAGAGATAATCAATCCTATGTAAGGGAAATCGGTTCTTGACTGTCAACTGGTTCACCTTATGATAATCCACACAATGTATGATGGTACCATCTACCTTCTTCAAAAACAAGACAGGAAAAACCCAAGGAGAAGTTCCAAGTCGGATGAATCCCTTTACCTGCAACTCATCCAACTATTTCTTGATCTCCTTTAACTCTTACGTAGCCATCCTATAAGGAGTAATGGAAAATGGTTCCTCTCCTGGAAAAAGCCTGAAAATAAATCACACCTCTTGCTTCATAGGAAAACCATAAAATTTCTCTGGATGGACTTCCCTGAAACAATACACCACTGAATGAAAGTCCATATGTGTAGTCCTCTGGTCATCCAGATATATACTAGAAATTTGGGTTGTAACTCTTCCCAACCCATGATTCTCAAGACCCACTCGGATCCCCTAGACATCCTATTCCCCCTTATGAAGAAATGATCGGCCCTCTAGTTATGTGAAACTTGTCCTTCAGCGATAGAAATCATCAAATACCTGGAATGGAACTAACTAGTTCATTCTGAGAATTACATCATAACCTATCATGTCTATGAGATAAATGTCCCATAAGAAGTGTCACCAACCAGCCTCTATAGGGAACTCCTTTCAATGTCGTATACTAGATGTTCTAGTCCCCAATGGTGTGCCTACTATCAATATATCATCATAAGGAAAGACATAGAGACCAAGACACTCCATAACAGAAATAGATATAAAACTATGGGAAGCCCCCATATCAAAAATAACAAATGATAAAACTGCGGAAACTGGGAACATACATCAAACTATGGAGGGTCCAAGATCCTACTTCTACTGGGTTTGCTACACTACAAAAGTCCGACCTACATTGTAGACCTTTGACAATGTTTGACCACTCTGATCTGATCCACCCTGTGGTCCCAGAAAGCATGGAAATTGGCTACAACGACCATGACCTCCACCTTGGACTGAATGGAAAGAAAAATTTCATTTCCCAAACAGGTGAGAAATTGGTGGTGTTTCTCCCAAAAGAGGATTCATAGAAGAACCCATGTCACCCATTGTTGGTGAGAAGAACTAATATAAATGATGAAGATGGCCCATCTTTCGGCATAATCGACACTCCAATGGGTCTCTAGGGAATTGTGGCCTCATATTACCACTATTTCTGCACTGGTAGCATAGCACTAGGCTACCAGTAGAAGTGTCCTGTATCCTCACATCCTCGAGTGTAGACTCTCTGTAGATCTTCCTGTTATTAGTAAGAGGGATACCATCTCTAGATATCGAACCACACTGGCTCACCACTCTAGAATCCCTCAGGTTGCACTCCATGACTAGCTCTTAGTTCACAATATAACTAATGGAAATCCACCTAAACATGTTCAGATATGATCAGATGGTGTGACTGAGTCCATCCTCAAACATTTTTTCCAGACATAACTCATCACCTCCTTGAATAGGAGTGAATCGATACAGCTCTATGATGTGAGAATAATTCCCCAAAACAGAAACATTACACTACTCCAGACTCATGAACTCTCAGGCTCGATTAGCCCTCAATGTCTCTGGTAGAAGTAGTCATAGAAGCCATGCTGGAACTCATCGCATTCCATAGCCTGCTGGAATACTACCCGTGAGATCACATCCCAACATCTCTTTGCAGAGTCCCAAATCATATATGTAGAAAGCTTTACCCTCATCCCTGGAGGCATCTCCAGATGAACAAAGATTGAAATCATGGCTTCTAACCATGACTCTATAGCCTTTGGTCCTCCTTCCCATGTGAAGGTGGGAGTATGATTCTATAAAAAAACCACGTGTCAACTCTCCCATAGAAGGGGCATGATGCGGTACTACTCATATGGTCTCCATAAATCTCATAAATCTCTCTCAGAACAATGTGTTAGCACCTGTGTCCGCAATGACGGCTGGTTCCAAGACCTGAAAAACTGGAAGATCTGCTGGTAGTCCCTCATTAGCCATATCTGGTGTCCGATCATTTCCCTGTAACTAGTGGAAAACTGGAGGATGTCTCGGTGGCATGACACTGCAAGTTCAAGCGCACAACTTAGATGATGGTTAACAAGGGTTGAAACATAGAAGTGTTATAAGGGAAAAAGAGAAAGAAAGCCATCATGTTTTTCAAAACATGGATAAATGGCGTGTATAATTACTACACGGTGTGTTCCCTTAAGCCTTCACATGGGCGTGTACTTTGGCCAACCCAAGTCATGTTACACCCCATACACACGACGTGTTGTCCAAACACATGGCGTGCACTTGAATAAACATTACCTTCTTGGGTTCTTCTTCAAGGCTATGCCACATTTTTCTCCTAGAACAAGATGACATGGAGTGTTAGTGCCAGACACGATGTGTACTGGATAATCCTCACTAACCTGTGTTGTTAGTTATAGGGATGACTCTACATGACAAGTTCATTCCAGACACGACATGTACTAGAACGATTTCCCCAACCTGTGTTGTTCACTACACGACCAGATACATGCGTTAAACAACACAACATGTTGAAGATTAACACACTGTGTATAATTTATGTTTTATCCATCTGTGTCATTAGTCACACGGGTGGACACATGGTCTACACAACACAACGTGTACAACTAGTTCACGGTGTGTTCCCCCAAAGAATTCCAAACCACGTGTCTCTGCCCACACAGCCAGTGACCTAGTTAGAGACTACACGGAGTGTACATTCAATACATGACTTGTACTTAAAAAAATTGTTCTTTCCAGAACAGAAGGACACAAGGAATGTACTCATTATTACACATCGTGTATTCTGCGATCTTCCAGATAGTAATCTTCAGAAACTACTTCAGAACACAGATATCATTGAAATGAACATTAAGGTTCCAATTTCAGATCTGTGAGGGACCATACTCCCCATGAACCAATTCTTGGAAACTTATACATGTCATTTTCAAGCATAATTGTGTAATGATCCACAAAATTTCGATCCATGAGGTCCTATAACTCTTCAAGAACCAAATTTTGGTGTTCATTCAAATGAAACATTAGAAAATTAAATACTCTATAAAAAACAGGTATTCTATCACAGAATCTATCACAACAATATTCATATCTAGCATCACTTCTATCACAACAACATGAAATCACTAATGAAAATAAATGGCATGGTAGGAATGCATGACATGGGATTTATAACATGTTCTTATATGATTCATGAGATGGAATACCCTCATTTATTGGGTTGCAATATAAATAGAACTTTAATAATTTCAACGATAATAGCACAAGACATGTTAATCACCCATCAGTGAAATCAAATCAACTATAAAATTGCAAAACCAAATAAATTGAAATAACGAGGTAGATTGGATTTTCCATGTACACAGGTTAGTTACTCTTGGGAACAGATTATTACCAAATACATATTCACTCTTATGCCTGGTTATAATCTTTAAAAAGTAATTCAAGAAGAAAAGAATCCTCTCTGATACCACTTTGTAATGTCCTAGTTTCGGAAGCCACCCAGAGGATCCCCTTTCCTGGTTGGTCACATGGACTCAAGAGCATTTCCCCGAATTCCCAAGGCTGCTGACTAGCAGTGAGGGACTTGGGTGTGATAGTGGGGAAACTATTCCCTCATTGGCATAGTAACACATTAGAATTAAATCAGGTAGCAATAGCAGAAGTAGTAAAACAAGCAATAGGTTAACAACAGATGTGATAAAAAATTGGATCCTACACATACATTTATATGATGCAAGATACATATGTATAAGATAACATCTAAACAAGTAACAATGATGTGATACAATACTAAAACATAGTTCAATAGAAAAAAAACATCACAGCATCACAAGCCCCTGCTTGGTCCCATACTCCCCAGCTCCGCATCAATCATGTACCTGAAGTATAAGGGAGATTTCCCTTAAACATACCTACAGTAATATAATCTATTTGGGCCCAAAAGCATGACCCAAATAGGGTGTGAGACCAAATACTAGTAGGAAACCACCCAATGCTATATTTCTAACAGTAAGTGAATATATAAGGGAGACTATAATCCAAATAAAGAAGTAAACAAATATGTAATCAAAAGAAAACAATCCTATAGTTTCAAATGTATTCAATTATAAGATATAATTTAATTAGCTAATCTTAAGCAGGTAACCCTCTGGGAAGTACTCACAAAAAAACCCCTATAGTTCAACAAAAACATACACAAGAAACCCACAAGAAAGTACACATAGTAAAACCCCTCTGGCTTAGCTTTTGCACATACTCTCTGATGATGTACTAACAATCAATTCCCCTTATAGTCTCATATAAGTAACTAAACGGTGTTCTAGGGAAGCACTCAATGTACAATTACCCATTTTTCCCGCATCGTGGAACTAAAAACATGCTATAGAAGCCATTACACCCATTCCCCCTATAGTCTCGCATCATAACAGAAACTATACACTCTGGAGAAGCCATCAACATCCATTCTCCCAATGGTCTACTACACTAGGTTCTCATGGCCCTAAGTAAGTCAATCGATCACGGTGATATATAATGTTCAAATTATACCTCATGAACTACTTGGATAAACAGTCTATATCCTAACAGCATGTCAGATAAATAATATTACTTTATCCTATCAGCACTAGGAATGGAAAGCAAGCATCCTAATAGGATAAGAAAGACCCAACAGACATAAACAAAATAAATATGGGAAACACATCCATAGCATTGAAATTAACTGTATTCACATTCAATTGACCTGTACTCTAGAATATAAATCATTGTTGTAAATAACAGGGCTAAAACCATAAACACGCAATACCCCGATCAAGGTTTTTTTGACACTTTTTCACATATAACTCAAAGAATATCTACGTAATGGCACAAAACACCTACCTCGATGTTGTATGACCAATATATTCTGATATCATCCCTTGGATAGACCTAAAATGTGGTAGATAAACAAAAACATCAAAAAATTTCAACCGAGGATAACTCATGAGATAATGGAAAAAATGAAATGAGGTTCAGGAAGAAGAGAGAACTCATCGATGCAATTCCAAGGCAACTGAAAGAGTTTGATTTGGAGAACAAATGATCAATCAGGGGATCGGGGAAGGATCAGTGCTGTATGGATTCTCTTAGTCAAAGAAGGTGATGAAGAAGACACTTTTTCCAATAAGTCGTGACCCCGGTCCATTTAATGATAAAAATAAAGTACACGATGTGTTTTTTAAAAGTACACGGTGTGTACTTGACTTTTTTGACCTCCGCCTTAGGCATTCTCCATGTCACCAAAAATTCCATGTGCTTGCCTGTTACACGGCCATCACACGGCTACATACAGAAACAGAGTACACGACGTGTACATATTAGTACACAGCGTGTACTTCTAAAATTTCCAGAAACTCCTCTTTTTCTAAAAAACACGAGAAAATAGAAAAACATACATGAAAAGAAGATATGGTTCTTACACATTACATCCAAAATAATTCATAGTTTATTTCAATGATAAGAGACAAAAATAAAAGAAATATCATCATTATATTTTAATCCCCTAACTTATTTCCAGGGACATGAAACCAATCATCATAACAGGTATATTAATATTCAAAACACCCTTAATTTATACTTGAATTCAACTTTATTCTGAAAGATATATGGTTGTACCCACCCTGTATGGTACACAATTAAAGAGGGATGAAATAATTACTACCTAAAAATGAGATGATCAACAATTCCTCATTGTGCCAAAAAAAGGTGGTGTGCCAGAAGTAGGAAGGAATCCTTGGAAAAACTAGATCGGATGGCCACAACACAACACACATGACTCCAGGGGGATGAAAGGCTCTGGGAACACCGAGAGAAAATAGAAACACACTGGGAAGATAAGATCCTTGCATGGAAGATATGGATCTTATATCAGTGTATGGAAAGAGTTTAAAGGGTCATTAAAGTCGAATCGTGGTCAAGATTAAGAAGTATGACTATTTTAATGTCCCAAGAGTGTTAGGATATTTAAAATAAAATTAATATTATTTTGAATGCCTTTTAAAATGTTCAAAAAAGATCAGGAACTCATTTACCATCAAATAAAATGTAAAGGGGAAAATTAGAAAAATTAGGGTAAATTGGGAATGACTCGCCGATGGGTGATTTAGTGACACGAGTCACCAAGAGTGAGTCACCAAAGGCTGACTCAACAACATGATTCACCAATATGAATCATCGACATGAGTCACCAAAATGCCCCACCGACAGTGAGTCACCAACATGGCTCACTGACACCACTCACTGATGCTCGACCTTCGAATGCTCTGACCTACCGACGCCCTGACCTACTTACACTCTAACCTACTGACTCCCTTAACTATCGACACCCTTTCCTACAAACACACTAACCTAACAACACCCAATCTACAGATTCCCTGACCTAATCACATTGTTCTACCGATGGTTACCCACTGATGTGTCTGAAAAATGAAAAAATAGGAATTTTATCAAAATCTTGAAAAGGGAATCTATTGCCACCCTGAACACCCCAAACACTGGGTGTTGAAAAAGTAATGCACTGGGGAGGTTTGGGCTATAAAATTTAAATAAATTTCTTAGTCGAATTGTGTTATATCTCAGTTTAGCCAACAACACATTACTTCCTATCCAAACACTATTGGTTGGGATACAGTGGTATGCATGCATTTGGTTCTTAGTGGTTTTAACATTTCCACATTTTGTGGGATTGGAGATGTGTACAGGAATACATGTATATAGAAAATCACTCCCATGTTAGTGATATTTCAACTCAGTGATAGTCACTAGCCCTTTCTGAATAAATGGTGAGTTGGGGAGTCACAACAATGGGCCCCACTTGGATGAGTCGTGACAATTCTAACCTCTGATCATGAAAACATGAGCTTTCATGTAAGAGAGTTATATAAATAGGCAACATGCCCTAGTGGTAATGTTTTGTGGTCATAATGGATAAAAGGTTATATGTTTTTGATATCATTCCGAAATAAAGATATCCCTAAGAACTAGTATTTTTAGCTTTTTCTTTAGTAAACATATCACAAGAGACCTATATTGACCTAGTGTATCACTTGATCACTTTAGTTAACTATTAATATTGAATCATGGATGCATGTCAGTGAATTTCATTCCATGCCATTATTTTCTGATCATCCAATGTCAATATCTATTATTAATAGGCACTCTAAGTATGTTCTGTTTTAATATATATTTTTTTTTTAAATTATGTCATTTTTCTTAAATAATTTGTTTCATATTTTCATGTTTCACCCTAGAGAAGACCATATAATACTCATATTAGAAATTAGATGGATTGTCCTCAGCAATTGGGAGGGGGATTACGATGCCGCATCTATCACATAGAAGGAAATACTCAAAAGATATTTCCCCAAGTGGTGGGATAGAGCTCCACTTCCCATCATCCATGATCGAGTCTATTTATTTTATCATGAATATATATATTTTGTTTTATATGAGGTCATTCTATTAATGAATTGTTTTATTTCTAAAATTCTCCATTTCTCAACTATTTCAATTTTGGTTTGTTTCATTTCTGAAATCGATCACAAATAATTTTATGATAGTATAACAATTAAAAAAATAAACTACAAAAAATGTATATATCTTGCATCTACATGATCAATGTGGGTGTTCTATACTTTATTCATACATTAATTTAATTTATATATAATTTTACACATTAATTCACTTCTATAGTTTCCTATAATTCTTGAAGCTATATGTTTATGTATCTAACATTATTTTTAAAATTTCTATTTTAACATTATTTATATCACGGTTTATGTATTATGTATTACATGTTCATGTTTATGGGGATTTTATCATTCTTTATCATCATTATTTATGCGTTTCTAATGTAATTTATTCAAAATTATATGATTTTTGTCATTTTAATGTTTTTTCATTCACAATCAATATGTTATTCAGTGTTAATAAATTGAATTCACTTTGTATAGCTTCCTGTTATTATGTTATGCTAACTATTTGTTCATGGTTTTCATGTTGCATCCATTGTTAGTATGTTGTGTTCAATATTAATATGTTATGTTCATGGAATATTGAATAAACTGTATATGAGCATTATTCAAATTCATTATAATGTACTCACTGTTTGTATTTTCATTGTTAATATGTTTTTTTTTCTGTTCCATATGTGTTTCCATTCACTATTAGTATGATGAATCCTTTATATATGTTTTTAACTATATATATGTTTCAATTAAATATTATTAATTTTTATTCACTTTTATAATATTGAACCCACTAAATATTGTCTTTAATGTATTAATAACAAATATATACGATTTTATATATCAAAATACACTGAAACCAACATTTTAGGATTAGTGAATGAATCAAACAGTTATTCATGAATTCATGTGCTTGTAGAAGACTTCCATTTGTAGCTAAGGTGGTATTTATTAGTAATACAATAATGAGTCACAGATAGATCACACATCACATTAGGTATGAATTATTTATGTTATTAATTCATATTATTTTAGATTCTATAAAGGATATGTCAAGCATATATATGAGTTTGATTTCATTTCATCTGTTCATATTTTGAACCGATAAAACCTAGAAACAGTATTAGATATGATTTTATTGTCGAAAGTGTTTGAAAAAAATTATGTTATGAAGTAAACGCAATTTTAATCACTGCTATGGGAAAACATAATATCTTTTTTTCTTGTATAGATTCATATATTTTTTAATATATTTTTTACGGACATTATAAAATGTTACATAGTTTTAATTAATTTACTATATTATTACATCTTCTAAAAATTATTCTTTTCTGGTTCAATTATATTGAACTCTAGTTTCAATGAAACCATAGTTATCACTATGTTCTGGATGTAATTCATACTACATGTCATTTGTTACATATTTTAGTGAATATTATATGAATTTGAAATAACCATTTTCATGTTTTTTCTTCTATTTTTATTCTGTAACCCATTTCAAGTTTCCTTTCCATGAGGAAAAATTTTTACACTATAAAATTTTCCTAAATTTTTTTTCACGAGTCTCTTGGCAGCATACAAAAGCAACTGGCCATAGAGAAAAGACTATTGGTTTCTAGAAGAAGCACCGAGGGAGGACTATTCCATATTTAGGATGTTTTTTTATTAGGTAATCACTACTTTTTCAGATGGGTTTTTAATTACATCCATCCATTCTTGGATTCATGGTAAGATAACATAATATCAGTGCTTCTTCATTACATTTGATTTAGATTCTATGATTTTACATAAGGAAATGTCTAATAATATTATGTTTCATCTAACAAAAATTTGAATTTTCATTAGTAGGTTCAACTACTTTGATAAATTCACAAGTAGATGCACCTCAAACTAGATTCTTATACTTATAAATTGATGTTGCATGATTTTTTCTCCATTTTTTAGATAAAAATACATACTATCTTCAATAGTTAAAAACGTTTATTTATATAACAACCCAATCATTTATAAATAAAATTACATTTCTTTTATTGTCATATAGATATAGAAAATAAATACACTATTTTTACTATTTTTATTTGGTTTAATTGACCGTTAAGTATCATTATCATTGATAATATTTCCATTAAAAAGTGATCAGATGATTAATATATATATATGTGGTTTTAACAAAGCCTTATGACATAGAAAAAGGAGGTGATGGACTCATCAAATAGACTCAAGCTATTTGAAGCTCATTTTTCTGATCTAGGGAAGGAGGTAGAATCACTGGGATTTACTCTTGACTAAGCCCAATCCAAGCATCCACATTTTAATCATTAAAGGAATCTCCTACGGGAGAAGGTCACGTTAATAAAGATTACCACCTAGGAAATGTTATTGTAAAGGCCCGTAAATTTCAAGGAAATTTTTTTGCTTAATTTTATTTGGAATTTTACAAGAGCACAATTTCTGACGGCACCTGATTCTGAGGCCCGGTGTGCCCGGAATCATTTTCCGAAGTTTGGCTCGGGTACGTTCAATGAACAGACGAGCGGGGTTTTCTAACTTTTGAACCGGTGCCCGGAATCGAATTCTGAGGGCACCGATGAAATCGCAGCGCCGGTATTCGCTTAGAAACGCCTCTTCCGGAGTTGTGTTTGCTCGGGTGTGGTTTTTAATTTTTGGGCTTAAAGTTAAGAAATAAAATAATTTTGCGACAACTTTATTTTATTTCAATTAAGCCACTTGGAAGCCACTTGAAGCCACTTAAAGGCGGCTTGAACTGAGTTGAACTGGATAGGATGCTATCCGGAAATATCCTACCCCCTTGGTAGGATATTTGTGAGGTGGGGCCCGCACGAGCACCGCCGTTTCTTTCCGCTAAGAAACGCACCCGTGAAAACCCGTCTTAATGAAAGTCAACCGACGCGTTTTCTAAATTCTTAACAGACCATTTAATTGGGCTGTTTCTCTCGTGAATTGAATGGGCTGTTTCTTTCGTGAATTTAATGGCCTGTTTCTTTCGTTGAATTAATTCAACGAATTATTTCAACCGTTTCTTAACCTGTTTCGTGTGTTGGCATATTAATAAAATAAGACCAACCCAAATATTTGGAGAAGGTTTGAGAGGATTCTTGTTCTTCTTCTCCCTCGCAAAGAACACGAAGAACGCGAAGAACGCGAAGAACGCGAAGAACGCGAAGAACGTCGAACCCGGAAATCGATGACGATTCCGTCCGTGACGTTCTTCCACGCTCCGATCTCCGATCACCGACCGTTTGAGGTGAGTGATTTCGGATTTCCTCTCAAAAGTTCTTTTCTTTGGTTTTAACGAAACACAGATTTAAATATTAATAATTTAAATCTGTTGTTCTTGGTTCGTTGAGCTCGCCGACTCAACGCCGGATTCCGCGACGACGCGACGCCTCCCCGCGACGACGCGACGATCCCTCTCTTCCGCGATGATCCTTTCCGCGAAGAACGCCCGCGCGCGACGATCGACGACGCTTGAGGTAGGGATTTTTTATTTTGAAATACCCCTCCTTATATTCCCGTGAACATTCTTTAAAAATTAAAGAACCGGAATCAAAGAAACAATTTTATTTTTTTTAAATTGTTGGTTCATGTGTTGAACATTCTTTTTTTTCTCCCGTTGTTTTTATCTAACGCGGATGGTGTGGGTCGAACGAACACGGCCCGACAACCCTCCACCGTTCTTCGTGTTTTGCGGATTTGGCGGGTGACGACGGAACGTGCCGCAACGGGTGTTTGATGATCCCGCAGTAAAGAACGGAACCCAGGAGGAACAACAGCGCAGACGGGAAGGAAAACGGGCCACCGGAGCGACTCCGGCGGCCCGCGGAAGCCGGAGGTGGCACGGGTCGCCGGCGCGGCGGCGCCGGCGGCCGGAGGCGGCGGCACCCCGCGGGTGTCCATCCCGACACCCCGCGGGTGTCCGGCGCGACACCCCGCGGGTGTCCAACGCGACACCCAGCGGGTGCCGCGGGTGTCCAGCGTGACACCCAGCGGGTGCCACGGGTGTCCAGCGCGACACCTCGCGGGTGCCGCGGGGTTGTCACGCGGCACCCCGCGGGTGTCCAGCGCGACACCCAGCGGGTGCCGCGGGTGTCCAGGGCGACACACCGCGGGTGCCGCGTGGGTGTCACGCGGAGCGGCGGCTTTCCCCCGCCTCGGCCGCTCGGCCGCTCGGCCGAGCCGAGCCGGACCGGCCCTGGCCGGGCCGGGCCGGGCCCACCGAGTCGGACCCGACCTGGTTCGGGCCAACCAGGGGGGGTCGGGCCGGGTCGGCCCGGGCCCGGACCCCCCGTCTTCGGACGATCTTCGTTCAAATGGCCATATCTTGAGCTACGGGCCTCCAAACGACCCGCCGTCAGCGGCAACGCGATACTTGGATCGAGACGGTCGTTTTCCTTTATTGCACTCAAAGTTTAGGAATACTTGGGGTTCGGCCGGGTTGGTTCGTACACGAAACCAACCGGGCCCTCGGAGCGGAAACGCTCATATCTTGAGCTGCGGACGTCCGATTGACGTGCCGTCAGCTTTGTTGATTTCCTCTAAGTGAGACGGATCTTTTGGCATACTCCGCCCAAGGTTCGGACGCAGGTGGAGTGCGGTCGGGTTGGTTTTGCCTTAAAAACCAACCGGGCCCCTGGGACGAAAATGCCAATATCTCTCAGACCGGGCGTCCGATTGACGCGCCGTCTACGACGTTGAGTTCCTGTTGACGATACAGATCTTTTGGATACATCAACTTCGGACTTTGTGTCAGTTGATGTATCAGCCTCTCGGCTCGTGGAGCGGACCCTCCCGAACGAGCTTGCTGTGTGCGGGAACCCTAGGCTGGCTGCGACTGCTACTTCGACAGCGATGACCGTGCAGAGATCCTCAGTGGACTGCGACGACTGTGCAGAGATCCTCCGTGGACTCCGACGACGACCGTGCAGAGATCCTCAGTGGACTACGGCGACGACTGTGCAGAGATCCTCCGTGGACTCCGACGACGACCGTGCAGAGATCCTCAGTGGACTGCGGCGACGACTGTGCAGAGATCCTCAGCGGACTGCGACAACTCCTGCACTCAGCGATCCTACGTGGATCAGTGCTTCAGGTCCTGCGTGGGCCCGATCCTGTGTGGGTCCGATCCTATGTGGGTCATCTCTCAGCGGTTCTGTGTGAGCCAACTCCTACAGGTCCTGCGTGGGCCCGATCCTATGTGGGTCACTGCGAGGTTAGTACATATCGATCATTCGTGGGTCCGACGTCTCAGATGGTTCAGTGATCATCTTTATCGTCATCCGAAGAAGCATACCTGTGGAGCTAAATCTTCTGTTTTACTCGATAGAGGTGGTGCGCTTGGTTGTAGCGGCAGACCCATGATACTGGAGACGAGCGTACGGAGTACGAAGACTGTGTAGCCGGCTGAGACCTGAAGACTGCTCGACCGACTCGACTTGGAGTGACTCGACTAGCCCAGTGGATGGAGCACCCGGTATTTGGCGGTAGACCCACGGCGGACGGAGCGCCTGGTAGTTGGCAGCAGACCCGCGGTACTCGACTGGAGGAGTACCTCTGTAGGCTATTTGGGTGAGCGCCCAGTATCTGGCAGCAGACCCTTAGCGGACGGAGCGCCCGGTAGTTGGCAGCAGACCCGCGGTACTCGACAGGAGGAGTACCTCAGCAGTCTTAGGTTAGTGAGAAGTACCTCGGACTCGTGACAGGACCACTGTACACTTCAGAGATGGGGCTCTTCAGCAGTTATGTTTTTGATAATGAAAATCCTGTTTTGAGCTGAGTCAATGATCCTTGTGTTTCCTCTTGATTGAGATGGGTTATCTGATAATTTCGATATATGTATGGGCATATACCTATGAGAGTTATCTGTTGAGTTTTCCTGTGTGGATTACGTTTTCCTCTCCTTTGTGGATTGTGTTGAGTTATCCTGTGTGGATTTACTGTTTACTCTCCTTTGTAGATTGTGTTGTTCTATCCTGCGTGGGTATGCGTTTTGCCTTCCTGTGTGGACTGGGTTGTGCTAGGGCTCGGACGTTGGAGCCGATCGGGGAATTGATGACTTAGGTATATGTATGGGAATATACCTAAGCCGTGTCAGATGTTACTTCGTGATTGTATCTCTCCTTCGTGGCTTATCCTTTGTGGATTTCGAGAGACCTTCGGGGGTCTCGGGGTCCCTACTGAGTAGCTTATACTCACCCCTGCACGGGCTATGCCCGCACTTCGTGGTGTTGGTTGCAGACGACAGGCAGTGCTGATGGAGACCGAGTGTTCGAGGACTGGACGGTACCTGGACGTGGACTACACGACGAGTCAGTACCCGGAGGTGGACTACACGACGAGTCAGTACCTGGAGGTGGACCACTGGGCGAGACGTGCTCGGAGCGGACGGCGGGACCCGAGGAGCATTGGAGCTATCTCTGTACCCACCCTTCAGGTGGGACTTCCAGAGGACGGCTCGACGCTGCAGTTTTTCCTTTCAGTTTCTGTTTTTCCTTTCAGTTGTACTTTACAGTTGGGCTTGTATTTCCGGCCCCTTTTACTTTTAGCACAGCTTGTACAGTTTTTACTTAGTGTTTACTTTTCCGCTTGCTTACTCTGTGGTGCTTGTTTACTTTTCAAAGGCAATGCATTCCCTTATTGTTGGGATTTACGCCTTGGTGCTAGTCGCCATCCCCTGGCCTATGGAAGACGGGCTTGGGGTAGTCACGACACGGGCCCCGAGGACGGGTCGTGACAAATTGGTATCAGAGGTGGTCGGTTCTACCGCAGACTCTGATCTTTCTTCTATGTGAAGCAATAGTGTTTAGCGTATTGAGTGTGGTTATCAGTCCAGGGAGTCCAGTATTGGTGCGGCGGCCGACGTATCCATACACCAGGACCCTGACTTCTGATTTCCGACTTAATGCACGAAAACATTGATTGCATGTGTGTTTCAAGTTTTCCTTGTGATTATTTGTGTCAGCTCACCAGGTATACTGTCCTGACCGTGGCGCACCTGTTTCTTTCAGGATGGCCCCACGACGACAGCCAGCTAGGATTCCGAGAGTGGAGCGTGATGACAGCCCACCGAGCGTCGAGGACTCGGTACAGGTCCCTTTGACAGCTGAGGCACCGGCGATACCTATACCCGCCGAGGCACCGATGCTACCAGCCCCAGCCGCTGACGATGCACGTCGCCTTAGTGCACTGCATGAGTTCCAGCGCCAGTGACCGCCCAGGTTCCGCGGGGAGACGGACCCTCAGGCCGCCGAGGACTGGCTGGAGGCAGTTGTTCGGGTTTTCAGATTAGTGAGGACACCGGCAGACCTCATGGTGATCCTCGCAGCGAGTCTCCTGCACGCGGTAACAGGCAGATGGTGGAGCTTGATGCTCCAGGTGCACGATGAGGCCTCCCTCATCTGGACGGACTTCGAGAGCCTCTTCCGCTCAGAGTTTGTCCCGGCCACCCTCCGTACGGTGCGCATCCAGGAGCTTCTTCAGCTGCGGCAGGGCAGCTTGACGGTCGCTCAGTACGCGGCGAGGTTCACCGACCTTTCTCGGTACTCGACAGACATGGTACGAGACCCCTTCTTTCGGGCCCGGACCTTCGAGCAGGGATTGAGACATGAGATCAGGGCATCGCTGATCTCTCTTAACATCCCGACCCAGGCAGGAGTGCTAGAGCGAGCCCTTCTGATCGAGAGCTTCCTGGCTGAGTCCACAGCGAGACCTGCCGCAGGGCGGCAGATAGCGGAGTCATCGGCAGCAGGTAGCCGACGGATGACTCAGGGTTCCAGGCAGACCAGACCTACTGGTGGCCGACTGCACGACTCAGGCTCAGTTGTGCGGGGGAGCCGGGGTGGAGTCAGAGCCAGGCGTGCCGAGAGTGGGCAGTGTTACTCCTGTGGCGGGATTGGTCACATGGCTCGTGACTGTCCGACCCGCCAAGCTGATGATCAGCAGTTAAGTGAAGAACCTTCCAGGCAGAGGCAGAGGTTCAACAGTGGCGGTCCGCAGGGAGGAGGCAGACGAGGCAGAGGAGCTGGCCGCGCAGCGGGAGGTGGGCGACGCTTTGAGGCTCTGCCACCACCACCACCAGGAGGTCCGCCCCAACCACAGGGAGTAGGTGAACATGCGAGAGCTCAGCTTCAGGCAGCTGAGGCCTTCGATCATGGAGCTCTGAGAGCAGATGGACAGGAGCAGAACTAGTGGATACGTCCTTTGTACTTCTGGTTCCTTGTTGCTTTTGTGTAGCGTCTTGTATTATGAGCTGCAATAATAAAAGACGCATACCTTTGTGATATTTTCGTTCCTGTCCTCTTTCGTGATGTTACTAAGAGGTTCCAGTTTTGGCTGTTGACTTGACCCTCACTTGTGAGACATCTACTGGAGGAGACCAGTTACCACACACTGATGCCGACAGTGTGACTCAACCCTTGGAGGCGAGAGTAACGGTTGGATCTCGTAGTAGTAGCGTCGAGGCCTTACGATGTCATCCTTGGTATGGATTAGTATCATCCATGTTAGGATTGACTGTTTTAGGCAAAGAATGTGGTTCATCCAGGGGATGAGACCAGGTTTCTCTTATCGGCAAAGAAGAAATCTTGCAGCTCTTGTGGGACCAGAGATGGTCTGGGCCATGTCAGAGGAGGTCCAGGTCATCCAGGAGCGGATGAGGACAACACAGAGCCGGCAGAAGTCATATGCTGACAGGAGGCGGAGGCCACTAGAGTTCGAGGATGGCGACCATGTCTTCTTGCGGGTCTCACCTCGACGTGGTTTGCGGAGATTTGGCCGAGGCGGCAAGTTGTCTCCCCGCTTCATCGGGCCTTTCCAGGTCCTCAGCAGGGTTGGCGAGGTGGCTTATCGCCTGGCTCTGCCACCTCAGTTGCACCGGGTGCACGACGTCTTCCACGTATCCCAGCTGAGGAGATACGTGCACGACCCGACACACATCTTTGACTATGGGGAGCTAGACGTGGATGATGGGGCGACTTTTGCGGAGGTCCCAGTGGAGATAGAGGATCGACAGGAGCGGGTCCTACGTGGGCGATTGATCCCTCTTGTGCGCATCAGATGGCGGCACGGGAACCTCCAGGAGAGCACTTGGGAGCGGAAGGCTCAGATGCGTGCTCAGTACCGCCTTGTATCCCTAGTTTGTGTTGAAGCTTTACGGGGACGTAAAGCCCTGTGGTGGGAGTAATGTAAAGGCCTGTAAATTTCAAGGAAATTTTTTTGCTTAATTTTCTTTGGAATTTTACAAGAGCGCAGTTTCTGACGGCACCTGATTCCGAGGCCCGGTGTGCCCGGAATCATTTTCCGAAGTTTGGCTCGGGTACGTTCAGTGAACAGACGAGCGAGTTTTTCTAACTTTTGAACCGGTGCCCGGAATCGAATTCTGAGGGCACCGATGAAATCGCAGGGCCGGTATTCTCTTAGAAATGCCTCTTCCGGAGTTGCGTTTGCTCGGGTGTGGTTTTTAATTTTTGGGCTTAAAGTTAAGAAATAAAATAATTTTGCGACAACTTTATTTTATTTCACTTAAGCCACTTGGAAGCCACTTGAAGCCACTTAAAGGCGGCTTGAACTGAGTTGAACTGGATAGGATGTTATCCGGAAATATCCTACCCCCTTGGTAGGATATTTGTGAGGTGGGGCCCGCACGAGCACCGCCGTTTCTTTCCGCTAAGAAACGCACCCGTGAAAACCCGTCTTAATGAAAGTCAACCGACGCGTTTTCTAAATTCTTAACAGACCATTTAATTGGGCTGTTTCTCTCGTGAATTGAATGGGCTGTTTCTTTCGTGAATTTAATGGCCTGTTTCTTTCGTAGAATTAATTCAACGAATTAATTCAACCGTTTCTTAACCTGTTTCGTGTGTTGGCATATTAATAAAATAAGACCAACCCAAATCTTTGGAGAAGGTTTGAGAGGATTCTTGTTCTTCTTCTCCCTCGCGAAGAACACGAAGAACGCGAAGAACGCGAAGAACGCGAAGAACGCCAAACCCGGAAATCAACGACGATTCCGTCCGTGATGTTCTTCCACGCTCTGATCTCCGATCACCGACCGTTTGAGGTGAGTGATTTCGGATTTCCTCTCAAAATTTCTTTTCTTTGGTTTTAACGAAACACAGATTTAAATATTAATAATTTAAATATGTTGTTCTTGGTTCGTTGAGCTCGCCGACTCAACGCCGGATTCCGCGATGACGCGACGCCTCCCCGCGACGACGCGACGATCCCCCTCTTCCGCGACGATCCTTTCCGCGAAGAACGCCCGCGCGCGACGATCGACGACGCTTGAGGTAGGGATTTTTTATTTTGAAATACCCCTCCTTATATTCCCGTGAACATTCTTTAAAAATTAAAGAACCGGAATCAAAGAAGCAATTTTATTTTTTTAATATTGTTGGTTCATGTGTTGAACATTCTTTTTTTTTCTCCCGTTGTTTTTATCTAACGCGGAGGGTGCGGGTCGAACGAACACGGCCCGACAACCCTCCGCCGTTCTTCGTGTTTTGCGGATTTGGCGGGCGACGACAGAACGTGCCGCAACGGGTGTTTGATGATCCCGCAGTAAAGAACGGAACCCAGGAGGAACAACGGCGCAGACGGGAAGGAAAACGGGCCACCGGAGCGACTCCGGTGGCCCGCGGAAGCCGGAGGTGGCATGGGTCGCCGGGGCGGCGGCGCCGGCGGCCGGAGGCGGCGGCACCCCACGGGTGTCCAGCGCGACACCCCGCGGGTGCCGCGGGTGTCCAGCGCGACACCCCGCAGGTGGCGCGGGGTTGTCACGCGGCACCCCGCGGGTGTCCAGCGCGACACCCCGCGGGTGCCGCGGGGTTGTCCCGCGGCACCCCGCGGGTGTCCAGCGCGACACGCAGCGGGTGCCGCGGGTGTCCAGCGTGACACCTCGCGGGTGCCGCGGGGTTGTCACGCGGATCCCCGCGGGTGTCCAGCGCGACACGCAGCGGGTGCCGCGGGTGTCCAGGGCGACACCCCGTGGGTGCCGCGTGGGTGTCACGCGGGGCGGCGGCTTTCCCCCGCGTCGGCCGCTCGGCCACTCGGCCGAGCCGAGCCGGACCGGCCCTGGCCGGGCTAACCGAGTCGGACCCGACCCGGTTCGGGCCAACCAGGGGGGGGTCGGGCCGGTCGGCCCGGGCCCGGACCCCCCCGTCTTCGGACGGACTTCGTTCAAATGGCCATATCTTGAGCTACGGGCCTCCAAACGACCCACCGTCAGCGGAAACACGATCCTTGGATCGAGGCGGTCGTTTTGGTTTATCGCACTCAAAGTTTCGGAATACTTGGGGTTCGGCCGGGTTGGTTTGTACACGAAACCAACCAGGCCCTCGGAGCGGAAACGCTCATATCTTGAGCTACGGACGTCCGATTGACGTGCCGTCAGCTTTGTTGATTTCCTCTAAGTGAGACAGATCTTTTGGCATACTCCGCCCGAGGTTCGGATGCAGGTGGAGTGCGGTCGGGTTGGTTTTGCCTTAAAAACCAACCGGGCCCCTGGGACGAAAATGCCAATATCTCTCAGACCGGGCGTCCGATTGACGCGCCGTCTGCGACGTTGAGTTCCTGTTGACGATACGGAACTTTTGGATACATCAACTTCGGACTTTGTGTCAGTTGATGTATCAGCCTCTCGGCTCGTGGAGCGGACCCTCCCGAAAGAGCTTGCTGTGTGCGGGAACCCTAGGCTGGCTGCGACTGCTACTTCGACAGCGACGACCGTGCAGAGATCCTCAGTGGACTGCGACGACTGTGCAGAGATCCTCCGTGGACTCCGACGACGACCGTGCAGAGATCCTCAGTGGACTGCGGCGACGACTGTGCAGAGATCCTCCGTGGACTCCGACGACGACCGTGCAGAGATCCTCAGTGGACTGCGGCGACGACTGTGCAGAGATCCTCAGCGGACTGCGACGACTCCTGCACTCAGCGATCCTACGTGGATCAGTGCTTCAGGTCCTGCGTGGGCCCGATCCTGTGTGGGTCCGATCCTGTGTGGGTCATCTCTCAGCGGTTCTGTGTGAGCCAACTCCTACAGGTCCTGCGTGGGCCCGATCCTGTGTGGGTCACTGCGAGGTTAGTACCTGTCGATCATTCGTGGGTCCGACGTCTCAGATGGTTCAGTGATCATCTTTATCGTCATCCGAAGAAGCATACCTGTGTGAGATGAATCTTCTGTTTTACTCGATAGAGGTGGTGTGCTTGGTTGTAGCGGCAGACCCACGATACTGGAGACGAGCGTACGGAGTACGGAGACCGTGTAGCCGGCTAAGACCTGAAGACTGCTCGACCGACTCGACTTGGAGTGAGTCGACTAGCCCAGTGGACGGAGAGCCCGGTATTTGGCGGCTGACCCACGACGGACGGAGCGCCTGGTAGTTGGCAGCAGACCCGCGGTACTCGACTGGAGGAGTACCTCTGTAGGCTATTTGGGTGAGCGCCCGGTATTTGGCAGCAGACCCTTAGCGGACGGAGCGCCCGGTAGTTGGCAGCAGACCCGCGGTACTCGACAGGAGGAGTACCTCAGCAGTCTTAGGTTAGTGAGAAGTACCTCGGAGTCGTGACAGGACCACTGTACACTTCAGAGATGGGGCTCTTCAGCAGTTATGTTTTTGATAATGAAAATCCTGGTTTGAGCTGAGTCAATGATCCTTGTGTTTCCTCTTGATTGAGATGGGTTATCTGATAATTTCGATATATGTATGGGCATATACCTATGAGATTTATCTGTTGAGTTTTCCTGTGTGGATTACGTTTTCCTCTCCTTTGTGGATTGTGTTGAGTTATCCTGTGTGGATTTACTGTTTACTCTCCTTTGTAGATTGTGTTGTTCTATCCTGCGTGGGTATGCGTTTTGCCTTCCTGTGTGGACTGGGTTGTGCTAGGGCTCGGACGTTGGAGCCGATCGGGGAATTGATGACTTAGGTATATGTATGGGCATATACCTAAGCCGTGTCAGATGTTACTTTGTGATTGTATCTCTCCTTCGTGGCTTATCCTTTGTGGATTTCGGGAGACCTTCGGGGGTCTCGGGGTCCCTACTGAGTAGCTTATACTCACCTCCGCACGGGCTATGCCCGCACTTCGTGGTGTTGGTTGCAGACGACAGGCAGTGCTGATGGAGACCGAGTGTTCGAGGACTGGACGGTACCCGGAGGTGGACTACATGACGAGTCAGTACCCGGAGGTGGACTACACGACGAGTCAGTACCTGGAGGTGGACCACTGGGCGAGACGTGCTCGGAGCGGACGGCGGGACCCGAGGAGCATTGGAGCTATCTGTACCCACCCTTCAGGTGAGACTTCCAGAGGACGGCTCGACGTTGCAGTTTTTCCTTTCAGTTGCTGTTTTTCCTTTCAGTTGTACTTTACAGATGGGCTTGTATTTCCGGCCCCTTTTACTTTCAGCACAGCTTGTACAGTTTTTACTTAGTGTTTAATTTTCCGCTTGCTTACTTTGTGGTGCTTGTTTACTTTTCAAAGGCAATGCCTTCCCTTTTTGTTGGGATTTACGCCTTGGTGCTAGTCGCCATCCCCTGGCCTATGGAAGGCAGGCTTGGGGTAGTCACGACACGGGCCCCGAGGACGGGTCGTGACAGTTATCATAGTTTCCCCAATAGTATATCATAATCACAATCCTTACCCTTAAGTATTATGTGGGTGTTACAACGGGATATGTAATAAGGAATTAGTTACTTATTACGCAATCACTTTTTATAAATAAAAATCCTTATTCCATCAATTATTTTGTGAGAATAGTATTTCTTAAAAAGAAAATGTTGAATTTGATAAGTTGACTCTTCGGGTCAAAATGGTACTTTTGAGAAATATATACTTTATATTAAAATATGGATTTTAGTAATAATATTTTAAAGATAATACATATACAGAATAATTATATATGTTTTTCACATATAAATTATTGGGTAATCAGTTTCATAAGAGTTATGTTTTATATAGGATAAAACCGAAATATTAATTTTAAAGAAATTATTTTGAGGAATTAATGTATTTTTTTCATTAAAAAACATTTTAATAAAAAATTATTATCAAATTAATTTTAATAAATACAAATGATATTATAATTTTTATAAAGATAATTTTTATTTTTATTATGTTTTATAAAATGTTTTTTTCAAAACCCATCAATTTTTAATTAATGTCAATATTTATATTAAAAGTAAAAATTTATATATTTATAAAAATATTGAGATAACATGAATATTATTTTTTGTATTAGGTCATCGAAATTATCCAACAGTGAATTTTTCATAATTTTTTGAGACAATCAAATTTTTGGGTAAAAAATAAATAAAATATAAATATATAGTGTATTTTATGACATCATAATGACCCAATAGTGAAGTAATAAAATAATATAAAGGGTATAATTAGAAAAATATATTTCTTATTTAAAATAATATAATTTTATATTTATTTTATTTATTTTATAAAGCCTTAGTCAGTTCTCCAAGACATATAAAATATTTTTATATTTCAAATAATTTTCTTGAAAGTGTGACTGAACTCTGCATAATAGATAGAAATAGTTTATTATATTCAGCCATTATCTTTTTATAATAATTTATACCAATCCCATTTTCCAAAACTCATGGGAATCCCCCATGGGATGGTTTGTGGTTTTGAATATTATAGTGTGTAGGGTCAAAAACCAAAATAATAAAGGATTCCCCCACCATTCCTATATAAACTCACCCAAGCATGTAATACTCTTCACTCTAACTCCATAAAGCTCATATTCACTTTTCTCTCTACTCCCTAGAGGCTTTCCAAGTCACCTAAATACCCCAATAATCCTCTCTCAGGCTTATTTCAAGCCTTTGGGATAACAAATCAATGTAAGGGATCACTTCCTTTCTCAATTGTATCCAAGTTTCTTTATATTGTTATACCAATTTATATTCAATTTAAAATATTGGGGTACAATTTCTCACCTCCCCAATAATTCAATCCTTATGTATTAATGATGATATACCCATTTATCTCTCATTAAGGCCTTCCATGTACACCCATTACCATACCGAAATTCTGTGAGGGATTTCTCTCTTTTTATTTCCATTAAAGAATTTATTCTATATTATATATATAAATTACATTACATATATTGGTATATTTTGTTATATGATCCCTTTTATTTCTATTTCATTTATAACTCATTTGGGACCCTTTTCTCTCTCACCAACCCCATTTATGAATTTCCATATGACACTGTTATGCCGTCAAAATTGCACCACGATTTTCCAAGACAAAATCATCATGTAGTGAATACCATACCCATTTCTCTATGAAGGGTATTCAAATTTTTGATCATGTTTTTATTGAATATAGAAAACCATTTAAATATTCCACATTCCATTATCATGTAATAAATGATGATTATGAAATAATCCTTGTGATAAGATCTATGTGGCACACTTAAACATGATATTAAAATGTTAATGAAGGTTGCACCCTGATAGTGCTCCAATGAATTGGGTAATGTTTAGTACTATGACATATAATGTTGGGATAAGGGGATACTTGATTCATTTTAGGACATTTTTCACTATTTTGGTAAATGCGGTTTACCTTTTTTATGTTAATCATGCAGTGTCTTAAGTTTCTACATTTCCATGTTATGTTCGTAATTATAAATCACTAAATTATGTTCATGTTTCCCTTTTTCTCCATTGATATTTCTATTTCCCAAAATGTATTGTTTTCATCATTTGTTAATTTTTCACTCCCATACTAGGCTTTACATCCCCTTTTCTTGTGTATATCCTTTGTTTATCTCATGCAATTATAAGTACGAAAAAATGTTGTGGTCATGTAAAAGAAGTTTTCAATTAAAATGTTTTATTTTAGGTCTTAAGTTGTCATGTAATGTTTCTATTCCCTAATTACACTAGAAATCTTGATCGTCTATGTTTTATTAAGTGCATTTTTATGTAATAAATCACATTTAAATGTGTAATAAATACCAGGGATGTTATTTTTATTATTAGAGGATATGTTTAGTTATATTTGGGATTAGGTTTATAAAACTCTAGTGAAATACATTGGGTTAAGATAGAGTATAAGAAAATAATCTCTATTTTTTTGTGAGTATAGTTTAAATATTTTTCCAAGAAAATACACCTTTTTCATGATACGAACAAGTATAGGTGGATCTGTCATAGATATATCTAGTTGTAAAACCCGACAACACAACATTGATCTAGACTCAAATGGGAACTGGTGCATGAAAACTGAACTTTCTACAATATTGTTTCGACACTCCCAGGGGATATGTTTTGGTAAATTCATAATCTTAGTATGAACCATTATTAAGGGAATAAAAAAATCCCCTAAGAATATATGCTAGGAAATATATCATTGATTACATATATTAAAGCTTAGAAATTAATAAGTGAATGAGATAAATTTAATTTATAAGATATATATTTACTATCATTGGATTTCCATTTTTTATTAAAATATTTTCAGATATTCAGCCATAATATTGCTTTTATTCTATCCAATAGTTGATAATAGGAGGAATATTGCTAACAAACAATGTAAATATCAATGTGATGACTGTTCTAATTAAATGCCCAATCCAATGATAGCGTGAATGAAAAACATTTTCATGATACTATCTCGTTTAACTCAGGGTTTTAATAGAATCATGTGTCAATAGAAACAGCCAAAACAACCTAAGAAAAAAAGTCTCAATCTAATGCATCATGAGATAAAGGCCTTATACATTCAATGTATCATCTAATCCCTCAATAGTCGAACAATGGATCAACTCCATTGATATGATCTTCTCAATCATTAAATATTTTAACCAAGATAAGGTTAATATAGCTACACATCTTATGGAGGGTGAGGATAACAAATGTTTTACATTGATCAAAAATTAAAATCCCGAGGAAGAGATCAAGGTTATGGGATGAATGTATTTTCAGAAAATGTTTTTCAATAAATAATTTCCTCTCACCCTCCAACATATGATGGAAAGATATTTCCTTTCCCTAGTGTAAAAGAATGATGAATCTATTATAACATATGAAGAAAACTTCACTAGTATATCGTTGTATGCCTCCAGTGTTTTCGTCTCCCCCAAATGCAAGGTTGACTGCATCATTGGTGGACAAAAGCTTAGTCTGTGAAAAGCCTTGGAAATTCGTGACATTGAAAGCTATGAGGAAATTTTCTGATATGCCCTCAAAGTAGAGAAGGAGATTATAGAATCTTAGGGGTACCATGAGTATAAGAATCAGAAAGTGGAAATTAATTTTGGCATCTTGATAGATAGATCTAATGGTTCCATGAAGTTTCAACATCCCACTTTTTGAAGGTGCGGGAAGAATCGTTGTGTAAATTTATAAAGGGGGTGAGGAAATGTTGTAGGTGTAGAAGAGAAAGTCACATGTCTATCAATTTTTGACGAGAGAAACCCACCATTGTGGTTGAGGAAAGGAATTTTATTTTCAAACCTCAGTACACTGTTCATTTCTACGACTATAAGTAACTATGGAACCTTGTTAACCACTTCCCTAATACAAGGGTAATTGGATCTAAACAACAACCTCAAAGGAATTACATGAATGATTTTTCCATCACTACCGTGAATGTGAATCCCAACATCAATGTGGTGATAGGTATACTAGTTATTCATTCAAGAATAGTTAACATAATTTTTTATTCTCGTTATACACACTTATTTATATCCTGAATGTTTATTAGAACAATATAATTACCCCCACAAATCATGGAAGTAGGGATGAGGGAGATAACGGAAAATGGGGAAATTATTGCATCCCATGAATATAAAATTTCCCCTATCACAATTTGTGTGTTGAACATCCCGGAGAACCACATCATACATTATTTTTTGAAATTTAAAGTAATTATTGGTATGGATTGGCTTACCGTATATTGAACCAACATTAATTATTGCGAGAGGGAAATCACTCCCCATATGGTGAATCAACATTAGATTATTTACAAGTGCAATGAAAAGGATGAATATTCTCTTTCACCATTATCTCAAGAATGGATATTACTTTACAATGAAAATGTGAATAATTAGCAGATGACTGGGTCTATAGAAAGGACCATCCTGAAAGTCATAAATATTTTAAGGGAATTTGCTGATGTGATTCCTGAGTAATTTCATGGTATTCCTCCTAAAAGAGATGTTTTATTATCGACTGATTATACACCTGGGGCGTTTCCAATATCGATGACTCCATAGAGAGTGGCTATTATGGAGCATGAGGAGTTAAAGATACAACTACATAAGAATTTAGATAGAGTATTTATATTCACGTGTGCTTCACCATGGGTTCCACCAGTATTCTTCATCTAGAAGATGGATGTTTCAAGGATTCATTGCATATATTATCTTGAGCATAATAAAATAATGATAAAGAAAAAGTATCATTTTCTATTAATTGAGGTCTTTCTTGATCAGCTGTGAGGATACAAATACTTCTCTATGGTGGATATCTTGGGGGGATATAACTATGTTATTGTGAAGTAGGAAAATATTTTGAAGACTTCTTTGTACATGGTATGGGAACTATGAATTTATTGTAATGACATTAAGACTCACTAATGATCCATAAATATTTATGGCCTTGATGAATATTGTCTTTAGAGATTACCTCAAAAAATTGGTGGTCTTTATTGATGATATTATAATATAATCCAAACCCAAGGTGGATCATGGGGAGAATCTAATCACTATACTAGAGACCTCGTGAAAAGATATGATCTATGAAAAGTACAACAAGTTTGAGTTCTAGTTTAAATAAGTCTCATTAATATGGAATATCATCACACACAATGGGATATCTATTGATCCTTTCAAAACAAAAGCAATCAAGGGATGACTCAGGCCAACATCTGTGATGAATATCTTTATCTTCATGGGGTAAGTTGTATATTATCACGGAATTGTGAGAAATTTACCATGATTTTCAAACCCTATTACTAAGCTAACTCATATGGGATTTTATTTTTGTTGGAATGATGAATGTGAAGATTCATTCATGGAGTTGAAGAAGAGGCTTATCACTGCCCCTGCGCTCATACTACCCACATGTGGGGAGATTTTAGATATTTTTAGTGATGATTCGAAGAAAGGATTGATTTTTTTTGTTGATGAATAATGACAAAGATATTACATACGCCTCAAAAGAAGATGAAAATTCTTGAACAAAATTATCCCACGCATGATCTGGAGTTGGCAGTTGTGATGTTTGCATTGGAAATATGGTAGCATTATCTATTTGGTGTAAAGTGTGAAATATATACATATCACAAATGTTTCAAATATATATTCACATAAAAAGAGTTGAACAATAACCAATGAAGATGGTGAGAGATCATAAAGTATTATGACTGCTCAATCTATTACCTCCCTGGGAAAGTGAATAAGGTGGAAGATACTTTATGTAGAAAGGACCCATCGATTCTATCATTGATGAGAATAGTAATGTATCCTATATTATTATATTTTATGAAGATGGACATGGGAATCATAAATAATGTAACATCATTAATCCTTTCAAAAATAATTTCTCAACCGTACCTTTTGGAATGGTTAAAGGATTCCCAAAGAGATGATGTGGGAATTCAGAAGAAAGTGGAAACTATAAAAAAGGGACATCCTCAATGTCTACTGCTAATGATGTATGAATAATGATATTTAGGTCAAGACTATGTTTTCGATAAAATCTACAGTTAATGAAATAAATTTTGGATGATGATCCTAGATAAAATTTCACTATTAACCCATGACACAAAAAGACGTATCGGGATCTCTGAGAGTATTATTGGTGGGATAACATGAAGAATGAGATCACTCAATATACATCAAAATGTCTAGAATTTCAGAAAGTGAAGGATAAATTGTAGAAGTATAGTGGGATGATGAATCCATTACCCATAACAACATGGAAATGGGATAAAATCACCATAAAATTTGTCACCACACATCCAAAGACATCCAAAGGGAACAATGATATATGGGTTGTTGTGGATTCTCAAACAAATAGTACACTTTATTAAAATTCAAAAGGATTTCTCATTAGATCAAATAGCACAAATACACATAAGAGAATATGTATGGCTATATGGGGTACCATTATTGTTTGTATCTGATCAAGAACCAAGATACAACTCTATGTTTTGGAAGAGTCTCCAACATATTCTGAATACTGAACTAATCTTAAGTAAAAATTATCATCCAAAAACTGATGGCCAATATGGGCACATTATCCAAACACACGAAGAAATGTTGGGATCATTCTTTAATGCACTTCAATGGAAGCTGTGATCAAAATCTTCATCTAGTTGAGTTCCCTTAAAAATACAGTTTCCACTCAAGAATCCAAATGGATCATTAGAAATCCCATTATTGGAAGAGGTGAAGAACACTGAAGTGTTGAGATGAATATGGGGTGTAAAAATTTCTAGGTCTAGAAACAGTCAATGAAATGATAGTGAAAGTTAAGAACATCTAGTATCACATCAAAGCTACTAAGATTCAACAATAGAGCTATGCTGAAAACCGTCGATGAGACCTATAATTTTATGTTGATGAAATGGTATTTCACTAGATATCACCATATAAGAGAGTTATGATATTTGGGAATAATGGAAAACTTATCCCAAGATACATCATCCTTTTTGAGATCATTGATATCATTAGAGTAGTGGCCTATCAACTAGCACTCCTAACGATCCTATCTCAAGTGAATGATGTATTCCATATATCATGCTTGAGGAAGTAAATTCATGACCCAACACATGTACTCAATAAATATGTGGTACCATATGAAAATGAATTATCCTATGAAGAAAAGCGGGTGAAGATATTAGATTGTAGGAAAAATGTTCTACAAAAGAAGATAATTCCCCACATCAATGTGTTGTGGAGAAAATAGAATGTTGAAGAAGCATCATGGGAACTGGAGGAAGTGAAGAGTCAATGTGGCCCTCATCATTTTTAGTGTGAGAAATAGGAAATTTCAAGGGTAAAATTTCTTAAGGGTGGAATGTTTTAATAATCCGATCATTTATGAATAACATTCCCTTTATATAAGTTTCTAAAAAATCCTTGTGACACACACAATGGAGGTGATGACCTCACCCTATAGACTTGGGCCATACGAAGATCATTTTTAGAATCTTGGGAAGGAGGTAAAATCATTGGGATTTTCTTTGACTAATCAAAGGCTGAGCTTTAACATGTTAAGCTTAAATGAAATCTCAAACAGGATAAGTTCATGTTAACGAAGATTACTAGTCGAGTAGTGTTATCTGAGCCGCCCAAGAGTCGGTCACCCTCACACACCTTTCCATTAGGTCTTATGTGGGTGTTATAATGGGTTATGCAATAATGTATTAGTTAATTATTTTTTAATATATTTTTATAAATAAATATCTTATTCCATTAATTCCTTTGTGAGAATATACTTTCTATAAAATAAAATGCCGAATTAGATAAATTGACACTTCGAGTAAAAATAGATCTTTTGGGAAATATATAAATTTTATTAAACTATGGTTAATATTAATAATATTAAAAATGAAATCATTATAAATAATTATTATATCAATTCATTATCTATAAATGATTAGATAATTAGTTTGATAAGAGTTATATTTTATTATACTATAAAATCGAAAGTGTAATTTTAAATAATTTATTTTAAGGAATTGATTAATTTTTTAATTAAATAATATTTTAATAAAATATTGTAATTAATTTTCTTTTATTTAATATAAATGATCATATAGTTTTTCTGATGTCAAATGTAATTTTTATTATGGTTTGAAAACTATTTTTGCCCAAACCCATCAATTTTCAATAAAATATCAACTTTTACCTTAAAAGTAAAAATTCACATATGTAGAAAATTATTTAGATAAAATGAATATTATTTTTGGAATCAGGTCATTGAGATTATCTAAAAGTGATTTTTTTATAAATTCTTGAGATAGTCAAATTTTAGGGTAAAAATTAAATAACATATAAATTTATATTTTGTTTTATGATATCATAATGACCCAATAGTGATGTAATAAAAACCAATGAATTGTATATTCGGCCAAATATATGTTTTAATTTAAAATAATACAATTTTAAGGTAATTTGATTTATTTTATAAAGCAATAGTGAACCCTCCAAGACATATAAAATATTTTTAGATTTTAAAATCATTTCGGTGAAAGTGTGACTCACCTACAAATAAGTAAGGGAAATATTTTAATATATTATTCCCTTAACCTTATAAAATAATATATACCACTCATATTTTCTAGAAACAATGAGAAAAACCCATGGGATGGTTTGAGGTTTTGAATATTCTACTGTGTAGGGTCCAACACCAAAATAATTAATAATTCCACCATATTTACAATATAAACCCACCCAATAACCCATTTATCTTCTCTAAAACTCCTTGAATCCCGTTCTCACTCTCCTATCCACACCCTAGATAATTACCAAGGCACCACATGCTCCCAATAAGCCTCTCTTAATCCTCTCCCTAGCCTTTGGGATCCGACTTCAATATAAGGGATTCATTCTTTTCGCATTTTTATCCAAGTTTCTTTATATTTTTAATCTCTTTTATTTTCAATTAAATATGTTGGGGTATAATTTAGAACACCCCCATACATTGATAATAATTTATTAATGATTAGAGACCCATTTATATCTCAATAATACCTTCCGTGTACACTCATTACCATACAGAAATTCTGTGATGGATTTTATCTCATTTTATTTCCATTCAATCATTTCCTCTATGTTATGCATTTAACATCCATAAAATATGTTGGAATATTATGTTCCGTGATTCCCTTTCTGTATATTTCATGTATAAATGAATATGGACCAATTTCACTCTCATAATCCCAATTTATGAATTTCCATATGACGCCGTTATGCTGTCAATATTATACCATGATTTTTCCTGACTAAATCTTCATGTAGTGAATACCATACCCATTTAACTATTAACGGTATTCCAGTTTATGATAATGTAATTATTTATTAGATCCATCCATGTATGTATTACTCATTCCTTTATCATGGAATAAATGATGATTATCAAAGAATCCTTGTTATATGATCTCTGTGGCATACTTAAGAATGATGTTGAAATGTTTATGAAGGGTGAGCCCCAATAGCGCTCAAATTAATTGGGTAATGTTTAGTATCATGATACATCATGTTGGGATAGGGGTTTACCAGATTCCTTTTAGGCCATTTTTCCACCATGTTGGGACAAGGTTTTACCTGATTCTTTTATGTTAATGATGCAGTGTTTTAAGTTTTTACAACATTTACATGTTATATTAATCATGTTATATCATGCCTTTGTGTTCATATACCTATTTTGATCTATTTATATACCTATTTACTAACATGTATTGGTTTCTTCATGTTATACCTTGTTTTTTATATTATATGAATTTATAGATCACCCTTTATTTATGTATGTCCTCAGGTTATCCAGTGGAATGCTATGTATGAATGAATATTGTGGTCTTTTAAGAGATGTTTTCAATAAAGATGTTGTATTTTTAGTTTTAAGTTGTCATGTAATGTTCCAAAGCCCCAAAGTCATTAGACCTCTCAATATTCTAGGTTGTCTTAATTGCATGGTTATCTAATAAATCATGTTTAAATGTGTAATAAAGAGGAGGGTTGTTATAGTTTAAATTATGTTTTCTTTTACAGAAATATCCATATTGTTTTTAGAAGTAAAATTTTCCATAACCATTGTTGAAAATTTTGTTTATTATATTATTTTAATTACTTTTTATCCACGTCAGTGGGAGATGACTGGTACTCTAAATTTCAATATTTAATTTTCAATGATTTACAATTAGTTTCACAGTTTTTATTTGTATTGAAAGATACAGAATTTGAAAAAATTGTCTATTTACTTACATCTTGTATTTTCTTGCCGAAAGTTTCTTTCACTTTCCATATTGAAAGTGTACAAACATTAATTAATTATGAGTGAATATATTTTATTTTATAATTAAGTTTTTATCTCATGAAAATGTTGTACCTCTCGAACCCCTCGAGGTTTGATTTTCATGATCACAATCACCCTCTTATGTTTCTAACATTGTGTTTTAAGTGTTTGTGTTGATAGGCATTTGATTGCCAAGAAGTTGACCAAGGAAGAGGCAGAAATGGACTGAAATTCAGTCCACCGGCCGACCGGTGGCTTCACCACCGGCCAGCCGGTGGCACCCAGACTCAAGGGGTAGCTACTGCCTCCCCACCGGTCGACCGGTGGCTCTGCCACCGGTCGACCTGTGGCACCCAGCACAAATAGTGAGACCTACTGTCTTTCCACCGGCCAGCCGGTGGCTCCTCCACCGGTCGACCGGTGGAGCCTGGACCAAGACTCTTCTTCTCATCCAAGGCACCGGCCAACCGGTGGGACTGTACCGGCCAGCCGGTAGCCCAGTCAAACTAGCCGTTGGGGTTGACCAGTCAACCTTCTTTTGGCCTCCAACGGCTCCAAAGCCTTCTCCAACGGCTCCGAAGCCTCCCCAAAGGATCCTAGCCTATAAATAAAGGCTGAGGAAGCCCCGGACACTAACCGGAACATTTACAAAGCCACTATACTCATTTTCCATCTATTGGCCAACCTCCGGTGGACTTCCTCAAAGGATCCTCTAGTGCTCAATCCAATTCCAATCCAAGGAGCACCTCAAGAAGCTTGGGAGAAGCACGCTACATCAGCTCCACCAATCATTTGGCGCCCAAGTCTTCCTAAATTACGGGTTTTATTGTTTATCTCTTTTTGAGCTTTAAAATTGGGTTTGTGCCTACAAACCCCAACCCTTTTCTCATCCCCTCTTTCTTTGGGTTCTCACACCACCACTAAGGTGTGAAGAGGTTTTTCAAGCCTTTCCTTTTAAAGGGCTTGAGTTGTCGGTGAGCTAGCCTTCACCCGTTAAAAAGGCTAGTGGGTTATTGCTTAACCATTAAAAGCATTGGGTTCTTGCTTAACCAATAAAAGCAAGCTGTAATAGGTCCTAGTGCTACCTCAAAGCCTAGTGGGTTTCTTGCTATAACCATTGAAAAGCAAGCGGTAGGAATCTCTCAACGGTTGAGTTGGGAGCGGAGACGTAGGCCGGGTTTTGGCCGAACTCCGTTATCAATTTCTTGTGTGATTGCCTCTTTATTTCCGCTGCACTTTACTTTGATTTTTAATTTGTTTATCAATTTTTTTTTAAAAGGCAATTCACCCTCCTCTTGCCATCATTCCCTCGCTTTTCTTCCGACCCAACAATTGGTATCAGAGGGACCTTTGAGTAATTCCTTAACCCGGTTTCAAAGTTAAGATCTTTTTTTGATGGCATCAACTTCTTTCGCCCCCGAGGGCTACTCATTGGGTCGGGCTCCATTTTTTGATGGGACCGACTATAATTATTGGAAAACCCGCATGACCACCTTTTTGAGAAGTATAGGATATCCCATTTTTAAAATAGTCATGCAAGGTTACACTCTCTCTTCCCCCGACGAATCCAAATGGACCCCCGCCGATATTAAAAATTTTGAGCTTGATGGCAAAGCCATGAATGCTCTTCATTGCGGGTTAGATAGAAATGAATTTAATCGTGTATCCACTTGCACCTCCGCACATGAAATTTGGAAGCTTTTAGAAGTGACCCATGAAGGCACTAATAAAGTCAAGGATACTAGATTAGATATGTATAGACAGGATTTTGAATCTTTTTCAATGCATCCAAATGAGTCTATTTCTGAAATGTTTACACGATTTACTGACGTGTGCAATGGGAGAAAGTCCCTTGGTGATGATGTTTCAGCTGAAACTATGGTGAAGAAGATCCTATGGATCCTACCAAGCAAATGGGCACCGAAGGTCACGGCGATTCAAGAAGCAAAAGACATCAAAAATATGCCGGTAGAGGAGCTCATCGGATCTCTCATGACTTATGAGATCACGATGAGGAGGCAAGCTCAAAAGGAGGGCACACCAATCAAGACCCCAAAGAACATCGCCCTCAAGGTACAAAAGGAAGTAAGCTCCTCCTCATCTTCTTCCTCATCTCCTTCCTCATCATCAAGCGGCGACTCGGAAATGGAGAATCTAGCCCGCCAAATACAAAAATTCATGAAGAAGCACAAGAAGAAGAAGAAATCTCGCAAGCACCGAAAGCAAGAACCCACCGCAAGAGCCGAGCCCAAGGTAAAATGCTACGGGTGCGGCGAAAAGGGCCATTACAAGCCCGATTGCCCACTCAACAAAAAACGGGCCACGCCAAAGGACAAAGGCAAGAAGAAAGTCCTCAAGGCAACATGGAGTGACACCTCATCCTCCTCCTCCTCCTCCTCAAGCGACAACGATAACAAATGCCTAATGGCAAAACATGAGGTATCTTCCTCCTCTTCCTCCTCTTCCTCCTCTTTCTCATCTAGTTCTTCAAATTCTTTGAATCATTTGTCTTATGAAGAACTCTCACATGCTAGAGACCAACTCGAAAAAGGTTTTCATGAGCTTTCATCAAAATTTGTCGCTTTGAAAAAGAATTTCAAAAAACTTTCCTCCGAAAAAGACCAACTTCTCAAAGAGAAGGAGGAACTCTCCCTTAAAATCCAAAATTTTCCAAATGTTGATTCTATGGAATCAACCATCAAAAACCTAAGGGAGACCCTAGCTAAGTTCACCAATGGGGAACAAAATTTGAACAATCTCCTAGGTTCCCAAAGGGTTTCTAGAACCACCAATGGACTTGGCTATACCAACCAAGCCTCCTCCTCCCATGCACCCACTGTTTTTGTAAGGGGGAGCTCTTGCTTTAAATTTTGTAATTATTGCAAGAAAACCGGGCACCTCATTTATGAGTGTAATGGCAAAAACGCCCGGTACGGCCAACCCAAATCGATTTTTTTTTCCGATGAATTCTATAGGAGAAGACCCGCTATGAGACAAATTTGGATTGAAAAATCCCTTTTGACGAGTCTCTCCGGACCTAAAATTGTCTCTTTTCAAAATCCCTCTCCCCGATGATTCATTGTTTTTATTTAGAGGGAGTTAGGATCTTTTATCCTTGTTGTGTATTCAAATTTTTCAAACTCAACTCTTGGTTTCAATTCTTTCAATTCAAAATTTTCTATTAAATTTTCATTTCTAAATTTCCAACAGTTGGTATCGAATTCTTTTTCATTTCAAAACTTTCAATTCAAACTGTTATTCAATTTTCAATTCTAATTTCATTTGGTTTCAAATTTAAAATTTCAATTGATTTTTGATTCAAAACTTTCAATTCAAAATTTGATTCAAATTTTCATTTAATTTCCAAAATTTCAATTGATTTTCAAATCTCAATTTTTTTTTTTCAAATCTTGATTTTCAATGTTTCCCTCAATCAAGTTTTATGCCCCACGCTATTTTGATAATCACAAAGGGGGAGAATTTTCTTGATTGATTGAGGGAGAATGGGAGAATCCTTTTTCATCATGCTTTGCATTTCCTTTTAATTTCATTTTTACTTTAATTGTTTTGGTGATTGTTATCATCAAAATAGGGGGAGATTGTTGTACCTCTCGAACCCCTCGAGGTTTGATTTTCATGATCACAATCACCCTCTTATGTTTCTAACATTGTGTTTTAAGTGTTTGTGTTGATAGGCATTTGATTGCCAAGAAGTTGACCAAGGAAGAGGCAGAAATGGACTGAAATTCAGTCCACCGGCCGACCGGTGGCTTCACCACCGGCCAGCCGGTGGCACCCAGACTCAAGGGGTAGCTACTACCTCCCCACCGGTCGACCGGTGGCTCTGCCACCGGTCGACCTGTGGCACCCAGCACAAATAGTGAGACCTACTGTCTTTCCACCGGCCAGCCGGTGGCTCCTCCACCGGTCGACCGGTGGAGCCTGGACCAAGACTCTTCTTCTCATCCAAGGCACCGGCCAACCGGTGGGACTGTACCGGCCAGCCGGTAGCCCAGTCAAACTAGCCGTTGGGGTTGACCAGTCAACCTTCTTTTGGCCTCCAACGGCTCCAAAGCCTTCTCCAACGGCTCCGAAGCCTCCCCAAAGGATCCTAGCCTATAAATAAAGGCTGAGGAAGCCCCGGACACTAACCGGAACATTTACAAAGCCACTATACTCATTTTCCATCTATTGGCCAACCTCCGGTGGACTTCCTCAAAGGATCCTCTAGTGCTCAATCCAATTCCAATCCAAGGAGCACCTCAAGAAGCTTGGGAGAAGCACGCTACATCAGCTCCACCAATCATTTGGCGCCCAAGTCTTCCTAAATTACGGGTTTTATTGTTTATCTCTTTTTGAGCTTTAAAATTGGGTTTGTGCCTACAAACCCCAACCCTTTTCTCATCCCCTCTTTCTTTGGGTTCTCACACCACCACTAAGGTGTGAAGAGGTTTTTCAAGCCTTTCCTTTTAAAGGGCTTGAGTTGTCGGTGAGCTAGCCTTCACCCGTTAAAAAGGCTAGTGGGTTATTGCTTAACCATTAAAAGCATTGGGTTCTTGCTTAACCAATAAAAGCAAGCTGTAATAGGTCCTAGTGCTACCTCAAAGCCTAGTGGGTTTCTTGCTATAACCATTGAAAAGCAAGCGGTAGGAATCTCTCAACGGTTGAGTTGGGAGCGGAGACGTAGGCCGGGTTTTGGCCGAACTCCGTTATCAATTTCTTGTGTGATTGCCTCTTTATTTCCGCTGCACTTTACTTTGATTTTTAATTTGTTTATCAATTTTTTTTAAAAGGCAATTCACCCTCCTCTTGCCATCATTCCCTCGCTTTTCTTCCGACCCAACAGAAAATGCAAGGGATGAGTATTAGTTAATTATAAAATGGTAATAATATAATTAATTATGACTAAATATAAATTACATATTCGTAAATATTTATAAATATCATATAATATTGCAAGATATAACAAAAAGACACCTAATATTCATAAATATTAATATTTATTATATTTAAAATTATTTATTAATTTTATGAATATTTATTTAATGGATATATATTATTCATGAATATTTATAAACAATTATAAAAATTAATTTAACATTTATTAATATTTAATAAATATTAATAAATATTCATTAATATTTAATTAATATTTATATTCCTAATAAAAGGGTTTCACCCTTAACCGGTTAAAAATATTTTAAAATTTATGAATATTAATTTACTATTTACTATTATTTAATTGATATTTATTAATACTAATGATTATTAGTTTTTCTAATTAACAATTATAAATACTGAAAAATATTTTTCTGATATTTAATAATATTTTTCAGTATATTATTTATTATTTAATTAATATATATTAATTTTTATTTATATTTTTTTAAAATTTGTATAGGAAGGGGGAACCCCATTCAGGCTTTCTGATGAGGGGTTAATTGTGAATAGGGTTCATGCTTCTCGGATCCCATTGTTAATAATATTGACAGCACAATCCTGTTTAGAAAAAAAATAAAAACCTATAAAAAATATTTTTTCTAAAATGGTTCAAGTCGAGGGGAACCTCTTACAAGATCATCGGTCACATTGAGATGTTCTCTGTGAGTGATAGTTATTGTAATCCAACCGATTTTTCTTTGTTGATGCTACTGATTAATTGTGGTCATGGTGATGAGGAATGTGATCCAAAAAAACAAATTAGGACCAAGTGGAGTGTATTCCATTCAGAACAACTCAGCTCGGGTTCAGATTTCCCCACTTGAGGGTTGGGGTCAAGCATAGATCCGCGACATCGAGGAATGCAGTGTTGGTTGGTGAAGGTTTTGCTACCCTATTAGAGGTTGGTCCAATGAAAAATCTAAGATGGTGAAGGGATCATGCTTCACACAGCTAGTGGCAGACTCTCCGCTTCGACGACATAGCCTACAACGAAGATGACATTATAGAAATATGCCTTGCCGAGAGTCGAGGTCACCAATGAAACTGGCTAACTGGGGAGTAAGTTTGTCAGTTATTTAGGTTTTAGGTGGTAATGTTTTGGCTAATGTGGAGATCATGACATCCACACTCGACTATGAGGATGGAGGGTTTTCTGGTACCGGTTAGGGGAGAATGTCGGGGATGAAGATTTTGTATCCAAATGGTTGAGGCCCAATGACAAGGATTGCATGGGAGTATGGATCATCGATCTGTAAGGTTCACTCTAGTGAGGTGGATAATGGGTGGACACCTATGAAGGGTCACATGGTGAAGGGTGATATTTCATGAGGTAGGTAACGTTTGGCAAGATGTGGGGTGCAGACCTTGAGATGCAATGTGGAAATTCGTGACAACCTTGAGAATCTATTCCATGGGAAGGCTGGTGGAATGATGGTTATAAATTAGGTGCCTGTGATGGAGATAATGTGAATGAGAGATTTCCTTGGGATGCAGACCGCTGTCAACCTCGGGATGAGACATTGGACACATGCTAGCAGTAGGTGTGTATGTCGACAATTTAATTTCTCAGCGAATGAGAAACCCATGTGTTTAGGTCTGGTAAAGGCTCATGTGGAGATGGTGAGCGGTCCTTGAGAAGTTCATGTATCCATGGTCTATTATAACATAGTTTGATGGGTCATGTGCATGAGATGGAATCATAGGGGAAATGGTGATGGTTCCAAACACTCATGTGGCTTTCAATGCCACGGTATGTCACTATGGTTCGAACCTCATGGTGACCATTAGTGGTATGGGATGTTGGTGGGAATTATGGCCTCTCCTTAGTATGGATATCAATGTTATGGTACACTGATTGGTTCATGGAACATGTTCGATGTTGAACTGTTGGCACACAGAGGATGCATGGGTGGAAATTTTGTCGACATGGCGACGTCCGTGGGGTGGAATTCGATGAACAACATCATGATGAACAACAACACGATGACATAATGACTTCAGGTGTGCATGGATCCTCACGAGGTATGGGCTCATAGTGGCCGCACATGATCCTACAGTGGTGTTATGGCACATAATCAATTAGGGTATTGAGGTTGATTATCTGAGCCTTTGAGTCTGTAATTAATGGGGGTCCTCAGGCCTCAATATTTCTGTCTCACGGATGGCGGTACTTATTGTGAAATATGATTTGTGTTTCCTTTCCTTGTATTTCTTTTTTTCATTAATAAATTTTAGAATTACACACCCTAGGCTCTGAATCCATCCTAATTAATCAATTAGTTATTTATTACTCAATTAATAAATACTATTAATTATTATTAAACTATTACAAATAATTATTTAAATTAATTATTCATTTACTAAATATTCATAATAATGATAGAATTATTAAAATTTTAATTTGTAATTAATTTTTATTAACATAGATTTAATTAATTAATTAATTGTGGTTAATTAATATTAATTAATAATCAATATTAATTACTATTCAATGATAATTAAAAAATATGATTGACTATTCACTAATATTAATTATTAAGAAATAATAATTTCTAGACTATATTAATTAATAATAAATATTTATAATTATTATTTCGTGATTAAATATTGAAAATAATTATATAATTATTAGTTATTAATTAGTTATTAATGAATTAATATTTAATTAATTAATAAAAATAGTACTTTCTAATTATCTAATTAGTTATTAATTAATTAATTATTAATAATAATTTTTATTAAAAAATTACTTGTAAATATTTAAAATAATTATTTAGTTACTAAATTTTAATAATAATTATTAAATTATTAAATTACTAATTGTTAATTACTAAATTTTAAATTGGTATTAATTAATTAACTAACTGTTTCCAAAAATATTAATTATTAAAAAATATTTATTAAAAAATATGATTTACTATATAATAATGTTATTTTCAAATAAATATTAATTACTAATAATTATTTTAAATTATTATTGTTTAAAAAATTGTTAAAAATTATAATATAATTATTTGTTATTAATTAATTATTAATTATAAAATATATAATTACTTATTACTAATATTTTGTAAAAATGAACTAATTAAATATTTATTATTGAACAATTATTATTATGTAGTTACTAATAAATAATTCAAAATGATATTTTGAAACTAAATATTACTAATAGTAATTTAATTATTAAAATATCTAGCATTAATTAGTTATTATTAAATTATTATTATTTAATTTACAAGTATTCTTAATTGACATTAATTATTATTAAATATTTAAAATTATTCTTAGTAAGTAATTTATAATAATAATAATATATTTATTATTTATTATTTACTATTTATTTATTTTTAATATTATTTAATAATAATTTTAAATTATTTAGTTACTAATAATTAATACCTATAAATTTTTATTAAATAATTATTAAAAAATTATTTTTTAAGTTATATTTTTAATTAGTAATTAGTATTATTAATTAATATTAATTAAAATATTATTAATATAAATTAGGTAACTATTAATAATTAATAGTAAGTGTTAATAGATAATGTTATTTAGGTTTTGTTATTATTATTATTATTTATTATTATTTAATATTAATTATTAATTGATTACAAATTTTCAACAGTAATGCATTATTAATTGTCTTTGGGAAAGGGAGGACCTAAATCCCACATTGGAAATCCCTAACGATTTTAAAGGAAATCCCCCTTATACAAGGTAGCTCTAGGGGAGTGTTTCTGTCTGAATTCTAATATGATTTAATGGTTGTAATGCCCCATATTAAATAGAAGTTAAATTATAATGAAAATTTTTGTTATATATATGTATAAGAAAACAAAACGAAAATAAAAATAAAAATAATGATTTTATATATAAGTACTTATATATTTATAATGTATATTTTTTTGCATTTTGATAAAAGAGTTAAGGCCCATAATGTCGCTTCCCCAACTTTCAAGAGAAGATGGTTAGGGCCTAAATGACCTGGGCCTACGCCAAAAAAAGGATAATGTTTTTAAGTCATTTTACACCTTTTTAGTGTTTTTTTAAATTATCCTAGAATTATTTAATGAATTAATTATTAGAAAAAATCTATATTAAAAAACACTATTTTCATATGTATGAATAGTGTACGAGCCGTCGTGCCCTGGTTCCCTCATGCCAATTGCTAAAACAAGACAAGTGATACTCTTGTTAACTCTTGACTCCCTAGAATGCTCCCACACTAGGCCCTAGCCGGTGAATTCATCCATACCGCTTAACTAGCCAGTAGTGAAGGTTGGTAAGTTTCTTCAATGTAGATAATTTGATCTCCTCTGATTGGCTAGGTTTGCATTAGCTTATTTATATAACTCTTCTTTCTAACCATTTAGAAATTATTTTAACAGGAATATAGTAGTATTATTCTAGGCAAAAGATTGTACAAATTTACTCCAAATCATTTAAAATATCCAACCTTCTATAAATTTATTAAAACGAACAAAAATAAGGCATAGGAAATTAATAAATTAATTAAATTAATGAATTCAAATTTGAAAATTAATTCATATATTATAGACATCAAATCCTTCAGGACATTGAATCATGAATGTCCTTTGTCACATTCCATCACATAATTACAAAGACCACTCATGCTACCACTATTTAAAAGTTAACTCTAATAAAATCATACAATTGTCAATAGAGAAATAAAATTTTAATGAATCACACAAGATAATCTATTTGACTTTTCAATCCTCAAAAAACCAATCCTACCATGTATTTTAATATTTTCCATTTATATTTATGAAGCTTCTCCTTACACCCATTCAAGTATATCAATCCATTATTATCATGAATGATAAGTTTGGAGCTACCTCACTTTGAATACATTTTGCACATCACTCATGTTTACAATTTCAATTGGGTTATGATCATACCTAAAACTAATTTTCATTACCTTAATCTTACAAATCTTCTCAAATATTTACTAGGTAAAGACAATTTTCACATTAACATGAGTACTTCACAACAACGTTTTAATAACATTGATCCTTTGGGTAGGTGGGTAATGATTTTGAAATCATAAATCTCAAAAGAAAGTTAATCTCTATACCAAATTACATGATAATAAAAAGAAAATATCAATAAAAAATATTTATATAAGATTATTTTCTCACTCCACAATTATGAAACTCAACGTAATGGCTCAAATATCATAAAAATGGATACAATGAAAGATATTCTATTATTTAGATATTTTTTCTCAAATCATAATTTTTATTTAATATTTTATTTTATTAATCACTACCACAAATTTCCTGATTTACATCACATGATTTTATCACTGCAAAGAAGAACGCACAGATAAAAGTGGAACCTTTAACAGCACAATGTAAAAACACTAATAGAAGTTTACAAATTTTTTGTGCATTTTTTAATACTGATAATGGTTCCACATTATTAACACTTTTCCTAACGATGATAAAATATTTGTATAACTTTTAATAAATAATATTATCCACATATATAGAATTATCGTATTTATATTCAAAAAATAAATTTTCATTTGATATATTAATTAAAAAATGTATATCATTAATATAAATATGATATATTAATATGAATTTTAATAATTTAAAAAATTATGTTAATATAATTGAATACGTATTGTGAATGTATGATATTTGAATTTATATATTTATATATAAATATCTATGTCTCTATGTGCAATGTAATTATATGCACATGTATATTTATGTATAGGACATGTGTATATGTGTAAGTATGGAATGTACTATTCATATTATTAATACTATTTCATTTTTAAAGTATGTTTATTTAGTTTTTTATATAATAGGATCGGAAGTTATTCAATTTTTAAAAATTAACACATATTTATTAACTGAGTGTTGTTTATAATATTGTTTTTATTATATGATGAGTATTTACTCAATATTTGTTATTATTTTTTAATTTATTTAAAATGTTTAAAATTTTTATAATTAAGATATTAAATTGAATTTTTTAATATTTTATTTATTTATGTACATGTTTACAATTCATCTAGTTAATCTTATAATAGAATTTTTAAACACTTTCATCTATTAAATTTTGTTTTTTCATTTTTAATATTCATTAATTTAATAACATTGATTAATTTTTAATATTTATTGATTTTTATATATGTTGTAATTTAATTAATTTATAATATTTAATTACACATATATTTATTTATATGCAATACTTTTAATTTGTTATTAATTAACTATATTTATTCAATTTTGTTTATTAATTTTTGGCATTTCAAATATGTTTGAAATTTATATAATTAATCAATTTAAATGAATTGATTTAATTTTTTTTATTGAAATAGTTAACATTTTTTAAATTTATCTATTCATTTTTATTATTAAATTATTTACTATTACTTTATTTCAAATTTTTGATATTTATTATGTTTTAAGATTTTTTATAATTTATAAATTTTGTAAATATATTATTATTTATTTAATAAGTTTTAATATTTTCAATATGTTTGTAATATGTATGATTAATATTTACTCATTATTTATTTATTATGATTTAATATTTTTTATTATGTTTGAAATTTATTAAATTGATTCCTATAAATACATTTTAATTTTAATTTTTTATAGTCAATATAATATTTATTTTAAATAATTTTTTTACTTATATAACTTTTAGTATATCTTTATTTATTTTTATGTCTATGTAATAAATGGAGTCAATTTCATGAGTTCACCTTGTTAAATAATTTAGTAATTTATTAAATTTTATTTATTCATTTTTAAACATCTTTCATTGAATATTATTTATTCATTTTTAATATTGTTTAATATTAAATGTTGTTGGGATTCATTCATTTTTTAATACTTATTTAAACATAATTATTTACTATGTTTTTTATATTCTTAATATGTTTTTAATTTATATGATTAATATTTATTCAAATATTTTTATTAAGTAGTAATATTTTAATTTTTTTTTATTTTCATATAATTAATTTATCGAATATGCTTTGTAGAATTTTTATAATTATTTGTAGGTTTTCACGAAAAGTCTTTTTAATGTTATGAAATATAAATATTTTCTTACTATGTTTTAATACCCTTAGCATGTTTTTAATTTATATGATTAATATTTATTCAATTTTATTTATTACATTACAATATTTATAAACTATTTGAAATATATATAATTAATATATTTAATTAATTATTATTTTTCATTTTTAAATCATGTAAATAAACTTACGAATTAATATTTAAAAAATATATTGTAACTATAAAATATTATATATTCATTTTTAATATAATTAAAGTAATATTATTTTTTTCATTTTAAATATTTATTAATTGTTATATTTTTTTGAAATTTAATCATTTTCTAATAATTATTTATATTTATTTATTTACAAATTTTTAATAATTTTAATAAGTATTCATCTTCAATTTAATATATATATATCCATATTTAATTTTTTAATTATTTGTATAATTAATAAAACTTATACATTTATTGAATATTTTTGAAGTCTACTCATTTTCAATTACACAATTTAATCAATTTTTAGCATTGATGCATTTATGATTATATATTAATGAATAATATAAAATAAATTTTACTTATTTTATAATTTATTCATATTTTATATATACTCGTTTTGTATTTTTTTTTATTTTATGTATAAAAATAAACAGTCATTATCAACATAATAATTATAGCAATGATAAAACTATTCTATTTTTAGCACTAAAAACCTCTACTAAATATATACCTTTATCAGCGCATTTTTTTAATGATGATAGAACTTATCATTATTATCCCTTTTGGAAAGTGCTAATAAAACCCTTCCTGATCTTATTAATTAAACCCTAAAAAAATTTTCTTCCCCGCTTCATTCAAACTCTTGTGGAATTTGACAATTTCAACCCCTCCACCTCGAACATCTTGGACAAAATAATCTTCTCAAAACCTAAGGTATGTGATTATTTCAACTCCTCTTTAATCAATCTTACATAACTCAATTTTCATTTTCATTTTCTTCACATTGTTCAATAGTCTTTTTAATTGATCCTCAATCATTACATAAATATGTAGCCTTGTAAAAAGATTTATTTTCATAGTTGGGTAAAAAAATTGAGAACATCATGGTGTTATCCAAACTCGATGAAAAATATTTTTCTACTGCCTTAATAGCTTGTATGGAAGTGGTGATTTAGGGAGAAAGGAAATGAAATGGATTGATTGGAACTGATTCTCAATGTTTTTTGAGGATATGTAAGAATGAGAGGAATCCATTCATGAGAAACTAAGAGAAATTTATTTACCGCCAGTTGAATATTTCAAATCACCCCAAAATCATGGTGATTTGGGAGGAAAGAAATGAGGCAATGCTAATTTTTTCAAAAAATTTATATTACCCAGGTTTTTATTTTATTTTATAAAATCTATACTCTTATACTAAATTAAATATATTTTATGAAAAATAATTTGTGTCATTTAACATAAATTGTAGATGTGTGGGTTCTTTTTTTAAATTTCAAACTTTCTCTTATACCCCATTACATTAATTCCAATCATGACTATATTTATTTAATCCATAAGTTTGATCTTTTTTCAAGATGAATTAATCAATCCATATCATTGGGATAGTCCCACATTTTATTCATCAACCCCCAATTAAATTCATGAGTTTTTTAAAATGTTGGGTTCTCAAGACCATGTGATTGGGCCCTATCATCATTTTCATCAAATAAAATATCAATTTTGACTCCTAATAATCGTCAATAAACCAATACATGGCCCGCCACGTACAAAGTGAAGAAATGAAAAAAACACGAACTCATCCCTCTAGTTCATTTCAATCGCTCACTTGTTTTTTATGGATCTTGTCTGTTTATTTTATTAAATAATATATCTTATAATTAATCATATAGAAGATATTATTTTTCATATTTCTGACTCTTGTTTCTTGGAGCTTCTAGTAGATTGAAGATATATATGAAACGACGAAATAAATATTATAAAAACTCTTCCTACTTTTCATTTAAGGTGGTGATTTCAAATGATAAGTTGGATGGGTAGTTTTAAATGCTTATATGGTAATCCTCTATATGTTCTAGGTATCCTTCATTCTCTTAGGGATTAAAATCATACAATGTCACCAATTTATATTCATTATTAGGCATAAGAACCCTAATCATTTTTATATTTTCATTATTTAGAACATTTATTATAGGTATTTTTAAAAAAAAATATTTAACATCATGTTCATTTAAAATTGTATTCTTTTAAGAATTATACAAAAATTAAGCATATATAATTACTTTTTTGGGATCGTTATTAAATTGTATAATTCAGTTTCTTTTTAATTCATAGAGCCCCTGTTCTATAAATTTTAACCTGTAACAGTTTCTTCCCCATGCTAACCATATTGAGGTTTCCTTCTAATATCATTTCATCTTTCACCCACAATAATTATTTTAGTTAATGTTCATTGAGGATTCTTCCCAGCCATGTGAATTGTTTAAATTTCAAGAACTCAGGAAACCCTTATTAGATTGTTCTTTGGGTTTTCTAGTAGCTTCAGAACCCCATCTTGAGACATGTAGTTTATTGAATTACATTCATAAGTTTCTTTGAACATTGGGTTCTCAAGACCAAGTGATCGGTCCCTATCACCATTTTCATCATCTGACAAAAAGTTCTTCATCAGATCCTAATAATCATATAATGGAAATACCACCTAAACCACCTTGTACCATGTGAAGAAATGAATAAACATCAACTCAAACCTCTTATTGTACTCCCACATAGAATATTTCTAGAAACATCCATTGATCTATGTGATTTTCAACAGATGAAAATTTAAGTAGATTATTTCTACCATTATAGATATCACACATTCCTTTAAATTTTTTATTTTCACCACTACAAAACAATCTTGATACACATCATTTGGATCTTATTATATTATAATAATGTCTTCACATATCTTAAATAATTTTTTAATAATAAACATTATCCTTTTAAGCCCATAATATATATTTATATATTTATTTTAGTAAATATTAATATTACATAATAAAAAGGGATGGATATGAATAAAAAATTGTTGAATGACAATTGTATGAAAAATAATCACGAGGATGGGGGGAAAGAGTTCATGAAGCTTAAAAAACCCCATGCATACAACCTTCTAAAATCTTTTTTGGATGTTTATGATGTTGTTATTTAAGTCAAATTACTATATAAGAGTTGGAAGAGAACATGATATATCAAATAATTGATTGAAATTATAAAATTTTGAATAGACAGAGGGGAAATCCAGATATATCTAGTGAGTGGTATAATAATAAATTTAATGGATCATTTGATATGATGAAAATAATAATAAAGGATGAAAACTATATCAAGGATATTATTACAAATGATAAAAATTATAAATATCATATTAAAGAAAATGGAAATAACTATTGAAGATAAATTTCATAAATTTCCAATATTGTTATAGAAGTTAAATAGTTGTGAAAATGGTCTATTGTATGATGGTTGTACTAAATATACAACATTGTCAGCCATAGTGGAGATATATAATATAAAATAAAAAATTAGAAGGTGTAATGTCTACTTTAGTGAACAATTTACTTTATTAAATCATATTCTTCCAGAAGATTATGATATTCATTTCTAACATTTGAATCTAAATGAATGCTACGTTCATTGGGTATGATCATTGAATGAATTCATGCATGTCCAAATGACTATACTATTTTCCATGGATCCTGAATCACATAAAAATACCCAAAGTTTAGTTCATCTTGATACATTAAGTATAATTCAAGTCCTAGAATATTTTTCAAATACATTACAGTAATTCCATGTTTTAGGAAACTATATAGAAGTAACAACACATGAAGGAATTTTTTGTGGCATGTAGATAAAGGAAATAAATATGGGAAACAATATCACATGACAGAATCCCCTTAGTTGATGAAAATTGAACGTGAGTATCTTGAATTTTTAAATGAGATGAGAAAACTTATTTTTTCCTATCAATTGATGGACTATATACTTCTAGTTTTTAAATAAGCACCAATTGTAAATGGCCTGTTATGTTTATAGTTTATAACATTCAACCATGTTTTTTTACGAAAAAAACTAAAATATATCATATATATTTATATTAGGACCAAAACAAATGGGTAATGATATATATATTTAAATTTCTCTATTGATAAATAATTTGAAATTACTTTGGGGTTCATGTGTTACATGGAATAATGCTTACAAAAATTAATATTTCACATTGAGATCCAGGTTGTATGGGATGTCAAATAAATTTCCTATTTATGGAATGTTTTTATGATATAAGATTAAATGAACTCAAGGGTTTCAAATTTGTGAATAGGGTAAACGATCAGTTGGGTTGAAACTTTCCTAAAAGACTATGTTTCTTGGACATCATTGATTTCTACCTCGGTAAAAAATATAACAATATTGGTGTAATCATTCTGTGAGAGTTGAGAAACAGGAACGACATCATCTCCAATAATAGGTGACCATCTATTTGAAAAATTAAAAGATATAAACACTACTTTCAGCTAAACTTCTTAAATAAACCATACAAAAAATAGTACGAAAAAGTGATTTTTTTAATTACAATATTATAATTGTCTGAATGTATGATATTTTTTTCATGCTATGCACATAGAAATAAAATTTATTTGATAGTGTCATTGGAATGTCACTAAATAACCCCAAAAAAATAGAATATGGAATTCAAGATAGGGTGGACATGATTTACATGGGGATTTAGATAGAGTTGGCATAGGTGAAGGGTGAAATATGAAATTTTCTTCCTCTGACTGCATACACTCTTTATAAGATAGCGGAATATCAGATGTAAAACACATTGAATTATGTAAATGTTTTAGAGGAAAAATCATTAAATATAAATAAAATCATTTCAATGAATAATTGAATGTTAAATTTCATGAAATTACATTAATGGATTGTTTTTATACAAGTTCTAATGAATTTACCTTTATGTCACATTTTCCCAAAAAAATTGACCATACATTAACCAAACCCTTTTTAATTTTTGAATCCATATGCATAAAATTTGTAGACCTTACAAAATTTCCAACTACGGAGATGGATATTATTGTTATATTATTTGAATTGTAGATGTTCTTACCACCAACATTATTTGATATGATGGTTCACATGATGGTTCACTTGGTTAGAGAGATTCAAATATGTGTGTTTACACATTATAGATAGTTATAACAAATTGAATGGTGTTTTATAATTTTTAAACGAAATGTCAAAAATTGAAGTCAGTTGGGGTGATTCATTGTAAAGTGATATGTTATTGAGAAATCCATTGAATTCTATTACAACTACCTATCTACTGTGGAAAGAATTATGCTGCTAGAATCATGTCATAATGGCTAGCTTATGAGTGATGGATTTTCAGGAATAAAGTTTTTCACAATTACTATTATAGAGTTAGAGGATGATCACCTTTATGTATTTCATAACAGTTTACAGGTTGTGCCATATATTAAATCCCATAATATATTTCTTAGGCATTTGAATCCATTAAGAGATGAGATCTGGAAATGAAACACACACAATCAACATTATTTAACATGGTTCGAAGAAAATTTTAACGAAGTCAACAAAAAATTTTGATTGAATTTCAGAATGGCTTTGATGGCTAGACATTGGACAAAGTTGGATTGTATTATCCCATAATAGTTATGTAATTAATGGTTAATAATTCTACAAAACAATGAACATCATGAATGCAGTACCATGAAATGTAGTGGATTATAACTTGTGTTTGATGTGATTAATATCTTTTAACAAGTGAAAAAAATCCAATTTATGTTAATATATCCTACTTTGGATCATCAAACCGATATTGTATATGAATTATACAACATTCCATGCGACTATTTTAACATACAAGTAGGTTGATGAAAATTGTGTAGTTAAAATTTTTGAATTGGGAATCATGAAAGTATATTTTATTAAGGGCACAAATATGAATCACTTATAATGACATAATAGGATGTACATGTATATTATATTCTAGATCATGTAGCCTGAAAATAGAAAATTAATCTATTATCGACCAAAACCACTAAAGGTTCAGATGTCAATCCAACTAAGGATTACCCATTTATTGGTGTGTTCTTATCAATTTATAGTGATCCCTATTTAGATGGGGTCTTGTATGTTAGAGTAGACTAAATGAAGGGAATTTGGATACTCGATAGAGGGGTAAAATCCATTCATCATTAAAAAAAGAGAGTTCAATAATAAAATTATATTTTGTTGTAATATACATTGTGTTACCACATATTATAATCTTTTCACTTTTTTATTTACATAATACAAATTAAATGTTCAATAAAATATATAAAAAAATAATTCTACACATGATAGTGCTCCCAATACAGAGGAACAAAATGTTTCTCAATATGTTTATGCTACCAATGTAGAGGAACAATACGATTCTGCACATGTTGATGCTACCAATCCTTAGAAACAAAACATTAACATTGTTTAAGATGAGGAAATGGTATATGTGGAATATCCAATGTTCAAAAAATAGGAAATTAATATCTTCATGGTGTTATAAATAATTATTTATCTGAGAAACAACAACTTGAAATTTTAGGTTGGATGGAAGCCACACGATAAACCTGTTAACCCAAACAAAGCCATATTCAATATATACATTAGGCTTACCACTCGAATGCATGTTCTAATTGATGTAGATTCATGGAAAAGTTTTGTACCCATGATTAAGGTAGTACTTTGGAATGATATTAGGGTAAAAATATGATATAAATTCATTATTTTACTAAAAACAAGAAAAATAATCTTTTATTTAATATTCAATATCCATTTCAGAGTGTATTTATAGTATAAGACAACTAAATTATAGTTGTATGATTTCCTGATTAATTGCCACATATAGGATTTCAAATTTATTTTATAAAGTATCATTACATAGATTTGGAATGGAAAATAAATCTGCACCCATCCTAGATTTATACGCATCTTATAAAACAACCGACATAGAATACGTTTATTGGACTTCGCGAGGAGACAAATTTTATGGTACAATATGTTTGGTAATAAATTACATTAAAATTCATTTATTAATCACTTTTTCTAATTAATTTTATTTATGAAACAACAAATGAGTGACGAAAATAATCAATGTGAAAAAAAACCAATACACCATTAGTGTAAAGTATGGATGGGGTATGATTCACTTGAAAAAAATGTTTTGTGTTTTATTAATATAGTAATAATTTTATGTGACATGAAATAAAAACATAATTATATTCAATTATATTTATGAATATTGATGAATCAAAATATAAATCCACATCCATACAACATCACGTTCTATAGTAGTGGTATTATATAAATAATAATGAGAAACATATATATGAAATCACACAAAAATTATAGAAAGAATATATAAGTATGAAATAGTAAAAGTCCTATTTTCATTAAAATGATATTATGAATAAATGATTTCTTATTTTATTATATTTTATAACATAAATATATATAAAAATCATCATCATCTGTACCAAATTATTAAATTCTATCGGTGGAATTGAAGCAACTAGAACAGTATGATCATTTCAGAAGTGAATGTTTTTGGGTGTCACCATAAACCTATTTTTGAGAAAAGAAATTAACATGGGATAAAGATAAAAAAATTGATGATATGAATACATGATTATATGATGTAGAATAAAAATTTAATTCTTAGTCGATGTTTTTGAAAAATATCATGGGAAGGAGTCGAAGATAACCAACAACACAACAAAAACCACTCATTGGAGACCCCACCTCCCCGTATCACCATCCCCCTCTATCTTTGATTAGTGTTTACCCTTTAATGGGTTTCTTTAAAAGAGGTAATAAATGTTTTCATAACTATTTAAACAAAATATCAATATGGAAAACACTAATACATATCTTGTACTGACATTATATAGGGTGAAATCGCTTATGATTTATATCTGACAACACCCACCGATCATCTTTTTGTGTATGTTTTAATGAATAATATCCAAGAAGATATTATACCCAACAATAAAAATTCAATTGGTCATGTGAGAGTGTTAATTCACATATCTCATGACCTAATAATGGAGATATATGTTCCATTGGAAGATCTGTATGTTCATATGGTTGAGAATGCAATTAGAACATTCAATGCATGTCTGTTTGATCTTGTCAAAATACATATAGATAAGGAGGTATTCCATTCAAATTCATTTTTATTCAAAACATTAAACAATTAATGAATACAGGATTGAATCTTTTTATTAAATTATAGATCAATAAATGGATGGGGTTAAGTGGAAGATTGAATAAAAATGATCTAAATGTTCAACCAACTAATTGAAAAGATGTTTAGAAATTACCTTTAAACACCTTCTCAAATTATGCATTTACTAAGATTACATGTTTGTACATATACAAAATTAAAAAGTTGTTATAATGCCATAATTTATTTTTAAGTTCAAATACATAGAGAGGCCATTGTAAACTATCTTTATCTTCAGAATGTAAAGGATGTATTCAAGCATAAATTGATAGGTGTATCCATTGTAAATGTATAAATGATGTTTTTTTCATAACTTTATTGTCCAATAGCTAATATACTGTATTAATTATAGTTAACAACCATTAATATTTTTTAAATGAATATATATCAACACTATTTTAAGGGAAAACCCTATGAATTTGTTTGGACTCATTAGTCCTCACATCACTTATACCAAAATAGTCTCCTTAAACGCAAAGGAATATAAAGTAACAGTGAATAAAAAATACTTGTCTTTAAACGAAAAGCTATATAGTATAGAATATTTTTAATACCAATGATGTAGAGGTAAAATTAAACAATTTAATCATATCAAATACATTTTTATTCTTTTAATTACATACTATATTTTTTGGTATAATTAGTTTCTCATTTGAATAAATTCAGATACTCAAAAGATTTTTTTTGGGATTCAAAGAATATATATTCAACAAAAAAAACGATTTCTAATGATGTTTACAAAATTGAAATATAGTTCATGAATTTATTTTAAATAAACTTCATGTTATTTATTTTATATTATGTTATAATGATTATTATGTTTTTATAGGGTGGTGCTTAAATATCCTCAAAATCATGTCATGAGAATAGTCCCTGAGAAAAACAATCCCATCGACTTCTACAACTGGATAAGTATTAAATAATATATAATAATATTTCATTATAAAATCACAATTCAAAATAAACTACTTATTTTTTCAATGTCTTTACAATTCTTAAAACAAACTAATATAAAATATTGTAGTTTTTAAATTTGAAAAATAATGAAATACATAATATTCCATAAGAAATAGCATCCCTAAAGAGGTATTAACAATGATAATTAAAATTTACATTTAAAAATTTATTAGACCATTATTAATTTATATTTTTTCAGTACTATCAGGACTATTGAAAATTCTTATATTCATTAGAGAAAATTGATTTATTTAGAAATTAATGGGTGGAATACATAGTTTCAAAATGAATACATATATAATGAAGAGGTGACTTACTACAACTTATTTTTTTATTTTTATCATCATTTAATATACTTTTTAGTTAGAATTATTAACATTTTTACTTGATAATTATTTTTTTAATTTCCAAGGAGATCATGAAGAAATGTATTCTTTTATAATATTTTTCTTTGACCATTTAGTGATCTATTAAGATAAGTAAATTAATAGAGAAAAAATAATTATCGATGAAGTCTTCAACAAGGATGATGTACTCATGTAATCTGATCATGAACTGAATAATGATGTGGTAATCATGATGATACACTTTTCATTTTATTCGTTAACTCATTCAATATTCTATGTTATCAAAAATTTTATTTTTTTTATAACCCTAGGTTTTGAATTCATTGCATAACATAAAGATATGGTGTGCTGTTTAGAAATGAGCCACACCTCAATATGATACACATTATTCCCAGTATGACTTGATGTTTAAGTTCTTCTTTTAAAATGGACATTTTAGTTCAACGAACATATTACAGACTATAAACCAATAAAAAAAATTAAAATTGTTTTTATAATTTAGTAAAATTACTGAAAAGTCAATTGTGACCTTTAGAAATTAGCAGCACCTAATTCCAACACACGGTGTTCTCGGTGTGACTCGGAATGTATGTTTTTTGTTTTATTTTTACCCATTAGTCCAAAACACATGTCATGTGATAAAATCTATGAAAAATAATTTAGATTGTTTTGGTATTTTTGAAAAACATTTATTAGTCATTTTGATGTGTATGAATTATCTGCATCTCAATATGATACATTGTGTGACCGGTATGAATTAATGTGTATTTTTTCTATTTAAAAATGCCACTCAAGATTAAAATTTTGTCCACTCACTAAAAATATATAAAACAAGCTCATATATTCTTAACACTTTAGTAAAATGAACCTTCATACATTTTTTACATGTAATAATCAACTTACTATCAATTTGATACATGGTGTGATCAATATGACTCAAAGTGTCTCATATTACTTAAAATTGTCTTTTTAGTTGAAAACACACATCAAATAAATAAAAAAATGAAAATTAATTTGTATTTTTTGGATACATTAGGAAAGGATCCACATGTCAATTATGATTTTTAGGAATTAGCCTCACCTTAATCTGATACACTGTGTGCCTAATATGATTGAAAATATGTGTCATTAGTTTAAAATTGATATTTTATTTCCAAATGTGTGTCACCCATTAAAAAACAAGAAAAAACAATTCTATTGTATTTAGAACATAGTAAAATTATTCATAAGTAATTTTCAACGTGTAAGAATCAATTTCATTTCAAATCAAAACATGATTTGAATGGTATTACTTTACGTGTGTATTTTCTATTTAAATTCACTTTTTTGTAATACAGACATGTGACATAGTCAAAAATGATAAAATTCATTAATATTATTTTGATACACTATAAAATAAATCCATATGAATGTTATTGACCTGCAAGAGTCCATTTCATGTTAGTATGACACATGATGTGACCATCATGATGCAAAGTGTGGGTTTTAATTTAAAATTTACATTTTTGTTCCAAATATAAATCACATAGTCAAAACCAATTAAACACATTAATAATTTTTTATATTTTACTAAATGATTTATAAGTCATATTTAACATATATGAGTTAGTCACACTTCATTCTGATATATGATGTTCCTGGTATGACTCAAATTCCATGTTATTAGTTTAAAATTGATATTTTAGTTCAAAACATTTTCCACTCACAATAAACCAATAAAACTTGATCGGATAGTCACTATAATATATAAGAATGATTCATAATTAATTTGTGATTTATAAGTATCAATCAAATTTTAAACTAATACATGATGTTACTGGTATGGATCAAAGTGAGGTTTTTTAGTCTAAATTTACGTTTAAGTAAAAAAGTTACATGGAATACAGAAAATTGACAAAAATTCAATTTATTATTTTGAAACTTTAGTAAAATGATCCATATTTCATTTTTTTATTTGTAGGAATCAGCTAAATGTAAATCTGATGCACAATGTGATTAATATGACTCAAAGTTCTTTTTTTAATTTAAAATGCACATTTTTGATCAAAACACATATCACATTACAAAAACAAATCAAACACATTTTAATTATTTGGATACTTAAGGAAAATGATCAATACGTCTTTTCTATTATGTAGGAATCAATTCCACCTCAATATGATACATGGTTTGAGTAGTATTACTCAGAGAATATGTGATAAATATAAAATTGACATTTTAGATCAAAACATGTGTTACACACTGAAAATAAAGCTAACGTGGTTTAATTATCTTGATAATTTTTAAAAATTATTTGTAAGTCATTTTTCACTTATAGGAACCATTATCATGTCAAACTAACACATTATGTGACTAGTATGAATCAAAGTGCGTCTTTTCAGTTTAAATTTACATTTTAGAAAAATGATAATTGAAATACAATAAACCATGAAAAATAGTTATATTAAATTGTTAAGTTATAAAAAGTAACCATAATAAATTTTATTGTGTAGGAATCAAAAACAAATCAATCTGATATATAGTTTGACTGGTATGACTCAATGTGTGTGTTTTTATTTATAATTGACATTTTATTTCATAACACATGTCTCGTACTCAATAAAAATAAAATAATTTTGGATTTTGTAGATAATAAAATAAAATAAAGCACATGTCATTTCTGATTTCTAGGAATCATATTCACCTCAATCTGATACAAGTTGTTCCCAATATGAATCAAAGTGTATATTATTAGTTTAAAATCGATATTTTAGTTTAATTTTTTTTTTCACTCAATGAAAACATAGAAAATTCACTTATATGGTCTTAATAATTTAGTAAAATAATTCATAAGACATTTTTGAGATGTATTAATTTCCCACACATCAAAATTATAGAAGATATAACTGTTATGAATCAAAGTGTGTGTTTTTATTTCAAAATTAAATTTTTGTAAAATGACATCTAGAATATTCAAAATTGAGAAAATACATTTGGATTATTTTTTTTATAATTAATGAAAAAGAAACATATGTCATTTTCTATTTGTAGGAATTAACAATATTGAAATATGACGCATGGTGTGACTAGTATGACTCGAAATGTGTGGTTTCAGAATAAAAGAGACATTTTATTAAAGTATAGTTTCATATTTCTGTTTAATTAATTTATTTAGAGTATTAAATACATCATAATAATTTTCTTATATAGGTTCACTCTATTTCTAAAAACGGAGTCCTTATTACAACAAAATAGTTTAATATCCTATGATTTTAAAAATAACAGTTAGGTTCAATTCTATATCAAATACATAACATAGCGTATCATCAAACATCAAAATTTTATTATTTTCCCATTACATCCTAGACATTAAATTGGAGGGTATAAAAAAAATTAACTACTTTTTGAAATATATATTTAAATATACTAATCAAGAAAAATTTCTTGATTAATATTTAAGAAATATGCGCTCAATTTTTGGTAAAGTCCATTTATTCTTAAAAAATACTTTCTTCAAAAATAATTTTAATTTATTTTTGTTAGTGAATATTATAATTAATTTTTTGAAAATTTTGAAATTTTATTTTATGAAATTAAAATCATTTTTAAATAATAATATTAATATTATAATTTCGTGAAATTTCAGAATTCCTATAAGAAGAATGTATTTACATTGAATAGTGAAAAACAAATTTTACAAACAAATGTATTTTATTTTCATTTATTCACAAATTAAAGTTTCATTTTCATTTGTTTTAAAATATAAATATATTTTTTTATTAAAAATAATACAATCATTTTTTTAAATTAAATTTATTCTTGATTTTTTTATAAAAACATTTTATATTAAAAAATGATTTTTTAAAAAAAACATGTTTTCCATCATCCTTTTCTAATTTTATTTTAAATTAAATTATGATGTTTATGTGTTATGAATTTTTCAAAATGTATTCAATATTTGGATTCATTTTGATTAAATTTGAAAAATATTTCTATTTTATGTTTGGTCAATATGAGTAGTAACATTAATAATATTTGTTAACATGGTAAATGGTAAATCATGTAATTAATTTAACAAAATAAGATGATAAGGATTATAAAATGACCTTAAAACATGAATTAATTTTATTTTGGAGTATATTTCATCCATAATCATCTAATATTTGGTTATATTTCATTTTTCCATTTGGATTTGTTTATAACCATTAAAATGTTTTACATAATGAAAATTTAAAAAAGTCACATTCTATTTTTTAATAACTAGAATATTTAATACGAGGGTGTAAAAATATCATATGTTAAGCTATAAATAATATTTTTAAATTTGATATTATTATATTCATCATCATAATTTATTTTCAATTTTTAGTGAAGTAATAATTACATTTAATGCATAAACAATGATGACACGATAATTCATCAATTAATGGAAAATTAAAATTAATGAAAAAAAACTATTAAAAGAAATATAATTTCATATTATTAATGTGATTCATGAATTCTAAAGATTAAAAAGGAATGATATAAATATATTAAATTAATTGGTTTAAATTTTACGTTTTGTCATTATTTAATTATAGTCAATGTTATGAATAGTTCTTAAACTAGATATTAATGGTATTTCATAATAAATAATATCTTGTTAAATGATATAAAAATAAAAAAAATAAAAATTATTCTCATTTATTATAATATTTATTATTATATCATCCATGTTCTCTTTATTTTTATTTTTTCCATTTAAGTGATTATGTTGACCCTCAAAGGGTAAAAACCCTTTTTGTCACAGGAAGTTTGGAAACAATTAACAAATGGTTAAAACTAAAAGAAAAGGGTAAAAACATAATAAAAATATATCTAATTATTATTGTATAAATTTAATTATACCCTTATCAACATATTATTTAAATTGATATGTTGAATGGACATTTTTTCATATAAATTACTTATATATTATTTAATTTAAAGACTATTAAAAATGTCACATTCTTTGTTTTTAGTATTAATTTTATTTCTAAAAGGGGATAAAAGATATTTATGAATGAATATAATTGAATAATTTGGTAATAATAAAATTATTTTCATTATATATATTTATTTTTAATTTTTAGAAATTATATAAAGACAGTAATTACTTCTGCCAAATCGATGGAGTGTTTATTTAATTAATAAAAATATAAAAAATAATAAATAAAAAATATTAAAAGAAATTTAAATTTATTGATTTAATATGTGAAAATAATTTTACAAGTTAATTTAATATATAATTTTTTTGATGTATTATATTCTAATTTAAAATTTTTAAATTTTTTATTTTAATACAAATTATTTGAATTGATTCCAAATTGACAATAATGATGTTTTATGAGATTAAAATTTTATTAAAAATAATTTCAAAAAAATAAAACAATTAAAAAAGGGATAAAAAATAGTCCCTAAATTAATCTCATCTTCTTTTATAGTCCGTTTGGATCCATTTAAATTGAGAATAAATTTATTATAATTTAATCATTTGAGAAATTCCAAAATTTCACCTCACCTAAATTATAAGAAGATACCTTCTCAATCACTTATTTACACCACATTAATAATTTACATAGAATAAAATCTACCATTTTACCTTATCGACGTCTCTATACACATATTAGAGGAATTTTTATTCCAAAAAGACCTACCCCATATACCTTTAAAAGATATTTAACAGAAACATTTTGGAGAAGAGGTAATCTACCATACCAATCATTTTGTCTTACACTCTTCTTTACATCCTCCAAAACATTATAATTTTTTATAATGTAATAAATTAATAATCATAAATTTGATAAAATGATATTATGATTTTGAAAACACCATTATACACCTTCTTTCCCATCAAATGAGAAGTGAATGTATCATCTCTGTGTACATATAGTTTATGGTCTCTACAAAGTGATATAATTAATTTTTACCACCATATTTTATGGTTTTGTATTAAAATATGTTTAAAATTTATATATTATATTTATGATATAATTATAATTATTTAATGATGATATCATGTCATCCTTTTCACCTTACAAATCATTAGAAAACGATAACGTCTTTCCGGCGTATGTGTGGACAACCTCCTCCATGAAGTGTTGTAATCCCTTTTTAATTTATATTTTACATGGATAGTAATGAGTTAGAATTTGATTAATATATATTATAAATATCATATAATAATTAAAAAAGAAATTTCAATTAATATTCTACTTTCATTCATTCTATCCATTGAAAAATGAGAATAGAATTCAAGTATATGTATGACACGCCGTCTGTATGAACGATGTCATTAATTTTTGTATCTATAAATTTAATGGATAAAATATATATTATATATTGAATATATATTATATTTATATCATTATTAATATTATTTATGTGATATAACCATGATATGTGTACCAGGACTGCAACAACTGAACTGAAACACCCAGGGTAAACGAAACAGTTAAAACTAGGAAAAAAAAAATTAATAAAGAATTATTTATAAAAGGGGGGTTTGAAATGTTATAAAGTGAAGAGGTATGATATTATAAGTATTTAAATAAACATTTTTATAATGATTATAAATTTAAATGTATTAAATAAGAGTTTAGAGTATTTTTGAAGATTGTAAAATCTAGGTATGTGATTTTTATCTCACTATTATTTCTATGGGACACGTGCCATATTCACCACCTGCTTCTTTTATGTGGTGTATATGCTTCCCATTAATTCATTTTATGATTTATATTATTATTTTTATGGGTATTTAAATACCCACATAATATTATTTTATTCATTGTTCTTATGATTCAAAATTTACTAAAGTTATAATTGTTTTTTCACAATCTCATCAGTTTTTGGGATTATTTACCTTTAAGTCTCTATTAGGAGAATTATTCGATGTTTCTATTTCACTTTCATATATTAAAAAAATTGGTTCAAAATTGTTTTTAATATTATTCAATAATTGTTTAAATACTTTTTTACTCATGTATCCATTTTCACAAATGGTTTAAAATGAATCTTTCTGTCATTTTCTAAATGAGGTTTGATTTGAATTTTTGAAAGGAATATTTTTTTAACATATATGGATTGAAGATATTTTCATGATTTTATGAATAATATTTTATTTAATGGTAATTTTATATGTTTACCAGATTATTTTAAATAATTTTTTACTATTATAAGTGCATATAATTAAAAAAATGTTCCCAAAATGGAAATGTTATTTTATCAAGAATTATTCCATTTGATATTTCAAAATGTTATTCTATATAAGATGATATCCCTTATTGATACATAATATTTAATGGTTATATGATCTAAGGATACCATCCTTATTCATTCTCTTGATGGTTTATTTTTATAATGAATATATGAAATGTTTATGAATCCCAATTGTTTTCGTGGGTTTCGATATGATTAATGATTTAAAATCTTATAGAACTAATATGTATGATTTTCAATCAATGATGGGTGGGAACTATTTCTCTCCTAGATTCATTAGGTAAATTATTTTATGTCATTTGATATTTATCTTAAAAAATTCCATTTTATTGATTAGTAAGGGGAAATAAGTCTATGTTCTTGATCAGTTATGGGAAACAATGCAAGGTTCTTAATAAATTATGGGAATCAAATGATGATGTCATATCCGATAGACATTCTTATTAACCTCAACATATGAAATGGTTTATATACTTATGATTATCCCACAAAAAATTTATGACATGAACATATGGTTCATGATTGAGTTAGAATTATTTCTAATTCTTATGATTCTTGTATTTTGAAATGACAAAGCATAATTACATAATTTATGATAATTTTTAGATATGGTATTAACTTCTTATTTTATTTTCCTAATATTAAACACTAATTATTATATTATCCATTCATATCATCATTGAGTGATATATCCCATAATAACCCTTAGTAATAATTGTATCTCCCCATTTTTTGTGTCCTTTTTAAGAAGGTTTTAATGAATGATGGAAAATTATTTTGGTTAAGAAAGGTTTTATATGTAAGAAATTTTATTGGATACATTGAATGATTATCATGGAATATGAAATTTTGGGTATAATAGGAAGTGATTTCTATCTTTATAAACCAGTTATGTATTAACAAAATTGTTAGAGTATGTCCTAATTTTTTAACACTACAATCCTAAAAGTTCATTGTGTATGTATGTGGCCCAATATTTCCTTTTGTTGTTTTATGTTTTGGATGAGTACAAAATTTCATCACATTTTTTGGTATGAAATTTAGAAATATAATGTTTATGTTATTAGCACTAGATTCTTGTGTGTGGTTCATTGTCTATTACAGTTGGTATCAAATCAGGTTTTAGATTACTTTTTAGATTAGTATTTTTTTCATTTGAGATTATCTAAAGAGTTACGGATACCATCATGAGTTTATAATTTAAATTTTGATTATAATATCAATGGTTCAGACACCCCTTTTTAGGTTTTAAGTGATGGAATTTTAAGGTGACTAATGATATTTTGGGAGACATTCATTTTGAGGAATATGTAACATTTATGATTAACTACTGGATTTTTTTAGGAATATTATGATATTAGTTTTTTGGAAATAATTTTTATGGTATTTATATCCTTTAGGTTTATAAGATATTTTATTTTGAGGTAATTATATGTTTTTATATTATTGGGGATGAAAAATTAATGGAATTTGATAATACATGAGGTTAAAATATTTAATAAATTTTGAATATGTTAAGAATTTTGTTTATGATGTTAGTCACATTTGATAGAATATTATATGGATTATAGTAATATAATTTTATAAAAATTAATAATCATAGTCCAAGACACAAACAATCACATTTAGAATGTCCAAAAGGCATGAACTTACAACTGCAGAGTGATAAGTGTGCATCCTCTACCACTCACCTATATGATGTCCTGGTTAGTATGGAATTGTTTTCTTTAATTCCATATAGATAAAATTTATGTTTATTTTAGACAAAATGTTTTTTTTGTATAGATAATCATGATATTGAAATTTATTTGGGGATTATATGATTAATGTTATTTTGAAAAAAGATTATTCTTTTGGGAACTTTTTATGATTAAGGTATATAAAATATTATATGATTTTATTTGAGTAATTATGTTTGAATCGTCTTTAGTAAGAATAAATTATTTTGATGTGTCTTTTATGTGATTCATGTTATTTATAGAAATTATTTGAATATCTTGGAGATAATTTTATTTGCCAAATTAAAATTTTGGAATGATACATAAGAAGTAATTTAGGTAATTTAATGATAAATTTTAAATAAATATTGGAAGACTATATGATCTAATCCTTCTAATTTTGGGTGTCATTATTAGTCTAGAATAATTTGAGTAATTTTTTTGATAGGTAATTATTGAATGATCAATGTTTAAATTTTGTTATTATAGTTGAAACATAAAAAATAAATAATTTTTTCTTCATATAAAGTTTTATTTATTTTTTGAATTATATTATCCTATCCTACCAATTTTTTTTAATGGCTTATGAAAAATGGAATATCTTGTTAAACTTCTTTCATTATGTGATCAATTAGAAGTTGATTCTATTTCATTATGCATGAAAATCATCTTGAATAGTAATCATTTAGATAAAATATTATTTTGTGATTGGAATTTTTTTATAAATGATAACCTTATAAAAAATAAAGTATAATTTTTTATTATTTTAATATACTAGGATAATATAATTCATATACTCCATGAAAAGTATCTTGATATTAAAATTTTATAAGATTACATTTCTTATAAATAAATCAATGACCTTTTATGTAGTAGACCATGCCTTCTTGACAAATTAATTTTTTAGTTTTGGGTGTAGTAGGTGTTTCAGAGGAAGTTATAGGAGGTTTAGAGGTGAATTAGAGTTGATGTAAGATATCCACATCATGAATAGTTTACAAGATGGGAATTGGTTGTTCATGAATTCTTTTGTTTTCTAGTTTCATAATATTTATTCGGCTATGGGGGAACCCTTAAGATGGATTCAAATCATGAAATTAATTTAGGGGATCTAATCAAATAATGTTCAAGGTGATGTGAATTATGGAAGAAGTTTGGTGTTTGGGAATACATATGGATTTCATATCATGAATGATTTACATTACATGAAAAGGTTTTCATTTCATGTTATAATTCTTTTGTTCGGATGATTCTTTTTCTTTCATCTATATCCCTCTTCCTATTATTTTCGGAAGAAACCTTGGTAGTTTTGGAGGATCTTCCAACCCTCCTTCTCTAACCTTGATCAATTGGTTCTCATGGATATCTATTGGTGGTTTGTGGTATGATCTTATATTCTTCTTGGTATTTTTCAGCGGTTGTGTGATTTTTATAGGTTTGTGACTTGGGTTGTGTTTTTTATAATCCCTGACGTGTTATAGGTTGATATATGGGGTTTTTATTCGATTGTGGTTCTCAAGAATTTCAACTTCACCATGTGGTGTACAGTGATCTCAGAAAGCATATTTGATGTATGTAATTTGTTGTTTCTCAATTTTGTGTAACATTAGAGAAGGTTTTTTTGTGTATATATGTAGGGGTGGTTTTACATGATTTATTAAAGATAATTAAATGTATAATAGTAATTTATGGGGAATGGGGATTATTATAATGATTTTATATCTTTTATATTATTGTGATGTTGCGTTTTTATGGGATGAATTATGAACTAAAAATCATGGATGTTGGGAGACTATGATTTTTATGTAGTTGTTGTGATATGAAAACCTTATTGCATATTGTTTTAACATCACACCAAAATTGAAATTGTATAACAACTTATATTAAGTTAAGAAAAGGGGTTCCCTAGGATTTATGTCTAGTTTGATAATGACCCTATAATAAAGTGAAACAAGATAAATTCCCCTTGATCAAATCTATAAAATGATCTTTTATGTTTTCTAATTTTTGGTCAAGCTATGGAGTGGTAATGTGAGGTTCAGATACGATGTGGGGTAATGTGATAGTTGATTGGATGTGATTTTAGGGTAGTGAGTTGAAATTTGTTTGGTTGTTATTTTTCCGTGTGAGGTAATGGATTATATGTTGTGCTTCTTTGGGTGATGTTGTGATGTTTTTTGGGATGTGTTTTGGAGGCTGTGAGGTGATGGCTGTTTAGGATTTCTTCTAGGGTAGTGAGAATCTGGTTTGTTTATCACAAATTTTGGGATGGTGAGGTGATAGTATTTTTGTCATGATTTTGGTTGTTGAGGTAATGGTTTTTTGATCATTCTTTTGGGGTGGTGAGATAATTGTTCTTTAGTCGTGATTTTAGGGAGATAAGGAAATGTTCTATTTTCCATTCTTTTGGGGTCTTGAGGTAATGGTTTGTTTTTCCATGCTTCTGGGGCAGTGAGGTGATGTTTTTTTTCACATAATTTTGGGATAGTGAGGAGATTGTTTTTTTGTCATGATTTTGGAGAGGCAAGGTGGTGGTTTTATGGATATTCTTTTGGGGTGGTGAGGTGATAGTTTGTTGGGTATTATGATATTCTTGTCCCGGTGTGGTTTTGTGGTTCTAGATGCTTGTGTAGTGATTGAAGAATTATTTGGTAATGTTTGAAATGGATAGGGTTTTATTTGGTTATGGTGTGGAAATGACTAATGAACAAATTAATAATTGGTTGTACGGTAAAATGAATTTGTTGGTAAATAATGAAATAAATGCAATGGATAATGGAATTGGTTGGTGGGGTAAAATGTGTCTTGGGTGTTGTGTGGTTTTCTTAATTTATAGGTGAAAAAGTGGGTATATTATGAGCTAGTTAGTGTTTTTTTGTGAAACCGAAATTTGTTATTTTTTTGTGGATATATTTATATACTTTTATATACTTTTTTATTTTTATACGTACCCCTCCAAATTTAAGAACTATGTGATGGAACCCTTATTTTTACACATGGTATTTTTTCCCAACATCTTGACGTTGAGGATGGATGTATTATTACTTGCTCTTTCCCACTCTCTCTTCTATGTGAGTATATTTTCACAAGATACAACAGTTGGAGTTTGGTTAGTGAAATTGGTGATAGCCCATATTTTTTAGGTGGGTTGTGATATGACCCAGTTATGGGTTTGTGGTTGAAGTGTCTTAATATTGGATGTGATATGACCATGTTGTGGGGATGCTTGATGTGGGGGTCATGCATGGTAGGAGGAGGGCATGAGGTTTATTTTATTTATGTTCATAATACCGTACTACTTGGGTAATGGAATTGGTTGTGATTTGATAGCCTTGGTGTCTGCGGGTGAGATGAGATGTAATCCTTCTCTGGGGTGGTGGTATTTTTTATTCATAGGATATGTGAGTACCAAGATTTACAACGTTGGTGTGAAATAGAATAAAATCAGTGGTAAAGCGGTGCGAGGTACCCTATATCAATATGATTTGTATTATGCTATTATACATGGATTATATTAATTGGTGATTGTTCCTTATCAATATTGGGAAGGATATTTGGCCAATGTAGGTGTTATTTTTCTAATTTTTTTATGGGTGATTTAGTATGCTTCTTTCACATGTTCATGATAACCATTGGTTTTCTTAATGAGTATACTTGTATAATTACCCTGTTTATATAAAGAAATTTTCATATTTTTTGGAGGATTATGTGGATCATTATGTACATTACTATCTTGGACCTTTTTGGAAAGTTGTTGGTTCAGTTCATTAGCATTAATTTGGGTATTTACTTGTGAAAAAATTTATATGTACCTATTTTATTGATACAACTTTTTTTGATGGTTTTGGTTTTAATTTATATTATGTCATAGAGTTTTTTTGAATTATTCATCTTATCTCCCAATCCTATATTATTATTGAAGGTAATGCCTCCAAATGCATGAAATTTTTTAACCCTATGTTCTAGTCTCCAAATAGAGGACTACTATAGGTTGGACTGGGGGTGATTATATATCTTCCTTAATTGCAATTTCTTTGGGTAGAGTGGGTAATGAATGGTGGGTTTCAAAGGTAATGATTGAGTGATATGATGAATTTTGGAGTTGGTAATATTGAGGATTTTATGGGTTGGTATAGAAATAGTGCCAGTTGACCTAGTTGCACAACATAAGATGGGGGACGGGAAAAGGCATGGGATTTTAGGGACCTCATGATCCAATGCATGGAATATATGATTATTGAATGGCCATGTTTGGTGGACATATTTAGTATATAGATAATTTTGAAAGGTGTCTGTGTCCTGGTGGCTTGGGTTCCAATTTTATTTGGTCTTTTTGGGAATGTTAAAATGAATTAATTTAGTTGGAATGAATATAAATATTATTCTATATTACCAAGGTTAGGAAATTATTATTTTCCTTTTAGGTATTGATACATGACATTGTTTTTGTATAGATCGGGGGGTGGAGGTTTAGTAGGAAGTTATAGTTGATCACCATAGGGATGATCTGGAAGAGGTGGATGAGGCTTAAAAGAGGGCCTTGTGCTCTTTTTAGTGGATGAACATGGGAATGTACTATAAAATTGGTTTATATGTGGAGATACAAAGATGTATGATAGAACTCAAGATCAATTTCAGTGCTATACATGCCTAGTGGGATATTGGGTTTCATTGGAAGATACTTAGATGTGGGGAGTTGCACGTTAGTACTAGAAACTATATCTTGGTGAGCAGAAAGAGGTAGAGGTTTTTTGGGTCGACTTTCATAAAGTGTTCCAAGAAGAGATCCTTTTTTAAAATTTTAAAGAAGTGTTGAGGCAGGTGATTCTTTCTCTTTAGAAGTGGATTATAACAGTTTAGAAGTTCAAATACATGTTCACGGAAAATATGTGTTCTCCCCGTATATTTTTCTAGATGAAGATCACATGTGAGATGTCCTGAAGAGGCAATCCATCTTTATATATAGTATTTTATTACCCCTTTTACATTTCTAACGTATCTAGGGTTTCAGAAGAAGGTGTGGGTGAACGAAAAGATGCACATGTTATGAGGATTACTATGATAGGGGAACCATTAGGGTTCTTTTAAAAGAAGTGTATTTAGTGGGAGGTCTCAATCACCATGGCCTTTGAGTTTTTAACCAGTGGGGAGTTGACCTCAGCTGCTTCTCTTCTGGCCTTCTTGGGCTAGTGGTTTCTAGGATTCTATTAATGATATCATTCCAGTGTGTTTATTTCATGGGGGTTCATAGGTACTTATTGAATTAGTACACATTGATTCTTTATGATAAATTTTGTGGAGGTAGATAGGTTCAATTTCATCCTCAACCCTATTTTCTAATGAGATCATTTCAGTAGTGGGGGAAACGAGATTATGCTCCACTAAGGGGAGATGGAGTGGATAGAGGATAACCATAGGATGTCTCCCCTATTTAGGTACCTCTTCCAAAGCACGGTATTATAGGTGAATATAAGTAGATATGTAGATGATGTAGGAATGGTCAATTGAACATAGGGGGAAAACATCACTTGAGGGGAAATAGAACCTTTGAGGCATGATATATTTGTCATCTATCCTTATTTGTACCATGATTAATTCAATATCATCATACTCCATTCTTGAAACCAATCCAATAATTTATCTGGGAAAATATGTATATATTCTTACTATACTCTCGGTGTTGACTAAGCTATTTAGAGGAATGACTGTATTGTTCAAAGTGTTATAGGTGGTAAAATGATGATGGTGCCACTCCAGTCCCATAGAGATATTTTATTTCTATAGTTGTAACAATACAATGTCATTAAATGAATCAAATTTTCTAATTCAATATGTGATTTTATTAACTACTTAATATAGAGAGTCACATTCTCAGATTTGAATGTCCTGCATGTGGTTTTCATTAGCATGTGAAGTTATCATATGGAAAGCCTGTGTGTGGATACCGTTATTTATTTTATGGATAAGTTATTTGCGGAATCATTGGACGTTTGGACTATATCGGTTGTCGGGATCATTAGGGTGTTTATGTATTTATTCCTTGATGATATTTTTATACAACCCCTATGTGAAATATTGATTTCAAGATATATTTATAGACAAGTGCTCCTCTAATTTTGGTGGATCCCTATTAGATGGTGCCCATGGAGTTGCGTGACTTTAGGATATAGGTGGATGATATAATGTAGATGGGATTCATATGACCAGCGTCTCAATGGGGTTCTACGATGTCGTTCACTCAGAAGGAGGATGGTAGTTTGAAGTTGTGTATAGACTATCGGAGGTTGAATTAGGTAATGATCAGAAATCATTACCCAATTCTAAGAATTTATGATCTATTCAAGTATTTTAGAGAAGAATGATGGTTCTCTAAGAACGGATTGTAGTCTGTATATCAACAATTAAGGGTGAAGGAGGGTAATATGTTGAAGACTAACCTCAAATTTAGGTATGGAGTGGTCATGTATATTGTCATGTAATTAAATATTACAAACACAACATATATATTTGTGGGGCTTATGAAATTCATATTTCATGATTTTCTAAACCGATTATTCATTATATTCATCGATGATATCTTGACCAACTCAAAGTCATAGGAGGATCATGTTGAATGTCTTAGAGCCATTGTTTATTTTCATTGTCACCACTACATCTGTGGAATGTTTTCCAAGTGTAATATTTGGTCATAACAGGTGCATTTAATCTATAATTTTGTCTGTCAATAATGTGTTTAAGTCTACCCATCGATGTCCAGAGTATTTGTTTCTTGGGAAGACCAAAAAATGTGGTATAGGTTCACATTTATCTTAGAATTATAGAATAGTATTGAAGGTATTTACATGATTTCTCATGAGTTATAACCCCATTTAAAACATTGAATATTAAGGACCAAACTTTTGTGTTGTATGATCTGTTCTTGGAAGCATTTTTCTAACTGAAGGGAATGTTAGTCAGTGTTTTAATGCTTTACTTTCCGGAGGAGGGTATGATGTTTGAGGTTCTTTATTATACTTTTCATATAGGATTGGGGTGTGTATTTATTCCTAATAGGGATGTGATCTCTTATGGGCCTATGTCGTTTCATTCCCATGAGCGTGACAATGCTACTCATGATCTAGATATGCTAGCTGCTATGTTTTTGATGAAGCTGTGGTCGAATTAACTCACTTGGATGCACTTGGTTTTATTCAAATATCATCAGAGTTTGAGGTATATTGTATCTCAGTGTGATCTAAATATGAAATAGAAGAGGCTGATTGATATTATTCAGGATAAAGGTTTTGTGATGTCCTACACCATAAGAAAAGGGAATGTTGTGGCCAAATCATTGATCAGGAACTCTTGAAAATATGGTGTTTAAGATTCTAGGGCTATTTGGAATGGAATGAAGGAGTTTTAGTTCATTTACATAGATGAAAGGGTGGATGATATTTGTTTTCTAAAATCATAATTTCTTCTATGATGTGGTATTTGGAGGATTGTCAATGGGGAGATTTAGAGGTATAGTAGATACAATATATTGTTGTCCATAGTTTTTCTTCAACGAGATAGTCATTGGATGGTCAACTTCATATGTTCATTCATGGTAGGTTATTTTTGTTGATAGTGATGCATAAGGGAGTCCTTAATGAGTTTTATAGATTACTTTTGATGGTACACCGTGGAGTATCTATAATTCCCATTTACCATTCAATCTGGAATGATCTAATATTTTCTTTTGGTTTACTTCTTCACCAGGAGTGTTCTTTAACCTCGAATCGGAAGGATACTTGTAGTGTCATAGATTGGGATTTGTTGGAATTTTCAGCATGAACCATCAGTTTCTACTAATTTTAGGTTAGTTACATGTGTAATGGCATTAAATGATGTGTATGGGCTTCTAAAAATATCTTCTTAGTTTAATACACAGTGTGAGAATTTTATATTTCGTGAAAGATTCACACATCATGTAATGTGAAAAAATCATGTTTTTTATTTGCGGAGATAATTTTTTTTTCTGTAAATTAAAATGAAATAATTTCATGGTGGTTAAAGGTATTGCACTCTTGGTAATTCACTGAATTACTACTTTTAGTGTAGTAAATGGGTTTTAATGATTCATTCTCTTTTGAAACCATCTCTTTTTAGCATGATCTCATACCCGTGGGTGTTTTGGGAGAATTCCTTCTATATGGATCACACTGTTCAAAGATTTATTAGCAATGTTTTGTACATTATCTCTTCAGGTAAGCATTTCCTCATGTCTTATCTCTTGTTTGTGGTTAAAGAACTATGTGAGGTAGGGATGTGTTATCATATTTTGTTTCTATTAATCCTTTTCATTATAACATCATTCATTTTCTTTTTATGGTATATCATTTGGTTTCTGACCCCTTTTTCCAATGGAAATTAGGGTTTTTACATCATTTAGGTAGGTGAATGTGTTAAATTTTCCTAATTTCTTGAATTTCTTTTTGTTCTTAATAATTCATCGAGAATTGAAATGGATTTTCATATGTTCAAATTGAAAATAGAATAGGTTCTTTTTTAAAGGGGGTTTTCCATGAAAAATAAACTAACTAGTTTTGAAATTGAAAATGTATTTTCAATCCCTGAAGAAGATATTATGGGAATTAAAATGGATTTATAAAAATTTGAGTTTGATTTTAAAAATAGAAATTGCAGACATGGAACAACAGAAACCATGGGTGTGTTGAGAAAGAGACATTGGTAGCCTTGGTATGTGTGATACCACTAGTTGGTAACCTCTTATATGTCGATAGTCTATGGAAACCCTTGATGTTAGTTGGATCTGACCTTCTTCCTTTGTTTGGATCATGAGTGTCTAATACATATTTTACCATAGGCTAGATCTCAGTAGGAATATACATTGTTTTTTCTGCTTGTATATTTTCTTGATGTATTATTTCATGGAATTCAGCTCACAAGTATATTTATATCTTTCATCTTTACCTACTTTGTTTCTAGTTTTGGATAACAAGATATGCAATTTTTTAAAACTCTATTATTTATTGAGAATTGTTTTCAAACTGCTTTATTTATAAATATTCTAGTTAAACAACTTTTTTAATGATTTTACATGTACATTATTGTTATTAGTTTTTTTATATTCATGGGTGATATCCCACTCATATATGTTTCTCAAAACATACATATTCCTTTGCGAGGCTATAGACCTTGTTTTTAAGGATATATTTAAAGGGAAGGGTGTTCAATTGCATTCATGCTTCTATTTGTGATGTGGTTTCTATTGGAGAATGGTTTGGATGTGATGATTGGTCACATGGAGACTAGTTCTTCAAGGATTGTCATACCTTATAGTTTAACATGTTCAGTTCAGTTGTATCTATCTTCCTTTTCACTTCGTACTCTGGTTTTATGTATTTCTTTACTTATATATGAGACCATTTTTTTTATCTTTTTTCCCAAACCCCAAAATTTTCTTACTTGGGTGGCCTGTTTGGATGGCTCAGGTTATTTTGTTACAATTTTGAATCAAAGGAGATACTTAGCCTAAAGTGTGAATACACTTCTTATGTTGGTTCCGTTTCTAGGGTATATAGGTGTTGGATAACCAAAATTTGGATAGTAGGTGTGGAAATGGGTATGGATAGCTCACTCCCATGACTAAATCAATGATTCTAGTGGTGGTTATGAAATATTAACTATGTACAAAACCAACTATTTAGATTTATTTGAATAAATTTTATTTAAATTTTATTTAAATAAACCTATCAAAAATGTTGGGGACATGATGTGTGTATGGTTGTTTGAATAAACTATGCAGGGAGATAAAATTAGATAGAAATTTTCCTCTCCAATGGACTTTCCCTTTTACGATAGAATTTAAAAATTCATTAAATTCTTATTATTTTAAATCATCATTTTGGATTATTGTTTTTTGGTCATTGGTTTTTGATTTTATCCGGATTGATTGGATCTTGTCTTGAATTTAATAGACAATACCTCATAGAAGTGCTCTTCTAAAATTGATAGGGGAACCCATGAGGTAGGTTCTGTAGATAGATCCTCTAGTGGACCCTTCTTTGGTTGATGTAGTAATCCGTAGGATTTAGAATCTAGGGTTAGTGGGCACATTGAACCTAAGATGAGTAGTTGATCATGACTTAGAATTTACCAACAATATCCACCTATATTCAGTGGTGAAAAGGACCACATGATTTTAATGAGTGCCTTGAATGAATTTAAAGTTTCTATAACTTTTTGAAGTCTCCAAAATATTCTTAGGTGGTTTATCCCTTATATATACATGAGGGACTAGGAAAATTATTTTATCATTCTATATTGCATGTTATGTTGCACGAAGGTCTTACCTAGGTATGTTTCAAGAAGACGTTTAATCAATAATTTTATCAATAGCCTTTATGTGAAGCAATGACCCTAGAATTTTATATGTGGGACAATGGGGAGCATACCATTCTATAGAACTCAAACTGCTTTTCTGAGTAGAGGAATTTAGCACAAGAGACTCTCGCTAGTGATTACATGAAGTCTCAGAGGATCAATATGAGTCTATGGAATGATGTTTGGTCATTGATGGTTCTTTTGTGCCTTATGAACATCTTATAGGTAGTGGATAAATAAACATTGGTTGAAGAAGAAATAACTGGATTGATAAGCATGGATGGAGCTTCGGTTTGTGGAATATTTATCCAAGTTGCTACTTCTCGTCGAAAATTTGAAGTAGAATAATGGCTAGTTTTATACAGGACATGTTTCTAGGGGATTCAATAGATAGAAAGAAGTTATTTTTTACTTGTGTGAAATGATTTTTCAATACAAACCCCCTTTTATGGATTATCCTAGGACTTTTTATCTTTGTGAGATATAAATCCATCTAATATTTTTCTAGGATAATATTCCCCATGGTTGTAATGTGGGATTCACTATCACCAAGAGATCATAGGTATAAGTTGATTCGTCGATAGGTGGCAGGTTTTATTATTAGGTAAAACTGGATGTCTAGGTGGGTAATTCTAGATGGTTATATGTGGTAAATGTGCGCTGGATGAATAGGAATCAGGGACATCTACTATTAGAGGTACGGTGATTATTTCATCTTCTATAGTGGTAGATTTGTTTGATATTGTAGCTAGTTATTCTTTTATATCATAAAATTTGGTTGATTCTTTGGTTTTACATTCATATATTATGTTATTCTTGTTAGATATTTCCACAATGTTGGGAATGTGGTCTGAACATGGGTTTGACTGTCCCTCATCTCGGGTGGTGATAGGAGAATTTGAGGTGGTTTGAGAATTATTAATTTATGATCTTAGCATAATTGACATGATTATAAGCATGGATTATATGATCAACATGAAGGCCCAAATATACTATTATCATTTTTTGGTACAATTATTATATACATATTAGGTCACTCATGTTTTCAGGGGTGAGTGAGAGTCTATATCGGGATAGGGAGGGTCCTATTGTTCCTTATGATGATATAATATCATTCTCGTTTACAGAAATTTTTTATGATGCAATTCTCCCTTTACTAGGAGGTCAAATGCCTATGTTGATGTGTGTGTACCCTACTATATTTTAGAATGATTTTTTGGTTTAGAATTATAGATAGAGGTATAGTTTATTATTATCCATCTCTCGGGAAAAATTACCATTTCAATACCATCTTATAGAATGGATCAGACTATGTTTTGAGAACATAAGGTCTATGGTGATGACCAAGGGGCAAATGGATTTATTCATACATGAAATTCCTAATGGTTGTATCATATACTCTTTTCTAAGAAGGAATAAGGGTTCCATTGACATTGTATTAACTATAAAAAATCGAATCAAGTGACAATTAACAAAAAATATCATATACCCAGAATTGATGATTTCTTTGATCAGCTTAGAGGGGATCATAGGTTTTCTAAGATTGAGTAATGGTCGAGGTACCATCGGTTGAGTGTCTAAGAAGATTATTTACCAAAGACAATGATTTAGAGTCAATATGGGCATATCCAATTTTTTTTATTCCATTCATTGTCACTAATTCTTCTTCATTATATACGGATTCGATTAACTGAATCTTTCATCAGTTCTTGCACCTTTTGTTATTTTATTTGTAGATGTTATCTTAGTTTACTCAAATACAGAGGATGAGTAAAAAAACCATTTTGATATCATTCTTCAAACATTGAGGGAATATAATATATATGTTAATCTCTCAAAGTTTGAGTTTTAGATCCACGAAATAATGTTTATGGGATTTGTGATATCTAATAGGGTTGTCTCAGTTGATCCTGGAAAAGAATAAGAAGTTATGTCTTGGGAGCTTCCTAGAAACATGTTTTAGATCTAGAGCTTCTTCAGTTTAGCTAGATACTATTAATGGCTTTTTGTTACTTCTACAGCTTCTAATATTTGATGGAATATTTTACATGAATCGGTGTGAAGTTTTAATGGAATGACATGTGTTAGTTAGACTTTGAAGATATGATTATAAGGTTAATTTATCACAACTTTTGATTCTTATAGAAACACTACTAGAAATATGACCTTTCCCAATGCTTCTATACCAACGGTTTGTAAAAACCGTTGGTATAGTCCCCCTTTCGCAAAGGTTTGGCCAAAATTTTGGGAAATGGTATGAATTTCAAAGCTGTTTGGCCAAACCTTTGGGAAATGTCCACTTTGTGGTAACTTTTCCCAATGGTTTGGCCAAACCATTGGGAAATTCCACATTGAGGTCACTTTTCCCAATCGTTTGGCCAAACTATTGGAAAAGGTACAGATTTCCCAAAGGTTGGTCAAACTATTGGGAAACGTCCACTTTGTGGCCACTTTTCCCAACGGTTAGGCCAAAAAGTTGGGAAAAGTCCACTTTGTGGCCACTTTTCCCAACGGTTTGCCAAACCATTGGGAAATCCCACATTGAGGTCACTTTTCCCAATGGGTTTTCCCAACCGTTGGGAAAGGGTATGGATTTCCCAATTGTTTTGCCAAACCGTTGGGAAAATTCCACATTGTGGCAACTTTTTCCAATGGTTTGGACAAACTGTTCGGAAAGGGTATGGATTTCTCAACAGTTTGGCCAAACTTTTGGGAAAAGTCCACTTTGAGGCAACTTTTCCTTATGATTTGTCCAAACCTTTGGGAAAGGGTGGTCACCAATCTTTTCCCCACAGTTTTGAGAACCGTTGGGATATGTGCCCTTATTTTTTATGAGTACATTTGTTGAATATCGTCAAATAAATCAATATATAAATTACATATATATATATATATATCCAAATATATTCACAAAGGATACTCTAGGATAGTGGTAAAGTCATTTATTTATAATGTGGTGGTTGTGGGTTCAAACCTCCACTAGAACACTTTTGTATATATTTTTCTATCCCAATGGTTTGGAAAACCGTTGGGATAGGGAACTATTGGGAAAAACTATCCCAACGGTTGTGCCAAACTGTTGGGATAGTATCATTTTTCTTACCTATCCCAATGGTTCTGTGTAAACCATTAGGAAAATATTTCCCAACGGCTTACTAACTAACTATTTGGATAAATGTTTGTATAAGATATACCAATGGTTCTACAGGCTATCCCAATGGTTCAGAACCGTTGGGAAATTCTCCATTTCCAGTAGTGAACGAAGTTTGGGTAATTATATTTATTATGATGCTTCTCGTACAGGTCTGGTTTGTGTCTTGTTATAGGGGAAACATTTTATAACTTATTTCTCATCCATTTACACATCCATTAGAATAAATTCACTACCCATGATGCTGAATTCATATATATTATGCATGCACTCAAATCATGGTGTCACAGTCTATTTGGAGGAAGGTATATGGTTTACATTGATAAAAAATCTAGAAGTATATTTTTACTCAGAAAGAACATGTAATGACCCACCAATTCTCATTGGCTTGAGAGTACAACGAGTCATTACTAGGCCTTAAGCGAAATCCCCAAGGTGCCAAAAGGCTGGAAATAAATTCCGAGGAGTTTCAAGTACAAGTGCATGACGATTTAACTTTTAAGAAATAAATCCATAAACCAACCATAATTAAACATTAAATATATGATGAATGAATAAATGAAAGACCTGTAAATACTTAATTTATATAAAACTACATCAATGTAAACAATAATGGAAGACCAAACTATACATTAGAGTACACAGTAGATGAACAACTCAAGACTCTCAAAAGACACTACAACTCCATGCTCCACAATCTCCAAACATCACAACATCTCCGAAGAATCACCACAAGCCACTAGCAATATGATTCTTTACCTTTACCTATGTCCCAAGATATGACATCTACAAATGCACCAACGTGCCAAACCATGGGTGAGTATAAAACCCAGTAGGTTTTCCCCAATTAATTCTTTACTCATGCCACTAGGATAGAAGACTTAGCAACATTTATAAAAAAACCATTTATATAAAACATTTTCGCAAAAGTAGTTTATAAATAAATATAAACAAGTTTCCAAAACCATTCATAACAAATGGCATTCCAAAAGAAATTTCTGCCAATTTTACAACATGTTATTTTCCAGAAAAATTACCAAACAAGCTTTAGAACCATTTCACAAACATTCCTTTTTGGAATACCTAACCATTCTTCAAACCCATGAAACCACCATGCATGTTACCTAGAAGAGGCGAGAATCCCTAACCCTTATCCATCCCAACCATGATGGGGGATAGTTATTACCCATATCCAACCCAAATGCATATGAATGCTTGAAGGGGTAGAGCCCTAACCCTTATCCATCCCAACACTGATGCTAGAGACCCCTAACCCTTACCCGCCCGGAATACAATATGAATGTTTGACGACGGAGCGCCTTTACCCTTATCCATCCCAACACTGATGGGGGAGAATCTTAACCCTTATCCATCTTGAGTGAAATATTAATGTTTTCAACCATATATTCCCAAAAATCATGCAAAAAAAATCCTTTCAATAAATTCACCTTCTTATTGAAAATCATTTTCGGTAAAAACCATTTAAATTCCACACCATTTCAATTCCAAACCATTTCAATAAATCCCCCTTTTTATTGAAAACCAATTCCATCAAGGCCATTTCAATACCGAACCACTTCAATAATACACCATTTTTATTGAAAACCCTTTTTTATCAAACCATTTGTGATTTTAGAAAATACATAATTTAAAATCAACATTTTAAACTCAAGAATCCAAATCACTTTGCACAACAATTCACCAAGATTTCACAATTTCGTCAAAACCATAAATCATCACTAAATAAGACTAATTCCATTCTTTTCAAAATCAAATTCATTCAAAGAAACCAATTTTAAACTAATCCAATCAATAGTAAGAGGAGGAGTCGAGAGTGAAGCCACCTACCTCAACGGTTTTGACAAAAACAACAACGGTTAAAGAACACTCAAGAAAACCGGGTTGAGTCTTCAAAAACACGCCTTATATTTCTTCTCCTTGCACGATAAGGACCCAATCTCATCATATCTGGCATCCACACAATTAGATCTACCAATAAGAGGCGTTGATATAAGAAATTAATGGAAGAGGAGAAGTATATCTAAGTAGATTTAAGAAACCAATCACGAATGAATAAGAATGATCACATACATCAAGAATCCGACTTCAATTCGCTAAGAGAAGCCTTCATATTGCCTCCAGAATGATGAGAGAACCTTATCTGGCCTCAGTAGAAGAATAATCCCGAGTTTGGTCTGTTTAGAAGGAAAAATGAACTACATATAGGCAAAAACACATGAGATCTACCTTTATAGGATCTTTTTTAAGTGGCCGACCTTTTTTCTCACATGGTTAGAAAAACCATGTGCGAACTGTGCGTTATCCACTTCCTTGGAAGATAGTCAACACACGGTTTGGCTGTAAAGTTACACAAACAGTGCTCCCCCCATGCAAATGATACTGCCTCAAGGGCAAACTACGCACAGTTTGGCCGAACGGTTTAGACAACTCATGTGCCACCCGTGTGACTTTTCCTTTTCCTCAAAACATCATTTAAAGTTCTCCCGAATCGCACATTCTCCACCATTACCTTTAACATCCCTAAAATCATCAAGAAAGGGTTAAATAATAGAAACTGGGGGTACTAAATTCTCCCCACCATTGGACTTTTCATCCTCAAAAAGTATAAAACCTTCACCCAACTAAAAGAGTTTCGGCCACTTCTCTTCCGTTTCCATCTCACATTTCCAAGTCCCTTCCTAAATCTTACCATGCTTCCATAAAAACTTCACTAGAACGATGATTTTTCCACGTAAGACATTTTCTTTCCTATCCACAATCTGTACCGGGATATGTATCAACGAAGCTTCCAGCTCTAGGTCAACATGATCTCATCTGATCACATGGTCAGGATCAGGATGATACTTTTTCAACTATGATACATAGAACACATTATGAATCAAACTGAACAATGGTGGTAATGCTAACCGATGTGCAACCTCTCCAACCGGTTCCATTATCTCAAAAGGGTCAATGTATCTAGGATACAACATTCCCTACTTCCTGAAATGACGATGTCCAAGCTTTGGAGAGATCTTCAAGAAAACATGATCACCCACAACGAACGACAACGGTCTCTGACGGTGATCTGCATAACATTTCTGATGACTCCAAGCCGTGTCTGTCGCGTTTTTAACCAATTAGATCTTCTATGATGTCTCCTGGACAATGCTTGGTCCGACTAGTGATGTTTCACCAGTTTCCTCCCAGCACAGTGGAGAACGACTGGGACGCCCATACAATGCTTCAAACGGAGCCATGCGTAATGAGTATTGATAGATGTTATTGTATGATAACTCCACTAAGGGTATATTATACTTCTATGAGCCACAATAATCCAATACACAAGCCTACAACATGTCTCCCAACGTTTGTATCATCTGCTCAGATTTCGCATCAGTCAAGGGATGATACGCCATGCTCATAGTCAACTAAGTTCCAAGGGCTTGATCTAATGATTTCCAGAAACGAGAGGTGAACCTCAGATCTCTATTTGTGAATATAGAAACTAGTACACCATGCCACCTTACCAATTCTTGGATATAGATTTTTGAATTATCCTCTACCATGTGGGTTTCACAAATAGGTATGAAATGTGCCAACATGGTAAGCAATAAACTATCACCCATATGTCATCGTGTTTCTGTACCATTCACGGAAGTCCTGTAACAAAATCTATTACTATCTGATCCCATTTCCACACTAGGATAGGTATAGATTGTAACATATCTGATGGTCTCTAGTGCTTTACTTTAACCTTCTGACAAGTTATGCACTATTAGATGAACTCGACCACCTTCCTTTTCATGACGCTCCACAAAAACTATTCCTTCAATGCCTTATACATATTCTGTGTACCTTGGTGTACAACCCATATTTAATGGCAGTAAGAATGAAGGAATTTTTCCAGAAAAACCATAGGTACAATCATCCGATCTATGAAACAAAAAACTGAACCCCCATCTAGTTTACAACCCTCAATGGTCTCCCCACCATTATTTATTGAACTTATAACTAGACATTCTACATCAGATTTTTTTTCTTCTTTCATCATCTTTACTAAATCAGGAACAAGTGTAGCTGAAAATAAAACAACAAAATCACCATAGTCTTCACATTCCACAAGCATGTAGGCTAAGACCGACATCAACTGCCATTCGGCTGAAGCTTCTTTATACAATTGAAAATATGACTTTCTACTCAATGCATCCACCACATAATTTCCTTTTCCTGGTGTGTACATCAAGTCAAAGTCAAAAATCTATAGATACTCTATCCATCTACATTTCCTCAGATTCAAATCTTGTTGTGATAAAATGTGTTTCAAGATTCTGTGATCCGTAAATAGAGTAAATTTCACACCAAATAGATAATGTCTCCATGTTTTCAAAGAATAGAGGACTGCTGAAAACTCCAAATCATGTGTTGGGTAATTTTTCTAATGCACATTCAACTGACGTGAACCATTAGCAACCAAAGGATCTCTTTTCATGAGAATACAACCCAACCCTGATCCTAAAGCATCACAATACACCACGTACCCCTGTTAGAATTCTGGAAATACCAAGATAGGTGTCGATGTAAGATGAGATTTCAGTTTCTAGAAAGACATATGACATTCTTCTATCCATTGAAATGGAGAATTCTTCTTTGTCACAGCTATCATTTGTGAAGCTAGTCGTGATAAATCATGCACAAAGCATCGGTAGTAAACAGCTAGACCAAGTAAACATCGTAACTCGAACACATTCTTCGGTGGTTTCCAAGAGATAACAACTTCTATCTTTTTAGGATCAACAGAAACCCCTTTCTTAGAAATTACATGGCCATGGAAACGTACTTCCTGTATCAAAAAATCACACATTGATAATTTTTCATACAAATGATGATCTCTCAAGATTTGTACCACTATTTCCAGGTGCACCTCATGATCATCCCTTGTCATTGAATAAACAAAAATATCATCCACAGACACCACAAAAAAATAATCCATATATCGCTGAAATATCTGAACCATCAAATCCAGGAAGACCACTGGTGAATTCATTAGACCGAAAGGCATGACTACATATTCATAGTGTCCACATCTACTTCTGAAAGCTATCTTTGGAATATCCTCCTTCCGAACCAACAATTAGTGATATCCTGATCGAATGTAAATCTTGGAGAACCACTGAGCTCCCCTTAATTGATCGAACAGACCATCAATGCGTGGAAGTGGATATCTATTCTTTATCGTAATTTGGTGAAGCTTATGATAATCAACACACAGCCGAAGAGTTCCATATGCCTTCATCACAAACAACACTGGTACTGCCCATAGAGAAGTACTTGGTCGAATGAAACCCTTGCTTTCCAACTCATCTAACTGCTCATTCAATTCCTATAAATCTATTGGTGACATCTTATAATATGGAAGGGAAATATGACTAGTCCCCGGAAAGAGATAAATTGTAAACTCCTTTTCCCTTTGAGGTGGTAACCTTGAGAAGTTATTGGGGAAGACATCTAGAAATTTATCTACAATAGCTGGAAATCTATTTTCCTAAATGTCTTCCATTGATGCCAAAGTCAACGCTGCCAATTGGTAAGAGATCGTTGCCACCCTTGGTGCCAATATGATCTTTTCACCTTCTTTATCATCCTCTCTCCTCTGAAGAGTTGTTCTATGCCAACCTCAGTCGTGAAACTAATCGTTCTCCTATAACAATCGATGTAAGCCTAAAAAAATTGTCAACTAATCCATATCCAGGAATACATCATAGAAATCCATTTCCAACATTGTGAAGTCCCATTTTAGCTCATCTCCATCAATAGTTACAGCACATGCTCTACACAGAAAGGCTCGACATTCTCTTTCACCAAGAGTAGTTTTTAGTTTCAAAATATTAGGCATCAATTCCAATTTTAAACATAGAATGTCAACATCATGAGAATAAATAAAGGAATGTGATTCTCTAGTATCAAAGATAACTTGCCCAAGGGTAGAGTTCAAAAGAATTGTACCTATCACTGTAGATGGATCTTCCTGATCATTGAAAATCATCTGCTCAACTCCATACAATTTCATCATCGCTGGACTGTTCTCCTTGTTTCCTTGTAGATATTTCCCTGGTTAAGGAGTCATGGTATTTGATGAATCACCATGGTAAGATCTGTTATACTGACGAGATTTATTCTGCTGTTCTTGTCCTATCGAAGCATACGATGCTTACGACCCCTGGGAAGTGTCACACACACCCGACCTCAGAGCATTCCTACAATAGCATTGTAGATGCCATATCTTCTTGTAATTGTTACATGATCTAGGTTGTGCCGTACAATCTCGCCTTTTGTGCTCAAGAAAACCACATTGAAATTAATCTTATTTTTTTAGGGTCATGGAGGAAGGTTCACTGATCCCACTGTGTGATACTGATTTCCACTTTCAATGTGGAAATAGGTGTCCCTTTTCCTCTTGTTCCCAGTGGTTGAGTTCCCACTATTTCTTATAGGTATCATCATCCCACCTCCCATCGATCCCGAGATATCAAGTTCAGCATCAATTTCTATTTTCACCATCTTTGTATAATCTGTAATACAGAGAACTGCAATCTTTGATCGAATCTCTTGACTTAGACCCGATTTGCAGATGCGTGCCATCAACGACGCAGTTGCCGTAACATCTGGTGCAAAATAGTCCAAGTTCATGAACATAGCCGCATAATCTATCACAAAGAGGCTCTCTTGATTCATGCTAATGAATTCCATTGTTTTAGAGATCTTGAACGTGTGCGGGTAGAATTGTTTGTTGAACAATTTTTCAAAATCCTCCCATTTAAGGGCATCATCCAATTTAGCAAGCACTACTAAATCCCACCATTGACGTGCAAGATCCTCGACCATATACATCACCAACACGACCATGAGCTCTAATGGTGTACTGATGAAATCGAAGATACAATTCATCCTATATAGCCACACCTCCACCTTCTCGGGTTCAATATCTCCCCGAATGTTCGGTGGATTATGCTTCATGAACTGAATGGTATAATCCACATTCCTTTGTACATTCCTCTAGTTCCGCATATATATAACTTGAAAATCTTGGATGATACTCTGAACTAGCTATTGGTTCACATGTAGTCCAGGTGAAACAACATTCTCCGCAGCTTCTTTGGGTAGGTTTCGACGACGCCTACCAGGTACCATTTTCTAAACCATCAAAAACCTTCGTTAGTATCACTCTCTAGAAACTGATGGCTTAGAATTTCAAATTATTTCAAATCATCTATCACAACATTGTTTTCAAAATGTCCTTTTTCCTAGGTTCAAATTTTTTTGAAAACATTCTTCATGCCGGTTGAAAATCAACCCATTTTTGAAATAAACCAAATACCATGTTTTCAAAATCAATTACTCGAAAACAATTTCTACATTTTTCAAAAATTAGCACCTTGCACAAAATCACAAATCAGTTTTCCCAATGAGATATGCAATCCTAGTGAAAAGGTAGTCCTCTATAATGCATGTCATGCTCATATCATTGGCTAAACCCATGATAATGAGATTTAAAACATTCTATAAGTGTATCCAAAACACTTATGTACCCAAAACCCAGGTAACTTGATGTTCAGCATAAACGGGTTAGCTATGGCCTTTTATGCTATACATTTCATGTTCCGAAAATCCTACTCTTTTCTAAGATTTCAACCCATGGAATAGAAAATAAGGAATTAAAACTCCAAGACCAAGAAAATTGATGTCCACTTACTAGGAATTGACCGAACAAGCTGATACCATTTGTAATTACCCTCCAATTATCATTGGTTTGAGAGTACAATGATTAATTACAAGTTCTTATGTGACATCCCCAAGGCACCAATGGTTGGAAATTAATGCCGAAGAGTTTAAAGTTATAGTGGGGGACTATTAACCCTTTAAAAAATAAACCCATAAATTAACCATAACCAAACATTATATATATGATGCATGAACAAATGAAAGACCAATAAACACTTCATTTATATCAAACAACATCAAAGTACACAATAGAGGAAGACCAAACTAAGCATCAAAGTACACAATTGATGAACAACTAATGACCTTCAAAATACACTACAACACCATGCTCCACAAGCTCCGAGCTCCACACCATCTCCCAAGAATCACCACAAGGCACTAGAAATAAGATTCTTTACCTTTACTTGTGTCCTGGGATACGACTTCTGCAAAAGCACCAACGTGCCAAAGATGAGGTGAGTATAATGCTGAGTAGGTTATCCCAAATGACTTCACTATTCATGTCACAATGATAGAAGAGTTAGCAACACTTATCTAAAAACAATTTATATAAAACATTTTCTTGAAGGAAGATTATAACTAAATATAAACAAGTTTATAAAACAATTCACAACCAAAGGAATTCCAAGAGAAATTTAAACCAATTTTTTAGGAAGTTATTTTCCAGAAAAAAACCAAACAAGATTTAGAACCATTTCCCAAAAATTCATTTCTAACATACCCAACCATTCCACAAACCCATGCAACCAACCATGCATGCTACCTGGAAGAGGGGGGAATCCCTAACCCTTATCCCTACCAACCATGATGGGGAAGACTTTATACCCTTATCCAACCCAAATTCACATGAATGCTTGATAGGGGAGAGCCCTAACCTTTATCCATCCCAACACTGATGGGGGAGACCCCTAACCCTTATTTGTCTCGAATGCAATATGAATGTTTGACGGGGGAGGGCCCTAACCCTTATCCATCCCAACAATGATGGGGGAGACCCCTAACCCTTATCCATCTTGAGTGCAATATGAATGTTCACAACCATATATTCCCAAAAATCATTCCAAAAATCCATTTCAATAAAAACACCTTTTTATTGAAAACCATTTTCTATCAAAACCATTTAAATGCCAAACCATTTCAATTCCAAACCATTTCAATGAAACACCCTTTTTATTGAAAACCAATTCCATCAAAGTCATTTGAATACCAAACCATTTCAATAATACACCCTTTTTATTGAAAACCCATTTGTCATCAAACCATTTAGGATTTCATAAAGTCCATTATTTAAAATCATCATTTTAATTTCAAGAAGCCAAATTACTTTGCACAATAATTAACCAAGATTTCACGATTACATCAAAACCATAAATCATCACTAAAGAGGATTTATTCAATGCTTTTCATAATCAAATCCATTAAAAACCCAATTTGAAACTAAGACAATCAATTCTAATGAGGGGAATCGAGAGTCAAGCCACATACCTCAAAGGTTTTGATGAAAACCACAACAGTTGAAGAACGCTCAAGAAAACCATGTTGAATCTTCAAAAACCCACCTTAGATCTCTTCTCCTAGCACGATCACGAACAAATATCGTCATATTTGGCTTCCACACACTTATATATACCAATAACGGCCATAGATCTAAGAAAAAGAGAGAAAAAGAAAACTAGATCTATGTAGATATAAGAAACCAATCAAGAACGAAGAAGAAAGATCACATAACTCAATAATCTAACTTTGATTCGCTAAGAGAAGCCTTTGGATCACCTCTAGAATGATGGGTGAAACTCATATGGCCTTAAGATATGAAAAATCCCATGTTAGGGTTTCTTATAAAGAAAAAAGATCCACATAGTGGAAAAAATGCATGATATCCACCATTATATGATCTCATTTTTGTGGTCGGATGGTTAGAAAAACGGTGCGCTAACCGTGAATTACCCACTGCCTCGGAAGACACTCTACGCACGGTTTAGATGCTCAGTTAGATGAACCGTGTGCCGCCCGTGCGGAAGAAACTGCTCATGGGCCAACTACGCATGGTTTGGCCGTACAGTTTGGACATCTCGTGCGCCTCCCGTGGGACATCCCCTTTTCCTCAAAACATCATTTAATGTTCTCCAGACTTGACCATTAGTCACATTTAACATTAAAACCACATAAAGCATCCAGAAAGTGTTATATTCTAAAAAACTGGGGGTACTATAGATCAGAACCTCTTTCAAAGACATTTTGTCGAGTATCTTATGAACATTGATTTTGATATCATATATAACCATGGTAAAGGAAATGTGGCCTCCAATGCGATGGGAAGAAAATTAACGACACCAAAAATAAGGGAATTAAATGAGCAGTTGTCTATGATGAGTTTGTTTTTTCGAAAATGAGTTTGGGAGTAAAGGATGATGGGATATTTTTTTATTATCTTAGATGAATATTTAATGAATTTTTATTAGCAAGTTCAACTTGGGAAGATGATAGACACCGAGATCTGAATATTAAAATAAATCTTAAATAGTGGAGAGACCATGAGGGTGTGGTCCAAGTGTCCTAGTAGAGTGTTGTGATTATAAATATGGTTGGTTGTTTCATTTTATTTGAGTTAGTAGTTTATAGAAAGTGGGAACCAGTCATATTGGTCCATTCACCCTAGGGACTCAATGATTTTACATTATTTGATATGTTGATATTGGTGGCTGAAGATGAGATGGTTAGTTGCGGATTTTAAATTGCAGTGTCTCACTTAAAATATATTCGAGGAGGAGCACCATAGACCTAGATGTTTATTACACCCTTTATCCATTTTGGTTGTGAGTGTTATGATATTTGTATTTATTTTTTCAATGGATTAACATGGAATTTCAGTGGGAGGGATGAGATTTGGGTAATTATTGACTAACAACCCAAATCGGTCTATGTATTACAAATTATGATAATGATGAAATTAGATCATATTTGGGAATTTTATGTCTGAAATATTATGAGACTTCATGGATTTACCTATGTGGTTGTTTATGGTATGGACTGGAGGTTTAAATTTAGGTTCTGAGAATGTATGTAGAATAAAATGGGTTCCCAGTTTAAATTGTACATGATTTATAATGTGACGATGGGTGGATAAATAGAGAGGGATATCCAGGTTCTGGAGGATATGGTTCGGGATTGTGTGATTTATTTTGGTGGTCCATTGGGTAGACATATTTCTTTTGAAGAGTTTTCATATAATAATAATTATCATTCTTCGATTAGGATTGTTCCCATTTAAGCATTATATAGGTGGCCATGATGATCTCCATTGTGATTGGAAGAGTTGGGAGAATAGTCCTTGGTTGGGATGTGTGTTTTTCAGGAGATACTAGAGGTGGTGTAGTTGATCCAGAGTCATTTCATCATAGAAGAGAATCATCAATAATATAATGCATACCATCTTCATTGGCCATTGTAGTTTTTGGATGGTGATCATTCCCTTCTCATACTTTCACATCACTTGAGATATCATTAATAGGGTATATAGGGTATGTAGGAACTTTGGATTATGGGCCAATTTGTAAACATTCAGAAACTGGGGATGGTGAAAAATCAGTTTCTTTTACCTTATGACCGAAATTTTGTTCATTAGCTTTTTCATTTTTTTCTATAGATGAGTTATGTACTAGATATTTCACATTTTATTATAAGGGAGGATGTTGATCTAGAGCCCAATAGCTCTTTGGATGAGCATCCAGTTCAAATTATGGATCTCCATGAAAGTATCTATGTGTAAAAATGACCCCCCTAGTCCAAGTAAATGGGTAGTGGAGAAAAGATATCCAAGAGATTTGGGAGTGGGAGTCATTGATGAGGTATCAATTGCTTTATATTTTTGTAACTCTAGGATATTAAGCGATATCTATGGATATAAATCTTTTAGGGTGGGGATATCTTATTTCCCCCATTAACATTATGTCATGTATGTTCTAATATTTTCTTTCGGTTTCTTCAATGGCTGTGTTTTGTCGACATTGAATTGGGATGATACCTATAATGGCGATGTCAAGGATTTGTTGGAATATTCAGCATGAAAATTTAGTTTATACTACTTTCTTGGTAGTTACATGAAGATTAATGGGAATACATGACAAGTATTTTCTACTGGATAGATCTTGTGAGTTGAATATATAACATGATAATTTTCAATCTAACGTAACTGTTTCAAATCATGTACTGTGAAAAATTGTGTTTCTAATATGAGGTGACATGTATTGTTGTATAATTTAAAATGAAAGTATTTCACAATGTGTAAATGTATGACACACCATGTAATTCCATGAAATATAGATTTTAAGATTCTATATAGGTTTATAGGGATTCAATCTATTTTTCAACCTTATCCTTTCAGCATGTTCTTTCACCCTAGGCATTTTGGGGTAAAATCCTTTCATATGGAATACTTAATTAAGTTATTGATTAGTAGGGTTGGGTTCTTTGTCTCGTTAGAAAAGACTATCCCCTTATAATCTATCATGTTTGTGGTCAAGACACAGTTTATAGTAGGTATGGGTAATTGAATTGTGTTTTCAATCAATCCTTTTTATTACATAGTCATTCTTTATCCTTCAAACATAGATCTTGTGTTTAACAACCACCATTGTGAAATGTGGTTAGGTTTTCTATATCCTTGAAGTAGGTGAATCTATTCATTTGTTCTAGATTTATAAATTTCTTATTGTTTTTAATGATTCATTAAGATTTGAAATGGATTTTTATGTGTTGAAAATTAAAAGGCAAAGGGTTCTTTTTTAAAAGTGTTTTTTTACTTGAATATAACATTTCAGTATTTTAAATGGGAAAAAGATTTTCAAACCTGAATGTAGATTGGATTAGATTGGAAATGGTTTTATAAAAATGTGATCATGGTTTTTAAATCAGAAAGTGAGAAACACTGTACAACATGAAACTTGAGTGCATTTCAAAAGTGAAAGTTGTATCTTTAATGTCTGTGACAGCACCTAATGGCAACATATTGTTTTTATAGCCTACGAAAGGCCATGTTGTAAGCTGGATCCAACGTGATGTCGTTTTAGTTTTGTGAGTGTCTTGTATGTATTGTACCATAGGCTAGAGACCAACTGTATGGTGCATTATAGTTTCTAGTTATTTATTTCAATATATATTATTTCTATAATATTGTTTCACATTAATATTCATATTCACTATATTTATCTTATTTTTTCTATCATTAGATAAAATTATATTCAATTTTTTAAAATTGAAGGGTTTTTTGGAAAAGGGTTAGAAATTTTTTTATTTATAAAAATACTTGTAAAACTATTTTGTTTTAAATCTTGGACTTGTGAATTCTACTTATTTAATTATCCTTAGATAATTTGATGGTATTCTATTGGGATATGTTTCTCACACACTAGTTCTTAATTTGGGTAGATTTGGACCTTATTTTTTAGGATATTTAAAACATGAAGTGAATTATGTAACATTAAGGATTATATTTACATTTTTGTTTTGGTTTGGGGATATTTTGGAGGTGACAGTAGGTCACAAGGATATATGTTCATCCAGAATTATCTTATATTATATTTTAGCCAATTAGGAATAGTTGTATCAATATTTGTTTCTAAAACATACTCTGGTTGTAATTCATTCTTTACATATATAAAATACTTTATTTTATCTTTTTTTCCCTTACCCTGTAATGGGCTGACTTGGGTGACTTGTTTTATTGACCTATATAGGATTTTGTTATTATCCAAGATGTATCATGTCTTGATGATGTAGTTATAGTGGCCCAAGATGAAATGGATTGTTTCATATTTTGGGGTGAGGTGTTTGGATTTCCAGTAGGTTATGGATGATCATCATTTTCATAGTGTTTTTTAGTCTTCGAACATTATTGAGTTGAAATGGGATAACATCTTGATGGATATCATCATAAAGTTAATTTGAGATCAGAAAGTTTCTGATTCTATATGGGTAATCATGAACCTGTTTATTAAATCAGAACAATTCTTAGTGACCATGGAGTCAGGCATAATAGAAGGGTGGTGGCTTGTAAGAGAGTACTTGAGAGTAAGAAACATATATCTTTATCTATTAACGAAATATGTTTTGATTTTTTATTTAATCTATTTTTCTTATGATGTGATGTTTTAAATATTGTTGTTTTATATGATGTTTTATTTTCCCTTGATGTGATGTTTTTTATGATGTGTAATGAAGTTTATATATATGAAAATGGGAGCACATGATTCTTAATAAAGACACATTATATTGTGATTCGATTAAATTATTACAAGTGAGTATTTCTAGACAGAATGGATAATATCATGACATAGAGGATTTATTTTTAAAATTCCTACATTAGGGTCAGTGTGGTTTATTGGTTGTAGATGATTTTTTGAGAGTCATTGATGTTATATGGATGTGGTGACATGGTTTTTATGTTATAAGGTTTTGAGATATGTTTTGTAGCCAATTGGTTTTGTGTGCTTGGTGAACAGTGGCATTGAGGAGTAATATGAACCTTGAGGGGTATCTTGTGAGGGGGTTATTCAAACCCCTTTTATTTTTATCCTAGTTTTGGATTCTATATAGTGATAATTATTTGATAGGAATATGATGTTATGATTAATTTCTTTTCGACCCGTTACTTTTATTATTTTTGTTGTTGGAGGTGTTTTAATGGAGGCTTGAAAAGGATTTGAGGTGTAGTAGAGTTACTATAGGATACCCACACCATGAATGGATTACGCAATGTGAATTAGTGATACATATCTTGTGTAGCTGGACAATTTTATGGCTTGTATGTTGCTATGAGGGAACCAATGAAATGGATTCATGTCAGGAAAGTAATTCCCAACATGAATTTAAACAATGGTTGAGGTGAGTTGAATTTCATTAATAGTGGGATTTTGGGGAATTATCAAGGAATTCATTTGGTCAATGATTTACAAACTATGAAATGGGTCGAATTCTAGGTTTTAAATCCTTTCATTTGAATTATTATTTTCAATTCTATTATATCCCTCTCCCTCCCATTTCTAGTAGAACCATGGAAATTTTGAAGGATCTTCTAGCCCTCCTTCCTTTTGAGAGGATTAGTTCATTCTTGTGGATTCTTGTTGGTGATTAGTAGAAAGCCCTTCTCTTCTTCTCAAATGGATCTCTGGTAGTGGAGAAATTTTGGCCTCGTTTTTGAGTTGGTATTTGTTTTTTATAACCCTTGATGTGGATTAGTTATATCTTCGGTTTTTACATGTGGTTTTTGTTTTTGGTTTTTTCTTATTCACCCTAAGTCATACAGTGACATTGGAAAGCTTCTTTGAGGTATGAAATGTATTGTTTCTCAATTTTGTTTATCATGTTGGAGATGTTTTATCTTTTTTTATATATATGGGGTGGCTGTGATATATAAATTTAAGATAAATAATTTTCAAATTGAAATAATAGGGAAGAGAGATTATTTTCATGATTTTATAGATTTTATATTATTATGATACTTTTTTGTATGGAATAAATTCTCCATTGGAAATCATGGCTATTGGGACCATTTAATTATTTTATAGTTTTTTATATGGAAAACTTTTTGCATGTTGTTGATATATTACTCCAAAATGGAAATTAACTAACCACGTAAAATTGGTTAATAAAATGGAGGCCCATAGATTTATGATTTGAGTAATAATTCTCTTAAAATAAGGTGAAATGTGATAAATTCCCTGCATTTAAATCTTTCAAATAATCATTAATGAGATGGAATGAGTGGTTGATTTATTGAATGGAGATGTGTGGTTGTGATGCAGTGTGGGTGATGTCATTGTCATCTGGCCTTGATTTTGGGGTAGAGGGGTGATGGTTGCATGGCCATGAATTTGATGAGTCAAGGTGATGGTTTATTGGGAACCCCTTTTGGGAAATTAGGTAATGGTTTTTTGGTTTTGATTTTGTGGTGGTAAGGTGATGGTTTTCTTCCCATGATTTTGGGTCAGTGAAGGGATGGTTTGTTTGGATATGATTTTTGAGTGGGGAGGTGGTGGTTGTTAATCTATGATTTTGGGGTGCTATGGTTATTTGTTTTGGGCCATACATTTTTGGCGATGAGCTGATGGTTGTTTAGATGTGATTTTGTGGAATAGAGGGAATGGTTGTTTGCCCTTGATATTTTTTTGGTGACGTGATGATTTTTTGGTCCATCTTTTGGGATGGTGAGTTGATGATTTTTTACATGCATCTAGTGTATCATGGTGGTGGTCATTTATCCATGCCTTAGCATTGATGATGTGGTGGTTGTTTGGATGTACTTCTGGATTTGTGAGGTGACGGATTTTTTCCATGATTATATTGTTGCGATGTGATGTTTTATTACCATTATTTTGGGGGTGGCTTGGTGATGATTTGACGGGAATGATGATATAGTTGTTAGGTTTCCATGAGTTGTACTACATACATAGCTAGTGATTTAATAATTATTTAATATTTTTTAAAATGGATGGGGTTTGGTCTGGGTAATGATATGAATATGACTAATGAAAAAAATGAATGATAGGTGATGCAGTTAAATGTAGTTTTTGGTAAATAAAGAGACAAATGATCCGGATACTATAATTGACTAGTGGTATAAAATTTGGCTATTGGATTATGTGCTGTTATTCATTTGGATGTGGCAGTAAAATTGTTGATTTTGTGAGTTGGTTAGTGTTTTCTCGGAAACCATACAGTGGGATAATGGGTGTCTATAGATGGGATTCATATGACCAGCGTCTCAATGGGGTTCTACGATGTCGTTCACTCAGAAGGAGGATGGTAGTTTTAAGTTGTGTATAGACTATCGGAGGTTGAATTAGGTAATGATCAGAAATCATTACCCAATTCTAAGAATTTATGATCTATTCAAGTATTTTAGAGCAGAATGATGGTTCTCTAAGAACGGATTGTAGTCTGTATATCAACAATTAAGGGTGAAGGAGGGTAAAATGTTGAAGACTAACCTCAAATTTAGGTATGGAGTGGTCATGTATATTGTCATGTAATTAAATATTACAAACACAACATATATATTCGTGGGGCTTATGAAATTCATATTTCATGATTTTCTAAACAGAATATTCATTATATTCATCGATGATATCTTGACCAACTCAAAGTCATAGGAGGATCATGTTTAATATCTTAGAGCCATTGTTTATTTTCATTGTCACCACTACATCTGTGGAATGTTTTCCAAGTGTAATATTTGGTCATAACAGGTGCATTTAATCTATAATTTTGTCTGTCAATAATGTGTTTAAGTCTACCCATCGATGTCCAGAGTATTTGTTTCTTGGCAAGACCGAAAAATGTTGTATAGGTTCACATTTATCTTAGAATTATAGAATAGTATTGAAGGTATTTTCATGATTTCTCATGAGTTATAACCCCATTTAAAACATTGAATAGTAAGGACCAAACTTTTGTGTTGTATGATCTGTTCTTGGAATCATTTTTCTACCTGAAGGGAATGTTAGTCAGTGTTTTAATGCTTTACTTTCCGGAGGAGGGTATGATGTTTGAGGTGCTTTATTATACTTGTCATATAGGATTGGGGTGTGAATTTATTCCTAATAGGGATGTGATCTCTTATGGGCCTATGTCGTTTCATTCCCATGAGCGTGACAATGCTACTCATGATCTAGATATGCTAGCTGCTATGTTTTTGATGAAGCTGTGGTGGAATTAACTCACTTGGATGCACTTGGTTTTATGCAAATATCATCAGAGTTTGAGGTATATTGTATCTCAGTGTGATCTAAATATGAAATAGAAGAGGCTGATTGATATTATTCAGGATAAAGGTTTTGTGATATCCTACACCATAAGAAAAGGGAATGTTGTGGCCAAATCATTGATCAGGAACTCTTGAAAATATGGTGTTTAGGATTCTGGGGCTATTTGGAATGGAATGAAGGAGTTTTAGTTCATTTACATAGATGAAAGGGTGGATGATATTTGTTTTCTAAAATCATAATTTCTTCTATGATGTGGTATTTGGAGGATTGTCAATGGGGAGATTTAGAGGTATAGTAGATACAATATATTGTTGTCCATAGTTTTTCTTCAACGAGATAGTCATTGGATAGTCAACTTCATATGTTCATTCATGGTAGGTTATTTTTGTTGATAGTGATGCATAAGGGAGTCCTTAATGAGTTTTATAGATCACTTTTGATGGTACACCGTGGAGTATCTATAATTCCCATTTACCTTTCAATCTGGAATGATCTAATATTTTCTTTTGGTTTACTTCTTCACCAGGAGTGTTCTTTAACCTCGAATCGGAAGGATACTTGTAGTGTCATAGATTGGGATTTGTTGGAATTTTCAGCATGAACCATCAGTTTCTACTAATTTTAGGTTAGTTACATGTGTAATGTCATTAAATGATGTGTATGGGCTTCTAAAAATATCTTCTTAGTTTAATACACCGTGTGAGAATTTTATATTTCATGAAAGATTCACACATCATGTAATGTGAAAAAATCATGTTTTTTATTTGAGGAGATAATTTTTTTTCTGTAAATTAAAATGAAATAATTTCATGGTGGTTAAAGGTATTGCACTCTTGGTAATTCACTGAATTACTACTTTTAGTGTAGTAAATGGGTTTTAATGATTCATTCTCTTTTGAAACCATCTCTTTTTAGCATGATCTCATACCCGTAGGTGTTTTGGGAGAATTCCTTCTATATGGATCACACTGTTCAAAGATTGATTAGCAATGTTTTGTACATTATCTATTCAGGTAACCATTTCCTCATGTCTTATCTCTTGTTTGTGGTTAAAGAACTATTTGAGGTAGGGATGTGTTATCATATTTTGTTTCTATCAATCATTTTCATTATAACATCATGCATTTTATTTTTATGGTATATCATCTGGTTTCTGACCCCTTTTTCCAATGGAAATTAGGGGTTTTACATCATTTAGGTAGGTGAATGTGTTAAATTTTCCTAATTTCTTGAATTTATTTTTGTTCGTAATAATTCATCGAGAATTGAAATGGATTTTCATATGTTCAAATTGAAAATAGAATAGGTTCTTTTTTAAAGGGGGTTTTCCTTGAAAAATAAACTAACTAGTTTTGAAATTGAAAATGTATTTTCAAACCCTGAAGAAGATATTCTGGGAATTAAAATGGATTTATAAAAATTTGAGTTTGATTTTAAAAATAGAAATTGCAGACATGGAACAACAGAAACCATGGGTGTGTTGAGAAAGAGACATTGGCAGCCTTGGTATGTGTGATACCACTAGTTGGTAACCTCTTATATGTCGATAGTCTATGGAAACCCTTGATGTTAGTTGGATCTGACCTTCTTCCTTTGTTTGGATCATGAGTGTCTAATACATATTTTACCATAGGCTAGATCTCAGTAGGAATATACATTGTTGTTTCTGGTTGTATATTTTCTTGATGTATTATTTCATGGAATTCAGCTCACAAGTATATTTATATCTTTCATCTTTACCTACTTTGTTTCTAGTTTTGGATAACAAGATATGCAATTTTTTAAAACTCTATTATTTATTGAGAATTGTTTTCAAACTGCATTATTTATAAATATTCTAGTTAAACAACTTTTTTAATGATTTTACATGTACATTATTGTTATTAGTTTTTTTATATTCATGGGTGATATCCCACTCATATATGTTTCTCAAAACATACATATTCCTTTGCGAGGCTATAGACCTTGTTTTTAAGGATATATTTAAAGGGAAGGGTGTTCAATTTCATTCATGCTTCTATTTGTGATGTGGTTTCTATTGGAGAATGGTTTGGATGTGATGATTGGTCACATGGAGACTAGTTCTTCAAGGATTGTCATACCTTATAGTTTAACATGTTCAGTTCAGTTGTATCTCTCTTCCTTTTCACTTCGTACTCTGGTTTTATGTATTTCTTTACTTATATATGAGACCATTTTTTTTTATCTTTTTTCCCAAACCCCAAAATTTTCTTACTTGGGTGACCTGTTTGGATGGCTCAAGTTATTTTGTTACAATTTTGAATCAAAGGAGATACTTAGCCTAAAGTGTGAATACACTTCTTATGTTGGTTCCGTTTCTAGGGTATATAGTTGTTGGATAACCAACATTTGGATAGTAGGTGTGGAAATGGGTATGGATAGCTCACTCCCATGACTGAATCAATGATTCTAGTGGTGGTTATGAAATATTAACTATGTACAAAACCAACTATTTAGGTTTATTTGAATAAATTTTATTTAAATAAACCTATCAAAAATGTTGGGGACATGATGTGTGTATGGTTGTTTGAATAAACTATGCAGGGAGATAAAATTAGATGGAAATTTTCCTCTCCAATGGACTTTCCCTTTTACGATAGAATTTAAAAATTCATTAAATTCTTATTATTTTAAATCATCATTTTGGATTATTGTTTTTTGGTCATTGGTTTTTGATTTTATCCGGATTGATTGGATCTTGTCTTGAATTTAATAGACAATACCTCATAGAAGTGCTCTTCCAAAATTGATAGGGGAACCCATGAGGTAGGTTCTGTAGATAGATCCTCTAGTGGACCCTTATTTGGTTGATGTAGTAATCCGTAGGATTTAGAATCTAGGGTTAGTGGGAACATTGAACCTAAGATGAGTAGTTGATCATGACATAGAATTTAGCAACAATATCCACCTATATTCAGTGGTGAAAAGGACCACATGATTTTAACGAGTGCCTTGAATGAATTTAAAGTTTCTATAACTTTTTGAAGTCTCCAAAATATTCTTAGGTGGTTTATCCCTTATACATACATGAGGGACTAGGAAAATTATTTTATCATTCTATATTGCATGTTATGTTGCACGAAGGTCTTACCTAGGTATGTTTCAAGAAGACGTTTAATCAATAATTTTATCAATAGCATTTATGTGAAGCAATGACCCTAGAATTTTATATGTGGGACAATGGGGAGCATACCATTCTAGAGAACTCAAACTGCTTTTCTAAGTAGAGGAATTTAGCACAAGAGACTCTCGCTAGTGATTACATGAAGTCTCAGAGGATCAATATGAGTCTATGGAATGATGTTTGGTCATTGATGGTTCTTTTGTTCCCTATGAACATCTTATAGGTAGTGGATAAATAAAAATTAGTTGAAGAAGAAATAACTGGATTGATAATCATGGATGGAGCTTCGGTTTGTGGAATATTTATCCAAGTTGCTACTTCTCGTCGAAAATTTAAAGTAGAATAATGGCCAGTTTTATACAGGACATGTTTCTAGGGGATTCAATAGGTAGAAAGAAGTTATTTTTTACTTGTGTGAAATGATTTTTCATTACAAACCCCCTTTTATGGATTATCCTAGGACTTTTTATCTTTGTGGGATATAAATCCATCTAATATTTTTCTAGGATAATATTCCCCATGGCTGTAATGTGGGATCCGCTATCACCAAGAGATCATAGGTATAAGTTGATTCTTCGATAGGTGGCAGGTTTTATTATTAGGTAAAACGGGATGTCTAGGTGGGTAATTCTAGATGGTTATATGTGGTAAATGTGCGCTGTAAGAATAGGAATCAGGGACATCTACTATTAGAGGTACGGTGATTATTTCATCTTCTATAGTGGTAGATTTGTTTGATATTGTAGCTAGTTATTCTTTTATATCATAAAATTTGGTTGATTCTTTGGTTTTACATTCATATATTATGTTATTCTTGTTAGATATTTCCACAATGTTGGGAATGTGGTCTGAACATGGGTTTGACGGTCCCTCATCTCGGGTGGTGATAGGAGAATTTGAGGTGGTTTGAGAATTATTAATTTATGATCTTAGCATAATTGACATGATTATAAGCATGGATTATATGATCAACATGAAGGCCCAAATATACTATTATCATTTTTTGGTACAATTATTATATACATATGAGGTCACTCATGTTTTCAGGGGTGAGTGAGAGTCTATATCGGGATAGGGAGGGTCCTATTGTTCCTTATGATGATATAATATCATTCTCGTTTACAGAAATTTTTTATGATGCAATTCTCCCTTTACTAGGAGGTCAAATGCCTATTTTGATGTGTGTGTACCCTACTATATTTTAGAATGATTTTTTGGTTTAGAATTATAGATAGAGGTATAGTTTATTATTATCCATCTCCCGGGAAAAATTACCATTTCAATACCATCTTATAGAATGGATCAGACTATGTTTTGAGAACATAAGGTCTATGGTGATGACCAAGAGGCAAATGGATTTATTCATACATGAAATTCCTAATGGGTGTATCATATACTCTTTTCTAAGAAGGAATAAGGGTTCCATTGACATTGTATTAACTATAAAAAATCGAATCAAGTGACAATTAACAAAAAATATCATATACCCAGAATTGATGATTTCTTTGATCAGCTTAGAGGGGATCATAGGTTTTCTAAGATTGAGTAATGGTCGAGGTACCATCGGTTGAGTGTCTAAGAAGATTATTTACCAAAGACAATGATTTAGACTCAATATGGGCTTATCCAATTTTTTTTATTCCATTCATTGTCACAAATTCTTCTTCATTATATACGGATTCGATTAAGTGAATCTTTCATCAGTTCTTGCACCTTTTGTTATTTTATTTGTAGATGTTATCTTAGTTTACTCAAATACAGAGGATGAGTAAAAAAACCATTTTGATATCATTCTTCAAACATTGAGGGAATATAATATATATGTTAATCTCTCAAAGTTTGAGTTTTAGATCCACGAAATAATGTTTATGGGATTTGTGATATCTAATAGGGTTGTCTCAGTTGATCTTGGAAAAGAATAAGAAGTTTTGTCTTGGGAGATTCCTAGAAACATGTTTTAGATCTAGTGCTTCTTCAGTTTATATAGATACTATTAATGGCTTTTTGTTACTTCTACAGCTTCTAATATTTGATGGAATATTTTACATGAATCAGTGTGAAGTTTTAATGGAATGACATGTGTTAGTTAGACTTTGAAGATATGATTATAAGGTTAATTTATCACAACTTTTGATTCTTATAGAAACACTACTAGAAATATGACCTTTCCCAATGCTTCTATACCAACGGTTTGTAAAAACCGTTGGTATAGTCCCCCTTTCGCAACGGTTTGGCCAAAATTTTGGGAAATGGTATGAATTTCAAAGCAGTTTGGCCAAACCATTGGGAAAAGTCCACTTTGTGGTAACTTTTCCCAATGGTTTGGCCAAACCATTGGGAAATGACACATTGAGGTCACTTTTCCCAATCGTTTGGCCAAACTATTGGGAAAGGTACAGATTTCCCAAAGGTTGGTCAAACTATTGGGAAACGTCCACTTTGTGGCCACTTTTCCCAACAGTTAGGCCAAAAAGTTGGGAAAAGTCCACTTTGTGGCCACTTTTCCCAACGGTTTGCCAAACCATTGGGAAATCCCACTTTGAGGTCACTTTTCCCAACGGGTTTTCCCAACCGTTGGGAAAGGGTATGGATTTCCCAATTGTTTTGCCAAACCGTTGGGAAAATTCCACATTGTGGCAACTTTTCCCAATGGTTTGGACAAACTGTTCAAAAAGGGTATGGATTTCTCAACAGTTTGGCCAAACCTTTGGGAAAAGTCCACTTTGAGGCAACTTTTCCTTATGATTTTTCCAAACCGTTGGGAAAGGGTGGTCACCAATCTTTTCCCCACAGTTTTGAGAACCGTTGGGATATGTGCCCTTATTTTTTATGAGTACATTTGTTGAATATCGTCAAATAAATCAATATATAAATTACATATATATATATATATATATATCCAAATATATTCACAAAGGATACTCTAGGATAGTAGTAAAGTCATTTATTTATAATGTGGTGGTTGTGGGTTCAAACCTCCATTAGAACACTTTTGTATATATTTTTCTATCCCAATGGTTTGGAAAACCGTTGGGATAGGGAACTGTTGGGAAAAACTATCCCAACGGTTGTGCCAACTGTTGGGATAGTATCATTTTTCTGACCTATCCCAATGGTTCTGTGTAAACCATTAGGAAAATATTTCCCAACGGCTTACTAACTAACTATTTGGAGAACTGTTTGTATAAGATATACCAATGGTTCTGCAGGCTATCCCAATGGTTCAGAACCGTTGGGAAATTTTCCATTTCCAGTAGTGAAAGAAGTTTGGGTAATTATATTTATTATGATGCTTCTTGTACAGGTCTGGTTTGTGTCTTGTTATAGGGGAAACATTTTATAACTTATTTCTCATCCATTTACACATCCATTAGAATAAATTCACTACCCATGATGCTGAATTCATATATATTATGCATGCACTCAAATCATGGTGTCACAGTCTATTTGGAGGAAGGTATATGGTTTACATTGATAAAAAAGATAGAAGTATATTTTTACTCAGAAAGAACATGTAATGACCCACCAATTCTCATTGGCTTGAGAGTACAACGAGTCATTACTAGGCCTTAAGCGAAATCCCCAAGGTGCCAAAAGGCTGGCAATAAATTCCGAGGAGTTTCAAGTACAAGTGCATGACGATTTAACTTTTAAGAAATAAATCCATAAACCAACCATAATTAAACATTAAATATATGATGAATGAACAAATGAAAGACCTGTAAACACTTAATTTATATCAAACTACATCAATGTAAACAATAATGGAAGACCAAACTATACATTAGAGTACACAGTAGATGAACAACTCCAGACTCTCAAAAGACACTACAACTCCATGCTCCACAATCTCCAAACATCACAACATCTCCGAAGAATCACCACAAGCCACTAGCAATATGATTCTTTACCTTTACCTGTGTCCCAGGATATGACATCTACAAAAGCACCAACGTGCCAAACCATGGGTGAGTATAAAACCCAGTAGGTTTTCCCCAATGAATTCCTTACTCATGCCACTAGGATAGAAGAGTTAGCAACATTTATAAAAAAACAATTTATATAAAACATTTTCGCAGAAGTAGTTTATAAATAAATATAAACAAGTTTCCAAAACCATTCATAACAAATGGAATTCCGAAAGAAATTTCTGCCAATTTTACAACATGTTATTTTCCGGAAAAACTACCAAACAAGCTTTAGAACCATTTCACAAACATTCCTTTTTGGAATACCTAACCATTATTCAAACCCATGAAACCACCATGCATGCTACCTAGAAGAGGCGAGAAGCCCTAACCCTTATCCATCCCAACCATGATGGGGGATAGTTATTACCCATATCCAACCCAAATGCATATGAATGCTTGAAGGGGTAGAGCCCTAACCCTTGTCCATCCCAACACTGATGCTAGAGACCCCTAACCCTTACCCGTCCGGAATACAATATGAATGTTGGACGAGGGAGCGCCTTTACCCTTATCCATCCGAACACTGATGGGGGGGAATCTTAACCCTTATCCATCTTGAGTGAAATATTAATGTTTTCAACCATATATTCCCAAAAATCATGCAAAAACAATCCTTTCAATAAATTCACCTTTTTATTGAAAATCATTTTCGGTAAAAACCATTTTAATTCCACACCATTTCAATTCCAAACCATTTCAATAAATCCCCCTTTTTATTGAAAACCAATTCCATCAAGGCCATTTCAATACCGAACCATTTCAATAATACACCATTTTTATTGAAAACCCTTTTTTATCAAACCATTTGTGATTTTAGAAAATACATAGTTTAAAATCAACATTTTAAACTCAAGAATCTAAATCACTTTACACAACAATTCACCAAGATTTCACAATTTCGTCAAAACCAAAAATCCTCACTAAATAAGACTAATTCCATTCTTTTCAAAATCAAATTCATTCAAAGAAACCAATTTTAAACTAATCCAATCAATAGTAAGAGGAGGAGTCGAGAGTGAAGCCACCTACCTCAACGGTTTTGACAAAAACAACAACGGTTAAAGAACGCTCAAGAAAAACGGGTTGAGTCTTCAAAAACACGCCTTATATTTCTTCTCCTTGCACGATAAGGACCCAATCTCATCATATCTGGCATCCACACAATTAGATCTACCAATAAGAGGCGTTGATATAAGAAATTAATGGAAGAGGAGAAGTATATCTAAGTAGATTTAAGAAACCAATCATGAATGAATAAGAATGATCACATACCTCAAGAATCCGACTTCAATTCGCTAAGAGAAGCCTTCATATTGCATCCAGAATGATGAGAGAACCTTATCTGGCCTCAGTAGAAGAATAATCTCGAGTTTGGTCTGTTTAGAAGGAAAAATGAACTACATATAGGCAAAAACACGTGAGATCTACCTTTATAGGATCTTTTTTAAGTGGCCGACCTTTTTTCTCACATGGTTAGAAAAACCGTGTGCGAACTGTGCGTTATCCACTTCCTTGGAAGATAGTCAACACATGGTTTTGCTATACAGTTACACAAACAGTGCTCCCCCCCATGCAGATGATACTGCCTCAAGGGAAACTACGCACAGTTTGGCCGCACGGTTTAGACAACCCGTGGGCCGCCCGTGTGACTTCTCCTTTTCCTCAAAACATCATTTAAAGTTCTCCCGACTCGCACATTCTCCACCATTACCTTTAACATCCCTAAAATCATCAAGAAAGGGTTAAATAATAGAAACTGGGGGTACTAAATTCTCCCCACCATTGGACTTTTCATCCTCAAAAAGTATAAAACCTTCACCCAACTAAAAGATTTTCGGCCACCGCTCTTCCATTTCCATCTCACATTTCCAAGCCCCTTCCTAAATCTTACCATGCTTCCATAAAACCTTCACTAGAACGATGATTTTTCCACGTAAGACATTCTCTTTCCTATCCACAATATGTACCGGGATATGTATCAACGAAGCTTCCAGCTCTAGGTCAACATGATCCCATCTGATCACATGGTCAGGATCAGGCTGATACTTTTTCAACTATGATACATAGAACACATTATGCATCGAACTGAACAATGGTGGTAATGCCAACCGATATGAAACCTCTCCAACCAGTTCCAATATCTCAAAAGGGTCAATGTATCTAGGATACAACATTCCCTACTTCCTGAAATGACGATGTCCAAGCTTTGGAGAGATCTTCAAGAAATCATGATCACCCACAACGAACGACAACGGTCTCTGACGGTGATCTGCAAAACATTTATGATGACTCCAAGCCGTGTCTATTGCGTTTCTAACCAACTGGATCTTCTATGATGTCTCCTGGACAATGCTTGGTCCGACTAGTGATGTTTCACCAGTTTCCTCCCAGCACAGTGGAGAACGACTGGGACTCCCATGCAATGCTTCAAACGGAGCCATGCGTAACGAGTATTGATAGATGTTATTGTATGATAACTCCACTAAGGGTATATTATCCTTCTATGAGCCACAATAATCCATTACACAAGCCTACAACATGTCTCCCAACGTTTTTATCATCTGCTCAGATTTCCCATCAGTCAAGGGATGATACGCCATGCTCATAGTCAACTAAGTTCCAAGGGCTTGATCTAATGATTTCCAGAAACGAGAGGTGAACCTCAGATCTCTATTTGTGAATATAGAAACTAGTACACCATGCCACATTACCAATTCTTGGATATAGATTTTTGAATTATCCTCTACCATGTGGGTTTCACAAATAGGTATGAAATGTGCCAACATGGTAAGCAATCAACTATCACCCATATGTCATCGTGTTTCTGTACCATTCACGGAAGTCTTGTAACAAAATCTATTACTATCTGATCCCATTTCCACACTAGGATAGGTATAGATTGTAACATATCTGATGGTCTCTGATGCTTTACTTTAACCTTCTGACAAGTTATGCACTATTAGATGAACTCGGCCACCTTCCTTTTCATGACGCTCCACAAAAACTATTCCATCAATGCCTTATACATATTCTGTGTACCTTGGTGTACAACCCATATTGAATGGAAATAAGAATGGAGGAATTTTTCCAGAAAAACCATAGGTACAATCATCCGATCTATGAAACAAAAAACTGAACCCCCATCTAGTTTACAACCCTCAATGGTCTCCCCACCATTATTTATTGAACTTATAACTAGACATTCTACATCAGACTTTTTTTCTTCTTTCATCATCTTTACTAAATCAGGAACAAGTGTAGCTGAAAATAAAACAACAACATCACCTTAGTCTTCACATTCCACAAGCATGTAGGCTAATACCGACATCAACTGCCATTCGGCTGAAGCTTCTTTATCCAATTGAAAATATGACTTTCTACTCAATGCATCCACCACATAATTTCCTTTTCCTGGTGTGTACATCAAGTCAAAGTCAAAAATCTATAGATACACTATCCATCTACATTTCCTCAGATTCAAATCTTGTTGTGATAAAATGTGTTTCAAGCTTCTGTGATCCGTAAATAGAGTAAATTTCACACCAAATAGATAATGTCTCCATGTTTTCAAAGAATAGAGGATTGCTGACAACTCCAAATCATGTGTTGGGTAATTTTTCTAATGCACATTCAACTGACTTGAACCATTAGCAACCAAAGGATCTCTTTGCATGAGAATACAACCCAACCCTGATCCTAAAGCATCACAATACACCACGTACCTCTGTTAGAATTCTGGAAATACCAAGATAGGTGTCGATGTAAGCTGAGATTTCAGTTTCTAGAATGACATATGACATTCTTCTATCCATTGAAATGGAGAATTCTTCTTTGTCACAGCTATCATTTTTGAAGCTAGTCGTGATAAATCATGCACAAAGCATCGGTAGTAACCAGCTAGACCAAGTAAACATCGTAACTCGAACACATTCTTCTGTGGTTTCCAAGAGATAACAACTTCTATCTTTTTAGGATCAACAGAAACCCCTTTCCTAGAAATTACATGGCCATGGAAACGTACTTCCTATATCAAAAAATCACACATTGATAATTTTTCATACAAATGATGATCTCTCAAGATTTGTACCACTATTTCCAGGTGCACCTCATGATCATACCTTGTCATTGAATAAACAAAAATATCACCCACAGACACCACAGCAAAATAATCTAGATATCGCTGAAATATCTGAACCATCAAATCCAGGAAGACCATTGGTGAATTCATTAGACCGAAAGGCATGACTACATATTCATAGTGTCCACATCTACTTCTGAAAGCTATCTTTGGAATATCCTCCTTCCGAACCTGCAATTGGTGATATCCTGATCGAATGTAAATCTTGGAGAACCACTGAGCTCCCCTTAATTGATCGAACAGACCATCAATGCGTGGAAGTGGATATCTATTCTTTATCGTAATTTGGTGAAGCTTATGATAATCAAAACACAGCCGAAGAGTTCCATATGCCTTCATCACAAACAACACTGGTACTGCCCATAGAGAAGTACTTGGTCGAATGAAACCCTTGCTTTCCAACTCATCTAAATTCTCATTCAATTCCTGTAAATCTATTGGTGACATCTTATAATACGGAAGGGAAATATGACTAGTCCCCAGAAGGAGATAAATTGTAAACTCCACTTCCCTTTGAGGTGGTAACCATGAGAAGTTATTGGGGAAGACATGTAGAAATTTTTCTACAATAGCTGGAAATCTATTTTCCTAAATCTCTTCCATTGATGCCAAAGTCAACGCTGCCAATTGGTAAGAGATCATTGCCACCCTTGGTGCCAATATGATCTTTTCACCTTCTTTATCATCCTCTCTCCTCTGAAGAGTTGTTCGATGCCAACCTCAGTCGTGAAACTAACCGTTCTCCTATAACAGTCGATGTAAGCCTAAATTTTTTTTCAACCAATCCATATCCAGGAATACATCATAGAAATACATTTCCAACATTGTGAAGTCCCATTTTAGCTCATCTCCATCAATAGTTTCAGCACATGCTCTACATAGAAAGGCTCGACATTCTCTTTCACCAAGAGTAGTTTTTAGTTTCAAAATATTAGGCATCAATTCCAATTTTAAACATAGAATGTCAACATCATGAGAATAAATAAAGGAATGTGATTCTCTAGTATCAAAGATAACTTGCCCAAGGGTAGAGTTCAAAAGAATTATACCTATCACTGTAGATGGATCTTCCTGATCATTGAAAATCATCTGCTCAACTCCATACAATTTCATCATCGCTGGACTGTTCTCCTTGTTTCCTTGTAGATATTTCCCTGGTTGAGGAGTCATGGTATTTGATGAATCATCATGGTAAGATCTGTTATACTGACGAGATTTATTCTGTTGTTCTTGTCCTATCGAAGCATACGATGCTTGCGACCCCTGGGAAGTGTCACGCACACCCGACCTTAGAGCATTCCTACAATAGCATTGTAGATGCCATATCTTCTTGTAATTGTTACATGATCTAGGTTGTGCTGTACAATCTCGCCTTTTGTGTTCAAGAAAACCACATTGAAATTAATCTTATTTTTTTTAGGGTCATGGAGGAAGGTTCACTGATCCCACTGTGTGATACTGATTTCCACTTTCAATGTGGAAATAAGTGTCCCTTTTCCTCTTGTTCCCAGTGGTTGAGTTCCCACTATTTCTTATAGGTATCATCATCCCACCTCCCATCGATCCCGAGATATCAAGTTCAGCATCAATTTCTATTTTCACCATCTTTTTATAATCTGTAATACAGAGCACTGCAATCTTTGATCGAATCTCTTGACTTAGCCCCGATTTGCAGATGCGTGCCATCAACGACGCAGTTGCCGTAACATCTGGTGCAAAATAGTCCAAGTTCATGATCATAGCCGCATAATCTATGACAAAGAGGCTCTCTTGATTCATGCTAATGAATACCATTGTTTTAGAGATCTTGAACGTGTGCGGGTAGAATTGTTTGTTGAACAATGTTTCAAAATCCTCCCATTTAAGGGCATCATCCAATTTAGCAAGCACTACTAAATCCCACCATTGACGTGCACGATCCTCGACCATATACATCACCAACATGACCTTGAGCTTTAATGGTGTACTGATGAAATCGAAGATACAATTCATCCTACATAGCCACACCTCCACCTTCTCGGGTTCAATATCTCCCCGAATGTTCGGTGGATTATGCTTCATGAACTGAATGGTATAATCCACATTCCTTTGTACATTCCTCTGGTTCCGCATATCTATAACTTGAAAATCTTGGACTATACTATGGACTAGCTATTGGTTCACACGTAGTCCAGGCGAAACAACATTCTCCGCAGCTTCTTTGGGTAGGTTTCGACGACGCCTACCAGGTACCATTTTCTAAACCATCAAAAACCTTCGTTAGTATCACTCTCTAGAAACTGATGGCTTAGAATTTCAAATTCTTTCAAATCATCTATCACAACATTGTTTTCAAAATGTCCTTTTTCCTAGGTTCAAACATTTTTGAAAACATTCTTCATGCCGGTTGAAAATCAACCCATTTTTGAAATAAACCAAATACCATGTTTCAAAATCAATTACTCGAAAACAATTTCTACATTTTTCAAAAATTAGCACCTTGCACAAAATCACAAATCAGTTTTCCCAATGAGATATGCAATCCTAGTGAAAAGGTAGTCCTCTATAATGCATGTCATGCTCATATCATTGGCTAAACCCATGATAATGAGATTTAAAACATTCTATAAGTGTATCCAAAACACTTATGTACCCAAAACCCAGGTAACTTGATGTTCAGCATAAACGGGTTAGCTATGGCCTTTTATGCTATACATTTCATGTTCCAAAAATCCTACTCTTGTCTAAGATTTCAACCCATGGAATAGAAAATAAGGAATTAAAACTCCAAGACCAAGAACATTGATGTCCACTTACTAGGAAAAGACCGAACAAGCTGATACCATTTGTAATTACCCTCCAATTATCATTGGTTTGAGAGTACAATGATTAATTACAAGTTCTTATGTGACATCCCCAAGGCACCAATGGTTGGAAATTAATGCCGAAGAGTTTAAAGTTATAGTGGGGGACTATTAACCCTTTAAAAACTAAACCCATAAATTAACCATAACCAAACATTATATATATGATGCATGAACAAATAAAAGACCAATAAACACTTCATTTATATCAAACAACATCAAAGTACACAATAGAGGAAGACCAAACTAAGCATCAAAGTACACAATTGATGAACAACTAATGACCTTCAAAATACACTACAACACCATGCTCCACAAGCTCCGAGCTCCACACCATCTCCCAAGAATCCCCACAAGCCACTAGAAATAAGATTCTTTACCTTTTCTTGTGTCCTGGGATATGAATTCTGCAAAAGCACCAACGTGCCAAAGATGAGGTGAGTATAATGCTGAGTAGGTTATCCCTAATGACTTCACTATTCATGTCACAATGATAGAAGAGTTAGCAACACTTATCTAAAAACAATTTATATAAAATATTTTCTTGAAGGAAGATTATAACTAAATATAAACAAGTTTATAAAACAATTCACAACCAAAGGAATTCCAAGAGAAATTTAAACCAATTTTTTAGGAAGTTATTTTCCAGAAAAAAACCAAACAAGATTTAGAACCATTTCCAAAAAATTCATTTCTAACATACCCAACCATTCCACAAACCCATGCAACCAACCATGCATGCTACCTGGAAGAGGGGGGAATCCCTAACCCTTATCCCTACCAACCATGATGGGGATGACTTTATACCCTTATCCAACCCAAATTCACATGAATGCATGATAGGGGAGAGCCCTAACCTTTATCCATCCCAACACTAATGGGGGAGACCCCTAACCCTTATTTGTCTCGAATGCAATATGAATGTTTGACGGGGGAGGGCCCTAACCCTTATCCATCCCAACAATGATGGGGGAGACCCCTAACCCTTATCCATATTGAGTGCAATATGAATGCTCACAACCATATATTCCCAAAAATCATTCCAAAAATCCATTTCAATAAAAACACCTTTTAATTGAAAACCATTTTCTATCAAAACCATTTAACTGCCAAACCATTTCAATTCCAAACCATTTCAATGAAACACCCTTTTTATTGAAAACCAATTCCATCAAATTCATTTGAATACCAAACCATTTCAATAATACACCCTTTTTATTGAAAACCCATTTGTCATCAAACCATTTAGAATTTCATAAAGTCCATCATTTAAAATCATCATTTTAATTTCAAGAAGCCAAATTACTTTGCACAACAATTAACCAAGATTTCACGATTTCATCAAAACCATAAATCATCACTAAAGAGGATTTATTCAATGCTTTTCATAATCAAATCCATTAAAAAACCAATTTGAAACTAAGACAATCAATTCTAATTAGGGGAATCGAGAGTCAAGCCACATACCTCAAAGGTTTTGATGAAAACCACAACAGTCGAAGAACGCTCAAGAAAACCATGTTGAATCTTCAAAAACCCACCTTAGATCTCTTCTCCTAGCACGATCACGAACAAATATCGTCATATTTGGCTTCCACACACTTATATATACCAATAACGGCCATAGATCTAAGAAACAATGAGAAAAAGAAAACTAGATCTATGTAGATATAAGAAACCAATCAAGAACGAAGAAGAACGATCACATAACTCAATAATCTAACTTTGATTCGCTAAGAGAAGCCTTTGGATCACCTCTAGAATGATGGGTGAAACTCATATGGCCTTAAGATATGAAAAATCCCATGTTAGGGTTTCTTATAAAGAAAAAAGATCCACATAGTGGAAAAAATGCATGATATCCACCATTATAGGATCTCATTTTTGTGGTCGCATGGTTAGAAAAACTGTGCGCTAACCGTGAATTACCCACTGCCTCGGAAGACACTCTACGCATGGTTTAGATGCTCAGTTAGATGAACTGTGTGCCGCCCGTGCGGAAGAAACTTCTCATGGGCCAACTACGCACGGTTTGGCCGTACAGTTTGGACATCTCGTGCGCCTCCCGTGGGATATCCCCTTTTCCTCAAAACATCATTTAATGTTCTCCAGACTTGACCATTAGTCACATTTAACATTAAAACCACATAAAGCATCCAGAAAGTGTTATATTCTAAAAAACTGGGGGTACTATAGAACATAACCTCTTTCAAAGACATTTTGTCGAGTATCTTATGAACATTGATTTTGATATCATATATAACCATGGTAAAGGAAATGTGGCCTCCAATGCAATGAGAAGAAAATTAACGACACCAAAAATAAGGGAATCAAATGAGCAGTTGTCTATGATGAGTTTGTTTTTTCAAAAATGAGTTTGGGAGTAAAGGATGATGGGATATTTTTTTATTATCTTAGATGAATATTTAATGAATTTTTATTAGCAAGTTCAACTTGGGAAGATGATAGACACCGAGATCTGAATATTAAAATAAATCTTAAATAGTGGAGAGACCATGAGGGTGTGGTCCAAGTGTCCTAGTAGAGTGTTGTGATTATAAATCTGGTTGGTTGTTTCATTTTATTTGAGTTAGTAGTTTATAGAAAGTGGGAACCAGTCATATTGGTCCATTCACCCTAGGGACTCAATGATTTTACATTATTTGATATGTTGATATTGGTGGCTGAGGATGAGATGGTTAGTTTCGGATTTTAAATTGCAGTGTCTCACTTAAAAGATATTCGAGGAGGAGCACCATAGACCAAGATGTTTATTACACCCTTTATCCATTTTGGTTGTGAGTGTTATGATATTTGTATTTATTTTTTCAATGGATTACCATGGAATTTCAGTGGGAGGGACGAGATTTGGGTAATTATTGACTAACAACCCAAATCGGTCTAGGTATTACCAATTATGATAATGATGAAATTAGATCATATTTGGGAATTTTATGTCTGAAATATTATGAGACTTCATGGATTTACCTATGTGGTTTTTTATGGTATGGACTGGAGGTTTAAATTTAGGTTCTGAGAATGTATGTAGAATAAAATGGGTTCCCAGTTTAAATTGTACATGATTTATAATGTGAATGTGGGTGGATAAATAGAGAGGGATATCTAGGTTCTAGAGGATATGGTTCGGGATTGTGTGATTTATTTTGGTGGTCCATTGTGTAGACATATTTCTTTTGAAGAGTTTTCATATAATAATAATTATCATTCTTCGATTAGGATTGTTCCCATTTAAGCATTATATAGGTGGCCATGATGATCTCCATTGTGATTGGAAGAGTTGGGAGAATAGTCCTTGGTTGGGATGTGTGTTTTTCAGGAGATACTAGAGGTGGTGTAGTTGATCCAGAGTCATTTCATCACAGAAGAGAATCAGCAATAATATAATGCATACCATCTTCAGTGGCCATTGTAGTTTTTGGATGGTGATCATTCCCTTCTCATACTTTCACATCACTTGAGATATCATTAATAGGGTATATAGGGTATGTAGGAACTTTGGATTATGGGCCAATTTGTAAACATTCAGAAACTGGGGATGGTGGAAAATCAGTTTCTTTTACCTTATGGACGAAATTTTGTTCATTAGTTTTTTCATTTTTTCCTATAGATGAGTTATGTACTAGATATTTCACATTTTATTATAAGGGAGGATGTTGATCTAGAGCCCAATAGCTCTTTGGATGAGCATCCAGTTCAAATTATGGATCTCCACGAAAGTATCTATGTATAAAAATGACCCCCCTAGTCCAAGTAATTGGGTAGTGGAGAAAAGATATCCAAGAGATTTGGGAGTGGGAGTCATCGATGAGGTATCAATTGCTTTATATTTTTGTAACTCTAGGATATTAAGCGATATCTATGGATATAAATATTTTAGGGTGGGGATATCTTATTTCCCCCATTAACATTATGTCATGTATGTTCTAATATTTTCTTTCGGATTCTTCAATGGCTGTGTTTTGTCGACATTGAATTGGGATGATACCTAGAATGGTGATGTCAAGGATTTGTTGGAATATTCAGCATGAAAATTTAGTTTATACTACTTTCTTGGTAGTTAGATGAAGATTAATGGGAATACATGACAAGTATTTTCTACTGGATTGATCTTGTGAGTTGAATATATAACATGATAATTTTCAATCTAACGTAACCGTTTCAAATCATGTACTGTGAAAAATTGTGTTTCTAATATGAGGTGACATGTATTGTTGTATAATTTAAAATGAAAGTATTTCACAATGTGTAAATGTATGACACACCATGTAATTCCATGAAATATAGATTTTAGGATTCTATATAGGTTTATAGGGATTCAATCTATTTTTAATCCTTATCCTTTCAGCATGTTCTTTCACCCTAGGCATTTTGGGGTAAAATCCTTTCATATGGAATACTTAATTAAGTTATTGATTAGTAGGGTTGGGTTCTTTGTCTTGTTAGAAAAGACTATCCCCTTAGAATCTATCATTTTTGTGGTCAAGACACTGTTTATAGTAGGTATGGGTAATTGAATTGTGTTTTCAATCAATCCTTTTTATTACCTAGTCATTCTTTATCCTTCAAACATAGATCTTGTGTTTAACAACCACCATTTTGAAATGTGGTTAGGTTTTCTATATCCTTTAAGTAGGTGAATCTATTCATTTGTTCCAGATTTATAAATTTCTTATTGTTTTTAATGATTCATTAAGATTTGAAATGGATTTTTATGTGTTGAAAATTAAAAGGAAAAGGGTTCTTTTTGTAAAAGTTTTTTTTACTTGAATATAAGATTTCATTATTTTAAATGGGAAAAAGATTTTCAAACCTGAATGTAGATTGGATTGGATTGGAAATGGTTTTATAAAAATGTGATCATGGTTTTTAAATCAGAAAGTGAGAAACACTGTACAACATGAATCTTGAGTGCATTTCAAAAGTGAAAGTTGTATCTTTAATGTCTGTGACACCACCTAATGGCAACATATTGTTTTTTATAGCCTACGAAAGGCCATGTTGTAAGCTGGATCCAACGTGATGTCGTTTTAGTTTTGTGAGTGTCTTGTATGTATTGTACCATAGGCTAGAGAACAACTGTATGGTGCATTATAGTTTCTAGTTATTTATTTCAATATAGATTATTTCTATAATATTGTTTCACATTAATATTCATATTCACTATATTTATCTTATTTTTTCTATCGTTAGATAAAATTATATTCAATTTTTTAAAATTGAAGGGTTTTTTGGAAAAGGGTTAGAAATTTTTTTATTTATAAAAATACTTGTAAAACTATTTTGTTTTAAATCTTGGACTTGTGAATTCTACTTATTTAATTATCCTTAGATAATTTGATGGTATTCTATTGGGATATGTTTCTCACACACTAGTTCTTAATTTGGGTAGATTTGGACCTTATTTTTTAGGATATTTAAAACATGAAGTGAATTATGTAACCTTAAGGATTATATTTACATTTTTGTTTTGGTTTGGGGATATTTTGGAGGTGACAGTAGGTCACAAGGATATATGTTCATCCAGAATTATCTTACATTATATTTTAGCCAATTAGGAATAATTGTATCAATATTTGTTTCTAAAAAATACTCTGGTTGTAATTCATTCTTTACATATATAAAATACTTTATTTTATCTTTTTTTCCCTTACCCTGTAATGGGCTGACTTGGGTGACTTGTTTTATTGACCTATATAGGATTTTGTTATTATCCAAGATGTATCATGTCTTGATGATGTAGTTATAGTGGCCCAAGATGAAATGGATTGTTTCATATTTTGGGGTGAGGTGTTTGGATTTCCAGTAGGTTATGGATGATCATCATTTTCATAGTGTTTTTTAGTCTTCGAACATTATTGAGTTGAAATGGGATAGCATCTTGATGGATATCATCATAAGGTTAATTTGAGATCAGAAAGTTTGTGATTCTATATGGGTAATCATGAACCTGTTTATTAAATCAGAACAATTGTTAGTGACCATGGAGTTAGGCATAATAGAAGGGTGGTGGCTTGGAAGAGAGTACTTGAGAGTAAGAAACATATATCTTTATCTATTAACGAAATATTTTTTTATTTTTTACTTAATCTATTTTTCTTATGATGTGATGTTTTAAATATTGTTGTTTTATATGATGTTTTATTTTCCCTTGATGTGATGTTTTTTATGATGTGTAATGAAGTTTATATATATGAAAATGGGAGCACATGATTCTTAATAAAGACACATTATATTGTGATTCGATTAAATTATTACAAGTGAGTATTTCTAGACAGAATGGATAATATCATGACATAGAGGATTTATTTTTAAAATTCCTACATTAGGGTCAGTGTGGTTTATTGGTTATAGATGATTTTTTGAGAGTCATTGATGTTATATGGATGTGGTGACATGGTTTTTATGTTATAAGGTTTTGAGATATGTTTTGTAGCCAATTGGTTTTGTGTGCTTGGTGAACAGTGGAATTGAGGAGTAATATGAACCTTGAGGGGTATCTTGTGAGGGGGTTATTCAAACCCCTTTTATTTTTATCCTAGTTTTGGATTCTATATAGTGATAATTATTTTATAGGAATATGATGTTATGATTAATTTCTTTTCGACCCGTTACTTTTATTATTTTTGTTGTTGGAGGTGTTTTAATGGAGGCTTGAAAAGGATTTGAGGTGTAGTAGAGTTACTATAGGATACCCACACCATGAATGGATTACGCAATGTGAATTAGTGATACATATCTTATGTAGCTGGACAATTTTATGGCTTGTATGTTGCTATGAGGGAACCAATGAAATGGATTCATGTCAGGAAAGTAATTCCCAACATGAATTTAAACAATGGTTGAGGTGAGTTGAATTTCATTAATAGTGGGATTTTGGGGAATTCTCAAGGAATTCATTTGGTCAATGATTTACAAACTGTGAAATGGGTCGAATTCTAGGTTTTAAATCCTTTCATTTGAATTATTATTTTCAATTCTATTATATCCCTCTCCCTCCCATTTCTAGTAGAACCATGGAAATTTTGAAGGATCTTCTAGCCCTCCTTCCTTTTGAGAGGATTAGTTCATTCTTGTGGATTCCAGTTGGTGATTAGTAGAAATCCCTTCTCTTCTTCTCAAATAGATCTCTGGTAGTGGAGAAATTTTGGCCTCTTTTTTGAGTTGGTATTTGTTTTTTATAACCCTTGAAGTGGATTAGTTATATCTTCAGTTTTTACATGTGGTTTTTGTTTTTGGTTTTTTCTTATTCACCCTAAGTCATACAGTGACATTGGAAAGCTTCTTTGAGGTATGAAAAGTATTGTTTCTCAATTTTGTTTATCATGTTGGAGATGTTTTATCTTTTTTATATATATGGGGTGGCTGTGATATATAAATTTAAGATAAATAATTTTCAAATTGAAATAATAGTGAAGAGAGATTATTTTCAGTATTTTATAGATTTTATATTATTATGATACTTTTTGGTATGGAATAAATTCTCCATTGGAAATCATGGCTATTGGGACCATTTAATTATTTTATAGTTTTTTATATGGAAAACTTTTTTCATGTTGTTGATATATTACTCCAAAATGGAAATTAACTAAACACATAAAATTGGTTAATAAAATGGAGGCCCATAGATTTATGATTTGAGTAATAATGCTCTTAAAATAAGGTGAAATGTGATAAATTCCATGCATTTAAATCTTTCAAATAATCATTAATGAGATGGAATGAGTGGTTGATTTATTGAATGGAGATGTGTGGTTGTGATGCAGTGTGGGTGATGTCATTGTCATTTGGCCTTGATTTTGGGGTAGAGGGGTGATGGTTGCATGGCCATGAATTTGATGAGTCAAGGTGATGGTTTATTGGGAACCCCTTTTGGGAAATTAGGTAATGGTTTTTTGGTTTTGATTTTGTGGTGGTAAGGTGATGGTTTTCTTCCCATGATTTTGGGTCAGTGAAGGGATGGTTTGTTTGGATATGATTTTTGAGTGGGGAGGTGGTGGTTGTTTATCTATGATTTTGGGGTGCTACAGTTATTTGTTTTGGGCCATACATTTTTGGCGATGAGATGATGGTTGTTTGGATGTGATTTTGTGGAATAGAGGTAATGGTTGTTTGCCCTTGATTTTTTTGTGGTGACGTGACGATTTTTTGGTCCTTCTTTTGGGATGGTGAGTTGATGATTTTTTACATGCATCTAGTGTATCAAGGTGGTGGTCATTTATCCATGCCTTAGCATTGATGATGTGGTGGTTGTTTGGATGTACTTCTGGATTTGTGAGGTGATGGATTTTTTCCAGGATTATATTGTTGCGATGTGATGTTTTATTACCATTATTTTGGGGGTGTCTTGGTGATGATTTGACGGGAATGATGATATAGTTGTCAGGTTTCCATGAGTTGTACTACATACATAGCTAGTGATTTAATAATTATTTAATATTTTTTTAAATGGATGGGGTTTGGTCTGGGTAATGATATGAATATGACTAATGAAAAAAATGAATGATAGGTGATGCAGTTAAATGTAGTTTTTGGTAAATAAGGAGACAAATGATCCGGATACTAGAATTGACTAGTGGTATAAAATTTGGCTTTTGGATTATGTGCTGTTATTCATTTGGATGTGGTAGTAAAATTGTTGATTTTGTGAGTTGGTTAGTGTTTTCTCTGAAACCATACAGTGGGATAATGGGTGTCTATAGGTAAATACATGTTTATTCTTTGGATTTCTTTACACACCACACCCGCATAAATCAATGCGTGATGACACCCATATTTTTACATGGCGATGTTTTTTACAACATCATAGTGATGGGGATGGATTGATGGAAACCAAATATTTCCCACACTCTATATCTCTCTTAAAAGAAATCATTTATTCAAAAGATATTACGGTGATGGGACTCTTAGTGCACAAGGTGTAGGTACAGGTGTCTCCATGTGGGATGTGATACAATCGTGTTGTGGGCCAGTGTCGCATGTGTCTTTAAGTGGGAAGTGATATGATCAACATGTGGGGAGTCTTATGGTGGGGGTAATACCATGTATTATGAGTCCATGTGGTTATTATACTTCATGTTCATGTAACCCCACTACATTGGTTGTAGATATGGTTGTGAATTGATGACCCATATGTCTTCAGGTAAGATGAGATGTGAACGTACTGTGGGGTGGTGTCCTAGTTGTATATATGCATGATGTGATGTGACTATGATCTAGGGAGGTGGTATATGTTATTATATTAGATATAGTTTCTAGGGTATATGTCATTAGGGTTTTATAGTGGAAAATAATGGGGAAATGCAGTTGGGGTAACCTTAATCGATTGGCTACTTATTATGTTACAATACTTGGCTTATGTTATTTGGTGACTGTTCCATAGTGAGGTTTGGATAGATAGTTATACTATTTAGGTGCTGTTAAATCTAATGTTTTCTCACTGGATCATTAGTATTATTTTTTTACATGTATATGAGTGACTTTGGTTTTCATACAAAGTATACTTTTATGCTCACCCTATATATACAAATTTATTTTCGGGATTCTAGGAGGATTACATGGATTGTGTTGGATAGTACTAAAATCCTAACTTTTTGGATATTTATTGTGTTGTTCCATTATATTTTCATTTGGGTATCTACTTTTTGAGACTTTAACATATACATATATTATTGATAGATTCATTGTGGGAGGGTTTTGGTTACTTTTTATATTATTTAATTGAGTTGTTTGTGGATGATTTATCTTACCTCATGATCCTATATTATTATAGAAGTTAATGATTCCCATTTCAAGAAATATTCATTCCCTCAATGCTAGTTTCTAACCTAGGTCCAACTGGAGGCGGGACTCAGGGGCCATTATCTATATCACTTCAATATTTTATCTTTGGTAGGAGGGGATTGTGACATTTTACCCTATCACCGAATTATGGTATTGTGATTGTTAAATTTATCCTTACAATGTTATATAACACTCTCTATTAGTTTTTAGAATTTAGGTTTTTTTCCATATCCATGTTTCCACTTCCCACTTATGTTTTCCTATATCGAAACCTAGTTATGTGTTATTTCATATGATTTTGTACTCCTCTTTCTTCCTTTTCAAGAGAATGTTTTATTATCCCATTACGACATGTAATTTTTAAAAAGATATTTTGAAAAGTCAAACCACCGGTTATTGATAATAATTTCAATATGGTAGGATGTAATTTATTAATTTGGGGAGAATATAATGTCACAAGAATTTAAAAATAATAAATATGTTCTATTGGATAAAAAAATATGTAGCACTAAGTGTAATTGAACCAGAAAATATTATTACATGACTTTTATAACCTAGAAGTTAAATTGGAATGTATGAATATAAATAAATATTTATTTATAAAGATATATAAAGGTTATAATCAATAAAATTTTATTTATTAATACATAGTAAGTAGGAACTCATTTTTTAGTACATTCATTTTATTATTATAAAAAAGTTTCCTTTAAAAATGGTTTATATTGTTTTTTTGAGTACCTATAATAAATAATTTTTTAAAATTTTAAAAAAATTTATTTTAGGAAATAAATATTAAATTTAAATCCAAATATCAATATTATCATTATTTTATATTGTTCTATTTATTTGAAAATATTTATTTTTAATTGAATATTGAAAAATACATTTTTTATTGAAAATTGTAATTTATTTTAAAGAATTTTAAAACTGAAATTATAATTTTTTTAAACGTTTTAAAAATTAATTAGTTCAATTTTATTTAAAATAATAAATTTAAATTTTTTAGAAAAATATAATTCTTGAATTTAGTATAAAAACATTTTGTATTTAAAAGAGAAATTTTTATAAGAAAACGTTTTTCGTTACATTTTCTAGTTTGATTTTAATTTTAATTTAAATGTATATTTGCATTTAATTTTGTAAAAATGGTCCCATATTTGAAATTAGTGGGAATATATTTTTTAAATAGGTTCTTTTAATTTTTGTTCAATATGAATAGTAACCATATTAATTTTTATTACCATGTTAAAGGGTAAATCGAGTAATTAAAGATAAACATTAAAATGATAAGGATTATGAAATGACCCAATCACTTGTCATAGTTTTTCAGTTGATTAAATTTATTCAATACACATTCAATATTATGTTACATGGCCTTTTTATCATTTGTATGTATTTATATACTTTATTATGTTTTATTTAAATATAAGAAAAAAATTACACACTCTAGTATTTAATAACTATAATATTTTTAATAGGGTAATAACTAGAGGATATGTTAATTTGAAAAAATGTTTTTTAAAATTAAAATGTTTATATTCATCATAGTAATTTATTTTTTGTTTTTAGTAATGAAATAATTACCATAAATTTATACACAACACGGACGTAGTAATTCGTCAATTAATGGAAATCTCAAATAAATGATATTAAAAATATCAAAATATGTGCAATTAAATGTAAATAATATGATCAATGAATTTTATAGAATAAAATGAAATTTTAGAGATATAATAAATTATTTTTATCTAATTTTAATCATTTTATATATTTTATTAGAGCCAATGTAATGAATAGTTAAAAATAAGCATTAATGATTTTTTTATAAGAAATAATATTTTATTAAATTATATAAAATTACAAAAAAAACTTATATTTGTCCAATTTATTTTAGAATGTCTTATAATATCATCCATTTTACATATATTGGTCTTTCATCCAATAAGAGTATCTGTAAAGACCATGAGAGTGCTAAAAAATGTTGTTTGTCAGGGAATGTTTGCATTAGGTAAATGAAGTGTTAAAACCATAAGATCAGGGTATAAAACTAATCAAAACATTCATAATTTTTACTAGAGAAATTTAATTCACCCTATATCAACTTATTCTAAAAATATAGTTATTTAATGGAATATTTTCAATGAAAAAGTCTTATATATATTAAATTTAATGAAAGTAGAAAAATGTCAATATATTTGTTTTTAATATATATATTTTTTCCACATAGGGAAAACCCAAGAAATTAATGAATATAAGTGTATATATTGAGATTAGTAAAATTATTTTCACTATATAAATTTTTTTATAATTTTTATTAAATATATAATAACAATAATTTCTTATGAAATGTTGATGAAATATTTTATAAATTACTAAAAATATAACAAAATATATCATGAATATTTAAATAAATATAATTTGAGTGATTTAATATGTAAAATAAATTTAATATTTTAATATTACATATTTTCTTTTTGAATTATTATATTCTAATTTAAACAATGTCTTTATATCTTTTAAGTTAAATGTGGTGAATAATGCCTACATTGACAATAATGGAATTTTATGAGAATATTGTTTTAAAAAATTACTTATAAATAACAAAAAACATTTAAAAAGAAAAAATGGGTAATATATCGTAATAAATTTTATCAATTTCCTAATTTTTTCATTTGGATCCATTTTGAGTTAGAATAAATAATTATAATTTAATATTTATGATAAATTTCAGAAGTACCCCTGTAACACCCCAGGTAAATAAAGAATATGACATTTTTATATTTATCTATATTTGTGAATAAAATATTAATATTACTTTAAAGGAGATTCTATTCTCGATGGCGTACCTGATACGCAACAACGAGTTTTTTTGGGAATCTTACGTTGCACTCTAATAATAAAATAATATTATTTTAAATGGTAGTTAATGCCTAGCCGTTGTAATGGAGGTAATGAATAGAACTAACTAAAAAATGATTATATATGTTTGTCAAATATTTTTACTCTTTACAATAAATGATAGAATATTAAAAATGCGAATGAATCCAATTTTAATCGTAGACAGTCTAATATTCTTTAAAAGGTCGATTAACCGCCTTTTGATGGAGAACCTCTTTTAAATCCACTTTTTGACAATTTTATGTGTTATATTTGACAAAATAAAATTATTCTTTATAATCGGGACATCAAAATTAACTTTGTGTAAATTTTTTGTATTTTTCCGAAAAAGTTCAATTTTTAATGAATAGTGAAAAATGTTGTATTTTAATTCAAAACCTCTTTTTAATATAATTTATTCATATGATTAGAATATATTTTTAATTGGTTTTAAAGTGTAAATAGAATATATTTTTACCATTTAATCCAATGGTGGTCATTGTAATTAATATCACTTTATGATTGGACGTAAACGAGTGTCAATCTTTTGAAAGATATTTTTTCATAAAAACACGCTATTTATTTTAACAACAGGATTTAATTATAAAATTAATTAATGCAACTTCTATGTTATGAATTTAGTAAAATAGACATCATTTTCGAATTCAGAATATCAAATATAGCTTAGGGTTAATTTTTTGTATTTTTCTGAAAAACATCAATTTTTGATGAATAGTGAAACCACAAAGTGGTGGTTACAAAATTTGATTTTTCGTATAAATGGGACTTTACCACTTCTTTGATTTGAATTTCAAAAATCTAATTTTAATTATTTTAATGTTTAAGTAAAATTTGGTTCAATGGGTTGAAAATAATTTTTAATGAAAAGTAACTTTTATGTTTTATTAATCGCGATTAAAGGTAATTAGTGTGATTTAAGGTAAAAATGATATTATAATAAAATGAAAATATCTTTACACTTGTCCTAACCCTATTGGATGAGTTATGGCCGACCAATACAACCCATGGGTCGATTCGTGGTACCCCATGGAGCCACTTGGGTTTGATAATGACCTTTATGCCTTTTATTTAAAGTTAAAATAAAAATGTGACAAACATGATTTGTTTTACTAAAACAATTTTTACATGTGGTTATACAAGTCAGAATTTTGACTATAAATAGTCATTGGAAAGATAAAATATTTCATACATCATATTATTTTATTTTATAATTTTTAGTCATTAAATAAATTAAATTTTCTATAACATCATGATGATACAATGATGACCTCATTATTTAACGATTTAAATAAAATGGAAAGATAATGCAACATCTAGGACCTAAAAATGTCAAAAACCTATTGGATGGGTGGATGTCGAACCCTTATCACCTTATCCTCGAAAAACATCAATGTGGGACCATTAAAATTCGAAAACCATTTGAAAATAAAATAGCATTTTATACTTTTCCAAGAGTGCCCCTCCTCTCCTCTTATAAAAGGACCCCACCTCTACCACCTTATCCACACCTCTCAAGCCTTTGGATCGGCCATGCTCTGATCATTTTGTCTCTCCACATACCTTTACTCATCCTAGAAGCCTTAACTTAGGCAGGAAGCTCTTGAAGAAACCCTTTTGGTTCAAACCAAAGGGAGATACCCTATTTTAAGGTAACGTCTTCACTTGTGCTCTTTTGTTTTATTTTGCTTCTCCAACCCCCTCAACTATTTTTATTCATTTAATTTGTAACAACTCCAGTATCTTTAATATACTAGGATGTTTTTATAATAATTATTCGAGCTACACTTACAGACACCATCATCTAATGGTTAAAGAACATACTATTTCTGTGGATGGCTAATTTCTACCTCACGAAACGATGATTGTTCAACACTCATATAACACCTTCAAAGGTGGCCATTAATATGTCACTATGTTTATATATGATATATAGTATTTATATGTTTTACTTAAGCTTCTTTATTTTTCATTTTTGGCATACCTTTATGGCTTCTATTATGGGTATACACGATATCTTCATTTTAGTAAGTTCGGACTACCGCCCCTCAAAGTGATTTGATTCGGTAATGCCATATGTGGGATGTATAAAGGATGGATTTAAAGTTATTATATATGATGTTATACTAGAATTATAATATACCTTTATATCATTATTTTTTTTCTTTCCATTAAAGTGTGAGATAGAAATGAAAGTAGCGTTCATGCGTACGTACGGCTTACCGTCTCCATGAACGGTGCATTTCATTTCTTATCCTCAAATATAATGTATTATTATAAGTACATATAATGGATATATATGATGTATGATACATATAAAGGATGAATATAATTCTGGAATTAAAAATATACACATGTATCATTTAGTTTTAATTCCATTAATATGACATAGAAATGAAAGTAGCGTTCATGCATACGTATGGCTTACCGTCTCCATGAACGGTGCATTTCATTTCATACCTCTAAATGATTATGTAATATTATAAATACATGTATATTCTGGATATATATTATATATATATATATCCAAATCAGGAATGTCATTCTGGATATAAATAACCTTTGACCACACGAACAACATGTAATTGTAAGAAGTCCACTTTTGACTTAAGAACCAAATATCTACAAAACAAACATTATTAACATAAATGATTACATAATGTTTATAAAATGTAAATAATTGATATAAAAGGTATAATGAACTTGAAAAAGGTTCTTAAGAAAGTAGAAATTAACTCATGTTTAGTATTCAGGACTTTAAAGAATGATCGAATCAAGTCGGACCCGAGGTAAGGGATCCTACTCGTCTCTTTCTTTTTAAGTACGCTCTTTTATGTCATTCCTTTAAAAGATCATATTTATTGTTATTGGGATGTTATTTTATATTAATCTTACTGTAATTTTTATGTTCATATGATGAGAGACCGTATTCTATCTCATCAATCCATTTTGGGAGTTTTGAGTGGCGCCTTTAGGCTGCTGAATTTTCGTAAGAGATCCAACCTCTCTCTTTCTTTTTTAGTACTCTACTTTATGTCACTTCTTTTAAGCTCCTCTTTGCTATGTTGGGGGATGTTATTTTATATTACACTTTCTATAAACTTTATGTTAATATGATGAGATTCCCTATTTGATCTCATAAATCCATTTTTGTATGTTTTTTGTGGCGCCGTTAGGCTGCAGAGTTTTCGTAAGGGATTTTTTATCTCACTTTTATTCTTGTGACATTTGTGCTACATTTGCCACTATTTTATTTGATTGGTGTATGTAATTCCCATTATTATACACTTTGTGTAGTATAATTTCATTTATGGGTATTTACATCTTCATTGTATGAACCTTCTTCCATGGGGTGTACTTTTCAAAAGTTACCCAACTCGGTAAGGGGACCTTTCACCCTTGTCTTTTTAAAAGACTTCTTTTGTTATGTTTTTTAATTCACATAATTTTATTTTGGGATATGTTCTTATATATCCTTATTTATGTAAATTTTATGTCCAAGTGATGAGATACCCTTTATCTCTCTCATCAACCCTTTTTGTCAAATTTTATGTGACGCCGTTAGACTGTCGAATTTTACCAAGGGAACTTCTTAACCCAATTTCGATTTCTTTTGGTTCAACATGTAGTTATTGAATATGTCATCCTTTGAATATGTGTGAATAAACTTTGATTGTTTTACACTTAATATCCACTTATATTGGGTGTATTTATATTTTTCACACATAATTATGAGATTGATTTATCCTTAATTTAAGGATACCATCTTTATAATAGATTTCATCTCATTTTACATTTTTTTTGACAATTCATTGTTGTCATTCACCAATTCACTCTTATATGGTGTGAATACTATCCTTTTACATATTATATCATGAATACCTTTATTCTCATGATATTATGAATCTCGAATTACATGTTATTCCGCAAATATTTGTATTCAAGAGTCACTCATTTTGTTAAAAACTCGTTAACAAAAATATCGTTTTAAATGTTTTAAAGATTCATTATTCTAAATCATTATCTTTAATGTCCATGTTTTTAAAATGGTTTTCAGTATTTATTTATATGGACATTAATGTTTTAAAATTATAATTCCATTGAAAGCTTCAAAGTGGCATGGGACACTTTGATTCAAAAATCTCCATTAAATGGTTTCTGAAAATGGATTGCTTAATTCAATATCTTTGAATTACTTATTGTGATTGAAAATAAAATTTTGTTTTTGAAATGATTATATTTTCAATATTTTATGTGTAATGATGGTACTTGGACATTTTACGGGTGGTTACGTGATAAATCATATGACGGGTGGTGCCGTGAATACCAGGACGGGTGGTTAAATTATAACCTCTAATGCATTGGTTATGGAAGTCGGCCGTATGGATATTCCATTAAGTATGTATGGAATTTGGCCGAATGGCTATTCCATTAAGTGATATGTGTGGATTTCGACCTTATGGTTATTTCACTTAAGTATTTTTATGTCCCAAGTTACCTTTATATGTTATGTGATCTTTATATGGGTTTTATGGTAATCTTTTTGTTACAGAAGGGTAAGTAATGAACTTTTATTTAGGGAAGCGTTTTTACTACTTCGAAAAGGTGAAAAGTATTACTTTGATAAAGTATACATGATTTACTTATTTTTTTGAAAAAACTAACAGTTTTCATTCTTTGTGTATCCCATACTGAGATTTTTATGCTCATCCCATGTTTTTGAAATGTTTTTCACATGACTTAACGTGGAATATAGTGAAGGATGGGATCAAGGGAATGTCATGAATCCTAAAACATGGAACTGGACATGTTTCTTTTTAAGGGTTTTTATTTTATGGAAACTTAGTAAAAGTTTCCACTTTGTAATCTTTTGAGATGTAATAGTTATGTCCTAATTCTCTAAAACTCTAAAACTAAAAAGATCCTCAATGTGAATTATTCATTTAATTCAATATTAAGTAAGGTTTAAGGCTGGGGCCTTATAGTTGGTATCAAAGGTCGGTTAAGATAACTTTAGAGGTTAGGGTATTCTCTAAGCACAAGGGACATTACCATAATGGTTAGGATTTTAGAAAGAGTCCTAGTTTTAGAAAAAGTGAATGAGGAAGTATATCTTAGTGTTTACCTTCCTCATTTTTACATGATGTTTTTGTTGATATACTCACATTTACATTTCTGTGTTTAGTGAATGGATGGATCTAGAAGGCATCAAAGTGACAATAGGTTTGAAGGAAACTGTGGTGGTTCTCTGTTTAAGAGACTGTATGAAATGGGGGTATTCAATGATGAAACTTGTGGTTGTTCTAAAACAACTATCAAGGAGTCATTATCATCCACTTGAACCTTGGTATGTTCTGTAATTCATCATGTACGAGATGAACAATCGATGTGGAAGTTCAGGTAATAATTATAAAGGTAACCATTAGTGTTTATATGATCCTTAATTTTGAGGTAATTATTGGTAATTATATGTTATGATGGAAAATGAAAGGTACGAGATAAACTTGAGGTTAAAATATGTTATGATCATTTTTGATGATTTTATCTCGTTTTGGGGAATGTTTTAAGAATTATATAGTTTTGGAAAAAGGACAACACGCAGACCGTGTGACAACCCGTCGCGTCAAGAAAAGCTGCGGGAATCAAACCCACAACCAAAGTGCAACTGGTATTTATCACCTACCACTGGACTACGTGAAGTCCCTGGTTAGTATGACTTATTCTTTTTAGTTAGGTGACTTTATGAATTAAGAGTAAGTTGATTTTGGGTTTTTATGAAAATGAATAACTTATCATGGAGGATATGTGATTAGGTTAATTACTTTTCAATATGAGAATTTAAGAGCAACTGATGTTATTTGGAGATAAAAGTTAATTTGTACCTTGGAAGACTATGTGAATAAATCCTTAAAATATTTGGGTTTCAATATTAGTTTGGTTTACTTTAACGAATTTTACGGAGAAATTGTTTATCGAATAGTCCTCGTTGAACTTTGTGTTTTGTTGGGAAAATTTTGGAGATTAAGAATAGATTTTCTTTTTATAAAGGGGTAACCTTTTCTGGATTATCTAATCTTGTACTAACCTTTTTGGTTTTGGTTTTGGTTAAAGTCTAATGACATGGGAAGTATATAGTTCTCTTTTGTGGATTAGGTGATTCTCTAGAAATTGATTATAGTACTCTTAATGTGAACAAGTCTTCCTAAATACTCATCTTTTGGAGAAAATATGAGTTTTTGTAAGGAATCTAATAAATGTTGAAAGTCAACATGATAAGTGATTATGTTTCCTTATGAATAAATTCCTCAATAAAAAGTAACTTAAAACAAAAATGTTGTCTATTAACTTTTCCTATTGGGGAATCGAATACCATTAAACCCATCACAAGTTTGTGATTTTCTTATGGTTAACTTTCTCCTAAACATGTTTTCTATTACTCTCCATCAGAACAAGCCCCTATGTTTTCTCCTATATGTCCATATTTTCCAACATGGAATCCTAGTATGGGTTAACTCAGGTGACCTCTGTACTTATCTTTCTTTATTTTAAAGTGATTTTTTTACCGACTCTTGTTCCGATGTGGGACTTTCAAGGATGTTTCCAAGCTCAATTTTAAAATTGCGAGGACGCAATTCCCAAAAGGGGGGAAGGATGTAACACCCCAGGTAAATAAAAAATATGAAATTTTTATATTTATCCATATTTGTGAATAAAATATTAATATTACTTTAAAGGGGAATCTATGCTCGATGGCGTACCCAATACACAACAATGAGTTTCTTGGGAATCTTACGTTGCACTCTAATAATAAAATAATATTATTTTAAATGGTAGTTAATGCCTAGCCGTTGTAATGGTGGGAATGAACAGAACTAACTAAAAAATGATTATATATGTTTGTCAAATATTTTTAATCTTTACAATAAATTATAGAAGATTAAAAATGCGAATAAATCTAATTTTAAGCGTAGACAGTCTAATATTCTTTAAAAGGTTGATTAACTGCCTTTTGATGGAGAACCTCTTTTAAATCCACTTTTTGAAAATTTTATGTGTTATATTTGACAAAATAAAATTCTTCTTTATAATCAAGACATCAAAATTTACTTTCTGTAAATTTTTGGTATTTTTCCGAAAAAGTTCAATTTTTAATGAATAGTGAAAAATGTGGTATTTTAATTCAAAACGTCTTTTTAATATAATTTATTTATATGATTATATTATCTTTTTAATTGGTTTTAAAGTGTAAATAGAATATATTTTTACCATTTAATCCAATGGTGGTCATTGTAATTAATATCACTTTATGATTGGACATAAACGAGTGTCTATCTTTTGAAAGATATTGTTTCATAAAAACGCACTATTTGTTTTAACAGTGGGATTTAATTATAAAATTAATTAATTCAACTTGTATGTTATAAATTTGGTAAAATAGAAATCATTTTTGAGTTCAGAATATCAAATATATCTTAGGGTTAATTTTTGGTATTTTTCTGAAAAACATCAATTTTTGATGAATAGTGAAACCACAAAGTGGTGGTTACAAAATTTGATTTTTCGTTTAAATGGGACATTACCACTTCTGTGATTTGAATTTCAGAATTAAAATTTAAATGATTTTAATGTTTAAGTAAAATTTGGTTCAATGGGATGAAAAAAAGTTTTGATGAAAAGTAACTTTTAAGTTTTATTAATCGTGATTAAAGGTAATTAGTGTGATTTAAGGTAAAAATGATATTATAATAAAATAAAAATATATTGAAACTTGTAATAACCCTATTGGATGAGTTATGGCCGACCAAGACAACCCATGTGTCTATTATTGTAACCCCATGGAGCCACTTGGGTTTGATAATGTTTTTTTATTCCTTTTATTTAAAGTTAAAATAAAAATGTCACAAAAATGATTTGTTTTACTAAAAAAAATTTTACATGTGGTTATACAAGTCATAATTTTAACTATAAATAGTCATTGGAAATATACAAATATTTCATACATCATAGTATTTTATTTTATAATTTTTAGTCATTAAATAAATTAAATTCTTTATAACATCATGATGATACAACGATGACCTCATTATTTAACGATTTAAATAAAATGGAAAGATAATGAAACATCTAGGACCTAAACTTGTCAAAAACCTATTGGATGGGTGTATTTCTAACCCTTATCACCTTATACTCGAAACACATCAACGTGGGACCATTAAAATCTGAAAACCATTTGAAAATAAAGTAACATTTTATACTTTTCCAAGAGTGCCCCTCCTCTCCGCTTATAAAAGGCCCCCACCTCTACTACCTTACCCACACATCTCAACCCTTTGGTTCGTCCAAGCTCTGATAATTATGTCTCTACAAATCCCTCTCCTCATCCTAGAAGCCTTAACATAGGCAGGAATCTCTTCAAGAAATGATTTTGGTTCAAACCAAAGGGAGTTACCCTATTTTAAGGTAACGCCTTCACTTGTGCTCTTTTGTTTTATTTTGCTTCTCCAACCCCCTCAACTCTTTTTATTCATTTATTTTGTAACAAATACAGTATATTAAATATACTAGGATGTTTTTATAATATGTATTCGAGCTACAATTACACACACCTTCATCTAATGGTTAAAGAACATACTGTTTCTGTGGATGGCGAATTTCTGCCTCACGATACGATGATTGTTCAACACTCATATAACACCTTCAAAGGTGGCCATTAATATGTCACTATGTTTATATATGATATATAGTATTTTTATGTTTTACTTAAGCTTCTGTATTTTTCATTTTTGGCATACCTTTATGGCTTCCATTATGGGTATACGCGATATCTTCATTTTAGGAAGTTCGGACTACCGCCCCCTCAAAGTGATTTGATTCGGTAATGCCATATGTGGGATGTATAAATGATGGATTTAAAGATATTATATATGATTTTATACTGTAATTATAATATACCCTTATATCATTATTGTTTTCTTTCCATTAAAGTATAAGATAGAAATGAAAGTAGTGTTCATGCGTACGTACGGCTGACCGTCTCCATGAACGGTGCATTTCATTTCTTATCCTCAAATGTAATGTACTATTATAAGTACATATAATGGATATATATGATGTATGATACGTCTAAAGGATTAATATTATTCTGGAATTAAAAATATTCACATCTCTCATTTAGTTTTAATTCCATTAATATGACATAGAAATGAAAGTAGCGTTCATGCGTACGTACGGCTTACTGTCTCCATGAACAGTGCATTTCATTTCTTACCTCTAAATTATTATGTAATATTATAAATACATGTATATGCTGGATATATATATGATATATATGATATCAAAATCAGGAATGTCATTCTGGATATAAAGAACCTTTGACCACACGAACAACATGTAATTGTAAGAAGTCCACTTTTGACTTAAGAACCAAATATCGACCAAACAAACATTATTAACTTAAATGATTACATAATGATTATAACATGTAAATAATTTATATAAAATGAATAATGAACTTTAAAAAGGTTCTTAAGAAAGTAGAAATTAACTCAGGTTTATTATTCAGGACGTTAAAGAACGATCGAGTCAAGTCGGACCCGAGGTAAGGGATCATACTCCTCTCATTCTTTTTAAATACGCTCTTTTATGTCATTCCTTTTAAAGATCATCTTTCTTGTTATTGGGATGTTATTTTATATTAATCTTACTGTATTTTTTATGTTCATATGATGAGATACCCTATTCTCTCTCATCAATCTATTTTTGGAAGTTTTGTGTGGTGCCGTTAGGCTGCCGAATTTTCGTAAGAGATCTAACCTCTCTCTTTCTTTTTAAGTTCTCTCTTTTATGTCAATTCTTTTATGATCCTATTTGTTATGTTGGGGGATGTTCTTTTATATTAATCTTTCTATAAACTTTATGTTCATATGATGACATACCCTATTTGATCTCATCAATCAATTTTTGTAAGTTTTATGTGGCGTCGTTAGGCTGCCGAGTTTTCGTAAGGGATTTTCATCTCACTTTTATTCTCGTGACATTTGTGCTACATTTGCCACTATTTCCTTTGAGTGGTGTATGTACTGCCCATTATTATACAATCTGTGTAGTATAATGTCATTTATGGGTATTTACATCTTCATTGTATGACCCTTCTTCCATGGGGTGTACTTTTCAAAAGTTACCTAACTCGGTAAGGGGACCTTTCACCCTCCTCTTTTTAAAAGACTTCTTTTGTTATGTTTTTTAATTCACATACTATTATGTTGAGATATGTTCTTATATATCCTTATTTATGTAAATTTTATATCCATGTGATGAGATACCCTTTATCTCTCTCATCAACCCTTTTTGTAAAATTTTATGTGATGCCGTTAGGCTGTCGAATTTTACCAAGGGAACTTCTTAACCCAATTTTGATTTCATTGGGTTCAACATGTAGTTATTGAATATGTCATCCTTTGAATATGTGTGAATAACATTTGATTGTTTTACACTTAATATCCACTTATATTGGGTGTATTTATATTTTTCACACATAATTATGAGATTGATTTATCCTTAATTTAAGGATACCTTCTTTATAATGGATTTCATTTCATTTTACATTTCTTTTGAGACATCATTGTTGTCATGCACCAATTCACCCTTATATGGTGTGCATAATGTCCTTTGACATATTATATCATGAATCCCTTTATTCTCATGATATTATGAAGCTCGGATTATATGTTGTTCCCCAATTATTTGTATTCAAGAGTCTCTAATTTTGTAAAAAACTCTTTAACAAAAATATTGTTTTAAATGTTTTAAAGATTCATTATTCTAAATATTTATCTTTAATGTCCATGTTTTCAAAATAGTTTTCAGTATTTATTTATATTGAAATTAATGTTTTAAAATTATAATTCCATTAAAATCTCCAAAGTGGTATGGGACACTTTGATTCAAAAATCTCTTTTTAATGGTTTCTGAAAATGGACTGCTTAATTCAATATCTTTGAATTGCTTATTGTGATTGAAAATGAAGTGTTGTTATTGAAATGATTATATTTTCAATATTTTATGTGTAATGTTGGTACTTGGACATTTTATGGGTGGTTACATGATAAACCATATGACGGGTGGTGCCGTGAATCTCAGGACGGGTGGTTACATTATAACCTCCAATGCATTGGGTATGGAAGTCGGCCGTATGGCTATTCCATTAAGTATGTATGGAAGTTGGAAGAATGGATATTCCATTAAGTGATATGTGTGGAATTCGACCTTATGGTTATTCCAATTAAGTATGTTTATGTCCCAAGTTACCTTTAAATGTTATGTGATCTCCATATGGGTTTTATGGTAATCTTTTTGTTACAGAAGGGTAAGTAATGAACTTTTATTCAGTGAAGAGTTTTTACTACTTCAAAAAGGTTAAAAGTATTACTTTGATAAAGTATACATGGTTTACTTGTTGTTTTGAAAAAACTAACAGTTTTCATTCTTTTTTAATCCCATACAGAGCTTTTTATGAACATCCCAAGTTTTTGAAATGTTTTTCACAGGACTTAACGTGGAATATGGTCAAGGATGGGATCAAGGGAAAGTCATGAAACCTAAAACATGGAACTGGACATGTTTTTTTTAAATATTTTTTATTTTATGGAAACTTAGTAAAAGTTTCTACTTTGTAATCTTTTTAGATGTAATAGTTCTGTCCTAATTCTCTAAAACTCTAAACCTGAAAAGATCCTCATTATGAATTATTCATTTAATTCAATATTAAGTAAGGTTTAAGGCCGGGGCCTTATAACCCCTCACCTCAATTATAAATGGGAATCCCCTCCTAGAATTATTTAAATCATTTGGGGAATTATAAATTGACAATAATATTAATATTTACCTTCTATACATCTCTATCCACATTCTAGATGTTCTTTTGTTCCCAAAATTCCAACTCTAGAGCCCTTTTATGGGGATCTAATGGAGCTGTTTCAATAAAGTGCTAATCACCCTAACCGATCACTTTCATTTTCTAATGTTATTTAACACATACAAATAAATTATAATAATCATAAATTAATAAATTAATCACTCTAAATATACTTTAATTTTATTATGTTTATTAGAATACCATTATACACCCTCTTTCCTATCAAATGAATAGTGAATTTATCACTCATGCGTACATATGACATACCATCTCCACGAAGCGATAAAATTCATTTATAATCATGATCATATATGGATGGATATTATGATGGGTTTAATATTTATATATTATATTTATGAAATAATGATAATCATTTTAGGATAATGTCATGTCTACCTTCTTACCTTCTATTCTATTGGAAAACAATAATGTTGATTGTGCGTACGTGTGGACTAACACCTCCGAGAATTGATGTGATTTTTTCAGTTACAGTTTACATGGGTTGTAATGAGTAATAATTTTTGGAATATATATGATATAATAATAATCCTTGAATTTTTAATTATTATTTACCGTTGTTATTTTCCATCCATTGAAAAATAAAAACAAAATTCATGCATATGAATGCCCTACCGTCTCCATGAATGGTGTAATTAATTTTTTTATATAAATTTTATGAATGAATCAAAATACGGTTATAATTAATATATATGATATTTATATTATGATTGATATTATGGATCCAGTCAAACCATGATAATTTCACAAGGACCGAAACAATTGAACAAAAATTTTTATGATAAATGAAATAGTTGACACTGAGAAATAATAAAATAAATAAGGAATTAATGTTAAAAGGGGGGGTAAAAATGATATAAAGTGATCATATATGTTGTAATAATTATTAAAATTAATCATTTATAGAATTATAATAAATCTAAAATTGTTTTATTGGGGTTTAGAGTATTTTCAATTAAAAGTGAACTCGATGTAAGTGATTTTCATATCAATTTTATTTTTGTGGGATAAATGTCATATTCACTACATACTTATATTTTGTGGTGTATATATTTCACATGAATGTATTTTATTATTATAATTAGAAATTTTATGAGAATATACATTCCCATTTAAGGATCGTTCATATATAGGAATTAAGATTCAATATTTATCAATGTTTTAAGGGTTTTACTTCACAATCTCGTCAATAATTTCTATTTTTTATGTTTAAGTCTCCATTTGGATAATTAAATAGACATTCTCTTCCATGTACCTGTTTTCTAAATTTTATTAATTAAAACATTAAAAATTATCAAATTATTATATAATTTCATTCTAACCCATGTATTATTTTATAAAAAATGTTTTAAAAGAATTATTTTTGTCATTTTATGAATGAGGTATGTTTTGAATTTGTGAAATAATATTTTTTAACATGTTATGAATGAATGGATTTTTCCTCAATAATTAAAAATATTTTTACTTAATATTAATAAAATTTTTAAATGTTTATTTTCAATTTAAAAATTTTCCTTTATAAGTGAACATATTTTTAAAAGAAAAAGTGATTTTAAAATGGAAAGGTTATTTTACTCAAGAATTATTCCAAGTGATAATTCAAAATAATTTTCCTTCTAATATGGAATAATTTTATCTTACATATTCATCATTAGGATATGATCTAAGGATTATATCATTATTCTTTATCATGATTATTTACTATTATAATAAAATGTTGAAATGTTTATGAAACCAATTTCGTTTCATGTGTCTTGAAATGATGAAGGATAAATGATCATTTGTAACACATATGTTTGATTTTCATTATGTTATAGAGGTACCTATATATCACTCCAGTTAATTGGGTAAATTATTATATCTCATAAGCCAATTATGAGAAACAATTCAGTGTGCTTGATCCATTATGGGAACTAGTTGAAATGCTTGATCTGTTATGGGAAACAAGTCGATGCGTTTGATCCGCTAAGGGAAACATGTGTTATTTCATTATCTAATATTATTTGAAGTTACCCTTGACATAGAAATGGATTTCATACTTGTGATGATACCACACACATTTATGACATCAAATTATAGGTGATGATTGTGTTATGACGACTTATCATTCCTATGATTATTGTCTTTTGAAATGATAATGTTTTATATTGTAACTCATGATTATGAACTTTATCAGATCAGGAATGATCATTTTAATTTATAGTCATGATATTATACACTTATGATTAGCTTATAATTTTATATTATCATCGATTTATATCTTCAATGCTTACCCTTATTATGATTCAGATCTCACCCTTTTTATTAATAATTTTCCCCAAGTTATGAAGAATGATTCTAAACGAACTATTTCTAGGAAGTATTTATATTTAATGAATTTTATGTCTATTTTTGAAAACATAGTCAGGAATATAAAAAGTTGGGTATAGTGTGACATGATGTTGATCATCATGAAACAATTGTTTATGAACCTCAGTTGATACAATTTATCCTAATTCAATAATACTATGTACCAAAGTGGTCCTAGGGTATACAAGTAATCTAATATTACATTTTGATTTTGTATGCTTTGGATGGAAAAAATCGCTCACATTTATTAGTATTAAAGAAAGAGATGTAATGTTTATGTTTTAAGCACTAGATCCAAGAGTGTGTTTCTTGAGTTATTACACTAATAGCATGACCGAGTTCTTTTGAGAGGTGGTTGGGGGCCAAAGACAATATAACTCTTATGATTTTGATTTTTTTTGATAAATTTCACATAAAAATGTTATTTTACTAACCAATGTTTTAAATTTATATAATATAATATAATTATTTTATTTATTACATAATTTTTATTAGAATTAAATTATTTATTTGCTATTGTAATGTGCTATAATTTTAGCAGCACATAGTAGTATTATAGAGTCTGTTAGTGCTATTTTTAGTTCAAATAAAACGGTCCCCATTAAATAAGCAATCAAAAAACCAAAAATATTTTAGAACTGATGAAGGGGTGTTATAGTGCTGATAAATTGGGGATATATAATAATAAATTGTTTTTCGTTTTCTGTTGTCTCAACTATGATATTTGCAATCAATATTTTTCAAAATGTTAAAAATGAATCATAATGAATGGATTCTGTGAACCTTTACCCAACCACCCAATGATAATCTCTATGTCTTTTCCTTGTTAAAATCATCCCCTTTTACCATATATAACCTCTCTCCCACACTTAATTCATTTAATATCACAAAAAACACTAAGATTATTATAAAAAGGGAAAAGTGTACATGTAATTCTCTACTTTATATCATATAATTTGAGGATTCTACTCAATTAAAATAAGAATAAAAATATATAAGGTGAGTCTATAGTATATAAGGGATAAAATTATAAAAATCTCAATAATTTTAATGTAATTTTTTATTTCATGGATTTGATAAAATGTAATGAATGTTATATTTGAAAGCATTCCCTCATAAAACCTTAGAGAAATTGGTATTAGAAATATAATGAAAAATTAGGATTAAAACTATCTCTATAATGGGAAACATAATAATTGGGAAAATAACTCATGAAATGTCTAGTAATGAAGAACTAATACACACAAATTTCAGAAATTCAAATAACATAAGAAGTGAATGGGAATTTCATCTACATGAATTAACCAACCTCCTCAAATCAAGATTCATCAAATTAATACCGATGTTATTTTCTATAATCATCCACCCCCAACATATTACTTATTCACATTTATTTAACATGATTTATAAAACATATAATAATGGGATTCCTAGTAATTTTTAATCGAAAGATAAAAATTTAGTAGGAATATAATTGGGGAATCTAATTTTTATTTGAAAAAACGTTTAAAAAATATATTGATGTAAAAGATAATGAATTAAAAGTAAAAATCCCATTTCCTCATGAAGCTCATTATTCTCCATTATTTTATGTTCCTTGATCACTATGAAACTATTAAGGAAAACATGTAATTAGAATTACAATTTCAAAGTATTTAATGTAGAAATTTGATTTTCTTGTACATGGATATTAAATCTTTTTAGATGAATATTAATTACATTGAAATATTTTTTATTATGATTATAAAATTTTAGTTCATTTGGAATCTTGGAACACAATATTCTTAATTCATTAAATATCATCAATGTTTCCAAAAAATAACTTCCCCTTTAGTACTTATAATTAAAAAAAATTATTCATATCATGGGGAAAAGAAACAAATGAAAGAGTGATATTAGTTTCTCAGTAAGTGTAATCAAGAGAGATGCATAAGAATAACATGAGAATATGGGTACGATAAATGGACATAACATTTGAAAACCATACACCACATATAAATGATTATAATTTAGAGTAATAACAAAAATATTTGTAGTTCATAAGACATTAATCATAAGATAATCATATAAAATGATTCATGATAGAATAACATTAGAAAAAAAACATATTTTCTGGCATACACATAAGCATAGAAAATCATTTCCACATTAGTCAAGGCACATTTACAAGGATATCATAATGAAATGGGTTAACTCCCTAAACCATCATAATAATAAAGGATCACTCCAAATACTTTCATAGTTGAAAAATTCACTTAAAGAATTAGGTTGTCTCTCCATTCTATCCATATCTTACTGAACAATTCTCACCCCCCAATATAGTCTTTTAATTTTTAATCAAGTTCACACTATGTATTAGCACTATCTTTTTGAACTGGGTTTACTCCTTATTCCAGTTTTGTATTACTAAATCAGTTTCACTCTTCTTTCCAGTCTCTTATTACTGAACCAGTTTGACACCCCAATCATATATTGTTTATCTCTTAAGATAAATATATATTTTTAATTAATTATAGATAATTATTGTTCATAACTGTATTTTGTTATAACATAACCACTATCCATATTTATAACATAATAACCATAATATAGTTATGATTATACATTTATATTTGACAAGATCATAGATTATTCTTCATATGATAACTCTTGAAATCAAAATTTTATTATGAACATTTAATCATATCATAACCTGTAGAAAAAGAAAGGTTTTATAACCATTTAATCTTTTAATCATAGCATAACCAAAGAAAATAAGCATATTTTCTAAATGTTCTGTCATGTTATATCACATGTATAAGAAATGGGTTTCATAAATATAATTTCATCATAATTATAAACCATCTAGAGAAATAATAAAAATGATGTCCTTGATTAGTATGCCTAATAAATCATAAAGAATATCAAAGAATGATATTTATATGGAGAAGGATTTTGATAGATTACTTGGAACATTTCTTTATGAAAATAACCTTTCTTTTAAAATCAATTTAAATAAATAAAATATTTTCAAATTATATTTCATTGTAAATATCACTGAATACATATGAAATAATATTTTAAAAATAATTTAAAACATATCTTGAGTAAAATATCATTTCTTTTTTAAAAAACACTTTTTAAAACATAAATTTTTTGAAAATTTGTTTTATTGACAATAAACATGGAATATTATAAAGGATACTTCAAGTAAAGTAACTTTAATGATGACAATATATTTTTAGGATGTACATGTTAAAATAATGATAAATTTCACATTTTCAGTAAAATAAAAATGGGAATATGTTTTAAAAAATACATAAAGATTGATTTTAAAACATTTTTTAAAAGTTTAAACTTGGGTAAAAATTCGATAATAAATCCTTTAAAATAAATTTTGAAATTTATTTTAAAACATTTTTACAAAACATTATTTTCGAATAAAAGGGGTTTTCGACGAGTGATATGATTTATATTAAAAACATATTTTTTGAACTCTTGGGTAAATAGAAAGTGGAAAATGAAAGGAAAACATGTATTATGTTAGAATAAATAACAAAGACTAAAATTCATGATAATTATTGAGAGGTAGATCATGAGATATAAAATTTGGATACTTAGTCATAATCAATCTCAATAAATGCAATGATTGTAAAATAAAACCCTTATTAATTTGGTAACCTTGAATCATAAGCCCAATTATGTAAATAACATAAAATGGAACATAAAATATCACACATGTAAATAAATTAATGATATTACATTCCAAATGGGATATATATAAACCTTGTGAATTAATACACGCCCATAAATAACATTTTTTTTCAATGAAGACATATTGATATAAAAATCATTTTGTTAACATTTAAACCATAAACACAATGAAAGATATATCCATAAATGAAAATTTAAACCAAAAATTTATTAGTAGGATAATCACAATATAAATTTATTTTAATTATTTACTCAACATATAATAAATAATTGGTAAATATGACATGTTTCTTAAAAAATTAAAAAGTGATACTGAAATCCCTTACATTAAGTCTTGAATTCCTTCTCACTTATTCAAACATCTTGTATTGTGAATATAAGCTAATTATACAATTATTAAATGAAAATAATTATATATATCACACCATATATGATTTAATTATGTTATATAATTACCCATTTATTATCAATTTTGTGTTAAAGTGGCATTTTGGGTAATAACTGCTTTGTTTTTCATATATGCTTTGACATGTTATTTTCATTAATTTTACTTTTAAAATAGTTAAATAACTTTATAGTAAGGATAGTCACATAGTTATAATATATATACATCAAATATAATTTTAATTCCAACCATTAATTTTTTTCATAAATTAAGTATGTTACGATCATGGAGACAGTAGGTCGTACAAACGCATGAGTAACGTTTTCAATTTTCAGAGTACATTATGGAAACAATGCAGGTAAAATATTAATATGAATGAATGAATATAATATCATAAAAAAATATTATTTATATAAGTATATTTATAAATATCATACATGTGGTGTGTTGACGGAAGGATAGTAACATCACTTCGTGAAGGAAGTGGTCCATACAAACTCAAGCGGTGTTATAATATTTCATTTAGTGAAATGGTAAGTAAGAAAATGGTATATATTATATTTTTAGATTGATAAATATTTCATTAATATCATTATTATTCCATTTATACTACATATAACCATTAACGTTTACCTTACCACCTTAAATGTAAAGAACGAATGAATTACATTGATTCGTGAGGCGATAGTTTGTCGTGCACACGAGTGTCGCTATCATATTTCCCAAATAAGTAAGGAATAATGTTTATGTGAAATATAATAATTATATAATCATAATAATATCATAAAAATCATATATAATTAATAAATACATCATTATGTCTAGCCGTTATAGGTTTAATGGAAAAACAAACCACATCGGTTCGCCTGGCTGTATACCACCGTACACACAAACAAGGATTTCATAACCCATTTGATAGAATTTGATAATTTTATAGGTAATTAAAATATTATAATAACATCCCATTATATTAATTTTACTTTTATTATTATATCATCATATTTTAAAAATAGTTGATGGAGGTGGATAAGGAAATAAAATAAAGACGCTATTTTGAGAACATTACCTTTTCTTAGGGTATCCCCCTTAAGTTTTCAATAATTCCTTAAAATGTTAAAATTATGTCCTAAATAAGGATTATAAAATGATAGGATGTAATGTGGGATGTGATTTGGGTAGGTATTTTCTGAACAAAAGTGGTTTAAATGATTTAAGAATAAAAGAGATGGGTGACCTTTTATATGTAGGGGAGAGGACACATATGATATTTTTTAAAACAAATAAGTAATGTCATTTTTTTCATATTTCCGAAGGGTAAAAATCATAACACTATATAAAGTTACACATTTAATGGTAGAAACATGTATAGTAAATTGTTTTTAGACCAGTGAATATGTTAAACCAATTTTTCCTTAAACACGGTAATTAAATTGTAGTATATTCACTACTCATTTGGGTAAAAGTTTAGGATTTTATTATTAGAAATTATGAATTCTTATTATAAAAAATATTGAATACATTTTTAAAAATTCATTTAACATAAATGGAAAAAAATAAATTTTAAAATAAATCATGCAAGGGAAATTAGAATGTGGGGGTTTAAAGAGAAAAATCTCAAAAGTATGAATGTTTTATACAAAAATTAAATATGAAACAAATTTAAAAAACGTAAATTGGATTAATTGATATGAAATTTAACTAATTATCCATTAATATAAATAGAATACATAATTTAAAAATAATATATAATTTTAAATTAATGGAATTTTTTTATTGAAACTCAGTATATTTAACTATTCATCAAAAAATAAATCATTTCAAAACAATCCTACAAATTCACCCTAAGATAATTTTGACATTATAACTTTAAAAATTAAGTTTATTTTATAAAATTAATTATTTAAATCTTTCCAAAAAATATATTTTTTATAAGTTCATTAAAAGGAGAAAAAACACTTTTTAGAACTATATGATTTTTAATCATAAAATTATATTTATTCTTATTTATTATCTAGAAAACATATAATATGACTCTCAAAATATTTTTTGAATATCATATATATTTTTATATATCATAAAAATGATTAAACAAAAGTGATTTGGATAATTTATTTATATAAGACACACATTTATTAATAAAATCCTTTTTAGTGAAATATTTCTATTTATTTTTACAGGGATTTTATTTTCATTTAAAAATAATTTGTCCCCAAATAATTAATTTTATATACATGTATAAACCATATTTTCAAAATCAATTTAATCTTATTTTTAACCTCTATTTAAACATCAAGGTTAAAAATATAATAATACAATTTTAAAAATAATCCATCTTTTATTTTAACACAGTGTTATCTGTAACTCAAGATAAATTTTGAGTTGTGTGTAAAGAAAACTATATAAAATAATAAATTATTTTTAAAAAAAGAATAGTTTTTTTAAAAATCTATGTGGAGTAAATTATATCCCCATTAAATTTAATTTCTCCCCCAATATTTTTCTTCATCATCAATGATTTAATAGTTGAAAATTTCATCATAGAAACCCACATAGTAGAGAAATTTAATGAAACACCCTTTGAAAAAGATAATGGTATGTGTATTAGTCTTAAGGAATAAAACCTAATAGGCTTCAAAATGGGATTACATAAGGGCAAAGTGAATATTTAGCCATGGAAGAAAATCGTAAATAATTATATAATGTGAAAAAAGGCCACTGACCAAAAGAAAGGTGGTAATCAAGATAAATTTAATGACCACAAGACCATAAACCTTAAATGTGTGAAAAAAATCATTAATATAAACAAAAAATATTATAAAAATACCACATTTCATTTCAGGATAATTTTCCTAACATTAAAGAATTCCCATGAGAATATTTACTTATTGGATTTCATTCCATTTCTTAAGAAAAATCTCACCCATTGGTTAAAAAATAATAAATTCACACTACAACTCTTAATCCATGATAAGATAGTGAATTTGTTATTCGTGATGAACTAATGTATCATATGATCCATTAATATAATGATAAATAATGTATTCTTTCTTTTGTTGTCATCACAAGAAAATAGTTAACAAGAGTTATCTAATATGGATAAATAATTATATGGTGAAGTAATATGTTAATCCTTAAAACCACATCCCAAATTAAACATAAAAATTTCAATAAATGGTTAACCTTATTAACCATAAAAAATAATGAAATATAAAAAACATTAGATAAGTTCCAAAAATTTATAAAATAAACTTATCATTAATCTAACATACACCATAAAGTGGCTCTTTATTTTCCCAAAAAAATGTGAATACCTTTATAATGTATTCTATAGAAACATGGTAATAGCCTAAATTACCATAAAACCATATGGAAACAATACGTGGTTGTTTTTTCCTTGAATAAAACCAAATATTATTGAATATATTCCATTGTTTGAATAATATTATAGACTCAATCAATGTTAAAATAAAACAATTTTTGAAAAAATATTTTATCAATTCTGTGTTCATCAATACTATACAATTTTCTTCATTCATATAAAAAAATCTCTTCTTCCAAGATAAAATCTATTCTATAAACATAGTGAAAATATTAACTGTTTCCTTTCCAAAATTATGTGTATTCCAAAAAATACAACCTTTACATAAAATTGATATTCTTGGTCATCAGTACCAATCAATGTATTCTTTAAAATCAATAAAGAAAATCTTATATTAAACTATTATTATATATTAGATAATTCATTAATTCCAATACATAAAGACTTAAATTTTCCACCTCAAACTTAAGATAGTAACTTGGATTTCTAATATTATTAAATAATAACTATTTTATTTCACGCATAATTTATAGTACCTCTATTTTGATTAGTGTCAACATTACTCACAAAATTTTATGGATATTATTCATAAGATTCACCACTTGGTCATTGATTTCTATAATGCACAACGTTTCCACATTTAAAGAATTCAATAGTTGATGATGTCATAGGGTGACCAATATTCTCATATATTACATTAACAGAAATTTTAATTTCCTAATTAAAGTTACATCCTTTACATATCTCTTTTTCACAATCATAATATATTCTTATTCCTCTAAGATATTCACTTTGGTTCTTCTTTCCACATTCTCAACAAATAGAAAATTGAGTCTTATTTTATTCATTTACCATAACACAAAATCATAGCTACCATTTTCCTTATTTTCTTTGGTGAGCCTGATATTTGGTTAAGGTACATGTTGTTAGTCATGTTCTATAAAAACTAATTAGGAATAATCACATCATAATGTACTCTAGTCATGATAATAATGATTTAAGGGTTTTATTTCTTAATGTGATCAATATTCATGATTCTTTATATTTAAATATTCATTATGATAATTACTTGGAATTATTATTCTATATACATGTTTTCAAAAAATTCATTCAATAAAATATTTCCTCTTATATAATTATTATTTAATGTCATTTTTACGAAGGATTGATTTTTTATAAAATGTGTTAATTTTTTTTTTCATTCTATGAACATGGTATGTTTTGAATTTGTGAAATAATGTTTATAAATTCTACAACTTGAAGTGATTTTACCTAAGTCATTATAAACTTTTTCATTTAATATTACATTAAATGTTTTCATGTTTCTTTCCAAAGAAAAAATATTCCTTCATATGTGGAAATCATATTTAAAAGATAAAGTGATTCAAATTTGAAGGGTTATTTTCCTGCAGAAATATTCCAAGCAATATTTGAAAATAATTTTCCATCTATGATGACATATGTTTATGTTACATTTTCATTAATTGGATATTATAAATGGATAATGTCTTTATTACTTTACTAGATTGTTTATGATAATAATGAAATGATTTTTTTCATAAAACCCATTTATTTTAATGAGTCTTGAAATGCTGAATGATTTATGATAATGTAGCATTCATATGTATGATTTTAATTTTTTTGGGAGGAACCTTTATATCACTCCAATTCATTGGGAAACGTTGTATATCTAAAGTGATAATTAAGGGAAAGAATTTGATGTGCTTGGTCAGTTATGGGAAACATGTTGAAGTGTTTGATCTACTAATGGAATTTGGTATTGGTATCTATTCTTATAGTATTGTATTTATCCTTTACATATGAAATATTTTTTATACTTATGATGATACCACAGACATTTAATACGTGAATTATTGTTCATGATTGAGTTTTGATGATATCTCATTCTTATGATTCTTATATTTTGAAATGATAATGTTTTTTTACCATAACTCATGTTTATGACCATTAAATATTTGGTATGAACATTTAAATTTATGGTCATTATCATATACAATTATTGTTATCTTATATTTTCATATGATCCTCAATTTATATCTTCAATTCTTACTCTTACTGAGCATCTGATCTCAAAAAAAAATCTGTTTAAATATCCCTAGTTTATGATGAATTATCCTAAATTAATTGTGTTTAGAGAGGATTGAAATTTAATTAATTTTATTGTATTTTTTGACGACTTAACCTGGAATATGAAAAAGTTATGTATAGTTTGAGATTATTTTGATCTATATGAATGAATTCTTTATGAACCCATGTTTCTAATATTTACTCTAAATCTCTAAAAATATAAACCCAAATAGAACTTCTATATTTATGTAATCCAATATTTTCTTTTAATTTTGTATGTTTTTATAGGAAAAAATTGGGTCACATTTATCAGGATTAAATAAAGAAATGTAAGGATTGTGTTTTAAGAAACATATATAAAAGTTTGGGTCATGAGTTTATACACTAATAGCTTGACTAGGTTATTTTGAGAGGGGTTCATGGAAACGGAAAATGAACACATATGATTTTGAATATTTTTAATAAATCATAAATACTAATGTTATATTACTAAACAATATTAGAAATGTCTATATCACAATTCATTTAATTAAATTTTCATATAAAATTTATTTAAATTAATTTTATTATTTTTGGTTGTAGTGTGCTATATTTTCTATAGAACACAGTAGTAAAATAGATTATATTAGTTTTATTTTTGTGATGATGAAAGGGACCTCCTTTTATCATTTTTATAACATCATCACTTTTTAGTGAAGATAAAGGGTTTATATGGTGCCGAAAAAAGTGGGATCTATAATAAAAAATGATTTTTTCCTTTTTTCTTTGATAAGATATTTTCAGTAATTTTTTTCTAGATGAATACAATTAAGAATAATTAAAGGAATATATAAACTATTACCAAAAACCCAATAAAAAACCATATCATATTTTTATTAAAAAAAATATTCTTTTACAATATATAAACTACCACCCACACTTAATTAATTTAATATCATGAATATACTCAATGAATATGATATAAGGATAATGTTGACGTTTAATGTTAATATGTATATCAATGTCATTAATGGATAGTATTGGAGTAAAAGAAGTATAATAATGTACGTGGTGTATAAGGACCCATCCTTAAACCTCACTTCTTCTTGAGTTATTACAAGATTACACATTGAGGATCTTTTCAGGTTTAGAGTTTTAGAGAATTAGATCATGAAACTTGCATTACATTCTACATTTAAACAAAGTGGTTACATAAAAGATAGTATTCATTCTTCCCATAAATGGAAACATATTGAAAATAAAACATGGATTCTTTCTTGACACATCCTTGACACTATCATCACATCATGTACCTTTCCCTTGACCTGTGAAATTTTTTTCAAAAACATGGGATGAGCATAAAAAGATCAGTAAGGGTTATAAAAATATGGAAAGGAAATATGAGTTCATATATACATAAGAATGAAATCATTCTTTACCCATAAAACATAGGCACTTTAACATACCTCATCAAACCATGAATAAATCATAGAAAACATAAGACATAAAAGGTAACTTGAGGCATTCATAACATTCTTACGTAGGGAGTAACCCTCTTGGTTACGGTTGGAATACCCATCATAGTATATTCCCTAAATCTCTTCGGAGAAACCTTAATGTTTCACTCCTTCGCATTACCCAATGCATTGGAGAGCTATATCGGGCTCACCCGCCCTTAGTTTATCACGGAACCACCCGTTTTCATAACAATGCCCAAGAACCATAACATAAATTTATCACATAAAACATGCATAAAGAAAATATAAAATTTCCACATTTCAATCACAATATAACATTTTAGGATATTGGAATAATTAATCCATTAAAAAACCATTTTCAAAACCATTTAAAACATTTCATAAAGAGATTTTTGAATCAAAGTGTCCCATACCACCTTGAAACTTTTATCATTTTAAACCATTAATATCCATATAAATAAATCCTTAAAACCATTTTGAAAACATGGATATTAATAAGAATAAATCATTAAAACATTTAAAGTGATATTTTAGTTAAAGGGTTTTTACCAAAATAGAGACACTTGAATACAATAATTGAGGAATAACATTTAATCAGAAATTTATAATATCATGAGAATAAATGGATTCGTGATATAATATTCCAAAGGACATTATATACACCATATAAAAGTGAATTGGTGCATAACAACAATGAAGTCTCAATAGAGATGTAAAATGTGATGAAATCCCTTATAAAGAAGGTATCCTTAAATTAAGGATAAATCAATCTCAAAATTATGTGTGACAAATATAAATACACCCAATATAATTGGATATTAAGTGAAAAATAATAAAAGGTCATTAAAACATATTCAATGGATGACATATTCAATAACTACATGTTGAACCTAAAGAAATCAAAATTGGGTTAAAAAGTTCCCTTGGTAAAATTCGACACCCTAACAGCGTCACTTCAAAAATTCAGAAAATGAGTTGATGAGAGATAAAAAGGTAATCTCATCACTTGGACATAAAATTTACATCAATCAGGATATAGAATAACATATCCCAACATAAAAGTACGTGAATTAAAAGACATAACAAACGATGTCTTTCAAAAAGAGTAGGGTGAAAGGTTCCCTTACCGACATGGGTATCATTCAAGACATGAACTTTATGAATGAAGGACAATAAATCATTGATTTAAATACTCATAAACGAAAGTATATTACACAAAGAGTTGAATAATGGGAATTACATACACCACTCAAAGGAAATTGTGGCAAATGTAGCATAAATCTCACGGGAATAAAAGTGAGATGAAAAATCCCTTACGAAAACTCGGCAGCCTAACAGCGCCACATAAAACTTAAAAAAATGGATTTATGAGAGAGAATAGGGTCTCTCACCACATGAACAAAAAAATTACAGTAATATTAATATAAAATAACATCCCAATAACAAGAAAGATGAGATTTTAAAGGAATGACATAAAAGAGTGTACATAAAAATTAAGAGTGGAGTAGGATCCCTTACCTCAAGTCCAACTTGTCTTGTTCATTTCTTTATATTCCTTAATAATAAACTTTGGTCAATTAATAATTGACTAATTACCTCCTTTAGATATTATTACTCAGTTCATATCACATATTATAATGTTATAATAATTGTTTCATAATGTTAGTTCATATCAGACGTTTTTGCCGATGTTTGGTACATGAGTCAAAAATGAACTTGTTTGAAAAAAGATTTCCCATGTAGTTATAAGTAAATAATTTCCAGAATAGTATTAATGATTAAAATATAATATATATCCAATATATATTCATTTTATACTATTCCATATCATTTGGAGATAGATACTAAAAGCACCGTTCACGGAGACGGTAGACCGTACGTACGCATGAACACTACTTTCATTTTTTGTCATATTAATGGAATTAAAACAAAATGAGAGAGATATATATATATGTTATAATTCCAGAATGATATCCATAATTTTGATGTAATATATTACATATATATCCATTATATATCTGTACTTATAATATTACATTACATTTTGAGATAAAAAATGAAATGTACCGTTCATTGAGACGGTAAGCCGTACGTACGCAAGAACGCTACTTCCATTTCTATTTCATATTTAATGGAATTAAATCATAATTATACATAATATTATTTTAATTCTAGTATGGTATTATATATAATATTATTAAATATATCCTTTATATGTACCACATATGGTATTAACGAATCAAATCACTTTGAGGGGGCGGTAGTCCGCACTTCCTTAAATGAAGATATCGCGTTTACCCATAATGGAAACCATAAAGGTATTCCAAAAATGAAAAATACAGAAGCTTATGGAAACAATAATTATATTATATATCACATATAAATATAGTGTCATCTTAATGTCCACCTTTGAAGGTGTTAAAAGAATGATGAACAATCATCGTTTCGGGAGGCCGAAATTCACTATCAACGGAAACAGTATGTTATTTAACCATTAGATGTTGGTGTGTGAAAGTGTAGCTTGAATACTTCTTATAACAACATACTAGTATATTTATGATAATGGATTTTTTACAAAATAAATGAATAAAAAGAGTTTAGGGGGTTGGAGAAGAAAAATAAAACAAAAGGACTCAAGTGAAAACATTACCTTAAAATCGGGTAACTCTCTTTGGTTTGAGCTCAAAGGCTTCCTCGGGAAGTCATATTCCCAAAGTGAGGATTCAAGGAGTAATAGAGGGAAGTGGAGAGAAAAAATGGGCCGAGTTTTTCCGAGCCAAAGGCTTTGGGAGTGTGGGTAAGGAGGTTGGGGTGCGGGCATTTTATAAGAGGAGAGGAGGGGCACTCTTGGAAGGTAAAGAAAAGTCACTTTATTTTAAAATGGTATTCGGATTTAAGAGGACCCACATTAATTTGTTTCGTGGATAAGGTGATAAGGGTTCGTAATACACTCATCTAATAGGTTTTGGACATGAGTAGGTCTTAGATATTACATTATATTTCCATTTTATTTAAATGGTTAAATAATGAGGTCATCGCTGCATCATCATTATGTCATAAATAATTTAATTTATTTAATGTCTAAAAATTATAAAAAAACTACTATGATGTAGGAAATCATTTTATCTTTCCAATGAATATTTATATTCAAAAATATTATTTGTATAACCCCATATAAAAATTGTTTTAGTAAAAAATTTCATGTTTGTCTCATTTTTAATTTAACTTTAAATAAAAAGATATTAATGTCATTTTCCAACCAAAGTGGCTTCATGGGGTCCCCAAGTTGACCCATGGGTTGTCTTGGTCGGACATGACACATAACATGATGTTAGGACATGTGTCATGTTAATTTCATATTATTAAAACATTAAATTTACCTTCAACTACACTAATTACCTCTAATCGTGATTAAAAACTTAATAAGTTACTATTCACCAAAAAATTATTTTTATCCCATTGAACTACATTTTACTTCTTAATGACTACCATGTATGTCTGATTTTTGAAATTAAAAATACAAAGATGTCAAAATTTCATTTAAAAGGAAAAAATCAGTTTTTATAAGTACCACTTAGTGGTTTCACTATTCATAAAAAATTGAAGTTTTTCAGAAAAATCCAAAAAATTCACCCTATGCTATATTTGATATTACAAATTCAAAAATGAAGTCTATTTTACAAAATTCAAATCATATAAGTCACATTAATTAATTTAATAATTAATTCCCGATGTCAGAGCAAATAACGTGTTTTTATGAAACAATAAGTATCAAAATATTGACTATAGTTTAATTCTGATTTTAAAAATGAAATTAATTCCAATGACCACTATTAGATTTAATGGTGAAAAAATATTATAATTTCACTTTAAAACCAATTCAAAAGATAATCTAATCATATAAATAAATTAGATTAAAAAGAGGTTTTGAATTAAAATATAACATTTTACACTATTCATTAAAAAAATGAACTTTATTGGAAAGATACCAAAAATTTACACAAAGTAAATTTTGATGTCCCGATTCTTAATAAGAGTTTTATTTGGTCCAATAGAATATATAAGAGTGAACAAATCCATATTTAATGATGGTTCGCCATCCAAAGGTGATAAGTGAGCCTTTAGTGAAAACTAGGGCATATACGCCTAAAATAGAATTATTTCCGTATTTTATGACATTATCTTTTATTGGATAAATGTAAAAACATTAAAAAACATATATAATCATATTTTAGTTATTTCTATCCATTCCCGCCAATACAATGACTACATGTTAACAACCATTTAAAATAATATTATTTTATTATTAGAGTGCAACGTAAGATTCCCAAGAAACTCGTTGTTGCATGTTGGGTACGCCATCGAGCATAGCGTCCCCTTTAAAGTCATTTTAATATTTTATTCACAAATATGGATAAATATGAAAATTTCATATTCTTTATTTACCTGGGGTGTTACATCCTTCCCCCCTTTTTGGAATTACATCCTCGCAATTTTTAAAATTGAGCTTGGAAGCATCCTTGAAAGTCCCACATCGGAACAAGAGTCAGTAAAACAATAACTTTAAAATAAAGAAAGATAAGTACAGAGGTCACCCGAGTTAACCCATACTAGTACTCCATATAGGAAAACATGGTCATGGAGGAGAAAACATAGGGTCATGTTCTGATGGAGAGTGAAAGAAAACATGTTTAGGAGAAAGTTAACAATAAGAAAATCACAAACTTATGATGGGTTAAACGGTGTTGGGTTCCCCAGTAGGAAAAGTTAATAGACAACATTTTTGTTTTAAGTTACTTTTTATTGAGTAATTTATTCATAAGGAAACATAATCACTTATCATGTTGACTTTCAACTTTTACTAGATTCCTTAATAAAACTCATATTTTTTTTTCCAAAAGACAAGTATTTAGGGAGACTTGTTCGCATTAAGAGTACTATAATCAACTTTTAGAGAATCACCTAATCCACAAAAGAGAACTATATACATCCCATGTCTTTAGGCTTTAACCAAAACCAAAACTAGAAAGTTTAGTACAAGGTCAGATAATCCAAAAAAGGATAACCCTTTATAAAAAGAAAATCTATTCTTAATCTCAAAATTTGTCCAACAAAACCCAAAGTTCAACGAGGACCATCCGATAAACAATTTGTCCATAAAATTCTTCAAAGTAAACCAATCTATGATTGAAACCCAAATATTTGAAGGATTTAGTCCCATAGTCTTCCAAGTTAAATCGTAATATTTATCTCCAAACAACATCAGTTGCTCCTAAAGTCTCGTATTGAAAAGTAATTAACCTAATCACATATCCTCCATGATAGGTTAATCATTTTAATAAATAACCCAAAATCAACTTACTCATAATTCATAAAATCATATAACTAAAAACGAATAAGTCAAACTAACCAGGGAATTCACGTAGTCCAGTGGTAGGCGATAAATACCAGTCGCACTTTGGTCGTGGGTTCGATTCCCGCAGCTTTGTCCGACGCAACGGGTAGTCACACGGTCTGCGTGTTGTCCTTTTTCCAAAACAATATAATTCTCAAATCATTCCCCAAAAAGGGATAAAATCATCAAAAATAACCATAACATAATTTAACCTCAAGTTTGTGTCATGCCTTTCAATTTCCATCATAACATATAATAACCCATAATTACCACAAAAGTAAGGATCATATAAACTCTAATTGTTACCTTTATAATTATTACCTGAACTTCCACATCGATTGGTCATCTCGTACATGATGCATTAAAGATCATACCAAGGTTCATGTGGTTGATCATGACTCCTTGATAGTTGGTTCAGAACAACCATGAGTTTCCTCATTGAATCCCCCATTTTATCTAGTATCTTAATCATAGAACCACCACAGTTTCCTTCAAACCTGTTGTCTCTTTGGTGCCTGCTAGATCCATCCATTCACTAAAAATAGAAATGTCAGTGTGAGTATATCAACAAAACCATCATGTACAAATGAGGGAGATAACCACTAAGATATACTTACTCATTCACTTTATATAAAACTAGGACTCTTTATGAAATCCAACCCATTATGGTACTGTCACGTATGCTTAGAGAATACCCTAACCTCTAAAGTTATCTAAACCGACCTCTGATACCAACTATAAGGCCCCAGCCATAAACCATACTTCATCTTGAGTTATTACAAGATTACACATTGAGGATCTTTTCAGGTTTAGAGTTTTAGAGAATTAGATCATGAAACTCGCATTACATTCCACATTTAAACAAAGTGGTTACATAAAAGACAAAATTCATTCTTCCCATCAATGGAAACATATTTAAAATAAAACATGGATTCTTTCTTGACACATCCTTGACACAATCATCACATGATGTACCTTTCCCTTGACATGTGAAAAACATTTCAAAAACATGGGATGAGAATAAAAAGCTCAGTAAGGGTTATAAAAATATGGAAAGGAAACATGAGTTCATATATACATAAGAATGGAATCATACTTTACCCATAAAACATAGGCACTTTAACATACCTCATCAAACCATGAATAAATCATAGAAAACATAAGACATAAAAGGTAACTTGAGGCATTCATAACATTCTTACGTAGGGAGTAACCCTCTTGGTTACGTTTGGAATACCCATCACAATATATTCCCTAAATCGCTTCGGAGAAACCTTAACGTTTCACTCCTTCGCGTTACCCAATGCATTGGAGAGCTATATCGAGCTCACCCTCCCTTAGATTATCACGGAACCACCCGTTTTCATAACAATTCCCAAGAACCATAACATAAATGTATCACATAAAACATGCATAAAGGAAATATAACATTTCCACATTTCAATCACAATATAACATTTTAGGATATTGGAAAAATGAATCCATAAAAAAAACCATTTTCAAAACCATTTAAAACATTTAATAAAGAGATTTTTGAATCAAAGTGTCCCATACCACCGTGAAGCTTTTAACATTTTAAACCATTAATATCCATATAAATAAATCCTTAAAACCATTTTGAAAACATGGATATTAATAATAACAAATCATTAAAACATTTAAAGAGATATTTTAGTTAAAGGGTTTTTACCAAAATTAGAGACACTTGAATACAATAATTGAGGAATAACATTTAATCAGAACTTTATAATATCATGAGAATAAATGGATTCATGATATAATATTTCAAAGGACAGTATATACACCATATAAGAGTGAATTGGTGCATAACAACAATGAAGTCTCAATAGAGATGTAAAATGTGATGAAATCCCTTATAAAGAAGGTATCCTTAAATTAAGGATAAATCAATCTCAAAATTATGTGTGACAAATATAAATATACCCAATATAATTGGATATTAAGTGTAAAACAATAAAAGGTAATTCACACATATTCAAAGGATGACATATTCAATAACTACATGTTGAACCCAAATAAATCGAAATTGGGTTAAAAGGTTCCCTTGGTAAAATTCGACAGCCTAACGGCATCAATTCAAAAATTCAGAAATTGATTTGATGAGAGATAAAAAGGGAATATCATCACTTGGAAATAAAATTTACATCAATCAGGATATAGAAGAACATATCCCAACATAATATTATGTGAATTAAAAGACATAACAAACGAAGTCTTTTAAAAAGAGTAGGGTGAAAGGTTCCCTTACCGACATGGGTATCTTTCGAGACATGCACTTTATGAATGAAGGAAAATAAATCATTAATGTAAATAATCATAAACAAAATTATATTACACAAAGAGTAGAATAATGGTAATTACATACACCACTCAAAGGAAATTGTGGCAAATGTAGCATAAATCTCACGAGAATAAAAGTGAGATGAAAAATCGTTTATAAAAACTCGGCTTCCTAACAGCGCCACATAAAACATACAAAAATTGATTTATGAGAGAGAATAGGGTCTCTCACCACATAAACATAACAATTACAGTAAGATTAACATAAAAGAACATCCCAATAACAAGATAGATGAGATTTTAAAGGAATGACATAAAAGAGTGTACTTAAAAAGAAAGAGTGGAGTAGGATCCCTTACCTCCAGTCCAACTTCTCTTGTTCGTTTCTTTATATTCCTGAATAATAAACTTTGGTCAATTAATAATTTCCTAATTACCTCCTTTAGATATTATTATTCAGTTCATATGACATATTATAATTTTATAATAATTGTTTAATAATGTTAGTTCATATCAGATGTTTTTGCCGATGTTTGGTACATGAGTGAAAAATGAACTTGTTTGAAAAAAGATTTCCCATGTAGTTATAAGTAAATAATTTCCAGAATAGTATTAATGATTAAAATATAATATATATACAGTAAATATTCATTTTATACTATTCCATATCATGTGGAGATAAAAACTAAAATCACCGTTCATGGAGACGGTAGGCCGTACGTACGCATGAACGCTACTTTCATTTTTTGTCATATTAAGGGAATTAAAACAAAATGAGAGATATATATATATATGTTATAATTCCAGAATGATATCCATAATATTGATGTAATATATTACATATATTTCTATTATATATATGTACTTATAATATTACATAACATTTTGAGATAAGAAATGAAATGTACCATACATGGAGACGGTAAGCCGTACGTACGCATGAACGCTACTTCCATTTCAATTTCTTATTTAATGGAATTAAAACATAATGATACATAATAGTATTCTAATTCCAGTATGGTATCATATATAATATTATTAAATATATCCTTTATACGTACCACATATGGTATTAACGAATCAAATCACTTTGAGGGGGCGGTTGTCCGCACTTCCTTATATGAAGATATCACGTTTACTCATAAAGGAAACCATAAAGGTATGCCCAAAATGAAAAATACAGAAGATTAAGGAAAACATAAACATATTATATATCATATATAAATATAGTGTCATCTTAATGGCCACCTTTGAAGGTGTTAAAAGAATGTTGAACAATCATCGTTTCGGGAGGCCGAAATTCACCATCCACGGAAACCGTATGTTCTTTAACCATTATATGTAAGTGTGTGAAAGTGTATCTCGAATCATTCTTATAAAAACAGCTTAGTATATTTATGATACTGTAGTTGTTACAAAATAAATTAATAAAAAGAGTTTAGGGGGTTGGAGAAGAAAAATAAAACAAAAGGACTCAAGTGAAGACCTTACCTAAAAATCGGGTAACTCCCATTGGTTTGAGCTCAAAGGCTTCCTTGGGAAGACTTATGCCAAATGTGATGCTTCAAGGAGTAAGAGAGGGAAGTGGAGAGAAAAAATGGGCAGAGTTTAGACGAGCCAAAGGCTTTGGGAGTGTGGGTAAGGAGGTAGGGGTGGGGGCCTTTTATAAGAGGAGAGGAGGGGCACTCTTGGAAGGTAAAGAAAAGTCACTTTATTTTAAATTTTTATTCGGATTTAAGAGGTCCCAAATTGATGTGTTTCTAGGATAAGATGATAAGGGTTCGAAATCCACTCATCCAATAGGTTTTGGACATGTGTAGGTCTTAGATATTACATTATCTTTCCATTTTATTTAAATTGTTGAATAATGAGGTCATCGCTGCATCATCATTATGTCATAAATAATTTAATTTATTTAATGTCTAGAAATTATAAAAAAAAAATACTATGATGTAGAAAATCTTTTTATCTTTCCAATGAATATTTATAGTCAAAACTCTGATTTGTATAACCCCATTTAAAAATTGTTTTAGTAAAACATTTCATGTTTGTCTCATTTTTACTTTAACTTTAAATAAAAAGATATTAATGTCATTTTCCAACCAAAGTGGCTTCATGGGATCCCCAAGTTGACCCATGGGTTGTCTTGGTCGGCCATGACACATAAAATGAGGTTAGTACATGTGTCAAGTTCATTTAATATTATTAAACATTATTTTTACCTTAAACTACACTAATTACCTCTAATCGCGATTAAAAACTTAATAAGTTACTATTCACCAAAAAATTATTTTTATCCCATTGAACCACATTTTACTTCTTAATGACAACCATGTATGTCGGATTTTTGAAATTCAAATCACAAAGATGGAAAATTTTCATTTAAATGGAAAAAATCAGTTTTTATAAGTACCACTTAGTTGTTTCACTATTCATCAAAAATTGAAGTTTTTCAGAAAAATCCCAAATATTCACTCTAAGCTATATTTGATATTACGAATTCAAAAATGAAGTCTATTTTAAAAAATTAAAAATATATAAGTCACAATAATTAATTTAATAATTAATTTCCGCTGTCGGAGCAAATAGCGTGTTTTTATGAAATAATAAGTATCAAAAGATTGACTCTAGTTTAAGTCTGATTTCAAAGTGAAATTAATTACAACGACCACTATTCGATTTAATAGTAAAAATATATTCTAATTTCACTTTAAAACCAATTCAAAAGATAATATAATCATATAAATAAATTAGATTAAAAAGAGGTTTTGAATTAAAATATAACATTTTACACTATTCATTAAAAAAATGAACTTTATCAGAAAGATACCAAAAATTTACACAAAGTATATTTTGATGTCCCGATTCTTAAGAAGAGTTTTATTTGGTCCAATAGAATTTATAAGAGTGAAAAAAACCATATTTAATGATGGTTTTCCATCAAAAGGCGATAAGTGAGCCTTTAGTGAAAACTAGGGCATATACGCCTAAAATCGAATTATTTCATTATTTTATGCCTTTATCTTTTATTGGATAAATGTAAAAACATTAAGAAACATATATAATCATATTTTAGTTATTTATATCCATTCCCGCCAATACAACGGCTACATGTTAACTACCATTTAAAATAATATTATTTTATTATTAGAGTGCAACGAAAGATTCCCAAGAAACTCGTTGTTGCGTGTTGGGTACGCCATCGAGCATAGCATCCCCTTTAAAGTAATTTTAATATTTTATACACAAATATGGATAAATATGAAAATGTCATATTCTTTATTTACCTAGGGTGTTACATGGTGTGTCTATAAGATATAAGGGGTACCATTTTAAAAACCTCAATCATTTTAACATGATTTTTGTATTTCATATATTTGATAAGATGTAATTAATGTTCTAGATGTAATCATTCCCCCAGGTAACTCTAAAGAAATGGGTTGTAAAAATTTTATGGAAATTTCGTCTTATAATCATCTTAGGACATGGAAACATAATAATTGGGATAATCACTGATGACATGAATAGTAATTACAAACTAATGCAAACAAATTTCATATATTTTATGTAAGAAATAGGTGAATGAAAATTTCATCTACATGAATTAAATATCCACCAGAAATGAAAATTATTCAAATTAATACCATGTGATGATCTATAATTATTCGCCCATATATTACATATTCATTATTATTAAAAATTACTTCTTAATAATGGAAAAATGGGGTTCATAGTAATTTTTATATCCTAGAAAAAATGAGGATTAGGAATCTAATTATGTAATTTTAATTTCTTTAAAAAATCTAAATAATAATTTGATAAATATATGAGTGTAAAAGATAAAGAATTAAATATAGAACTCCCCTTTACTCATTAATTTCATTCCTCTTCTTTATTTTATGTGCCTTAGTCACCATTGATCTATAAAAGATAACACATACTTGTAATTACAAGTTCCATGAATTTAATATTGCCACACAAGATTTTCAAAAATGGATATTTTATCTTTTTAGATGAATATTTATTACATTATACAAAAAAATTATTTATGATCATAATATTTTAGTTCCTTTGGAAACATGGAACATAGTATTTTAAATTGTTCAATGATCTTCAATTTTTCTAATAAATAACTTACCATTTTGTACTCATTAAAAACCATTATTTATAACCAGGGGAAAGGAAATATATGAATGGGTGAACATAGATTCTCAGTAGAGGTAATCAAGGATGGAGAATAATCGTAAAATGGGAATAATGGTATGAGAACCTGAGCATAACAATTTGAAACCGTAAACTGTATATAAATTATTATAATCATGAATCATGACATAATGATTGGTAGTTCATAAGACATGAATCCAATGGGAATCAAAGAAAATGACCCATTAGAGCATAACATTGACAAAAGGCTAATATTTTCAATATACACATAATCTAGGAAATTGTTTTCCATATTTGTCAAGGATCATTTCCAAGTCTATCATATTGGAATGGGTTCACTCACCGAACCATAATAGTAGTCAAGATTCATTCCCAAGATTTTAATAGTGGAAAAAGTCCCTTATAGAACCACGTTATCTCCTGATTCCATCCCTAGATTACTACACTGATTTCAATCTCAGTTATAGTGTTGTCTTACTAAATCATGTTCACAACATGTTCCAGTCATATATTATTGAACTGAGTTCACGAACCATTCAAGTTTAATCTTACTGAATTAGTTTCAAACCCTATTCCAGTCCCTAATTATTAAACTAGGTTCACTCGTCATTGTAATATTGGTTATCTACTATGATATATTTCATTTCCCAATTCCTCAGAAATAAATATAGGTCACACCCATATTTTTTTATAACATAACCACTATCTCTTTTTATAAAAAAACCATAATGTAGTTAAATTCATACACATCTGTTCCACAAGATAATAAAAAATTCACCATATTGTGACTTTTCAAATGAAAATCTTGATATATAAATTTCAAATTATCATAATCGATGATAAAAAGACAGGTTTCCAAATAATTTATTCATTTCAACATAGAATAACCCATGATAAGAAACAAGCTTCATAAGAGTTCTATCATGCTATGAGACATGCAAGAAAAAATGGTTATGTAAATATATTTTCATCATAAAAATAAACAATTGAGGGAAATAATTTGAATGCTATCCTTGATTCATATCCATAATAAATCATATATTATATCAAAGGATGAAATATTACAAGGAGATGGATTTTGAAATATCACATGGAACATTACTTAAGAAAAATAAACATTCTGTAAAAATAAAATTTTAAGATATAAAACATTTTCCAATTCCATTTCATTGAAAATATCACTAAAACATATAAATGATGCTTTCAAAAATAATTTTAAACACTTCTTGTGGAAAATATGGATTATTCTTTGAAAAAAACTTTTAACGTATAAAAAATTTTAATTTATTTTCCATTGAAAATAATCATTGAAGATTATAAAGGATTATTAATGGAAAATAATGTTCTAAACGAATGAATGATACATTCATGATTTGTAGGTTAAAACTAATATTCCCTTAACATTTTCGCTAAAATGAAAAATGGAATTATTTTGGATAAAAAATGAAGATTAATTTTAAATAATTTTGTAAAAAGTAAAACATGTGTAATTTTTGTAATAAATCCTTTAAATTAAATTTTAAAAACATATTTGAAAACATTTTTCGAAAACATGGTTATTGAATTAAAAGGGTGTTTTACCGAAATATGATTTTTCTTACAGAAATTATTTTTTGAACTCTTGATTACGTAGAGAGAGGAAAATGAAAGTAAAATATATATAATATTGGAATAAATTGTGAATGATAAAATTCATGAGAATAATTGTGATTTAGATCATAGTGTATAAATATTTAATACTTGTTCATAAATAATCCCAATAAATGAAGAGATTGTGACATAAAAACATTTCCACATTGGTAACCTTGAATTATAATCCCCACTAAAGAAATAACATAAAATAGAGAATAAAATTCCATAATAATAAATATATTTACGATATTACACATCAAAGAGGATATATATACACATTGTGAAAGAATACAGGTTCATAACATAACGTGTGACTCAAAGAAGACAAGTTGAGATAAACAACCATTACTATTTTGTTTACATTTAAACCACAATATAAATGAATGATATATCCTAATATTATAATTTAAACCCAATTTGTTGTATAATAATAATATAAATTCATAGTAATTATATAAAGTGCATAAAATAAATAGGTGGTGAATATGACATGCATCTCACAAATGTAAATAAGTGAGACTGAAATCCCTTGCATTAAGTATTGACTTCATTAGTACTAATTAAAACCTAATTTATAGTAAATATATGTTTTTATAAAATTTATAAATAAATATAATTATATATATCATATCATATATGATTTAATTAAGTCCTGTTATTACCCATTTAGTAAGAATTTGATGTTAATGTCGCATTTTGGGTAATAACAGCTTGGTTTTTTAATATGTTTTGATATGTTATTTTCAGTCTTACTACATTTAATATAGATAAATCACTTAAAAAATAAAAATAATGACATAATTATCATATTTATACATCAAATCTACCATTAATACCAATAATGAAATATGGTTTGGGTAAATGAAGTATGTTATGATCATGGAGATGGTAGGTCATAGGTTCTTATGAATAATGTTTCAATATTTAAATGATCATTATAGAAAGAGAGAAAGTAATATATTAGCATTAAAAAATTATTTTAATATCATTATAAAATTAATCACTTCACTTTCCATGATGCTCTTATAGATGACAATCTGCAGGCCTATTTTCCTCCCGCTATATGTGTGGAACAACAAGAGTATGTCTCTGTTGATTCTGACATATTAAGGAGGTCTCCCGATCATGTTGGGAACTTATATTCTTTGGGGTTATATGGGATAAATTATAATTATAGAATTTTTATCCCTTTTTGGTTGAGAAATTTCATGCCACACTTCATTATACAAGTCATAATTCGCCTCCTATAAAACACTCGTACTTGTCAATTTCCGCTACAAGGACAACTCCAATGAAGTAGCCTTCAGATTTCACTTGTGTGTTTCCATTTACTCTCCTCGGATAAAACCATCGATCATGTTTTCTCTTATTGTACACAATAATGTCAACTATGGATGCATATTCAGTTAGTTTTGGTGTTATGTTGAGGCTCATGAGCCTTAAATACACTAGGCAAGTCATCTATAACTCTGACTACAACAAGAAGATTCTAGACATGTTTACGCAACTATAGCAACCACGAATTAGAATACATGGATATTACATAAATTTTAATGAATATTCAGTACATTAAAAAAATAAATTCTATAGGACCATAATATTTTAGTGTCTTTGGAAACATGGAAATAAAATATTCTATCCTAGTAAAAGATCATCAACGTCTCCCATAAAGATATACACCTTTAGTACTTATACCTTGAACCATTATTCATAACCTGTATAGAGTAAAAATAAGAATGGGGTGATCTCAAATGTTCAGTAAGGGTATAAAGGGAGACATGTAAGTATAAATAAAAACACAGTAGTATGTTTAGACGACTGTAACATTATGAGATCATACCCTTCATATCAAAGGTCATAATCCTGAGTTATGGGATAAATTTTGGTAGTTAATAAGAAATGAATCATAAGGAAATAAAAATCAATAGACAAAAAATCATAACCATGGAATAATACATATGATTTTTGGTCTACATATAAGAAAAGATATGTTTTTATTTGGGCTACCTACCAAGACATTTATATCATGTTAGGATTAGCCTATGAACCGTGAACCTACTTTGAGCATGGTGTAGCAACCAGTGTGCCCACATTCTCTTAGGCTTGGGATACAACCCATGTACCTTTTTTTCTAGGCTTGGGATACAACCCGTATACCCTCTTTCTTTTAGTCTTGGTATATAACGCTTGTAAGTTCTTGTTTTCAAGATTGGTATGCAACCCATGTATGCTACTTATTTATGTCTTGGGATAAAATCCTTGTACCTTCTAGTTTTTAGGCATGGGATACTACCTGTGTACACTCTTTAATTTAGGCATGGGATACAACCCACACACCCTTTTTCTTTTCTGGATTGGTATACAACCCATAAACCCTATTACTTTTCATTCTTGGGCTAAAAAGAATGTACCATATGAGCTCATATTAAACTTGTAATTAACCAATTAATTGGAGAGGGATATATGTCCCACCCTTCTCATTGTAATTTCATTCACACATGTTCCCAAAGATAATAAAAAATTCATCATATCATGACCCATAAAATTATATGGGTCTCAAAATCATAAAATCGCAACCCATAAAATGAAATGGGTATCATTACCTTTTCATCACATCATAACATTTTTAAAAGATATAGGTTTCTTAACCATTTCATCGAAGCATAATCTGTGAAATAGAAGTATATTTCATAAAAAGATAACATGTGAAAGAGATACATGTTTCTTAAAGACCATGAAATTAATCATGACTGATTCATTGAATGGATATGAATGGAACCATTAGATAATTTCTAAAAATGAATGAGTAATATAAAAGGATTTAATCATAGGTGGAAAATAGTTGCTAAATATATTTCAAAAACGTTTCTGGTGAAAAAATCCCATTTTATTTGGAAAATTCTTGTTAATACATAAAATCACATATAAATCTTTTCTCAAGAAATATCATGATAACACATAAAGAATACTTGAAATCATTTTGAAAATATTTTTCCTTGAAAATTAATTTTAAAACTATTTCAAAAATATTAACCATTAAACAAATGAAAAGTAATCCTCAAAGGAATGACAACAGGTAAATCTGTACATGTAGTGCGAAGTTAAAAAACATTCCTTTTACAAGATGAAACAGTTAGAAGTAATGCCTTGTTAAGAAATCGAGAAGAATATTCCCTTGATAATTTTTTTTAAAAAAAAGTGTTAAAATTTATTAATTTTTATTTAGTATAATGGTATAATATTATTGTAAACCTTTTTTAGAAAACATATATTTTATACCAAAAAAAGGTTAATGTTAGTCTTTCATAAAAACAATTTCATAATTGTATTATGTAGCAAATATTTAAATATGATACTAATACATGATCCTATAATTAAATAATACTGTAGAAGGAAAATAAAGAATTTTTTTGAGAGATGGATCATAATATTTAATCAGTGGATTCCATAATATAAATAATCTCATAATGCGATGATATAATCTCAATAAAATATTATAACTCGGTAACATGGGATCATACTCTCAATTTATAAAATAGGAAATTACATGATGCATTCAATAATATGAAAATATTTATATTCATGATATGTCATATAAAATGGATGTATTTACACCTTGAAAAATAGTTTAGGTGCATAATAAAAAAGATGTATCAAAAAAGGAAAACTAAGACAAAAAATTCTTACAGATTTGGTTAGTTTTGAAATGTAAACCTCATGAAAGAAGAATTAAAATAAGGGCATGTGAATACCCATAAAGTTTTAGAAAAATAAAAATAATACAATAATAGGAATTACATACACCACACAAAAGGAATGTGTAGAGAGCATAACATTTATCTCACAAAAATTAATAGTGAGATGAAATTCCCTTTCATTGTGTGTTGAATCTATTAGTACTTGAACAAGATTACATTATAAGAAATATATGTTTATTATAAAAATTTTAAATAATAATATTCTTATATATATTACCATATATTAATTTATTATTACCTTATACTACCCTCTTGTTAGTGATTCTATGTTAAGGTTTCACTTCGGGTAATATTCAAATTGTTCTTCACATGTGTCTTAATTTGTTACATATTTTCTACTGATAATTATATCATGATTCTAGAATTTAATGCATGATATATATATTTAGTATATAATTTATATTTTTATTATAAAAATCTATATAATTATTGGGTTTATGAATGGAATACACAATTTATGGATATAGTAAACCATACATATGCATGAATGTTATTTCTGTCTTATTATCGTATTAAAAGAATATATGTTAATGAAATATATATATATATATATATATGTATGTATGTATATAAATAATTATTATATTTGAATTAATATAGAATATATGTCATATAAGTTCAATAAATATATCCTTAATACATCTTATGTAGTCTGTGAACGAATCACATAACATTGAGGGTGTAATATTCTACACTTCCTCAAATAAGTTTATCAAATTAACACCAAATGGATTGTAAAAGGATGTGCGTTGTAAATGGAACAAAGAAAATTAAATACATAATAAATATAGTATATTCCATATAGAAATTGATTTTTCATCATAATTTCCACCATGATTGGTGGTAAAGGTGAAATGAACAATCTTAGCTTCATGAGGGAGTAGTTTTCTGTACACATGAACAATATGTTCAACCTCCATTAGATAGAGGTGTGTTTATGTTTATGTCCTAAAATTTGCATAAAATAACATATTATATAGAGGATATTTGTTTTATCACACAATAATGGAAAAAATATAGTTTAAGGGGTGAAGACAAGAAGTAAATGAAAAGATATTGCGAGAGGACATTACCTCTAAATCAGGTAACTCCTTTTGTTTTGTGCCAAAAATCATCCTTGAGAGAATTTCTTCCCAAAGGGAGGCTTCAATGTCTAAGGAAGAATTTTTGAGAGGTACTTTGGTCAGGTATAAGATAAACTCAATAGGCTTAAGAGATGTGAGAAATTGGTAGAGGTGGTGACCTTTTATATTGACAAAAAAAGACTGATGAGGAATTTTAGAAACAATTATGGTGTCAAAATATACTTACCCAATAAAAGAATTAGCAAAACAAAAAAATTAAATAATTGAAGGATTATGGTTGAACTATGGACAACCAATGGATGTTTTATAGGTTTTTTCGTCATGTGGGCCCTTAATATTGTGGTTTAGTCCCTAATTAAGCATAATTTTTCCTTAACCGATGTGATTAATTTTAATCACTTTTACAAATAATTTTATTCAAAATTTATCATGGTATTATTAGAATCTAAAAAATATACTAAGAATAATAGATTTTTTTTTTGTATTTTTGAAATTCTAATAATAGAAGAGAAATAATTATGAATAGTGATAATCTCACTGACAGGATGAAATAAAAAGGTTTTAATATATGAAAAAGTTCCAATGTTTGTTAATATTTTATATTTAGTATTAAGGTGGAAATGAATAGAATTAATTTAACTGTATTATTATTTGTAATAATTTTATAATATGACCTGAAAACTAATTTATAATATCATTTATCATTAATAAGAAATTATTCAAAATGAATGTTGTTAACTAAAAGGAAATTTCTTTTACTATCAATAAAAAAAATTATATTTCTTAGAAAAACCCTCAGAATTCACCATTGGATAATTTTGACATTTATAATTCAAAATTAAAGTTTATTTTACACAATTAAAATTATAAATATTTGAAAAATTAATTTTATAATTAAAATTAATTCATTCCAGAAAATTATATCTTTAATTGTAAAGGACATTACCAAATATATTATCATTCATTATCAATATGTTTTATTTATATAAAAAATATATTTTAAAAGTAGTAATTACTATGTTTTATTTCTAGGTTATAATTATCTTATTTAGATAATTAAAATAATAAAGAAGATTTTTTTCGTAGAAATGCATTGTTGTGTGAATCATACGCCAAGTTGGTGTTGCTTGTAGTGCAAGACAAGTTGGTATCGCATGTGAAAGGAATGGTTGAATTAGTGTTTTAATATATATATATATATATATATATTTATAGTTTTATGTGAAATTAAAAATATTGAAATATTAAATTAATTTTAAAAAATAATTCTCAAAATCTCAGGGTGTTACATTCTACCACCCCCAAATCAAATTTTAACCTAGAAATCATCTGGGTTATCAATAGTTTAATACTTTATTGTTACATTCATATAAAACCACATCATAAAAATGGATACTAAAACATCCCTTAAAATGATAAATTTGGGACCATAATGGTTACACAAAGTGAAATATAACTTGGTTTCCATATAAGAGAAAAAAGAATGGGAGTGAGGATTGGAAAGGGAGGAAAAGCATAAATATTTATCGGAAGTGATTGAGGTCATCAATCCCAAACAAGTGAATTATCAATGGAAAATTTATGTCTCAAATTACATAAATATGTGATGATTTAAAAGGCCATTAGTTCAATGAAAATTAAGGTACCAGGATAATAATGTTTTGTATCAATTTCAGAACATTGAGTAATTCTTGATAAATTTCTATAAAAAAATTCAATTATTGAGATGTTCTTTGAACAATATATAATACATCAATTACCTCATGGAATGAATGTCAAGAAATTAACATCAATGAATATATAACTACAATTCACTTTTAACGGATCTTAATGCCCATAAATGAATTAAAAGGCTAACTATTTTTCTCTTAAAAAATCCACATGCGCTAAAAATAAAAAGTAACACAATTGGTTCATAATAAATATTTATTCATCATAGGAAAATAGACATTAACCAAGACATCATGTAGGTTCGTGGTAGGCATGATACCTTTATCTCCCTTCTGTCATGGGGTCAAGCCCCCCAACCATGCCATACATGATTGGTTATCACCGAATATACATGATTTCCTTATCACCAAATTTTAAAATATTCACATCAATTAAATAATGTTAGTCATTTATTATCCTTTTAAAAAAGGTTATCAACAAAACATTAGTGCAAAAATACATTCCCTAAAGCCAAAATTATTCTTCTCATGAATTTTTAACCTTATAATCCTTCTCAAATAAAAATCCATAACATTAGAAAGAGAGTCATGAAATCAGATTAACATTGATTCTTTTTTATATCACAAAGTATCTATTCGTTGTAATATTCCAAACATGTGGATAACCACATCACATATAATTTTAATGAAATTTAATAAACTAAATAACCTTATATCATATTGAAAAAATACATGCTTACCTATTCCAATGATTTCTAGATACAATCCATAAATCTATGAAGTTTGAAACTTCATCCTTGATGACATGGGACATTTTTCAGTAATATATTCAAGGAAAATCTATAGCATCCAATTTACATATTCATATCTAGTATAAAATTATCCAAAACCATTATCCAGGTGTCATATATTAATTAAGGATTACCATTCCCTAATCATAATATCACTTTCCCCAGAAATCACTTTTATAGTCCATCATGACCATTCGTATTATTCTTGTAAATCCTTAAAAAAACATAAACTAAGAAACTCATACATAATTCACCATTCTTAATTCTTGAATAAAAATATATAAATACTTAAATCATTTTAAATTAATGTTTAGAATATAATAGTGACTTACATGGTTTATAAGTAAATCCTTATCTTGGAGAAATATGGCGGGTAATGCCTATGTTCTCCATAGATAAGACAATAAATGTCATGACAACTCTTCTTTCTATAACCTTTTTCCTGCACAAGTAACATCTTACAATTCATTAGAGGTATTAATCAAGGTTTTTCCCTTATTATTGACATGTATGAATATCAATCTTTATTCTATTATGTACTTTACCGAGAAAATATATCTTTCTCTTATTCAACCTATTATAAATATCCCCAAGGTTATCATTTGTAATAAAATACCAAGATAATTGATTTAGTAGAATCACAATATCTTTTTATCCACTTATAATCCTATTTTACTACTCATCATAAAATCTTCCATCACTTTCAACATTATTCAAGTTACATTTGTTTCTTCCCATTGAATATAAATAAGAGAACAATGTGAGAAATACTTATCCTACTAGAAAACCACATATTCTGGAAAAAAATTACTTATAGGATGTCTAAATCATGACACCTTCCATAATATATGAAACTATGGGTTTATCCTAGGTTATTGATAAATATTTAATATCTAAATCCTTCTTGATGTACCATGAAGGGTTTGTGAATTCCAAATGAATATCCCCCTGTAGTGTGAAACTGGGTGTCTAGTAAGGCCCATTATCGTGTACCAGATTACCCTATGTCAAGCCTAGAATATATTGTTAGAGTTTTTTCCCATAGGTAAATCTATTCTAGAGCCAAATCCACTCATATTATCTAGACATGGATGTATTTCTTGAAAACCACTGACTCTATCCTTTACCAAAATTCCAAGACACTTTCATAAATGTTATCTCATCCTCATACATATCCATAGAGACATCCCTAGACATATCCTTAGAAACGTACCTACAGATATCACTAAAATTTTATCATCTTAGTTTCTAATGGTTGAGTAAACATTTTCTTTGATAACAACTATGGTGACCATGGATTAGTATACAAAGATATAACATTATTTTAGATGAATATTCAGTACATTGCAAAAAATAGAATCTAGAGGATCGTATTAGTTTATTATATTTGGAAACGTGGAAACAATATCTTCTAGCATGGTGAAATATTGACAAAATCTTATATAATGGTCTCCACCTTTAGTACTCATACCTGAAACCTTCCATAATAACCTTAAAAATGAAAACATAAGAATGTGGTCAGCTCAAATTCTCATTAAGGGTAAATAAGGGAGACATGTAATCATAAACATGAAAATAGAAGTATGATAATGCAATCGTAATATTAAAAGATCATATCTCCATATCAAACATCCTAAACATGAGTTATTGGATAAGGAATATCATTTAAGATGGATTGAATCATAAATAAATAAACATCATGATCCGTGGAATCATAAAAAAGGAATAAGACATAGGATTTGTGGACTACATATATGAATAGAAACGTTTATGTCAGGGATACATACCAAGAATTTTATATCATGATAGGCTTCTGATACAAATTTTTCACGTACTTCGAACATGGGATATAATCCCGTCTCCCACTTTATTTTAGGATTGGGCTACATCCCATGTATCTTCTTGTTTTTGTGATTGGGTTGTATCCTATGTACCCTCTATATTTTGGTCTTCCAATATTACCCATGAACCATCTTGTTTTCCGGATTGGGATGCAATGCATGTACCCTATTTCTTTAATTCACGGGATAAAACCCATGTACCTTCTTGTTCATTGGTTTTTTCTACTACCCCAGTACCTTGTTTCTTTTAAGTTTGGGCTACAACCCGTGCACCCTCATTCTTTTTGGAACTGGGATACACCCCATACATCATTTTTTCATGGGATTAGGATACATACTATGTTCCCTTTTAGATCATATAATAATAACAATACCCAATATATTGAAGGGATTTACAGGTCCCACCCATATCATAGTAATACCATTCACATGTCTTCCAAAAGATAACAAAACATTCATCATATCATGACCCATAAAAAGAAATAAGTCTTATAAACATCAAATCATGACACATAAAATTATATGGGTATCATTAAAATTTAATCACTTCATAACCTATGTAAAATATATAAGTTTTATAACCATTTCATCAAAATATAACCCATTATGTAGAAATATATTTATGGAACATAAAGCCCATGAAAGAGAAACATGTTTAATAAAGACCATGACATTAAGCGTGACCCATTCATAGAAAGGATATGAAGAGAACCTTTAGGTTATTTCCTTAAATTTTGGAGTAACATTGATATATTTCGTTTTATATAGAAAATTGTTTTGAAATATCTTTAAAAAATGTGTCATGTGGAAAATGGCCATTCTTTTTTGAAAAAGGATTGTTAATAAAAAACATTTAAAAATAATTTTCTTATAAAATATCTTCAAAACATATAAAATAGTCTGGAAATTTTTTGGATAATATAATTCCTTGAGAATTACTTTTAAAAAAATTTCATTATGATTTTCCTCTAAAAAATGAAAAATAATCTTCAAAGGAATGAGGATGTGTAAATTCTTACATATCCTACAAAGTAAAAATGAACATTCCATTTGCACGATAAAATGGATACAAGGAATTCCTTGTTCCGAAAGAAAGAAAAATATTACCTTGAAGAGATTAAAAAAATATAAAAATGGTATTTTTTTTCAAAATCATATTGCTTAATGGTATAATATTCTTGGAAACCCTTTTTATAAAAAATATATTTCCAACTGAAGAAAGGGTAAAGTATAGCGTTCTTAAAAACCCTTTCAAAACTATATTATGTAAAAAAGAGTAAAATACGTTACTAATACTTGATTATATCATGAAATAGAAAATTAGAAGTAAAATAATGAATATTATTGAGAGATGGATCATAATAGTTCATCATGGGATGAAAAAATATAAAAAATTTCAAAAAGTGATGAGATTGTCTCAAAAAACTCATATAACTCGGTAACATGGGATCATACAATCAATGTAAAAAAATTACATAAATCATTTAATATCATGAAAATATTTATATTCATGTAATGGAATGATAAATATATGTATATACACCTCAAAAAATAGTTTTGGTCCATAATAAAACATTATTCTCAAAGAAGGAAAACTGAGAGAAAGCATTTTTACTGATTTGAAAACTTTGTCAAATGAAACCCTAATAAAATAAGGATCATAAAATGGTAATAATAATAACCATACATTTTAGTAAAAAATACATAAAATAAAATCATGGGATGTATATACATCACACCAAAGGAAGGAGTGGCAAACATATAATTTATCTCATAAAAACTAAAAGTGGGATGAAGTTTTTGTACATTGCATCTTGACACTCTCCGTACGCATATGAGCTTATAGTATAATAAAAATAAGTTTATTATAAATAATTTTAAGAATAATATGATTATATCTATCACTAAATATTTTTTTATTATAATCTCACATTACATGCTTGATAACGATCTTATGTTAAGGTTTCACTTAGGGTAATATTCACCATGTTCTTGACATGTATCCTAATTTGATATATCTTTTGTCCTTATACTTATTTCATGATTCCAGAATGTAAACCATGATATTAATACAATTTATAAGAAGTATATTTATATTATAATAATATATTTAATATAATATTACTAAATAGAATACACCATTAAGGCATACGGTAAGTTGTACATATGTATGAACGTTGTTACTGTCATTATTATCGTATTGAAAGAATGTATGTTAATGATATATGAATACATATTTATATATGCATGTATGTATATATATCATTATTAAATTAGCACTAATATATCATATATATCATATAAGTTCATTAATCATTTCCTTAATACATTTTATGTGGTGTGTGAATGAATAACCTCGCTTTGAGGGGGTGGTAGACCACATTTTCTCAAATCATAATATCATATGAACTAGAAATGGAAGGTAAAAATATGTTTATTGTAATAGGAATAAATAAGTTTAAATAAATAATAAAGAAATTTTATTACATATATAAATATATTTTCCTACATGATGGCCACCATGATTGGTGGTAAAGGGGAAATGAACAACCATCACTTCGTGAGGTAGTAGTTCGCCGTACAGAGAAACAGTATGATAAACATCACATATATGGAGGTGTTTATAAGTGTACATAAAAAATATTTCCTAAATAAGTAGTTTTATATTGAGGATACTGGTGTTGTCACACAATAATGGAATAAGGATAGTTTATGGTGTGAATAAGGGAAATAAAGGAAATGTGATTGAGAGAAGACATTACCTCTAAATGGGGAAACTCCTTTGTGTTTGTGCCGAAAAGATTCATTGATAGGGTTTCTTCCCAAAGAGAGGCTCCATGTTATAATGGAGGATTAAAGGGAGGATATTCTGTTATGTATTGGCCGATGCTAAGAGGCTTGATATTTGTGAGGAATTTTTAGAGGTTGTGGACTTTTAAATGTAAGGAAAAGGAATCGCATGGATTTTTTAGAAACAAGTAAGGTGTGCACATGTTGATACTGAAAAAAGTCTTACCAGACAAACAAAAATCAATAATGGAAGGTTTAAAAACAAAATATGAAAAATAAAATGTATTTTTGACATGTTTGTAGGTCATTTGGGCCCATGATTTTAATGATTTGTCCCAAATTAATATTAATTAGGCCATAACCACAGTGATTAATTTTAATCACTTTTACTAATCGTTTTGGTCAAAAAATTACATGGTATTTTTTGGATATAAAAATTATAATGAATAAAATAATTTATATTAAAATTTTCAAATTTTAATCTCACAACTAGAAAAAGTTATTGTTAGTTCAAATCCTGTAGATGGGATAAAATAACGAGGTTCTAACATTGTTAAAAGCTGAAAGGTTTGTTAAAATTTTATATTCAGTATTAATGATGAATTTATTAAAATAAATTTCATTTTATTATTATATGTAATATTTATCTAGTGTCACCTTAAAAATAATTCATAAAATCATTTATCATTAATAATTAATTAGATAAAAAGGCATTTTCTAACTAAAAAGTTGTATTTTTCATTATTCAACAAAAAATGAAGTTTCCCTGAAAATCCTATAAAATTCACCAAAGGATAATTTAGAGATATTCATTTTAAAAATGAATTTTAATTTTTCAAATAAAATTTATATATTTGTCAAAAATTAATTTTATTATTATAAGAAATTCATTCATAAAGACAACATTTTTAACATAAAATGACTTTCCAAAAATCTTATTTGTCACTATCAATTTATTTTATTTATATAAAAAAATATTTTAAAATTAGATACTAATAATTTTAAAATATAGGTTATAATTATATAATTTACATAAATAAATCAATAAAAGTGATGTTTGGTAGAAACTCAGTATTGGGTGCATCATATGCTTAGTCCGTGTTGCATGTAGATCTAGCCATGTTGGTATTTTGTGTAGGGAAAGACTAGTTGGTATCACATGTGAATGAAATTTTTGAATTAGTGTTTTATTTTAAATATATATATATAAATATTACTTTTTTCATGTTAACAGTTAAATTAATTCAAAATAAAAATTATTATCAAAATATTGTGGTGTTACAATAGCATCCTCTTATCTCATCACCTTTATTTGGAGAGAAATAAATTCACCTGATTTTTAATGTTAAATTCAATCTTTGTAAAAAGGAATTAGTTCTATTTATAGGGCAGTTTTAGCTACCTCCACAGTCTGAATGGGTACCATGAATAATTTTCTTTTTTCACCTTTTTATTATGATAGATTTTTGGGGTCACTGGAAGGATAAAGAAACCACTGATGCTCAAGTAAATTAGAAAAATTCCCCCAATCCAAGTATGGTTAATGGAGAATGATGATGGAGCAGCCTCTTGGGAACAAGGTCGATTGGGTTGTGGTGGATTCTTTTGTATGCATCAGGGATTTATTAAAGTATGCTTCTACCATTATATTGGAATTAGTTATGCTATTGAGACATAATTTTGGGAAATTATTAAGGATAACTATAGAATTATTTATGTGGAATATGACTCCACCAATATGTTTTATTTTTTAAATATTTGATCCCGATTTGTCCCATGGTGTGTTCTCCCACGTTTGATTGAATGTCAATATTTAACTTAACAAATTGAATTATATGTCACAGTTGTGTAAATAAAATCCAATAAAGTTGTAGGTGATATATAAAAAAGGATTATTTTAGGGACTAGAATGATATGACCATTCATTACCAATTATTTCTATTTTACTTTGGTTGACTAGGACATGTATGGTGTCCTTAAATATTGTTTACATAAACCACTTTGTAATGCTACTCTTCCATTACTAAAATAGAATTTCTTAGATATGGGCTCCACCAGGCTCCTAATAATTTTTTATTATAATATTATAAAATCTATAATATTTATTTAAATTTAGATATAAATATCATACATGTGGTATGGTGTTGAAAAGAGAGTAACATTTCTTCATTAATGAAGTGGTCCAATCATACATAAGCGGTGTTATCATCTTTCATTGAGTGAAAAAGAAATTATGAAAATAGAATATATTATATTTTTATATTGGTAAATATTTCATTTATATATTAATTATTTCTAGTATATCACATATATTTATTACCATTAAGCATATCACCTTCTATGTAAAGCATGATTTAATTACATCACCTTGTGAGGTGATAGTCTGTCGTACAGACTAGCGATGGTATCATATTTTGAAAAATTGTAAAACATAAAAAGTAAGATAAATAAGATAATTATATAATGATAATATCATAATTATCATGTATATAATCAATAAATACTTCATTATATACACAATTATAGGTTGAAATAAAAAAGTGTTTCACATCGGTTCACGATGTGGTTGTCCATCGTACACACGAATGATGATTTCGTAACCCATTTGATGGAAGTAAATAATTTTTAGGTAATTTTCCTATTATATAAACATCCAATTATATTAAATATAATTTGTTTTTTATATCCTCATCTTTGAAAAATAATTGTAGGATTCGGAGAGTGGAATAAAATAAATACACTGGTTTAATAACATTACATCTTCATTGGGTATCTTATTTAGGATTGCACTAAATCCTTCTGAGGATAGATTTATGTCTGAAATAAGGATTCTAGGTTGATATGAAATTTTTTTGGAAGTGATTGTTTAAGGTATTGTCTGAACCAATGTGGTTTGAATGTCTGATAAAGAGAGGAGAGGGGTGGCTTTTTATAAGTGGGGGAGATGACAATAATGTTATTTTTAAAATAAAATAAGTTATATGATGCTTTCAATATTCCACAAGGAAAAAATAGGAAACTATATAACCTTATAGTATTAATAAAATAAATAATTTTAATAAATAGTATTTATACATGTTCACATGTTAAACCTAATTTTACCTTAACCTTAATAATTAATTTATACTACATTAACTATTCATTTTGGTAAAAATGTAGGTTTATATTATTCAAAATTAAAAAAAAAAATTATAACAAATGTGGAATAAATTTTCTAATATTATATTCACATATGTGAATTAATTTAATTAATAATTAACCATGAAGATAAATCATTAAATATATTTTTAAAGAGAAAATTTTCAAAAGATTGAAATGTTTTTATATCAAAATTCAATTTGAAATTGATTCTAGTGACCTAAATTAGATTAATTGATATGAATTTACTAAATTTTCATTAAAATAAATTTAAAACATAATTTAAAAATATAAATAATTAAAAATAATATTAATTTTCAATTAAAATTTAGTTTTATTTACTATTCACCAAAAAATGATATATTTGAGAAAAACCCATAAAATTCACCCTAAGATAATTTTTAAATTATAATTTCAAAATTAAAATTTATTTTATTAAATTGATTTTCAAAATTTACCAATAGTTAATTTTTTTATAAGTTCCCCAATGGAGAAAGAACAACTTTTTAGAAAAATAAACATTTTAATCGTAAAATTTGAATTATTATTATTTCTGATATAGAAACCACATAAGATGAATGTAATTTTTTTTGAATATAAATTATATATAAACTTTATTAACATCATTAACAAAAATTTAGTTGGTAAATTTATTCATATAAGACTGACTTCATCACATAAAAATTGTTTTTAGGGAATGATTTCCATTTATTTTCCAAGGGGTTTTACTTTCATTTCTAATGATTTGGTCACCAGTAAATTAATTTTAAAGGAATTTATAAACCATATTTTCCTTATTTATTTAATGATATTAATAAAATTTATTCCATTATATAGGTAACTAATATCATAAATTTTTTAAATAATATGTCTTGTTTAATTTAAATATAGTGTTATATAAAACATAAGATAAATTTAGTGTTTTATATAATGAAAACAATGTAGAAAATAAAATTCATTGAAAAAATATAGTCTTTAAACAATATATTGGTGCTATGTTATACCCCCCATAAATTGAATATTTTCCCCAAAACATGTCCATGTTATCAATGGTTCAGAAGTTGTAATTTTCTTCATATAAACTCACATCATAAAATGAATTAGTAAAACATACTATTGAAATAGAAAATTAGATGTGAGAAAGTTGGATATAATTAAACCAACCATGTTTCAAAATGTGGCAACATAAGTGGGATGTGAATATTTAGACATGGAAGAAAAGAATAAATACTTATATAAAGTTATAAAGGTCACTAATAACATGAAATTGTTTGATCTAGAGAAATTTAATGACCACAAGACCATAAAAAAAGTCTTGTGAAAAAATTCATTGATATCATCAAAGATTATGATAAAAGACCGCATTTAATTTCAATATCATCTTTCTAATGTTGAATATTTTTAATGATAAGGTATACTTTGATTCATTTCATTTCATATTAAAAATCTCCCCCTTTTGTTGTGTCTTGATAAATTTATACTTGAATCCTTACTCTATGAAATGATAGTGAATGATTTATTCCTTAAGCACTAACATATCATAATATCTATATATAGAATGATAATTCATTTTTTCTGTGTTTAGTTATCATTACAAAAATTAGTAAACAAAATTTTTCCAATATGATTAAATCTTCATATAGTTAGGTAATATATTAATCCTTAAAAACAAACCCAAAATTTCAACTTAAAAAATCCCATAAATGGATAACCTTATAACCCGTCCAAAAGAAAATATAATTTAAAAAATTGTAGACAAGTTCACTAAATTTCCCAAATAAACTTATTATTAATACTACATACATTATAATGAGGATCTTGATTGTCACATACCAAACATGAGAATACCTTAATAATGTATTCACTTGAAACATGGTAATTGTCTAAATTACCAAAAAACCTTGTGGAATAAATAAATGGTTCTTCATTCCATTAATAAAACACTGATCATTCAATTTCTTCCATAGTTCTAATAATGTTTCAAACTAAATCACTGATAAAAAACCATTTTTTAAAATAAAATCTTTTAATAGTTAAGAGGTAATAAATACAATCTAAATTACATTATCCATATCAATAATTTATTTACCCACGAAAAAATCCAATTTATAAACATCGTGAACATATTAAGGTATAACTTCCAATAATAATGTGTTTTCAAAAAAATACAATGTTTATATCTAATCACATTTCTAGGGCATCAGTACCAATCAACATATTCATTAAAATCATTAACAAAAAACATATATTAAAAAATACTTAAATATTTGATAATTATTGAATTCCAATAAATAAACACATCAATTATTTCATATCATACATAAGGTGTTAAATATAATTGATCAACTTATTCCGTAATACCTTTTTCATGTCACACATCATTCATAGTCTCTTCAAATTATGTAGTGTAACCATTACTCAAAACACTTCATTAATTTTATTCACAAGATCTTCCACCGGGAAATGTATTTCAATAATTTCCATATATTCTATATTTAAAACATTCAATAGTAAATGATATATTAGCATGAACAATATTCCCATCAATTGAATTAATTGAGAATTTCATTTCCCATTTGATGTTACTTCTTTTTTTGGCCCTCTTTTCCACACTTATAACATCTTCTCATTCCTCTAATAAATTCACATTAGTGATTCTTTCAACATCCTCAACATATATGAAAAACAATTCTTTAATCCATGTCCCATAACTCAAACTCTTAGAAACCACATTGGTTCTCTTATTTGGTGAGTCTGAGACTTTTTTACGTTTCATGATTTTTATAATATTTTATAAAAATTGATTATGAATAATAAAAAAATCATGTAATTTAGGTACCATCCCAAAGTTTTGTGGGATTTATATCACAATATCAATAATATTCAAGATTATTTACGTTTAAGTATCCATTATGGGAATCAAATGGTCATTCTATTCTGTATATATGTTTTCCTGAAATCCTTTAAATAAATTTTTCACTCTTATCCAATTATTATTTAATGTCATTTTTACCCATGTTTTATTTAATAAAAAATTTACTAAAAAAATATTTTTTTCTTTTCCCAAATGATGTATGTTTTTAATTTGTGAAATAATTTATTTAACTTATAAAACAGGAAGGAATTTTCCTTCAATAATTAAAAATATTGTCACTGAATATTCCTTTAAATGATTACAAGTTTATTCTCAAAGATAAATTTTCTTTTATAAGTGCACATAATTTTTAAAATAATAATTTATTTCAAAATGAAAAGGATATTTTCCACAATAATTATTCCGATTGATCTTTGAAAATAATTTTTCAAAAAAAATGACATTATTTTTTATTACATATTATTTACTAGGATATTATCCAAGGATAACATATTTATTCATTATTTATATGTTTATTATTATAATTAAATGATGAAATGTTTATGTAACCCATTTATTTTTATGGGTCTTGAAATAAGGAATGATTTTTGATATTATGACCACGTTTGTATGATTTTCATTATGTTACAGGAGGGAACTACATATCACTCAAATTAATTTGGAGAAGTGTTATATCTCATGAGATAATAATGTAAAACAAGTATATGTTCTTGATCCATTGTGGGAAATAAGTTGATGTTCCCGATCTATTACAGGAAACAAGTCGATGTGCTTGATCCACTATGGAAACTATTCAGGGATTTCTAATCTTATCGTATTTGTAGTTATCTTTTACATATAAAATTGTGGTCATTCTTAGGATTATACCATACACATTTATGACATGAACATTTCATTCATGATTGAGTTATTATGATTTCCCTTTCTTATGATTCATATATTTGTAAATGATAATGTTTTATACAATAAATCTTGTTTTTTATATATTTCCGATTGGGTTTGGAAATTTTATTTTATGGTCTTGATGTTATACCATTATTATTATCTTATGCTTTTATATGATCATTGATTGATATTTTTCATTCTTACCATTTTTGAGCATTTGAACTCATACCTTTTTATGTTTAATTTTCTCAAGGTTTGGAAGAGTGATGATATATTAATTTTGTTTAGAAAAGAATGATATTTGATTAATTTTATTGTAGCTTTGGAATTCTTATCATGGAATATGAAATGATGGGTATAGTGTGAGATGTTGTTTATCTGTATAAACCAATTGTTTATAAACCCAAGTTGGTATTATTTTCTAGAATTCCCTAAAAATATAAACCCAAATGGTCCTTGGAAATGTAAGTAATACAATATATCTTTTTGATGTCGAATGTTTTGGATGTAAAATTAATTGGGTCACATTTATCGGTATTGAAGAATGAAATTTAAATTTTTGGTTTGAAGCAACAGATCTGAGATTGTGGGTTATGATTTTTACACTAATAAAATGACCAAGTTCTTTTGAGATGGGGATAAGGGACAAAGATAATATAAAACTGATGATTTTAATTTTTTTTGATAAATTTTACTTAGTGATGTAATTTTAAAAACAAAATATTTGAAATTTCTATAATATATTATATTTGTATTATATATGTTATGTATATTGTTTAATGATACTTTGTATTCGATGTTTTAGGTTGCGGAAATTTTAGAAATTCCCAATAGAATTAGGATTCTATGAGTGATATTTTTAGTTATCATAAAAGGGACCCCCTTTTTTAGTTCTTATAACATAAACACTTTTTTAGAATTGATAAATGCATGCAATAGAGCTAATAAAAGGGGAATCAATAATAATAATACATGATTTTTCATATTCATTTTTCTCAGTTACGATATTTTAATTAATTCATTTTATATATCGATACAATGAATAATAATTAATAAAATCTATGAACTTTTACCCAATAACCCAATAAATACCCCATATCTCATCCTTATGAAAAAGCTATACCTTTTACTGTATATAACCTCTCCCCCATACTTAAATAATTGAATTTCATACAAAAAATAAGTATATGGTAGAAAGGATTAATTGTACTTTTAATGTTACACTTTCCATATGTATCATTCATTGATTATGATGGATTAAAAGTGTAACACCCCAAGATTCCACGGTACGCTTCTCTTTGAATAATAAAATAGCGTGTGTTGTATGCAACTTCGAGTTCTAACACACCAAAACCAATCAAACTAGCCTTCACAAATAGTAATACATACCTTTTGAAATTTTATACATTTTATCTTTCAAAATGGACTTCTTTTTTGAATTCAGAATATTTAAGTTTCGCTTAGGGTGAATTTTTTTACTTTTATATTAACTTTCATATTTTCATTAATAGTGAAAATTACTAAATTTTAATTAAAAACAACTTTTTAATTGATTTAATTAATAGTAATAAAATATGAATTATAATGGTTTAAAATTATAATTAGATTATATTTTTATCATTTAATACAATTAAGACCATTATAAGTAATTTTACATTTTAATTTGACATAAACATGTGTCAATCTTTTGATAGTTATTATTTCATTAAAACACGCTTCATGTTTTGACAACGAGAATTAATTTTAAATTAATTTCTTCCAATTCTATATATTGAATTTTGAAAAATGGATTCCATATTTGGAATCAGTAGGTAAAAATTGTTTAAATAGGTAACTTTTCTTTTTAGACATTCTGAATAATTACTTCGTTAAATATTTAATTTACCATGGGTAAATGCGTAAATCCAGTCAATAAGGTTAAAAAATAATATTATAATAATATTATATTACCCTAAAACGTGTCCTAACCCTATTTCCTGATATACGGCTGACCATGGGAATCCTTGGGTTGATTTTTGGACCCCATCGAGCCACTTGGATGTGATAATGACATTATATATTAAATAATTTAAAGTAGAGACCAAAATAACAAAAACAAATATCTTTTAGTAAAACAAATTTATATGAAGTCATATAATTGATATATTCGACTATAAAAATTCATTAGAAATATAAAAAGACTGCCTATATAATCTGATTTTATTTATTATTTTTATACATTAAATAATTTAATTTATTCATGACACAATGATGATGCAGTAATTACCGTATTAATGAAAGAATCAAATAAATTGTATTATAAATACTATAATAAATATTATTTAAAATTTTTATGACATACACGAATTTAATAGGTTAATTTGATATATTAAGGTTGATTTAATTAATTTTTGTAAATAATAATTCTGTTATGACTTTAACAAAAATAAATTATTAAATAATGTCAAAATTGACAAAATTGAGTTTTAAAAACAAATACTATATTATCGGTTGATATAATAGTCCTAAAACTCTAAGGATTAGAAAAAGGACAAAAATAATATTATATGTGTCATTAATGAACCTATTGGGGTTCTCTTGGAAGTATATAGTATGTTTGTTAACTATATAACATAAAAATAAAAAGAGACATGGTAAATGTCAAACTATGTAAAAAAGAGATAAATCTAAAAGATAAGGTTAATATAGTGACCCAAACATGTCTAAAACATATTATATGAGTGTTTATAAACCCATACCCACCTTAAAATTTAAATAATCCACTTTGGATCCATTAGGAACAGAAAATGAATTTATTATAAAATAATATTTATATCTTTTCCTAAGGTACCCCCCACTCCTCTTATAAAAGGGAACTCACCCTTCCCTCTAATTCACACCTTCAAAGAACTTTTCCTCGGCCGACCCATGCCAAAATACCCTCTAAACTGTCCTCCCTTAATTTTATAGACCTTACTTTATTCATAAAGCCAACCTATGGAGCCCTTTTGATCAAATCAAAAGGAAGAACATGAAAAAGAGGTAAATATTTCATCACCTCTTTCAAGTTCCTTTCTTCATACACTTCCTCTTTCTTTGTTGTTTCCATTATAAAATAATTATTCTAGTATATTCTATATAGTGTTATTTTATTATAAATATTTTAAAACCATATTCATTATTCTATACATATTTTAAATGACATGTCACCATACATGCGTACGTACGGCTTACCGTCTCCACATTGTGGTGTAATTGTTATACAATAAATTATTATTTGGATCGGTATAATAATGATGTGTAATTGATGTAAATAATAAATATTAAATGATAATAAATTTTTATATATGATATTCCTTCCAATTATATATTATTTTAATATTAGAAGAATGATATTGTCGCTCATGCGTACGTATGGATTACCATCTCCACGAACGGAATGAGATTCATTATCCATCGTATATACTCAAGGATAATTTTCAGTAGAAGATTAAAAATATTGTTTAAAGACTTAATGTCATTCTGAATATGAATATGATACCTCATATCCATAAAAAATGTTACTTAGGTTACAAAGCATATAAAGGAAACAGAATCTGTTAACACCCGAACGATGATAATACTAATATATTATTAATAAAGAAATGTTAAAAGATCATATATGATACAATATTAATATATATGTTTATTGTATAATTTAATAACAATTATTTCACCATTATACAGGAGGGTAACCTACCCCTTACCAAGGGAAAGTACAAGGTAAGGGTTAATTTCACAATCTCCTTATTATCTAAGGTTGTTTTTATGTAAGTATCTACTGAGACCTCATTATCATCCACATCCATGTTTCTTAAAAAGGTATTCTGGAACATTTTTACAATTTATTAGACTATTTTATAAAGTAATTTCTACCATTGTTTAAATTTTTATAAAATGGTTTGAAAGTAATCTTTCTGTTGTTTTCCAGACAAGGTACTTTAATCCTTTTTGAGAAAAATAAGGTAAGAATGTCTGTTTTTAACTTATACAGCGGGTGCGGCTATTTACTGTTGTTATAACATCATCAAATCTTCCCTTACAGGTTTATAAGAAAATTTTCAAATAAAAATGTTTTCATTTATAATTACATGACTTTTAATTGATTTCAAAATTGAAAGACATATTTATTTACAAAGGTTTTTATTTTATCTATGTCAATATCCTTTGATGGATTTTAAGTTTGTATAAAGTTGATTTATTATCATACAAAACTTCCATTTTGTATAAGAGTTTTTGTGATATGTTTTACTATGGATGTGTTATTTCATGCCAATCATGGTTTATGGATAATGTATTGACATTTCCTGTGCTATTTTAAATATAAATGTTTATGTTATGTTTAAACCTTTTCATATAAGGAATGCATTGGACATAGTAAGTTACAGGTGGAGTCCGCTATAGCTCCTCGATGTATCAGTAGGTCTCATGAGAAAAAATAGTGTCTTGGCACACGGCCTTGACAAAATCTTATTATATGTCTTGGCTCAAGGCCTTGACTATGTGGTTATTATAGTCTGGCATTATGCATTCCATCATTATAAAAGTGGCTACTGATATTGCTTGATTATTCGATTATTAGAATATCAATGTGAGTAAGTAAATTGAATTACATTGATTTTATCATTGACATATTATGATGATGTTCAGGTTTAAAAGGATATTGTTTTAGTCTTATACATTGGCTTAGAAGTTTATTCTTATTTAAGAAAGTTTCTGCTATATTTTTATCCTTACTGAGCATCTGAGATCACCCCTTTCTATGTTTTATTTTTCCCAAGATGCGAATAAATATATTATGACTGACCTATAGGGATAGTCTATGGGATCTCATTGTTTTCTATAGAAACATTATTGTTGAAGTTTTCCATTTTATGATTTAATATAAACCTTATGAATGTATCTAGTACTTCCAAGGCTACTAAACTAATCAGTCTTTTGAGACATGAAATTTTGTGATCATGCCAATGATACATTATATTGCACCGACTCTGGGCATTTAGGGTCGGGGCATTAAAGATGGTATTAGTGGATGTTTAGTACAAACATTGAAATCAAGATTTAGATAAACTCTGATTAGATAACATTACCTTAATATAGACTTTTGGGATTAGAATAGAAGAACATTCTAGAATTTTAGTATTATAGATATTTTGTGAGTTTGCAAGAATTACATCCCTGTATGGATACGAGCTGGTAGAGGCGGCTGGGGCACAGATGTACCTATTGGTAAAACCCAAAAACACTGCCTTGAGCTAGACTCAAACGAGAACTGGTGCGTGAAAATGGGCCTTGTTGTACTCTTGGTTATGACACTCCTGGGGGATATGATTTAGATAATTCTCATTTTCTTTACAAACCATTATGAAGGGTTTATGAGTATATATTTACACAATTTTTTTTATTATTATGTATTATATATATAAAATGTTCAATTTATGTTATGTATTTTACAAGTTCGGAATTATGTATTTAGATTCATATACTAATCTAGTTTATTCCATTTGTTTAGAAATGGCGCCTAGTGGAAGGAATGGAAACAATATCAATGCATGCACTCCTTGTAGGGATTTCCCTCCTACTCAAGATAATAATAGTGGAGTTGGTGATGCAACTTGTGCTGATCAACAAATCACCATACTTGGGCAACTCACTCGGGTTATTAATAATATCCTTACCCATGTGGAGCACCCTAATCCACAGTGTCGAGGATCAATGTTATATCACCTTATGAGGAAACAACCACCAACATTCAATGGGGTTAAAATCCACTAGTAGCTGAGAAATGGATAAATTATTATAGAAAATATTTCATGACTTGGGGAGTAGTGAAAGGGAAAAAGTTGTCATGGCAGTCTACTGCCTCACTGGAGATATTGATCAATGGTGGTCGTTGATTCAAAACATAAAAGAATATGATGAAGTATCAAATATGAAATGGAGGGGCTTTAATGGTAATTTCATTGAAAAATAATTTCCTCGTGACCATCGAGCGGATATGGAAAGATTATTTCTGAGTCTATGGAAAAAGGAGGATGAGAATGTTCAACTATGTAATGCTAACTTTACAAGGATAGCAAGGCATGCTGCAGATTATATACCTAACCCAAGAAGTATGATTGGTTGTTTCTATTAAGGGTTAAAACCATTTCTCCGTTGAGCATTAGTCTCACAATCCTTATCATCGTACGAAGATATTGTCTCATGTGATATCAAGATAGGAAAATAATTCTTTATGTCTTACGATATTGAACCAATGCAAGATAAGAAGAGATCTACTGAACACTCTGGAAATGGAAATAAGGGGAAGAAGGGAAAAGATGAATATCCATCCTACAGTAAATGAGGGATGAAACACACTAGTACATTCCTGAATGGAATGGGAGTTTGTTACAAGTGTGGTGAAAAAGTCCACCAAGCTCGTGATTTCTAAGGGAAGAAAGAAGTTTTCAATGTAGAATGCTACAATTGTAGAGAATGGGGAAATTATGCAAATGAATGTACTAAGCGTCATGGGATCTTACCTCAAAAGAGGCCAAGGGATCAAGGTCAAGCTTATGCTATCACTACTACAGAGGTTGAATCTCCAAAAGATGTAGTTTTAGGTAATTTAGTGGTTTACTCAAGCTTAGACAATTCTTAATTTGATTCTGGATCATCGAATTGTTTCATATCTTCCCAGTTTTCTATGAAAATTTTATATTTCCAATTTTATTTATCAAAGGTGTATTCAGTCAAAACTCTTAAGGGAAGTATCATTGCAACAATGTTTTGTGAATTAGTTCCCATTAGGGAATATAAATGTTCTTTATCTGCTGATCCCATCATCATACCCATGATTGAATATGATATAATCCTTGGTATGGATTGTTTATCAGACCATGATGAAACAATTTATTTTAAGAAGAAGGAGGTTACTATTTTTTATGACGATAATAAAGAACACCTTATCTTTAGAGAAGAATCGTCACCACCTAATTATTTTCTAGATCCACCCCCAGTAGCTCAACAAAATTCAATTATTATGGGGGAAGAGAATGAAATAACTATGGGTGAGGAAAGGAATGTTCAAATATAAGATGTACCTATTGTGAATGAATATATTGATGTGTTTCCAGAAGATTTACTTGGACATCCTCAAGAATGATAAATTGTGTTTTCCATTGATTTAATTCCTAGATCAAGGCCCAAATTAATGACCTCTTATATAATGGACATTGTAGAATTAGTGGAACTAGTGAAACAACTAGGGGAATTAAGGAATAATTGATTTATTCACCCTATTGTTTCTCCAATGGGGATCCCCTGTCCTTTTTGTTTAGAAGTAAGATGGATCTATGATGTTGTTCATTGAAAACAGGGAGATCAATGTTATAAAAATAATGTAATATTATCCCCTACCCTACATTGATGATTTATTCGATCGAATTCATGGAGCTGAATACTTTTCAGAGATTAAACTTTGATCTGGATATCATCAGTTGTGTGAGAAGAAGGAAGACATTTCGAAAAAAACATTTCGAACTAGGTACGGGCATTATGAGTTTACAGTAATGCCTTTTAGGATTGACTTATTCACCCTTAGTCTTCATGGATCTAATAATATAGTTTTCAAGGAATATCTTGATGACTTTATAGTGGTATTTATTGAAGATATCATTGAACACTCCAAAATCTATGATGATCATGAAAATCACTTTCACATTATTCTGATGACTCATAAAAGCCATGAATTATATTGGAAGTTTAGCAAGTGTGAATTTTGGATTCAAAAGATTTCATTTCATAACCATATTATCTCTATATATGGAATCTCTATTAATCCTTATAAGACCAAACCAATCCATGAATGGCCAGCAACGATGAGTATAAATGAGGTACAAAGATTTATTGGTTTAGTAGGTTATTATCAGCGTTTCGTCCAGAATATTTCCCTATTGTCTAGCCCATTAACCAAGATCACACGTAAAGGGGTTAAATTTGTTTGAAAAAAGAGTGTGAAGAATGTATTGAAGAAATTAATAGAAGATTAGTCAATGATCCAATATGGACTCTACCATTAGGGAATGATGGGTTTGTTATTTATAGTGATTCATCAAAGAAAGGACTTGGTTGGGTCCTTATTCAGAATGATAGGGTTATTGCATACACATCATGACAACTAATAATTCAGGATAAAAACTATCCTACTCATGATATTTAGTTAGTAGCTATAATATTTTCTTTGAAGAAATGGATACATTATCTCTATGGTGAAAAATGTGAGATATATACCGATCACAAGAGTTTGATGTAAATTTTCTCACATAAATAACTCAACATGAGGAAAAGACAGTGGCTTGAACTACTCAAGGATTATGATTTCTTGATACACTACCACCAGAAGAAGGAAAATAAGGTGGAAGATGCTTTGAGCAGAAAATATCAAGGGGTTTTGAAAAGGATGAGAGTTGAAAGGGAAACTATTCTCATGGATCTAGTATAGATGGATATTGGAATAACCATTGAATGTCAAAAATCAATTCTTTTTCAAATGGTTTCAAAACATATTTATTAGAAAGGATTAAAAGTTATTAGGCTGATGATGAGGAGTTTCAAAATAAGATTAATGATTTGAATAACAGAAGATTTAGTGACTTTGTATATGAAAATGGAATTTTGAAATTTTGGAAAAGACATTGTATTCCCGATATACCTGATCTAAAAAGAGAATTTTTGGATGATTCTCATTGATCCAATTTCTCTATACACCATGGGAGAACCAAAATGTATAGATATTTGATAGAACATTTTGGGTGGAACAACATGAAGAGGGAGATTGCGGATTTTCTGTCATGATTAATGGTTTGTCAACATGTGAAAGCTGGAAGGCAATATCCCGGAGGAGTCATGCAACCTCTTCCTATACCTAATTGAAAATTGGATTATATTACGATGAACTTTTTCATGGGACTACCAAAGACACCTAGAAGGAATAATGCAATATGGGTCGTTGTTGATCATCTTACCAAGTCAGCAAATTTTCTTGTTATAAGGGATGATTTACCACATGAACCATTAGAAAAACTATATATTAATGAATTTGTAAGACTTCATAGATTACCACTATTGATTATTTCTGATCGTGATCCACATTTTACCTCAAGATTTTGAAAAAGCCTTCAAAAATCCCTGGAGACTGAACTTATTTTGAGCACTGCCTACCACCCCCAAAATGATGGAAAATCATAACAGACTATTCAAATTTTAGAAGAAATGATGAGATCATGCTCACTTGACTTTCATGGTATGTGAGATCAATATTTCTCTATGGTATAATTTTCCTAAAACAATAGTTTCCATTAAACTATTCAGATGTCACCATAAGAAGCGTTATACAGAAAGAGATGTCTCTCACCAACCTGTTGGGATGATGTTGGTGAAAGAAAACTCGTAGGCCCATAACTAGTCAAGGAAACGATGGAAAAGGTGAAGGTAATCCAAAACCACATCAAAGCACCTCAATGTAGGCAGAAGAGCTATGTCGATAATCGAAGGAAGGATTTGTAATTTCAGGTAAAATATCATCTTTTCATGATGTTATCTCCGTGGAAGGGTGTTATAAATTTTTGTAAGAAGGGAAAATTGCGTCCTAGTACATCGGACCTTTTGAAATTCTAGAACGAATTGGTGTTGTAGCTTACCATTTGGCAATACCGCCAAGTCTCTCCAAAGTTCACGATATGTTCCACGTATCACTAAGGATAAAATACATATCTAACCCAATGCATGTACTCGCCAATGAGGAATTAGAACTAGAACCTGATCTGTCTTATTGTGAAGAGCCTGTCAGTTTTATTGATATAAGAGAACAACTGTTGAGAAACCGAACATCTCATCTGGTAAAAGTTCTGTGGAGAAACCATAACATGGAAGAGGAAACATTGGAACCCGAAGAAATTATGATGAAGAACCACCCGAGTATTTTTACACAAAAATACTCTAAAAATTTCTAGGACTAAATTATTTTATGGAGGGGAGAATGTGACACCCAAAGCATCCACGGTACACTTCTCCTTGAATAATTCAATAGCGTGTGTGGTACAGAACATCGAGTTCTAACACACCACAACCAATCAAACTAGCAGTTATAAATAAAAACACCCAATTTTTAAAATTTTATACATTTTATATATCAAAGTAGACTTAATTTTTAGATTTGGAATATTGAAATTAGCATAGGGTGAATTTTTCGTACTATTCTGATAACATTTAAATTTTTATGAATAGTGAAAATTATTAAATTTTAATTAAAAACTACTTTTTAATAAAATTAACTAATCGTGATAAATTATGAATTTTAATGGATTGTAAATATAATTAGATTTTATATTTACCATTTAATACAATTTAGGTCATTATATGTAATTTTATAATTAAATTTGATATAAACAAGTGTCAATCTGTTGATATTTATTATTTCATAAACACACACTTTTTGTTTTGAAAATTGAAATTAATTTTAAATTAATTTCTTCCACTTCTGTGTTTTTAATTTAGAAAAAGAATTAAATATTTTATATCATGAGGTCCAAATTTTGTAAATAGGTAACTTTTATTTTTATGCTTTTTGAATAATTATTTCGGTAAATATTTTATTTACCATGGTTAAAGGGGTAAATCCAGTAAATAAGGATAAAAAATAATTTTATAATAATATTAAATTACCCAAACACATTTCTTAACCCTATATTATAATTCATGTCTAACCATGGGAATCCTTGGGTCGATTTTAGGACCCCATGGAGCTACTTGTAAGTGATAATGACATGATATATTAAATAATTTAAAGTAAAGACAAAAATAACAAAAGAAAATATCTTTTATTAAAACAATTTTTATATGAGGTTATATAATTTATCCATTCAAATATAAGTATTCATTATAAATATAAAATTATTTCCTTTATAATAGTATATTATTTGTAATTTGTAGACATTAAATAATTAAATTTATTTATGACGTAATGATGATTCAGTAATTACTTTATTAATGAAAGAATCAAATTTATTGTATTATGAATACTAAAATAAATATAATGTCAATGTTTTTTGACATCCACGAATTTTATATGTTAACATGACATATTAGCATTGAATTAATGATTTTTTTCAATGTAATAATGCGATTATGACTTTAACAAAAATAAATTATTAAATAATTTCAAAATTGACATAATTGAGTTTTTAAAATAAAATTCTATATTATTGGTTGATATAATATTCCATAAAGTTTAAAGATTAGTAAAAGGGCCTAAATAATATTATATGTGTCATTAAAGAATATATTGGGGTTCTATTGTAAGTATATAGTAATTTTATTAACCATATAATATAAAAATACAAAGAAACATGGTAAATGTCAAACTATGTAACTAAGAGTTAAATCTAAAAGATAAGGTTAATATAGAGACCCAAACCTGTATAAAACCTATTAGTTGAGTGGTTTTCAACCCATCCCCACCTCAAAATTTATATAATACACTTTTATGCAATTAGAAACCATAAATTATTTTATTATATAATAATATTTCTTGCATTTTCTAAGTTTCCCCTCACTCCTCTTATAAAAGGGAACTCCCCCTTCCTTCTAATTCACACCTTCAAAGCCATTTGGATCTGCAAAACCCTACTCAAATACCCTATCAACTATCCTACCTTAATCTTAGAGGCCTTATTTTAGTCTGAAAGCCATCATAAGGATCTCTTTTGATCAAATCAAATGGATGAACCTGAAGAAGATGTAAATATTTCATCACCTCATTGAAGTTCCTTTCTTCTTCCACTTGATATTTCATTGTTGTTTCCATTCTAAAATAATAAATCTAGTATATTTTATATACTATTATGTTTTTATAAATATTGTACAACAATATTCATTATTCTATACATCCTTTTAATGACATGTCACCATATTTGCGTACGTACGACTTACTGTCTCCACGGCGTGATGTAATTGTTATTCAATACTTTATTAATTGGATGGGTATAATAATGATGTGTAATTGACGTAAATAATTAATAAAACATGATAATAATTCTGTATATATGATATACCATCCAATTATATATTATTTTAATATCAAAAAAATTATATTGCCGCTCGTGCGTACGAAAGAATTACCATATCCACGAACGCGATGAGATTCATTCCCCATCGAATCCATTCAAGACTAATTTTCATTAGATGATTACAAAAAATGTTTAAATACTTAATATAAGTCGGAATATTAATATGATATATCCTATCCATAACAAATATTACTTACGTAATAGATAATATAAAGGAAATTGAATCAGTTAACACCCGAAGCGACGATAATACTAATATATTATTAACAAAGAAATGATAAAAGATCTTATATGAGATCATATTAATATATATTATTATTTTATAATTTAATAACAATTATTTCACCATTATACAAGAGGTTAACCTACCCTCTACCATGGAAAATTACACGGTAATGGTTAATTTTACAATCTCTTTATTATCCGATGATGTTTTTAAGTATCTAGTGGGAACTCTTTGTCATCCACATCCAAGTTTTTTAAAAATATATTCTGAAACATTTTTAAAATTTATTATACTATGGGATAAAGTCATTTATGCCGTTTTTTAATTTTTATAAAATGGTTTGAATGGAATATTTCCGTCATTTTCCAAAAAGGTACTTCTAACCTTTTCGACAAAATTAAGGTATGAATGTCTTTTTTTAACTTATACGGCGGGTGCTGCTATTTTCCACCATTATAACATTGTCGAAGTGTCCCTTACAATATTATTAGAATATTTTCAAATATAAATGTTTTCTTTTATAATTACTTGACTTTTAAATGACTTCAAAATAGAAAGGGATATTTCTCTAAAAAGGTTTTGATTTCTTCTATGTCAACATCCTTTGATGGATTTTAAGTTTGTTTGAAGTTGATTTATTATAATACAAAACATCGATATTATATCAAAGGTTTTGTGATATGTTTTAATTTGGATGTGTTATTTCATAACATTAATAGTTTATGGATAAATAATTGAAATTTCGTATGCTAGTTTTAATATGAATGTTTATTTTATGTTTAAAACTTTTCATATGAAGAATGTATTGGAATTAGTAAGTGACGGATGGAGCCTACTATAGCTTCTCAATGCATCATTGGGTCTCATGAGACAAACTAGTGTCTTGGAACAAGTCCTTGAAAAAGTCTTATTTGTAGTCTTGTCACAAAGCCTTGACTATGTAGTTATGAAAGTCTGTAATTATGCATTCCATCATTATAAATATGGATATTGATATTACATGTCATTATTCTACTAGTAGAATATCTATGTGAGTAGGTAAATGGAATTACTTTGATTTTATCTTTTCCATATTATGCTTAAGTTCATGTTTAAAAGGCTTTTGTTTTAGTCTTATACATTTCCTTAAATTTTTATGCTTATTTATGAAGGTTTCTACTATATTGTTATCATTAATGGGAGTCTGAGCTCACCCCTTTCTATGTTTTATTTTTCCAAGAATTCAAAGAATTATATTATGACTGACCTACAAGAATTGTCTATGGGATCTCGGTGTTGTCTATGGAAACAATATTGTTGTAGTTTTCAATTTTATTATGTAATGTAAACCTTATGAATGTATCTAGTACTTCTCATGGTACTAAACAAATCTGTCCTTCCAGAATTGATCTTTTGTGATCATACCAATGATACGTAATAATGCGCTGAATCTGGGCTTCTGGGGTCAGGGCATTACAATAATGAGGATAAAATTTTAATGGTGACTCTAAAATATATTAAGTATTCAATTATAAAACCCTCAATCATTTTAATGTGATTTTTTTATTTGATAGTGTTTAATAATGTACTTTACATTCTAGTACAATGAATGACCTTATGTAACAATTAAGAAATAAATATTATAATTATTATAAATATTTTTTCATAGAAGCATCTTTGCAAAGGAAAATAGTTGAATTGTGATAATAACTCATGACATGAATATTAATTACAAACTAATACCCACAAATTTTATAAATTCAACGAATGAATCATATGAAAGAAAATTTATTCTATAAGAAATATCTAGCCTCCCAAAATCACGATTCATCAAATTAATAACCAATGTACTTATCTATAACCATTCACCCCCATTTTACTTATTCACTATTATTAAAAATGATTTTTAAGACATAGAATAGTTGGATTGCTATTAATTTTTATATCATAGATAAAAAAGTTAGTATGAATCTAATTATGGAATGTAATAATTCATTTAAAATCTAAAAACATATTTGAAATATATAGGGGTGTGAAAGATAAGGAATTAAATGTAACACTCCCCTTTTTGCACGATGCTCTTTCCTGTCTTTTCTTTTATGTGCCTTAATCACCATGGAACTATAAATGAAATCATGTAATTGAAATTACCTGTTCTATGAATTTAATATATCCACTAGAGCTTCACATAGATGGATATTAAATATTTTTAGATTACTATTCACCACATTAAAAAAGTAATTCAAGATAATTATAATAGTTTAGTCCTTTGGAAACCTAGAACATAGTCATCCAAATTGTTGAAAGTTCTTAAATGTTTACAATAAATGACTTCCCCTTTAGTACTCATACATAGAAACCACTATCTATGACATTTAAAAAAGGAAACATAATAATGGGTGAAATTAGATGCTCAACATGGGTAATCAAGGGATAATTATATGAAAAAATGAGAAAAAGGTTTCAAGAACATGATAATAATATTTTTAAACCATAAAATCCAGAACAATGATCACAATATTGATTCATGAAATGAAAATTTGTAGCTACTAAGACATGAATCATAAGTGAATAAATGAAAATAATCCATGAGAGCATAACATTATCATAATACATAGATTTTTGGAATACACATAAGCATAGAAATACCATTTCCAGATTAGTCAAGGATCATTTCCTAGGCTATCATATTAGAATGGATTTACTGTTTGAATTATAATTGTTGTCAGGGTTCACTCTGAAGTCTATTATAATGGAAAAAGTTCCTTACATAACCAGTCTCTCTCCATATTTTAGACTTGTCTGAGTGAAATGTGTTCACTCCCTATTCTAGTCATGTCATACTAAATCAACTTCACATCATGTTCTGGCCATGTATTATTGAACTAGGTTCACTCCATGTTCCAGTTTTCTCTTACCGAATTAGTTTCACTACCTGTCCCAATCCCTTCTTACCGAACTAGGTTTACTCTACATTCTCATCTTGATTATATACTAATATACATATCTTTTCCCAATGATTTTTAGTTATATATAGGGCACACCCATCCTTGGTTAAAACATAACGGCAATAACAATTTATAATGCCAACACCACGATATAGTTAAAATCATACATATGTGTTCCACAAGATCATAAAACATTCATCAAATCACAACTATTGGCATAAAATAGTTATTATGAATATTTTATCATATAATAAAATGGAAAAAATAAACATTTCATAGTCATTTCATAATTTCCTTATAGAATATCAGATGAAAAGAAGAACATTTAATAAGAGTATTATAATATTATATCACATGTAAGATAAATGGGATTTAAAAGTATATATTCATCATACATATATACCATTTAGAAAAATAATAGGAATGGTATCCTTGATTAATATACATAATAAATCATAAATTATATCAAAGGATGACGTCTTATATAGATAAGGATTTTGAAAGATCACAAGGAACATTTCATAAGGAAAATAAAATTTCTTGAAAAAATAACATTTCAAGACATAAAACCTTTTCAAATAATATTTCATTTAAAATAACACATAAAACATCTAAATAAATAATTTAAAAATAATTATAAATATTTCTTGAAGAAAATATCCATTTTCTATGAAAATCACTTTTTAAAAAATAAAACATTATGAAAATTATTTTCATGGAGAATAAACATAGGATATTATAAAGGATTATTTAAGGAAAAAAATTTCTTTATAACAAAATGTTTTGTTAAAGATTTATATATTAAAATAAATATTCATTTTGAATTTTTAGTAAAAGAAAAACAAGCATAATTTTCCAAAAAGACTTGAATATTAATTTCAACTAATTTTTTAAAAAGTAAAACAAGGGTAGAAAATTCGTTAATAAATAATTTAAAAATAATTTTAAACAAATTGAAAACATTATGAGAAAAAATGGTTTTGGAATCAGAAGGGATCTCAACCAAACATATTATTTTTCTTAAAAATGGTATTTTTACAACTCTTGAGTACATAAGAGAGTAAAATGAAAATAAAACTTGTATAATATTGAAATAAATAATTAATAAGGAAATTATTGATAATTATTGTGTTTTAGATCATGAGATTTAATCATTGGATAAATAATTTTAAATAATCCCAATAAATAACGATATTGTAACATAAAACCATTTCCACTTTGGTAACCTAGAATCATAAGCCCGATTAAAATCATGATTAAATGGAACTTAAGATATAATAAAATTAAATATATTAAATATATTACCTATCAATGGGGATATATATACATATCCTGAAATAATACATGTTCATAACATAACGTGTGTCTCAAAGAAGATAGATTGTGATTAAAACCCCTACCATTTTATAAACTTTTTATCAATAAAACCATTTAAAGATAGATACTCAAATATAAATTTAAACGAAATTATTTTTAGTATAATAACAAAAAACATTAATGTGAATTATATACACCACATAAAATAAATAGGTGGTGAATATGACAAGTGTTTCACAAAAGACAAAATTGAGACTGAAATCCCTTACCTAAAGTATTGAACTATTTCAAACTAATTCAAACATCATTTAGATTAAATTTAATTATATTATAAATTTATTACATGACCATAAATATATATATAATACCATATATGATTTAATTATGTCTTATTATTACCAATTTTTGTGACAAATCTATGTTAATGTTGTGTTTTTGGTAATAACTGCTTTATTTTTTTATATGGTTTGATATGTTCTTTTCAGTCATATTACATTGAATATGGTTAAATTAATTAGAGAATAATGATTATGAAATAATTATAAAATTTATACACAAAATATAATTTTAGTACAAATCATTAAATATGTATATGATAAATGAAGTATGTTATGATCATGGAGATGGTAGGTCGTACGTACGCATGAGTAACATCTCTATTTATTAATGATCATTATTGAAAGAAGGTATGTAATATATTAAATTTACATAATTCTCATAATATCATAAAAAATATTATTTATTCAAATAGAGTTATAAATATCCTACATGTTTTGTGGTGATGAGAAGAGAGTAACATCGCTTTGAAAAGGGAGTGGGCCACACATACATAAGCGGTGATATCATATTTCATTGAGTGAAAAGTTAAGTAGAAAAATGGTATATATATTATATTTTTAGATTAATAAATATTTAATTAATATCATAATTATTTCATTTATATCATAAATAATTATAAATTTTAAACTTATCACCTTCCATGTAAATCATGAATAAATTACATCACATTGCGAGGTGATAGTCCATCACACACACGAGCAATGTTATCATATTCCCACAAAATATTAATAATAAAATAAATGTGAAATATAATAATTATATAATCATAATGATATAATATATATAATATATTTTTAATATATAAATCATAATGGCTAGCCATTATATGTTTTAATGGAAAAATGAACCATATCAGTACATGAGACGGTAGTCTACCATACACACGAATGATGATTTCGTAACCCATTTGATGGAAGTTGAGAATGTAGTAGGAAATTAATATATTTTAATAAAATAAAATTATATTAAATATACTATGAATATTATATCATCATGTTTTAAAAATAATTGAATGAGGTGGAGAATGGAATAAAATAAAGATCCTTATTTAAGAACATTACCTCTTCTTCGGGTATCCTCCTTTGATTTTCAATAAATCCTTCCTATAATTGATTTATGTAAAATTTAAGAATTATATGATGATAGGAGGTAATTCTGGAGGTGATTCGGGTAAGACATGGTCAAACCAAATAGGTTTGAAGGTGCAATGAATAAAAGAGTGGGGTGACCTTTTATAAGTAAAGGAGAGGACACACTTCGTATATTTGAAGATAAATAATTACTCCCACTTTTTTAATATTTTAAAAGGGTAATATTTTGAAAATTATATAAAAAATTGGTTTAATGGTAGAAATATTTATATTAAGTTGTTTTTGACAAGTGTGTAGGTTAAACCCATTTTTACCTAAACGACGGTAATTAATTTTTACTACATTCACTATATATTTTGATAAAAAATTAAGTTGATATTATTTGGAGTTATATATTATGATTATAAAAAATATATAATCCATTATTAAACATTCAATTCACATAAGTGTAAAATTTTAATTTAAAATAAATCCCAGAGAAGAAATGAGAAATCTAGTTTTAAAAGAAGAAAAGTTCAAAAGATTACAATTCTATTATATCAAAATTCAATGTGAAATTGATTACAATGACATAAATATAAATAATTGATAATAAATTGAAAAAAATAACTTTAAAATAAATTAAAAATATAATTAAACAATATAAATATTTTAAAATTAATGGAATTTTCAATTAAAATTTACTATTTTTCATCATTCATCAAAAAATGATTCTTTTCAGAAAAATCCCTATAAGTCACCCTATGATAAATTTTAAATTATAATTTTAAAAATGATTTTTATTGATTAAAATCATTTTTATAAAATTTTATAAAATCATTTTTTTTAAGTTCACGAAAGGTTTCAAACACACTTTAAATAAAGTAGGCTTTAATCAAAAAATTAGATTTATTCATATTTATAATCTAGAAACCACATAATTTTAATATTAAAAATTTGATTGAATATATAATATATTTAAATTTCACTACAATCATTATCAAAAAATAAATTTTTTTATTTATTAATATAAGAAAGAATTATTCTCATAAAAATAAATTTTCTTTGAAAATTTTCCCTTTATTTTTCAAATGGTTTAATTTTCATTTATATTTAATTTGTCACAAAATATTTAACTTTATATTCAATTATTAAACATATATTCATAATTTAGTTAATCTTATTCATAACCTTTATTCAATCATCAAGGAAAAAATTAACATAATAAAACATAAATAATATGTCATGTTTCATTTTAACATAGTTGTAAAGACCCAGAAATTTCAAGGAAATTTTTTTCTTAAATTCCTTGGAATTTTACGAGTCATCATTTTTTAACGGCACCTGATTCTAAGGCCCGGTGTGATCAGAATCAATTTTTAATGATTTTTTTCGGGTAAATCCAGTAAACATATGTGCTGGTTGTGATATAATTTGAACTGGTGCTTGGAATTGAAATCTGAGGACACTGATGAACTCGCAGTCCTAGTATTTTCTTAATGGGACCTTTACTGCAGTTTTGTTTTATGCGGGTTGAAAGTTATTTTGTTGGGGATTTAGAATAAATTAAATAAAATTGTTGTACACATTTTTATTTATATTTGGTAGTTATATCCTATAAGGGGAAGTTAGAGGTGGGGCCCACACCAACATAACCTCCCATGAGAGGATTTAGTGTGATGGGGCCCACATGAGCCCCTAACCCTACAAATCCCCATTAACATTCCTTCATTAAATTTTACAACACCCCCTCTTAATTTGTGACTTTCCACTTCCTTTAGACTCCCATTAATTTTTCCCAACACATTTCAATTAATTAATTGAACTCTTCAATTAATTAATTAAAGTGTTTGATTTTTGAAATACATGAGTGAAAAAAATAATAGCATTAGCTATTATTTATGTTGGCACTTGTTGTGTTGGGATAACCTTGAGAAAGCTCTGGAGAAATAGAAGAATAGTGTTCTTCTCACAACGAAGAACATCGTTCTTCCAACGAAGGACCACCAAAGAGTGACGACCATCTCCTTCGATCCTCGGATATCCAAAGGAGAAGGATCCAAACGCAAGGAACGCCGACGACGCGCCATCCTCTGCTCCTTCCCCGACGTCAATGAGTTGACGCCGCCACCCCGCGACTCCGACTACGAGAAAAACTTAATTCAAGGTAGGGTGTTTGTATAATTTAAATTGAGTAAATTTTACCTTCGTTCTTGTTAAATTCATGTGATCGTCTATGGCCAATTGATACCACCTAACGCGGAGGACGCGGGCCGAATGAACACAACCCAAAGACCCTCCGTAGTTTCTTTTTTATTCATGATAGAAACCATGTTGGAAGAGTTGGCGATGATCGGGGGTGGCTATGACCGAAGGAGGTGGCAGCAATGGCGGCCGTGAGCCGGCCCGAAGAAGACCGCAGCATTGGGTACCGCACAGAGAGGGAAATACCGCGACCCACAACCTTGGGCCTCTCGGCCGAAGAAGAACCGGTCGGCTAAAGCCGGCTGAACTGAAAAATCCATGGGGCCACAAGGGAAACGTGCTTCGGAGGACCGCAGGCTGTGTTCGGTGGGCCGCTCGACGGACGAATAGGCTGGCAGGCGGCCAGCCGGGCTAGGAAGACCCCGCGGTGCCAGGAGGGCACTGTTCTAGGAGAATAGTGGCCTGCCCGTGCGGGATTCCCGGGCTAGGAAGACCAGCCGGCTTCAGTCGGCCGGACATGAGCCGCCAGTTCGGGAAACCGGGGGGGGGGGGGGTCGCACCCCCCCCCCCCCCCACAGCGCTCGGCCATCCGGGCCGAGCCGCTCGGCAATCCAGGCCGAGCGACGGCCAGCCCAACTGCGCCCCCTCAAGCCGCTCCCTCATGGTCTGGGCTGCGCTTCACCAAGCTAGTCCGACCCTCTAATGGGTCAGACCCGCCGAACCTTGTCGGGCCGACCCGCCAGCCCAGTGGGTTTGACGGGCCGGGACCGTTTCACTTAAACGTAAATTATTTAAAGATCGCACGTCTGATCGAAGAGCCATCTACAACACTAGGACCCTCGTGACAAGGCATTCCTTTTGCGATACTCTATGTGAGTTTTGGACGACTTCGGAAAATGGTCGGGTTTGGAACGAGCGTAATTCCAACCGGGATCCTGGAACGAAAAAGCCAATAACTCTCAGACTTAACATCCATTTGACAAATCGTCAACGGCTTTGGCAATATCATTGAGAAATGGTCCATTAGAGTATACCCTCTGGGAGTTCAGGGTACAGTTGAGATACGGTTGTGTTGGTTCCTACACAAAACCAACCGGGCCCCCGGGACAAAAAATCTATTAACTCATAGTCCGAGCATCTGATTGACGCATCTTCTGTTGCATTGAGAACCCTATGATGTGGCGGCCCTTTGAGATACTTCTTAGTGGGACTTCGTGACACTTGGAGTATAGAACATTACCTCATGGAGCGGATCCGTTCCGAGACGAGTGTACGGAGTACGGAGTCTTAGTAGTTGGCTGAGACCTGATGACTTCTTGTCCGATTCGTTTCAGAGTGACTTGAATAGCACAGTGGGGAGCACTATTGTGTGATGTGGTAGACCCATGGCAGTGGACCACTACTATGTGAGGCGGCAGACCCGAGGTACTCAACATGAGGAGTAACTCTATAGGCTATTAAGGGGAGCGCTACTGTGTGAGGCGGCAGACCCATGGTGGGGAGCGCTACTGTGTGAGGCAGCAGACCCGCGATACTCGACAGGAGGAGTACCTCAGTAGTCTATGGTTAGTGAGTAGCACCTCGGAGTCATGACAGGAGTACTGTTCTCGACAAAGGAGGAGTTCTCTAGAAACCATGGTTTCGACATCATGAATAATATCATGGTTTGAGTTGAGTCAATGACTTTTTGTTTTCCTAATGATTGAGATGAATTATTTGATAACATAGGTATATGTATGGGCATATACCTAAGTAATTGTTATCCGCTAAAATCATACTTTTTGGATTATCCTTGACAGATTTTGTGAGACCTTGAGGGTCTCGGGGTCCCTACTGAGTATCGTTATACTCACCCTTGCAGGGGCTATTCCTGCACCTCGTTGGGTTGGATGTAGATGAAGGACAACACTAACGGAGGCCAAGAGCACCAAGATTAGATGGTACCCAAAGGAAGACCTTATGACGTATCGGTACATGGTGGAGTCTGACAGACGTGGAATGATATGGAGGCCATCTGTACATACCCTTCAATTAGAAACCCTAGAGGATGATCCACGATCTTCTAGACACCTTCCAGTTGTTTCTATTTTTCTTTGTATCTATTTGTCCATTCCTTTTACTTTACAGTTGGGCTTGTTTTCTGGCCCCTTTCATTTTAGTACACTTGTTATACAGTTTTATATAGTGTTTTCTTCCGCTTGTACTCTGGTTGTGTGAATTTTAAATTTATAAAGGAAATGCCTTCCCAGTTTTATGGAATTACACCATTAGTGCTAGTCGACAGCCCCTGACCTATAGAAGGCAGGCTTGGGGTAGTCACGATACAGGCCCTGGAGGATGGGTCTTGAAAAATTGGAATCATAGGAGTCGGTTCTACTGCATAACTTAGGACACTGATATTTCTTTTCTATGTAGCAATGGTGTTAAGGGTACTAAGTGTGGTTTTCAGTTCAGGGAGTCCAGTGTTGGTTGAGGCTGCCGATGTATCCATACAATATGACACTGACTTATGATTTCCGACTTAGTGAACGAAAAAATTGATTACGTGTTTGTTTTCAAAAGTTTTTCTTTTAAGTCAGCTCATACCAGGTCAGCTCACCAGGTATAGTCATTTAACAGTGTCACATCTTTCACTTTCAGGATGCCTCCCCGTGGACGACCAGTTAGAGCCCTGAGTGTTTTATGTACATACAGATCGCCGAGCGATGAGCCCTCAGTACATGGCCCTCTCCTAGTAGATTCACCAGTGGAGGCACCAGCGTTACCACTTCCCGTTGGGTCACCAATGCCACCAACCCCAGCAGCAGACAATACACACCTCTTGAGAGCATTGCACGACTTCCAGCACCAGAGGCCACCAAGGTTCCTGGGAGAGACAGATCCACAGGCAGATGAGGATTGGCTGGAGGCTGTGGCGAGAGTCTTCATGCTAGTTGGGACACCAGTAGACTTTATGGTGATCTTTACTACCAGCCTCCTTCTGGTAGCAGCAGGTAGATGGTGGAGCCTGATTCTTCAGATGCATGACGAGGTGACACTTCTATGCGTAGACTTCGAGAGACTGTTTCGGGTGGAGTTTGTATTATCCACCCTTCGAACGGTGCAGATACAAGAGCCACTGCATCTACAGCAGGGTAGAATGACAGTGGTGCAGTACTCAGCAATGTTCACTGACCTCTCGTGCTACTCCACTGATATGGTACGAGACCCATTCTTTAGGGCTGGGACCATTGAGTAGGGACTGTGGCGCGAGATCAAAGATTCGGTTATATCTCATAGCATCCCAACGTAGACAGGGGTGTTGGATCGACCCTTCTTAGTGGAGAGTTTCCTTGCTGAGCAGTCTCCAGCAGTGTGACCCACCACTAGCCGACATGCAGTGGAGTCTTATATAGCTAGTAGTAGACAGATGACATAGAGGTCCAAGAGGACCAGACCTACTGGTGGTTAACCTCCCGACTCATGGTTGGTAGTGCGGGGCACCCAAGGTGGAGACAGAGCCAGACCTTCCAGGCAGTGTTACTCATGCGGTGGATAAGGTCACAGGGCTCATGACTGTCCGACCCACCGCTCGAACAATCAGCAGATAAATAAAGGACCTCCCAGGCAAAGGTATAGGTTTGATCATGATGGACTGCAAGGAGTAGTAGACCATGGCAGAGGAGTTGGCCGTGCAGCTGGTAGTGGACGATGTTTCGAGGTGTTTCCACCACCACCACTAGGAGGACCACCCTGACTACAGGGAATGGGTGAATAGGGAAGGGAACTGCTTCAGGTAGTTTAAGAATATGACCAGGGAGCTCCGGAAGTAGGTGGAAAAGAGCGGGAATAGTTCTAGGCATGGAGGACATTGTTATTAGTGCTTCTATCTTCCATGATGTAATTGTTTGTGGTTGATTTGTGTCTATGTACTTTGAGCTACAGTAATAAAAGAAACTTGTCCTTGTGACATTTTCTTTCCTTCCTTTTTGTCTGGTTAATACTAAGAGGTTCTGGTTAGAACTGTTGACTTGACCATCACTTTTTAGATTTCTACAAGAGGTGACCCAATAACCCCACAATGATTCCGACAGTGTGACTCAACCCTTGGAGGTGAGAGTAACAGTTGGATATATTGGTAGTAGTGTCGAGGCCTTACGACGTCGTCCATGGAATAAATTAGTGTCATTCATGTCAGGATTGAATGAATTATTAAAAAATGTGGTTCATCTAGGGGATGAAACTTGATTTACATTTTCAGAAAAGGATAAATCTTATAATCTCTTGTATAATGTAGGTGAAGAAGGGTGAATTCGAGTTCTTACAATTGGCTAGTCTCACCCATTGTTCGTTTAGCTAATGGTTTAAGGTTCAATCCAATATCAATATTCTCAGGTGTGTCTCCTTTCAGAAGAATCTAAACCTGAGACAGTGGCGATGGCTTGTGTTCCTCTGGGATTCTGACTTTGAGATAGTCTATACTCCTGGGAAGAGGAATGTTGTTGCAGATGTGCTCAGTAGGAGGACTGGTGTTCAGCTGTTAGGAGAGGCGATAGAGTACCTGGCTTCTTTAAATATATCCTTTTTGGATAGAGATGCTGCAACCTATCTACAGTCTCTTACTTTCACTCCTCCACTTCTACAGTAGTGTAGGTGAGGTGGCTTACCGCCAGGCCATTCCACCATAGTTTCACCAGGTGCACGACGTCTTCCACGTATCTCAACGGAGGAGATGTGTGCACGATTCGTCCCACAACATCGACCATGGGGAGCTGGAAATCGATGACGGGGCGACCTTCACAGAGGTTCCAGTGGATATTGAGCATCAATAGGAGTATGTCCTGTGAGGATGGTCGATTTCTCGGGTGCACATTCACTGGTAGCACGGGAACCTTCAAGAGAGCACATGGGAGCAAGAGGATCAGATGCGTACTCAGTACCCCTTCAGTTTCCCTAGCATGTGTTATTGCTTTATGAGGATGTAAATACCTGAGGTGGTGGTAATTTAAAGACAAAAAATTCAAGGAATTTTTTTTTCTTAAATTCATAGGAATTTTACGAGTCCGCAGTTTTTAACGGCACCAGATTCTGAGTCCCGGTGTGCCCGGAGTCAATTTCTGAAGTTTTTTTCTGGAACATTTAGTAAACGTATGTGAAGGTTTTTCTATCTTTTGAACTAGGGATCAGAATTGATAACCGAGGACATCGTTGAACTCGTAGTGCCGGTATTCTCTTAAGGGGACCTTTACCAAAGTTGCATTTTATGCAGGTTGAAAGTTAATTTTTTGGGGATTTAGAAAAAAATAAATAAAATTATTGTACATATTTTTATTAATATTTGGTAATTATATCATACATGGGGACGTTATAGGTGGGGCCCACACCCACATAACCTCCCATGATAGGATTTAGTTTGGTGGGGCCCACACTAGCCCCTAACCCTTCAAAGCCCCATTAACATTCCTTCATTAAATTTGACAACTCCACCTCTTAATTTGTGACTTTCCACCTCCTTCTCACTCCCATTAATTTTTTCCAACACATTTCAATTAATTAATAGACTATTAAATTAATTAATTAATGTGTTTGATTTTTGAAATACATGTGTGAATAAAATAATAGCCTTACTTATTATTTTTTTTTGGCACATGTTGTGTTGGGAGAACCTTGGGAAACCTTTGGAGAAATAGAAGAATAGTGTTCTTCTCTCAACAAAGAACACCATTCTTCCAACGAAGGACTGTCGAAGAGTGACAATCATCTCTCTAGATCATCGACAAAGCCAAAACAGAAGGAGACAACTGCATGGAATGCCGATGACAGGCCATCCTCGGCTCTTTCTTCCCCAACGTCAAAGAGTTGACGCCGCCACCCCGCGACTCCGACTACGAGCGAACCATAATTCAAGGTAGGGTGTTTGTATAATTTAATTTGAGTAAATTATACCTTCATTCATATTTAATGCAAGTGATCTTCTATGGCCAATTGATATCACCTAACGCGGAGGGTGTGAGCCGAACGAAAAGGGCCCAAAAACCCTCCATAGTTTCTTCTTTATTCGCGATGGAAAACATGTTGGAAGAGTTGGCGACGATCGGGGGCGGCGATGACCGAAGGCGGCGGTGGCTACGGCAGCCATGCACCGGCCCGAAGAGGACCGAGACACCGGGTGTCGGATGGAGAGGGAAGGACAGTGACCCACAACTGCGAGCTGCTCGGTCGAAGAAGAACTGGCCGGCTAAAGCTGGCAAGACTGAATAAACTGCGGCCCCATGAGGGCCCTGCACTGTGGAGGACCGCTGCACGCGTTCCGCGGGCCCCTAAGCTGATGAACCGGCTGGCAGGTGGCCGACCGGGCTGGGAAGACCCCACGGCGCCAGGAGGGCACCACTCTAGGGGAACAGCTGCCCACCCATGTGGTCTGATCATGATGGGATGACCGACCAGCTTCGGCCGGTCAGACAGGAGGGCGGTACCGCTTGGCGTTGCCGGTTTGGGAAATCGGCGGGGTTGCCCCCCCCCCCCCCGCCGTGTTCTGCCAGCCGGGCTGAGCCACTCGGCCAGGCGGGCCGCGCCCCCTATGTTCGGGCCATGCTTCACTAGGCCGGTATGACCCTCTGCCGTGTCGTACATGCCGAACCCGGTCGGGCCGACCTGCCAGCCCACTAGGCTTGACGAGCTAGGCCTGTTTCACTTAAACGTGAATAATTTAAAGACCGCGCGTCCGATCGACACGCTGTCTGTGACACTGTGACCCTTGAGACGATGCAATCCTTTTTTGATACTCTTATTGAGTTTTTGACTACATAGGAAAACTACAGGGTTTGGAATGAGCTTAATTCCATCCAGGAGCCTAGATAAGAAAAACCCATAACTCTCAGACCAGACGTCCGTTTCACTAACCATCAGCGACGTTGGTAATATTTTTGAGAAATGGTCCCTTTGAGTATAACCCATGTGAGTTCAGGGTAGAGTTGAGATACAGTCAGGTTGGTTTGTACACGAAACCAACCGGGACCTTGGGACAGAAAAAGATAATAACTCACAGACCGGGCGTCCGATTGACGCATTGTCTGTTGAATTGAGACCCCTATGACGTGGCGGCCCTTTGAGATACTTATTTTTGGGACTTCCTAAAACTTGGAGTATCAACCAGTAGCTGATGGAGTGGATCCTCTCGAAGAAAAGTATACAGAGTACAAAGACTTAGTTGCTGGCTGAGACCAGATGACTGCTTGTTCAATTCGTTTCGGAGTGACTTGACTAGCCTAGTGGGGAGCACTACTGTGTGAGGTGGAAGACCCATGGCGGAGAAGCCCTACATTGTGAGGCGGCAGAACCGCAGTACATGATAGGAGGATTACCTCAGTAGGCTATTAGGTGGATCGCTACTATGTGTGGTGGCAGACCTGCAGTACTCGACAGGAGTAGTACCTCAAAAGTCTAAGGATAGTGCGCAGCACCTTGGAGTCACGAAAGGACTTCTGTGCTAAACAGAGGAGGAGTTTTCCAGCTATCGTGGTTTTTACATCACGAATAAAATCCTGATTTTAGATGAGTCTATGAACATTGTGTTTTATTAATGATTGAGATGGGTTTCTAGATAACTTAGGTATATGTTTGGGCATATACCTATGTAATGGTTATCTGCTGAAATCATTCTTTTTGGTTTATCCTTCTTGGATTTTGTGAGACTATGAGGGTCTCGGGGTCTTTACTGAGTATCGTTATACTCACCCATTCACGGGCTATGCCTGCACCACATTTTGTTGGATGCAAACGATGGACAGTGCTGACGGAGGCCGAGAGCACCAGGACTGGATGGTACCCGGAGGAGGACCTTACGAAGTAACGGTTCACGGTGGAGTCTTACGAACATGGAATACACTGGAGGCCATCTGTACCTACCCTTCAAGTAAAAACCTAGTGGACGATCCAGGAGCTTCTGAACATCTTCCAGCTATTTTTCTTTTTAGTTGTATCTGTTTGTCCATTCCTTGTACTTTACAGTCGGGCCTGTATTCTGGCCACCTTTCCTTTTAGTACACTTGTTATACAATTTTACATAGTTTTTTCTTCTTCTTGTTCTCTGGTTGTGTGAGTTTTCGATTTATAAAGGCAATTCCTTCCCAGTTTTAGTGAATTACGCCTTTGGTGTTAGTCACCATCCCCTGGCTTATAGAAGGCAGGCTTGGGGTAGTCACAATACGGGCCCCGGGGACGGGTCGTGACAGTAGTGTTACCTGTAACTCAAGGAAAATTTATTGTTACATGATTATAAAACTATAAAAAAGATTAATTTTATTTGAAATATATATTTTATTTAAAATATTAGTGTGACATTATACCCCCATTAAATTAAATTTCACACTCAAAATTTATCTTGATCTTGAATGGATTAACAGTTGAAAATTCATTCATCAAAACCAACACCGTAAAGTGGGTTAATAAAACATATTATTTAAAAAGGGAAATGAATGTGTGTAATTCATATAGAATAAAACCCATTAGGTTTTAAAATGTTAGATCATAATTGAGAAGTGAATACTTAGACATGGAAGGAAAACATAAATAATTATATAAAGTGATAATAGTCACAGATCACATGAATGTGGGCGATCTAATGAAATTTATTGACAATTAGCCCATTTATATATGAAACATAACATGGAACCTAAAATATCATAAGAATGAGTAAATTTATGATATTATATATAAAGTGGGTTCTATATATACCATGTGAGATAATATAGGTTTATAACATAATGTGTATCTAAAAGAATGAAATTTGAGAAAAAAATCACTTACTGATTTGTCTATATTTTGAACCATAAAACCTATGAAAGGTAGATCATAAGATGGATTTGAAAAATAAAATAGTTTTTAGTAGATTCATCATAATGTACATTCATGGGAAGTATATAGACAAAATAAAATAAATATTGGGTATATATGACATGTTTCTCATGTAAGTAAAAAAGTGAGTTGAAAATCCCTTACATTAAGTCTTGAATTTATTTGTACTCATTAGAACCTCGTTTATAATAAATATAAGTTTGTTATAAATTTATTACATAATAATAAATACACATAATTCAAAATATTATTTAATAATTTCCTTTTATTACCCTATTATTAATCTTTTATAAACAATCTATGTTAAAGTCATGTTTTGGGTAATAACTACATTCATTTTCATATATGTATTGATTTTATATTTTTGGTCCTCTTTATTTGACCATGGATGAATAAATTAGAAAAGTAATAATAAAAACATTATTTTTATATTTATACATCAAATATATTTTTAATATAAACTATGAAATAATATTTTCATTAATGATGTCTGTTACGACCATAGATATTGTAGGTCATACATATGCATGAGTAACATTTCCATTATACAATGATCATTAAGGAAAAGATGTATCTAATATATTATATTTCCATAATTATCATAGTATTATAATAAAATATTATTATTTAAATATTATTATACATATAATACATGTGGTGTGGTGATGAAAAGAGAGTCAAGATACTTAATGAAGGTGGTAGTCCACACTTATAGGGGCGATATTATCATATTTCAGTATGTGAAATGGTATAAAATGAAAAGGTATATATATATTTTTAATGTTTTTAAATGTTTAGTACATATCATATGTATGTAATTTATACCACATATAGTCATTGAAATTACCCTTATCACATACAATGTAATGTTTGAACGAATTACTTCCCTTCGTGAGGCGGTAGTCTGTCGTACACAGGAGTGACATTATCGTACACCCAAAAAACTAAAATAATAAAATTTATGTGTGAAATAATAATTTAATAGAAAATATCATATCCTAAATATCATATATAATAAATAAATACATTTTTATTTCCATCTATTAGGGGTGTTAATGGAAAAAATTTATGACATCAGTTTGCGAGGTGGTAGTCCGTCCTACACACAAATGATGTTTTGAAAACCCATTTTATGGAATTGGATGAGGTTTTAGGTCATGAAATTATTATAAAAAAATCTCTTATATGTAAAATAATTTTTTTATTATATCAACATGGTTTAAAAATAATTGAAGGAGGTGGATAATGAAATAAAATAAAGACGCTCATTACAAATTATTACATCTTCTTTGGATATCTTACTTAGGATTTCAGTAATTTTTTTGTAGGTTATATTTATATAAAAAATAATTATTATAGGATGTGATTATGGAATTTAATAATTGATTGTGGTCTGTATTTATTGAACCAAATAGGTTTGATTGTGTGAAGAAGAGAGGTGAGAGGTGATCATTTATAAGTGGGGAAGAGGACACACATGGTATTTTTGAAATGAAATAAGTGCTCACATGTTTTTAATAAGTAAAAGGGTAAAAATTAGACCATTATAAACCCTTATCGATGAAATGGTTGATATATACCTATCTAGTAGTTTTTATACAAATGTACAGGCCAACCCCATGTTTACCTAAATCGAAATAATTATTTTTTACTGCATTACTTATTCATTTTTGTCAATATTTTGACCTTAAAATATTAGAAATTAGAAAATATCCTGATTAAATATATGTAATCCATTTTAGAAAATTCCATTCACATAAGTGGGAAAATATAATTTAAAAATAATCCTACAGACACAATTAGAATGTGGGGTTTTTAAATAAAAAAGTGAGAATTTTTGAAATATTTTTATATCAAAATTAAATTTTAAATTGATAAATATTTCTTTAATTGTGTTAATATTAAAAAATTAACTAATTTTCCATTAAAACTGATTAAAAAAATAATTTAACATTATAATTAATTTATATGAAAATGAAATTTTCAATTAAAATTCAACATTTTTCACTGTTGATAAAAAATTGAAACTTTTTTGAAGTATCATAAAAACAACAATAATATAAATTTTATATTTTTATATAATAAATAATTTTTTTGATAATTTCAGAAAAAGTAGACAAAAGAGTTTATTAGAAATTTTTTTGTTAAAATTTAAATTGGATTTATTTTTATTTCTAGTCTAGAAATCACAAAAATGAATTATAAAACTTTTGTAGAATAATTTATATATAATTTTAAATTAAATATTTAAAACAATTATTTGGTTAATTTATTGATATTGAAGACAATTGTGGGCACAAAACAGTTTTTCATATAATTATTTCCTCTAATTTTTAGGTAGGTTTTATTTTAATTTCTAATTAAATTATCACCAAATAAATAATTTTATATACATCTGTAAACAATAATTTCATAATTTAGTTAACTTAGAAAATTTTATTCATAAACACCATTCTAATGGATTGGTGAAAACTTTCATAATAATATTTTAATAATATGTAACATTTTATTTGAAGTATGTGTTGCATGTAAATAGATCTAAAAATATTATTGTGTGTAAATAAAAATAACTAAAATATTAAAGTAATTTGAAAAACAAAATATCTTTCCCAAAATATTGGTTTGTAACATTTAATGCTAAAAACATAATATTATTAGAACTATATCCTAAAATAATTTCCAAAACTATGTCTTAATATTCATTGAGAAGAAATAATTTAATTTTGTTTATTCCCCCAAATATAAGTTTTTTTATGGTCTATTAACTTGACCATATCTCATTTTCTAACATAATAGGATTATCGAAAAGTGTTACGTATTTTGGATTGATCCAATACTAATTTTATATGTCACCTAAGATTCACTTCTCCACCTCACCAATGAAATATTATTAAACATTTATTGAGGATCAAACTATGTAATGGAAAACTGCAATGATTAAAGAATGTACTCTTGTTTTATCGAAAAATGATTTAAATCCTCCTTTTCTTTTATTGTATTAACATTTTTATATTATTCTATATTTTCTTATTAGTGATTGCTCTTTTATCAACTTCATTTTATACTTCTGAGGATTATTTTTCTTCTCCATCATCTTATAAGTTAATAGATGGATGAGTGTCTTCCAGGTATTAAAAATTAGGTTATTATTGAGGATGGAACAATAATGTGCGAAACATTATAAGTTATAGAATAAGTTCATCGTCATTGTAATACTTGAATAAATCCACTAAGGATTATTCATTATCTTCATCTTCCAGACCATTAGAGATGAATGATTCTTCCTTGGGAAATCTGTATTCATATCCATCCGTAGATGATTTCTCATATGACTCCATCAACATGGATTCCTCCTTGAACCACTTAGCTTCCATTTCAATTCTCTATAAGTTTTAACTCACTTCATTGAACAAAAACTCAAGGTGACAGAGGAGTGCCTCATCATAGATCGATTATGGTTTTGGGACACATTCTTCTTGACCTATGTGTATCTTCTATTAATGTTAATCAATTTTATGTAATAGATCCATGTTTTTATGGTGAATTTATTATGTTCATTTACTGTTCAATTTTCCACGCCATCACAACTAAAAAATACACCATCATAAAATTAAATAAAAAATAAAACAAATCGAAACTAAAATTTAAAAATATTAAAACACTGGAAAAGAATTTGTTTAACAAATAATTTAAAGAGTCCTGAATTCCATAGAAAAAATATTAAAAACTATCCCAAACATATGGGGTGTAATTACTTCATTTAAAATATAACATTTTAAAATTTATGGTGCATTAAACAATGAATCGTTAAAACAATAAATAAGAAATATAGGAATGTAATATGTGAGTTCAAAACCTAGGATACAAGAAGCAAACTATATTTTAATAAATAAATAAAACTATAATATATAATGAAATAAATATTATAACCCAATATAATCCATCTAAAGTTGAATGTACTATGAATTTCCATTTTTTGGATCATGAAATAATAATGTAAAAATATTTATGGGGATAGACATGAGGTTTTTTGAAATAAAAAAAAAGTAAAGACCATAATTTGGGTTGGAACTCTCCAAATTTAAATATATCACCTTATAATGGTCAGGTACCTCATTTTAATTAATGAATGGGTACCCCAAAACTAAAATAATGTATTTAATGAAACTAACTCAATGGTCATTGTAAAATTCACACCGTAGTAATAAAAATAAATGGATAAAATGTCAATATATGTAAACTATTCATAATTATTAGAATAAGGGTGATATAATAAAAATAATGAATCTAAAAACCCTTGACATGAATCAGAAAATAGTAATCACTTTTATTAAAACACCTCTTAAATTGAAAAATTCAATATAAAGGATAAACCTTTCATGTCATTCCTTAGATAAATTAAAATAAAATAAATGGAAAAACCTAATTGTTCTAGATGATATCATCCTTATGTATTTTAGTCAATGATGTACTCAATATTTAATGATTTTATTGCATGAAAAGATTCTATATTTATTGGTATCATGTATATTTTTATCTTATCTTCACCTGTATCTCTCCTATATTAAGGTGTTTTCATACTTAATTGACTAAAATAGAAAAATTCATGAATAAATCCATTTATATCTCACTCACATTATATATAATTTCATATAAGGAGATAACTTTTCCCAATTTATGTTGCTATTTTGGTATCTTCTCTTTGTGGTCCGAGTAATAATTCAAAACATGAACCTTACTTCATCAACAAATACCTATACCTTCCCATACGTGGATTGTGACATGATAATCTCAACTCATGACATTAATCCTCCAATATATCATTTAATTGTTTTAGCTCCATTGTTACAATACAATAATCTATACACAAATCATGAAGTAAAATTAAAAAACATTTAATTTCTATATTCACATGATCATAACACGAACCAAATTCATTATGGTGTAAAAGCGTTATCTAAATTTGGAAAAGTAGTTTGCATTTAAACATTAGATATTTATTTGATATAAAATCATTGGTGTGGATATCCAAGATGAACTATTTCTAGATTCTCAATATTTCATATATATCCCTGAAATTTGGTACTTCCTACTAGTTTTAGGGAATATATAATCAAATAATTCTATTCCCCTCATTGGTTTTTACACATGATGATCAAAAAAATGTATCATGTTGATCATCACTAATAATAGAATCCTTTAATGAAGATGTATATCATAGGGTTAATTACAATGTTCCTTACATTCCAATAGCTAGTGGAATATCACCAAATACGTATAGGTGTTGTTCATCAACATCATTTTCCAAAATGATAATGGGATTAAATTACTATATATTTTTTGACTAGTCGGCCAAGATCACCAAGATGTTGAGATATAGTCTATGTAATTGTGAACATTATGATTGTAATGACTCATTTATTCTATCAAACAAGCCACATATATATGGGAGTTGTCTAATTAATATACCATAGAGATCACGATGCTTCTTGGTATACCAAGTAGCATCACCATTATCATGGATCAAAGGATTAGATCTATTTTATGGTAGGAGTTTCAATGATATTTAATCACTACTTTTAAACTAGTTATTAACTTTTTCATATATAGATTTAGGTATTGTTTGAGAAACCGTTTTTAATTCTTAAAGACATGTTATGGTATTGAATTCTCAATTTTGGTGTCTCATGAGGGGATCATCTATCATTAATTGAAATCTCATATAAAAAATATCATGAAATGAATCTAATGGATACACTTGAATATCTTTATAAGAGACTATGTTGGTATCTTATTTATTGTAAGAAGATATTTGTATCATCTAATATTGGTCCAATTATTTTTAGGATATAGAAGATAAAATGAAATTTATTTAAATGTGTCTTAAGACTACTCAAAGATACCAAAATTTTAATGATGATCATTGATGGTAGCCGTTGGAATACAAATATGTTGAGCATGACTATGTCTAGTTTTCCCCAAAAATAGTTCTCCAATAGATCAGTAAGTAAAGTAATAATTCTCTAAAATTGGATAGGACTGTTGAGAATTTATTCTAATTTAAAGAAATTGTGTATTATCATGATTTACCCACAAATAAAGTTCCATCAATAACACATTTCATGTGTCCCAATTAAGAAATTATATACCTGACTATATTCTTGTTATTAGGCATGAAGTCGTTATTATAGAATTTGATGCATATTATACGAAGCATTCTATCTAATTTTTTATCGAAGTGAGAATAAAATATGAGACATGATGAAACCTAATTTATATAGGACAAAGAAGCATGTGAAAATACAAGATGAAACATGGGAGAAATAAATTGGAATCTAGAGTCAATAGATAAACCTTGTCCTACATGAAGATGGTTAAAGTTGCTCTATAATTAGAAACTTGTTGGTGGAATGGTTGTAAAGACCCCAACATCAATAACATGGTAATATACCTTAATTATTGTTTTATAATTCCATTTTTTGTTGAAATTTATGTTTATTAAGAGTTAATAGAGTTTGGGAGGATCGGGATAATAAGAACTAAGGTACCAAGTCACTAGGACAACATTGGTTTTCGATATTACAACACAAGGTCCAGAGTGACATCCCAGTAGAGACAAGGCCACTATTAGCACCACCAAGTACCTAATGGACATAGACCAAGTACGTGATCGAATGGTATATTTTTCTTAAACAAGGGGTGCTTAATGGTTGGGAACTCTCTGGTCTATTACTTTATGAAAATATGGTGTATGTGCTGTTCTGGGAGGTCAATGTGACTTATCCCTAACAGTTGTCCAAATTTTAAGTCCATGAAAAGTGTCTCTAAAATGGTGTGGTTCCAACTATGACCTATTTCCTCTATTAAATTTTGAGTTCATGGACAATATTTCTAGAAAGGAGAGGTTCCAATGATGACCTATTTCCTTTTCCAAATTTTAAGTTCATGAATAGTATTTCCAGAATGGTGAGGTTCTAAAGGGGACCTTTTTCTTTTTCCAAAATTTGAGTTCATGAAATGTATTTCCTGAATTGTGAGGTTCCAATAGTGACCTATTTCCTAGTCCAAATTTTGTGTTCCTGGACATTGTTTCCAGAAAGGTGAGGTTCCAAAGGTGACCTCTTTCCTTTTCAAAATTTTGAGTTCATGAATTGTATTTCCAGAATGGTGAGGTTCCAACAGTGACCTCTTTCATTGAAAATTTGGAGTTCAAGAACAGTGTTTCAAGAATGGTGAGGTTCCAACATTGACCTATTTTATTTTCCAAATATTGAGTTCCAGAATAGTGTTTCTAGAATTGTGTGGTTCTAATGGTGAGGTTCCTATAGTGAGGTTCATGAACAATGTTTTTCCTTTGCCAAAATTCATGTTCATGATGAGTGTTTCCAACTTCCTATAGTTTCTCCCCTTTAATGTTTCCTTAAATGTAAAATGCATTTCAATCCTTGTTTTAAAAACTCTAAGGCCAATTCAGATGTCATAACTACTATAATAGTTTCTCCAAAGGCTCGACATACTTTTACTTGGTGAAATAGTGTGGTTTAATTTGATCGTATTTTATAGGAAAATCCATCATATCTTAAACCACTAAACTATTAAATCTTATAAAAGGATGAGATATCTTCCTCCCATATTCTGCCTCCTTGTTCTGAGCTGTGAGATGCTCGAACTAGTCATTCCTTCACGTGGGAGTTACAAAATTATTGTTTCCTCCAAGGATCGGTTCTGGCCTGTTTTTTTAAACCAAGTTGTATCGGTCAATCTACGATATATGGTATAGTCTATCATCATTACTTTGGGTTCGTCTCTGTTTGTTTCTCCTTGCCCTTTTATAGAATGATATCTCTATGTTCTCAATGTGATTTTTTGTGGGTATCGACCGATGTGGTGGTGTATCTATATCCTCAGGCGGATAAAGTTGTCACGGGGGGGGGGGGGGGGAGATATTAACCCTTTCTGTGTCTCATTCTCACATTAATAATGTCCTAAACCATTTGAGGTAGGGGATTCATTGCTTCTCTTTTCTTTTACACGCAACTATATACTTTGAATGTTTTATCCCACTGGGTCACAATGGAATTTTTATAATAAATATTTGAACCAGATAAATAAATTTATATAAATCATATGTTATTGCCTCTTGTTTTGCTATATTGTGTGATATCTATGTTTTTTTCTTTTAGCTTTTTGTTTGTGTTGGAAATTGGTAAAGAATTTAAAGCCGGAATTAATTGACAAATATTTGGCAAAAGATAAATTGAAATTTAAATGAATCTAGTTATTCTTGTTGAAATTTGATGTTATTAAAATTGGTTTAGTAATCATGTTTAATTATTTGTAACAACTTAATGGTTAGGGTTCCCAAATTTGGAACATACAAAAAAAATCGGTTAATCCAAGTTGGATTAAAAGAACTATTTGTTTGATAAAATTTAATTTCTTGTTAGGTACTAAGTTACCATCATGCTTGTTTTAGGGCCAAGATCCCAATTGTTATGATGTTTGTTTTCCTACTGCTTGCGTTGTGATGTGAGCTTGGATGGCTGTTGTGATATGTGGGGGAATGTAGGCCTATTGGTTGGGGCAGAAGTTTACACCTAGAGTGGCGGGATGCATCAGTTTATACATGTTGGTATCAGGGAGGACACCAGGGATGATAAAATGGGTTGGATGTGAATGTTTGGATGCTTTCTGATTCTTATTGGTTGTTTATAGGATTTACATTTCCCACTGATCTTGGTATATTGTTTTTCATACCCTTCTTCTGAAAGGGGAGATGACACACAGGGTATGACACAAGACTACTATGTTTAGATTTTCAAGGGAGGATGGGTCTACACTCTTATTATAGGCGGTAATGACTTGACAGTTAGTTCATCTACTCGCCGGGTTGACCCCCCTTTTGTTTTGTAGCATAGAATGTTTTCCTAGAATCCCAGAGATTACATGAATCTGATGTTGTAAATAAATAATATAATAAATAAATTTAACCCATGGTGTTGGTGCTTGTTGGGACGCAATTCTAAGGTTACAATTTAAAGGGATAATATAATTTGGTTGTGATTCTAATGAAATATAATTTTGTAATTGATAATGGGTAATTAGTTTTAAAAGAATTAATTCACGTAAATTGCAACTGATAACAATGGAATGAAGTAATTTAATAAAACTCTTTAAATGGTTTTGAGATTATAGGATACCTAGTCTTAGAAGTGAAAGCTGCGAGTTTGAGAGACGTTAACTGCACTGGATTTTAAGACTATGTTATTCTCATAGTGTGGTTGTGAGCTATAGTATATTATGTAATTTTTTTGTTCTATAATCTAATCCACCCAGTGAGTTAAAAAACTAGCACCTCAGGGATTCTGATCCATGGGGGGGGGGTTGTTTCCCCCAACATTTTGGTGGGAGGATGGACGGATGACTACCTGATTTGGCCCCACTCTTCTCTCATGATAGTTACTTGTTTTGGTAGGCACAACATTTATATTTCCCCATACATGTGTGTAGAGGGCTGAAATGGCTTGTGGTTATTCACACATATATATTCTGGATATATTGTCCTATGGAATATTATAGGTGTAACATGTATAGGTTGTGACGACATGAGGATTTAAAATCGATGTGTGGGCTGTAATGACTTGATGTATAGTTCCGGACGTATGATACAGGTTATGCAAGCTCTGGTGGCTCCTAGAAACTACCTGCTTACTTTTTTATGTGGATGTGGTGTAATATTTACCCGAGGTGCATGTCGCGGTGCTTCTCTTATGTGTCTGTAGGAAAGCTTCTTTAGAAAGAGATTCTTAGGATGTGGAACATTTGGGAAAAGTGGCAATCCAACGGGGAAGTAGTAGAAGAGTACCATCTATATTCGTTATTATATTATATACTCTCATTTTAGTTACTTGGTGAGAGTAGCCATGGTGATGTTGGGAACATAGTACAAATGTTTAGGTGACGATTTTGTTTCACTTGTTGTACTCTAAGATTTAGCATGCATTTATTACATTTTCACGAGAGGTTTTGGGGAGGATCCTACTGAGTATACTGTTTTACTCACCCTATGTATATATAAACTATTTTTCAGGTCACTTGGAGCCGGTTGGAGATCAAGTTGGTTTCAACTAGCTTGGGGATTGCAGGAGTTGTTCCAGCTTATGGTTTCTATTATTTTTACCTTCTTTTGGGTATTTGATGTTATACAATTTCTGTTGTATTATTTTTCATGAAATTACATATTTTTAATTTTGATTTCTTATATATTGCTTTCTACGTAGGAGTTGGTTGGTGTCTATCATATCTATCTCTTCTGATACTATTCTCCTATAGGGTAATGCCTCCCATTTGTGTGTTTACTATACCCTCAGTGCTTTCCACTAACCTGGGGCCTACTGAAGGTGGGACATGGGGGTTATTATCTCCCTTATCACATTTCTAGCCCATGCAGGGTACACATTGTGTGGATGGGGTCATGACAGAGTTGTATCAGAGGTTTAGTTATGGTATTGGATGGATTTTGGGAGTTAGTAATAGTTGAGGTTGCATGGGTTGGTAGGGCAATAATGTCAGTCACATTTAACAAGTGATGTAAACACTGGATACCAGCTGAGACATAGATGTTTAGGGTTCCCTATAATCAGATTTATGGACCATTATGTTTACAATGGATACTAAATGAGGAGACACTCTTTGAAGGATAGATACCTTGGAAAGGATCATGCATCATTCTTCATGGTACATGTGTTTGAATGGATAGACCTTGGAATATATTAATCTAAATTAATAAAATAAAATAAATAAATAATTAATTAATGTTGATTCTTCTATATTCTAGGTTTAGGTGTTCAAATTGTTTGTTATTTTGAGGGTATGGCTCTAGGTCGATGGCCTCATCAGGATCTCATAGAAGATGTCCAACAGGAAATGCCAATATATCACCATCGGCTAGAGGTTGTTTATGAAAACACTTGGAGGATGAAACTCTAAGAGTTTCATTACCAGAGTCTGCAGAAGTATGACGGTTCCATTTTAGATGTAGTCATAGTAGACCGATAGGTGTAGGTTGATGTAGTCTTTAGTTCTCTCCATGCTTGGAAAGAGAAATGGGCATTTTTGGTTGTGATGATACTGCGTGGAGCAGCGAGGCAGTGGTGGTTCTTGCTTATTGGGGATTACGAGGAGTCATAAATCTCATGGGAAGAGTTCTGAGACAAGTTTAGAGTTGAGTTTCATTCTTTGACTGTGAAGGCATCCAATTTCCAAGAGCTTCTTACCCTTCGACAGGGGCGCTCCATTGTGAGAGTGTTTGGAACCCATTTCAGGAAATTTTTACAATATTCTTCGAACCAGTTTCCAGATGAGGAGGCTAGGGTGAGGCATTTTGAGGAGGACATGCATCCAGAGTCCCAGTGCCAGGTCACCCCATTTATGATGAAGACATAACTTGAGGTGCTGGTGAGAATAGAGGTCGTCGATAGTACATTGGATATAACTAGATCATCACTAGAGGGGAGTCATAATGATTCCTAATGAAGTAGAGATATGGTTCAGGGTTCTTAGTTATTAGATATTCCATTCGTCCAGGGGTTGCTCCCATCCATCATCGTCTCGTTTCTCTAGGAGCAGTGGATCTCAAGACTATTCCAAGGTATCAAGGAATTTTTTCCTTATGGTGGTCAAGGTCACTAGTAGCGAGGGTTCCTAACCTTTCAGAGCAGTCATCGTGCACCAGGTTTTCCGTTCAATGATCCTCCATTGAGGAAGTTCTAGTCGAGGTTGTAGCAGTAGGTTGCACCAGCATTAGATCACCAGAGGGTAGATGGGGTAGGCATAGGATAGTCCTGTGACACTCCTCATCCATAGAGAGCAGAGTTTGACCGTGGGGGTGGTCAACATCAGGGTCAGAGAGGCCTTGGAGAAGGTCGTGGTCATATTCATGCTTTAGCATTGCTAGCGCCAGGCGATCTAGACCAAATTTGAAGTATTCTTTACATGTTTTCTACCATGGTATTTGACTTCATTGATTCAAGAGTTACACTCCTTCCTATCACCTACCCTAGTCCATGCTTTGGGACTTGAGGTTGAGAGGCATCCAGTGCCCTTGGCATTGACAATGCGAGTAGGAGGTCATGATGAATTCTTTGAAATATATAGTGATTATGACCTGTGTTGGGATTGCACCGCTCTTGAGGAGATTTCATCTATTTACGAATAAAACCATATGAGTTCTTCTTCTACAAGGATTGGTGGTATTTAGTTAAGGCTATCATGGATTTCATTAGGAGGAATGTTGTGTTCTTCGATGTGGATGGAGATCTAGTGGTGTTCATTGGCGTGAGATACCCTTAGATGGGTCAGAGGAAAGTTCCATCCTTACTGTCCATGATGGATAATCTGATTCTGAGTTATTCAAAGGTTCAACAGTTGGTTTTTCCTAGGGTCAAGGAAGATTACCCTGATTCATTTCTAGAAAGGGTTGTAGAATTAACCCCTCGATAGGAGACCGAGTTTGGGATCGATCTACAACTAAGAGCATATCCTATCTCTATGACTCTATATAAGATGAACCCTTCTATGTTATGAGATATACATATAAAACTTGATGGTCAGTTACAGTGCGGTTTGGTTTAGCCTAGTGTGTAACAGTGGTGTGCCCTAGTTTTGGTCGTGAAAAAGGCTGATGGTAGTTTTCCATTGTCTGTCGATTATCGTTGTTTAAACAAAGTGAAAATGAAGAATCACAATTATTTTCCACATATTTATGATTTATTCGATCAACTGAAGGGTTAATGTTGTTAATCAATGATCAATTTATAGTCAGTATATCATCAGATGCGTGTGAAGGATGAGGATATCTTAAAGACTGCATTCTTTTGTCTTCATGGTCGTTATGAGTTCTTTGTAATGCCGTTATGTGTAATGAATGCTCCAGCTGTGTTCACGGGATTGATGAACACTTTGTTCCGTGATTTCTTGGAATAGTTTTTGGTGGTTTTCATCAATGAAATATTTGTTTAATATATGTCTTAGGAGGATCATGCAGAGCATATACACCCTGTTTTGTGAGTTCTCTATCAACATTAATTGTTTGTGAAGTTGTCGAAGTGTCAGTTTTGGGCTCGAGAAGTCTTTTTCATGGGGAATGTTGGGTCCTAGCAAGAATTAGCTGTGTAAGCATCGAATATCAAAGTTGATGTGTCTTGGGAATCCCCCACAACAGTGTGAGATGTGCGAATTTTCTTTGGTATCACAGGCTACTACAAGATTTCTGTAGAAAATTTCTCTCTAGTTGCAACTCCTTTGACAGCTTTGACCAGGAAGGATTAGGAATTCATATGGACTAATCAGTGTCAGGCATCATTCGTGTATATACAGAAGAAGTTAGAAAGTGCTCTAGTTCTCTGTCTGCCAGCTGATGGAGTTTAGTTAAATGTTTTCTACGATGCATCACATCTGGGGTTGGGCTATGTTCTGATGCAGGAGAGAACAATTTTTTCTTATGGATCCTGGCTATTTTACCCCCGTGAACATAACAATTCCACCCATGATCTTGAGTTTTTAGTTGTGGTGTTTGATATGATGTTGTAGAGACATTACCTCATTGGTGAGCGCTTTGTTATTTTCACTAATCAAAAGAGCAAGAGGTATGTTTTCTCCCATCGAGACTTAAACCTATAACAACATCAGTGGATGAAGTTCTAATAGGAACACGACTTTGAAATATCATATACACTTGGAAATAAGAATGTAGTAGCTGATGAAATGGGTTGAAAGTCACTTAGTGATTTAGTATGTGAATCTGGTGATTCTTGGAGAGTAATAGAAGATCTGATAGTATTACATCTTGATATGAGAGAATTTGGGGGGTAGAGGTTGTATTTTTTATATGAAGGTGTCTTCATCTCTGGTGTAGAAGGTCGAATAATCCCAGTTGGGGGATCTAGATGTGGAGGTCTGGATAGATATAGTTGTTTGTGGTGAGGCCCTTGATGGTTGGTCTGAGGTTGAACAAAACTGAGTGTTATGTCAAAGAAGGATTTTTGTTCCATTGAAAATGCATGAGACGGTTCTCAAAGAGTTACATTGTTCTATTTAGTGGTGCATCCTGGAATGAAAAAAATATATCCATCCTTTAGAAGCTATTTTTGGCGGCCTAGGATGAAGCATGAGGTTGCAGAGTTTGTGTCTTGATGTTAGGTTTTCCAGAAGGTGACGGCTGAACATTGTGTTCCTGGTGGTCTCCTCGATCCATTAGATGTTCCTTAGTGGAAGTGGGAGGGCATATCAATGAACATTATTACTAGTTCACATTGAGGTAAGGGAAAACATGAAGCTATTTTGGTGGTTGTGGATCGTTTAACAAAATCATCCCTAATCAGAGAAATCACAGAGTAAAGCTTAGTGTAAGTTTTATCAAGGCAGTATCTGGAGGAGGTAGTGAGACATCATGGAGTCCCAAGGATGATCATTTCCGATCGAGATCCTCATTTTACCACTAGGGTGGGGAGAGGTCTCCAAAATACTTTTAATTCCTAGAAATTCCTTTTCTCTACTTTTCATCCTCAGATAGACGGTCAGACAGAGCGGACTATCCAGACTCTTGACGATATGTTACGCTCTTGTGTCCTAGATTTTAATGGTTTGTGTATGAGGCACTTACCCTTGGTGGAGTTATCTAAAAATAATAGATTTCATTCAACCATTATTATGGCTCCATTTTAAGACCTTGTATGGCCGACCTTTATGTTCTATGTTGTGCTAGACTGGGGTCGGAGAGTTAGCAATTCTCAAATCAGAAGTAGGGAAGAATAAAATAGAGATGGTTTATTTTATTCGTGAGTGGATGAAGATAGATCATGATTTTTAGAAATCCTAAGATGATCAAAGGATGAGACCCTTATAATTTGATGTTGGGGATTATATGTTTCTGAAGGTGACAACCTGTCGTGGGCAGCGATGGATTGGTCATGGGAGTAAGATTTCTCCCTGATTTGTTGGGCCCTTCGATATGTAAGCTTGTGTTGAATCTGTGGCATAACGAGTATCCCTTCCCCCACAGATGGGCTGGATTCATGATGTTTTTAATGTCTCATGGATTTATTGTAATCTTCATGATGAATCTCACCCCAAATATTTGGGAGATATTGAGGTTAATGATTATACGACCTTTGAGGAGAGGCCTCTAGAGATCTAAAACCATAATGAGAAGCTTTTGTGTGGGCATTCAATCCCCATTGTTCATGTCTTGTGGAAAAATAGTTGCATGTACTAGAGTACCAGAGAACGTGAGTCACAGATACATGATATATACACATAGTTTTTTATGTTTAATTCTATTCATCTTAAAAAAGAGATAGAAGTTATCTTTGAGGATGTAGACCATTAGTGTTTATGAGATTGTCTTATTTTGTCTCTTCTTGTTGATTGATTTTTTTTGAGAGGTATCTTGATGAGTGGTTGTTAAGAATTCTTTTCTATTTCTTTTTAGGTTGGTTTTGAATTCTCGATGATGAGAATGTTTTGAGTGGTATCTTATGTAATGATTGGGAACACCCTGGTCTATTCATTTGTGAATATCTGGTGCCTGAGGTGTTCCAGGAGGTCAAGATGACTTTTCCCTAAATAATTTCAAAATTATGTGTCCTTAAGCTATCTTTAAGGAATGGTGAGGTTCCAACGATGACCTCTTTCATTTGCCAAATTTTGAGTTCAGGAATAGTGTTACTAGAATGGTGAGGTCCCAATGGTGACCTCTTTCCTTTTCCAGATTTTGAGTTCATGAACAGTTTTTTCATAATGGTGAGGTTACAACGGTGACTTTTTTCCATTGGAAAATTTTGAGTTCATGAACAATGTTTCTAGAATTGTGAGGTTCCAATGGTGACCTCATTCTATTTCCAAATTCTGAGTTCAGGAATAGTGTTTCCAGAATGGTTAGGTTCGAAAGGTGACCTATTTTCTTTTTCCAAATTTTGATTTCATGAACAGTGTTTCTAGAATGGTGAGGTTCCAATGGTGACCTCTTTCCTTTTCCAATTTTGAGTTCATGAACAATGTTTCCAGAATGGTGAGGTTCCAATGGTGACCTCTTTACCTTTCCAAATTGTGAGTTCATGAACAGTGTTCCCAGAATGGTGAGGTTCTAACAGTGAGGTTTCAATGGTGATGTTCATGAACAATGTTTTTCTATTTCCAAATTTTGTGTTCGTGAACAGTGTTTACAACTTCTTAATTTTCAACCCTTTATTTTTCCATTGACATAAAATGCATTGAATGCCTTGTTTTAAGGACTCTAAGGCTGATTCAAAGGTCATAACTCATATATTAATTTATTTAATGGCTCGGGATACTTTTACTTGGTCAAATAGCTCGGTTTAATGTGATCCAATTTTAATGGAAAATACATCATATCTTAAACCACTGCTTCATTAAATATTCTAAAGGGATGAGATATATTCTTCCCTAATTCTTCCTCATTTTCTCAGCTGTGAGATGCTCTAACCATTCATTACTTCTTGTAAGTGTTGCTATATCAAACATTACTCCTTGGATGGGTTCCACTCTGTTTTTATGCAACCCAGAAGTATCGATCAATCTTCGATATAAGGTATGATCTATCACCATTATTTATGTTCTATCTCCTTCCGTTTATCCTTTCCTTTTTATGGAATTCTATCTTCATGTTCCTAATGGGCTTTTCATGGGTGTTGACTAGTGTGGTTGCGTCTCTGCATCCTTGGGTTGATACATTTGTCACGAGGGGAAAAGATCATTACCCGTTGTTTGGATCATTCTCATATAATGAATGTCAAGAACCATTTGAGTTTGGGGATTCATTGCTTCTCTTATCTTTTACGTGCAACTGTATAGTTAGCATGTTTTATCCCACTGGATCATAATGGAACTGAAAAAAAATATTTTAACTGGATGACTAAATTGATATTGATCGTATGTTATTGCCACTTGTTTTTCTAGATATTGTGTTATCTATACTTGCCTTGTTTATTATTTCATTCATTATAGAAATTTGTAGAGAACGTTAGGCCATAATTAATCGACAATTGTTTGGCTAAATATAAAGATGCAAGTAAATGAATCTTGTTCTTCTTGTTGTAAATTGACGTTAATCAATTTGGTTCAGTTAGCATGTTTACATGTTTCTGATAGCTTACTGGTTAGGTTTCCTAAATTTGGAACCTACAAATATTAAACCTATTAATAAAAGATGGGTTAAAAGAAATTATTTTTGATAAAAGATAATTCTTTGGAAAGTTCTGAGTTACACTCTACCTTGTTTAAGGTCCCAGAGACCAATTGGTATGGGGTTTGTTTTTCTACTGCTTGTGTTGTGATGTGAGCCTAGATGGATGTTGTGATATGTGGGGGGAATGGAGGCCTATGGGTAGTTGCAACAGTTGATGCTTAGGGTGGCGAGATGTATCCTTTTATGCATGTGGGTGTCAGGGAGGACACTAGGGATGATGAAATGGGTTGGATGTGAATGTTTGGATGCTTGCTCATTCATATTGGTTTTTTATCTGCATTACATTTCCCACTTCTCAAGGTAGCTAGTTTTTCATACCATTTTTCTGAAAGGGGTGAATACACATAGGCTATGCCACATTCTTCATGTCTTTAGCTTCTCAAGGGAGGATGGGTCTACACTCTTGCTATAGGAAGAAAAGACTTGATGGGTAGTTAATCTACTCAATAGGTTGATCCTCCTTGTGTTTAGTAGCATAGAATATTTTTCAATAATTCCTGGGATTATGGAAATGTAATGTTGAATATAAATAAATGAATAAATGATGTTAACCCATGGGGTTGGAGCTTGCTAGGACGCAATTCTAAGGTTACAATTTAAAGGGATAGTGGACATTGTGTGTGATAATAATGAAATATAATAATGAAATTGATAAATGTTAATCAGTGTTTGATGAATTAACTAATATAAAGTGAAACTGATAAAAATGGAATGATGTAATGTAAAAAATCTCTTAAAATTGTTGTGTGATTGTAGTATGCCTAGTCTTAGAAGTGGAAGTCGGGAGTCCAAGAGATGTCAGTTGTAGTTGAGTTTAAGACTATGTTATGCCCATTTTGTAGCTGTGAGCTATAATATCTTCTGTACGATTTGTGTTCTATACGCAACTCCACCCCGTCTGTTAGGGAGTGTGACTCCCCTGGGATCTTGAACCATGTGGGATGTTTTCTCTAAAATTCCAGAGGAACGATGGATGGTAGACTACATGCTTTGTCCTTGATCTCTTCTCTTGGTATTTACTTGTGCTTGTAGGAAAAACAGTTAGATTTCCCCATATATGTGTGTAGAGAAATGGAATTTTTTGTAGTTATTCACACACATATATTCTGGATATAGTATCTATGGACTACTATAGGCGTAACATGTATAGGCTATTACGTCTTGAGGATTCTTACTCACTATGACAGATTTAATGGCTTGATGTATAATGATCGATGTATGATACACGTTTTGAAAGCTATGGTGACTCTTAAAAACTAACTAGAAACATTATTTTGGGGATGTGGTGGTTTTGTTGCCTGAGGCGCATCTTGTGGTGCTTCACCCAGGTGTCTGCAGAGAAGCCTTTTTGGAGAGAGATGCATAGGACGTGTGGCGTTAGGGAAATGTGGAAAACTAGTGGGGAAGTAGTAGTGGGGTACCCTTGATATTCTTTATTATATTATATACTCTTGAATGATTTACTTGGTGAGAGTAGCCATGATGAGGCTAAGAACATAGTTTACCTTTTTAGGTGACGAGTTATTTTCAATTTTTGTTCACTGTGCTTTAGCATGTTTTCATTACTTTTGCACGAGAGTCTTAGGGGAGGATCCTAATGAATATACTTTTATACTCACACTATATTATAATATATAATATTTTTCTGGTCACTTAGAAAAGGCATGAGATCATGCAGTTTTTACTAGCTTGGGGATTCGAAGAGTTGTTCGGGCTTGTTGTTACTACTATTTTATTACTTTCTATTTGTTATATGCAATTTTCCCCTTTCAGTTCTAGTAGATTTCATGGAATTACATATTTGAACATGGGATTTTTATATATTGTTTCTTGAGTTAGATTTGGTTTGTGTCTATATTATCTCTCGATTCCACAAGTGTTCTCATAGAGGGTAATGCCTTTGATTATTGCTTTTACTATACCCTCTGTGCTAGTCACCAAACCTGGGCCTACTAGAGGTGGGACTCGAGGGGGGGGGGGTCATTATCTCACTCCTCACATTTTTGGCCCAGGAGGGGTAAACATTGTGGGTAGTGGGTCGTGATAGGGTTGTTCATTATTACCCCTAAAATTCACCCATAATGTCTATATGGATCATGATTTAGGCTTCGTTCATCCATGTGATACCACCCATGGAGCTCTCTAGCTTCTATCCCTTATCTAAAACAAACCCACCATCATCCTTGGATAGGGTTTCTTTGAGTTGACTTGGAAATCTCATATATAGCGATGAAAGGGTGTGGTCGCCCAATATTCTTCTCTAATATTCTATTTCATCAAAATTAAACTATCATTATTTTTATATCCCTCATTAATGTCTTGGAATTTTATACAAATCCTTTAGACCCATCTTATCATATATTTATTGTGGTTGGGTATAGAAGAATATAACATATGGTTATCATATAGTATTCTTGTGTTCACTCTCCATTAATTTTGGCGAAATAAATCCCTAACAACAACCATAATTGGTTATTTAAATTTTTTGGAGGTGGAATGTTAGCTTTCTTCAAATATTAAATAAGTCAATGCATTATTTTTGGAATGTGATCCACTTCATGCTCTTATACTTTTCTATGGTTGGGTAAATAATTATTTGGGGTTTAGTGAACATAATTAAAATTTATTATTTTGTATAGTAAACTATTTTATAAATTGTTTTACAATGTTTAAAACATGGTTCCGTTACTATGGGTTGTGTTTATCATATTATAAATTTTAGAATAAATGTAATGATACTAAATTTTACCTATATGTTTCCTTTCCATGTAAAATTTTTTATTCAGGATTAGTGGTGAATTATTTTTTTTATTTTTCATTCCATTGTTCTTAAATATTTTATTTAGAGTAAGTTTCTAGTGAAATATCATTTATGATCATAAATTTTTACATACCTCAAATATTTATGTTTTTATACTTGTTGAATATAATATTGAAATCGTTTTATGGATTTGTATTATGTGTTATCCAATATGTTTAGATATTGTAAGTTACCTATAAATTATTTCTATATTATAATATTTCATGATTTTTTGTATGGATAATGTACATGATATTTGAGATTGATAGGTTATCATTGAAAATGGAAAAGTGCGATTGTATAAAGGGTGATCAGGAACACCCTTTGTTGAAGGACATTTTAATGGTTTGGGAGGGGCTCATGATGCCCTATCATGGCATAACCCTTCAACTATTCTTAAAGGATCAAGTTATAATATTCCCAAACTCTATATACATGATTGATTTTCCACAAGATGGGTGTTTCACCCTAACATGGTATAACTTATTAATATTAGAAGTCTTAGATTATGACCATTGAATCATAGAATGTATATCTACTATAGATCTTCCCAATATATGGGGTTTTTCATCTTAGATTTTATCCATTCTAAATAGCCCTGTTAAAGCATGATATATATTTTTTACTATTTTTCCCTCTAACATTGTATTATTTTAGCATTAACATTGGTTTATGATGGGCATGTGGGGGTGGGATGGTGACTATATTATGGGTATGATATACACACAACTTTTATGTTCCCCCATGGGATGTATACATACCCTTTTATAGGCAATATATGTAAGAAAATCATCCTAAATAATGGGTGATAATTTCAATTAGAGTGCGATGTTTAGGGGAATTTCCTTCATACATTTCAACCGGTGAATAAATCAAACATATAGGGGTTATCCTTATATGTTATCATGAGATATTATAGATATAAAACTTCCATCATTTGGTCCTAAAGTTAAATTTATCACCCTTAATATGTGTATAACCATTTAATTTGATTTTACCAACGTTTAGATAACCATGTCTATTTCTTTTGGACCTGGAATGTAAGGAATGATTGTAAAAGTAGTTATTATATTTATTCATATATAGGTATCCTAATTTTTAGTTTCCAATTTCTTTGTGTGTTGATGTATATGCTAATACCATTTGATCCCAAAGGTCATATGATATTATATCATGAAATATTGGGTGTTTATTATGATTAAAGAGAAAAAACATCCCCCAACATGGTGTTATTCAACACTTGATATTTACACTAGCTTCTAGTGATTAAGGGGATTACCTGGGGTGTTGGGATGTTATCAATGTGTTTTTATGGTATTCATATCATGTATGTTACATGTTTATTATATGGGATAATATTTACATGAGTTAGAATTTTCTAATATAACGAAAATTGTTTATAAAACTCCAGGGGTAGTCCATGTTAGGTATTAATGTTATCGAAATAAATTATTTTATTTGGAGAGGTATATTATAAAAAATTATTTTTCCAAAGTTATAAATACAATGGAGTTCACCATTAAGACTGGATTGAAAAAGCTAGTATTTTTCATTCAAATATAGATGTAAAGTTTTATACTAAATATATTTTTAATGAAAAGTAATATATTAATTTTAAATATATTATAATGAATATTTTTTATTTTTAAACATTCTTTCCTCCTATGTGATAAGGGTATTCTTTAAACAATTTTTATTTCTAATAAATAAGGTGATTATTTTTTTGCATACAATTATGATCTGATCCAAGATCTATAAAATATATTTAAAATAATATAAGTATAAAAATGGTATACCTACGATAATTATATAATATCAATTTTATTGGTAAAAATACGAGGTAAACTGTTCCCACCATCAACCGATGACATATTTTACAAAATAAAATTATCATTTAAAAATATTGCTCAAAGCACATAGAACACCATATAAGATATGATTATTGATGATTTATTTGATAAATATTACCACGAAGGGATATAAATGTTACTTCTAAAAACAATCTAATTTATTATTATATAGTGTCTAAGAGGATAGTGAGAGTATGCTTGAAAAATTAGTTGTTTAATGTATCAAAAATAATAAACTAATCAGATTCAATTTAAATTCCACATTATATCCTTACAGATATTTTAATAAATTGGTATGTAAAAATAAATTAATAATTAATAGTCATTAAACAAAATGATCTCAAAGATGTGTTTTAATGGAATCTTTTAATGATGACAATTATGAACGTTGAATGAGTTATATGTAGATAATATAAGTGATTATAATCATAACATTTTGTTGTGAAGTAAATATGTCTGAATATTATGTTTCAGGAGTTCAATATGAGGATTATGAATTTTATATCAATAATATTTGAATAAACATTCTTAATAGATGTTACCCATTATAAGAGTTTAGTGGGATGATTTTATCATATGGCCACATAATTGAGTGACTAGAATTTCCTTGATATTTTAAGATTTTAATAAAAGCCAAAAATTATAGTAATCATAACTCCCATTGGGTTTATATCATATGGGATATGATTAAATGGGAAAAAATTTATGGTTTTTTGAATATTCTTAATGAAGTTTAAGAATATAAAATATATCATGTTATATAAAAGGCAGTCTCTGATTTATAATTCATTCATATTTTTTATATATATTCCCAAGAGTAATTATGTTTGACCACCCAAAGATTTTTTTTTGTTATTATTAATTTATGGTCACTATAGAGTATTATTTTTCTTATGAAATGTGAAATTTAGATTGGGTTAGGTTTAATATAACGATATGGAATTTTTTCATGAGGCATAAAAAAGGATTCTACACATGATAAACCACCCATTATACCATATGGAATTCCATAAATATTTCCACTGATACCATTCTTATGTCATACTTGAGGTTAAGATAATCATGGGTGGTTAGGTGTATTATTGATAATGTCATTGGTTGAGAATTAACAAAGATGAATTTTCTCTTATTGAATGATGAGTTTAATATTTGGAATCATGGGTGGTTAGGTGTACCTTTAAGTGTACGGTTATACCAAGATACATTCTATATGAAGTTATTATCTACTTTTAATGACATTTATCTGACGTGATCATCCTATTAGGTGAATGACATGTGATATGTTTATCAAATTGGTCGATCTATACTCAAGCATTAGTAATATAGGAGTTGAATTATGGTATTGACATACATCAGGTTTCATGGTCACTCAAGGTCTTAAAAAAGTTATTATATGATTATACATTCTTTGGTATGATACATCCGGTGGATAGAGATATATAGATACATCTTTTTAATAGAGATCACACCAAATCCCATTGTATCTTGTATTGTGTTGATGCCTTTCTAGAGGTTTCATTGTGCTTTTAGTTATGGATTAAGGAATTCATAATTGTTTTAAATGATGGAAATAACTATTGTAACAATCGTAATGGTTGTGTGAATGGATATTATTCTTTATATTGATATATATAAAATTATATTTGAATATAGCTTATATCTCGGCCATCATAATACATGATAGGCTATAACATAAGGCTTGGTAAATCATAATTTATGTTTCACATAATTCACTATGATTAAAAGTAGTAATATTATAATTGGTTGATTTTTAAATATATATTATGTTGGATATCATTGTTATGAATGATTTATTTGATTAAATGTATAGTAAAATCAGTCAGTTGAAGGGTTTCCATGGTTTTGATCATTTTAATTTACTCATGGGTTCTTTAACATAAGATTTAATGCATGGTGTCTTGATGATTGTCATCAAGGCATATATAAATTGGCCAACGTCCAATGAGCTGATTTAATACATTAAATAGATTATAATAGAATAATTTGGTGTCATGATGAATCCGACCTGAGTTTCAATTTATTCATGAAATCAATTTTTAAATTAAGAAAATGTTTATATTATTACATATCATAAAAGATGGGATTTTTTACTACAATTGGCTATAAAATATATGATATGATAATATATGTAATAGTTATACCATATTATATAGGATATTATATATGGAGAAACATTTGAAAAACCCTATGTTTTCACAATATTGTATCATATTCTATTTTTTATTGTAGCCTAATATGAAACCATTTTAATAATAAAAAACTTTACAAAATAGAACACCACACCCTAAATACGATATAGACTACACAATTAGGTATAACACCCAAAGAACTGATTACTTTATCACAATTTGGGATTATCTCTCTGAAAACTTGATAAATATAAATAGGTACCACAAATAATGATATAGAGGATATCATACAATAATAAATATAATAAAAATTATCTTCCTTAAAAATCAATAATGAATTGAATGATATATTTTACAAATTGATTATAAATTATAAACAAAATTTATTTTGAGGTATTAATTTAATTTATAAATTGTTTATGAATTGATTAATTATAAAAGGTTTATAATTAAATACTAAATATTACTGAAACACTTATTAAAAAAATACTCAAAATATTATATATTGATGTTAAATACCTTTTAAAATTATATGGAATGTCTTATAATTTGCATATAAAATGTTTATACAGAAATTATAATTGTTATTTATAATGTTTTTATAATTTATAAAATATTACAAATTATATCAATTTTATATTTAATATTATTAATTGTTTATAAAAATAATTTTTAATTTCTCTAATTAAATGCCTTATTTGATAAATTATTTAAACTATATCAATAATTTGTTCTCATGATTGATATGATCTGGGTTTATATAACATTAAATATGATATATATATATATTATGTAAATTTTTTATATTATAAAAATAGAATATAAAAAATTATATTTCATTAAATATAGTTGTTTTAATGAAAAAAAAACTTGTAATGGAAAAAATAATGGAGGTTATATTGAAAATAAATTTAAATTCATTAAATTTATTGTAATATACAATATCTATAATAAATACCTTAATTATAAAGTGTTTATAATTTATTTATTTATGAATTTTTCATAAATGTATATATCATGTTCAAATTTATAATTAACTAATATATTTAGTTTAGTCCTTGATTAATTTATAAATGTAATTATATATATTATTAATAGTGTTATTATTAGTTTAAATAGTCAAATTGTTAATATAGATTATCATGCATTCATTTAAAGACTTACATGCTAGGTATGATAATTGATTTAGTTTTATTATACCATGAATTTTGATTTCACTATTTTGTGAGCTGGAAATAAGGATTAAATTATAATTTATATAAAATAATTTTAAGAATTGTGATGTAATTGAGATCTCTCTTGAGTAATATAACCTTGGTTGGAGGAGCTTTAGTTTGGATTGTTCACTATTTTAGAGGCTTACACATTTTTCGAAAAAGGTTTGGTTGGCTATATATCACTATAAGATTACTATTATGGGTATTATTGGATTAATATGATTCAAAAAATTATATTAAATGTATTTATATACCTTATAAATGAATGGTATTTGGATATGTATGAATATATTTGTATTCTAATTTGATTCAATAACACACGTTAAGAGTTGTGTAAAGAGTTACACATCAATATAGTTTGAAAATAAAGATTTGTTAGACATAATCATGAATCCAAAACTATATAATTCAAATAGTGAACATATATAAAGAGAATAAAATAAGATAAAATAGATATAATGAATTACCCATAATAATATTAATTCTTAGATTCATTATAAATTAAAAAAAATCAATAAGATAATCTTCTAATATGGAAGGTTTTTACCAATTCTGGTGCACATAGATTATGTTAGGTACAAAAATAATGTAATGGGAATAACCTAAGATTTAAGTGATGATTTTTTGTATTTTTCTGTGCTACTCTATGATGAAAACCCCAAGAGTTTGTATAAAAGTGAAATAATATTGGTTTATCTTTATTTTTGGATCGGGAACAGTGTTGTCTGTTCAATCGTTTAAGATTCATATACGATATTATTAGTGTAATTTCATACCTAAATATATAATGTTATGAGGTTCAAAAAAAGCAATGTTAATTTATTATTGAAATATGGATAACATCCCACTTATGGATATAATGATTTTAAAAGTAGTCATCCTTTTAGTGGGTGAAGATTCAATAAAATTCTTTATTTAATGAATGTAAAACATGATACTCAAATCTCAAATGTTTTTATTATAGATATAATTGGTATAATAATAATCTAACTTGACATTGAGATTAATATTATGAATGATGAATATTAAAGTAATAAACTTATGAGATTTGTAAAAATCATAAAAATAATTCATAAGTAAATAGAAAAATTATATTTTTAGAGTAATACCATATTGAATAGAAAAATATTGAAGTTGTTTAGTAAGTGAGTCTCGATAATTTTGAGAATCATAGATATATCCACTTATGTTTTTAAAAGAACTAAATTTATAAAAATAAAAGGACTAACAGCTTCCTCTCATAAATTAAATTTGAGTTTGTGTTCTAATGGCTTTGAGATACTGAAGGTATCTTTTAAGGATTTTTCTACCAATGAAATACATTCTAAAATCATTATTAGAAATGTTTCAATAATGTGAATGAGTTATGTAGAAGATTTTAAAATTTATATAGAGTATGGATGATTGAGTAATTGGGATTTTGATGCCCAGTTTCTTGGGTTGCATTGACAATATACACAGTAACACCCCAAGGTTTAATTGTATGTTATCTCTTCAAAGTAATTCAATAACTTGCGCTACACGCAACACTGAGTTCGAGCACACCATGACTTACCAAACAAGTCGTTCAAAAAGTGGTTATGAATATAATTAACAAAAATTTGAATTTATACACTCCATTTAATTTTATAATGTATATTTTGGGTTTCGTAGACATAATATAAGAACAATTTCATTTTTTCAGATAAAAGATGCATTTTTCAAAAAAATTAATTTTAACGCCTTTTAATGGTGAGACCTTTTTAAAACCAATATTTGACACTTTTATATATTAAATTTAGTGAAATTAAATTCTTCTTTAGAATAGGGACATAAAAATATCATTTTGGATAAATTATTGGTACTTTTCTTATAAGTGTCATATTTTGATGAATAGTGAAAATACTAAATTTTAATTGGAATCATCTTTTCTAATTGAAATTATTTATAATGTTAAATTATTAATTTCAGTGTTTTTAAAGTATAATTCTATTATATTTCTATATTTGAATATAATTTAGTTAATTATAAGTAATTTCACATTTAAACTTGACATAAACACAAGTCCATCTTTTAATAATTTTATTTTTAAAAAACACCGATTTTTGTTTTGCAAATGGGAAATAATTTTAAATAAATCCATGAAACATATATGTTTTTAATTTGTTAAAATATAATTCATTTAGGAATTCATAATATTTCGATTTTCTTAGGGTAATTTTTTTATATTTTTCTGAAAACATTAAATTTTTGGTGAATAGTGAAACATATGATGAAAATCGAATTTTTATTTAAATAATTTTTTATTTTATTTAAATTAAATTTTTGTCAAAATAGATATATAATACCTACATATGTTCATTTTAATTCATTGGAGTCATTTTATAACAAAAGTTATTGTATACAATTTTATTGAACATTTTAACTTCTTTTTAGCACTTTCTAGGCACATTTGCAAACATTCAGAAAATATAATTTTACAGCATTTGTGAATTGAATTTAAAAAATCAGAGGGACACGGTAGAAAGAATTATGTAATATTTTGTTTAATAAATAAATATGATATTTTGTGAATAATAAATTTTTATTTTTATTAACCTTGTTTTAAAGTAAATAGGGTAATTAACGTTAAAATGATATTATAATTACCCTAAAACATGTTCTAATTCAATTGGATAAGTGTATTTCGACCAAAGATAATTATTTTTTGTGTTCTGAGTTACCCACTTGCTTTTTAATGGAAAATTTCCCAATTGTTATGATGTTTGTTTTCATGTTTCATACATTGTGATATGAGCTTGGATGGATGTTGTGATATGTGGGGGCATGGAGGCCTACTGGTTGTGGCAGCAGTTGACACCTAGAGTGGAAAGATGCATCGGTTTATCCATGTGGGCGTTGGGGAGGACACCAGGGATGATGAAATGGGTTGGATTTTAATGTTTGGATACTTCATGATTCTTATTGGTTGTTTATCTTCTTTACATTTCCCACTGCTCAAGGTAGATGGTTTTGCATTCCCTTCGTCTGAAAGGAGAAATGACATGCAGGGTATGCCATGTGCTTTCCATTTTCTAGATTCTCAAAAGAGGATTGGTCTACGCTCTTTCTATAGGTAGAAATGACTGGATGGGTTGTCCATCTACTCACTAGGTTGATCCCCCTTGTGTTTAGTAGAGTAGAATGTTTTCCTATAATTCTTAGGATTATTGGAAAGTAATGATTTAAATAAATAATAGAATATATGATGATAACCCATGGGGTTGGATCATGCCAAGGTGTAATGCTGAGGTTACAATTTAAAGGGATAGTCGACATTGGGTGTGAATATAATGAAATATAATGTGAAAATTGATAAAGGTTAATATGTTTTTAATGAATTAATCAATGTAAAGTGCAACTGATAACAATGGAATTATGTAATGTAATAAAGCTCTTAAAATGGTTGTGTGCTTATAGGATACCTAGTCTTAGAAGTGGAAACTGGGCGTTCGAGAGACATTATCTGCAGTTGAGTTTAAGACTTTGTAATGCACACATTGTGGTTGTAAGCTATAGTATATTCTGTACTTTTTCTTTTCTATATGAAACTACACCCTTTCAGTTAGGGAAACACAAACCCCATGTATCTAGGCCCTAGGGGGGTGTTTTACCCAACATTCCAGTGGGAGGTTAGATGGATGACTACCTCCTTTGTCCCAACTCTCTTCTCATGGTAGTTACTTGTGTTGGTAGGCACAACAACAAGTTTTACCCATATATGTGTGTAGAGGGCTCTAATGGCTTGTGGTTATTCACACAAATATATTATATATATATTATCCTATGAAATACAATAGGCATTACATGTATATGATGTGGCAGCTTGAGGATTCTTAATCAGTGTGTGGGATGTAATGGATTGAGGTATAATCCCGATGTATTATAAACGTTATGCGAGCAGTGGCGTCTCCATGAAACTACCAGGTTACTTTTTTATGTGGACGTGGTGGTTTTGTTGCCCAAGGTTCATGTTGTAGTGCTTCGCCCATGTCTCTACGGGAAAGACACATTGGAGATAGATGCTTAGGACGTGCGACATTGGGGAAAAGTGGAAAACCAGTGGGGAAGTAGTAGCGGGGTACCCTTTATATTCATAATTATATTAAATATTCTCATTTGTGTTACTTGGTGAGAGTATCCATGGTGATGTTGAGAATATAGTATACCAGATTAGGTGATGAGTTAGTTTCACTTATATTTCACTGATCATTAGTATGTTTTCTTTACTTTTTCATGAGAGTGTTTAGAGAGGATCATAGTTAGTATACTGTTATACTCACCCTATATATACACACTATTTTTCAGGTCACTTTGAGAGGGTTGTAGATCAATCTCGTTTCTACTAGATTGGGGATTGCAAGAGTTGTTCAATCCTGTGGTTTTGACTGTTTTTACTTTCTTTTGGGTATTTTCAGTTTTCCCCTTTTAGTTGTAGTAGTTTTCATGAAATTACATATTTTTACTTGGGATTTCTTATATATTTATTCCTGATTTGGAGTTGATTTGTGTCTATCTTATATCTCTCTTCCACATGTGTCCGTATAAAAGGTAATGCCTCCCATTTGTGAGTTTACTATACCCTCTGTGCTAGTCGCCAACCTAGGGCATACTGGAGGCGGGACTTGGGGGTCATTATCTCCATTCTAACATTTCTGGGAAAGGAAAGGTAAACATTGTGGGGAGGGGGTCATGTCAGAGTGGTATCAGTGGTCTGGTTAAGGGATTGGGTGGAGTTTGGAGATAGGCACATGTGAGGTTGCATGGGTTGGTAGGGAAATAATGTCCGTCAAGATTAGCAATTGATGTAAATGCAGGAGATAGGCTGAGACATAGGCGTTCAGGCCCACCTATGATCTGATGTATGAACCTTCAAGTTTACAGTGTCTACTAAACGAGGTGATACTTGTTTTAGGTTAGAGACCTAGGAAAGGATCATTTCTCACTCTTCTTTGTTCCTATGTTTTAATGGATAGACATTGGGATATGTTATCCAAAATTAAATATAAAAAAACAAGTAATTAATTATTTAATGTCGAGTTTTCCATAATCTAGTTTTAGGATCACTAATTGAATGTTGTTTTGAGGGTATGGCTCCAGGTTAATGTCTTCATAAAGTTCACATAAAAGATGTCCAACAGGCTATTCCAGCAGATCGTCGCCAGGTAGAGGTTAATGATGAAAACACATGGAAGAGGGAACTCCGAGATTTTTAGCACCAGTTTCTACAGAGGTCTAATGGTTCAATTTTATATGTAGGCATTTAAGAAATGTTGGAGGATGTCGAGATAGTATTCAGTTCAATTCATGCTCGAAAAGGGCAATGGGAATCCTTGGTTGTGATGATGTTGTGAGAAGCAACAAGGAAATGGTGCTTATTGTTCACAGGGAATCTCTAGGAGTCATCGATCACAGGGGAGGAGTTCCGAGACATGTTTAGAGTCGAGTTTATTTCATTGATTGTGAATCCTTCCTGTCGCTAGGAGTTTCTTACCCTTAGATTGGGGATCTCTAGTGGGAGAGAGTTTGGAGTATATTTCCGGAACCATTATGATATGCTTCGGACTAGGTGCCAGATGGGCAGGCCATGGTGAGGAATTTCGAGGAGGCCTTATGTCCTGAGATCCAATGCCCAGTCACCCAATTTATACTGAATACCTATCATGAGTTATTTGCGAGGGAAGAGGTCATCGAGAAGACATTGGCCAAAGCTAGATCATCGCGATAGGGGAGCCATAATAATTCCTCATGAAGAAGATCTATGGTTCAATGTTCTTGGTTTTCAGGGTACAAGTGATTTCGTTTGGCCAGGGGTAGGTCATCCCCCAACATCTCATTTCTTTGGGTCCAGCTAATCTCAGGCCTATGTCAAGGGATCAAGTTCTTTTTTTATTGTGGGGGTCGAGGTCCTTAATAGAAATAGTTCCCGACCTTTCAGAGAATTCATCGTGCACCAGGTTTTCTGCTCCAGGTTCCTCCATTGAGGCAGCTCCTATTGAGGCAATAGTATCAAGTCGTACCAACATTAGATTAGTATAAGGTAGATGAGGGACGAAAATGATATCCCAGTGATGCTCCCCATCCATAGAGATTATAAGGAGACCATGGTGGTGGTCATCATTAGGGTCAGAGAGGCTGTTGAAGAGGTCGTAGTCAGCTTCATGCTTTTGTGTTGCCAGCACCAGGTGAGTTGAACATTGTTTAAGGTACCCTTTTCATGTTTCCTACCATGGTTTATGCTTTGTTTGATTTAGGAGTGACATAATCCTTCATATCACCTACCCTTTTACATGCTTTTAAAAAAGAGGTTGAGAGGCTTCTAGTGCCCTTGGCGTGGACGAAGCCAGTTGGAGGTTGAGCAGACATCATTGATGTATGTAGAGACTGTGAGTTAGTGTTGTAACATCACTACCCTTGGGATGATTTACTATGTTTATGAATAAAACCATATGATTTCATCCGTGGCATGGATTGGTTGTATTCAGTATATGCTATCCTGGATTACATTAGAAATCATGTTGTGTTTTTCGATTCAGATAGAGTTCCAATGGTGTTCATTGGCGAGCGAGACCCTCAGATGGATTAGAGGCATGTTCTATCCATACCATCCAGGATGGCTAATCCAATGCTGAGTTCTTCAGAGGTTCAGTAGTTGGCGTTTCTTAGGGTCGTAGAAGAGTACCCTAATGTCTTTTGAGAAGAGGTTGTAGCATTACCCCCTCGATGGGAGATGGAGTTTGGGATTGAGCGACAACCAGGAGTGTTTTATTTATCTATGTCATCATATAAGATGGGCCCTTATGAATTATATGAACCACTTATACAAATTGATGGTATTTTATAGTGCGATTTTGTTTGGCCTACTGTGTCACCATGGGGTGCACCAGTTTTGGTCATGAAGAAGGATACCATCAGTTTGGGGTTGTGTGTCGATTATCATCGCTTAAACAAGCTGACAGTCAATAATTGTTATCCTCTTCCGTGTATTGATAATTTATTCGATCAATTGAAGTGATCAAGTTCTATTTCCATGATTGATTTTCGGTCAGGATATCATCATATGTGTGTGAAGGATGAGGATATCCTAAATACTATTTTGTGTTATCATCCTGGGAATTATCAGTAACATGTAATGTTGTTCGATGTGACGAATATTCCAAATGTGTTCATGGTATTGATGAAAGATGTGTTCCGTGAGTTCCTGGACAAGTTCATGGTGGTTTTCATTAATGACATCATTCTGTACTTCATGTTTGAGGAGGATCATGAAGAGCTTCTACACACCGTTTTCAGAGTTCTTCGTCAACATTAGCTATTTGGGAAGTTGTTTATGTTTGAGTTTTGGGCATGAGAAGTCTGTTTTTGGGAGAATGTTGTGTCCCAGTAGGGAGTAGCTGTGGATCCTTCGATGATAGAAGTAGGAGTTTCTTAGGCATCCCCCAAGACAATGCAATAGGTGAGAAGTTTCCTTGGCCCCACAGGCTACTATAGGAGGTTTGTAGAAAATTTATCTCGAGTTGCGACCCCTCTCACAACTTTGACTAGAAAGAATCATTCGTTCATATATACTGATTAGTGTCAGGCATCATTAGAATATCTAAAAAAGAAGTTAGTAAGTTCTCCAGTTATCGGTCTTCCAGGTGAGGGTGTTCCATTGGCTGTTTTCTGTGATGATTCGCATATGGGGTTTGGATACGTTATGATGCAATAGAGATCAGTTTTTTATGGGTCTTGGTAGTTACATCCCCCTAAACGTAACTATTCCTCCTCAGATCTTGAGTTGGCATCCATGGGGCTTGGTCTGATGTTGTGGAGACATGACCTCATTGTCAATCACTTTATGGTTTTCACCATCATAAGATCCCAAGGTACGTTTTATCTTTGCGTGACTTAAACCTATGATATCATCGATGTATGGAGTTCTTATTGGAATATGACTTAAAAATATCATATACTCCTGGAAAGGGGATTGTTGTAGCTGATGCGCTAAGTCGAAAGTCACATAGTGATGTATTACGTGAATCTAGTGATTCTTGGAGAGTAATGGAAGAACATTCATCATTACATCTTGATATTGGAGATAATGGGGGTATATGTTATATTTTTCAGATGACAATGCAATCATCTCTGGTGGAGTAGGTGGAAGAATACCAATTAGGGGATCTTGAGGATGAGGTATGGATAGATTGTGTTGTTTTTGGTGAGGCCCATGAGGGTTGGTCTGAGGATGAACAACACCGAGTTTTGTATCACAAAAGGTATTTTTTCCATTGACGATGCACAAGACGGTTCTCAGAGAGTTCCATAGTTCCATTTCGCCGTGCATCCTAGTGTGGAAAAGATGTACCGAGCCTTGAGGATCCAGTTTTGTTGTATTGGGAGGAATCGTGTGGTTGCGGAGTGTGTGTTTCAATTTTTGGTCTGCCAGAAGGTGATGTTCGAACACCGTGTTCCATGTGGTGTGCTCTATCCATTAAATGTTTCTCAGTGGAAGTGGAAAAACATCTCAATGGACTTTGATACTATTTTTCATCGATCTTAGGGAGTACATGATGTTATTTGGGTGGTAGTGGATAGTTTAACAAAATCATCCCACTTCGTAGAAACCAAGGATTCATGTTCGGTGTATGTTTTTAGAGGCATTATCAAAAGGAGGTGGTGAGACTTCATAGAGTTCCAAGGACTATCTTTTCCGATCGAGATCTACATTTTACCTCTAGGGTGTGGAGAGGTCTCCACCATGATTTTGGTTCATAGTAATGACTTAGCACTAATTTTCATCCACAAACAGACGGTCAAATAGAGTAGAACATCTAGAAACTTGAAGACATGTTACTCTCTTGTGACATAGATTTTTTAGGTTCGAGTACGAGGCAATAACCCTTGGTGGAGTTCTCTTACATTAATAAAATTTGTTCCCACGTCGGTATGGTTTTGTTTTAAAGCCTTGTATGTCTATCCTAGCTGTTCTCCTTATGCTGGACTGGGGTCGGAGAGTAAGAAATTCTCGGATACGAACTAGTATAGAATACAATAGAGATGGTTCAAGTGATTTGTTAGAGGATGGAGATATTACAGGATCATCAGAAATCATATGTCGATCAAATGAGGAGACCCTTAGATTTTGATGTTGGGGATCATGTGTTTCTGAAGGTGACTCCCCGTTGTGGGTAGAGAAGGTTTGGTCATGGGACTAAGATCTCTCCCTAGATTGTTGGGCCCTTCGAGGTGTCAGCTCATATTGGATATATGGCGTATCGAGTAGCACATCCCCAGTATATGAGCCAGACACAAGATGTTTTTCAGCTATCATAGCTACGTCATTATTTTTATGATGACCCTCACGCCATCAATTAGCGAGATATCGATGTTGTTGATGATTGGAATGTTGAGGATAGACCTATGGAAATCCAAGATAGTAAATAAAATGTGATGCACGAACATTCTAACTCCTTGGTTTTTGTCTTGTGGAAACACTGTGATAGGGACGAGTTTACCTGGGAATGTGAGTCACAGATACGTGCTCAGTACCCAGAGTTGATTGATGTTTAACTCTTTAGAAGTTAAAATAACCGAGAGATGTTCTCTTTGAGGTTGTATACATTTCATGTTTATGAGATGGTCTTCTCTTGTTGTTTCTTACGGCTTTCTCTCTTTTGAGAAGTATCTCGATGAGGTGTTTTTTCAGACTTCTTTTCACTTTCCTTTTAGGATGGTTTTGAATTCTCGAGTGCAAGAATGTTTTGAGTGGTATTTGATGTAATGGGTGGGAACTCTCTGGTCCATTCCTTTGAAAATATCTGTTGTCTAAGGTGTTTCGAGAGGTCAGGGTGACTTATCCCCAAAACATTTCTAAATTTTGTGTCTATGAAAAGGGTTTCTAGAATGTCGAGGTTCCAATGGTGACATCTTTCATTTAAAAATTTTTTATTTCATAAACAGTGATTCCAAAATGGTGAAGTTCCAATGGTTACCTCGTTCCTTTTCAAAATTTTGGGTTCATGAACATTGTTTCCATAATGGTGAGGTTCCAACATTGACCTCTTTCCTTTTCCAAATTTTGAGTTCATAAACAATGTTTCTGGAATGGTGAGGTTACAACGGTGGCCTCTTTCTTTATCCAAAATTTGAGTTCATGAACTGTGTTTACATAATTGTGAAGTTCTAAAGGTGTCCTCTTTCCTTTACCAAATTTTGTGTATATGAATAGTGCTTCCAGAATGATGAGGTTCCAATGGTGACCTCATTCCTTTGCCAATTTGGAGTTCATGAACACTTTTTCCAGAATGGTGAGGTTCCAATGGTGACCTCTTTCCATTACTAAATTTTGAGTTATTTAATAGTGTTTATAGTACAGTGGGGTTCCAACGGAGGGTTTTAAACAGTGATGTTCATGAACAATGTTTTTCCTTTTCCAAATTTATAGATCATGAACAACGTTTCTAGCTTCCTACAATTTCTCCCCTTTAATGTTTCCTTTGGTGTAAAATGCATTTAAATCATTCTTTTAAGGACTCTAATGATGATTCAATGGTCATAACTGGTATATTAATTTCTCATAAGGCTTGAGATACTTTTACTTTCCCAATCGACATTGTTTAGTGAAATCATCTTTTAATGGAAAATCCAGTGCATCTTAAACCACTTCTTCGTTAAATCTTCTAAAGGGACGAGATATCATCATCCTTAATTCTTACACCTTGTTCATAGCTATGAGATGCTTTAGCCATTCATTCCTTTTCGTAAGAGTTGCAATATCCAATTTTCCACCTAGGATTGGTTCTGCTGTGTTTTTTATGCAACCAAGCAGTATTGATCAATCTTCAATATAAGGTATGATCTATCGTCATTATTTTGGTTTTATCTCCTTCTATTTCTCCTTTCTCTTTTATGGAATTATATCTATATATTCTTAATGGAATTCTCTAAGGTGTTGACTAGTGTGGTGGTGTCTCTACATCCTAGGGTGGATACAGTTGTCACATTGGGAGGAGATCATAACCCATTGTGTGTATCATTATCGTATAAAGAACTTCAATAACCATTTGAGGTAGGGGATTTATTGATTCTATTTTCATTAAAACAGAACGTTATAGTTAGCTTGTTTTATCCCACTAGATCCCAATGGAATTTACATAATAAATACTTGAACCAGATAAATAAATTGATATCAATCATATGGTATTGCCTATTTTTTTGCTAGATAGTGTGATATATATGCTTTCTTGGTTTTTTATTTCATTCATGTTGGAAATTGGTAAACAACATGAATCCAGAATTAATCGATAATTGTTTGGTTAAAGATAATGCGGCCAGTAAATGAATCTGGTTCTTCTTATTGTAAATTGATGTTAATCAAATTGGTGTGGAAATCTTGTTTAATTATTTTTGATAGCTTACTAGTTAGGATTCCCAAATAATGAACCTATGAATAATAAATCAGTTAATCCAAGATGGATTAAATGAATTGGTTGTTTGATAGAAGATAATTCCTTGTCAGGTTCTGAGTTTCCCTATTTCTTGTTTAAGGGCCAAGAGACCAATTGGTGTGATGTTTGTTTTCATACTTATTATGATGTGATGTGAGCCTGGATGGATGATGTGATATGTGGGGGAATGGAAGCCATATAGTTTTGGGAGACGCTGACAACTAGAGTGGCGATATGCATTCGTTTAGGCATGTGAGTGTGAGGGAGGACACTAGGGATAATGAAATGGGTTGAATTTGAATGTTTGGATGCTTGCTGATATTTATTGGTTGTTTATCTTCATTACATTACCCACTTCTCAAGGATGCTGGTTTGACATACCCTTCTTCTCTAAGTGGTGAAGACGCATGGGGTATTCCATGTGCTTTTTGGGTTTAGCTTCTCAAGGGAGGATGGGTCTATACTCTTGCTATATGTGGAAAAGACTCGACAGGTAGTTCATCTACTCACCTGGTTGATCCCCCTTGTGTTTAGTAGCATATAATTTTTTCACATTCTGCATGGGATTATGTGAAAGTAATGTTGTATATAAATAATTGAATAAATGATGTTAACCCATGGGGTTAGAGCTTGATGGGACGCAATACTTAGGTTACAATTTAAAGAGACAGTGGACATTGGGTGTGATTCTATTGAAATAGAATTGGAAATTGAAAATGGTTAATTAGTGTTTAAAGAGTTAATTATCTTAAAGTGAAAATAATAAAAATGGAATGAAGTAAAGTAATAATTCTCTTAAAATGGTTGTGTTCTTATAATATACGTAGTCATAGATGCGGCAGTCGTGAGTCTGAGAGCTGTTAGTTGTAGTTGATTTTAAGATTATGTTATGCCCATAGTGTGGTTGTGAGCTATAGTATATTATGTAATTTTTTTGTTCAATATGCTACTCCACCCAATAAGTTAGGGAAACTGACACCCTATGGATTTTGATCCCTAGGGGGTGTTTTCACCAACATTCCGTTGGGAGGAAGGATGAATGACTAGAAGATTTGGACCTTTCCTCTTTTCTTGGTAGATAAATGTGTGGGTAGACACGTCCGTTAGATTTCCCCATATATGTGTGTAGAGGGATATAATGGCTTGTGGTTATTCATACACACATTTTCTGGATATATTATCTATGGACTATTATAGGCGTAACGTGTATAGGCTATTATGGCTTGAGGATTCTTACTCAGTGTGTAGGATTAATGGCATGAGGTATAATGGATGACGTATGATGCACATTTGGGGAGATGTGGTGGCTCCCGAAAACTACTTGGTAACTTTTTTGTCTAGATGTGGTGGTTTTGTTTCTGGAGGTTCATTTTGTGGTGCTTCCCCCATGTGTCTGCTGGAAATCCATTTTGGACAGAGATTATTATGATATGCAATGTTGGGGAAAAGTGGAAAACCAATGGGGGAGTAGTAGCGGGGTACCCTTGATATTCTGTATTATATTATATTCTATTGTATGCATTACTTAGTGAGAGTATCCTTGGTGAGGATATGAACACAGTATGCCTATTTATGTGGTTAGTTAGTTTCACTTGTTGTTCACACTGCTTTAACATTCTTTATTTACTTTTTTCATGAGAGGTTTTGGAGAGGATCTTATTGAGTATACTGTTATACTCATCCTATGTATATATATACTTTTTTTCTGGTCTCATTGAATAGTTTGGAGATCATGTTGGTTTTTACTAGTATGGGGATTGCAGGAGCTGTTCGAGCTTCTTGTTTCTGCTGTTTTAACTCTCTTCTCGGTATTTTCTATTTTTCCATTTCAGTTGTAGTAATTTACATGACATTAAATATTTTTAATTTGAATTTCTTATATATCACTGCCGGAGTTGGAGATGGTTGGGGTCTATCTTATCTCTCTCTTCTACATGTGTTCGCCTAGTGGGTAATGACTCTCATTTGTGTGTTTACTATACCCTTGATGCTAGTCTCCAACCCAGGGCTTACTGGAGGCGGGACTCAGGGGTCATTATCTATCTTCTCACATTGCCGGCCCAGGAGGGGTATGCTATTGGGGGAAGGGGCCAAGATAGGGTGGTTCAGTATTACCCCTAAAATTACCCCCTAATGTCCATATGGATCATGATTTAGGCTTCATTAATCCATGTGATACCACCCATGGAGCTCTCCCTTTTCACTACTTTATCTCAAACAAATCCACCTTCATCCTTGGATAGGGTTTCTTCGAGTTGACTGTGAAAGCACATCTATAGCGATGAAAGGGTGTGGTCACCCAATATTCTTCTCTAATATTCTTTTTCATCACAATTTTACTATCAATATTTTTATATCGCTAATTAATGTCTCTCAGTTATATACAAATCCTTTAGATTTCTCATATCATATTATTTGTTGTGGTTAGATATAAAAGAATCTATGGAATGTTTATCATATAGTATTCTAGGTTCACACTCATTTAATGGTGGAAAATTAAATCCGTAATAACACCCATAATATGTTATTTAATTTTTTAGGTGAAATCTTATCATCCTTCAGTCATTAATGAAATCACTAATTTTTTTTGGAAATTTGTCCCCTTATTCCTCTCATACACTTCATGGGTTGGGAAAATAATTATTTATGGTCAAGTGAACACAATTAAAATTAATTTTTTTGGATAATAAACTCTTTTATAAATTGTTTTACAAGGCTTAAAACATGGTTTGGTTTCTATGGTTTGTGTTTATCATGTTAGACATTTTATAAAAAATTCTATGGGATTTCATTTTACCTATATGTTCCTTTTCAATGTAAATATATTTATTCAAGGAATGTAGTGAATTAATTTTTTTATTATTCACTGTAACGCCCAGACCCCAGTTACCCAGTGTTGGTGAATTATTTTAATACATTTTCATGATTACAAGAAATAATGTCTCGAAGAACCAATCATCTTTTCATTCATGGAAAATAGACTACATACATGAATGTTACATTAAACATCATAACATACAAAATAACAAAAATAATCCTTCACGAATGCCATTATTACCTTGTCTTAACCCTACATATCAATCTCAATACACTTCTAGGAATCCTGGGAAAATTAAAACATAGAAAGGGGTGAGCTAAAATGCTCTGTAAGGATAACAATACAGCAGAAACTTTCATAAATAAGCATAATCATTTAAGGCAATGTATAACTAAAACAAAATCCTTTTAAACTTGAACTTCAACATAATATGGAAAAAAATAAAATGAAGACATTCTATTTAGTTATTCACATGGATATTCTATAAGTCGAATTATCACATGCAATATCAATATCCAATTTCATAATGGTGGAATGCATAATGTCATACTATCATAACCACGTTACCAAGGCCTCGTTCTAAGAATACAAATAATATTTTGTCGAGGAATTGTGCGAAGACACTAGTTTGTCTCATGAGACCTACCGATGCATCGAGGAGCTATAGCAGGCTCCGCCCGTCAGTTACAATGTCCAATGCATTCCTCATATGAAAAATTCTAAACATAACATAATCATTCGTATTAAAAATAGCATACGAAATGTCAATAATTTTCCCATAAACCCTGAATGGTATAAAAATGACACATCCATAGTCCAACATATCACAAAACCATTAAAAAATATAGAAGATTTCTATCATGATAAATCAACTTCAAAACTAGTTTAAAATCCAATAAAGTATTTTGACGTTGATGAAAATGATTTGTAAAACTCTTTGAACAAAATACCCCTTTTCATGAAAAAATTTAAAAGTCACACAATTTGGAAAAGAATTCATTTAAATATATTTTTTAATCAAAGTGTCCCATACCAATTTGAAACTGTTGAAAGGAATTATGATTTTAAAAACATTCATGTCCATATAAATAAATCCTTAAAAACCATTTTGAATACATGGAATTTAATTGAGAAATATTTAGAAGAATAAATATTTAAAACATTTGAAATGATGTTTTACTAAAATTTTCCTTTAAATAATTCCTTTGATAACTCTTTCATAAAACATGTACATGGATAATAAATGTGTCCCAGTAGATACTTACGTAAAAACAAGTTCGGATAATATAGATATTGTGAAATTAACCCTTACCAATTTGGTAACTTACGAAACATAGACCCCATGAAAGAGGTATCATACAATGAATATGTAAATACACATAAATTAATGTTTATTACATAAAGAATACAATTAGGGTCAGTATATACACCACAAAAAGGTAATAGTGTAAATATTGCATGAATCTCACAGGAATAAGGAGTGAGATGAAAACCCCTTAACTTGTACATTTCCTTTGTTGAGGGTTGTTTAACATCGTTTATAATGGTTAAATTAATATTATTAAATTATAGAATACTAATATAAATTAATATGATATTATATAGGATCTTTTAACATTGCTTTTTTAATAATATCTTAGTATTATCGTCATTTCGGGTGTTAACTTACTCATTTTATTTCATATGTTTTGTTACATAACCCGTGTTTGTTATAGATAGGTTGTATATTATTCATATACATAATGATATCAAGTCCTTAAACATTATTTTTAATCATAAAATTAGAATTATACTTGAATGGATACGATGGGGAATGAATCTTATCGCATTCGTGGAGACGGTAGTCCATACGTACGCACGAACGCTACATCCATTTCATATTTCATTTTAAAAGGAATGAAAACAAAATGATACATAGTTATATTATTATTCCAGTATAATATAATATCTTATATGTGTTACTTATGTTAATTAATACCATCCTTTATATGTTACATGTATGGTATGAACGAGTCATATCACTTCGAGGGGGCGGTAGTCCGCACTTCCTCAAATGAAATTATCGTATATATATACAAAATGAAATGAATAATGGTATGCTATAAAATGGAATTAAATAAACTTATATATAAAATAAATATCATTAATATCTTATTTGATTATATTTCCATCATAATGGCCACCATTAGAGGTGGTAGGAGATAACTGAACAATCATCGTTTCATGAGGCTTTTGGTTTCCATCCACAAAAACATTATGTTCTTCACCCATTAGATGGAGGTTTGTGTAAGTGTAGTTAGAATAATTATCATAAAAATATACTAGTATATTTATAAGACTGGTTTTGTTACAATAGAAAATAATAAGAAGAGTTTAGGGGTTGGAGAAGTAAAATAAAAGAAAAGAAGCTAAGAGAAATCATTACCTTTAATTTGGGTAACTCCCTTGGTTTGAACCAAAAAGGACTCTTGAAGTGCCTTTTGCCTAAGGTATGGATCTAGGAGAAGGATAGGTATATATGGAGCTTTTTTTGTCAGAGTTTGGTTGAGCCAAAAGGCTTGAGAGGTGTGTGGAATTGGTTAGAAGTGGTGTCCTTTTATAAGGGGGAGGAGGGGCTGTTTAGGAAAAATTTAAAGTATTAATTTATAATAAGTTAATATTAGGTTATTAAGGTAGAAAAAGTGGATTATTAAAAGTATAAGGTGGGGATGAGACCAAATAATTTTAGAAAATAGATTTTAGATAGGTTTAGTTCATTATATTAACCTTATCATTTATTTTTAACTCTTGGTTAATTAGTTTGACATTTACCATGTCACTTTGTATTTTTAAATTATATAGTTAATAAACATACTATATACATCCAAACAACCTCCAAGTGGTCCATTAATGACACAACTATCATGATATAAGTCTTTTTTCTGATCCTTAGATTTTTAGGAATAGAATATCAATTAATAATATAATATTTTTTTAAAAACCCATTTATGTCAATTTTGACACGATTCAATAATTGATTTTTTTTAAAGTCATAAAAACATTATAAATTCGAACCATATTAATTTAATGAATCCTAACATTTCATATTAACTAATAAAATTATTTTATTTCTTAAAAACATTAAAATTAAATTTATTTTAACATTTATTATACCAATGTTTTGATTCATTCATTAATAAAGAAAATACTGCATCATTATTGTGTCATAAATAAATTTAATTATTCAATGTCTAAAAATTATAAATAAAATTACATTATGTAGGTAAACCTTTTATCTTTTTAATTAATATTTATAGTCGAAATGATAACATATATAACCCTATGTAAGAATTGTTTTTTAAAAGATATATGCTTATGTAATATTTGTATTTACTCTAACATAATTAATATAAAGTGTCCTTATCACCTACAAGTGGATCAATGGGGTCCAAATAATCAACCAAAAGATGACCATGGTCTTACATGTATCAACCAATAAGGTTAGGGAACGTTTTAGGATAAATTAATATTATTATAATATTATTTTTACCCTTATTTACCGGATTTACCCTTTAACCATGGTAAATAAAATATTTACCTAAGTAATTATTCAAAATGTCTAAAAATAAAAGTTAACTATTTACACAATTTATACCTCCTTATTCAAAATATTGAATACATATTTCTAAATTCAAAACACAAAAGTGGCAGAAATTAATTTAAAATTAATTGTCGTTGTTAAAACAAAAATCGTGTTTTTAAGAGATAATAATTATCAAAGGATTGACAATTGTTTATGTCCGGTTTAAATGTGAAATTTTGTCCAATGGAAAGAAATATATTAAATGGTAAAAATATATTCTAAATATACCTTAAATCCACTCAAATTCATAATTTATTATTATTAATTGTTTTGATTAAAAAGGTTTTTTTAATTAAAATATAGTAATTTTCACAATTCATCTAAATATAAAAGTTATCCAAAAAGTACCAAAATTTCACCCTAGGATAATTTTGATATTCCAAATCCAAAAATTAAGTGCATTTTGAGTGCTAAAATTTAAAAAATTTAAAAAATTGGGTATTACTATTCATAATGGTTACTTTGATTGGTCGCGGTGTGTTAGAATTTCAATGTTGCGTACAATGCAAGCTATTGAAATATTTATAGGGAAGCATACCATAGAATATTGGGGTGTTACATTCTCACCTCCTTCAAAAAATTTCATCTTTTCAATTTATGCTCGGTATGGGAAACTTGGGGTTGAAATTTCAAAATATCGTAGTTGAAATCCAACATCGAAAAATGGATTAATGAGGCCTCTATTTAAAATAATGAGTGATAAGTATGAATGTTTCCAAAAATAACACATACAAGGGTTCCATGTAGGAAAATATGGATATTGAAGAGAAATCTAACCATAAATATCAGATGGAGGGTGGTACAGAACATGGCTATGGAAAGGGAAACAATCCCGAAGCCATAAATTTGTGATGATCTAAGGTACCATCTAGGACAACATTTTTTTTCTAAGTTCCTTTTATTAATTATGAGGAATTTATTTAGGATATTGGATAAGATAAAAAAGAGATATAATTACTTTATAATAATAGTTTTTCCATTAATAAATTTCTACCGCAAACTCATCTTTCATGCCAAAACATAATACAACTCAAAAATACTCTATTTATCCTAATCGTATAGGGTTCCAAATATAATGAATTTATAATTCACATATCATACCATTTAAAAATAGAAACTACATTATACTATCAAGGAACTTTATGTAGTCTAGTGGTAGGCGATAAATCCCAATTGCACTACGATTGTGGGTTCGATTCTCGCAGATTTGTCCGATGCGACGGGTCGTCAAACGGTCTGCGTGTTGTCCTTTTATAGAAATCCAAAATAAACTTTCAAACTTAATCCCTTCCAACCTTTATACTTATCCAAAATACTTATGTAAAATGTCAGTCCAAAATTTATATGAAAGGTAAAAAAAAGTAGATCCTTTTATACCCCATAATAGCATGTGAATAACTTCATCATGTATTATTTTAAAACACGAAAACATCCTGAATTTTCATAAAACCTTATTTATTATATTCATGCTCCCTTATTCCTTATAGAAAACTAGATATACTTCATCCATCCAAAATTTTTTGTAAACTCCAACAATGATGGAATATTCAAATCTTTAAACAGTTTCAAGGCAGTGAAGAATATCCAATATAATTTACCCAAATCAACCATATCATATTCCAAAATCAGTACCACAATTTTATATCCATATTAATACTTATCTTTCCTTCAACCATGTAATTTCCAAAAAGTTTAACTTATTGTACAATCACTTTTCATAGTACCATAAAATCTCAAATCCTCAATGAAATAGTACTGCAGTATAATCCTTATTTATTTCCAGTACATCATTGATACAACACTTCAATGAAATAATTCCAAAATAACAACATAAGAACACCAGTCATTCCTCTTCATCTATGGTAGTATCATAACTTGATTATTATCCAATAGCATCATTTGCGGCATAGTATGATGACTGGTGCATTGGTTCGCGTAGTGTCCAAACTCCTAACAGATGAAGCATTGTACATTTGAAACATTTTTCTTACCCTTGTAGTCACGTACATGGTGTCCTTTTTCTCCACCCTTATAACATACTTCCATTCCCTTCAATCATTTTCCAATGTGATTTTTTCCACAATTATCACATATGGGAAATTCCTTCTACACCTTATTCCCTTTATCTATCCTTCTCTCTACCATCCTTTGCTTCTCTGGCTTCCCTTCAAAGCCATAAGACTTAAATAATTCTTTACTTATCTTATCAACACATGATACTATTTCTTCAGATGATGATAATGCGTGGGAGACTATTTCCCTTCTAAATTTTGGCTGAACACCATGAAAGATATGATCTTTCATACTCTTTGGATCATGCGTATTGCTGGAGTTTTCATTCCTTCTACTGGGCGCCATTTCTAAACAATGACATACACTAGATTAGTTTATGAATAGCAATACCTAATCCCAAACTTGTAAAACACTTAACATAAATTAAACATTTTATGGATATAATCCATAACCATTAAAATGTATTCTTTGAGGAAGTATATACTCATAAACCATTTATAATGGTTTGTAAAGAAAATTATAATTATCCTAAGCATATCCCTCGGGAGTGTCGTAACCAAAAGTGAATCAAGGCCTGTTGTTGTGCACCAGTTCCCGTTCAAGTCTAGCTCAAAGCGGTGTTTTCGGGTTTTACCTATAGGTACATCTGTACCAGAGCTGCCTCTACCTGCTCGTATCCAGACAGGGATGTATTGCTCAAAAAACTCACAAAATCTCTAAAATATCAAAATTCTAGGAAGTTATTCTCTACTAATCCTCAAAGTCTATCTTAGGGCTACGTGCTCTAATCAGAGTTTATCTAAATCTTTCTTCCAAGGTTATTGCTAAACATTCTCTGATACTAACTGTAACACCCCGACCCCATTTACACAGATTTGGTGCATTATTTTAATACATTAGCATGATTACAAGGAATCAAGTCCCGAAGGACCGATTGGTTTAGCAGTCATGGAAAATAGATTGCATACATGAATGATACATTACACTTCATAACATACAAAAAACATAAATAATCCTTCATGAATTCCATTATTCCATTTTCTTAACCCTGCGTATCAATCACAATACACTTCTTGGAAGCCTGGGAAAATTAAAACATAGAAAGGGGTGAGCTTAGATGCTCAGTAAGGATAACAATACAACATAAACTTTTATAAATAAGCATAAACATTTATGGAAATTCATAACTAAAACAAAAGACTATTAAACTTGATCTTCAGCATAATATGGAAAAAATATGATGTAATTCCATTTACATAATCACATTAATATTCTACTAGTCGAATAATCACATGCAATATCAATAACCACTTTCATAATGATGGAATGCATAATGACAGACTATCATAACCACGTAGCCATGGCCTTGGGCGTAGACTACAAATAATATTTTTTCAAAGCCTAGTGACAAAACACTAGTTTGCCTCATGAGACCTACCAATGCATCGAGGAGCTATAGCGGGCTCCACCTGTCACTTCTTAATTCCAATTCATTCCTCATATGAAAATGTCTAAACGTAACATAAACATTCATATTAAAACTAGCATACGAAATGTCAATACATTACCAATAAACCATGAATGGTATAAAAATAACACATCCATAGTCAAACATATCACAAAACCTTGAACACAATATGTAAAATTCGTATCATGATAAATTAACATCAAAACAAGGTTAAAATCCATTAAAGGATTTTGACGCTGATGAAAATGATTTGTAAAATTCTTCGAGAGAAATACCACTTTTTCATGAAAACATTTAAATGTGACACAATTTGGAAAAGAAGTCATTTAAAGACATTTTTGAATAAAATTGTCCCATTACGACTTTAAAACTTTTGAATGGAATTAATATTTAAAAAAAAATCATGTCCATATAAATAAATAATTAAAAACCATTTTAAAGATATAGACATTAATGAGAATGATTTAGAAGAATAAATATTTAAAACATTTGAAATGTTGTTTTAGTAAAATATTCATTAAAATAATCCCTTTTGAAACTCTTTCATAAAACATGGACGTGGATAATAAATGTGTCCTAGTAGATAATTACATAGAAATAACCTCGGATAATAAAGAGATTGTGAAATTAACCCTTACCAATTTGGTAACATAAGAATCATACACCCCATGAAAGAGGTATCATATAATGAACATGTAAATACACATAAATTAATGTGTATTATAGAAAGAATACAATTATGGGAAGTACATACACCACACAAAAGGTAATAGTGGAAATATTGCATGAATCTCACAGGAATAAGGAGTGAGATGAAAACCCATTACCTCATACTTTTCCTTTGTTGAGGGTAGGTTAACCTCCTGTATAATGATTAAATGATTTTCATTAAATTATACAGGAATAATATACATTAATATTATATCATATATTATGTTTTAACATTTCTTAGTTAATAACATCTTAGTATTATCTTCGTTTCTGGTGTTAACTTAATCATTTTATTTTATATGTTTTGTCACATAAGCCATGTTTTATATGGATAGGTTGTATATTATTCATATCTAGAATGATATAAAGTCAATAAACAATATTTATAATCATAAAATGAGAATTATACTTGAATGGATACGATGGGGAATGAATCTCATCTCGTTCGTGGAGAAGGTAGTCCGTACGTACGCACGAACGCTAATTCCATTTCATATTTCATTTTAAAAGGAATCAAAAACAAATGATACATAGGTATATTATTATTCCTGTATAAAATAATATCTTTTATTTGTTACTTATGTTCATTAATACCTTCCTTTATACGTTCAATGTATGGTATGAAGGAGTCATATCACTTTAAGGGGCGGTAGTCCGCACTTCCTCAAATGAAATTATCGTATACATATACAACCTGAAAAGAATAATGGTATGCTATGAAATGGAATTCCAGAAGTTTATATATAAAATAAATATCATTATTATCATATTTAATTATAGTTCGATCATAATGGCCACCATGAGAGGTGGTAGGAGATAATTGAACAATCATCATTTCGTGAGGCGTTTGGTTGCCAGCCACAGAAACATTATGTTCTTCACCCATTAGATGGATGTGTGTGTATGTGTATTTCAAATACATCTCATTACAATATCCTAGTGTATTCAGGATATTGGTTCTGTTATAAAAGAAAATAATAAGAAGATTTTAGGGGTTGGAGAAGTAAAATAAAAGAAATGTAGCTAAGAGAAATCGTTACCTTTAATTAAGGGTAACTCCCTTTGGTTAGAACAAAAAAGGATTCTTAAAGTGCCTTATTCCAAATGTAATTCTTCTAGGAGGAGGAGAGGGATGTAGGGAGCTTAATATTTTAGAGTTTGGACGAGCCCAAATGCTTGAGAGGTGTGAGGAATTGGTTAAAAGTGGTGTCCTTTTATAAGGGGGAGGAGGGGCTCTTTAGGAAAAACTTAAAGTATTAATTTATAATAAATTTATATTCAATTTTTAAAGGCACCAAAATGGATTATTCAAATTATAATGTGGGGATGGGTCGAAATCTTTTCTTAAAATATATTTTAGACTTGTTTGGTCATTATTTTAACCTTATCTTTTAGTTTCAACTCTTAGTTAATTAGTTTGACATTAACCATGTCAGTTGGTATTTTTATATTATATAGTAAAGAAACATACTATATACTTCCAAGAGACCCCCAAGTGGTCAATTAATGATACACCAATCATGATATAATTCCTCTGGCCGAACCTTATATTTTTATAAATAGAATATCAATTAATAATATAATATTTGTTTTGAAAACTCATTTATTCCAATTTTGAAACTATTCAATCATTGATTTTTGTTAAACTCATAAAAACATTATTAATTAAAAAAAATTAATTTAATAAATACTAACATGTCATATTAACCAATAAATTTTTTGTATGTCATCAAAACTTTCAAATTATATTTATTTTTACATTTATAATACCAATTGTTTGATTCTTTCATTAATAAGGATAATACTGTATCATTATTGTGTCATAAAGAAATTTAATAATTCAATGTCTAAAAATTATAAATAAAATACCATTATGTTGGAAATCTTTATATATTTCTACTCAATATTTATAGTCGAAATTATAATATATATAACTCTTTGTAAAAATTGTTTTGCTAAAAGATATATGCTTATGTCATTTTTGTATTTACTTTAACTTAATAAATATAAAGTGTCCTTATCACCTACAAGTGGCTCCATGGGGTACCAAAAATCGACCCAAAGATGCTCATGGTCGTAAATGTATAAAAAAATAGGGTTAGGACACGTTTAAGGTTAAATTAATATTATATTAATATTAATTTGTTACCCTTATTTACCAGATTACCCTTTAATCATGGTAAATAAAATATTTACCGAAGTAGTTATTCAAAATTTTAAAAAGATAAGTTACCTATTTTCAGATTTTGAATCTCCTGATTCCAAATAGGTTTAGTAATTATAAAGAATTCATGAGTATAACATTTGGGGTTAGTAACTCTTTGGTACATATGTGGGAGTCACTTATTTTCAAAATATAATAAATGGTATTAGTTATGGTGAATTTCATGCTTTTTATGTTTAATATTATGTGTAAATTGTGATATGTTAAACATAAACATACCAGAAATGAAATTTTGTGTGTTTATGTGTTTAATACACCCTTTGAAATACATGGTTTATCTATTAAGCACCCAATCCATGATGAAATTCCAATGTGTAATTTATGAGTAACGATTTTATCATTTATGGTTATCATTTTATGTATAAAAATTGTAATTATTTTAGAGCATTAGTTTTGATCACATATTCCACAATCTGCTTATCATACTAACCATTCAATGAAATAACCATGAATTTGATAGTTTTGTAATTAATTATTATATGCCTAATTTCACTATATGTATGTAAATGCTAATGAAAGTAATTAAAACTCTTATTACCTTTTATGTAATTATGAAATAAATTTTTCAAGGTGGTATGGGACACCTAGAATAATATGAAATGAGAAATTAAATATTCAAAGTGGTATGTGACATTTTGAATATACGACCCGATTTAGCATACAAGGAATGTAATAGTCTCTGTATAATAGGATGGGGACTAGTTAATGAAATCCCCTTGATGTATAGATAGTTATCATGATACAATCAGGTCATGGAACGAGGCCATTGTCATATTAGGTCTTGACAGGAGGTCTTGACAGGGTATGATATTATACGTTCCCTCATTATGTCTATGATAAATAATTAACCAAGTGGATATTTTACTAGTAGTATATCCATGGTTATGAGAAAGTACTTATGAGTATCAGAAGAAGTAAATTCTTATGTCACGATGTTTATTTTTACACTGAGTAATTTTTTATCCAGTGTATGTTTCACAGTAGCAATGAATGAAATTGAAGTTATTACCTTTACATGAAACTCTGATTATTTATGACTATTAGTTATTAAATTTATACTTGTATATTCATATGTCATACTTATTTAGAATGTATTTTACCTATTACTATAAATGAGCATGCCTATAATTGAATCATGTTTCCCTGTAATTATTTTAGTATTAATTTAATTGGGCACTATTATTTATTAACCAATTATTATGATATGTCACATGTGATACAATATTTTTTAAGGAAATTTTTTTTTGGAAAGACGTAATGATTTTTTTCTAAAGTTATAACTTTTATATTGTGTTATTTTGTAACCCCGTACTAGGCATTCATATGCTCTCCCAATGATTTGGAAATAAATTTTTCAGGTATGAATTTTAATCGAAAAAGCATGTTAGAAGAGGTTGGTTTCCTAGAACCTGAACTGAATTGATCATTCTTATGGGACATGATGTGTAAAATATTAGCCAATGGTTTTTCTTAGAATCTAAACATCTTGAATCAAGGAACCAGCTTTAGGTATTATGGAGTCGGTTTTTTACAATTGTTATCAAATAATTAATTTTATATAGCTCCAGAAAACCATAACTAAAGAAAGAAAAATTTATTTAATCTTTACTAAGTATGATGCTTTCCTAATTTTCAGATGGTTGATGAATCACGCTTTCCGTCCCTTCTAAATTAAATATTTGAAACCATGGTGGCCAAGGAATGTTTAGACGGATATGAATCTTTTGAAAACCTTTTTTTATCTTGTCAACATCTCTATCGTGTGTCCAAATCTCCTATCCTACTCCAACTTCATCATGGATCTGGATTTGATTACATTCTAATGATGTATTCCCAACTCCCTTTTTGTGAATGTATGGGAAGGTATCATGAAATTTTATTCCAATACATTACCAAGGATGAAAAATGTTTTTCACTAATGAAATTCGAGGATGTTGCACAAAAGGGTGACCTTCGGGCATCATACCACGATCAAATCATAACCTACGGTCTTCGAGTTCAGGTCATGGATTTCAAAATCCTAGAAGATGAATCTACTTTTTTAAATAATAGACAGAAAGTTCAAGAAGATGTTTCCCAAATCCAAACCCTATATTCTTTCCTTTTTTGGAACACTAGGTGCCCGCACCTAATGAATCTGAACAACCCGTGCTACATCTCGACCCAAGATATTGAAGAGTTTGGAACAACTTTGGGAATCCGTTTGACTGGGAATTGGGGAAATCACCAACACTAGTGAATCCAGTGAAGTTCAATATTTAAGTACATTAGGAAATGCATACTCATGTTGTTGATCAAGTATTTATGTAATATCTTGGGTTATTTAACATTTTATAACAAAAAAATGTTATGTGTTTTGTTAATACAACATGATTTTACAAATAAAGTATCTTTTTTTTTTGTTTTGATTATGTCTTTGCAGATAAACATACCTCTTGAAATATTTTATATAAGCCATGAGTTTACAAACTACTCTTCTGTCACATCTTACCGACCTTCTAGAAATCATAATTGTCAAGGCATGCTCCATGGAATACCTTCCATTCTAAAACCTACAAAAAAACACGCAGACATCTTTACGGGACATTGAACTATCCAGACATTCTATGTTCCTACTAAGGGAATGACTATATATACCACCGCATAGCCAAATTTCAACATTATGTGTATAGACGAAGTGTAAAGTACCATGAAGGTAGTTTCCTATGCTTCACTATACCCCAAAACTTCACAACCAGGGTAAGGTTTCAAGAGGTTGCTTTGGAGCGGAGCCTTCATCCAGCATACATGCACCAGATCTCGAGCTTCAGTTTATATGAACATCACTACAACCTTGACATCCTTAGGCAAGAGACAGTCCAACGACTCCTTATAATTTTTTTCCATTCAGACATCTCTGAACTCATTACCATTCGAGCCTCCCTCTGGAAGCACGAGTGTATACTGCATGAGTTTAACCCATACTGTTTGAGGTATGTTTGGGCTAGAGAAGAAAAATAATTGAACACCAAATTGGGCACTCAACTATCCACACCTGAGGATTTTCCACAATGGAGGGTGTGGTAAAGAACTTCATTGGGTTTATTTTTAGCGTGGTTTCAATAAATGAATTTCAAGGAATAAATTTTTTATATAGGTGAATAATGTGATGCCCCAAAACATTATCTCATGTAATAATAATATTTTAGTTATCCAAAAAAACATGCAAACTAAATACCATACATTTTTATTTAAAGAAAACACCAAAGTGTTTACATTACAGTAACATCAAAGGAAAGCTATACTAACAGAAAACAACTACTAAAAACGCTATAAAAGCCACATAAAGACCACCTATCACAATGACGAGACCCAGTAAATAATGTAGATCGTTTGGGTCAGTCACAAAGATGAAAATCACAACTACAATCATGAAAACCATACTGAGCATATGTTGTATAGAAAGAACCATCTTTGATAATAGTCTAGAATTTAGGACTCCCTAATGTATGGTTTTATATGTAATCAACTCAACTATTGCCTTTGGGGACCATTGTATTCTAATGGCTATAATCATAGCTATTGGTTTACATGGTGGATTAATTAAAAACATATAATTATAATTTAGTTTTCCAAAATATTTAAATTATTAATTAAAATTATACTATAACGTCTTATTATAATCTTTAATAGGACAATGGTTAATATTTTTAGCGACAATAATTATGATTTTAAAATAAGGTGATAATTTCAAACGTCATTCATATATTAAAAATATCTTGTAAAGGTTTTCATTCTTAATGTCCAAAAAGGTTTTATCTAAAATATGTTTTTGATTTATATAATACTAATATAAAGTTTACTTATGGATGTATTAAATTTAAATTTATAACATTGTGTTTTAAAACCTTAGTTATTATAAAACTAAGAGAACATTTTGTTTTGAAAAAATACTTATTTATGATTAAGGAAACATAGTATTAAAGTTTAACAAAATTATAATCCCCACAAGGTCTAGCCCTATATGTAATGTAGTTTAAAAACAATATGTTTTCACTCTAACCTCTCGGTCCTCCCTCTTCTCAAGTCTCCTTCGAGATATCTAGCTTCTTCCTCAAGCCTGTCCTCCTCCTCAAACCACTTAAGGGAACTTATATTTCCTTTCTTGTTGTGTTGAATGTTCATATAGTTTTATAAATGTGTATAGTCTTATATATATATATATCTTTTCAGTTTTGGTTAAAACCTGCATATACTTGACCCTAAGAATTATGGTTATTTGGGTTTAATGTATTTTTTTAACTTGAGGTATTATTTTCTCATTGAATAAATTATATATATATATACAAAATATATTCTCTTGTATTTTGTATATATATATATATACATAGCCATTGGTTTTAAATTAACCTCTATCATGTCTTTTTTTAAGACCTCTAAACATTGAGTTACAAATTTGAGGTATAATTTTGTTTTTAAAACATAAGGAATTATATTTTCATATATATATGTATATTATATACATGCATGAATAATTATACAGCTCATATAACTCACGATCTATACTAGATATAAGTCATTTAACACTGAATAGAAATTCTTAATTTATGTTTTTGATAAACAAGTAAGTGTCAATTAACATTAGCGAAAGACTCATATGTGTACTCGGTTATATATGTGAGTTATACATGTTTACATAGGCATATATATACATAAGTATTTTAATAAATAAAACTTTATAATTTCAATCTATGATTTAAAATTTTGGGACTCTTGTTAATTAATGTGACTAATATATTAAAATCATATGGGTGTTATTGGATTTTTCATGGGTTTAAACCATTTTAATAAATAATGTATATCAATATATGTGAATATATGTGTATGAAAAAAACATTGATTCTAAATTTTACTTAGAATTTATCAAAGTACGTAATGAAATTGAAAAATAAGTTGTTTTCAGAATATGAATGTTCTAGATTAAAACACTACTCTTCTATATACACAATTGTGTATGAATATATTCACACATCACTAAACACTAATTTTGGATATTCCAAATATTCAACTTCTGATGTGTTTAGTAATTATGGAGAATTCGTGCATATAACATTTGGGGTTCACTACTCTTAGGTACATATGTGCGAGTCCCTTATTTTCAACGTATTCTGAATGGTATTAGTTATGGTCAATTTTAAGCTTTTCTTGTTTAACATTATGTGTACCTTGTGATATGTTAAACATAAGCATAACAAAAATGAATATCTGGGTGTTTATGTGTTTAATATCACTTTTGAAATAATTGGTTTATCTTTTAAGCACCCAATCCATGATGAAATTCTAATGTGTAATTTATCAATAAAGATTTTATCATTTAGGGTTATCATTTTATGTAACAAAACTAGTATTTCATTATGTTCATTAGTTGTCATCACATATGCCATAATATTCTTATCATACTGACCATTCAATGAAATAACCATATAGTTGATAGTTTTGTAATTAATACGTATATGAATGATTTCACTATATATATGTAAATTCTAATGAATATTATTAAAACTGTCATGAACTTTTTTGGAATTATCAATTAAATTATTCTAGGTGGTATGGGACACTTGGAATATTATGAAATTAGAAATTAAATATTCTAAGTGGTATGATACATTTTGAATATATGACCTTATTTTGCATATGAAGAATGCAATAGACTCGGTATAACGGGTTGGGGACTGGTTAATGAAATCCCCTTAATGCATTGATAGTTCTCCTTAGGAAATCATGTTATGGAACTAGGCCATTGACAATTTAGGTCTTGACATGAGGTCTTGACAAGGTATGATATTATAAATTCCCTCATTATGTTTAAGATAATTAATTAACCAATTGGATATTTGACTAGTAGAATATCCATGGTCAAGACACAGTACATATGAGTATCAGAAGAAGAAAATGCTTATGGCATGGCATTTATTTCTGAACTCAGTGATTTATTGGGAAATATATTTTTCACCATAGAAAAGAATGAAATTGAATTTATTACCTTTACGCACAACTCTGATTATGTATCAGCCTAAGTTATTAAATTTATACATGCATATTCATATTTCAAACTTATTTAGAATGTCTTTTACATATTACTCTAAATGATAATTCCTATAATTAAATCATCTACTCTTGTAATTATATTAGTATGATTATAATTGTGCACTTTTATTTAATTGACAATTGTTTTGAAATGTTACATGTGTTACAACAATTTTCAAGAAAAATGTTTTATGGAATGTTTTAATGATTTTATTTAAAATTTATAATTGGTATATTGCATTATTTTAAAACCCATTACTGGGCATTCATTTTCTCACCCAATGTTTTTGATATAAATTTTTCAGGTGTCAGTTTTCAGCTAAAGAAGCGTGTCAGAATAGGCTAGTTTCTCAGAACCTGAACATAGTCATTCCTATGTATGGGACATGATGTATAAAATATCAGTGCCTGGTTTTTGTAAAAATTTACAAATCATGTTTCAAGTAATTGTCTTCGGGTATTCTAGATTTGGGTTGTCACAAACTAGGTGTGTAATAAACCCTATTTCCAAATACCATGTTACCCCATGTAAATCACCTAACACCATATCAGATTTGTTACTCCTAGGTACATCTTTTCTAGAACCACGTAAAATTATAGTATCTAGGTAGAAATTTATTTTCTTGAAAGAATCACATAATCTATACCTTAACGAAATTCTAGGATATAATTTTATACTTATCCACAAAGTCTATCTAATGGTTTTGTTCCCAAATCTATATTTTCTAAATCCAGCTTCCATGTTTTCGAATAAACATCCTCTTATACTAACAGTGGAACCCCAAACCATATTTTCTCGATCTGTTGAATTATTTTATTAAAGTGGCATGATTACAAGAATGTTTTAGGGCAAAATACCAAATAGTTTAGTAGTTTTGGAAAGAAAGACACAATCATAAGTTCAAAATTATGACTTTAAAGGAAAAACAATATATCTATTCCATTGAAATCATCCATAACTCAAGTCCTTCATAATACCCATCTTCAAATCCTAAGAAAATATTAAACATAATAAAGGGGTGGTATCATATTATTAGTAAAGGTATGTAATTCAACATAATTTAACATATATATAAACACTAGGAAAGGTGAACAACTATATACGCATTCCTTTAAAAATACACTGGAACATAATATGTGTGGAATGAAGTCTAATTAATTAATCCCATATAAAGGATCATAGGGGAATGAAATATAACAATTTATATTATTATACCCTAATAATCACAAGTTTTATCAATTACTAATATTATAATGAGGAAATTATAATGTCGAACATCTAAAACATATTTTCATGTCCTTGACCAAGACGTGTGAAAATACCAGGGTAAGGCCTCACCCAAAATCCAAATGTGTTTCATTTCATGAGGCATAAAAATGAATATAGGGGTTATATAGGTATAACACGATCAATTTAGAATTATAATTCACTCCTCATATTAATGTTTTTAAACACAATCATCTTATACATATACAATTTAAATAACTTTTCTTAATCTTTGACCATAATAAGTAACCACTCTAGTAACATTGTCAATGGTATAAATAGAGAACATTCATAGTCAAACAGATAATAGAACATTAAATAAGAAATTTTAGATTATATAATAAAATATTAATAATAATTAAAAATAAGAAATCTATAAGAGTGTCAATATAGATGCCAATTCTCTTTAAAATTCATCTTGTATTTCTTGAATGAAATACTCTTTTTGTTTATAAAGACGAGTTCTTTTAGAAATATATTTTTACAAATATAGAACAGAACTATGATTTTTATTCATAATAAAACGATTTATTTTATAAAAATAATGTTTGATTAAAATATATTAATGATTTCCCTTAATATTAGATAATAACTTGAGAGCTTTCCTTGAACTGGGCTTCTTTATTAGGAAGAATTTAGAATGATCCCTATAAAACATTAAAATCCCCATAAAATAAAGAAGGATTCTACTTTGTACACATATATAAAAAATATAAACATAATTAATGTTGGAGTAAATCCTAATAATTAATATTTTAGTTGGGATTAATAGGGACAAAGAGTAACGTAAAAGAAAATGGAGGTTCAGGTAAAAACCCCTTACCTTATGTCTGAACGTGTTTTCCACGTGACCTTAACATCTTGGATAATAAAATTAAAAACATTAATTAATTAATAATGAACTTTATTAATATTTTTCTTATTTATTATAATTTAATTAAGTTAATTTGTTACTTTATTTATGTGTTAGAAGAGAAGGTATTATCGTTCAATAGAGTTCATTTCCCTACTTTTCACAATCAGTATACTTATATATATATGTGTGTAAGTTCACGTGGAATGGATATAATTCTATAAACATAAATTTATAATATACTACTGAACATACAAAATATTATATGGTTAAAAATTTCATTTTTTTATATGGTATGAGGATGATTTATGAGATAAAACAAAGGTGATAATCATTTATATTATTATGGTGGTATTTAAATCATCATGAACTAGTTTTTTGGTATTAATTTTTTTCAGGTATATATACAGGTTCCATAATCATTAAATAGTTATAATAATTATTTTATAATTTGGTTCAACGATAAAAATGGTTTCATTACTATCATTTAAGAAGAAACTTAATAACAACGGTTCATAATCCCGGAATGTTGTAAATCACCACCTCTCGAATGATGAATCTGTTTTTAAAATAAAAGAGAGAAAGAGAGAAATATATAGAAAGTAGTTTGGAGAATTATATTACACCAAAATGATATAATTATTCTATATAGATGACACTATAGTTATCTTGTCCATTTGGACATAGTAGTATAGGAGAATATAAGAAAATAAAATAAATTCAAATTCAAATTAAAAAGAAAAACAAAGAGGGTTTGCCTCCTGAAATATCCTCCCTGAGAACCACATTATGGGAAGGGGTTTTGTTATTTTGGAAATACCAAAGGATCCTAGACGTGGAAGAGACGTGTTATGAAGATTTGGGTAGAACATTCACAAGATTCATGGCTTAGAACAATAAGGAGAATAGGGAGTAGGGGATGGTTTTTATAGTGGTGGAGAGGTGTAATATTTGAATATCTTATTTATTATTTTATCATTTTTCATAATAAATGATATATTGTTGATTATTTTGACCAAAAATTGTAGTAAGTGAATGTGAGTTCCAATTGAGTTTTTCTACATCATCTATACATCACATATGACTCAATAAATCATGTATTTTTCATTTATCTTTAATAATTTTTTTTATTCACTTAAAATTAATGTATTTTAGAAAAATCATAAAATTCACCGTAACAATTTTTTAACATGTAGAATTAAAAAATAGACTCCATTTTATGAACATAAGTTTCTAGATAATTAAAATTTCATTTTTTTATAAAATAATTATTTACTTGAAAAATACCGATTTTAAATGTTAAACTGAATTTACTACACTTTAAAAAATTAACTAATGTCTCATTAATTTATCATTAAATAATATGAGAAAAATATTTATTTATGAATCATTTTTATGAAATTATTTTTATTTTAAATAATTTTATTAATTATAATATTTTAATTAAAGGTATATGACTTATAAAAATACCAACACATTAATATTTTTTAAAATTTTTCACTTACTTTTACTATGATATAATTATATAATACTTTCACTTATGAGATGCCTACTTTTTTTTAAATTTTATAGATGTGTTTACTATTCACTATTCCAATATACATTTTATAAGGGTAACATTACTATTCATAAGGTGAAGTTACTATTTCATTAGTATAGGTTTTTTACCGTCTAGAAATACCTCTTATATCTTTTATTGTTAATTTATAAAAATTTTATTACGTTCTATATGTTGTTTTATATGATTCATAAAATAAACATTAGAATTGAAATTTCATTGATATAATTTTGGGTTGTTATATATTTAAACAACAAATATCCAGCAGTTTCATCTCTCTAATAACTATAGATATTTATAATAAATCATTAAAAGAGATTTCATAAATATCCTTATAGAACACACAACACTATTTCCTCATTATTCCTATAGGATAAATCTATAATAAACTCATTCCAAATAATATAAATAAGTCCTCAAATAATATCAAAAAAATAATATCACAATTGAACAATCCCTTAAAATAGATTTATATTCCACTAAACCTTGTTTAAAAATAAAAAAATAATCCTCGAAATTTATAATGGGAATATTTATGTAAATTCGACTATCTGAATTTAATTAACCATGTGACTTCCGAATTCCAAAAAAATTGACTTGGAAATAATCCAATCATTTTTCTCTTTAAATACTACACCAAAATATTCAAAACAATAATAATTATTATAATAATTCAAATTTATGATAATTTATCTACTTGTTAAACCATAATAATTATTTCAAAATAAAATAATATTGAAACACCAAATATATTTTTCATAACTCATCCCATATATTGAAAGTTCTTAGTCGAGGGCTTTTATATCATAATCTCCAACACGAGTTTCTAGTTCATGTAGTGAACAACCATAGTTCTCTGAATTTAGATTCAACAGGATGATACTCTGAATAGAATCACATATACAATGAAAACACTCACCTTCTATTTGTTGTCTATTGCAGGATAATATCCACCTTCATGAGGAACCATCTACGTTAACTTTCATGTAGTGACATCTAATATGTTTTTTATAGTAATATAAAAATTATATCATTAAAATAGTATGTTTTGGGTTTCTTTAGGTGCATTAATACACACCATAAAAACCATCGTTCAAATTTCTCTCAAAAAACCGAATAGTCTTTTCATCACCATATCATGCAGAAAACCTCTAGTGGATACAAAATTTTACATTACAAAGAACTATTCCAAAATATGATCCCATATTTTAAGTGAATACACAATGTTCTATCCATTTATTGTGAAAACCATTCTTATTATCCAATTCAACCCACATGATTTCCGAGTTACAGTTCATCATAGATTTTTTTTGTAGTATTTCTATTTGGAAAAATCCCTCAAGGAAACATTTTAGTATTTTTGGGTTGATTGTGTTATTTTGAAAAGGTGTATTTACATGGTATGTTGTAATGTTTAGAGATATTGTTTACATGGTATGTTCCCAATGATCTAGGACTAAATACTGGATTCGTGAGAAGCTGTTCAAAAAATTGCATACACAAGGTGACACTACATCCTAGTGTTTATCAAATTTTTGGGGGAAAAAATTTGGAGTTTGGATTTCATCACAAAATATGGATTTTTTTGAAGGCCATATTAAATTATGGTAAAGTCATGAAATTATCAAATATGAGCTTCATGAAGACTATTTCACAATGGATCAAAAAAATTTGACGGTGATCTCCCCAAATAGAAATGGGCATCCCGAACGGCAAAGGTGAGGAGTATTGCGAATAGAGAATCATGGTGTCGCGAAGGATTTTAATGCCATAATTATTTTTATGGGATGATTTGTGATTACGAAAAGAATCACGAATCATAAATTTATGAGAATCTATTTAAAAAGGGGTAGTACCATAATGGAAATGAAGGAGTATCACGAAATAGGGATGATTTGGCCGGGATGGTTCTGGAATTAGTGAAACGCGTATAAATTGGAATATACCCCTTAAAAATTTAGAGAGACTTAATGATGATATTAATGTTTTGGAATTACGAATGTGGTTCATGAATGGTGGTTTTTTATGGGTGTTTCGCGAAGGTGATATGAAATAAAGTTTGTGAGGGCAATAAATGCCAACATAATGTTCCAAGCATTGTGAATGTAATAAAATTCAAGATGAATAAGTATGATTCACAAAAGGAAGGAAATTTGTGATGGCTAGTTGATCTTCATGAAAGAGTTGTGCTTCACGAAGGCTAGGTAAGCTTCAAAAAAAGGAATGATCTTTTCAAAGGCTATTAATGCTTTGTTAAAGAGGAGATTTGCGAAGGTAGTGAGCATCATGATAGTGGTTCATAAGGCATTTCCAAATGTATAGGTGGTAAAGTGTTATTCAACATTTGGATGAAAATAAAACATCCATATAGAATCCATATAATATTCATTGAATCTGTTACAATCGGGTACATTGTTGTTGTATTCTCCATGGATGCGGCCCAATGAGGATGAACCAAGTAAGAAATCATTGTTTTCTTATTCTTTATTTACTTCATTATATTCAAAGAATCATTATCATATAAACAAGAAAATAATAAGATTATCATTAACATTTATGTGACAAAAATGTGACCCTTATAATAAATAGGTCAAGATCTATTGGAGAAGGAATAATTTAAAACAAAATCTAGAAACTAATTCACCCCCTCTTAGGGTATCTGGGCTCCTTTTGGACCAAACAATTTGTATTAGAGAGTAGTTTTATATTCTCAAATTTGTTTTCACTGATATTTTCCAGTCATTTATTAAAGATAATGATTAAACTTTCTCTTATCTTTGTGCTCCATGGAAAAGAGAAGAACATAAAATAAGAAGAAAAAGATAGGTGGTATTCCTCAGTGTTAAAATGTTTATGAAAAAATGCATTATTGAGTTTAATGAATTCAAGAGTTTAATAAACAATGGTTTGGATGAATCAGATAGGGAAAATATATATTCACTAAATGATGTTATAGTAACTAGTGAAAATCATTACATCCCCAGTGATTTTGAAACTAATAATGATGAAGAATATACCAGAAGGCCAGAAGTAGAAGATGTCCACGAAAAAATTGAAGTGGATAAAAATTTTGTTGTAGAATTTAAATACAAAGATATCTGGATCCAAGAATTGGAAATTGACATCAACAAGATAAGAGGTTTAAATCAAAGGCTTTTTGACACGACTTCTGGTCTGAGGGATATTAATGATTTTCAAGATGAAGAACTTCAAAAGTTCTCATGAAATATAAAAAGGGAAAATGTTTATGAAAATGAAGACAATAATTCGTTAGATAAAATTTAGAATTTGAAATCCCAATATAATGGTATTTCTACACAACTATCTGAACTAGTTCAGAATAATCAAAGGCTACAATAAGAGAATGTATGTTGTTTTGATTTTGTTTCTCAAGAAAATATTAATGTTAAGGAGAGAAGTGACATGTTGGATATGATAACACGTGAATTTGAAGTAGAGATGATTTGAGAGAATAATATTATGAGAGAAAATAATTATCAACTTGAATTAAGAGATAGGAAAATTCAATATCTGAAAAATTATCTAGTGTTTATGAAGAAAGAAGTAGAGAAATTTATTGACAACAGAAATCCTAAATTGACAGATTCTAAGTACATACTATTTAATTATCCTATGGCAGGTGAAGATGAAATGAAAAGAGAATATGATACTTTATAAGATAATAATGAATGTATTTTTACATCCTAAAGGACACCAAGTTTGTGAAAAACTAGTATTGGATATGACGAACCATCTCCCATGCATGATAGGAAATGATATGTGAACAGTATTAAGAATAGGAAACTTCTAGTGGGTTATAAATATAGACCAAAAAAAAATTATAGGATGTAATTACACCATGTTCTATTTCTATGGGATTCGAGGTCATATATGATTTTTTCCATACAATTTGGAATATATTTCAGTCTATAGAGGAAGAAATATTTCTAAATCAATGAATAATAAGAAGATTCTTGAAAAGTCTATATGGAATGCCTCTTAGAAGAATACATCCATCAGATACTATTATTATGGAAGACAAGGACATAATATGAGTATGTGTTAGGAATCCTAGGAGCTCAATTTTAGAGTAAAAACTCAGGTTGTGTGAACATATCAACCATGAATAGATTACGTGTGTTATGTTTCAAGGGGATATGTTATATATGTTCTAAACATGTGAATTTTCCAAAATATTTCATTTTAAATAATGAAGCAAGATAAAATGAATTAAAATGGATATCTTTGACTCTAGAGGTGTATATTGAGAAACATTATACTTGAAGACAATGTGATAAATTGAAAAATAGGTTTGCAACCATTGAGGAAACACAAGGAGCTCAATAAAATGTATATCAATAACCTCCTTAGTTTCACTCACAACAACTCTATTAAAATAAATTCTAACCAACCAGAAATATTCAGGGAGAAACCATTATATTTGTGTATGAATTTTTTTTTTAGATAAGAACCCACCAATATCATGAAATAGAGTGGTTAATCAAAAAACTGATAAAAGAAAAAATAATCAGTGAATGTATCTATAGACTTGGATGTCAAGAAAAAAGGTTATATTTGAAGGTATGTGAATGTTCCCTCCAACGGAGGAATAATCAAGATCATGTGATGTGTGGAAATATTCCTTCTTTGATAAAGAATCATGAAAAATATATTTTTTGGGGGCACTATTGATGTAAATTTCTACTATTTTTTTTAAGACCCAAATTATTAAAAAGTCCAAACCCATAGAATAAAATTTCAAAATACTACTAAGCATGTTGGAAATTAATGTCTAGTCATATTGATATATCAATTTAATTGGATCGGGAAGTTGGAACTAGATCATAAATAGTATATTTCATTGCAAGAAAGTATTAAGGGGTTGATCTATTCAGATTGACCACAATACTCTTCTTGAGGATTCAAGAGAATCACCTCTCCCTATGTGTATAAATGATGTTAACTGATGTTAATGTGTTTTAGGATCAAGGGTATATATGATCCAAGGGGAAGTGGAATCAATTGATTCAAAATAGTGATCTAATGCGCTCCATAATTTTAACTAATTCAAATAAGTCACAAGAGACAAAGAATTAATCATGAAGAATTCATTGAAAAGAGTTATTTGTTTATGGATTCGTAAAATGTATTTATGTAATTGAGTAACGTATACAGTGATTAAATTATTAACATTATCTATTGTTTCCTACCCCAATTTTTGACTAAGTAGGCTTAGAAGTTTTGTTTATAGATCGATAAAATGTTCCTAATATGAATAAATGATGTGGGAGAAGAATAATGTTTCAGGGACCAACAATAGGAAGAACTTCATATCATATGCAGAGCACTCTATCTCTTAATCAGATGAAATATATCAATGGTATGTAAAATATGAAATTATATAATATATGCAATTGAAAAGACAGATTGGGGGAGATACAACAAAACACATTTATTTCAGTACTATATATTTTTCTCTTACAATTTGGTATCAGTTGACTGTTATCAGGATTCCAAGAAGCAGTGAAAGAATTTAAAAATTATTTCAACATGAGGATACACTTTTAGTTGAAATAAATGATATCACTATAGGATATTTTGATCAAAATATTCAACAATATAGTGAATTTTTTTATGATAGTAACAATGAGGTATGAAACGCAGGGTGAGTTGAAGTGGAAAATGATGAGCCCTAAGAAGATACTAATTATGAATAGGAAGAAGAATCGGGATATGAGAACTGAGTTCATGCTATGGATGAAGGGATTAATCAAATTAAAATGTATCATAGAGGGGATATTTTTTTCAGTCCAACAAATAAGAATTTCATCAACACTAAATGTGTCGTTCACCATAAGATGAATGCAGACGATGTAGTGATTCGAAACAAATAACGAATAGTGTGAAATGGGTACTCCAAAATATAGGGTATCTATGTTGATGAATTATTTTTCATCTATAGTAAGGATAGAGACAATTCAATTATTCTTGGCCACAGTAGTGAAAATAATGTTCAAGACTTTTCCAGGTGGACATCAAGTCAGAATTTCTGAATTGGGTTCTGAAAGAAGAAGTTTATATTTAAAAACCAAATGTTTTTTTTTCATTTTTGAATATGAGAAAAAATTGAATCTCATATATATGTATTTATATGGTTTGAAGCAATCCCCAAGAGAATGGTATTCAATGGTAGAACATTTTTCGATGAAGAACTATTTTAAGTGAGGGGGGTGATTACAATCTATATATCGACCATTATAATAATCAAAGGATGATGGTTATGGTATATGTTGATAAAAAAATATTTTAAGGATAATATGAAGAAAGACATAGACAATTTTATGAATTCATAGAAAGTGAATTTGAAATTTCAATGATTGGTGAAATAACATTTTTCCTTGGTCTATAGGTGACTTATGGAAATAAAGACAGATTCATTTCTAAATCTAAATATGCCAGGAATATTTTAAGAAGGTTTTGAATAGATAGTTCCAAGGATATGGAGACTCTGGAGGCTACGTAGAAGAAACTATCTTGGGATGATAAATGAAAAATGGCCAATGTCATATAATAAAATAATATCATTGGATGTCTATTTTACATAATAGTAACACAACCAGATATAATATTGGACATGTTTCAAGTAGCACGCTATCAAATAAATCCCATGTAAATATAGAAGCATAAAGTAAAAATAATACTTCAGTATATCAAGGGAATTAAGGATTTTGGTTTGATGTATAATGAAAAATATCATAAAGATCTATTAGGATATATAGATACATATTTGTATGGTTCAGTAAATAATAAGAAATCAATGTCAAGAAGTTCTTTCTATCTTATCGGATTGTGTATTCATTGGCTAACCAATAAACAATATTTTATTTCATTGAGGATAACAGGAGCTGAGTACATTGTGGACAATCTAGAATTCACATAGTTATTGTGGATAAAATATTCTCTTGGGGATATAGGGTTGAAGTGATGTCTCTCATCAAAATCCACTAAGATAAATCATGTACTATAAATCTCAGCGATAATCTAGTCCATCACTCAAGGAAAAATCACATTGAAGTCAAGTATCATTTTATCAAGGAGAAGGTATATCAATGTTCTATGAGGTTGGATTATGTGCTTAGATAAATATAGTTTGCAAACATTCTTAAAATGGCCTTACCTATACTTTTTTGGAGAGGCATCGTTTGGATCTAGGAGTTCAGTTAACTCCCCATAATTTAACAAGTGTGGATGTGGAACCCCCCCTCCCCCCACCTCAAGGAATGGTGTATTTTTACCTTAATGTGATAATTTGTTTTATTTAATCTATTATATACCCCAAAAGAATGGATTTTAGGTTCATTTGAAAATGTGGATAAATTTTTCTATAAAAAGGGAGACAATTTCATAGTAAACACATATTGATAAGTATCATAGTGGAGCATCGAGATAGGGGGACTTGAAGCTGATAGAAGGAGTAGTGATGTAGGAGGAGTAAAAAATCTACTGAAGCTATATGTGATCGATCAATGGATATATGAAACAATAACCAAGGTTTGTAAAGACAGTGTAGAAGTTATCTGGAATGGAATAGAGTGATTTCTTGATGAACTTTACATTATAATCTTATTTCTCATGTTGATCATTTCACATATGGGCCTAGATTGTGTGTTGAATAAAGGACTGATTGAAATTTAAATCAATATATGTAATGATTAATAGTATTTGGAAGAAGCATCAGTGAGGTATCCAGTTATGAAAGAATTTTCAACAAACCAAAGGGGGAGATTTTTGGGAAAACCCTCAAGGTATCGTTATAGTATTTGTGGGTTGATTGTTCTTGTTGAGAAAGAGGGTTTCCAATGTATTTTGTGGTGTTTAAGGATATTATTGACATGGTATGTTGAAAAATATCCACGAGGAAGGAATGGATTCACAACAAGTAATGCATGAAATTATGTACACAAGGTGACATTGTTTCCCAGTGGGCCAAATTTTTTGGAATTAAAATATGGCGTATGGATTTTTTTTTGAAAATTGGATTTTATCGAATCCCATATTAAAATATGTAAAGGAATGAATTTTAAAATGATGAGATTCATAAAGATTATTTCGAGATAGATAAATGAATTTTGAAGGCGATATCTGTGAATAGGGATGATCATTGTGAATGGTGAAGGTGAAGAGCATCGTGAATGGAGAATTGAAACAATGTGATAGTTTTTGACACAGCAATGGTTTTTTATGGAACTCTACCTGATTACAACAAGCCTCACAAATTGGAAATTTTCATAGAACATCTGAAAAAAGGGGAGCACCATGATGAAAATGAAGGAGCTTCACGAAATATTGATGATGTGGCTCGGAAGGTTTTGGAATATGTGAAATGCCTATAAATAGGCCTCTACCCTTCATTAAATTAGAGATACATAAAAAAGATCATATGGATTCATAATTGCGAAGGTGGTACATGTAGGGTGGTTTGAAAATGTGGTTCATGAAGGGAGGTTCGTGAAGGTGATATGCAAAGAAGTTCATGAAGGTATTAAATGCCAACTAAATGTTTTGATCATCACGAAAGTATGAAAAATCATGATGTATATGTAAGCTTCGTTAATGAAAGGATCTTTGAAAAGGGTATTTGGGCATCATGGAAGAGGTGTTCTTTCTAGAGTCTAAGAGAGATTCATTAAAAGATAAGAGATTCAGAATTTATAATTGAGCTTTGTGAAAGAGGAGCATCACCATGGTAGTGAGCATCATGAATGTTGATCAAAAGGCTTTTCCCAATGTATATGTGGTAATGTGGTATTCATTTATTGGATGAAAGTGGAACTTCAATGAAGAATCCTTCCAAAACTGAGGATTTATTCATTAAAGATAATTAAGGGTCCTAAAAATCCCTAAATATTTTGTGAATCCCTACCAAGAGCTATAAGTGATGGAATAAGAAGACAATGATACTTTCCACCAGTAGTGATCCAGAGAGAGAGACATAGGTAATGAAACATGGGAATGAAGTTATAATACCCTAATCTTTAAAATGGAAGTCATCATAGTCATAGAAGTGATATATCCCAAACATCATTATTGGAATTGTGCCTTAGGGAATTTGGTACAATCGACAAATCATCTTTGTATTCTCCTCAGATGTATCATAGTGATAAAAAAACCAAGTCAAAATCATTACATCCTTGTGATTTTATTCCTACATTACATTCAAAGCATAATCATCAGATAAACATGTGAAGAATAAGTCCATTATTTAAATTTATGTGCAAAAAAGTGACATGTATAATAAGGATGTCAATATCTGTTGAGGTAGGAAATTTTTTTAAAAGATTATTTGCACCCAGATTCCCCTCTCCCCCCTACGAGTGTATCAACTCCATTTTGGACCAAATAGATTCAATTTAGAGGAACTAAAAAATTAATGACAATATTGTTTTAGTAACAAACAACAGATTTAATGGTCCATTTTCACATCACATAGTATACAATAGCTTTAAGAATTCAATTTCCACTTTGGTAGCGTCAGTTTGAGTTTCTAGCATTAACATTGAAGAAAAACAGTGTGGGTTTTAGCTTCACCTAAAACATGGGATTCATTTATGAACATAAAATATAGTTCATTCCATTCAAATATAGGGGATATGGACCAAAAACTTTATGAAATGTATGGTTCATTATCATTAAATTTAGTAAAAATTGAGGTTACTCAATAGTAGGGATCAAAAGTAGTGTTAAAATTTTGGTTGTATACCATTGCAAGCTTCGCTGAATTTTAAAAGAATTTAACAACAAATTAGTCCCTCTTCTTGAAGAATTATATTTAAATAATATCAATATATTTCATAAGGATCAAAAGGTGTACTAATATGACTTCCACAACTCTGGATATGTTTGATAAACATAAGAAATGTGATTTTCTAAAAACATCAGTTCTGTAAAATCATTGTAGAAATTCATATAAATTATTTCCAATCAAAAAAACCTTTTTTAGAATTTTATGTAAACTAATGAAATCAAGATAAAATTATTTTATTTCAGTTTCAATAATTTTAATGTGATATTGATATCTTTATCATAATAACTAAATGATATTCAATAGATTTTCATTTTTATACACATTAAGGATGTTATGTTGTTTCTAATGTAGATTTTTTTACTTTAGTGATTTTCAGGGATTTGAAAAAATGTTTCATATAATTTCCCACAGACTAATAAAGTTAATAAAAATAATTTATCTATCCAATGACATATTATGCACATGAATCTGTTCACTTTATCTTGAGTTATAATTAAAATACTGAGGTTAAATTATACCTAAAATGAAATGGTCATAAACAAATTTCAATAACTTAATTTAATTTTTTCACCATAAAAATCTATATTAGATTTAGGAAAAAATATATTAAATGAAGATAATAATATTATTTTTAATGGAATATATTTCATAAAAATATGATCAATATTTATTTTGGTCTAAAAAATACTGGGGAATATTAAATATGATGGGTTGAAGTAATTATTAGAACTAAACTGATATGAGAATAAAAAGGTTACAACATAAGGATCATGGGTTTTGACCAATATAGCATTGACATGATTAGATTTTGAATGGAAACATCCTGACACGAGGAGATAGAGTTATTGATATTTGGGATAACCATGGTATTATAGGACCTCAGTATGTGATCCCATAAGCTGGTGATGGAGGGGTTACAATGACCATGGGGAATCAATAATGACATTGAGAATAGAGTGTGACCAGGGGAGTTCAGCTGCTAGATCAATAATAGCTATTGAAAAACCCAAAAAGGTAGGTACAGCCTGCAGTAATCCAATATGGATCCTAGCCCCAAATTATGGGGGTGTTTATGGGAATTTGTTTTTAGTTGTCTCTGTGTAGTTTTTTTTGGCCTTTGGGTGTGAATTTCAATCTGTATTTTTACCGTATCACCATATTTCTCTTGTATGATTTCCCATTTATTAATAAATTTAGAGTTCATGGATTTGGGTCCACAATTCCATTGATTAATTGTGTTGAATTTATTATATATATATATATATATCTGTGTGTGTGTGTGTCTATGTGTTTCATTTTTTATATCTAAAAGTATAAAATTTTATATTTACATATATATATATATATATAGATTTGATTATATGAATTTGAGTATTTCTACATCCATGTCTATCCTTGTGTGTGTGTGACGGTATTAATATTTGTTAATATTTTATTTAAGTCATTCAACTTCAATGATGAAGAAAATCACATTAAATCATCATATTGACCTAGATGTTACCTACTCCACACTAGGAAGAAAATCTACACAATGATATTAGACTTAATTCCTTCCAAAATGTAAGATTTTATAATCCATCATATATGTGTTTGGATCAAAGAGTACCCTGAAATTTTTCATTTTATGGTATTCTGATACCTTAAAATATGAATTTATTATATATATATTTTTAATTTTATGAAATAAAAATATTAAATATCTTAAATGTTCTAAAATATCCCATAATTAGTGTAAATAAAATCATGGAAATGTTATTAAATAGTTTTAAACAAATTGAGGGAGTGAATAACCAAGAGAAGTGTTTACCAACTATTTAAGGGGTGTAGTATTGTATCATGACCCACTCATTTTGATATACCATAATATAATGGAGTATTATAACAAAAAAAACATTGTCAAGCATGGTTCATCCAATGGTTATTTATGAATAATATTCTTATATTGAATTGAGATTATTCCCTAGAAATAATTTCATTTATAATTAACAAGGTTTTATGCATGAAAAATTAAAATACACCATAAGATATTTTGACTTGAAAGAATCCATATTTTTAGGTGTTTTTTAAGGTGACATCCAACTACATTCGATGACCTTGATGACCTTTGATGAAGTGAATTGACTAGAGATAATGATCTACATTTGAAGTTGTTATATTATTGTCTCCCATTATTAATCCATTTAAAAAATAATTATTTATGATATACAACTTCATACAATAAATAATAGTGTCGTGATACTTTAAATTCAAATAATTCTTGATCTTTATTTGTTTAACATGTTGTTGACATAATGAAAATTTATATCAAATATGATGATTATATATGTGTGTATTTAAATAATATCCATTTATGATTCTAAGAACATACCTTATGTTTATTTATTTATTTTTTTAAATATTAATATTATTGACTCAAACAGGGTTCATATGAATAAAAAATTTATGGATGACAGTAGTGTGACAAAAGAGTATAAAGATGGGTTGAAAGAGTGAATCTAGTTTGAAAAAGATCATGCATGTTGAAATTATCAAATCCTTTTCCTTTTTTATGATACTAATATTTAATACTAATTAGTTTTGAGGAGTTCGTAGGACACTTAATCTATGACAGAATAGATAAAATTAATAATTATTTGACTAAAAAGATGGAATAATGGAAAGTAGCTAGTGACTTAGATAACAATTTTTTATGGATCAGCATATGTGATTACATGTTTGAATGATGTGGAAGACTGTTTTGAGGATATTATTATATGTGTAAACAATACAGATTATTTTATTGGGGAAATGAAAATATAAATTGAATCTGAACGTAGCAATTTTTAGAAATAATTTTTAATGATAATGAGTTGTGAAAAGAAATCATTATATACTGGTTATACTAAATATAAAAAAATATTAGCTATACTGAAGCTATATAATGTAAAAAATGGAAATATATAGAGTAACACCAAATTTATTATTCTACTTTCTCAGTTGAAGGATATGATTTCAGAAGTTATTGTTCATATATTTTGAACATATGATGGTAAAAGAATACTATTTTTAGTGGGTATGACCTATAAAATAATATATCTTAATCCAAAAGACTGTATACTCTTTCACATGGACTATGAATCCAAAGTGTGGTGAAAATAACTAAATGAAAGTTTAATCAATTCATTAAAAAGTTGTATGTTACATTCCTATCATTCCTAGGTTTAAGAATCCATATGGATGTTACAAGACTGTAAGGTAATTCATGTGACACATTGATACAAGAAACCATTTTAGGAAACTTGGAAATCAAGAAGACTCTCCTATATGGAAGAAAATTGATAATGAGTTTCCTAAATTTGGAAACAAGTCAAGAAACCTTTTTCTTGTGCTATCTATAGATTGACCAAATCCTTTTGGCTTACAGAGTAGCACCCATAGTATATGGATAGTTATGATGGAAAATTATAACTTGTCACAATGGTTATTCATGGATAAAGAATACCTTATGTTTTCTAAACATATATATGGACCAAAATAACCAAGAAATGATACAGATGTTCATTCCCCAAAAAATACATTTAGAAATATTTTTTTAGAAAACTTGACTAAATTAGATATATTTTTAGAACCAATTTAAAACATTGATAATTTTTAATTTAGAAAATCATCTCATAATAAGAGTGGATAATTTTACAATGATTTTATGATGACATAGCTAAATATAGTTATGTGTGGGAATATATAATTTTATAATATATTAATAATTTTTTTTTTATTATTATTAAAAATATATATATTGTATGAACTAATAATATAATAATAATAATAATAAATATACATATAATAATAATTAATTACATATATACATTAAATATATTATATATATACACAATAAAAAACATAACATAATTTATATACTATATAATTAATAATATATATTGACAGTATAATAAATTAATAGTTATGTTGTGGCAGTCCCACATGGAAACTGATTTGGGACTGGCCTCTAGTTATTAAGGTAATAGGGGAGAGATTAGGTACATATTGGTTGGATATGGGGGTCCATGAGAGGGTGTGGGTTGACACATGGGTGTCATTTGTAATGTTTGGTGGAAAGGAAATTGTCATTGAGAGGGTGAGATGAAGGTGAAGGCAGGGGTCAATGGCGAGGGGCGGCATGCATGGGTTATCAATTAAAGAGGGATGAAGGTGCATGGGGGTCATAGGCTAGAGTCGGTAGGAGAGTAGTGATCAGTGTGCGAGAGCCCAAATGATTGTTGGGAGAGTAAATAAATCCAGAGCGAAAAAAATATGTCCAATAAAATTTACTATTCAAATGTCTGATTCCCAACATTTCTTAAAATGATTGGATGTAAGTTGATATTACCTACATTTATATAAATGTATGTATATAAGTAATTAGTTATGTTATAAGCATATTTATATATGTATATTTTGTTATATAATACATAAAAAAAGAATATATTTTGTCAAAAAATTATCAATAATAATATGTTTTTATTAACAACATGTATATGTAAATATATGTTTGTTTATAACATATTAATTATATATTTTTATTTATTATTATTAACAATATATATTTTTATTTTATATATAATAGAAATTTATATTTTTTTATATAAAATATTAATAATAAGAAATTTTTATTAACAACATATATAAATATATGTCTATATTAGCTTATAATATATTAAAAATATATATACACAAATATATATATATATATAATATAATATATTAGTAATATATTTTAATTTTTCAATATAAAAAATATATATGTATTTATGTATGTCTTTTTTGTTTTATAATCTATTAATAATAGTATATTTTTATTAACAATATATATACATAAATATATTTGTGTTTATAACATACTAATAAAAATAAATTTTAATTGGTAATATTTATAAATATATATGTGTGTGTGTTTATAATATATTAACAATACATGTAAACATATATGTATATATATTTATAATATATTGGTAATATATTTTTATTTATTTTCATTAACTATAAAATTGTTTTTATTTTGTATATAAAGAAGATAAAAATATTTATTTTGTTATATAATATATTAATAATACTATATTTTTATTAACAATATAATATGTTTATTATATATTAAAAATATATATACACATAAAAATATAAATGTTTATAATATATTAATAATATATTTTATTAATAATATTTGTGTATATATATATTCGATACTTGGGGAACAATATCATATTGTTGTTCAATATATTAATAATATATTGTTTGTCATCTTTATTAAAAAACTATAGACTAGAGGTCGATGATGGTGACCCGTGGAGAAGGACACTCTACTATATTTGGTGCCTGAGTCTGTAGAATTATTGGCTTTGGATTTGGACTCATTCACAAAAGATTTGTTGGACAAGGTTGAGCTAAATTTCATTTAGATTTCTTCTCTTAAGGAGAACTGCGGTTTTGGCTATGATGATACTATTTAGATCACCAAGGAAGTGGTGGATCTTATTCCTCTGACATTATGAGGAGTCGATGGTCTCATAGTAAAGGTCTAGAGACCAGTTTTGGGTAGAGTTTCATTATTTCAACATGATGGTAGCAAGTTTCTAGGAGATTCATACCCTTCAACTATGGAGTTATAATATCAGAGAGTTTGATATTTGTTTCAAGACCATTCAATGATATACTTCATTATTGTTTCTAAATTAAAAGGCATGATCAAATCATTTTGAAGAGGCTATGCATCCATTTATCTAGTGCTAGGTCACCTGGTTTATGATTTCGACAAATATTTTGGTGCAAGCAAGAGCAGTGTTCATTGAGAGGGAATTGGACTGAATAATATTGTGTTGATATGAGAGTTTTGAGGATTCCTTGTGAAGTAGATATGTGGTGCATGATTCTCATTTTTTTATGGAAGGGTTTTCAATCAGCGATGGGTGGATCTCATCCCTCATCATAATGTTTCTCATAGGGTGGGGGATTTCATTAATATGTCAAGGGATCATACACATGTTTTTCTTGTTCAGGTTGAGGTCATCATGGATGAGACTGCCTGGCCATTTTGGGGATTCGAGGTGTAACATGTGTCCCACATGAGGATTCTCTGTGGAGTCAGTTTCGTCCAAGGAAGTAAATGTAAGGTGCCTCTGCTTGGGATTAAAAGAGAATAGGGTTGGTAGGTAGAGGGAAGCCCTGATATACTCCTTACCTTAATATGTCATAGAATGTCCATGGAATATGTTTCATCAGGGTCAAATATCCCATGGGAATGTTAGTCTTGAACTTTATAATCTATCAATTCTAGTTCCAAGTGAGCTAGATATCATACGAGGTACCATTTGCTTGTTTTCTACATGGGTTCATTGTTTGTTTGGTTCAGTAGTTACACACTCCATCATATCACCTTCGTTTTTCTATGATTTGGGACATGAGGTAGAGAGGATTCCAATTCCATTGAAATTTAAAACTCAATTTGGATGTTGATCTGACGTGTATGATGTATATAGAGAGTGTGAGATATTTCTGGGGAAAAACCCTCTTGAGGTGACTTCATATGTTTATATATATATCCTTACGACATCATCCATGACATGGATTGAATGTATTAAGTGCAGAATATAATAGATTTCTTCAAGAGGTTGGTTATGTTCTATGATGTTTATGGATAGTTAACAGTGTTCATTCTTTAATGAGACCTGCATTTGTATAAGATGTGATATTCTTCATAGTTTTCTTTTGGAGGTTGAGCTGATGCTAACATCATCAAAGGCTCATTAAATTGTGTTTTCTTTCATTGTAATATAGTCACCTGAAGCCTTTCTATGGTATGTAGTATTACTACCCCCTCGATGGGGATCATCTTTGATATAGAGCTATAATAATGTGTTTCTCCTATCATAATGTCTCTATATAGGATGACAACTTCTAATTTGTGAGAAACATATGTGTCAATGATATATTATAATTAGGTATTGTTCAGTTGAGTGTCTCATCATGGGGTGCACCAATTTTATTCATAACGAAGGCTAAAGTAATTTTTCATCTCTGTATCGATTATCAAATCTTGAACTGGGTGACAGTGAAGAACCATTATCCTCTTCAATAGATTTATTATTTACGTGGAATTATGAAACGAAAAACTTTGTTGTCTAAAATCGATATATGGCTAGGATATAATCATATGTGGGTAATGGAATAGGATATTCAGAAAACTAGTTTTCATTATCTTCATGGGAGATACGAGTTCATTCTGATTTCATTTGGTGTGATGAATTCTTTAGATGTGTTCTTGGGTTTTATGAGTGCAATGTTCATGGAGTTTCCAGATAATTTCGTTTTCATTTTCATCAAATACATCCTTTTATACTCCACATAAAAGAGGAGCATGTAGAGTGTCTATGAGCCATTGTTTTAGTTCATCATCACCAGTTGTTCAGAAATTTCTCAGATTGTGAGTTATGGGATCATGAAATTTTATTCTTGGGGCATGTTGTATCCCAACAAGGAGTAGTTATGGACCCTTTGATGATAGATGTTTTTGTTTCTTGGGCATCCCCAATGACTTTTGATGAGGGGTGGAGTTTCATTTTTCATATTGGATATTAAAATAGATTCATGGGAAATTTATCTAAATATGTGGTTCCTCTGATGACCTTGACTAGAAAGGATTGGGAGGTCTAGTGGAGTGACCATTTTTAGACCATATTCGAGTTCATGATGAAAAATATAGTTAGTTATTCATTCATTTCGTTGATAAAAGAGAGTGTTTAGTTGGATTTTTTCTATGATTCTTCATATCTATGTTTGGGTTTTTCATTGACATAGTAGAGATTATTTGTTTCTTATGGTTCTCAATAGTTACATCTTCATTAGTGTGACTATGCCACTCATGATATTGAGTTGGTGTTTGTTGAATATTAATTGAATTTGTAGTGATATTATGTTATTAGTGATGACATTGTTTTTGTTTTTAGATATTATATGATCTTGAGGCATGTTTTCTCCCATCGTTACTTAATATTGATGAAATAGTGTTATATGTAATTATTGTTGGATTATTGATTTAATATTTCATATATACAATGAAATGGAATTATTGTAGTTGATGTGCAGAGCATGAAATCATATAGTTATGACATGTAAGATTCTTTACATTCCTAGAGAGTGATGGAAGAACTCTCATCGATGCAATTAGATATATTATAGCCTGATGATAGAGGTTACCTTTTTAAATTTACATTTCTGTCATCTTTCGTGTAGTAAGTACAAAAGTCCCAGCTATGGTGTTATGAGGTCGAGGTCTAGAGAGACTGAGTCATTTTTAGTGATTCCCATGATGGTTGTTCTTAGGATGGGAACCTTCAATTGTTGTTATAGAGGATTATTTTTTTCCTATGGAAATGTATTATGTATTTAGATCACCCTTAGAGGTAGATCCCAATGTGAAAAGGATGTACCGAGCTTTGAGAAGTCAAATTTAGTGGCTTGTTTGAAGTGTGTTGTTTCCTAGTTTGTGTCTCCATTTTCTTCTACTAGAAGGTGAAGTTTGAGAACTGTGTTCCAGGAGCGTTCATCTAGTCATGAGATGTTTCTCAATTGAATTGAGAGTAAATCAAAATGAAATTTAGTACATGTTTACCACGATATTACAGAGTCCGTAATGGCACATGGTTGATGGCGGATCATTGGATGAAATCATCTAGAATTTATAGCAATTAAGGAGTTGATCTTAGTGGCTGATTTGTTGACACAATATCTAGAGGAAGTGGTGCGAATCCACAGAGTCCCAAGGATGATCTTCTCTAAACATGATACTCATTTTACCACTAGGGTGTGGAGTCCCCAACAATGTTTTGGATATCATTTATTCCATATCACTAAATTTTATCTTCTGAAAGAATGTTAGATGGATTTGACTATCCAGACACTTGTAGACATGTTGTGTTCTTATTTCTTGTACTTTGGAGATTCTTGTATGAAGAATATTCCATTGGATGAGTTATATTGTTACAATATTTTTTACCTTACCATTTATATGACATCATTTGATGATTTTCAAGACCAACCTTTCCATTCCCCATTGTGCTGTATTAGGTCCAAGGAGTTAGCAATTAGGCGGCCCGAACTAGTGAATAACAAAAAAACATGGTTTAGGCAATTCTTAAAAGGGTGAATGTATCTCATGATCATCATTTGTCCAATTATGATCATTGTAAGAGACCTCTAGAGTTTTAAATTGGAGATCATGTTTTCATGAAGGTGACTCCTCATCATGGATAGTGAGGGTTTCATCATGGGAGTAAGATATCTCCCCATTTTGTTGTGTCTTTTGAGGTGTTGGATCACATTTGATATGTGATGTATCATATAGCACTTCCCCCCATAAGAGAGATTGATATAAAATATCTTCCATCTTTTGTAGGATTTTTATTATCTTCATGATGAGTCTCATATCATTGATTTGGTGGAGATTAATTTTAACGATGATGTGAAATTCGAGAAGCGACTCGTAAAGATCCAAGACCACCAGGAGAAGGTGTTGTATGGATGTGTTATTCTCTTGGTTTGTATCCTGTCATGGAATATTAGAATGATATAGAACACCTAGGAATGGGATTTATGTATACATTCTCATTAGCCTAATCCATTTTATGTTTATCACTTATCTTTTTGTAATCTAACTTTGGTTGATGATCCTTGTTTGTCTTGTGATATGGTGTCATCTTATAGTTTTATGTATATTTTCACTCATTTTAGAGGCATAATATTAATATAGTGTCTAGGAGCTCATTGTTATAGATTCTTGTGTTGTGCTTGTTTATTCTGTGTGGGTTGGATGAACTCTTGTGATAGTGATATACATAAGAGGTGTCTCATTGGGTGGATTTTTAGACAACCCCTTTCTCTTTCATTATCTATCGATTTGGTTTTAAATTATTGAGGATGATAATGGTTGAAGAGGAATATGTTTTAAGATAATAGATCCAAGTATCCCTTCACATTTATTTTTCTGGTGATCAATGGGGAAAAATGAGGTTCTAAGGAGTTCAATGGGAAAATGGTGAAATGGGGTGTTTCACTACCAAAAATGGCATGTCTACATCATACCACCCTTAGTTTTTCCACAATGTATGTGGTTGTGGTGTGGATTTGGAATGTGTGTCATATATTCATGAGGATCAACAAATAAATTTGTAATGGATATTATGTGGTCTCTATGTTGTGACATAGGGGGATATCATTATGGATTTCAGGGATACTACCTATATAGGAGTAGTTGTAATATGATGGTTTGGCAGCATGGTAGCCTCTTTATTTATGAAGGAGGGTTGCAGCATCATGATTTAGGTAGTGTCTTTTTCTTAGTCATACTCATTCCTCTCAAACCCAAGGTTTATTGAGATACATGTTTAAGGATTTTAAGCCACACTCAATAGGGATAAATCACAACCTTATAGAGATCAATATGTGGTTATTGAAGGTAATATTTTACCTATTTTTTCATGAAACATCTCTATATTTGATCACATTTCCATCTATTTCGTATATTTTGTTTAGGATGGTTTCACTCCATCATTATAATGGAGTCTCCATGGTTTTTTCTTCTACGGTTGTGGCTCAGGGACCTTGGAGGGATGAAGTTTCTTACATTAGAGGTTATCATTGATCCTCATCATTGATTTGTTCTTGTGCAATGAACGTTGGAGATTTTGACATGGGATATTCCATACATCTCTTATTTATTTACATGAAATCATAAAGTTAGAATGTTTTATCCCTTTGGATGGCAGAAGAAATAACTAAATAATGATTGAAGTGAATTAATAAAAAATGGACAGTGATTCAATGTTAATGTTTTATACCATTTTAATGGTTTGCTTTTTGATTTTATAGATAGGGTTTTATCAATGTAATGTTTTTTAAAATTATGTTATGCTTGGTTTAGAATGTTGAAATTGATTTAATTTTATAAATAGTTTAAATACACATTTAATTTTTTAATTATCAAAAAAATTAATGAAGTGGGACATTCATAATCTGATGTTTCTTGTAATTTGAATGTAATAAAATTAATTAAAGTATTAATGTTTAATTGAATACTTTATTCCATGAGATATTGGAATTTATTATGAAAATTATACAATTGTGATTGTAAGTAATGAAAATCCAAGAAAGGAATATTATATTAGGGTTTTTAATCTCACGGTATGATAAAACATGATTTATTATAAGAGTGTATATACAAAATTGACTATGATTTAGATATTCTTTGTCTTAGGATTCTCGTAGTTGGAACCTTTAAATAATGAGTAATTTAATTCATGATGAATTAAAAAAAATTGTATGATGAATATAGTTCCTTGGGATTGGGAGTGCTATTTTTTTAAAATGGTCGGATTCCTTGTGTATTGATATGATCCTAGGATTGATGGTGAGATATGGGTAGGTACGTCAGAGGTTTTGGAAGTGATTGACACCTATGATAGTGTGATGCATATTGATATGCATGAGGGTTTTGTGGATAGCATTGGATATGATGAAACATGTTGAAATTGGGCTTACCCATTATTGTTATTATGTTGGATGCTTTCTATTAATGAGTATTTTTAATGGTCAATGGTTGTGTTTCTTGTTTAATCTGCATCAATTTAACCACATCCTGAGGTAGTTGGATGGGTGTGGTTTTATCTATTTGATGGTAGCTTAAGATATTTTCCTAAACTACCTTGAACCATGGAATGATTAATAAATTTTAATAAATATCCTAACCCATAGGGTTAGTGTTGATGGAAATCTAAAAGATATGATCATGAGAAACTACAAACACTATATGGATTAACCATGTAGGGTATGGACATGATTTATTGATAATGTAATGATATTATAATAATGTTATTTAAGGGTTAATGAATTAATGAATGAAAGATTTAATGAAATAATAAAATAATAATTTAATGCAGTAACTGAAATGCTTGTGTGCTTATCAGTTGTCTCGCCCCTATTAGTTGTAGTCAGGTGTCCGAGTGATGATATGTACAGTTGAGCCTAGGACTACGTAATACTCAATGTGCGGTTGTGATATATATTATATCTTATATGTTTTTTGGTTTCATGTCCTACCCCACCCATGATGGTTAGGGTGATTGATAATCAATTGACATTGGAAGGGTGTATCCCCCATCTTTATATTTGGATGATGAATGGACGACTACCCCCTCTGGCCCCACTCTCGTCTCTTGGTAGTATTAAGTACTCATATGAACATATGTAAACATACCCATATATGTGTGTAGTGGGATGTAATGAATTGTGGTTATTTAAAAATCAAGAATATATAGATATAATATTTAATTGGTTATTATAGGTATGAAGAGTATAGGTTGTGATGGCTTGAGGATCCTTACATTGTGTTTGAGATTTAATGGATTGAGATATAACACACAATGAATGATACACATCATACAAGATATGGTGGCTCTAAAAAACGTCTCTATTACTATATATATATAGTGAAATTTTGATGGGATGATGTGATGTACGAGGTGCATATTGTGATATGTAGCTCAGATGTCATCGTGCTAGCCTTTTTTAGAGAAAAATGACATGGGTCCTACATCATTTGGGAATAGTGTAAAACCATTGGGGAAGTAGTAGAAGGGTACCCGTCAATTTTTATTAATATAATATATGATCTCTTGCATATGAAACATCATGAGATAAGACTATAGGGAGGATGAGAACCTAGTATACCTATTTAGGTGATGAGTTAATTTCACTTTTGTTAACTATATTATTGCATGTTTTCTTTATGATTTTCTCCAAAGGATCTAGGGAGGATCCAACAGAGTATATTGTTATGATCACCATATGTATATATAAACTATTTTGAAGTCATAATAAGAAAATTTGTCATTGGTCGTCATATTACCTGGTCATAGTTTTGCATGATTTTTTTGGGCTTTATAGTCATTGTCGAGTTTACCAGCTTGGTACTTATAGTTTTCGAATTAGTTGTTTTAGTACACTATAACATTAAATGTATGAACTTAATATTTCTTTTACCATTATGATCATGTTTTTATTGGTTTTTATATCTTATCTCCATATTTTTAATGTTTCTCAAAGATTTTAATGCCTCCCATTAATATGTATAATATACATTCAGTGATAGTTTCCAACCTGAGGCCTCATGGAGGAATGAATCCAGTGGTCACCATGTCCTTTCTTGCATTTCATGCTTAAGAGGGGTACTATTTTGGGGGAGGGGTCATGAAAATGATGTTTTTGTAAACCATCTTTACTATAAAAAATATATTTTAAAAATTTAAAGTAATTATTTTAAAACACTAAATTGATATATAAAATTTATGCTTAATATTTTAGAATGTTTAAGTAATATTTGTAAGAAAACTAATTTTTATATTTTATAATAAATTTTTCACATAGTGAAATTTGGTCATTGAAATAAATATATGTTAATTAAATATTCATTTAATAATTATAAAAAGTGTATTTTCAATATAATTAATAACATTTATAATCTATCCTAAATATAAATAATATTCATTAAACACATTTTTTTAAATGGTGGTTTATGAATTTTATGCGCTAATACTAAAATTAAATTCTATATATCAAGGAAATTAAATTTAATAAAATGGATTACATATTTAAAATAAAAAATAAAAAATTAATAAAAAATTTCAATTTAATTTTTTTCCATTTAAATAATTTTCTATGGATGATTGTGGAGTTAGTATAGTAAGAGTAAATTTTGATAAAAGTGGTTCAACATATTGAAAATGGTTACAACATGAGAAATATATATGTAATGTTGGATTCTATAGGGAGAATCAACCTTATATCTTCTCCTTACACCATTATTTTCCATTTTTTCCTATAGATAAAATAGAGTGATATTTTTGAGAAATAAATGTTTTTAATATATATTTTCTTCAATTATTAAAAGAGACCACCCCTTCAAATTTATCCTCTATTTCCAAATATTTTTCAACAAAAATTCCTCTCCTAGTTTTTTCTCAGATCCCTCCCCATGCAATTGATAACCTGGTCTCACCAAAAGATCAATCAATGTTGTCCTAACGAGTTTTCTAAGGTTGAACTTCCATGTGAGAGATAATACTCTCAAATTGACTTCTATATCACTTTTTTTCTTCTACACCACTAAAATTCCTTCTATCCATGAAGGAGTTATAATAAGATTATTTTCTATGATCATGTTTTATTATACTAATGAAATATTTAGTTTAAACATTCTTCTAAAATCATTTCTAAGAATGAAAATGTAATCGTATTTGTGTGCAGACTACTGCCTCCATGAACAACATGCTCAATTTCCCATAAAAACCATAAATGGTATGTTTAAAAAGTTTATTTAATTATATAATAATATATATTTTAAAAAAAATAATAATATAGAAGAATAATATTGGGTATTTTGTATGTGTTATTGATAAGAAACGATTGTAGTATCACGAACCACCATAAATTGACTTATCAAGGCACCTTTCTTAATTTGAATAAATTTTGGGATAACCTTTGAAACTATATAATTATTTTTATAATCAAATAATAAAATGACTCAAACCTTCAAAATTCTAGGGATCATAAATTAATTATACTTAACCATTAACCACAGTTAAGAAACCATAATTATTATGAAAAAATTGTCTAAGAACACCAAGTAACCGATATAGGTGGAAATGATATTAAAAATCAGTATTAAAATAAAATTGATGTGCCTTATAAAATTAATTTTATATTAATATGTTTTTCCATATATATTCTGAACATAATTTAATTATTCATGAAGTTATGTGAAATTATTGAATGCTTTCGGATATGAGTTAAAGGTTTCATTTGAAAAAAAAATTTAGACACATGTACTTTTACGAACCTAATTTGTTTCAAACGTGTCTATAATACTAATTGTATATTTATTATTATGTATTATATTATTTCATGATATTATAAGTTAAAAATAAATCTCTATATATCTCTCAAGGATTTTTTATTAGATGGTTTATTAAGTGGTAAGGGTTTTTTCTCTGTCACCATTTATTTAGGTATACATTGATATTATGAACAAAAAATTATTTTTATGGTGTATATACATCCCAAATAACGTCTCATATGATAAATTATTATTTAAATTTGAAACTTCACTTACATTCATTATCTGTCTTGACGTGGACTACAATTGTTGCCTTCCCTAAAATATAGGTGTATTCCATATCTCAATATGATTAAATGAGTAATAATTCATTAATAATTTTTTTCTTTAATTTATTTTAAAATAACATTTTTATGTATATGGATATCACTTTTGATTAAATTATTCCTTACCATTGAGTTTTAATTCCATTTGAAAACAATGAAACTATGTTAATCATAACTCTCATCCATTTAAGCAATGGTTTCCCCTCCTTGTCCATATTTTCCATTAATATAAATGTTCTCATTTTTAATTAGAAAAATAATTAATGTTTATCTCTTATTAACATCAAATTTACATTCCACAATTAATAGAAAAAAATTTATTATTTAATTCTATGATATAGGATTTCAATAAAGGTGTTTTAAAATGTAAAAATAGATCTACTGTACTTCATGACTTTTCAGTTTGGCATTAGCATTCCTTTTCTCAAATTTTAGTCCATATATTTCTCATTAACCTCATAGATTATTTCAATATATATTATATTACATATATAACGTGTTGAATATCCTTTTAATTATTGTCGTTACACACTTTTTCTTCTTCTTCTTCAAAATTCTCAATTTTAAGTAAACATGATTTAAGATTTCTTTTCTAATTTTTTGTTTAATGTGAACCATCAACCCCGTAAAGTGTTTTAAACCTTTTATTGATTTAAAAATACATTATTGTTTTATAAATAATACCCTTTGTTCAATTCCTATTTTATGAAAAATAATATGATATTTTCTTCTTCAAAAAAATAATTACTTATTTCATAAATATTTAACAAAATGGTACATTTTAATTCTTTATATCATAGATCTTTCTCATGAATTTAAACATTGGAACTTTGTGTTCTAGATATATGTTCTTTTTGAAATTTATGAATATTTAAAATTATGTTATTTCATTTTCTCTTGAGAATCATTATGATTTATGTTTGATCTATTAGGTTATATTATCATTTTTATAATGTTTTGTTAAACATGAATGCTTACTTTAAAATACATTAATTTTTTATATAATTTTTTATAAATGATATTTATGTTGCCTAATTATTGATGTAATAACCCATATAATTGGTTTCTGAGAAGTGAGTTTCAAGGTAACTAATTTCTAAATTGGATTCAGATATCCATTTTCTATAAATCAATTTTCATAATAAAAAAAATATCCTTTTTTTAGTTTGGTGTTATGTATTCATTTTCATAATAGCACCATATAAAAAATTTCTCTCGAAGGGTGGTAGCTCTAAAAATAGTTAAACAATAGCTCACCTCAAACATTCATGCTATCCCAAACAACATTGAACCAATGATAAACCATCTATTGTAGTTTCTATATGGAATGTACCTTATCATGAAGGATTATATGAACATACCCTGGATATTATGATAGATATTCCATTCTATCCACCATGGGGGTAATCTATTACCATGATTTCAATTTATATGTACTGTAATGCTTACAAGCACCCAACCCCATGAGATACCATCTAACTGTGAATTTATTTTTTATGTGATTGTGAGTATGTTCATGGTCAGTATACCATCCAAGAATAGTATGTATACTCACTTCATGTGGTGTCATGGTCAATTTGTCACATGGTCAGTTCATTACTTTTTTTTTCCTAAAACTCATATTTTATAAAGGATTTATTTTAGTTATTTATATATTAATTTACTAAAATAACATTAAAGTAATTTTTATCAATTTATTGAATTGTAAAATTGGTACATATTATAATAAGAATGTTAAAATTATTTATTGATGAAAATATTGTGGGAATAAATATTTTTTAATAAATATTTTTTATCTTGTTTTATTTATCTTTTTAAATAAAAATTTCGTGCAATATAGTAAATTTTTAAATATTTTATTCATTTGAATAATTATCATTTATCATAATGATTCTTTTCAAAGTGATTTTATGTTATTTTATGTATAATTAAATGAGAAAAAATTATCAGTGTCATAATTCAAATTTCATGTAACAATATTATTTTAAGTGCTTATTATTTTTCTAACATTCATTTCTAAGATTAACCATTGAGACACTCCATGATCTTTGGAGTTAATGACATGCATCTAGGTATTATAATTCAAACAAAAAAATGAGATAAAATTTTGTTAAATTATAATTAATGATACATATTGACATAATTAGAGAGATGGAAAATGTAAAACCTTCAATCAAGATTTGTGATGTACTGTGTCTGGACTAAGAACAATGTTTTATTTCCTTATTCATAAATGACATCTTCCATTTCATCATCATTTACATAAGTGATAAAATATATTAAGGTGAATCGAATTTCAATATCATTTTCTCTACTATTTTTCTAGTTTATTTCTGGATTTCATTCTTTTATTTCTTCTATCCCACATTTTGTACTCTAGAGTTCGGTTTATGCTTTTCCTATCCAAAAGATGTCTGAACAAATTTCTCCTCCCATCTAAAAGGAGGGTCAAGTTGTGGCTTCTAGAAAAAAGTCAGGATGGTTGTTACTCCTTCAAAAGTTAGTTTGTGGTTATACCACAAATTTATAAAATGGTACATGTGTCTATAATTTAGTTACGACAACTTATCAAATGTGACGTGTTAGTAAAAAAATATCTTCACACCAAGTTGATAAGATTGATGATTTGACTAGGATATTTGTGATATGAACCACTATAAATCAAAATGTGTTTTTTATTGATTATCCATAATTAACTTTATTATAACTCTGATAATAATATTTTAATAAATTTAATTGATTAAAATTTAAAATTTATATCCACCCCATCAATATTTCCATACACTAGGACCAGAAAATTGGTATCAGAGTGTGCTTCCTTCTAAGAATTTTTTTTGACTTTAACATTATCTATTTTTAACTAACTATTATCCCATACATAAATGTATAAGGAACATATCCACTATATAATTATAGACATTAAGGGATTTGATATGCAAAATACCATCAAACCACAACACATCAATTGAAGTGACTATAACTACTCGAAGTATCTGATTGAGGTATTTCAAAAAAATATTGTTCTTGTTTGTTGGTCAATTATAAAAACCCTTATTAATTGTCTTATATTTATTTTGAAAATCTGATTGTTAATGATGCTAAAAAATGTTTTTTTAATTACTGTGTTATAAATTAATTTTATTTTTTATTAAGTAAAAATATGTATAGTCATATCTTTTCATGTAAAACCTATTCAGATATCCTAGGGACATTAAAAGTCATTTTTTGTGGAACTAACCTATTGTAGAGAACCAATATTGGTATTCATAGAGTTGAGTTTCAGAAACATTGAATAAATGATCAAGGTAGAATCAAATAGATGTAAAATATATTCACTAAGACAGTGAACAACATGGTTGAACATAGGGAGAACATTAACAATGAATCTCATATCGAAAGAGTAATTTTAGATCATTCTAAAATATAGAATACAATGAAAAATTTAGTTGAAGATAGTATGGATTTTACTAAGTATTTAGTATTATGTTTGATAGGATAACTCCTTCATAACGAGTAGAAAATTAAAATATAAAAAACAAATGTTCATCCTAAAAGGAATGATATAGAATTATAATATAATATAAATGTTTTTATTAATTCCATTTATATTGTGTTACAGTAAAGTGAGATAGATAAAATTTCAAACTTTACCAAATGATTATACAATTACGTGAAAGGAAATAGAGGATTTAAGAACCATCCAAGAAGAGTGTATCAAAAGGATGATAGAAAGGGAACAAGAAAAAGTAAAATTAGAAAATATGATGTTTCTGATTTGATTTTATATGACTATAGGAAAAATAGATAGATAAGTATACACTATCCAAAATTAAAAGAAGAAGGAAAAGGGAAGCAATACAAGAAAGAACTAAAATAAGCATATCATGCTAGAAAGAGTTGTACAGAAGAGTGAGACACCATTAGTGTTGGTTATGAAAGTGATAAAGAATCAATCAATATTTTCTAAATTTAATGAAAATAGAATTGTTAAACAATAATTCTGATTATAGTTCTGGTTATGATTCTGATACTGAAAATGAACTAAAAGAGTAATCTAAAAAATAAAAAGTTTCAATGTTATATTTTCATAATTGATTAACTATATAGAGAACTGTAATGAGAAATGATTAATATTATATAAGAGAAAAATAATTCATATTATGAACTAGTTAATCATAAAGATGATAAATAAATAATGAAATATTTCATTTTGAAAATTGGTAACATTCATGATGGGTGATTTAAATTATATTTTAATGATTTGAATTTTTTTAAAGGAATGTAGAAATATTATACATGAAAATAATATAATTAAAAACATTGGATAATATTAAATAGTGAAACTATATAACAACCTGGATGTTGTTCAAAAATAGAATGAAAATATTAGAAAGGAAATAACTGAATTAAAATAAACTATATTTTTTTGTTCAAGGAAAATAATAATTTGATAAGTTGATGTCTTTGAATAAAAATAATAAATACAATCTAAATTTGGATATAATATAGAGATTCCATATAAGTACAAAACTAATTATGTTAAAAGTAGAAAAGAAAATGTTTCATATGTTACATGTTATAGATTTAATATCTATAAGAATTATGAAAATGAATTTTCCTTATGATTTACTCACTCACTATGCCACATCATATCTTTTAAATCCAAATAAATATTATCTATATTACCCTATATCAAACTTCATAAATATTTATGGGATCATAATAATTTTATTATTAATAAAATTATACACAAAATAGTTTGGGTACCTAATAAAATAAATCTGTAATCTATTTTACATGAAACCAACATGAAAAGTTATCGAGATATATAGTACAACGGTTGAGGGTTCTACAGGAACATGATTGGTGACATATCTAATTTTGAATCTTTTAATTATTTTAATGGTGTACTATAACATTTGGTGACAACTATAAATGAATGATCAATGGTTTTGGAGAAGTAGGTATAGTAAAATATGTTGTAATTTCTGAAGAACTATATACCACTACTCAAAATAGTATATTTTCCAACGGTTCAGAACCGTTGGTATATCTTATACCAATGGTTCTACAAACTGTAGGGAAGTAAGCCATTGGGAAAACGTTTTCCTAATGGATTATGTAGAACCGTTGGGATAGGTTAGTTACATTAACTTATCCCAACGGTTTGGTTGAACCGTTGGTATAAGTTTTAACAACGGTTCAACCAAACCGTTGGCAAAAACCACTTTTATGAAACTTTTCAAACATTTTACAAAACCATTGGGAAATAGTTTTTACCAACGGTTCTCATAGATCCATTGGAAAAAGAATCCTACAATATGTATTCCAACGGTCTGAAACTGATGGCATAGGGTATGTTGTGCAAATTGCACAGCACCCTGCAATTTTCAAAGGTCTGCAATCTCATTCCTGTCAATTGTGTTGTAATTCTATATTCCCTCTCCTTTCCAGTTATTTAACATATAATTCATACACATTTAACATTGCACCCTGGAACTATACAAATCCAGAATTAAATCATAATTTATAACGTAATTATAAACATATATAATTGATTTAGAATTCAATTTAAAACTTATATGACAATTATATGTCGAATCTGGAATTCAATTCATAATTGAATACATGCATAATTTAATTATCAATTATCAATAAAATACATAAAAAACTGAATATGTAATTATATATGTTGTACACAGTTAAGAATACATACAAGTGGTTTTTTAAAAAATTGATGTCCATTTTAAACATTATACATACACTTGGAGTGATACCAGTCACAACATGTCTTGGATTGAGGATGGGTTGACTCATACACATCACAAAAGACCCATGGATCGTTGTCCTAATGTATCAATAGATTCCGAAAGTGTTTGGTCAGTTTTCCGTATGCTAGTTGTACTTTTCACTTAAAATGTTGTCCATTTCAAATAAAACTGAGACATATCAAGTTGTAACGGCCACACATTGCCTCATATTGAGGTGAGGATGACTCGTACTTGTCACAAATGACCCATATATCATTTTACTAAAGGTTCAACAGAATCCAAATGTTTTTGGCCGGTTTTTCGTATGTCAATTGTTGTTTTCACTTAAAATGAAGTCCATTTTAAACTAATAAGAGACACTTTCAGTGGTTCTGGCCACACTGCACCTTAGAATGAGGTGGGGTTGACTCTTGCACGTCATATATGACCCATGTATCATTGTCCTAAATCATCAACACATTTAGAATGATTTTGATTGGCTTTCCATATGTCAGTTGTGGTTTTCATTTAAAATGTTATTTATTTCAAAAAAAATGAGATACTTTGAGTGGTTCTGGTCACACCATGGCTCGGATTAAGGCAAGGTTGACTCATACACCTCACCTATGACCCATTGATTGTTTTTCTAAACTTTAAACACATTAAGAATTCTTTTGGTCTATTTTTCGTAAGCTGATAGTGGTTTTCAATTAAAATGTTGTCCATTTCAAATAAATGTGAGACACTTTGAGTGGTGTCGGTCACACCAGGCTTCGGATTGAGGTATGGTTGACTCGTACACGTCACATATGAACCTTGGATCATTATCCTAATGTTTCAACAGAATCAAAATGCATTTGGCTGGGTTTCCGTAAGTCATTTATGGTTTTCACTTAAAATGAAGTCTATTTTAAACGAAAGAGAGACAATTTGAGTGATTCCGGCCACATCGTGCCTCATATTGTGGCGAGGTTGACTCGTACATGTCAAAAATGACCCATAGATCATTGTACTAATGGTTCAATAGAATCTGAATGTGGTTTTTTGGTTTTCCATATGTCAGTTGTTGTGTTCACTTAAAATGAAGTCCGTTTTAAACTAAAGAGAGACACTTTGAGTGGTGCCGGCCAAACAGTGCCTCTGATTAAGTAGGGGTTGACCCGTGCACGTCATATATGACCCATGTATCATTGTTATAATGTATCAAAACAATCAGAATCCTTTTGGTCAGTTTTCCATATGTACTTAAAATGTTGTCAATTTTAAACAAAAGAGAGACACATAGAGTAATCCCAGCCCCACTGTGACTGGGATTGAGGTACGGTTTACTCGAACACGTCACATATGACTCATGGATCGTTGTCCAAATGTTTCAACTGAATCAAAATGTGTTTGGTCATATTACTGTATGTATGTTGTTGTTTTCAATTAAAATGAAGTCCATTTTAAACTATAGAGAGACACTTCGAGTGGTGTCGGCCACTCCGCACATCGGATTGAGGCCGGGTTCACACTTACACGTCACATATGACCCATGGATCATTTTGCTAATGTTTCAACTAAATCTGAATGCGTTTAGTCAGTTATCCGTATGCCAGTTGTTGTTTTCCTTTAAAAGGTTGTCTATTTCAAATAAACCTGAGACACTTTGAGTGGTACCGGCCACACCTAGCCTCAGATTGAGGTGAGGTTGACTTATACAAATCCAAAATGACACATGGAATTTTTTCCTAATGATTCAATAGAATCTGAATGCATTTGGTCGGTTTTCCATATGTCAGATGTTGTTTTCAATTAAAATAATGTTCATTTTAAACTATAGAGAGACACTTCGATTGGTGGCGGTCACACCGGGACATGGATTGAGGCAGGGCTGACTTTTACACATCACATATGACCCTTGGATCATTTTCCTAATGTAACAATGAAATCCAAAATCATTTTTTTGGTTTTCTGTATGTCAATTATTGTTTTCATTTAAAATGAAGTCTATTTTAAATGAAAGAGTTACAATTTGTGTGGTTCTGGCCACACCGTGCCTCGGATTGAGGTGAGGTTGAATCATACACATCAAAAATGACCCAGGGATCGTTTTACAAAAGTTTCAATATAATTAGAATGCGTTTGGTCGGTTTTCTTGTATGTCAGTTGTTGTTTTCACTTAAAATGAAGTCCAATTTAAACTAAAGAGAGATACTTTGAGTGGTGTCAGCCACACCGTGCTTTGGATTGATTTTGGGTTGACTTGTTCATGTCATATATGATCCATGTATTGTTTTCCTAAAGTATCAACACCTTCAGAATGCGTTTGGTCAGTTTTCTGTATTCCAGTTGTTGTTTTCACTTAAAATGTTGTTTATTTCAAAAAAAAAATGAGACACATTGTGTGGTTCCGGTCACACCATGGCTTGGAATAAGACAGGTCTGACACTTAGATGTCTCATATGACCCATTTATCGTTGTTCTAAACTTCCAACACAGTCCGAATGCATTTGGTTGGTTTTTCGTATGTCAGTAGTTGTTTTCAATTAAAATGTTGTCCATTTCAAATAAATGTGAGACACTTTGTGTGGTGTCGGCCACACGAGGCCTCATATTGAGGTTGGTTTGAATCATACAAATCACATATGACCCATGGATCGTTTTCCTAAAGTTTCAACAGAATACGAATGCATTTGGTCGTTTTTCCGTACATCATTTATTGTTTTCACTTAAAATGAAGTATATTTTATACAAATGAGAGACAATTTGAGTGGTTCTGGCCCCACTATGCCTCATCATGATGCAAGGTTGACTTGTACACATCACAAATGACCCATGGATTGTTTTACTAAAGGTTCAACAGAATCTGAATGCGTTTGGTCGGTTTTCCGTATGTCAGTTGTTGTTTTCACTTAAAATGAAGTCCATTTTAAACTAAAGAGAGACACATTGATTGGTGTCGGCACACCGCGCCTCGGATTTAGACGAGGGTGAATCATGTACATCATATACGACCCATGGATTATTGTGAAAAAGTATCAACACGATCAGAATCTGTTTGGTCTGTTTTCCGTATGTACATAAAATGATGTCCATTTTAAACAAAAGAGAGACATTTAGGGTGATCACGGCCACACTGTGACTTGGATTAATGTTCGGATGACTCAAAAACTTCACATATGACTTATTGATAGTTTTACTAAAGTATCAGTAGATTCCGAATGAGTTTGGTTGGATTACCATATGTCAGTGGTAGTTTTCAATTAAAATGAAGTCCATTTTAAACTATTCAGAGACACTTCAAGTGGTGTCGGCCACTCCGCACCTCGGATTGAGGATGGGTGGATACTTACACGTCACATATGACCAATGGATCTTTTTCCTAATGTTTCAACTGAACTCGAATGAGTTTAGTCAGTTTTCCGTATGTCAGTTGTTGTTTTCATTTAAAATATTTTCTATTTCAAATAAACCTGAGACACTTTGAGTGGTGCTGGCCAAACCTGGCCTCACATTGTTGCAGGGCTGACTCGTACACGTCACAAATTTCTCTTGGAATGTTTTCCTAAAGATTCAATGGAATTTGAATGCGTTTGGTCTATTTTCCGTAGGTCAATTGTTGACTTCAATTAAAATGAAGTTCATTTTAATCTATAGAGTGACACTTCGATTGGTGATGGCCACACTAAGCATCACATTGGGGCGAGGTTGACTCATACACATCACATATGACCCATGGATCGTTTTCTAAAGTTTCAATGGAAATCAAATGCATTTGGTCAGTTTTTCGTATGTTATTTATTGTTTTCACTTAAAATGATGTCTATTTTAAACGAATGAGAGAGAATTTGAGTGGTTACGACCAAACTATGCCTCGGATTGAGGTGAGGTTGACTCGTACATGTCAAAAAGGACCCATGGATTGTTTTACTAAAGGTTCATCATATTCCAAATGCGTTTGGTTGGTTTTCTTGTATGTCAGTTGTTGTTTTCACTTAAAATAAAGTCCATTTAAAACTAAAGTGAGACACTTTGAGTGGTGACGGCCACACCGTGCCTCATATTGAGGTGGGGTTGACTCGTACACATCATATATGACCCATTTATCATTTTCCTAATGAATCAACACATTCAGAATGCATTTGGTTAGTTTTCCATATGTCAGTTATTGTTTTCACTAAAAATGTTTTTTATTTCCAAAAAAAATGAGACACTTTGAGTGGATCCGGCCACACCATGGCTTGGATTAAGGCAGGGTTGACTGGGACACATCACAAAAGACTCGTTGATTGTTTTTCTATGCTTTCAACAAATTCTGAATGTAGTTGATCAGTTTTCCATTTTCCAGTAGTTGTTTTCAATTAAAATGTTGTCCATTTAAAATAAATGTGGGACACATTGAGTGGTGAGGTCCACACAATGCCTCGAATTGAGGCGGGGTTGACTCATACACGTCACATATGACCAATGGATTGTTTTCCTAATGTTTTAATGGAATCCTAATGTATTTGGTCGGTCTTCCGGATGTCATTTATTGTTTTTACTTAAAATGAAGTCCATTTTAAAGGAAAGAGAGACAATTTGAGTGGTTCCAGGCATACTGTGCCTCGTATTGAGGCAAATTTGACTCGTACAGATCAAAAATGACCCTTGGATCATTGTAATAAAGGTTAAATAGAATCAAAAAGTGTTTGGTATGTTTTCCGTATGTCAGTTGTAGTTTTCACTTAAAATAAAGTCCATTTCAAACTAAAGCGAGACACATTGAGAGGTTTCGGCCACACCGCACCTCAAATTGAGGTGAGGTTGACTCTTGCACGTCATATATGACTCATGGATCATTTGTATAAGGTGTCAAAAAAATCAGAATCCGTTTCGTCAGTTTTCCATATGTACATAAAATGTTGTCCATTTTAAACAAAAGGGAGACACTTAGAGTGATCTTGGCCACACTGCGACTCGGATTGAGGCGAAGTTGACTCGAACAAGTCACATATGACCCATGGATCATTTTACTAAAGTTTCAATAGAATCAGAATGCGTTTCATCAGATTACCATTTGTCAGTTGTTGTTTTCAATTAAAATGAAGTTCATTTTAAACTATAGAGAGACACTTCGAGTGGGGTTGGCCACTACACGCCTCAGATTGAGGCTGTGTTGACACATAAACGCCACATATAACCCATGGATCATTTTACAAAAGTTTCAACTGAATCTTAATGCATTTATTCGGTTTCCCATATGTCAGTTGTTGTTTTCATTTAAAATGTTATCTATTTCAAATAAACCAGAGACACTTTGTGTGGTGCTGGCCGCACCTGGCCTTGGATTGGGGTGGTGTTGACTCGTACTTGTCACAAATTACTCATGGGCCGTTTTCCAAATGTTTCAATAGAATCTGAATGTGTTTGGTCTATTTTCTGTATATCAGTTTTTGTTTTCAATTAAAATGAAATCCATTTTAAACTATAGAGAGACACTTCAATTGGTGGCAGCCACACTATGCTTCATATTGAGGCTGGGTTGACTCGTACACGTCACATATGACCCATGGATAGTTTTCCTAATTTTTCAATTGAATATGAATGCATTTGGTTGGTTTTCCATATGTCATTTTTTGTTTTCACTTAAAATGATGTTTATTATAAACGAAAGAGAGACAATTGGGGTGGTTTTGACCACATCGTGGCTCGGATTGAGGCGAGGTTCACTCGTACATGTAAAAAATGACCCATCTATTATTTTACTAAAATTTAAATAGAATTCGAATGTGTTTGGTCGGTTTTCCATAGGTCTTTTGTTGTTTTCACTTAAAATGGAGTCTATTCTAAACTAAAGACAGACACTTTGAGTGGTGTCGGACACACCGCACCTTAGATTGAGGCGGGGTTGACTCGTGCACATCATATATGTCTCATGTATCATTTTATTAATGCATCAACACATTCAGAATGTTTTTGGTTGGTTTTCCGTATGTCAATTGTTGTTTTCCCTTAAAATGTTGTTTATTTCAAAAAATTGAGACACTTTGAGTGGTTCTGGTCACACCATGGCTCAGATTAAGGCAAGGATGACTCGTACACATCACATATGACCCATTTATCATTGTTCTACACTTCCGACACATTCTGAATGCGTTTGGTAAGTTTTCCATATGCCAATAGTTGTTTTCAATTAAAATGTTGTCCATTTCAAATAAATGTGAGACACTTTGAATGGTGGTGGTCACACCAGGCCTCAGATTGAGGCGAGGATGACTCTTACACATCACATATGACCAATGTATCCTTTCCCTAACGTTTAAACGAATTCCGAATTCATTTTTTCGGTTTTCCATATGTCATTTATTATTTTCACTTAAAATAATGTCTATTTTAAATGAAAGAGAGACAATTTGAGTGGTTTTGGCCACACCATGCCTCGGATTGAGGAAAGGTTGACTCGAACACGTGAAAAATGACCCATGGAATGATGTACTAAAGTTTCAATAGAATCCGAATGCGTTTGGTTGGTTTTATTTCTATTAGTTGTTGTTTTCACTTAAAATGAAGTCCATTTTAAACAAAAGAGAGACTCTTTGAGTGGTGACGGCCACACCGCGCCTCAGATTGAGGCGGGGTTGACTCTTTCACATCATATATGACCCATGGATCGTTTTTCTAAAGTATCAACACAATGAGAATCCATTTGTTCAGTTTTCTATATGTACATAAAATGTAGTCCATTTTAAACAAAAGAGAGACACTTAGAGTGATCTCAACCACACAACAACTTGAATTGAGGATCAGTTGACTCTTAAACATCACATATGACACATGGATCATTTTATTACTGTTTCAATAGAATCTGAATCTGATTGGTCGGTTTACTGTATGTCAGTTGTTGGTTTCAATTAACATGAAGTCCATTTTAAACTATAGAGAGACAATTCGAGTGGTGCTAGACACTCCGTGCCTCAGATTGAGGCTAGGTTGACACGTACATGTCACATATGACCCATGGATCATTGTCCTAAAATTTCAACTGAATACAAATGCGTTTAGTCCGTTTTCCGTATGTCAATTGTTTTTTTCATTTAAAATTTGGTCTATTTCAAATAAACCTGAGACACTTTGAGTCGTGCCGGCCACACCTAGCCTCGGATTGAGGCGGGGTTGACTTGTACATGTCACAAATGACTCATGGAACGTTTTCCTAAAGTTTCAATAGAATTTGAATGCATTTGGTCGGTTTTCTGTATGTCAGTTGTTGTTTTTAATTAAAATGAAGTACATTTTAAACTATAGAGAGACACTTTGAGTGGTGCCAGCCACTTCGCGCCTCGGATTGAGGCTGGATTGACTCGTACATGTCACAAATGACCCAAGTATCATTTTCCTAATGTATCGATATCCATGAAAACAAAAAATATATAAAAATAACTAAACTCTAATACTATATTGTGGGTCTAGATAAAACCAAAAACTAGAATATATTAAACATCAAATCTCCGTAATATTAATCAAAAATGTAATGGATCATCTTGTCCCACATCACCATCACCATTATCACCATCATCATCACCCTCTTCCTCTTCCTCTCTCTCCTCAACGCCCTCCTCCTCGCCCTCACCATCTGCCTCACCCTCTTCCTCTCTCTCCTCTTCTGCATCAGACTTCTCGCCATCATCATCATCAGGATGGAAATCGTCTTGACCACTACTAAAACTGAAACCAATAACCCCCCCCCCCAACCCCACTTGGACATCCCCCACCCCCACCCCACTTGGACAACCCTACCCACACCCCACTTGGACAGCCCTACCCCCACCCCACCTGGATAGCCCCACCCCCACCCCACTTGGACAACCCAGACCCCCCACCCACCCACCCCACTTGGACAGCCCCACCCCCACCCCACATGGACAACCCAGTCACCCCCACCCCACATGGATAGCCCTACCCCCACCCCACTTGGACAACCCCCCCCCCCCACCCCACTTGGACAACCCTTCCCCCACCACCCCCACCCTACCTGGACACCCCTACCCCCCACACCCAACTTGGAAAACCCAACCCCCCCACCCAACCTAGATAGCCCTATCGTCACCCCACTTTGACAACCCATCCCCCCACCCTACCTAGATAGCCCCTCCCACACCCCACCTACACACCCTCCTCCACCCCAAACAGACCTACCCCCACCCCATTTAGACAACCCAGCCCCCTCCCCCTCCCCACTTGGATAGCCCTACCCCCACCCCACACCCACCCAACATGGATAGCCCTACCCCCACCCCACTTGTAAAACCCAACCCCCACCCACCCCACTAGGACAACCCAACCCCCACCCCACTTGGATAACCCTACCACTACCCCACTTGGAAAACCATGCCCCCCCACCCCACCTGGACATCCCTAACTGTATTTATGGCTAACCAAAGAATTAAAGTCAATAGATCTTAAATTTAAAATAAATAGAGGATAAATTAACTAAGGATCATATTGACCTCTTCAATATCAATAAAAATTATTTGATACAGATAAATCACAACAAAATCGCAACCTAAAATGATATATTGATTGTGTTCATAAGGGAATCTAAATACACAATACATTGTAGAAAAATGGAATTAAAAAATCTAAAATAAATGAAGGCACACCTACCGATTTAGAATTGAAGAACAAAAATTACTTGAATCAATGATAGATGTCCCGTTGAAAATTAGAGTTAGCAACCTCTATATAAGGCTCGTAAGTTGGGTTCAAACCATAACAAAAAATTATATATTCCTTATTTTCATACGGGGATCATAATAATCACTAGATTTTACTAAAATAGAATGATAAAATATAAAATAAATTAACACACATGTACTAATTTAAATAGGAAGAACAAATCTAAAATAAATGAACTCAAACATTCCAATTTAAATGGGAAGAAAAAAATCGTTGGAAACCAGACCTGTTGTGTTGGGAAGTAGCATTAGCATCGAGATTTGGAGGCAAAACTTCCTGACGATTGAGGTTTAGGGAAACAATTTCGAGAGGGTGCGTCCAGCTCTCGGTTAGGGAAAATATTTCGAGATTTCTGGAGTTACAGATCAATGATATTTGAGGATTTTCATTCCCAATAGTTTTAAAAAACCGTTCGGAAATCTATGTTATACCAAAGGTTTAAAAACCGTTGGAAAAAACCTCTTAATACCATATATATCAGCGGTTCTGTAGAATGGTTGGTATATGAGTCTTCATGATACTGTTGGGAAAACTCTTTTTTCCCAATTTTCCCAGCAGTTTCATCAAACCGTTGTGAAAACTCAATTTTTTAGATCATTACCAACAGTTTATGAAAAACATTAGTAAAGATCACCTATAACAATTGTTCTTTTGAACCGTTGGTATACAAGCATTGGGAAAAGCATGATTTCCATTTGTGTATATAAGGATTAAAACACAATTTAATTATCATATCACAGCTTTATGATGATGGTATTAGTGTAAAGTTGAAATATAATAAATGTCTAGTTTTTAATGATAATATTGTTTTATTTTATTCCAATATAAAATAAAACATCTACTATTAGTTTATCAGAACTAACCCAAAAAATCAAAAATTACTTAAATGATTTAGAAACATGCCACGTTCATTCAAAAAAAGGGCGGGACATGTTCATCGTTAAGAACTATACAGGTTATCAAAATATGGGTAGGTCCTATAAATTCCTAAATTTAAAGATTATATGTTATTTTTATGTGATTTTTACCTAAAAGTAAAGATGCACAAAGATTCATTTAGATATGTTAATATGGTTAATACTTATCGATGATTAGAATTACTTTATATTGAATTGTTTTTACCCATGTGAACTTCCAGTTTAAGTAGTAAGAGAATTTTTTTTGTAATTTTACATTATTTTTGTAGATTAATATGAAATCTATTCTTATCCCAGAAATGTGAAGCCTTAAAATAGTTTATTACATTATGTAAAAAAATTCATAATCAAAAAGTTAATTTAATTTAATCAATTAGAAGGGAAAATGATAATAATTTTTTATCTCCATCATTGATAAATATTTTTAATATAATGGATATTTACATAATTATTCTTCCCCTCAAAATCCACAACAAAATAAAGTTTTAGAGAGGAAAAACAAAACTATTCATGAAATGACCAGAAAAATTATTAATGAATTCAACCTAAAAAATATTTTTGGTCTGAATAAGATAAAACTATTTGATGTATATTCTATAAGTTTATCATTCATAATTATTTCTTCTACATAATAGTTTTAAGTGTACATGGATTTATTGACGATTTTTTATTGATTTTCATTCGTTTACAAACATTTTTGTGATTCATTAGAGGTTTTTAGATGATGTTAATATTGTTTAAAATGGTTTTGAGATTATGGAAAATGGTATGAGTGATCATGATGATCTTCAAAATGTATATTATGATTTTTTGATGTTTATCTATGTAGTCTGAAGATTTTTTAGAAATTTAAAGAAGGACCATGAATAAGACTCTTCATCCATAGTGTTACACAATTATGTCTCTAGCATAATTATTTTTTGAAATTGATGACATTGAGTGGAATTATGAAAATACAAAATCAATGAAGTATAAGACTATTTAAGATAGGAGTAATACTTTGATAGGGTTAATGTATGTATTTCTATGAGTATAAGACTTTTGGACCAACCATAAGAATTTTAGCATAAGACTATGAATCACAGAACACTAGTATCTGAGCCAGTGTGAAACTTTCACTACTAGTATTATCTAAGTGTGAGATTTTTAATTCCAAGAATTAAGTCTCCAAAACATTTAAAAAATGTGAGCTTTTATTGGGAGAAAAATCAAGCTTTTATAAATTATATATTCATAAAAATAAAACCATATGATTCCAAATCCATTATTAAGTGATCAAAATAATAAAAGTTGATTTCTATTCACGCAATATAAATTATCCATGTTATCAACATGATAAAGAACATGATATGTTATGAGATCAACCGAATGAAGTAGGACCGATATGAGTGTGAGCCTCTTGGTGAAGAAAAACCATGTGTTAAATTTATGATATAATTATGAGTGTGATTTTCTAATGTTATGTTCTTAAAATCAATTTTTTCATTACGCACTGATTCAAGTTTATATCTTTGAATATAAAAGATATGTTTTGAGAATTGTTGTGCTGAGAAGGTTTGATTTAGGTTGAAAAAGGGAGAAGATGTTTTTAATGCATGTTGAGAAAGCTAACTAAAGTGTTAATAGTCGATGGGTATTTTTGATGATCACAAATAAAATTTTCCACTATTTGGTGGATGTTAATGCTACTATGATTCCATGGAATAAGATGAAGGAAGTTATGGTACATTTAGGATAACATAGGGAGAATACCCACATGAAGGCCTGTAATAATTCTTATGAAAGAAGATCATGGAAGCTCAAAGTCAAGAAATACTTATGGTGACTTATTTTTGAAATATTTGGACACCTTATCATATATAAATTTGGGTATATGAAATGGAAGTGTGAATTTAATAAACTATCTCACTAGAATAAATAACTTATCAACGAAAGATATGTTTTGGATGAGAATATAAAAAAGTGAAGATGTTAAGATAAAATTTTAACTGTGTGTGAGAATATTATTTATAAGAAAAATAGTAGATCTTGGGGTCAAAAGTTTTTATATTACCATTTTCACTTACATGAGATCAAGTAATATTGAATGATATATGAGATTGGGAATAAGGGCTCATATTTACATTATATACTATAATAAGTGAGTGTATTGCCTTGAATTTTCTAAATGCACATTGATAATATTTTCATCTATTTTCAAGGAAACATAGATATTTAAGTAATCTTTCTCATTTTTCCCATCTCATTGAAACAAGTGGGGTGTAGGGTAAGACAAGATGGATGTTGTGAAATGGTATTAGTTGAATTTTTCAAAATTGATGGTGAAGGGTGATTCATCACAATGCATTGTATGTTAGTGATATACATATAGTGGATTATCAGTAGGTAGAGTAAAATTGGTTACCATAAGGAGGAGTGTAATGAACCCACTCATGATTACCTGACACATCACCCGATTTGGATTACAGTAAGGTCTCTTTCATGACTCACCGTATTCTAGAATCATTCAATTTTCATTAATGGTTTTAATGATATAGTGGGGAGACTTTTCCCTTGGATAAAGTGTAATAAAAATATAAATGACCAAAACCCAAAAAAATTAACCATAATAGTATGAAATATAAATTACTAAAATAGGAGAATGCTATAATAAAATAGAATACAACATGCAGTTATACAGACTCAAATAAATCATATAAAATAATTGATCACCCATTGGGATGATCATACATAAAAGATAATTTACACTAGAAATAAATAGGTCAAGCTCTACTACCAACCCTCTGTTGTATCACACCCCCGGTCTACACAATAATTAAGCTACACTAGCCAAATACCAAGAGATTACACATGCGACATCGCTTGATCACACAATAATAAACCTTATCCCCCAAACTGTGCAACATTTCCTCCAATAGGATATCATACATAAGGGTGTGAATGCACACTAAGGTGCACATATAGAGGGTGAGAAATAAATCTTAGTAGCTTTCCACCAACAGTAAACCTATGCTATGCTATGAAAAATAAGTTCATGAACTTGTGATATACCAAACCTAGTCCAAAACAAATAATAGTCGGAACAAAATAAATAGCTGAAAAACTAAAGTGGGCTAAACAAAAAAAATCCAAAATTGAGATATACTTTGATATACAAGATAAATATACCCCTAAATTGGCATATACCATAGGATAGAACATGTTATCTTAACTGAACGGCAATAGGTTCATCCCTCAAATCATCTCTATGACTCCATGTTGTCTAGCAATGTATCATGCCTAGTTTTCAAATCCTAAGGTGTAACCATAAGCTTATAAGATAACGACAGTCAACAGTACTAGGATCTAAGACTCTTATGACATGATCTCAATTGGAAAACAAACTCTACAAACTCCAATAGAACCTATCTAGATCATGATAGTCCTACAAAACTGATAATCTCTAGAAAATATAAATTTGGGGAAAGTCATAGCTTACAGCCCTAGTTCATAAAAACATTTGGGAACACAAAAAACCAAACCCCTAACTTAGTATGTACCCACTCACCTATGAATGGGTCAATCACCTCTAGATCATCCATTAGCTCACTATTCCTATCAAACTATTGGAATGATGTAACCAGATCGATTTGGCTGACGTTGGAAAGAATTATAGTGGACCAAACTGCACACCATACCGCAACTCTTGTGTTTCAATATGAAATTGTTTTAGTATGTAATTTTTACATGGTTACTACAATATCTCAGACTTTGGAGACATCAGCACTATAACTCCACATTTATACATCAATCATTCATTGTGTAATATTATAAATACATTGTTGTTAGTGACATAGTTACATCATATTCTTTATTAGATCATTTGAGATAGAATTTTAGTGTGTGTCTAAAATACTTAAATTGCCTTGTAGTTATACTCCCAATAATAGTGTAATTTCTACCTCTCCTTACTTATAGGGATCATTTCCCAATCCTTGAAAATATTTATTCCATGTGTTCTTATTCATGTTAATTTTAATTTATCTTTTACTCATTTGTGATTCCATTTTCATTTATTTCTCCCATCTTTTCCACAACACATACCATAAAAAACCAAATATGGAGAAAATAAAATAATTATCAGTAGAAATTCTTTTTTCAAAGGCCTCAAAAATAATGTTCACCCTAATGAAGAACCCCTTATAGAACTGCTGAAACATCACCACTAACCACCTCATAGTCAAAAAATCATTGGGCTCCCATAATCACCTAACACATCAAGGAAGCCACTATGTGCTCTCACCTTTAATCATTGGGTCATTAGGGGACATATTATGTTTCTAATGCTAAGAAAGTACCTATCACTCATTGGTTCATCCATGACATGGGTCACACATTGTCCCCTAGATCACAACCATCCCAATGTCCAAGTCACATTTGATATATAAATACTAAATTTATGGCTCAACCTATCCAAACCATGATCATTAACTCACCCATAATTTGATCCATGAAGATATGACATGAGATCCTATGAGGGGCTCCACTATACCATAAAAACATGAGATAACCCAACATGAGAAACATATACATGCAGCCATTAATGGACAACCACATATCCTTGATCAATATTGTGTCGATAGGCTTGTCTAAGAGAATCACCACACAAGCAAGGGCATTATCAACGGTCCTCATGACCTTACAAAGAATAATATTTCATTCAAGAGGATCCTACTATACAACAAAAACCTTTGGAAAGTCTCATCACAAGAAAGCCAAAATAGTCCTTCCTCATGTAGAATCCATACTTAGTTATATTTTTACCCTTATTTTAATCCATAACGGGATCCACAGGCAAATCCCAATTAATTTTCAACAATGTCTAGCAATACATAAAGCCCCAAAGTTAAATCCCACAATGAGAGGCCCCAAAAACTAATCCTCAAACACCTATTATATAACCTCATGTGATTAGTCTGTAACCTCAACCCCTAAAAATATATAATTTTTTAGGGACATAATTAAAATTCATGAAAACACATTTTTAAGTGAAACACCATGGACTAGATGCAAGGTGCAGCTTGTTGATGGTGCTTCTAAAAAGTTTAATGATAAACACTTGGTTTCATTTTTTATTTACAGAATTTAAATGGATTCATCTAGATGAGTTTTTAAGAGGTAGTGGAATGTAGGATCATGTTTTTGAAGGTTGAAGGATGATTTATTTTATTGTTAAATTTGATGATTAGAAGGAATGATGAGGTTGAGAACCATGTGGATACTGCGAAAGGAATGTGAACAAAAGATTATTGGTAGGAAATTCATGTGAAAATTTGAATGGTATTTGAGTGAGATATTATTGGAATCAGTTTATGAAAATAATTATCAAGTGATATATTTTTTGGTAGAGTGTGAAAATTGTTTTCAAAGTCATGTTTCAAAGAATTGAGAGTTTAATCATTGATTACAACAGAATATCAATGGAGGCAATGAACTACTACCATATATGTTTTGGTTTAGGCATGTAATGACACAATATTTCACTGCATATCCTTATTGAATAAATAATATATATATTATCATCTATCATACACTATACTGAACTAATAAAACCCTATTATATTTTGAATATTGAATATGACCATTAAATCATAGCTGTCAAATTAGGTGGTATATAATTAAATTAACCATGTTGAATAATCAATAAATAAAGTATGACTAAATGATATCTGAATGTAGAACTCTTCCATACGATTCCAATTTTCTTGTGCATTGAAATGAGGTATCTTCCCTAGGGTTTTCCTTGGTCCAATCCCAATAAGTACTTGATCAATTTTGGGTTGAGAGAAACAGTGTATGGGATAATTTAATGCTTCGATAGATTTCAATAAGATTTAAACTAGATGAACCGCCACCTAGAACTAAAATCATAGCAAACATGAATCATATGAATTATGAAAATATCATATGGTTTTATGTAAGTATAAATTAGGATTATATCAAAATTTAATAATTTTTTTATTTATAGATATATAATGAATATTTATACATTTCAAAGAGTCTTTTTTCCTCAATCCTTAAAAAAATATTTTCTAAAAATTGGGGTTTCAATATACGTAATTTAGCTTATTATGATTGAATAAAAAAAATCTATTAAATTAATAATACATTAAGACTATATTAATAAGTGGTTTATAGGAAAAAATAATTAATATATCAAAATTTGTTTTCTTATTAAAACTAAATTCACTATCTTTTAAATTTTTAATGAACAGTAGAATTTAATGATTTTTCAATTTTAATTATAAAAAATTTACATAATTTTTTATTTAAAATAATAATTTCAGATTAAGATGAATTTTTTTATATTTTTTGGAAAATAATTAATTTTAGGTGAATTTTTAAAGATACAAATTTTACTAAAACTGTAACTTTTATGACATTATTCCTAGAATGTAAGGGCTAATATGCCAATATCCCATCCCCATGTGAGTTTTAGGTAGTGGAGGAACTGATAAGAGGTTCCACGGATCATTTAGGGAAAATTTGGAGGGGGTCCTCCTGTAATATCACATGATTTTAAAAGAACGATTATGTTAAATAGTGTACACAATATGTGACACCAATCGCAAATGAACCATGATGTATGATTATTTAAATATGACTATTATAACCTAGTCATTGAATTAATGGGTATGAATATGATTAATTGAATTATAAAATATATTAAAATATCCATGTCAATTCAAATTTATTTATTTCATCTTAATATATAAACAGTCTTTTTTTAGAAAAGTCGTTTTATACTTAAAAATAAGTTTTCTTAAAAAATATTATTTTTATTACCTTTGGAGGGAAATTATTCTTAGTAATTTTTGGAATATTCATAAAATTTATTTGATAAATTAAACATAATTCTATAAGCAATCAAGTCACAATTATCATAGGGTAAAATTATTTTATTTGTCTAAAAAGATTTGTTTTTAATAAATAGTGAAAAATGATAATTTTTATTAAAAATGTATTTTTTTTAATTATTTATAGTGTAAAATTATATTGTGGATTATTTTTATGATTTATTTAGTTTATGTTTAATAATAATAATCCAATTATTGTCTTTTTAATTAATTTCGTGCTTGACTTTTCTTATTGAATCATTAAATTACAAAAAAGGTACGTTCTAAAAAACTATTCCTCGTCGCGTTTTGTTGAATTATTACTAAATTAAATTATAAAAATTGTGTATTTTGAAATTTTAAAAATGGATTCAATATTTTTAATCATAGGGAATAATTATGGTAAATATAATCCTTTTATTTTTGGACATTATGAATAGTAACCTCAGTGATTTTTGAAACCATGGTAAAAGGTAAATTAGGTAATTAATGATTAAAAATAATATGATAAAGACTATAAAATGACACTAACAACTATCTTAATTTTATTGAATTTTTAAATTTTATCCTTACTCATCCTGGATTTTTTAATAATAACTTTTTTTATTATTTGGATTTCATTATGACCATTATAATATTTTATGTAAAGAAATGTAAAAATTGTCACACTATTCTTCTTAATATCAATAATATTATTGACATGGTTGTAAAAACTAATATGTTTAGTTGTAAATATTATTTTAAAATCTAAATGGTTAGTCTTAATCATGGTAATTTATTCTTAATATCAAGGGATTTAATAATTAGCTGAAATGCTTACATAACGCTAACACAGTAATTACTCAATTAATATGAAAATGAAATAAATGTTATTAAAATTATAAAAAGTAATACAATTTGAAATATTTATTGAAATATATGAAGTTTATATATAAATATAACATGTTATGGATGAATTAAAATATTTTTTTAAATTTTTTCCATGATTTTATTAATGTCATAGAAAATTATTAATTCTAAAATCGACAATATTGATATTTTATGAAAATAATAATTTATTAAATGATTTAAAAATAAAGAAAATATTATATTTGGCCAATTTACTAGGATATAGTTTAAAATATATAAAATAATAAATTTATCAGATATTTTACCATTTATTGTAATTATCATGACACATAAAGGGAAAAAAATGGATGTCGTGGTAGGTGTGAAATGGGTTAACATGGGTTTAAAGAAAAAAATAAGGGTAAAAATGTGATCCAAACGTGTATAAATTTTTTTATTAGAGGATTTTTGATAATTATAATTTTATATTCTAATATTATACATTTTTATAAGTTTTTTGAATAAATTTATTTTATATTAATTCATTATTTTAAGAAATTCTGAGAATGTCCCTCCCCTCTTTTATAAATGGAAACATCTTGTTCTCATTTATTCACAAATAATGAACCATTTGGATTATCCAATCCCTAAAAAATCCATTATTAAAATACATAACATAATTATATTGGTATTATTTTCAGTTATAATTCCAACCTTATAGGTATTTTGGTATTAAACAAAGGAGACTTTAAGAATAAAAGGTATTGATTTTGACCACACATTTTAGTTTTATTTATTCTCCCGCCTCTTTAAAATTCTCTTAAACCATAATAAAATAATAAAAAATCATCTTAAATATAATGACATGTTATTATATTAATTTCATAGATTTAATCCATTTATAACCTCATAAAATGTGAAAGGAATTCATTGTTTGTGTGTACAGTGGACTGCCGACTCATGAACCGATGTAATTCGTCTTCTATCACAACCTCTCACAGCTGGTTATAATCATGGATATAATGTATATATAATATTTTAATGAAATATTTATCATTATTAAAATATTAAATATCATATAATTTATCACTATTCAATTCATTGAAGAATAATAGCACTGTTCAGGTGTATGTGTGGATTACCACCTCCATGAAGTGATGTGATTAATTTTTCTTCACCAAATAACATGGATGATATATGTATATATTTATCACTGTGTGTATTTTTACATGTGTAATTAATTAAATAACATTATATTTATTATATGATGATTATTCTATTAAGATAAAAATATACTCAACTTCTTTTCATAATGATTATTGAAAAATGAAAATAATACTCATTCTTATGTATGACCTACCATCTCCATGATTGCAATGTTTTCATTTTACATAATAATTTTCATTATGGGTTTCAAAATTATAATTAATGTATAAGAATAATTATTATTTCATTATTATTATTCTATTGATGATAGAATATTGACCACTTTGACCGTAATAGACTTACCAGAGTCATTTTCAACTTATATACCGAATATCGTCAAAATGTCTTATGTGAACATTAATAATTAGATAAATTTATATTAAGTGGTAATAAGTGATATATAAAGAATAAAAAAATTGAAAATGGATCTTAAGAACGTAAATAATCAACATAATCTAATTATTTATAATGATAAAATAAATTAACTTGATTGGTTAATCTTAATGAAAGGGACTTTCTTTTAAAAATATGTTTATAAATTTTCCTTAAAACACAATTTCATTCATGTCCTTATTTTCAAAACTGTTTTATGGATATATTTATATAGACATAAAATAATTTTAAAGGAAATTTGATGTCTGCTTTTAATATTTTATAAATATTTTTCAAAGGAATATTTTCCGAGAATATGTTGATATTATTTATAAAACACAAAAAATAATGTTCTATTTTACTGTATATGGAGACAATAAATATTCCATCCATTGTAAACATAATTTTATGTTTGGATTCCATTATAATCACTGACTATTTATTAAAGGAAAAATCATATTTCCATTTCTTCATGCAATTTTAGTTTGGAAAATTGGGTTTTTTAAGGAAAGAGAAATTTCAATATCTGAAAAATATTTCTTATGGGTACCATGAACATATTTATGTAGTAAAGTTTTATATATTATATTTTGTTTCTAGAGAGTTTTTTATAAATACATGTGTTTTCTTCATAATCCGAAGTTGGGAAATCAGGTTATATCCCTCTAATGCATTGGGTAATGGGATGGAGTTGACTTAGTAGGGTTCACCTAAAAGATTATGAGAATATACCAGGATGGTAATTCTAAGTATAATAGTGATGAATATTTTATGTTTTATTGTGGTGGTTATTATATAAACACCCAAGGATGTTATTCTATTTGAATGGGTGATTTGAAAATGATTCTCCAATTTACTTATATGATTTATCTATTCTTTCTATGGTGTTTTTAGGAAAAATTATTATTTTACCTTGTAAAGGAAAGTATATGCTACACCATAAGGATAATATGTATAACTCTGTGAAAAAATTATAATGAGTTTTTAATGATTTCAAATAAAACATTATGATTTTTATTTTGTATATATGATTTTACATTAAAAGCATATTGAAAATATTTTGGAAGATAATTTGATTTCTTAGGTAAGAAATTTTTTATTTTGATCCCAAGTTTTATTTTAAAAAATGTATATTTCTATATCTATTTATGGACTAATAGTTTCGAACTATATTTTTATGTCCCTTGCTGTGATTTTTGTGCTCATCCCAAATTTTAAAATGTTTTAATTGGATGAGTGGGGACAAGGATATGGTCAAGATAAAAATTTTTAAAATGTGTCAAAGAAAATAATACATTTTATGTTTGATTTTATATGAAAAATAGATACTGAATAGAAGTTTCCACATTGTAATAGATGGGTTTTTTCTGTATGAGTAATGAACTAACTCAATGAAAATATAATACTTAAATATATTTAGGAATGTTATAATGTTAATTCTAATTTAAATTCACTAGAATATGTATTGTAAAAGGTTGGGTCCATACAATTTGTATCAGAGAAAAGGTTTGGATCATTTTAGAGGTTACAATATCATTTAAACATAATCTAAAAGTTATCTATAAAAAATGAGGTTATGTGAGGGAGAATTATGGGTTTTTAAGATAAATAGAAAAGAGTTAATGATATCTTAATTGTTATCATTCTAATAACATGGTTTATTTATATTTTATTAATATACACACACTAAACATTTTAGTCTTAGTGAATGGTTGGATCTAGAAGGAGTGAATGTAAAAATTGATGTGAAGGGAAACACGATAGTTATCTAAAAGAGAGACCTAAATGAATGGGATCTATAATAAACACCCTTATAGTTATTAATAGCCAACTATCCAGAGTTATTATTAACATATTAAGCATATGTGGGTTTCCCAAGAATCAAATAATACAGAAATGAGAACCTATAGAAGTTAAGATGATAATGGTCATAAAATTAAAAACATTCGATGACATATTTTAGGAATGTGGGAAAATACACTTGGGAAAATTTCTTAAAATAATTGGTATATATTTTGTATGTGTTGGATGGAATAACGAAATAATATACCTAGTAAAAAAGGAATCTCTCAGTTAATTATATGAATTATAGTAATATTATTTCCAAGGCATCCATAGAATGTTTTAAATGAGTAAAATATGAGAATTATGACAATCAATGTAACACCCCAAGCTTCGATGGTACGCTTTACTTTGAATAATATAGTAGCGTGTGTTGTACGCAACTTCAAGTTATAATGCACCACAACCAATCAAACTAGCCGTTATGAACAGTAATACCCACTTTTTGAAATTTTATAAATTTTATATTTCAAAATGGACTTCATTTTTGGATTTGTAATATCGAAATAAGCATAGAGTGAAATTTTGGTGCTTTTCGGATAACTTTAATATTTTGATGAATAGTGAAAATTACTAAATTTTAATTAAAAACAACTTTTTTAATTGAAATAAATAATAGTGATAAATTATAAATTTGAGTGGTTTTAAAATATATTTACAATATATTTTTACCATTTACTACAATGTTGGTCATTGAACATAATTTCACATTTAAACCAGACATAAACAATTGTCAATCTTTTGATAGTTATTATTTCATAAAAACACACTATCTGTTTTAACAATGGGAATTAGATTTTAAATTAATAAATGAAACTTATATGTTTTTAATTTTGTAAAATAAACATCAGTTTTTAATTCATAATATCAAATATAGCTTAGGCTGAATTTTTGGTATTTTTCTGAAAACTGTCAATTTTCTGATGAATAGTGAATAATACTGAGTTCTAGTTTAAAACCGAATTTTTATTTAAATAATTGTTTATTTTATTTAAATTTAATTAAGGTCAAAATAGATACATAATTATTATATAAGTTCAATGTAATTAATTTAAGTTAGTTTAGAATAATTTTACATATATAAAAAATTTATTGAATTTTTCACCGTCTTTTACCCACCTCCTAGGAGAATTTGGAAATTTACATAAAACATAATTTTACCACTTCTGTGAGTGGAATTTCGAAAATCCAAGAGACACAGTTATAATCAAGGAGTAAAATGTGGTTCAATAAGATAAAAATAATTTTTGGTGAATAGTTACTTTTTACTTTTATTTACCACGGTTAAAAGTTAATAGGGTAATTAAGGGTAAAAATGATATTAATATTACCCTAACACATATCCTAATTCTATTGCACAAGTTTATCTCGACCAACACAAACCTTAGGAATAAAATATTATCATTTAGTTCCCCTTGGATTTTATGAGAATATTTATTATTATTTAATTCAAAGAAGAGTTAAAGGTGTTAAGATCAATGTTTAATAACTAAAACATTTTTAATATAGGGTTTTCCATAAGATATATTCGATTATAAATATTAGTTAGAAATATAATGTGATTTATTAAATCATGGTATTTTATTTATAATTTTTAGACATTAAATAAATAAATTTATTTATGACACAATGATGATGCAGTAATTAACTTGTGCAGGAAAGAATCAAATAAATGGTATTATAAATATTAAAATAAATATAAGTTCAAAGTTTTTATGACATCCAAGAATTTTCTAGGTGAATATTACATATTAGTATTGATTCATGGTTTTTATTTGACGTAATCATGCTTTTATTATTTTCAAAAGAAAAAAAATACCAAATAGTGCCAAAATTAACATAAAATAGTTTTTAAAAAAATATTATATTATTAAATGATATAATGGTCCTAAAAATCTAAGGTTCGGCCAAAAGACTTATATAATAATATATATGACATTAATGAACCAATTTGTGTTCTATTTTCAGTATATAGTATGTTAATTGACCATATAGTGTAAGAATACAAGAAGACACGGTAAAAGATAAATTATTTAACTTAGAGTTAAAATTAAATGATAAGGTTAAAATGGTAACCTAAACAAGTGTAAAACCTATTTGTTGAGTTTTTTTCGACCCATCCCCACCTTAGACTTTAAATAATCAACTTTGTAGCCATTATAAACCGAATATTAATTTATTATAAAATAATATTTTAAGTTTTTCCTATGGTGCCCCTCACCCCTCTTATAAAAAAGGCAATCCCCCTTCTATCTAGTTCATCCCTTCTAAGCCATTTGGCTCGGCCAAACCCTTCCCAAATACCCTCTCAACTATCCTCCCTTCAACCTAGAGGCATTAGTTTAACCAGAAATCCAAACTAAGGAGCCCTTTTGTTCAAATCAAAACGAAGAACCTGAAGAAGAGGTAATGATTTCACCACCCTTTTTCATGTTCCTTTCTTTTTCCACTTCCTTTTTCTTTGTGGTTTCCATTATAAAATAATAAATCAAGTATATTATATATACTGTAATTTTATTATAATTATGGTACAAACAAATTCCTTATTATATCCACCCTTTGAATGACATGTCACCATATGTGCGTGCGTACGGCTTACCGTCTCCAGGTCATGGTGTAATTGTTATTCAATACATTATTATTTGGATGGGTATAATAATGATGTGTATTTGATGTAAATAATAAATATAACATGATAAGGATTATGTATATATTATATAACATCCAATTATTTATTTTATTAATATCAATAGACTCATATTTTTCGCTCGTGCGTACGTACGGATTACCGTCTCCACGACGCGATGAGATTCATTTCCAAGTTCACCATTCATCGATGATTATAAAAAAAAATATTACTAATAAGTATTTAATATATGAAATAATAATGCTACTGGAGATATATATATTTATATATATAATTATTTATGTACTTACATGTATCTTATTCACTTACTTCCGTTCAATACTATATGAAAACAGAAACAGCGTTTATGCGTACGTACGGACTACCGTCTCCATAAACGGTGTTTTCCATTTAATATATATGTTTATTATAAATTATTATATTCTGAATATATATGATAAATAAATCATTTTTTATTCTGGAAGTATTTAAATCATGATCTAAGTGATACAATCAAGAGTAACAGGTTAAAATACGTATGATAATGAAAGCGATTATTATCTGAATTATTAATATAACAAGGAAATTATTATTAAATTGGTAGTATAAAGTCATAAATGAAAAAATATATGATATCATAAATATTAATATGGTTCTGGTATAATTTAATAACATACTATAGTGTTCATACATAAGGCTAAATGTACCCTCGACTAAATGAAAGTGCAAGGTGAGGGGTTTTCATCTCACTCCTTATTACCGTGAGATTCATGCCATATTGCAACTATTACCTTTTGTGTAGTGTATTTACTTACCATAATTTTATTCATTGTGTAAGAAAGTTAATTTTTTTGAATTTACATATTCATTGTTTGATACAACTTTCATCGGTTGTATGTTTCGTAAGTTACCAAATTGGTAAGGGTTAATTTCAAAATCTCTTTATTATTCGAGGTTGTTTTTACATAAGTATATATTGGGATATATTTATTAACCATGTCCATGTTTTATGAAATAGTTTTCAAAGGGTTAATTTTAAGGGATTTGTTTTACTAAAACATCATTTCAAATGTTTTCAAAATTTATTCTTCTATAAATTTTTCATTAATGTCAATGTCTTCAAAATGGTTTTTAAGGATTTTTTTATATGGACATTAATATTTTTAAAATGTTCATTCATTTCAAAATTTTCAGAGTCGTATGGGACACTATGATTCAAAAATTTCATTAAATGACTTCTTTTCTAAATTGTGTGACTTTTAAAAGTTCTCATGAAAAAGGGGAATTTGTCTCAAAGTGTTTTTCAAATCATTTTAATATATGTCAAAATTCATTAATGGATTTTAAACTTGTTTTGAAGTTGATTTATCATGATACAAATCTTACATATTGTGTTAAAGGTTTTGTAATATGTTTGAATGTGTATGTGTTATTTTTATACCATTTAGGGTTTATGGGTAAAGTATTGACATTTCGTATGCTAGTTTTAATACGAATGTTTATGTTATGTTTAGACCTTTTCATATGAGGAATGCATTGGACTTAATAAGTCATGGGTGGAGCTCGCTATAGCTCTTCAATGAATCGGTAGGTCTCATGAGACAAACTAGTGTCTTGGCATGAGGCCTTGACAAAATCTTATTTGTTGTCTTGGAATGAGGCCTTGGCTACGTGGTTATGATAGTCTGACATTATGCATTCCATCGTTATGAAAGTGGTTATTGATATTGCATGTGATTATTCGAATATAAGAATATCCATTAGAATAAATAAATTGAATTATTTCATTTTATTTTTTCCATATTATTATTAAGTTAAAGTTTAAAAGGCTTTTGTTTTAGTTATACATTTACTTAAATGTTTATATTTATTTATGAAAGTTTCTGCCATATTATTATCCTTACTGAGCATCTGAGCTCCCCCATTTCTATGTTTTATTTTTCCCAGGATTCCAATAAGTGTATTGTGATTGATATGAAGTGTTAAAACAGGGGAATAATAGAATTCATAAAGGATTATTTATGTTGTTTTGTATTTTATGATGTGTAATGTAACATTCATGTATGTAATCTATTTTCCATGTCTGCTAAACCGATCGGTCCTTTGGGACTTGATTCCTTGCAATCATTCCAATGCATTAAAATAATACACCGACTCTGGGTAATTGGGGTCAGGGCATTATAGTTGGTATTAGAGAAAGTTTAGCAATAAACTTGGAAACTATATTTATATAAACTCTGATTAGAGCACATTACCCTAAGAAAGACTATGAGGATTATTATAGAAGAACTTCCTAGAATTTTGATATTGTAGTGATTTTGTGAGTTTTCTGAGAAATACAACACCGTCTGGATACGAGCAGGTAGAGGTGGCTCTGGCACATATGTACCTAGGGGTAAAACCCGAAAACACTGCTTTGAGATAGACTCAAACGGGAACTGGTGCACGACAATGGGCCTTGCTGCATTCTTGGTTACGACACTCCCAGGGGATATTCTTAGGATAATCCTCATTTTCTTTACAAATATCTATGAAGAGTTTATGAGTATATACCTCCTCAAGGAAAAAATTTCTGTGATTATGGATTATATGCATAAACTATTCAATTTATGTTAGGTATTTTACATGTTTGGAATTATGAATTTTGATTCATAAACTGACATAGTGAATGCCATTGTTTAGAAATGGCACCCAGTACAAGGAATGAGAACTCCAGAAAAACGTATGATCCAAAGAGTAAGAAGGGTCATATCATTCATGGTATTAATACAACATTTAGAATGTATACAGTCTCCCACGTATTATCATCATATGAATAAATAGTATCAGAAGATAAGTATAGAACTCTCTGAATCTTATGGCTTTGAAGGGAAGGCGGAGAAGAAAAGGATGGTAGAAAGAAATATGGATAAAGGGAATAAGGAAAAGAAGGATTTACTCAATATGTCATAAATGTGGAATGAATCACCTTGGTAAATGATTGAAGGGAATGGGAGTTTTTTATAAGTGTGGAGAAAAAGGACACCAATTACATGATTTCAAGGGTAAGAAATAGTTTTAAAATGTACAATGCTTCGTCTACAGGGAGTTGGGACACTATGAAAACCAATGTCCAAATCATCAGAGTATGTACCAAATGATGCTATTGGATAATAATAACGTTATGATACTACTATAGATGAAGATTAATGACTAGTGTTATTATGTTGTTATTAAAGAATTATTTCATATGAGTGTTGTATCAACGATGTACTAGTTATATGAATTATGGAGATAAATAAGGATTGTACTGCAGTACTATTTCATTGAGGATTTGAGATATTATGGTACAATGAAAAGTGACTAAATAGAAAGTTAAACTTTTTTTAAATACATGGTTGAAGGAATGGTAATCCTTAATATGGTCTTGATACTAGGGTATTAATTTTGAAATAACAGATGATTGAATTGGATGAATTATATTGGATATTCTTGACTACCTTGGTACTGATTAATGGGTTGTTTATTTCATCATTGTTGGAATATTCAAAGTTTTTGGATATAAGGAATATATCTACAATTCTATAAGGAATAAGGGGGAATGAATGTAACCAATAAAGTTTTATGGTAATTCAGGGTGTTACTATATTTTAAAAGAATACATGATGAAGGTGTTCACATGCTATTACGTGAAAAAATGATCTTCATTGTGTTTACCTACCCTATAAATTTTGGACTGTGAGTTTAGGAAGAAGTATTTTAGATAAGGATACTTTGAGATTATTTTTGGATATCCATAAAAAGGACAACCTAGAGGTTTGGCGGCAACCCGTCGCATCCGGCAAGGCCGTAAGACTTGAACCCATAATCGAAGGGTGACATGGGTGTATCACCTACCACTAGCCCACGTGATGTCCTGGATTGAATAATGTAGTTTTTTAAAGGGTCTAATATGTGAATTATAAATTCATTATTTTTGTAACCCTATACGATTAGGATAAATAGAATATATATATATTTATTTATATTAAATCTTTTCGAGTGAATGATGTGTTTGTAGTAGAAAATAGTTGAAGGATGAAACTCTACTTGTCAAGTATATATAAATACATATATATATATATTTCCTTTTATTTTATGGATAAATTAATTATTAAACTTTAGGGAATTGATCGTAAAACAAAAAATGTGTTATCCTAATACCTTACGTTTTTTTGAACCGATGGTATTTTAAATCATCATAAATTCCTGGCTTTGAGGCCCACAATTCGACAATTGTTTGTGATTGATAACCTCAATCACTCCCTATAAATATTTACATTTTCCCAAAAATTACATGTCTCTAATTTCCACCAATGTTCTCCTAATAGAGATCATAATTTGGTGGTGACCCTTTCATTTCTCTTTTCCTCTTATTAAGACTAAATTTTAATATCCGAATTTCCAATTGGGGTTTTCCCACAAAGATATTTTCTATATTCAACATTTTATTTTCGAAAAACAATTTCAAATTGCGGGGACTAAATTTATTGAATGAGAGAAGAATGTCACACCCCACGCTTCTATGGTACGATTCACTTTGAATAATACAGTAGCGTGTTTTGTACGCAACTTTGAGTTATAACACATCACAACCAATTAGACTAGCCGTTATGACTAGTAAAATCCACCTTTTGAAATTTTATAAATTTTATATTTCAAAATGGACTTCATTTTTGGATTTAGAATATCGAAATTATCATAAGGTGAAATTTTGATGCTTTTCGGATAACTTTCATCTTTTGATGAATAGTGAAAATTACTAAATTTTATTTAAAAACAAATTTTTTAATAGAAATAAATAATAGTTATAAATAATGAATTTTAGTGGTTTTAAATTATATTTAGAATAGATTTTTACCATTTAATACAATTTAGTTCATTGGACATAATTTCACATTTAACCCAGACATAAACAAGTGTCAATCTTTTAATGGTTATTATTTCTTAAAAACACTCTATTTGTTTTGACAACGGGGATTAATTTTTAAATTAATTAATGCAAATTATATGTTTTTAATTTGGTAAAATAGACATAATTTTTGAATTCATAATATAAAATATATCTTAGGCCGAATTGTTTGTATTTTTCTGAAAACATTCAATTTTTGATGAATAGTGAAAAATACTTGTTTATAGTTTAAAACGGAATTTTTATTCAAATAATTAATTATTTCTTTTAAATTTAATTAAGGTAAAAATGGATACATAATACATATATAAGTTCAATTTAATTAATTTATTTTAGTTTAGAATAATTTTAGATATATAAAAATTTGATTGAACTTTTCACCGTCTTTTACCCACCTCCTAGGAGAATTTGGAAATTTAAATAAAACTTAATTTTACCACTTCTGTGAGTGGAATTTAGAAAATCCGAGAGACACAGTTAATATAAATGAGTAAAATTTAATTCAATAAGATAAAAATAATTTTTGGTGAATAGTAACTTTTTTACTTTTATTTACCACAGTTAAAAGTAAATAGGGTAATTAAGGGTACAAATGATATTAATATTACCCTAAAACATGCCCTAATTTTATTGGAAAAGTTTATGTAGACCAAAAACAACCTTTGGAATAAAATATTGTTATTTAGGTCCACTTGGATTTGATTAGAACATTTATTATTATTTAATTCAAAGAAGAGTTAAAATAGTTAAAATCAATGTTTAATAACTAAAACATTTTTAATATAGGGCTTGAGATAATATAAATTCAATTATAAATATTCATTAGAAAGGTAAAACAATTTCCTAAATCATGGTATTTTATTTATAATTTTTAGACATTAAATAAATTAATTAATTTATGACACAATGATGATTCAGTAATTACCTTATTCATGAAAGAATCAAATAAATGGTGTTATAAATATTAAAATAAATATAATTTCAAAGGTTTTAGGACATCCACGAATTTTCTAGGTGAATATGACATATTATAATTGATTATATGTATTTTATTTCAAGTAATCATGATTTCTAATATTTAAAAAATAACAAATACCAAATAGTGTAAAAATTGACATAAAATAGCTTTTAAAACAAATATTATATTATTAATTGATATAATGGTCCTAAATATATAAGGTTCGGAAAAATGACTTATATAATAATATATATGACATTAATGAACCAATTGGGGATCTATTGGTATTATATAGTAACTCTATTTACCATATAGTGTAAGAATACAAGAAGACACAGTAAAAGATTAATTATTTAACTTAGAGTTAAAACTAAATGATAAGTTTAAAATGGTAACCTAAACTTCTCTAAAACCTATTGGTTGAGTTTTTTTAGACCTATCCAGACCTTAGACTTTAAATAATAAAATTTTGAGCCATTTGAAACTGAATATGAACTTATTATAAAATCATATTTTATGTTTTTTCTAAGGTGCCCCTCACCCCTATTATAAAAAAGGAAATCCCCCTTCTATCTAATTCACCCCTTCTAAGCCATTTGGATCGTCCAACCCTACCCAAATACCCTATCAAATATCCTCCCTTAAATCTAGAGGCCATATTTTGATCATAAATCCATCCTAAAGATCCCTTTTGATCAAATCAAAAGGAAGAACCCGAAGAAGAGGTAATGATTTCACCACCCTCTTTCAAGTTCCTTTCATCTTCCACTTCCATTATCATTGTGGTTTCCATTATAAAACAATAACTCCAGTATATTCTATATACTTTGATTCTATTATAATTATGGTACAACCAAATTCCTTATTCTATCCACTCTTTGAATGACATGTCACCATATGTGCGTATGTACGGCTTATCGTCTCCACGTCGTGGTGTAATTGTTATTCAATACATTATTATTTGGATGGGTATAATAATGATGTGTATTTGATGTAAATAATAAATATAACATGATAAGGATTATGTATATATTATATACCATCCAATTATATATTATATTAATATCATAAGAATGATATTTTTCCCTCGTGCGTACGTACGGATTACCATCTCCACGACGCGATGAGATTCATTTCCAAGTTCACCATTCATCGACGATTATAAAAATATATATATTACTAATAAGTATGTAATATATGACATAATAATTCTACTTTAGATATATATATTTATATATATAAGTATTTATGTACTTACATATAACTTATTCACTTACTTCCGTTCAATACTATATGAAAACGCAAACAACGTTTATGCGTACGTACGGACTACCGTCTCCATAAATGGTGTTTTCCATTTCATATATACGTCTATTATAAATTTTTATATTCTAAATATATATAATAAATAAATCATGTTTTATATTATGGATGTATTTATATCATGATCTATGTGATGGAATCAAGAGTAACATGTTAAAATCCGTATGATGAAGAAAGCGATTATTACCCGAATTATTAATATAACAAGGAAATTAATATTAAATTGGTAGTATAAAGTCATAAATGAAAAATGTATGATATCTTAAATATTAATCTGGTTTTGGTATAATTTAATAACAAACTATAGTCTTTTTATAAGAGGCTAAACGTACCCTCGACTAAAGGAATGTGCAAGGTAAGGGGTTTTCATCTCACTCCTTATTCCCGTGAGATTCATGCCATATTGCCACTATTACCTTTTGTGTGGTGTATGTACTTCCCATAATTTTATTATTTGTGTAATACACTTTAATTTATGTTTATTTACATATTCATTTTATGATACCTCATTCATTGGTTGTATATTTCGTATGTTACCAAATTGTTAAGGGTTATTTTCAAAATATCTTTATTATTCGAGGCTGTTTTTACGTATGTATATACTGGGACATATTTATTATCCATATCCATGTTTTATGAAATAGTTTTCAAAGAGATTATTTTAAGGTATTTTATTTACTAAAACATCATTTCAAATTTTTTGAATATTTATTCTTCTAAATATTTCTCATTAATGTCTATGTCTTCAAAATTGGTTTTAAGGATTTATTTATATGGACATGAATGTTTTTAAAATGTTAATTCCTTTCAAAAGTTTCATAGTGGTATGGGAAACTTTTATTCAAAAATGTATTTAAATTAATTATTTTCTAAATTGTGTGACTTTTAAATTTTTTCATGAAAAAGGGGTATTTCTCTCAAAGAGTTTTTCAAATAATTTTAATCTATGTCAAAATTATTTAATGGATTTTAAATTTGTTTTGAAGATGATTTATCATGATACAAATCATTCATATTGTGATGAAAGTTTTGTGATATGTTTGATTGTGGATGTGTTATATTTATACCATTCATTGTATATGGGTAAACTATTGACATTTCGTATGCTAGTTTTAATACGAATGTTTATGTTATGTTTAGACATTTTTATATGGGGAATGCATTGGAGTTAATAATTGACGGGTGGATCTCGCTATAGATCCTCGATTAATCGGTAGGTCTCATGAGACAAACTAGTGTCATGTCATGATGCCTTGACAAAATCTTATTTGCAGCCTTGGCACGAGGCCTTGGATACTTGGTTATGAAAGTCTGGAATTATGCATTCCATCATTATGAAATTTGTTATAGATATTTCATGTGATTATTCGAATAGAAGAATATCTTTGTGAATAAATAAATGTAATTATTTCATTTTATCTTTGTCATATTATTCTAAAGTTCAAGTTTAAAAGGCTTTTTTTTAGTTATACATTGCTTTAAATTTTTATATTTATTTATGAAAGTTTCCACTATATTATTATCCTTACTGAGCTCACCCCTTTCTATGTTTTATATCTCCCAGGATTCCAAGAAGTGTATTGTGATTGATATGGAGGGTCCAAACAAGGGAATAATGGCATTCATCAAGGATTATTTATGTTGTTTTGTATGTTATGAAGTGTAATGTAACATTCATGTATGTAATATATTTTCCATGACTGTTAAACCAATCGGTCCTTCAGGATTTGATTCCTTCTAATCATGCCAATATATTAAAATAATGCATCGACTCTGGGTAACTGGGGTTAGGGAATTACAATCAATGTCCTAGTGGAGAATCCTAAGAACGGGATCATCGAGATTGTATAAATGAATGTTTAGAAATTCCTAATTCCACAATTTACAAAAATGAGGAAACAAAAAAATGAAATAAGAAAGGTATGGGTCATATATTTGATTATGTTTTGTTATTTTGGAATTCTATGTAATAATTAAAATTTGGTTAATAAGAAGGAAGTATTACGGATTAATATTAAATATCATGGATAATGTAATCCATTGAATGATTAATGTATCTATATAAAATAATTCAAGAGTTATTATGTAGTGGTATATTTAAGGTTAATAATATGTTCAAAGGCTTAGCCACCCCTTTTGTAGGTTTTATACTTTGGGATTCTTTTACTAAATTTTTGTAACTGGTTGAGGTAAATGTAACCCTTAAAATTAATTTTTATGGTCATATGTTTAAATATATATATATATATATATATATATAATATTTTAGGTTTATATGATCTTTGATGATTAAAATTATATTTTTGGAAGTTCATCATATTTCTTGGAACATTAGTATAGTTTCTGTAACAATATGACCTGCAATATAAGAGATAACATGTCACATATGGCAAGGCCATTGGTCTTGAACCCACAACCGAATGATTATTTGGGTACAATGAATACCATTATTATATGTGTTATACTAGTCAGTGTGTCATTATTTTTTATAAATAATTCGATATATAATGAATAATTTTATTTTCTGAACATATGTTTTATTATATAGATAACCCTAACATTGAAATGTTATTTAGTGATTAATTTAATTTCTAATGTAGACCAAAAAATTCTTTGTAAGATTATATGATTAAGAAAAATATAATATTATTAGATTTCATTTGAAGTTAAATTATATTTTGGAATCATTTAGGAATTTAATATGACTTTGTGGTGAAAAATGTTAATTATAGAAATGATTGGAATATTTTTGAGATTATAAAAGTAGGGAATATGAATTTTGTGTATGTGATGTCAAGAGTGATTGATTTTATTTAATGAAAAATTTTGGAATTATATGTGATCAAATATTTCTAATTAATGATTGTTAATATAAGTGAGGGATATATTGAATAATTTTATGGATATTTTTATACAAATTCATTTAGTTTAAAATGTGTGTTTTAATATTGTAATTTGTAGATTAATATTTTATTTCTTAAAATAACGGTTTGTTCATTTTTGGAATTTTCTTCTCTTGTACTAAAATGTTTGTTTTTGTTCATATATTGTTATCTTTTGGAGTAAGTATATGATCAAATATAATTTTATTTTTGTGATTTAGTTATAAAAAATACATCTTGAATACTAATCATTTGGAGAAAAAGATATCATTGTGATAAAAATTGATTTAATGATGAAATTAAACTTGTAATGTAAGAATATTTTCTAATATATATCGCCTATATTGTAAATAAATTCTTAAAATCTAGGAAAATGATCTTGAAACAAAATGTTATCTTATTATGATCATTTCCAATGAATTGATAGTCTCTTCACCCATCTCAAATTTATAATTTCGTGGGTTTGAACATTCTCATTGCCTTGTTTTCTATCAATATTTTCCCATACATTGGGGTTATTTGTCTTTTCAATGTCTATATTTTTACTTCATAATAATTTTTTCCAATTTAATAACATAGTTATGTGTTATGCCAAATGACCTTCATATTCCTATTCCCTATTTTAAAGAGGGAATTTTATTCACCCTTTTTATGATGTGAGATATTATAAAAGGTATTTTTAGAAGGGAAAATATTAATTTCCCAGAGAAAGTTCAAATTTTTTGGATTTTTTTTAAATGGGAGAGAATATAATATCCCATGATTTAAATATAATTACTACCTTCAATAACATACAAAATACTCAACCATGAGTATAAATGAACCACATAATATTATTATTTAAATATATCCATTATAAAATAGGCATTGAATTGTATTATTGGATGAATTAAAAAATATATATAATGTTTCTAATCAATGAAAATGCATTTATTAATGATTTTATAAATTAACAATCTATTTTAGAAAAGTCATTTTATGTGTCAAAAATTATTTTTCATCAAATTTTTTATTTTTTTTCATCTTTAAATATAATGATTACTTTATAAAAATTTTATAAAGTTATCTGAAAAAATTAAGATAATTTTGGAAATTAAAATTTCAATATAATATTAAGTTGAAATTTTATTATTTTTCTTAAAATATTGATTTTCAATGAATAATTATAAATACTGATTTTTATTGAAAACAATATTTTATTTTAAAGTATATTCATATTAAAATTATATTTTAGAATATTATTAAGGATTAATTAGTATATTTTTATTAAAAATAATATAATTATTGTCTGTATGATTAATTTAATACTGTAATTTGGTATAAAAACAATTTTTTTTACCAAAAAAGGCATTTTCTAACAAAAAAATTTTCATTACTCTTTAACAAATTAATATTAAATTAATTATACCAATTCTATGTATTAAATTTTAAAAAATATATCCCAAAATATAAATCCTTGGTTTTAAAGTTGGTAACTTGTTCCCTCATATTTTTGGACTTTTATAATAATAACCAAAGTAATTTTTGATACCTTGATAATTTGTAAATCGGGTAATCAAGTGTTAAAAATAATATGAAATGTTATATAAAATGGATATAAAACATGCATTAATTTTATTTGACAATTAAATTTCTTCCACAATCATAATATATATTGTTATAAGAGCTTTTTTTCTAATTTAGGATATGATTACGACATTTATTGTATTTTATATAAAGAAAAGTATAAAATTTCACATTTTTGTTTTTAATAATTATAATATTTATAACATGGGGATAAAAAGAGGATATGTTCAGTTGTAAATACTCATTTGAAATATAAATGAATAATATTCATTATGGTAATTTATATTTTATTTTTAGGGAAGAAATAATTAGCTAAAATTCTTTAATCAACGCTGACGTGGTAATTATTAATTTAATAGAAACATAAAAAATTGATTTTAAAAATATTAAAAGTAATATTATTTTAAATTATTAATGATATAAATTAATTTTATTGATAAATATAACAACTTATAGTGTATTAAAATATTTTATATAACTTTATTTTTAATTGAATTTATTAATATCAAATTAATTGAATAGCTCTAAAAGTAACATTATTTATATTTTATTAATATAATAATTAATAGAATGATTTAAAATTATTAAAAATAATATATTTGACCAATATATTTGTATATGTTTAAAAATATAAACCATATTCTATTTATGATACATTTTTTTATAGTAACTATTTTGACCATCAAAGTGCAAAAACCCTTGTTGATTTTTAAGTGTGAAAAGTGTTAAGAGGGGGTTAAAATTAAAATATTAGGGTAAATATGTAATCCAGAAGTGTAAAAAATTTATTATATGAGCGTGTTTAGTCTTATAATAATCTTATCTTCTAATATTATCATATTTTATCCATTTTTAATTTAAATTAACTTAAATTAATTTAATACTATTAAAAAATCAAGATTGCCCCGCCCATATCTTATAAATGGAAACATATTCTTCTCATTTTTTCACAACTCAAGGACCATTTGGTTTAGCCAATACCTGAAAACATAAAATACTACAACACCTCACCTTATTCTATAGTTCTATTTTAGGAATTATACCATCCTCAGATAGCTAATGTTATTAAATAGACTTTCTAAATAAGTGGTATAGTTTATAACAGCATGTTTAAGTATTATTTATTCTTCCACATCCTTTAAAAATTCATAAAACCTGATAAAATAATAAAAAAAATATCCTAATTATAATTAAATGTTATTATTTTAATGTAATAACCTATATCCATCTCCAACCTCCATCAAATGGGAAAGGAATTCATCATTCATGTTATCGACTGATTACCACCTCACGAACCAATGTAAATTGATTTCTAGAATCCCTACTCAAATATAGTTATAATGATGTATTTAATGTTTATATATAATATTCATGACATATTTATAATTTTTAGTGGACAAAAATTCATCTAATTTCATACCAATCCATTAATTGGAAAATGGCAATGTCATTTGGGCATATATGTGGACTACCACCTCCAGGAAGCGATGTGATTCATTTTTCATCACCACATCACATAGATGATATTTATATGTATAAATAATGAAATAATATTATATTTACAATAATATAATCTTTATTTATAGATAAAATGATTCTTACATTTTTTCTATACTGATTGTTGAAAAATGGAAATGTCACTCAAGCGTATATATTGCCTACCGTCTTTAGGATTATAACGATGTTGATTTTTTCATAATTGTATTTCATGATTGGTTTGAAAATTATTATTTATGTATAAAACCAATAATTAAGTCATGATTTTTATTTCATATATGAGCGGATAATTTAAAATTTGACCTTAGACAACCTACCGAATTCATTTTGGACTTATGTACTGAGTATCATTAAAATGTATGATGAAAAAATAAATTATAGTGTTTATAACAAGGAAATAAGAGAAAGAAAAGGAATAGGAAACATGAAGAATGTTTCTCAATAAATTAAAAATTTAATATAACTTTATTATTTAGGAAGGTAAGAACGTACATGAGGATCTATACCCAAGGTAATAGACTTTATTTAAAAATATTTTGTAAAATTCATTCTTAAAAAAAATTATTTGATGTAAATATTTTTCAAATTATTTAATGTATATATTTATATGGACATAAAAAAATTATACAATATATTTATGTCACTTTTTTCTTTCCTTAAAAATCTTTTAAAAGGACCATTTTTATATAATTCTTTGAATTTATTTACAAAATAAAAAAGAAATGATTTATTTTAACTTATACAGAAATGACATTCCAAGCACCGTAATCATTATTTAGTGTTTCTTAATTTAATATAATTCATGTTTTATTTATATAAAAAACATTTTTTTCTTTTATTTTTGTAATTTTATTATTGGATAATTGGTTTTAACGGAAAGGGATATATCAATATCTAAAAAAAATTCTTATGGGTTCAATGAATGTTTTTATGATGCAAGATACTATGTATTTTATTATGGTTGTGGGGAATTTTTTATGATTTATTTATTTTTATGTGGTATATTAAAATGGTTCTCCATGTTACTTATATTATTAATTTATACTTGTTATGTGGTTTTATGGAAATATTCTAATTTCACATGGTGAAAAAAAGTATAACCTTATTTGTAATGTTGAAAATTATAACATTGCGAAAAAATTATGATTTGAAATAATCATTTTTCAGTATTATTTTTTTCATTGAATATTTATTATTAAATGTTTTATAAAAATCATTTGGTAGAAATGTAGATTTTTTAGCTAATAAAATTTTTATTTTGAGCCTAATGTCGATTTTCAAAAATTAAAAATCTCTATAATTATTCATGGACTAATGGATTACTTTATTATTGATTTGTCTCTTAAAGTGTTTATTATTCTAATCCAGCATTTTTAGAAATATCATGTGATTAGGAGTCGCAAGGATGATTTCATGATGAAAATTTTGAATATGTTTCATGAAAATAAAAAATGTTTCTTTTTTAAATGTTTTGTTTTAGGTGGAAATGGATATTTAATAGAAGTACTGACTTTTTAATATATGGGTTTGTTCTGTTAGATTTATGAACTAACTCTCTAGATATATAAACCTAAATGATATTTTGGAATTTATGAAATTTAATTCTAATTTGTATTCAATAGAATATGTAATGTATAAGGATGGATTCTTTCACCACCTCTGAAAATAGTAGGAATGTGGTGTGGTGACCTAGGTTGCATCTTAAAGCTGGTGGTTGCAGCGTGGAACAAGTATCTACATCGTAGTGCCTTGAGGATCGAGTTCCTAAATCAAGCATGGTCGTGACATGGCCTTTATGTTCCATCATAGGGGGTCATAGGGTGGATTCTAGGGATTCAACCTTTTTAGGAGATGTTGTTCCAGGGTTGTTGGGTTGTGGTGTGGCCTCCCAATTCTAAAAGAGGTACTATAGCATGGTGCATAAGGTTACATCGTGGTATCAAAACCACTTTTATAGAATCTTACCATGTTCCTAGGACACAACCCCCCCCCCCTTCGGGGGGGGGGGGGTGGTGCGGTATAGGTTGGGGATATTACTCCATGGTATTATTATATTTCAAGAGGTTGTGTTGTGGTCCTAGGGGTTGCATCTTGGTCTACTAAAAGTACCCAGTAATGAAATACCCCATTCCAATTAAAAATTTGTTTTCTCATACTAATTCCTATAAAATATTTGTTTCCCTAATATATTTTTTCATATTATTTGAAGCCCCTCTGGATAGGGATTCATCATCAACATCAAAAGATCAATTGATAGTGATCTAGAGTAAGATCTACCTACTTTTTCTTGTCATTTATCTCTATACGATCTCAATTATTAACATTTCTTATATTCATGTTATAGTTTTTTCTATCAATCATTATAATGAAGTCTTATTAGTCATTCTTTGACATAGATATTTCCTAGAATCCTGGGAGGGATGTAGTTTATTATAAGCGTGGTGATTAGATATCAAAAGCATTGATCCATTCTTGTGTGAAAAACATTAGTTATTTTAATATATGTGATTGTATTTTCATTCTATTTATTTAAATTAAATCATAAAGTTAAAATGTTTTAGAACTTTTATGATTATGGAATTAAACTAATAGTGTTTTAACTATATTAATAATGAAATTGGATAGAGATTACGTGTAAATGTTTTATACCGTGATAATGGGGTTCCTATTGATTTTCATGAGAGTGTGATATCTATGTTATGCTTTTTATCATGTTTTTATTATTTGTTTATTATTTTGGTTGTATAATGAATGTAGAGATGGAATTAATTGATTATTTAGTTTTATTATCAAAGAAGTTGTATGTTTATAATCAGGTGTTCCTTGTAATTTGATGGTAATAAAATTAATGAACATATGGGTATTTAATTGAATAGGTTATTTCATGTGATATTGAAAACGATTAATTACACGAATATATAGTTCTTTTAAATGATTAAAGGAGTATGAATTCATGTTAATTCAGAGTTTTCCATCTTACAATTTGATAAAAGAGGCTTTATGCTAATAGAATGATTATATAATTGAGATATCTTGAGATAGTTTATGTCTTAGGTTTCCCGTAGTTGGAAGTTATGAATAATGATTTTATTAATTTAAGATGGATTAGAAATTGGTTTTTTGATAAATATAATTTCTTATGGTTGATACATTCCATTAATTTATGAAATTTGGATATCTATGTTTAGGGTCTTGAAGGAATGTTTTCATAAAAAGGATGGATTCCTTTTTCATGGATTAGATTTCCATATTGATTATGGTTGTTTTTATTTCCTTTTGTTTGATCTAGATGTGAGCCTTTCTATGTGTTGTGATATGAGTTTGTGATGGATGAGCCTAGGGTGAAAATTGAGATATGAGTGGGGAGGCCCGAGGTTCCGGTGGATGTTGACCCCTATGGACACTAGGAGGGTGTCTTCACCAACATAATAGTGAGGGGATGGATGGATAACTACCCCCTTTGACCCCAATGTATTCTTTCGGTAGTATTATATGCAGATATTAACAGTTGTTAGTTTTGATATATATTTTTTGTAGATGGATGTAATTTCGTTTTGATGGTTCACAGACAAGTGTCTCCAGATATAGTATCCAATTGTTTATTATATGCGTCACGGGTATAGGTTGTAATGGATTGAGATACCATACTCAATTTATGGGATGTATTGGCTTGAGGAACAATATATTATGTATGATACACGTTATACGGGATATGGTATCTCCTAAAACCAACTTAGTTACAATATATGTATATTCAGATGGGATGATGGAATTATGTGATGTGATAAGTGTATATCGTGCTTCATAGCGTAGGTGTATTTGGGATGGTGTGTATTGGAGAGGGATGGCTAAAGATGTGATACAATGGGGTATAACTGAAAACCATTGGGTAAGTAATATGTGGGTAACCGTGATATTTTATTACTATAATATTTTATCTCTTGTATGTGATACTTTGTGAGAGATAGACATGGTGAGGTTTTCGGACATAGTGTACCTTTTAAGGTGGGGAGTTAGTTTCACTATTTTTCATTTTGATTTAGCATGTTTTGTTTATATTTTTCAGGAGAGGCTCTAGAGAGGATATTATAGAGTATAAAGTTATATTCACCCCACATATATATAAAAATTATTCAAATAAGTTGGAGAAAGATGGATATCATGATGAATATTACTAGCTCAGGTTTTCATAAGTGTTGTTTGGGATTCATGGTCACAGCTGAGCTTAAATTTTGGTACTTATAGTTTTTAATTCAGTTTTTTTAGTAATATATGAAATTAAATGTTTGAAAAAGAGATTTAATTTACTATTATGATCAGGTGTTGGTTAGTGTATCTGTCTTATCTCTCTATTTTACATGTTTCTCATAGAGTTTAATTCCTATAATTTATATATATGATATACCTTCAGTGCTAGTCTCCATCGTTGGGCCTACTGGAGGCAGGACATGATTGGTCCATGTCTTCCCTCTGTCATCAACGTTCTAGGAGGGGTACTCGTTAGGGGGATGGGGTTCCTGATAGAGTGGTATCTTATATTTGGTATGAGGGATATGATGGAGTTTGGAATTATAAACAGGTTTCATTTCTTAGTTGGGTAGGGAAATAGTTTCAGCTAAAGTATAATAATCTATGTAAACATGAGAGACTAGATGAAACATGGATATTTAGGTGCCACACTAATTTGATGCATAGACCATTAAATTTATGAGCCTACTAAATGAAGATACACTGGTTGAAAAGTAGAGAGCCCGAAATGGATAATGCATTTTTCTTCTTTACAGCTGTGTTTGAAATGGGTAGACCTTGGGATAGTTTAAGGTCATAAAAAAGATAAAAATAATAATTACATTATGGTTAGTATCCCATATTCTTGTTTTGGGATTCACTATACTTTTTCCTTCTTGTAGTCATGGCTTCGGGTCAATGTCCATGTTCGGTTCTCACCAAATATGATTAGCAGGATATGTCAGTAGATCAATGTAGGGTAGAGGCCAAGGATGATTACCATTGGATGATGGCACTATGATAATTTTAGCACCATGTTCTAAAGAATTTTGAGGGTTTAGTATCAGACATAGTCACAAAGGATTGGTTGGAGGAGGTTAGAATGGATTTCATTGTGATCTTTTCTCATATGGATCATTGGGTTTCGTTGACTATGATAATGTTTCATGGAGAATAGAAGAAGTGTTGAATTTTTCCCTAGAGATCGCAAGGAGTCGATGGTATCATGGGTAAAATAAAAATAGTAGTTTCAATAAAAGTTTCTTTCTTTGAATGTGAATGAGGCTAGTCCTTAAGAACTTTTTAACCATAAACTGGGTAGTTCTAGTGTGTGCGGGTTTGGGATCCATTTCAAAACCCTTGTAAAATATACTTAGTACTATTTTATTGATGAGGTGGACATGGCGAGACATTTTGAAGACTCTTTTCATCTAGAGATCCTTCATCAGGTCACCTAGTGTGTGTTTTCTATATATATAGAGGTACTGGAAAGAGTATATGTTGTTGATATGATGTTGTCCAACACTAAATTATCATGAGAGGTGAGTATTTGGAGTTCCTCAGGAATTATAGATGTGTTCTTAGATTCCTAGTTTCCTTGACAGAAGAGTTTTTAGTAATCTTAGTGTAGGTCCCACCACACACCATCTCGTTTTCTCAGGGTTGGTGGATCATAGTGTTGCTCCAATTGATCTTATACGTGTTTTTTTCTATGGATTTTGGGGTTATTATTGGAAATAGTTCCAAACCATTATTAGTAGTAAACGTGAACCCAGTGTCCCACTTCAAGTTCATCAATTGTGGCAGTTTCATCTAAGGTGATAGTTGTAGAGTGATCTATCTTGGGATCAGCACAGAAGATATAGGGTAGGTAATCGGTAGCCCTGAGAAGCACCTCTCCGTCAGAGGATATATTACATCCATGGTTGTTGTCACCATCAGGTCAAAGAGTCCATGAAGATGGTTTTGGTCAACATTATGCCCTTTCATTTCCAGTTTCGGGTGAGCTAGATATTATTTGAGGTACTATTTACTTTTTTACAATATGGGTGCATTCTTTGTTTGAATAATTAGATAAAATACACATTATATAACCTACCCTTGTCTATTATTTAGTAATTGGGGTAGAGAGACTTCCAATTTCAATGGAATTGACTAGCTAGTTAGAGGTCCACATGAACAATATGAAGTGTGTATATAATTTGATCCAGTGCTAAGTTAGCACTGATCTTAAATATACTTCTTATGTTTATATATATAGCCATATGAAATCAACTTAAACAAGGGTTGAATGGTGGATTTAACGAGGTTTTGCGACATGGTCTAGGGAAATTATGACATTGTATTTATATTTTTCAACAGGTTTTGACTTGGTATTAAGTGATGTATTATGGTATTCTCAAAATGTTCCTGTCTATAAAGACCCAAATCCCATTTAAACTCAGTTTTCTCTCAAAAATTTCCATCGAACCCTAGACACTTTAATGTAGTATTTTGATGTCCTTGAATCCCCTCTCAATAGGGATGGATCCCCAGCTTATAGTGATCAATCTATGGTGAGTGAAGGTATAATCCACCACATTTCTCAAGTAGATTCTCTCTATATAATCTCATTTCCTTATATTTTCTATTTATATGGTATTATGTGTTATCTCCATCATTATAATGGAGACCTATTAGTTTTTTGTTGCAACAGTTGCGGTGAAACATATTTGGGGGGATGTAATTTCCTACAGGTTAGGTGATCCATGATCTATAATGTTGATTTGATCTGGTGTGAAGAATATTGATTATTTTGTGGTATGTTAATTTTTTCTTGCCATGTTTATTCAAATTCTATCATAATGTTATTATGTTTTTTCCCTTGGGCCGGAAGTGAATTAATCACATAAATATTGAACCTAATTAATATGAAAGTTTCATAATGATATCATGTCAATGATTTTTACCAAGATACGAGATTCCTTCTTGATTTGATAAATACTGTGTTATCAATGCTATGATTTTTGAATGATGTTATGTTTATTTTAGTGTGTTGAAATTGGTGAAATTGGATAAAGAATTTATACATGGAAGTAATTGTTTAATTGGATGAAAAATTAATGAAAATAAACATTTATAATCCAATATTCATTATAATTTGATTGATAAAAAAATGATTCAACTATGAATGTAAAATTAAATATTTTATTCAAAGAAATAATTGATTTTATTATGACGATGTAGCTATAGTGATTTTAAATGATTAATATAGTACAAGTCATTTTAATTAGGATTTTTACTTATCATATTTTGATGGAACTTTATTTATGATAAGAACATGTTTACATAATTGAGATAGATTAAGGTAGTTAATACCTTAGGCTTCCCATAGTTGGAAAATATAAATAATGAATCTATTAATTCAAAATGTCTTAAAAATTGGTTGTTTGATAAAGATAATTCATTGGGTTTAAGAGTTCTGATTGGGCTATAATGGTCGGATTCCTTGTGTTTAGGGTCATGAAGGGCCATTTACATGTAAATAAGGAATAAAACATTTTAGGGAAAATATTTCCCTAATTTCTATAATTTTTGTTTTATTTCTTTTGTGTTCTCTATATGTGAGTATCTCTATGTGTTGTGATATGAGCATAGGATGGATGATGAGATATGGGTGGGGATGCTCGCGGTTGTGGAAAAAATTGATGTATGTGATAGAGAGATGTATAGTGAAATGGATGAGTTTTTTGGGTTTGTCACTAGGTATGATGGAACATGTTGAAGTTTTTCATACCCATTTTACTTATGTGATATGCTTGTTGTTATAGAAAATTTTAAATGGTTGAGGTTTAGTTTTCTTGTTTTATCTGCATTCATTTCCCCATTATCTGAGGTAGATTGATGTTCTCCATTATATCTCATTGATGATATCTTAGGATGCTTTCTTAGAGTTCCTGGAATCATGTAATGTTTAATAAAGTTAAATAAATGACATAACCCATGTGGTTGCTGTTGATGTATTGCGTATGATATGATATTGAGAAATCATTGATTTTGTATGGATTAACTGTAGTGGGAATGGAATTGTATTGATGGTTAAAGTAATGTAATTTTAATAATTTTAATTAACGTGGAATGAATTAATGATTGAGCTATTAAATGAAAATAGTATTTAATTCAATGTATCTCCTTAAATATTTGTGTGTGTAATGTATTTCTAGTCCCTAGATGTGTCATCCAGGTTTCTAAGTGATGATAGTAGGAGTTGAGCCTAGGACAAGGTTATTAACATAGTGTGGTTGTGATCTATATTATATTCTGAATGTTTTTTGATTTCATATGATACCCCACCCATGTCTGTTAGGTTTACTAACACCCAGTAGTCTCTGGTTTCATGTTATCCCTAACCTACCTACGGAAGGATGGATGGACGACTACCCCCTCTTGCCCTTCTCTCTTCTCTTAGTAGTATTAAGTGTCAATATTCATAATACTTATTTTAATATATTTTTATAGATGTATGTAATGAGTGGTGGTTATTTCACACACATGTATCTCAAGATATTGTATCCAATTAGTTTTTATATGTATAATGAGTATATTTTGTTGTTATTTGAGGTACCTTACTTGATGTATGTGATTTCATGGCTTGAGGTATAATACTTGATGTATGATATAATTCTTATAGGTTGTATTGGATCAAAAAAACTACTAGGTTACTATATATATAAATTTTCATGGGATGATGTGATGATTGAGGTGCATATTGTGATAGTTATCTCCGGTGTCATTGAGCTATCCTATTTTGGAGAGAGATGAATCAGGACGTTCATCATTGGGGCAGGGAAGCAAACCAATGGTGGAATCGATAGTGGGGTACCCTTGATATTTTGTTACAATAATATATGATCTCTTGTATACGATAATTTATGAGTGATAACCATGGTGATGTTGAGAACATATTATAACTATTTAGGTGATGAGTTATTTTCACATTAATTAATTGTGTTTTAGCATGAATTCATTATCTTTAACAACAGAGAATCCAAAACATATCTACTTGAGAATACTATTATACTAACCAAATGTATATATAAACTATATTCAGGTCAGTAGTATTAGGTTTAATATTGGGCTGGATATTTCTAGGTCACAATTTTAGAGGATTTGTTTGGGCATTATAGTCAGTGACGAGTTTACCTTTTTGGTACTTGTATTTTCCCTTTCAATTTTATAGCACTCCAGATCATTACATGTAGACACTTGGGGTTTCTTTTGCCCTTATCATTAGGTTTTTATTGGTTTATCTATCTTATATATCTCTTCTACAAGTTTCTCATAGAGGGTAATTCCCCCATTTATATTTATGATATACATTAGGTGCTAGTCACTGACTCAGATCTACCTAGAAGTGGTATTATAGTGGTCACCATCTCCCCTCTCTCATTATCAACCCATGATGGGTACTTTTGGGGGAAGGGGTCATGACAATGAATGTTTTTAAAAAATATTTACTATAAAAAATAAATTTTTATAAAATCAAACTAAATATTTTAAAATTAAATATTGATAAATAATATTCAATCTTAATATTTTAGAAAATTTAGCTAATGATTTAATGAAAACTATTTTTTATCTATTTATTTTAGTAAAATTAAAACATTATGGAATTGGGTTTTTAAATTCCTTTAATTTTAATTAAAATATTTTGAATAATAATAATCATTTTAATTTCAATATAATTAATAACAATTAGAATTTTATCCTAATCATAAATCTTATTCTTAAAATACAATTTTTTTAAAACTAGGTTTTCTGATTTATATGTGCTAATCATAAATTTATTTTCAAATACTCATTTTAAATTAATTTTATTAAAAATTTACATATTTGAAATAAATATGTTAAAATTATTAAACAATTTAAATTTAAATTTTCAGCATTTAAATTATTTTCCAAGGTTGAAAGTGAATTTACTATAGTAAGGTTAAATTAGGATAAAAGTGGATTAAAATAGTGAATGTGGTTGAAACATGTGAAAAAATATGTAATATTGGATGTCTGATGGAGTATCAACCTTATCTATTTTCCCATAACTATTAATTTTCCATTTTTTCCTTTAGCTAATAATTGAGTGATATTATTGAAAAATAATTTATTTTAAAAAAATGACATTTTCTTTACTTATAAAAGGATACCTCCACTTCCTTGTTTATCTACTCATTAAAAATACTTATTTGAACAAGAACCCTACACTAGTTTCCCTTAAACACCCTCCTCATGCCATTAAATCCATTGTCTCACCAAAAGACAAGCTAAGGTGTCTTAATCAGTTACCAAAGGGATAACTTCCAAGGGAGAGGTAATACTCTAAACTTGACTTAACTATATCATTTCTTCTTCAAAACCCCTAAAATCATATATATACATGAATGTATTATTACACCATCATTGTTACTATGCTGATGTTTCATTATACTAATTTAATATTTATTGTATACTTTCCTCTAAAATAATTAATTAAGGGGAAAACGTCATGATGTGTTTGTGTGTGGACTATTGACTCCATGAACAACATGTTTAATTTTCCATCCCTATTTTAAATAGCATGTTTAAAAATATTATTTGATTAACTAATAATATATTTTTTAAACCATTAACATTATAAGAGGGTAATATTGTCCATTCTAATTGTTTGATTATCAAGAAACAGTCGTAGAACCTTGAACCACCTTAAATAGACTTATCAAGGTACCTTTCTTAAATTGGATCTATTTTTGGATAACCTTTGAAATTATATATTTATTGTCCTAATGGAATAATAAATAACCCAATCCTCCACAATTATTGATATCATGATTTTATTTATGACAACATTGATGACAGTCTTCAAAACAAATGTGTTACAATTAAATTAACCGAATAACATCGAATAACATAGATAAAAGAAAACAATAAAAAAAATTTGTACCAAAAGGTAGTAGATAGAACATATGAAATTAAATATTGATGAATAAATTTTTTTTCATATATATATATATATAATGAAATTAATTTAATTATTCATTAATTTAAGTTGAAGTGTATAACACTTTCGAATATGTGTTAAGGGTTTTGTCTCAAAACACGTTTTGTTGAGACACAAGTTCTTTTATGCACCTAAATTATTTTGAATGGTGTGTATACTTCAAGTTTTATATTTAATATCATGTATTATTTTTATTCATTATATTTTAACTTCAAACTCAATATCTCTCTTTCTATTAATAGTCTTCTCATAGAATCTTTATTAAGTCATAAGGGTTTCATCTCAATCACCATTCATTAAAGAATGGTTTGATATTATGCACCAATCATCATTTTTAGGGTGTATCTACTTCCCAAATGCCTTATAATATCATAAATTATTTTTTTCTTGTAAATATCACTTCTATTCATGCTCTTATTAATATGGTCTAAAATTTATATCTTCTCTAAAATAATTTGGTATTTCTTACCTCAATCTGATTTCTTGAGTTATAATTTTATTTCTTGTATTTCTATATTCATATAATTTGGTATATATTCTATCTATCTTGGGAGATTCCATTTTATTCATATATTCTTTGATAATGAGTTATAATCCCTTCTAAAAAATGAAACTACGTTCTAAATAACTCTTTTTATATTTAAGTTATAGTATCCCATATTTTCCTATAATTTCTATTCTCGCAAATGTTCTATATTACATCACCATCCAAAAAGCCGCTAAACTTATTTCCTGAGTCAGTTCGACACATGACCTCAAGCATGCCTCCCTATATGCTTGAGGTTTTTAACTAGCATTTAGGGCCAAATGGATCATTTAGGTAAACTATATATTATTTACCATAGTTTTCCACTACAGATAACAAATGTAACAAAAGTAATAATAATAAATAAACCCTAAAATAGTCATTTCCAACCATTTCCTAAAACTGGGTACAACACAGAACTAGAAAAAAAAAAATATCATGACGTGCTAGTAGTTCTAAAAGTGAAAGAAACCCAAAATAAAAACTAAAGGCATAAACACAAAAATGAGTCATGAATCCAAGTCTGGATCCTCATCCATTCACTTACCAAGACCAAATCAACTCCCTAGATTATGTTTTTTCCCTTATCATGATATACATCCATGAAATATTCTTGGGCACCAAAAAGTGTCCTGAGTAGGGTGTGACTACAACTAAGTAGTTCGCCACCAATGATTTCAATGAAATATTCAGTCTAAACAAATTGTTCATGAAAGTACTAAATAAATGACAATATAAACAAGGACAACTCATGTACAATTAGTTAACAATGTTCACATTAACGATTTCCTTCATTGAATCCAATTTCATAACTCAAAAAATTTTCATCTTTTAATTCACATTCATAACATATTCTATCGGTTAGGCATTTACCTCATTTACTCAATGAAATAAGATTATTAATTACCAAGAATAAGAGAATAAGTCATGTTACCGATCTAACAAGGGATAAACAATTCATAAACAAATACATTACACTTACCTTGGGACCTCGGTCCAGGTAGTATCATCCAATGAAACTATTAGGGGCCAAGAGCATTAGTCTGACTCCTTAACCCATGAATTATAGGGTGGTTTTAGAGCTTTAGTCCAACCTAACTTATGGGAGGAGCCCCACTCCTTTATCCCACACCATCTAACCATGTTCACATTCTTATTTTTTTATTCACCACATAAACAATATAACAATTTATACATAAACATTACAGATAACACTCACATTTCATAAATCATTCAAAACATAAATCAGGTTTACACCTAATCCCATTAGATATTTACCAGGTACATGGAATAGCTCATTAATCTCATTTCCATTTGTATAAATTAGCACATTTGACATAAACAACAATTCCTACTCACTATCCAATTTAACATATATATAAATTACCATACGTTAACCCATTAACACATTCAACATTTCACATTAATTAATCCATTTATGTTATTCCATTACAAATTCATAATCCATTTTAAACACTTACATTAATCCAACTCATCCATTTCCATACCATTCCAAAACATCTGTTATTTTATTATCAAATTCTTGACACAACCTATAATATTCTCTATTTAACTCCACTCGAAAATAAAAATGTTTATTATAGGATCCAATTTACAAAAAGTCCGTTATAATCTTAAATTTACCATATTCCAAAACCGAGAATGTTGGAACACCCCATTTGTGTCCATATATCCATTTAATCGGCCTCAACTCATCTAACAAGGATCAAGAGGGGTTAAATTCATTATTTATCCATCAACATTACAAAATCATACCCAACACAACAATTACACAAAAAGAGGGAAGAAATATCACAAATATAAATGAAAAAATCTACAAAAAATTATGGGATATATCTTATAATGAACCTACCTCAAATTTGAAGATGACCACATGCTTAACCTTTTCCTTTGATCCAGATTCATGTTCCCTTGGAATCTCCAACATAAGATCCACTATGAAAATATGATTTTAAGGATTAGGAATAAGAATATTAACACCACAATCCCTAATCAATAATATAGAATTCAACGATGTGTTAGATGTACCTAGTTCTTCGATCCACAAAAAACGGTGCTCTAAATGGCCTATAATCAATAGAGAATGGTCCTTGGGAAGCTTCGGTAAAAATGGTTCATCGCTTGGGCAGATAGGGGGAATAGGGGAAGAAATTTGGTGAGAAACATAAAATCCAATGAGGGGTAAAAGTAATTTTTCCCTTTTTAATGGGGACAATGGTTTGGTCACACAGTTTGTCAATGCATGGGAAAAGTATGCACCAACCTCAATCTAGGAGGAGCTGAGTCACATTGTTTCTTTGGGAGAGCCACATGGTTTGAAAAACTGTACAGCAACTATGGAATGCATATGTCCATGATTTCACAATTTATCTCTACCCCTCACACAATTTTTCATTATCTTTCACTCCTCCTCCTATATAGAATTTATTGGTAACATGTTTTAAACTAACCATGAACCAACCACGAAACATGCATCGAAAGGCCCAATTTCCACTTATTTTATGTCTCCAACCTCCAGAACGCCCCTAATCTTTTTCATACACCCAATAAACATTTTATTGAACAAAAATAATATATTTAATTAAAAATTTATACAATTACATACATACATGAATTCTCAGATCTTATAACCTTCCCACTTTATAATTGCTCATCCTCGAGCAACACTTCCAAGCACCATTGAGCTTCCGAAGAAAAGAGTTTGGAGCTCTTGGCTCACACATTTGACTCCCTCTCCCAAATTTCTTCAGGGACATTCCCATGTGTCCACATAACTCAAAGCAAAGGGTAGTTATTTCCCTGACAAGAATTTATCACTATAATCCATGATACAATCAAGATACTTCTTATAGGATATATTAGCATCAATATCAACATCTTTAACATAAATCACATGGGATTGGTCAGGGTGATACAGTCTAATCTATGACACATTAAAGACATTACGAATAACAGTAATCCACTGAGGATAAACCAATTTGTATGCCACCTGTCTAATTCTTCCCACAATATCAAAGGGTCTTACATACCTTGATGTCAACATATCCTACTTTTGTGTCTGATGGTGTTCCAACCTAGGTAACACTCAAAGAAACACATGATCACCCACCTAAAACTCAAGAGGACTATGATGGAGATCTTCATATGACTTCTGTCTGCTTTGATTCATTTCCTTATGTTTATGAATCAAATGAATCTGGTCCGACATATCCTACACGAGACTTGGTACAAACAACTTTATTTAATATCCTCTAACCAACATAATATATATCTTCATGGTCTACCCTAGATTGCCGCATACGGTTCGATCTTAATCATATCCAGGGAAGTATTGTTGTAGGAAAACTCAACAAGTTCTAAATAAATTTCCCACAACCCACCAAATCCAGGACACACGCCCTAAACAAGTAGTCTAATACCCTAAGAGTATTCTCTAACTACCATTCTGTCTGTGGGGGGAATGTCATACTCAAAAAAACCAGGGTACCAAGAACCTTCTCTATTTCTTATCAGAAGCATGATGTAAAATGTATATCTCAATCAGAAACTATAGTTCATAGCCATCTGTGAAACTATAAAATCTCTTTAACATACAACTCTTTTAACTAATCCATGTAAAATTTCTCTCGAATCAGTATGAAATGGGCCACCTTATCCAATTGATCCACAACTACCCAGATCACATCATTATTCTTAGGCTTCTAAGGGTGAACCAACATAAAATCCATTGTCAAAGCATCCCATTTCCATTCCAAAATGGGTAATGGATATAAGAAAACCCTCGGTCGCTTATGCTCAGACTTCACCTACTAGAATGTAAGGCATAACAACCTAAAACCCACAACCTCTTTCTTCAACCCTGGCCCCCAATTCATCCTACAAAGATCACGATACATTTTGGGAAACCTAGGATGTACATCCAAATTTATTGCATGAATATCAAGAATCAACAATTCATGCATACATGTTGGAAGAAAATCATAGCCACAATCATAATCAATCCAATCCTCAACAATTTACCATCCAAAATATGACTCCTCACCATTAAGACATTCCTTCAAAACCATGCATTTTATATCCTCACGGTACTTCTCCTTGATCTGGCTCATAAAAAAATAATCAACTTCCATGAAGGAAAGGCTAATCTATCCAAGGTCATCTGATACTATCATATGCATCTCATTAGACATCATCATCATTCTCCACTCGGAACTAGAATCCTAAACTGCATAATTTTGAGCCTTTCGAATCGAAGAATCTGCTACACAATTTCTCATTCCCAGTGTGTAAACTAGATCAAAATCATAAAATTTCATGTAATAATCCCATATTCATTGTCTATGTTTAAAATCATGCTAATAGGAGATGCAATTAAGGCTCTTTATATTGGTATACATTGTAAAACATTCCCCCAACTAGTTGTGATCCCAACACTTTAAGGCATACACCGCTAAAGCTAACTCAAGAACATGTGTAGGGTTGATTCATTCATGAGACCTCAAATATCGTGAAAAATATGCTACAACCGGATGTTAAAGCATCAACACTAACCCATACCCAATTCCATAGGAATAAAATAACAAGGTATACCCCTTTCCTAGCATGGGTAAAATCAAAATCAGCACGTTGTTGAATCACCTCTTCAACACATGGAGAGCATTCTCACATGCCACAGACAATTCAAGCATAATATTTTTCGTGGGAAATATTGAAAGATGTGTAAACAAATGAGAGAAATATTTGATGATCATTTGGTTAAAGTCATCCATTCCCAGAAAACATTGGACATCAAAAACTTTCTTGGGATACTACAAGATACAACAACTAAAACATTCTCCAGGTTTATTGACACACCGTCCCTAGAGATGATGTGACCCAATAAATACACAATATTGATTTAGAAATGACATTTGGATAGCTTTGTATATATATCATTATCACTAAGTGTAATAAAAAGGATATCAATAATCATGAGTCTTAGAGTACACCATGATTTAATAAACATATAAAACAATGAACTGACCTAGATATCGGAGAAAGATTCAGTTCATTTGGTCCATGAACATTATTGATGAATTGGACAATCTAAAGGGCATAACACCAAAATCATACAACCCAAAACTACACATGAAGGAATTTTGTGGTACATTCTATGGCCTTACCCTCAGCTGGTGATACCCCAATCTATGATAAATTTTAGAAAACACTAAATCAAATCGTATCTGGTCAAAGAGATAATCAATTATCCAAAGAGGTTATCAATTCTTAACACTCATCTGACTAATTTCCCATAATAAATGCATAACCACTATGATCCATCAGATTTCTTGGAAAAATCATTGTATATCCCCAAAGTGACATATTTTAATGAATAAGTCCTTTATTTTCCAATTCCTCTAACTGTCGGTGGAATTATATATAGTGGAATGCAATCTTTTTATTCTCCCATTAGAAATTCTATCATGAACTCAATATCACTCAAGGGAGGAATCCAAAATAATTCCATAGTAAACACATCCTAAAAATCATCCATAATAGGCGGAAAGAAAATAAGCTCTACTCCCCCATCATTAAAAATGAGGCAAGCCACTCGGGCTATGATTTCACTTAACTGCTAGAATATAGGCCTTGTGCTGCCTACCTGAACATCTCGTTCACCACGATGGACATACGTGTCCCCCTCAAAAGAAATTATAGTCACCCTATTAAGGTAATAGTCAATATGGTCATATTATAAGACCAATAATATCCATAACAAAAATTAGATCAAAACTAAACATCTCAAGAACAAACAAGTCCCATGGAAAATGGTACCCACCAACCTGAAGAGAAAACACCTTACATTGCTAGATATTTTCACTCACACCACTAAATGTGTATCAATAGGCATAACCCCACACATACATTCAACTGATATTCCCAACACAAAAACAATGTGGAATCCACAATAACCATTCGTGAACCAGCTGATGGTCCTGCCTCTCCACCTCCAACTGTAGATTGTGTTTGATGTATCTAACTTTTCTCTTTACTCGGGGATCCGACCTAAAAATTTGGTTATACACTACCCAAATTACATGGAATATCTTTTCTTTGAGTACCTCATGTACCAAATCTGACCATATGACCAATAGATCTCCAACTACCTGCCTGATATGGGGAACTATCCCCCTTCCTATAATCTTCACTAGCCTTGGGACTCCCGCATTACCCAATTGATGAGGGTTCCTGTAGAGCCTCGGCAAATTCTTCATTTTTCCACATGATCAGAACACAACTAGTAGTGGGGTACACTAAATACACACGGGCTCTAACCTACCACATTGGTAATAAAAAACTCGGTCACTACTCTTAGGGGATGGTTCTCTATTATAAATACCATATCCACTAATGACATTGTGTAAATTCATGAAACAGTGCTTCCTTCATTGGTAATTCATTCTATTGGGTCACCCAACTGGAGCTATGTGTCAACCACTAAAATCATCCTTGATATTTACTTCTTAAATGAGGGTGTAACGCCCCGACCCCAGTTACCCAGTGTCGGTGCATTATTACATAACATTGGCATGATCATAAGAACGATCAAATCTCAAAAGATCGATTGGTTTAGTATCCTTGGAAATAGTAGATATATTCATAATGTTTTACATTACATAATAAAGTGAAAAACTACTACAAAAACATATTTTCTCAATATTCCACACTCATATCCCCACATACTATCCATGTAGGTCATTTATAAATTACTTCTTCACATCGTGGAAAAAATAAAACATAGAAAAGGGGTGATCTCAAATGCCTAGTAAGAATAACAATATAGCGGAAACTTTCATAAATAAGAATAAACATTTAAGGAAATGTATAACATAAAAAAAAGCCTTTTAAACATGAACTTCAACATAGTATGGAAAAAATGAAATGAAATAATGCCATTTACATATTCACATGGATATTCTACTAATCGAATAATAACATGCAATATCATAACCACATAGCCAAGGCCTCGTGCCAAGACTACAAATAAGATTTTTTCAAGGCCTTGTGCCAAGACACTAGTTGGTCTCATGAGACCTACTGATGCATCGAGGAGCTATAGCGGGCTCCACCCGTCACATATTAAGTCCAATGCATTCCCATATGAAAAGTTTTAAACATAACATAAATATTCGTATTAAAACTAGCCTATGAAATGTCAATACTTTCACCATAAAATATCAATGGTATAAAAATAGCACATCCATAGTCAAACATATCACAAAACAATCAATACAATATAGAAGTTTTGTATCATAACAAATCAACTTCAAATAAGTGTAAAATCCATCAAAGGATGTTGACATAGATGAAATCAGAACTCTTTTTAGAGAAATATCTCTTTCTATTTTGAAATCATTTAAGAGTCATATAATTATAAAATAAAACATTTTCTTTGAAAATATTCTTATAATCTTGTAAGGACAGCTTCAACGATTTTATAATGGTGGAAAATAACCGCATCCACCGTATAAGTTAAAAAAACATTCTTACCTTAATTCTGTCAAAAAGGTTAAAAAGCACCTTCTTTGGAAAACGACAGAACGATTCCTTTATAAAAATCTTATAAAAAGTCAAACAAGGGTATAAATGACTTTATCCCATATTCTATTAAATAGTAAAAATGTTATGAAATACATTTGTATGAAACATGGATGTGGATGATAATGAGATCCCAGTAGATTATTACGTATAAACAACCTCGTATAATGAAGAGATTGTGAAATAACCCTTACCTTGTACTTTTCCTTGGTTTAGGGTAGGTTAACCTCCTGTATATTGGTGAAATAATTGTTATTAAATTATTCAAGAATCATATATATTAATATGATATCATATATGATCTTTTTACATTGCTTTGTTAATAATATCTTAGTATTATCGTCATTTCGGGTGTTAACTTACTCGTTTTCTTTTATATGTTTTATTATGTAAGCCATGTTTTTCATGGATAGGTTGTATCTTATTCATATCCAGAATGATATAAAGTCCTTAAACATTATTTTTAAATCATAAAATGATAATTATACTTGAATGGATATGATGGGGAATGAATCTCATCACGTTCGTGGAGACGGTAGTCCGTATGTACGCACGAGCGACAATATCATTCTTTTGATATTAAAATAATATATAATTGGATATTATATCATATATACATAATCATTATCATGTTATATTAATTATTTAAATGAGTTACACATCATTATTATACTCATCCAAATAATAATATATTGAATAACAATTACACCACGACGTGGAGACGGTAAGCCGTACGTACGCACGTATGGTGACATGTTATTCAAAGGGTGGATAGAATACAGAATTTGGTTTTACCATATTTATAATAACATCACAATATATATAAGATACTAGAGTTATTATTTTAGAACGGTAATAACAAAGAATGAGTAAGTGGAAGAAGAAATGAATTTGAAAAAGGGTGGTGAAAACATTACCTCTTCTTGGGGTTCTTCCTTTTGATTTGATCAAAAAGGCTCCATAGGTTGGCTTTATGATCAAACTAAGGCCTCTGGGTTGTAGTGAGGGAATTTGATAGAGTATTTGGGCAGAGTTTTACCTATCCAAAAGGCTTTGAAGGTATGAATAAATGAGAAGGAGGAGTGACCTTTTATAAGAGGGGTGAGGGGCACCTTTGGAAAAGCTAGAAATATTAATTTATAATAAATTCATATTAGGTTTCTAATGGATACAAAGTTGATTATTAATAGGTTAAGGTGGGGTTAGGTCGAAAACCAGTCAACCAATAGAATTTATACAGGTTTGGGTTACTATATTAACCTTATCCTATAGTTTTAACTCTTAGTTAATTAGTTTGACATTTACCATGTAACTTTGTATGTTTATATTATATAGTTAATAAACTTACTATATACATCCAATAGACCCCCATGTGGTTCATTAATGATAAACCTATCATGATATAAGTCTCTTTTCAGAACTTTAGATTTTTAAGAATTTAATATCAATTAATAATATAATATTTGTTTTAAAAACTCTTTTGTGTCAATTTTGACACTATTCAATAGTTGATTTTTGAGAAACTCATAACAGAATGATTACTTAGAAAAAATTCAATTAAATCAATCATAATATGTCATATTATCCTAGAAAATTTGTTTAATTCATTAAAAGTCTACAATTATATTAATTTGGGTATTTATAATATCAATTATTTTAATTTTTCACTATTATGGTAATTACTGCATCATCATTGTGTCATAAATAAATTAAATTATTTAATGTATAAAAATTATAAATAAAATATAATTATGTAAGAAATTTTTATATATTTCTAATTAATATTTACAATCGAATTTATCGTATGTATAACCCTATATTAAAAATGTTTTAGTAAATAAACTTTGATTTTAACTCTTTTAACTCTTCTTTGAATTAAATAATAATAAATGTCCTAATCTAATCCAAGTGGACCTAAATAATAATATTTTATTCCTAAAGATGTTTTTGGTTGAGATACACTTGTCCAATAGAATTAGGACATGTGTTAGGGTAATATTAATATCATTTTTACCCTTAATTACCCTATTTACTTTTAACCGTGTTAAATAAAAGTAAAAAGTTACTATTCACGAAAAATTATTTTCATCTCATTGAATGACATATTACTTATTGATATTAACTGTGTCTCTCAGAATTTCGAAATTCCATTCACAGAAGTGGTAAAATTATGTTTTATGAAAAATTCAGTTTTTTTAACCACCACTTAGTAGTTTCTCTATTCATAAAAAACTGAAGTTTTTCAGAACAATGCCAAAATTTCACCCTAAGCTATAATTGATATTCTAAATTCAAAAATGATTTCTATTTTAAAAAATTAATAACATATAAGTTGCATTAATTAATTTTATAGTTAATTCCCGCTTTCACAACAAATAGCGTGTTTTTAAGAAACAATATATATCAAAAGATTGACTATTGTTTAGGTCCAATTTCAAAGTAAAATTAATTCTAATGAACACCATTGGATAAAATGGTAAAAATATATTCTAATAATACTTTGAAACCACACAAATTCATAATTAATCACTATTAATTATTTTTATTAAAAAAGTTGTTTTTAATTAAAATTTAGTAATTTTCACTATTCATCAAAATATTAAAGTTATCCGAAAAGTACCAAAATTTCACCCTAGGATAATTTTGATATTCCGAATCCAAAAATGAAGTCCATTTTGAGAGATAGAGTTTATAAAATTTCATAAAAGTATGTATTACTATTCATAACGCCCAGTTTTATTGGTTGTGGTGCGTTAGAACTCGATGTTGCGTACAACACACGCTATCGCATTATTCAAAGAGAAGCGTACTGTAGAAGCTTGGGGTGTTACATTCTCCCATCCTTCATTAAATTGCGTCCTCGCAATTTGAAATTGTTCTTCATAAATAAAAGGCTGAATATAGAAAATATTTTTGTTGGAAAACCCACATCGGAAATTGGGTTTATAAAATTTAGTCTTAATAAGAGGTAAAAAGAAATGAAAGGGTCACCAGCAAATTATGATCTCTATTCAGAGAACATTGGTGGAAATTAGAGACATATAATTAGAGGGTAAACTTAAATATTTATATTTATTGATTGAGGTCATCAATCACAAACAAGTGTAAAATTGAGGGCCTTAAATTCATCAATCAATGATGATTTAAAATACCATCGGTTCAGCAAAACATATGGTATTAGGATAACACATTTTTTTGTTTTAAGATCCCTTCACTAACGTATTTTAATCAATTTCTTAATTGAATAAGAGAAGAAGATGAAAAATATATGCTTGAAAAGTAGAGTATCAACATTTAACTAAGTTCTACCACAAACTCATCTTTTACATTAAATGATAATAGAACATAAAAATAATATTCTATTTATCCTATTCATATTGGGTTAAAAAATGATTTTATAATTCATCTAGAAGAACCATTAAAAAATGACATTATTCAATCCAGGACATCATGTGGGTCATTGTTAGGTGATACACCCTTGTCTCCCTTCGGTTGTGGGTTCAAGTCTCGCGGCCTTGCCGGACGCGTCGGGTTTCCTCCCAACCTCCGGGTTGTCGTTTTATGGCAATCCAAAATAATCCAAACTAGAACTATCCAAAATACTTCAGCCCAAAATTTATAAGGAAGGTAAAAACAATGAAGATCCTTTTTTTGCTGCGTAATAACATGTGATCACCTTTATCATGTATTTCTTTAAAACACTGCAACATTTTGAATTACCATATAACCTTATTGATTACATTCATGATCCCTTATTCCTTAAAGAATAATAGATATACTTCTTCAATCAAAAAATTTTTGTAAACACCAAAAATGATGGAATATACAAATCATTATTCAGTTTCAAGGTAGTCAAGAATATCCAATATAATTTATCCAAATCAATCATGTATTATTCTAAAATCACTACCTCAGTATCAGAACCATATTATGGTTTATCTTTCTCTCAACCATATATTTTCCCAAAATTTATCCTACAATTGAGTCACTTCTCTTTGTTCCACCCAATCTCAAGTCCTTAATGAAATAGTACTGCAGTACATTCCTTATATAATCCATAATTATTATAACAAGTACATTGTTGATACAACACTCAAATGACATAATCAACATAAGAACTCTAATCATTAATCTTCATCTGTGGTAGTATCATAACTTGATTATTATCCAATAGCATCATTTGTGACCTAGTCTGATGACTGGAAAATAGGTTCGGGTAGTGTCCAAACTCCATGCAAATGAATCATTGTACATTTGAAACCATTTTCTTACCCTTGTAGTCACGTACTTTGTGCCTTTTTTCTCCACACTTATAACAAACTCCCATTCCTTTCAGGCAAGTTTGAGGGTGTTTCTTTCCACAGTTATCACATATGTGGAAAATTCTTCTTTTCCCTCTTCCCTTTATCCATCTTTATCTCTTCCATCCTTTTCTTCTCTTTCTCCCCTTAAAAGCCATAGGACTTTGTAAACACTTTACTTATCTTATCAAAACATGATATTATTTCTTCATATGATGATAATACATGCGTGACTATTTATCTTATAAATTCTGGCTTAAGACCATGAAATATATGATCCTTCTTTCTCTTTGTATCATTTGTATTGCTTGATTTCCCATTCCTTCTACTGGGCGCCATTTTTAAACAATGGCATACACTAGATTAGTTTATGAATAACAATACCTAATCCCCATCTTACATAACATAAATTAAATAGTTTATGGATATAATCCATAATCATAAAAATGTCTCCTTTGAGGAAGTATATACTCATAAACCCTTCATAATGATTTGTAATGAAAATGAGACTTATCCTAAGCATATCCCCTAGGAGTGCCATAACCAAGAGTGCAGCAAGGCCCGTTGTTGTGCACCAGTTCCCGTTCGAGTCTAGCTCAAAGCGGTGTTTTCGGGTTTTGCCCCTAGGTACATCTGTGCCCGAGCTGCCTCTACCTGCTCGTATCCATACAAGAATGTATTACTCAGAAAACTCACAAAATCTCTACAATACCAAAATTCTAAGAAGTTTTTCTATACTAATCCTCAAAGTCAATCTTAAATCTATGTGCTCTAATCATAGTTTATCTAAATCTATCTTCCAAGGTTGTACTAAACTTTCTCTGATACCAACTGTAATGCCCCGACCCTAGTTACCCAGTGTCGGTGCATTATTACATAACATTGGCATGATCATAAGAAAGATCAAATCTTGAAAGACCGATTGGTTTAGTAGCCTTGGAAACACTAGATATATTCATAATGTTTTACATTACATCATAAAGTGAAAAACTACTACAAAAACATATTTTATCCATATTCCACACTCATATCCCCACATACTATCCCTACAGGTCATTCATAAATTACTTCTTCACATCCTGGGAAAAATAAAACATAGAAAATGGGTGAGCTCAAATGCCTAGTAAGGATAACAATATAGCGGAATCTATCATAAATAAGAATAAACATTTAAGGTAATTTATAACTTAAAACAAAAGCCTTTTAAACTTGAACTTCAACATAGTATGGCAAAAATAAAATGAAATAATGCCATTTAATTATTCACATGGATATTCTACTAATTGAATAATCACATGCAATATCAATAACCACTTTAATAATGATGGAATGCATAATGCCAGACTATCATAACCACATAGCCAAGGCCTCGTGCCAAGACTAAACATAAGATTTTGTCAAGGCCTTGTGCCAAGACACTAGTTTGTCTCATGAGACTTACCAATTCATCTAGGAGCTATAGCGGGCTCCACCCGTCACATATTAAGTCCAATGCATTCCCATATGAAAAGGTTTAAACATAACATAAACATTCGTATTAAAACTAGCATAATAAATGTCAATACTTTCACCATAAACTATGAATGGTATAAAAATAGCACATCCATAGTCAAACATATCACAAAACCTTCAATACAATATAGAAGTTTTGTATCATAATAAATCAACTTCAAATAAGCGTAAAACCCATCAAAGGATGTTGACATATATGAAATCATAAATCATTAAGAGAAATATCTCTTTTTATTTTGAAATCATTTAAGAGTCATATATTTATTAAATAAAACATTTTCATTGAAAATATTCTTATATGCTTGTAAGGGCAGCTTCAATGATTTTATAACGGCGAAAAATAAATGCACACGCCGTATAAGTTAAAAAAAACATTCTTACCTTAATTCTGTCGAAAAGGTTAAAAAGCACCTTCTTTGGAAAACAACAAAAATATTCCATTATAAAACTCTCATAAAAAGTCAAAAAAGGGTATAAATGACTTTAACCCATATTCTATTAAATAGAAAAAATGTTTTGAAATACATTTTTAAGAAGCATGGATGTGGATGATAAAGAGATCCCAGTAGATTATTACGTATAAACAACCTCGGATAATGAAGAGATTGTGAAATAACACTTACCTTGTAATTTTCCTTGGTTGAGGGTAGGTTAACCTCCTGTATAATGGTGAAATAATTGTTATTGAATTATACAAGAATCATATATATTAATATGATATCATATATGATCTTTTAACATTGCTTTGTTAATAATACCTTAGTATTATAGTTGTTTCGGGTCTTAACTAACTCTTTTTCTTTTATATGTTTTGTTATGTAAGCCATGTTTTTCATGTATAGGATGTATCTTATTCATATCTAGAATGATATCAAGTCCTTAAAAATTATTTTTAAATCATCAAATGATAATTATACTTGAATTGATACGATGGAGAATGAATCTCATCGCGTTCGTGGAGACGATAGTCCGTACGTACACACGAGCGACAATATCATTCTTTTGATATTAAAATAATATATAATTGGATATTATATCATATATACAGAGTAATTATCATGTTATATTTATTATTTACATGAGTTACACATCATTATTATACCCATCCAAATAATAATATATTTAATAACAATTACACCACGACGTGGAGACGGTAAGACATACGTACGCACGTATGGTGACATGTTATTCAAAGGGTGGATAGAATACTGAATATGGTTTTACCATATTTATAATAACATCACAGTATATATATGATACTGGAGTTATTATTTTAGAATGGTAATTACAAAGAATGAAGAAGTGGAAGAAGAAATGAATTTGAAAAAGGGTGGTGAAAACATTACCTCTTTTTCGGGTTCTTCCTTTTGATTTGATCGAAAGGGATCCTTAGGTTGGCTTTCAGATCAAAATAAGGCCTATAGGTTTTAGTGAGGGAAGTTGGGAGAGTATTTGGGTAGAGTTTGGCCGATCCAAAAGGATTTGGAGGTGTGAAGAAATGGGAAGGATGAGTGCCCTTTTATAAGAGGGGTGAGGGGCACCTTTGGAAAAGCTAGAAATATTAATTTATAATAAATTTATATTCGGTTTCTAATGGCTCCAAAGTTGATTATTAAAAGGTTAAGGTGGGGATAGGTCGAAAAATATTCAACCAATAGAATTTAGACAGGTTTGGGTTACTATATTAACATTATCTTTTAGTTTTAACTCTTAGTTAATTAGTTTTACATTTACCATGTCACTTTGTATTTTTATATTATATTGTTAATAAACTTACTATATACTTCCAAGCGACACCAAAGTGGTTAATTAATGCTACACCTATTGTGAAATAATTCTCTTTTCCGAACCATAGGTTTTTATGAATTTAATATCAATTAATAATATAATATTTGTTTTAAAAACTCTTTTATGTCAATTTTGACACTTTTCAATAGTTGATTTCTTTGAAACTCATAAAAGAATTATTACTTCGAAAAAAGTAAATAAAATCAATACAAATATGTCATAGTATCCTAGATAATTAGTGAAATTCATTAAAAGTCTCCAATTATATTTATTTGTGTATTTATAATATCAATTATTTTAATTTTTCACTATTATGGTAATTACTGCATCATCATTATGTCATAAAAAAATTAAATTATGTAATGTATAAAAATTATAAATAAAATATAATTATGTAAGAAATCTTTTTATCTTTCTAATTAATATTTACAATCTAATTTATCGTATGTATAACTCTATATTAAAAATGTTTTAGTAAATAAACTTTGATTTTAACTCTTTTAACTCTTCTTTGAATTAAATAATTATAAATGTCCTAATCTAATCCAAGTGGACCTAAATGATAATATTTTATTCCTAAGGATGTTTTTGGTTGAGATACACTTGTTCAATATAATTAGGACATGTTTTATGGTAATATTAATATCATTTTTACCCTTAATTACCCTATTTACTTTTAACCGTGTTAAATAAAAGTAAAAAGTTACTATTCACGAAAAATTATTTTCATCTCATTGAACGACATATTACTTATTGATATTAACTGTGCCTCTCAGATTTTCGAAATTCCATTCATAGAAGTGGTAAAATTATGTTTTATGAAAAATTCAGTTTTTTTAACCACCACTTAGTAGTTTCTCTATTCATCAAAAACTGAAGTTTTTCAGAACAATGCCAAAATTTCACCCTAAGCTATAATTGATATTCTGAATTCAAAAATGATTTCTATTTTAAAAAATTCATAACATATAAGTTGAATTAATTAATTTTATAGTTAATTCCCGCTTTCACAACAAATAGCGTGTTTTTAAGAAACAATATATATCAAAAGATTGACTATTGTTTAGGTCCAATTTCAAAGTAAAATTAATTCTAATGAACACCATTGGATAAAATGGTAAAAATATATTCAAATAATACTTTAAAACCACTCAAATTCATAATTAATCACTATTAATTATTTTTATTAAAAAAGTTGTTTTTAATTAAAATTTAGTAATTGTCACTATTCATCAAAATATTAAAGTTATCCGAAAAGTACCAAAATTTCACCCTAGGATAATTTTGATATTCCAAATCCAAAAATAAAGTCCATTTTGAGAGATAGAATTTATAAAATTTCAAAAAAGTAGGTATTACTATTCATAACGCCCAGTTTTATTGGTTGTGGTGTGTTAGAACTCGATGTTGCGTACAACACACGCTATCGCATTATTCAAAGAGAAGCGTACCGTAGAAGATTGGGGTGTTACATTCTCCCCTCCTTCATTAAATTGCGTCCTCGCAATTTGAAATTGTTCTTCATAAATAAAATGCTGAATATAGAAAATATATTTGTAGGAAAACCCACATCGGAAATTGGGTTGATAAAATTTGGTCTTAATAAGAGGTAAAGAGAAATGAAAAGGTCACCACCAAATTATGATCTCTATTCGGAGAACATTGGTGGAAATTAGAGACATATAATTATAGGGTAAACGTAAATATTTATAGGTAGTGATTGAGGTCATCAATCACAAACAAGTGTAAAATTGAGGGCCTTAAATTCATCAATCTATGTTGATTTAAAATACCATCTATTCAGCAAAACATATGGTATTAGGATAACACATTTTTTTGTTTTAATATCCCTTCACTAACGTATTTTAATTAATTTCTTAATTGAATAAGAGAAGAAGATGAAAGATATATGCTTGAAAAGTAGAGTATCAACCTTTAACTAAGTTCTACCACAAACTCATCTTTCACATTAAATGATAATAGAACTTAAAAATAATATTCTATTTTTCCTATTCGTATAGGGTTAAAAAATGATTTTATAATTCATCTAGCAGAACCAATAAAAAACGACATTATTCAATCCAGGACATCATGTGGGTCAGTGTTAGGTGATACACCCTTGTCTCCCTTCGGTTGTGGGTTCAAGTCTCGCGGCCTTGCCGGACGCGTCGGGTTGTCGCCTAACCTCCGGGTTGTCCTTTTATGGCAATCCAAAATAATCCAAACTAGAACTATCCAAAATACTTCCGCCCAAAATTTATAAGGAAGGTAAAAACAATGAAGATCCTTTTTTTGCTGCGTAATAACATGTGATCACCTTTATCATGTATTCCTTTAAAACACTGCAACATTTTGAATTACCATATAACCTTATTGATTACATTCATGATCCCTTATTCCATAAAGAATAATAGATATACTTCTTCAATCAAAAATTTTTTGTAAACCCCAAAAATGATGGAATATACAAATCATTATTCAGTTTCAAGGTAGTCAAGAATATCCAATATAATTTATCCAAATCAATCATGTATTATTCTAAAATCACTACCTCGGTATCAGAACCATATTATGGTTTATCTTTCTCTCAACCATATATTTTCCAAAAATTTATCCTACTATTGAGTCACTTCTCTTTGTTCCAACCAATCTCAAGTCCTTAATGAAATAGTACTGCAGTACATTCCTAATATACTCCATAATTATTATAACAAGTACATTGTTGATACAACACTCAAATGACATAATCAACATAAGAACTCTAATCATTAATCTTCATCTGTGGTAGTATCATAACTTGATTGTTATCCAATAGCATCATTTGCGACATATTCTGATGACTGGAAAATAGGTTCGGGTAGTTTCCAAACTCCTTGCAAATGAATCATTGTACATTTGAAACCATTTTCTTACCCTTGCAGTCTCGTACTTTGTGCCTTTTTTCTCCACACTTATAACAAAATCCCATTCCTTACAGGAAAGTTCTAGGGTGTTTCTTTCCACAGTTATCACATATGTGGAAAATTCTTCTTTTCCCTCTTCCCTTTATCCATCTTTCTCTCTTCCATCCTTTTCTTCTCTTGCTCCCCTTAAAAGCCATAGGACTTAGTAAACACTTTACTTATCTTATCAAAACATGATATTATTTCTTCATATGATGATAATACATGCGAGTCTATTTCTCTTATAAATTCTGGCTTAAGACCACGAAATATATGATCCTTATTTCTCTTTGTATCATGTGTATTGCTTGATTTCCCATTCCTTCTACTGGGCGCCATTTCTAAACAATGGCATACACTAGATTAGTTTATGAATAACAATACCTAATCCCCATCTTACATAACATAAATTAAATAGTTTATGGATATAATCCATAATCATAAAAACGTCTCCTTTGAGGAAGTATATACTCATAAACCCTTCATAATGATTTATAATGAAAATGAGACTTATCCTAAGCATATCCCCTGGGAGTGTCATAACCAAGAGTGCAACAAGGCCCGTTGTTGTGCACCAGTTCCCATTCGAGTCTAGCTCAAAGCGGTGTTTTCGGGTTTTCCCCTAGGTACATCTGTGCCCGAGCTGCCTCTACCTGCTCGTATCCAGACAAGAATGTATTTCTCGGAAAACTCAAAAAATCTCTACAATACCAAAAGTCTAGGAAGTTTTTCTATACTAATCCTCAAATTCAATCTTAAATCTATGTGCTCTAATCAGAGTTTATCTAAATCTATCTTCCAAGGTTTGTACTAAACTTCCTCTGATACCAACTGTAACGCCCCGACCCTAGTTATCCAGTGTCGGTTCATTATTACATAACATTGGCATGATCATAAGAAAGATCAAATCTTGAAAGACCGATTGGTTTAGTAGCCTTGGAAACACTAGATATATTCATAAAGTTTTACATTACATCATAAAGTGAAAAACTACTACAACAACATATTTTATCCATATTCCACACTCATATCCCCACATACTATCCATGCAGTTCATTCATAAATTACTTCTTCACATCCTGGGAAAAATAAAACATAGAAAATGGGTGAGCTCAAATGCCTAGTAAGGATAACAATATAGCGGAATCTATCATAAATAAGAATAAACATTTAAGGTAATTTATAACTTAAAACAAAAGCTTTTTAAACTTGAACTTCAACATAGTATGGCAAAAATAAAATGAAATAATGCCATTTAAATATTCACATGGATATTATACTAATTGAATAATCGCATGCAATATCAATAACCACTTTAATAATGATGGAATGCATAATGCCAGACTATTATAACCACATAGCCAAGGCCTCGTGCCAAGAATAAAAATAAGATTTTGTCAAGGCCTTGTGCCAAGACACTAGTTTGTCTCATGAGACCTACCAATTCATCTAGGAGCTATAGCGGGCTCCACCCGTCACATATTAAGTCCAATGCATTCCCATATGAAAAGGTTTAAACATAACATAAACATTCGTATTAAAACTAGCATAATAAATGTCAATACTTTCACCATAAACTATGAATGGTATAAAAATAGCACATCCATAGTCAAACATATCACAAAACCTTCAATACAATATAGAAGTTTTGTATCATAATAAATCAACTTCAAATAAGCGTAAAACCCATCAAAGGATGTTGACATAGATGAAATCAGAACTCATTAAGAGAAATATCTCTTTCTATTTTGAAATAATTTAAGAGTCATATATTTATAAAATAAACCATTTTCATTGAAAATATTATTATATGATTGTAAGGGTAGCTTTAATGATTTTGTAACGGCAGAAAATAAATGCACCCACCGTATAAGTTAAAAAAAACATTCTTACCTTAATTCTGTCAAAAAGGTTAAAAAGCACCTTCTTTGGAAAACGACAAAAAGATTCCATTATAAAACTCTCATAAAAAGTAAAAAAAGGGTATAAATGACTTTAACCCATATTCTATTAAATAGAAAAATGTTTTGAAATACATTTTTAAGAATCATGGATGTGGATGATAAAGAGATCCCAGTAGATTATTACGTATAAACAATCTCGGATAATGAAGAGATTGTGAAATAACACTTACCTAGTAATTTTACTTGGTTGAGGGTAGGTTAACCTTCTGTATAATGGTGAAATAATTGTTATTAAATTATACAAAAATCATATATATTAATATGATGTCATATATGATCTTTTAACATTACTTTGTTAATAATACCTTAGTATTATCGTTGTTTCGGGTGTTAACTAACTCGTTTTCTTTTATATGTTTTGTTATGTAAGCCATGTTTTTCATGTATAGGATGTATCTTTTTCATATCCAGAATGATATCAAGTCCTTAACAATTATTTTTAAATAATCATATGATAATTATACTTGAATTGATACGATGGAGAATGAATCTCATCGCGTTCGTGGAGACGATAGTCCGCACGTACGCACGAGCGACAATATCATTCTTTTGATATTAAAATAATATATAATTGGATATTATATCATATATACAGTGTAATTATCATGTTATATTTATTATTTACATGAGTTACACATCATTATTATACCCATCCAAATAATAATATATTTAATAACAATTACACCACGACGTGGAGACGGTAAGCCATACGTATGCACGTATGGTGACATGTTATTCAAAGGGTGGATAGAATACTGAATATGGTTTTACCATATTTATAATAACATCACAGTATATATAAGATACTTGAGTAATTATTTTATAATGGTAATAACATAGAATGAAGAAGTGGAAGAATAAATGAATTTGAAAAAGGGTGGTGAAAACATTACCTCTTCTTCGGGTTCTTCCTTTTGATTTGAACAAAAGGGATCCTTAGGTTGGCTTTCGGATAAAAATAAGGCCTCTAGGTTTTAGTGAGGGAATTTGGGAGAGTATTTGGGTAGAGGTTGGCCGATCCAAAAGGATTTGGAGGTGTGAGGAAATGAGAAGGATGAGTGCCCTTTTATAAGAGGGGTGAGGGGCACCTTTGGAAAAGCTAGAAATATTAATTTATAATAAATTTATATTCGGTTTCTAATGGCTCCAAAGTTGATTATTAAAAGTTTAAGGTGGGGATAGGTAGAAAAATATTCAACCAATAGAATTTAGATAGGTTTGGGATACTATATTAACCTTATCTTTTAGTTTTAACTCTTAGTTAATTAGTTTTACATTTACCATGTCACTTTGTATTTTTATATTATATTGTTAATAAACTTACTATATACATCCAAGCGACCCCCAAGTGGTTAATTATTGCTACACCTATCATGAAATAAGTCTATTTTCTGAACCATTGATTTTTATGAATTTAATATCAATTAATAATATAATATTTGTTTTAAAAACTCTTTTATGTCAATTTTGACACTTTTCAATAGTTGATTTTTTTGAAACTCATAAAAGAATTATTACTTAGAAAAAATTAAATTAAATCAATAAAAATATGTCATAGTATCCTATATAATTAGTTAAATTCATTAAAAGTCTCCAATTATATTTATTTGTGTATTTATAATATCAATTATTTTAATTTTTCACTATTATGGTAATTAATGCATCATCATTGTGTCATAAATAAATTAAATTATTTAATGTCTAAAAATTATAAATAAAATATAATTATTTATTAAATCATATTATCTTTCTAATTAATATTTAAAATCGAATTTATCTTATGTATAACCCTATATTAAAAATGTTTTAGTAAATAAACATTGATTTTAACTCTTTTAACTCTTCTTTGAATTAAATAATAATAAATGTCCTAATCTAATCCAAGTAGACCTAAATGATAATATTTTATTCCTAAGGTTTTTTTTGGTCGAGATAATCTTGTACAACATAATTAGGACATGGGTTAGGGTAATATTAATATCATTTTTACCCTTAATTACCATATTTACTTTTAACCGTGGTAAATAAAAGTAAAAAGTTACTATTCACCAAGAATTATTTTCATCTCATTGAACCACATTTTACTTCTTGATATTAACCATGTCTCTCGGATTTTCGAAATTCCATTCACAAAAGCGGTAAAATTATGTTTTATGAAAAATTCAGTTTTTTTAACTACCACTTAGTAGTTTCACTATTCTTCAAAAATTGATGTTTTTCAGAACAATGCCAAAAATTCACCCTAAGATATAATTGATATTCTGAATTCAAAAATGATTTCTATTTTACAAAATTTCAAACATATAAGTTTCATTAATTAATTTTATAATTAATTCCCACTGTCACAACAAATAGCGTGTTTTTATGAAACAATATATATCAAAAGATTGACAATTGTTTAGGTCCAATTTTAAAGTTAAATTAATTATAATGAACACCATTGGATAAAATGGTAAAAATATATTCTAATTATACTTTAAAACCACTCAAATTCATAATTTATTACTATTATTTATATTGATTAAAAAAGTTGTTTTTAATTAAAATTTAGTAATTTTCACTATTCATCAAAATATTAAAGTTATCCGAAAAGTACCAAAATTTCACCCTAGTATAATTTTGATATTCCAAATCCAAAAATGAAGTCCATTTTGAGAGATAAAATTTATAAAATTTCAAAAAGTATGTATTACTATTCACAATGGCCAGTTTTATTGGTTGTGGTGTGTTAGAACTTGATGTTGCGTACAATACACGCTATCGCTTTATTCAAAGAGAAGCGTACCGTAGAATCTTGGGGTGTTACAGAGGGCATGATCCAACATATCCTTAAACCTATTTAAATTTAAAATCTTCAAGTGCGAAAAAATCCGGTGTCTAATTACTCCATTAAAACATCTTTCTATAGCTATTTTATCACCTACCAACACTATAACGAAGCTTTGAAAATCACTAATGTGGACAATATACTTCATCTCTGACAGAGATCCATGGGTCAACCTCATAAATTCTATAGCCTTATCATTCTTCAGAGACTCATGATATAAAATTTCTATGAAATATTCATAAAATAATTTCCATAAAAAAAGTCAGATTACTAGGTCTAAAGCAGAACATCCCATCAATGATATGCCGACCCTCATAGTATATAAAATTCCAGATTTACTCTCTTCTTAGGAGGTGTTTCTTTGTGATCAAGAATATTTTGGATGGACCCTATCCATAACGGGGATTCATCCTATCCACCCTATCCAGAAAAATTTAGTGGGTGTAGTATTTTTAACTCCCTAGTCAGATCAAACAAATATAGCATGACTAGTCATGGGTCTTGTTTCATCATCTATATAAAACAAGAAGAGTTCTCATGGAAGTTATCTTCTCTCTTATTACCATGAATTACGAGGTTCCCTTGTTCAACATTTAGATGAGAGTTATTAGTGTAATCCTCTTTTATCCCAACTAGTGCATGAGGTCGAGGTGGAAACATTCTACAATGTAAAAATGACATCTTAGAACACATGACATAAATCTTTCAATGTTTACACATATGAAAACGTTCCACTGGCCGTAAGAAACCAATATTGCATAAACTATCCCAACGTACATCATCATACACAGAACACTTCCCTCATCCATCACTATCTCTGGTCATGATCAAAAATTGCGAAACCAAATAACATAGTGACATGTATTTCGTTAGTCACCTATTTAAATCTTTCACTATTTGAAAACACTAATTCATCCTCTTCCGCCCATTTCCCAATTCATAACATGTTATAACCATCATTGTTAACTCATTTACACCATCAATTAAAGACAATACATTTAAAATTATATAATTTTATTTTTATTTAATAGTTTTAATCATCTTTATTAGACACATACTTCTTTTATTTTTCAAGGAACTCAAATTTATTCTACACTTTATGACCCACACACCAACCCTATGTGTGTCTTACATTATGAATTCCACCTATATCCTTATGTACTTAAAATGATGTATGATTGACGATCATCATTCCATTTGTGACCAATGAAAAATATCATAAAACATTCAGACCACATAGAATGTGCATAACCCCAAGCTGAAATATTATCCAACTATAACAACACACATCAAGAACAACAATTCCCCACCCAGGGTACTTGGGTTTTCCCTAAAACATGGGTTGTCTAATAAAATTCATGATCTCATTTTCAAGGCTTGAGATATCCTAATATCCCTTTTACTATCCCAAATATTATGGAAATGAAAATATTATCTCTAATACAACTTTGAAACGTCCCAATCCTGGAAGCCACTAAACCGGTGATCTGATTCAGGTTTCCACAAGAAATCCAGTACACCTCCACATATGATAGAGGTTTTCGAAATAAAATGATGTTATACTAAATCATGTGTGGAGACTATACCCTCAATAAAAAATTCATCCATAAAAGATAATAGATGGAATAAAATAATCAACAAGAAATAAACCAGAAATCATTATTCTCCAACCATTTCCCAAAACTGGGTATAAGCTACAACCAAAAAACAAATATGTCATGTCATTCTAATAGTGAAAAAAATAAAGGAACCCCAAAATATAAACTAATGAAATCATACCCTAAATTTGTCCTACATCCATGTCTGGATCCTCATCCAATCACTTCCCAAGCCCCACTCAAATCCCTTGTGTAGTCCCGTTTCCCCTTATCATGACTTTAAACCAAAAAATCTACTCTAGTACCCAACGACGGCCTAAGAAGGGTGTGATTATAACTCAATAGGTCACCAGAAATGGTATCTACAAAATATATGGTCTAAATATACAATGCATGAAGGTACTAAATAAATGTAACGATAAAAAAGGACATTTTGGGTGTTATTAGTTAATATTTTTTCCTTTAACCATTTCCATCATTAATTTCATTTATATCACTCATTTTATATTCATAATTTAATTCATATTCATCAAATTTTCTATGGAATCTATATTTACCTAATTTATGAAGCGGTATAATATGATCAAATACTAAACATAACATAATATGTCAATTTATAGATATAAATAGGGAAAACGTTTCATAAACAAATACATCAACCTTACTTAAGAGCCTCTCTGTAGGTAGTCTCATCCAATGCAACCGATAGAGGCCTAAAGTGTCATTCTGAATCCCTAACCCATGCATTAAATTTTGGGTTTAGAGAATCACTCAAACCCAATCTATGGGATGAACCTTTTTCACTAATCCAACACCATTAATCCATGTGCACATGCTTATTTATCCATTCACCACATATTTCATATCAAAAATCATATAGAAACAGTAAAAATAACTAAAAAATTTCATAAATCATTCAATACATAAATGTGGTTCATGAATTAGACCATTAACATATTTACCATTTATATAGCATATCTCATAGGTCCAACTTTCCTTTTTATGCATTAACCAACTTAACATAATCAACAATTACCATAGACTAACCCATTTATCATATTCATCAATTCCCATTTTTTAACCCATTAAAACATTCATCATTTCACATGCCTGAATCCATTTATTTAATTCCATTACAAATTCATAACTCATTTTACGCACTTACAATAATATAATTAATTCATTTACATACCATGCTAAAGAATCCCTTATGCCATTAACAAAGTCATGACACAACAAATAATATTCAAACTTTAGCTCGACTCCCAAATCAATGTGTTCATCATGGGATCTACATTACTACAAGTCCATCCAAATCTTAACAACATAATCATCAACATTGGGGACTGTTATAACACCACATGGGTTGCCCTAAATCAGTCTAATAAACCTCAACGTGTGCCATGGGGATCCTGAAGGGTTCAATTCATTATTTATCCAAACCAATTTACAAATTTATAGAGAAGGATAAAAATTCACAAAAAGAGGGAAGAAATATCCTAACTATACAAGAACAAATATACACGAAAACTATGTGATAAAACATGTTGTCGACATACCTAGAATATGAAGATGAAGGCATAATTAAACATTTCATTAGATTTATATTCAAGATCCTTTTGAATCCCCAACCTATTATTCACTAGAAATAAGTTCTTTAGGTATTACGAAAAATATTAATGACACCACAAGCCATATTCTTAAAAGTGAATCAAAATTGTCATTATACATACCTAGAAGTTCGATACACAATAAACGACATTCGAAGCTGCCTAGAATCAGTGGAGAAGGATCCTTGGGAATCATGGGGAAAACTTCATCATCACTAGGGTTGATATATTGGAAAAGGAGTAACAAATTGGGGGAGATACTTAAAATTTATAGGGGGAGCCCTATTTTTAACTTTTTAATGGGATGTATGGGTTGGATTCACAGTTTTCCAGACCATGCACAAACTGCACGTTAGCATGTTTCCTAGAGGGGTTGAGTTGCATGGTTACCTAGGGATGTGTGAATGATTCAAAAAACAATTCATCAACCACATGGAATTCCTCTTTACATGATTTCATGGTTTATCTGTCACTCGTTCATGATTTTTCGTAACCGTTCACTCATCCTCCTAGTTATCAAGGTTTGGGTGCATGTTTTACAATAACTATAGGCCAAACATGCAGCATGCACATAATTACCCCATTTCCTTTATTTTGATATCAAACCCCTAGAACACCCTTGAGCTTCCCCGTACACCTGCTAAAGGCTCCATTAACCAACTTTAAGATATTAAAAAAAATTAAACTAGGACATACCTCTACAAATATTTTGATCTTACATTCTATTTTCTAATTATGAAACTAAATAATGGTAATATCATGTTAAAATAATATTTACATGCTCCCATTTCAAAAAAATATATTTTATTATGTTATTTTATAATGTAGTATTTCAATAATGGTGTCATAAAATGAAAAAAAGGATCTTCATAATTCATTCATGACATTTCAATTATGAATTCCATTTTCTTTTCTCCATTTATATGCAATAGTTTTCTCATGAACCTCGTTTGTTTTTACATATATTTTATCTTTCAAATTTACCGATTTTAATATCATTATCATTGGTGGGGTTACACATGTATTTATTTCCCATAAAAATTCTAACTTTTAGGTAAACCCGATTTAAGTGAACTTTCGTATTTTTTGTCTTATGTCAGGTATCACCTCTATAAAAAATTTATAACCATGTATATATTTGAAAAACCCATAATTATTTTATGGAAGACTATATTTTTTAATTCTAGTTTTATAGAAACATATTTGATATTTACTACATTAATAAATAATAACGTATTTCATAAATCCTTATCAGAGTGGTATGTTTGTATTCTATTTTATTTCGGATCATTCTCGTGAATTTTCATCATTGTAACTTCATGTTCAAGACCTATGTTCCGTTTTCAATTTAAAAATTTCAAATTCCTTTTCACTTGAGATCCTTATGAATTATGTTTGATCTATTCATTTATTTAATCATTTGTTTTTTTGTATTGTAAAATTTAAATCCTTATTTTAAAATCCATTAATTTTTAAATATTTTTTTCATTAAATGATATTTATGTTTCCTAATTGAAAAAGGAATAACCCACATTTCTGGTATGTGGAAATGAAGTTTCAATGTAGTTAAATCCTAAATGGGATTCACATAGTTGTTTGGTACATATATGTTTGAGAAGAAAATGACGTAGTTTTTTTATGATTGGTGCTACGTATTCATTCATAGAAGAGCACCATGTAGAAAATTTCTATATGAGGATGGAACATCCAACCATAATTAATCTATATCTCACCTAAATCATTCATTCTAGCTCCAACAACACCAAACCATCCATGCACCAAATTTTGTATTTTCCACAACTAAAATTCCTTATCATGAAGTCTCAAATGAACTTACTGAAGATCATCAATTCTTCCAACTTTGTGGGTAAGAGCTTAATGTGATTTTAATTTATACATTCTGTAAATATTTTAGCCACCCTACCCCAAGTGGTCCCTTATAACCACAAATTTATCTTTTAGGTGATTGTATGTAAGTGTATGGTCATCATACCAAGCAAAAACTGTATGTATACTGATTCCACACTATTTCTTGGTCAATATTTCACGTGATCACTTTTTTCTTTTACCACTTCTCTTAAAACTCATACATTTTGAAGCCTCTGTTTTAGCATTTTTATATATTAATTTAATGCAACTATATTGAAAATATTTTATTCATTTTAAGGATTTGTAAAATGTTTATGGTTATAATAAGTACATGAGAATTATTTACTATTGAAAATATTGTGAAAGTAATTGTGAAAATAATTATTTTTAGAAAAAATATTCCACACCTTGTTTTATGTATCATTTGAAATAAAAAATTGGGGTAATCAGGTAATATTTAACAGTTGTTTTAATATTAATATTTATAATTTATATTAATGATCATTTTTTGGAACACTTTGATGTTATATTAAATATAATTAAGATATCACAAATAATCAACAAATTAATTAAAAAATTTGGTAGTGGTTTAATTTTAACGATTTATTATTATGATAAATGTATCTATATGATAGGCAATTGAGATGCTCCAAGATATTTTGATTAATTAAACACATCATGCCATTGTAATTAGAACCATAAAAGACGATAAATGTTTTCAATGAGGATTGGTAATAGATATTGACCCAATTAGAGAGAAAAAAATAGAACCCTCAGACTAGCATTGAAACATACTACATCTAGTCAATGACCGTTGTTCCATTGCACCGATCATGAAAGACGTAATATTTTTCATTATATATTAATTAATTCATCAATGATCTCAAGGTATATCGAATTTCAACATCATTTTATCCATTTTTTTCTAATTTCTTTTTGGACATCATTATTGTATGTGTTCCTCCGCTCTATCTGTACTATAGAGTTTGGTATATACTTTTCCCATCCATAATCCATCTAAATGGGTTAATCACCCCATCAAAAATGATTTTCGGTTTATGGATTGCAAAAAAAAGTCAGGTGGGTTGTGACTCCTTTAGAAGTCTCATTGGTATTATACCACCAGATTAGAAAAAGGTATATACATATGTAATCAGGTCCTTACTCCCTACAAAAGTGAGGTATTAGTTGATAGTTAAATCCTTATCAACTATAGAAGGTCAAAGAGTGGACTAGGATATCGGTGATATGAACTATTATAAAAATAATATGTGTTATATTTTTATTTCTACTGCACAACTGTCATTTTATAACCCTAATAATCATATTCGATTAAATTTAATTGATTAAACATTAAAAGGACAATTCTCCCCCTCCCCCTCAAGTCAAAATATCCATACATAGAGACCTAAAAATTAGTTTCAGAGTGAAGTACCTTTAATGGAATGGGTTTTATCTATTTTTTTATTTTTTTAACTATACATTATCCTAAACATAAATTAATGAGTAAAATATGCACTATTTTTTATGGAAATTTGAGAATTCTATATACTAACTCCCATTAAACCACCACACATCAATGTATGTGACCATGTCCATTAAAAGGATTAGATGAAGAAATTTCATAAAAATGTAGGTCTTTATTATTGGGCTATTATTTCGGAACCTTAAAAATTTTCTGATGTTGATTTTGAAACCCTAATCAATAATGACGCTACAAATTGTGTTCAAAATTAAAAGGTTGGGAATTATTCTTATTTTATCATTATTTAGAAATATGTATAGTAATATTTCATCATGTAAATCTTCTTCTTACATCTTGATGACCTTAAATGTCCATCTTCAGGAAACAAACATTTTGTAGAGAACAAATCTTCGTATTCACATAGTTGACGATTAATAATTTAGAATGACTGATCAAAATAGGATGAATGTGATATACATTAGATTGACTAATATTTGGAACAAAAAGTTTTCACTCAGAGAGACAATGAAGATTGAATCCTTTATCAAAAGATTAATTTTAAATTTAACTAAAAGTTGGTATTTAAATAATGTTTTAATTAATCGGAGAAATCCTTTTACAAATTATTCAATGGATTGGATAATACGATCACTTATTAAATATGAGTTAGAAGTGAAGAATGAAAATACATATGATCTTGATAAAATGAAAGGTATATCCTTCAAATATAATATAAATGTTACTTCAAAATCCTCTTATTCTGAGTTATAGCAATGTGAGAATGATTAAGTTGCAAATTTTACCAAATGAGTATACAAGTTCATGAAAGGAAATAAAGGCTTTATCAAGAACATCATAACATAGCATCGAAAGGATGACTAAAATGGAATTAGGAAAAGTAAAAGTAATACATATGATGTTTCAGACTTAATTTTCCACTAGTGTAGGTGTAACATCCCAGATATGGGCATTTCCCAAAGGTGCCCTGTACCTATTTGGTCACATAACCTCAATCGAATTTCCCTGAATTACATAGGATGGTGACTAGAAACAAGGGAATTAGGTGTGATAGTGGGGAAACTATGACCACATTGGAAGAGTAACACAGTGGAAAAAATAGTAAATAGTTACAAAAGATGTAATACCACACAACAAATGTATACAACTGAAGAATGATAGTATAAGAAACTAAAAGTTACATATAAATAATGATGACTGTCACAAGTATCTAGGAAAGCATAAAAACAAGTTATAATGCTAGAATACACTACTAAAACAATTATATAAAATTATAAACTCTAATAGCATTACAATCCTCAGCATGGTCCCACACACCCAAGCACCAACAGCAATCATGTACCTGATGTAGAAGTGAACATTCCATTATCTATACCTGTAACAATATAATATTTTTGGGTCCAAAATCATGACCCAAAAATGGAGTTAGACAAATACTAGTACAAAACAATGAAAAGTACTATGCTAAATTGTCATTGAATATATATAGTAGGCAATAATCAAGAATGATGGAATAAACTAGGAAGTAATATAAAGTAAAAAACCCTATAGTTTTCCATTAAATTTATTTACATTTATAAATAATTAAATCAATTGAGTAATATAACCTTTTTATCTAGCCTAATATTTGTATCCCCCTATATAATAATAAAAAAGAGACATCCCAAATGACCATATAACAATCATGTAAGATAATGTCCATGATTGTTCTTTGGATGGGCAGACTTGTCACAATAATTCAATCATTCAAAAGAACCCCTCTAGGAAATGTCTCATAGTATAATCCCCTCTAGTTTATCATATAATCAATACAATAATAATAATGACCCTTTGGAAAATCTCACACAGTCTAACCCGTTTGGTCCCACATATCACTAATCAAATACAAATGACCGCCTAGGTAGATCTCATGGTCAATAACCCTTTGTCTTTATATTGATAATTATTATAATGACCCTCTGGAAGCTCTAACCGTGAATGCCAGATGGTCCAAAATATGTTTAATAATGTCCCTCTAGGCATCTCACACAATCTAACCCCTCTGGTCAATAACCCTGTGGAAGATATCATAGTCAATGCCTCTGGTCAACGATAACTACCATTATACATAAATGACCCCACATTGGGAAGATCTCACTGTCAATTCCCTTCATTAAACATTCGTAATGTGCAACACATTCATATCTTATAATAAATAACTCCATCCTAATAACCATTAGCATGGAAAACAAGTAATCCTAACTGTAAATTCCTGACAAAATAGCCACAATCAATCAATCATGGCATACACACCCATAATCAATGCCAGCAAACATATTACTCGAACAATGAACCGTTCACATTCAAATAGACCATTAAAGGAAAAATTCATGGTCAAAATCAAATTCACTAAATACCTTAAATATGTGTATTTTTCATTTTTATAAAATACAATCCACATACAATCAAAAAAAGGCACAAACCACTTACCTTGATGTTGTATGAGGAACACTCTTGAATGGCATCCCTTGAATCCGGCTAGAATGTCGTAGATCTACAAAAAGGTCAAAATAGTTCATCCTAGAATAACAATAGAGAGAGGAGAAATCGGGAAGTGATGATCTATGGAATGATAGAACTCATCGATGGGAATCCAATGTACCCGGTGACGTCTTGGTTGGAGCATGTACGAAGAAACAGTAAAAGTTTGAAGGTCTTAGTCATCCTGTGGCTCTCTTGTACAAAAAAAAGATGAAGGGATGTGTTTTTTGGATGATACATGACCTTAGGTCCGATTAATCAAATAAAAATAAAAGTACACAACATTTTCATTTATTTAACATTCCATGTACAAGCTTCAATTGACCACCACATTATGGTGTCCACACTCCCATGTACTCAACCATTACATGACGTGTACTAGGAAAAATTTCAAATTCTCCATTTTTACTAAAAACACCCAAAATTAATATCTATACCTAAAATAAATATTTTGGTTCATAAAAACTTCCCCCCTAATGAAATTAATCCCATATTTCAATTCTATGGGTGGTGAAGAATAGAAATCAAACTACTACGGACACTCGGATCGTGCGTCGGCCTCCCTCTCCCATGTTTCGTCTTGTACTCAATCTTGCTATCATAACCCATCCTAGAGGAATAGACCATCCATAGATAACCTTCATGCTATGATCCGGAATCCATATAGGTTTCACCACAAAGGATGCAACCACCTCCAACTCAACCTCTTAGGGTTGAAAAATATGAGACGAGTCTGAAAAGTAACTTCCTATCTGGGAATCTTGGAAGATGTCATGCATGTCCTGGTACCTCTAAGGTAACTGCAACTGATAGAAAACTGTCTTGAAACTCTCCAAAAACATAAAAGGTCAGATGTATCTTGGTGAATGTTTCTCTGTGTCAAAATCCTCCAGTGTCCCAACCAGACTGTGCAATAGCCATACTCTTCTGAATCCACTCCACCTACTCAGTGGTCTCCTAGAAAAGAAAATTTCCCAGCATAGCTGCGTCTTCTACCTCTAGGAATTATAGGGTTGATCAGTATCACATACAATAAAAATCCATATATGGTGACATCTAAATCATCACATGTAAACTGTTATTTTAGGTATACTCCAATAGTGGTATATGTCTCTCCCAAGAACCCCCGATGTCCAGGATGTATGCTCAAAGAATGACCTCTAAGACCTGAATCGTGTGCTCTGACTGGATATCTATCAAGGGATGGTATGTATTAAATAGAAGTACCCTTAAACACAAATTCATCTGTAGTCTCTACTAGACACAAGAAGTTAACTAGACGTCCCTATCTGAAACGATTGAGTGTGGAACTCTATGCAAATTTAATATCTATCAGAAGTACAATATTCCATGATCATTAACACTGAAGGTTTCCTTGATCAGTAGGATGTGTAAAACCTTCGTGATTTTATAAAAAAACCCAAACTGCATCACTCCCTTGAGGTGACCTTGTTAAAACCATTAATAAATCCATCGCTACATCATTACACTTTCACTCAATATTGAGTAACTTCTGTAAAAGCCCTGTTGGCCGCGGATGCTCTCCCTTCACCTACTGAAAGTTGGAATATATCATAACAAAACCAAAATCATCCCTCTTGATACCTGGTTACCAATATTGACTGTGTAGATCTTTATACATCTTGATGTAATCAGGATGAAATTCCCAAACTAAAGAATGAAAATATTGCAATAGCTCCTCATGTATGTGTTCTGACACCCATACGCACCCCTGAAAACTAAATATATCATCCTCTAATATGGACCATCCATGAGTAGGGTCCTCTCCTGACACACTCTCTCATAGGACTAGGACATAGGAAACTGATAGCTACCCTATTCCAACTCAATCCAGTAGAGTAGAGGAATCATCTATAGAAGAAAGAAATGTATTGCCCTGTCTATTGTGATCCTCCAAATGAATCTCAGAGAACATAGCCATAGGCTTCAAATCATTGTTGGACTCCTGGAACGCATGTACTTGAGTCATCCTTCTCAATAAATCTGCCACTATGTTGCTTTTTCAAGGTTTGTCAGCAAGATCAATGTCAAATTACTGAAGTTACTCAACCCACCTTCACAGTCTCAGAATAAGATCACATTCTGTAAAGATATACTTGTGACTTTTTTGGTCATTGTATACCACCAAATTCTCTCCCAAAATATAATGACTCCAAAACAAATACTGCACATCTACAGCTAACTCAAGATCATGTGTCAATTAATTCTTCTCTTATATACCCAATTGCTAAAATCCATATGCAACACCCCCTTCCCCCTGCATAAGTCCTTCTCCTAGCCCGATACCTGATGCATCACAGAATAAAGTGTTTCTCTTTCATGACTCCAGAAAAATTAGTATTTGTGTTGAAGTCCATCTCTCTTTCAACTCTTGGAAAGATGAATCATAGGAATCAGTCCACAAGTACTTCTCACTCGTATTAGTTAGGCCAGTTAGTGGTGTTTAAATGCGTGAAAATTTCTTTATAAAGCACCTATAGTTACCATCCATCCCTAGAAAAATATATACCTCAAAGAAATTAATCAGTTTCTCCTAGGAAACTTCTTACTCTAACTTCACTAGGTCTACTAAAACATCTATCTCTAATATACCATGACCCAAGATGTGAATCTGGTCCATCCAATATTAGAATTTTGAGTGCTTAGCATATAACTAATGCTCTCTTAGTATACTCAAAATGGTCTTAAGATGGGTTGCATGGTCATGTCGATTGTAAAATTACAACAACATATTGTCCAGACAAACAACCATAAAAGATTCCATGTAAATATAGAACACTCAATTCATCAGTTCCATGAAAACTACTGGCACGTTCGTGGGACCGAACGACAATACCTCATACTCATATAGATCATACCATGTCTGAAATTCTATAAGTTGTGTATCAAATGGTCTAACATGCTAGTGATGATAACCGAATCTCATGTCAATATTCTAGAACACTCGGGCTCCTCGTAGGTGATCAAAGTGATCATCAATTCTAAGTATGGGATATTGGTATGTTACTGTCAACTGATTTAGCTTCCATTAATAAATGAAATGTTTGAGGGTACCTTCTTCATTATTTGAAAAAAGGAAAGGTGAACCCTAAGGATAAGTACTGGGTTGGATGAATCCCTTTGCCCACAACTCCTCTAACTGCTTCTTTAGGTCCTTTAACTATGGTGTATCCATCTTATAAGTAATAATGAACACAGATTCCGCTCTCGACACAATATAAAAAGATAAATATACATGTTTCTCTAGAGGTAAACTTGAAAGTTCTTGTAGAAAAACATCTCTAAAATGATCCACCACTGGGGAAAAGTACATATGTGAAGTCCCCTGGTCATCCAAATATGAACTTCAAATCTGTGTTGTAATTCATCCTAACCCAATATGCTCGGGTCCATATATCCTCGCCTAGAAATCCCATTCTCAATTGTGTAGAAAAGTCCCACACCATGGTGATGTGAAACTCACCATACGGTGATGGAAGTCAAATAAGACTACAAAGAGACCAATCGGTCAATTCTTAGAATTAAATTGAATACAATAATCTATAATACAAAGAGGTCCCATAATAAGGGATACCCACCATCCTCAAGAGGGTACATCTTTCACTAACTTACAAAAGATGTTATAATACCCCACTGTGTGTCTAGTGTCCTAAAATACTTAGATTTAATGATACAGAGCCCAATTCTACCCACAACAATGATAGATATAAAACTAGGGAATATTCTATATCAAATAGAGAAGAAGATAACATTGACAGAACTAGAATCATACCTCTAACTATAAAGGGTCTGAGATCCTCCTCCTGCTTGGTCTACTCCACTACAAAATTATGACGTGTATCGTGGCCCTATGACCCTACCTAACTTCCCTAAGCTAATACAACATTTTGTCACTAACTTATTACTCAGTGGATACCATGTTCACGACCCCCTCCTAGGCCTTAATTTTGTTTATCCAGATGCATGAACTCCCCGACTTGATCTTCCCTCAACATATTGGGATGGATGTAGTCATATTAGATCCTCTGAAACTCTTCCCAATCCATATCTCAATGGCGTCCCACCTATGAGATAATATCCCACCATCACTTGGTATTATCACATAACATATACGCAGAAATATTCAACCTCCTCTATGGAGGCATCTTTAGATTCTAAATGATATCGATCATGGCCTCCAACCATGAATCTGTAGCCGGTGGTCCTACATCCGCATAAAAAGTGAGTGGATGCTACTGTAGGAACACCCACGTCTGCCCCGCCAAAGAAGAGGCGGGATGTAGTACTTGAAAAGTATGTATTATCCTCAAAATTCATTCTTCGAAATGTACATCAGCATCTTTTCCCGGTACAAAAGCTAGTGCCAAGACGGGAAAATAGGAGGATCTATTTGTATTCCCTGATGTATCATTTCCACTATTTTGTCATCGCCTTTTATCTGGCACACAATCAGAGGATAACTTTTTGGGAAGACCATGCAAGGTTAATCAGATATCTAATTTAATGATTATCAAGGACAACAAAATTTAATTTCATGAATGGAACCGAATAATAAAAACATTCACGTTTTAAAAAATAGGGTTACACGGTGTGTACAACAACAACAATTCATGTTCCCTTACACTTCAACATGGGTGTGTACCTCTGCCAAACCGGGTTTTGTATCACTTCTACACATAGTGTGTTCATCCTTATACATGACATGTACATGAATTTTACTTCCTACCAAAATTATTCTATATGGCTCAAACTACACTGTTCTCTCATGAGTAACACTACACATCATATTGACCCTACACATAGCATGTACCACTTATGTTGTAACCACTCATGTCATTAGTCACATGGTCGGAGACACAGTCCACTATACACAATGTGAAAGAACAGAACACGGTGTGTACAACCTAATTTTTATCCACCTATGCCATTAGACACATGGTCGGAGAAACGATCCTTACATCATGGTGTGTATTCATAGTATATGGAATTTTCTACAGAACATTTATCAATCCATTTCTCTACTCACAAACTTAGTCACACAGTTAATCACTACATGGAATATAATCCTAGTACACAAAGTGTACATAAAAAAGTTTATTTCATCCAGAATAGAAGAACACATGGCGTGTTCTCATAACACTACACATTCTGTAGTCTGGGCTTCTAGATAGTAGGCATCTAAATCTTCTCTAGAACCCATAAAAACATAGAACTTTGTTCAAGGAATGACAAATTCTTGCTATTAAGAGCCCATACTCCCACAGATCAAATCCTGGAAACCTTTTTCACATTACATTTTGACCAAATTCAATTAAAGATTAAACATGGTCTACCAAATTCTGATCCAAGAGGGGCCATATCACCTTAGGGACCAATTTTTTTCATCTATACAAATGAAACATTACATATTGAAATACCTTATCAAAATAGAGGGTATACTATCATGGAATATATCAAAACAACATGAAAATCTAGCACAAAATCTATCACAACAACATGTAGGTAGTAATGACCCCTAACTGACATGACATGAATGCATGGCATGTGATCTCAAGAAAGTTCATATATGATTCATGAGATGGAATACCCCCATCAAATTGGAATGAATTAGAAATTGAACCACAATGATATAAACAATAAAATCACAAAAAAATTGTGTCACCCATAGGTGAAATCAAATCAATTGTAATTATTTGAAAAGCCAGAAAAATTGTTACATTCTAGGTAAACTGAATTTTCCCCATACACAGTTTAGCTACTCCCTAACACATATTATTAGAAACTAATTATTCATTACAATCCCTATAAAAAGGCTCCAAATAGTATGAAAAATTGAATAGAAACTCCTCTAATAACACTTTGTAACGTCCTCGATCCTGGTGCCACCAAAAGGTGCTCCATACCCGATTAGTCTCATGGAATCAAGAAAATTTCCCAAAATTCTTGAGGATACCGACTAGAAGATAGATCCATCAGTGTGATAGTGGGAAAACTATGCCCTCATTGGCATAATAACACAACAGAAACAAACAACAAATAGTATTGGAAGCAGTAATACCACATGATAGAAGTTAACTGATATGAATGTTTGTGTAAACAACTTAAACATACTTATAAATAATGATTAATGTCACAAGTATCTAGGAAAGCATCCAAAAAAGTCACAATAGTGGAATACAATACAAAAAAATTACATAAAATAGTAAACTCCAACCGCATCGCAAGCCTAATCTTGGTCTCATTCTCTCTTTCTCTAACATCAATCAAATACCTGATGTAGAAGGGATCTTTCTCTTGTCTATACCTACAACCATATAATCAGTTTAGGTTCAAAAGCCTGAACCAAACAATGTTTGAGATGAATCCCAGTTGGAATCCAATTGAATATATGTTCCTAACTGTGAGTGAATTTATATAGCATGAAATAAGGAGGAATGAAGCAATAAACTATGATGTAATCAAAAGTAAACAATCATACAGTTCTCAATTAAATTCATTTACATTTATAAATTATTCAAACCATTGAATGTAACGCCCCATGGTTTTGAAATTAAATATAGAATTCAATATTATAATCTATCCCTTAAACATCGCTTTCCCTCTTCAATGTTTTGAATTTTGAAAAATGGTCATCTAGAGTTGTGTTCAGTAAGTCATTTGGAGTCTGATAGAACAAATTTGATTTTTGGTGAATAGTAACATGCCTTTATGAATTGCAATATGAATAGTAATATAACCCTAATAAATAGTAAATTTTAATATTATTTTATTTTCTTAAGGCTAGAAGATAATAACATCTTGGTTAATTTTTCATTGTGATAAAAAAGTAGTTGTAGAATTAGAACTTTTAATTTTTTATTTTCAGTATGATTTTATTTTATAGATAAATTAATAATATTTAGAAAAATAGTTGTCAAATATGGACTTCACTTTTTAATTATACACATCAAAAAATGGTAGGGGTGAATTTTTTGGGATTTTTCTGAAATTCTAGAATTTTTGATAAATAGTAAACTACGATAAAATAAAATAAATGCTAAATACTTGATTTACTCCATCATTGGTAACTCAAGGATGATGTAACCCCTCATGGTTCAAACTGACATTCCATTATTACTATTATGGGTCACAAGAAACAATTCTATTGTTTGTCTTGAGGGAAATAATAAAATAATGAATTAAATATTCAAAAATTACTCTTCTCATCCACTATAAAAACCCCTCACCACTCCCTCTTCTCTTCACTCCTCTAATCCATGAAGCTCCTCAATGTTCTACTAAATTAACAACCTCTAGTCTCTCCCCACGTCCAAGAATCATTTGGTCTTTCCAAAAGTCCAAAACCTCTTCCATTAAGGAGTTTCTCAATTAGGTTATTTCAAGAGGTAAAGTACCCTACTTTTTTCATTTGGTTTCATTTCAATTTAGCTTCTTTTGTTATCCTATCCTAACCTCCTCTATCCAAATGATCATGATAACTCTAGTAACATATATATTCTTGATTTATATCATGTGAATATTATAACCGTCCTAAATATTCTTACTCCATCCATTTTATTTTATAAACGAAATCGAAGTCCATGAGGTTCCAATTTATAACCTTTGTGGATGATGAAGTTTTGTTCTTCAATTTATTCTTCATTAATGGTCATGAAAAGATATTCATGGTTGAAACATACTATAATATATGTTTTATAACCTAATTAATATTTAGTAACCATTATATGATCATATAATTAAGTTATATCACAAAACTAGTTCATAATATTCCAAATATCGCCGAATAATCGAAGTGGTGGTCATCTAATGATTCATCCTAATTCCATGTAACAAAATGATAAAAATGAACTTTATTAATTATTTATGTTCATTAATAATATATAATTCCAAATCATGGAGATTTATAACCCTTCCACATGAACTTCATTACCAAAAAACAAGTGAACCGAATATGAAAATAATTGAAAGGAACACTCCAGAATGAAGAAATTCAATATAATAACTTGTCAATAAAGACATAAATGACCTAACCAGAATTATGGTAAACTACATACAGGTATAATAATTTCTGAAATAAGTTATTAACAGGTATAATTTCATATTCCATGAAATTAAGTACAAGAATGGAACATGTTTGGAGTTAAGGTTCGAGTTTTTCTACCCGAACATCCATTTTCATTCGGGATACATTCCTTGTCTAATTAACTCATTGAAATAATTATGTATTGTTATGTACTCATCATATATTCTGTGTGAGTATAATATATATGTGTAAAAACCAGAATCCTTCATTAGTTTTAGGATAGTTACACATTTTTAATGGAACTTTCAAAGTTGTTTCCATAATACAAGCCTGATCCAAAAGAATTTGTCAAATTCTTTCCTATTTTCAAGTGCACTCTAGGACTTGTTTTTGGAAACCATTACCTTTATAAAATCACTCATTTTATTATTAAAATACTATCTTTCCTCACTTATAATTTTATATAAATATTATTCTAAAAAAACTCTTGATTTCAAAATAAAAGAGTATTTATTTCAATAATTGCTTAACGATTTTATAAGAGTGTTTTCATCTAATTCAACACTCTTGATGATTCCATGGTATTATTGGGTTTAATAATTTATAAATTATTCTACCATATTTTATTTAAAATTTTATTTATAACTCTATCTGTGATGATCTTCCCTAAAACCATTCACCATATTATTCCGAATGGTTAGTGTTTATGTTCAATAATTGGGGAAAGTTTGTTACATTTCATATAATATTTACAATATGAATGTATATGTTGATTATGTTTTTACCCGCTCATATAAGGAATGAATTAGACTTATTATGTGATTGGTGGGGCCTGCTATAGCCTATCGATGCATCGGTAGGTCTCTTTAGACAACTTGACGAGGATTTGGCCGAGGCCTTTCCCAATTAGATATGGATTTTAGCCGAGGCCTTAATCACTAGATGTCTTAGATGAGGCCATGAAAAAATGATTTAAAATGTTCATCAAATGAACTTACCTCATTATGAAGCTAGTAATTCAATGTCCATCTGGTTATTAGACAATAATAATACCCATGATTATTTTTTATTGTGGAATTATTTACCCAGATCATTTTCCTGCCATAATGTGTCCATGTTTATTATTAAAAGCATGTGTTTTAAATAATTCACCATGTCTGATGTTATATTAACTTCCACTGTATTGCTTACTCTTATTGAACATTTGAGCTCACTCCTTCTTATGTTTTATTTTTCTGAGGATATGAAGAAGTAAATTATGAATGACATGCAAGCATAATCTAGGAGACATGATGTTTATAGAGGAATAATTTAGTGTTGTATTTCATTTACATAGGTAAATTTGAACTTATGTTTGTATCTTATTTCCAATAATACTAAACTACTTGGTCCTTCGGTATTTATATTCCTTTTATGTATGCCAACGTAATCAAATAAGGCACCGACTTCGGGCAACTGGGGCGGGTCCTTACAGTTGGTATCAGAGGATGTTTAGTATAATACTTGGAAACTAGATTTAGAAAAAGACGAATTAGGGAAGAGTCCCAAAGATAGTCTTTGAGGATAAACATAAAATAATGTCATGTTATTTTGGTGAGGAATAGATTATGTAGATATTTCAAGCAATACATCCATTTCTGGATACGAGCAGGTAGAGGCGGCTCTGCCACATATATATATAGGGGTAAAACCCAAAAAAACCACATTGAGCTAGACTTGAACGGGAAATGGTGCACGACAACGGGCCTTGTTACACTCTTGGTTACAACTCTCCCGGGGGATATGCTTAGGATATTTCACATTTTCTTTACAAGCCATTATGAATGAGTTTAATGTAAATATTCTTTAAAGAAACCATTTTTTTGATTATGGGATTAACCATTGATAGGATATCAATTTTTTAGGAGTATGTTTTAGTTAAGATTATAAATTATGATTCATAACCTAATATAGTGTGTTACATTATCTATATATGGTGCCTTGTGGATGGAATGGAAATCGCATGAATGCATGTGTCCCCTATAGGGATTTTCCTCTGACGCAAGACAATGATGTTGGCTCTGGTGCTCTGACTGGTGTTGAACAACTCATAACTATACTAGGACAACTTACTCAGGTTATGAATAATAACCTTACCCGTATGGAGCATCCGGATCCTCCATGTAGAGGATCCATGATCGATATCATTATTCAACAACAACCTAAATCATTCAACAAGACTACAAACTCCTTTGTAGTAGAGTAGTGGATATGTTCCCTTGAGAAGATATTTCATGCTTGGGGATGTCATGAAAGAGAGAAGGTAGTCATGGTAGTATATCTTCTATCAGAAGATGTGGATCAGTGGTGTTCATTAATCCAAAACAAAAAGAATGAGGGAGATATTGAAGAGATGGAATTGAGAGATTTTAAGGAAATATTATTCGAAATATATTTTCCTTGTGAGCAGTGAGATGATATGGAGAGAAAATTCTTGAATCTGAGGCAGAATGAGGATGAAAATTTTTCCAAGTATGAAGCATACTGCACATGGTTATCAAGACATGTTGTGGACTATATACAAAATACAAGGAGAAAAATTGATCGATTCTTTGATATCCTAAAGCCATTCCTCCAGCAAGCTCTGGTCTCCCAATTTTTATCATCATATGAGGACATAGTTTCATGTGCCATCAAGGCAGAAAAAGAATTCTCTATGTCTAATGAATTTAAGGGAATGAATGAATAGAAGAGGGCTACTGAAAACTCTCAGAAAGGAAATAAGGAAATGGGGAAGAAGGGAAGAGTCGAATTTCCATCATGTGACAATTCTGGAAGGAAGCACCCTGGTGCATGATTAAAAGGAAAAAGAGTATGATACAAATGTGGTCAGAAAGGCCAACATGCTGGTGATTATAAAGGGAAGAAGAAATCCAGTGATGTTCAATTCTATAGTGGTTGGGATTTGGGACACTATGCTAATGATTGTCCAAAACATCAAAGAAATATGCAACAGAAAAGGGCAAGGGATCAGGGAAAAGCTTATGCAATCAAAACTGCAGAAGTTGAAGTACCTAATGATGTGGTGTCCGGTACTTTAATTGTTTCCTCAAGTTTATCCAATGCTTTATTTGATTTTGGACCATCACATTGTTTCATATCTTCCCAGTTTTCTATGAAAATTAGATATTTCTAATTTGATTTAACAAGGGAGATTTCAATCAAAACTCCTAAGGGAAGTATCATTTCTATCATGTTCTGTGAATCGGTTCCCATTAGGGCATACAAATGTTATTTATCTTCTGATCTAATAATTATACCCATTATTGAATATGATATAATCCTCGGTATGGATTGGATTTTGGACCATGATTCAAAAATGTATTGTCAGAAGAAGGTGGTTACTATTTTTGATGATGATGATAAAGAACACCTTATCTATAGAGAAGAATCATCACCACCTGATTCTTACCTAGTTCCTCCCCCAGTATCTCAAATAAATTAAATTATTGGGGTGGAAGAGAATGATTTATCTATGGGTGATGAAAGGAATGTTCCAATATAGGATGTACCTATTGTGAGAGAATATGCTGATGTGTTTCCAGAAGATTTACCTGGACATCCTCCAGAATGAGAAATTGAGTTTTCCATTGATTTAATTCCTGGTTCAAGGCCCATATTGATGACCCTTAGAGAATGTACTATGTGGAATTAGTGGAACTAAAGAAACAACTAGAGGAATTGAGTAATAATGGATTTAACCGCCCTAGTGTTTCTCCATGGTGAGCCCCTATCCTTTTTGTTATTAAGAAAGATGGATCTATGAGGTTATGTATCGACTACAGGGAGATCAATGCTATAAAAATAAAGAAAAAGTATCCCCTATCTCAAATTGATGATTTATTTGACCAAATACATGTAGATCAATACTTGTCAAAGATTGACCTTTGATCTAGATATCACCAGTTGAGTGTGAATAAGGAATACATTCTGAAAACAGTGTGTCGAACCAGGTATGGGCATTACGAGTTTACAGTGATGCCTTTGGGATTGACTAATGCACCATCTGACTTATTGGATCTAATGAACTGAGTTTTCTTTGAATATATTGATGAATTTAAATTGGTATTTATTGATGATAAGTTGGATTACTCCAAAAGCTGCGAAGATCATTAAAATCACTTGCACAATAACCTGAAGGCATTTAGAAGACATGAATTATATGGGAAGTTTAGCAAGTGTGAATTCTAGCTTCAAGAGATTTCTTTTCTTGGCCATATTGTCTCTAAGGATGGAATCCTAGTTGATCCTACAAAGACAAAGGCAATCTAATATTGTCCCACACCAACATACATAACTGAGGTACGCAGTTTTATTGGCTTATTAGGTCATTATCCGCATTTCGTACATAATGTTTCCTGACTGGCTAACCCACTAATGATTCTCACACGTAAAGGGGTTACATTTGATTGGACAAAATATTGTGAAGAATGTTTCTAAGAACTGAAGAGAATATTAGTCAATGATCCAGTATTGACTCTACCATCGGGGAATGATGGGTTTGTTATTTATAGTAATGCGTCAATGAACATACATGGTTGTTTCCTTATGCAAAATGAAAGCGTTATTGCTTATGCATCATGACAACTAATAATTAATGAGAAAAACTATCCTACTCATGATCTTGAGTTAGCTACTGTAATATTTTCTTTGAAGATATGGAGACATTATATTTATGGTTAAAAAATTTAGATTTATACTGATCACAAGAGATTAAAGTATATTTTCTCATATAAAGAACTCAACATGAGGTAGGGGAGATGTCTTGAACTCCTCAAAGATTATGATTGCATGATACACTACCACATGAGGAAAGAAAATAAGGTGGTGGATGCTTTGAGAAGAAAGGATCATGGAGTTTTGAAAAATATGAGAGTTGAAAGGGATCCTATATTCATAGATCTTGTAAAGACGGATATGGGAATAATCATGGAAGGTGAAATATCAATGAATATACAAATGGTTTCCAAACCATCCTTACTAGAAATGATAAAAAGTTTTCAGGATGATGATGAGAAGTTTCAAAAGAAGATTAAAGCTGTGAATAATGGGAGATTGAGTCACTTTGTATATGAAGATGGAATTTTGAAATTTGGGAAGAGTATTTGTGTTCCCGATATACCTTGTCTAAAAACTAAATTGCGGGATGATTCTCATAGTTCCAATTTCTCAATACACCTTGGTAGCACTAAGATGTATAGATATTTTAAAGAACATTTCTATTGGGACAACATGAAGAGAAAGATTGTTGATTTAGTTTCAAGATGTATGGTTTTTCAACAAGTGGAAGCTAGAAGGCAATATCCTGGAGATGAATTGCAACCACATCCCATACCTGAGTGGAAATGGGATAATATCAAGATGGACATTATCTTGGGACTACTAAAGACTCGTATATGGAATAATGTAATATGGGTAATTGTTGATCGTCTTACCAAGTGAGCACATTTTCTTGACATAAGAGATGATCTACCACTTTAACTTCCAGCAAGACTATATATTAATGATGTTGTGAGACTTCATGGAGTACCCCTATCGATTGTTTCTGATCATGATCCATGTTTTACATCATGATTTTGGAAAAGTCTTCAGAAGGCCCTAGATACTAATCTTCGTTTGAGCACTGCCTACCACCCACAAACTGATGGAAAATCAGAATGGACCATTCAAATATTTGAAGACATGTTGAGGTCTTGTTCACTTGATTTTCAAGGCATGTGGGATCAGTATTCACCTCTCGTAGAATTTTCCTACAACAATTCTTTCCATTAAAGTATACATATGGCACCCTATGAAGCATTATATGGGAGGAGATGTCGTACACCAACTTACTGGGATGATGTTGGTGAATGAAAGCTCGTGGGCCCAAAACATATTAAAGAAACAATTGAAAATGTGAAGATTATCCAGAACCATATCAAAATAGATCAATGTAGGAAAATGAGCTATACTGATAACCAAAGGAAGGATTTGGAATTTCAAGTAGGTGATCAGGTTTTCATAAAGGTATCTCCATGGAAGGGTATTATACGATTCAGTAAGAATGGAAAATTAAGCCCCAGTTAGATCAAACATTTTCAAATTCTAGAATGAATTGGAGCCATATCTTACTGTTTGGAAATTCCGCCAAGTCTCTCCAAGGTTCACAATGTGTTCCATGAGTCAATGTTAAAAAAGTACATGCCAGACCCAACACATGTACTCACTTATGAAGAAGATGAACTTGAGCCCAATTTATCTTACTGTGAAGAGCCTATGAAGATTCTTGATACTAGAGAACATGTATTGAGAAATTGGACGACTAGTCTGGTGAAGGTTCTATGGAGGAACTATAAGACGGATGAAGCAACAAGGGAGCCTAAGGAGCTTATGTTAAATTCATACCCGAATCATTTTAGGAAATATTTTGTGAATTTCGAGGAAGAAATTTTTGTAAGGAGGGGAGAATGTAACACCCCATGGTTTTAAAAATAAATATAGAATTTAATTTTATAATATATCCCTTAAACATAACATTTCCACTTCTTTGTTTTGAATTTCAAAAAATGTCCATCTAGAGTTGTGTTCAGTAAGTCATTTGGAGTCTGATAGAAAAAAATGTGACTTTTGTTGAATAGTAGCATACCCTTATGAATAGTAATATTAATAGTAATATGACCCTAATGAATGGTAAATTTTATTATTATTATATTTTCTTAAGGCTAGAAGATAATGACATCTTGGTTAATTTTTCATTGTGATGATCAAGTAGTTGTAGAATTATAACTGTTAATTTTTGAATTAAGTATGCTTTTATTTAAAAGATAAATTTATAATATTTAGAATTTTTTTTGAAAAATGGACTTTACTTTTGAGTTCTACACGTCGAAAAATGTTATGGGTAAATTTTTGGGATTTTTCTAAAATTCTAGAATTTTTTATGAATATTAAAATACGTTAAAATACAATAAATGCTAAATACTTGATTTACAACACCATAGGTGGTGAAAGGATGATTTAAGACCACATGGTTCGAACTAGAATGCAATTATTACTATTAGGGGTCACATTAAACAATAAAATTGGTTGTCTTTAGAGAAATAATAAAATAATGAATTAAATATTCAAAATTTACTCCTCCCCTACACTATAAAAACACCTCGCCACTCCCTCTTCTCTTAACTCCTCTAATCATTAAATCTCCTCAATGTTCTTCACAATTACCCTTTCATAGTCTCTCCCCATGACCAAGATGCTTTTTTTCTTGCCAAAAGACCAAAACCCCTTCCCTTAAGGAGTTTCTAAAGGAGGTTATTTCAAGAGGTAAAGAACCCTTCTTTTTCATTTGGTTTCATTTCAATTTATCTTATTTTGTTATCCTCTCCTGACCTACTCTATCCAAATGATCATGATAACTCAATTATCATCTATATAATGGATTTATATCATGTGAATGGAAGAACCATCATAAATATTCTTACACCATTCCTTTTATTTTATAAACGAAATCGACGTCCATGAGGTTCCGATTTATAAACTCCGTGGACGACGAAGTTACGTTCTTCAATTTATTCTTCATTACTGGTCATGAAACCATATTCATTGTTGAAATAGACTATGATATATGTGTTAAAACCTAATTAATATTCATGAATCATAATATGTTGATATAATTATGTTATATGACACAACTTGTTCATAATATTCCAAATACCGTCGAATAATCAAAGTGGTGGTCATCTAATGATTCCTCCTCATTCCATGTAACCAAATGATAGAAATGAACATTATCAATTATTTATGATCATTAATAATATATAATTACATTCCTGTATATTTATAAACATTCCACATGAACATCATTACATAAAAACATGTGAACTGAATATGAAAATAAAAGAAACGAACACTCCAGAATGATGAAATTCATTACAATAACTAGTCAATAGAGACATAAATAAAATAACCAGAATTGTGGTAATATAAATACATGTATAATAGCTTCTGAAATAATTTAGTAACATGTATAATTTCATATTATAGGAGGTTAAGTACAATAACAGCACCCATTTGGTGTTAAGGTAAGCGTTTTTTCACTCGAACTTCCATTTTCATTCGGGATACTTTCATTGTCTAATTACCACAATGAAATTATTATGTATTGTTATGTACTCATCATATATTCTATGTTAGTATCATATATATGTGTACAGACCAGAACACATCCTTATTTTATGGATTGTTGCACATTTTTAAAGGAACTTATAATGTTGTTTCCAAAATACAAGACCGATCCAATAGAATTTCTCAAATTCTTTTATATTTTCAATGGAACTCTATGATCTGTTTATGGAAACCTTTATCATTATAAAATCACTCATTTTTTTATGAAAATACTATCATACCTCAATTCTAGTTTTATATAAATATTTTCTATAAGAACTCTTATTTTCAAAATAAAAGAGTATTTATCTCAAGAATTGCTTAATGATTTTATAAGGTTGTTTTAGTCTAATTCAACACACTTGTTGATTCCATGGTATTATTGGGTTTAATAATTTATGGATTCATCTACCATATTTTATTTTATGGTTTATGACTAACTCTATTGTGGTTTATCTATCCTAAAACCATTAACCATATTATTCCGAATGGTTAGTGTTTATGTTCCATAATTGGGGAAAGTTTGTTACATTTCATATGATAATTTGAATATGAATGTATATGTTGTTTATGTTTATCCTCGCTCATATGAGGAATTAATTGGACTTATTATGAGATGGGTGGGGCTTGCTATATCTCCTCGATGCATCGGTAGGTATCATGAGACAACTAGACGAGGATTTGGCCGAGGCCTTTCCCAATGAGATATGAATTTTGGCTGAGGCTTTAATCACGAGATATCTTGGCCGAGTCCATGATAAAATGGTCCAGAATTTCCGGAATATGCAGTTCCCTCATTATGATGCATGTAATTAAATGTTCATGTGGTTATTAGACTAGTAGAATACCCATGATTATGTTTTATTATGGAATTATTTACTCATATCATTTTCCTGCCATAATATGTTACTGTTTATTATTAAAGGCATGTCTTTTCAATAATTCACCATGTCTAATGTAATATTATCTTCCGCTGTATTGCTTACTCTTACTAAGCGTTTGAGCTCACCCTTTCTTAGGTTTTATTTTTCTCAGTATATAAAGAAGTAAATTATGAATGACATGCAAGCATAATCTAGGAGACATGATGTTTCTAGTGGAATAATTTAGTGTTGTTTTTCCTTCCCATATGTAAATTCGAACTTATGTAAATATATTGTTTCCAATAATACTAAACTACTTGGTCCTTCAGGATTCTTATTCCTTGTATGTATTCCAATGTAATAAAATAAGGCATCGGCTCCATGCAACTAGGGTCGGGCATTTATATTGAACAATATAACCCTAGTATCTATCCTAATCTCTATATCCCCCTGTATAAAAATAACAAATAGACTTTTCAAAAGACCATCTAACAATCATGTAATATAGAGTCCAAGATTGTGCTTTGTCTAGGAAGACTCTTCACAACCATTCAATCATTCAAAAGCAACCCTGTAGGAATATTATTACAGTCTAATCCCCTTTGGATCAAAATATCATAAACATAATAATAATAATGACGATCCTCTGGGAAATCTTACATGGATTAACCCCTTTGGTCTAACATAGCACTAATAAAAAACAAACAACTACCTGGGTAGCTCTCATAGTGAATAGACCATTGTATGCATAGCAATAATAATTATAACGAACCTCTGAAAGTTCTCACAGTCAATGCCACATGGTCTGACATACATTTACTAATTAACCTCTAGGTTGATCTCATGGTTTGAACCCTATGTTCAATGACCACATGGAAGCTCTCACATTAAATGCCTCTGGTCAACGATAACAACAATTATACATAAATGAGCCTTAATCAAGAATCTTAAATTTTAAATTCTCTATGGTAATATTTCACAATGAGAACCACATGCATCTCATATAATCAATAACAAAATCCTAACAACCCCAGTCATGGAAAAAAGTCAATCTGAACCAACAATTCAAGACCAAAAGACCATAATCAATCAAACATGGGATACACACCCATAATCCCAGAAAATAAACCTATTACTCAAACAATGTACTTTTCTCTATCAAAAACACCATTAATAGTATAAATATTGGTTAAAATCTAAATCATGAAACACTCTATACAATAATATTTATAATTTTTATAATATATAATCCAAATACAATCAAAGAAATGCATAAATAACCTACCTTGATGTGATATGAGGAAAACTATTAAATGTCAGCCCTTCAATAGGACTAGAACACCATAGATCATCAAAAACATAAAAAAAATCCATCCTTCAATAGCTCAATAGAGAAGATAAATCCAGAAGTGATGATCTAGGGAAATAGATAACTCACCGGTGGGAATCCAATGCACCTAGCAGCATCTTGATCGGAGCTCCGATGGAGGAATAATAGGGGTTTTAATTTTTTGGTCATCTCGTCGCTCACCTGTACCAAACATGGGATGAAGATATGTGTTCAGGAGATGAGACATGACCTCAGTCCAATTAATCAAATAAAAACAAAATTACACAGCGTGTCCATTTAATGTACATGCCATGTACATGCCTCAACTGACCCCCACATTAGGTGGATCACTTGGCCATGTATTCGGCCAGTTTATGGGTACATGCAGAAAGTGGGTACACAAAATGTAATCAAGAGTATACGGTGTGTTTTTAGAATATTTCTAAATTCACCCTTTTCCTAAAAAACTACTTGAAATAATGATCTATAACTGAAATGAAGATCTATGTTCTTACAGTAGTAAAAAGGGTCATATAAAGTCAGACTATAATAAATTAAAATTTGAAGGAAAAGGAATCAAATACAAGAAATAACTAAAATGAGAATATAATATTGGTTAGAGATATAAAGAATATTCATACACTTGTAGTGATGGTTCTAATAGTGAGAAGAAATCGACCAATATTTTCTCGATAGAAACAATAAATAAGGAGGTAAAAACTTATTATTATTACAGTTCTAGTTATGATTATGATATTGAAATGAATTAAATGAATTAAATATAAAAATTAAATGTATCAAAGTGATATTTTGAGAATGACCCAACTATATAAAAAATGTAAGGAAAAAATAAAAATATTATTGAAGAGAAAAATAATTCAAATTTTGAACTAATTATGATTAAATATAATAATGAAAGAATCATATATTTTGGGAAATAATTTGATGAAGTTCAAGTTAAGAGATTTAAATTATCTTATGATGATTTGGAAAAAAATTAAATGGAATGTATGAAGCATAAACATAAAGATATGAAGATGAAAAATATTGGATCATGTTAAAATGAAAAAATATGTGATTCCTTGGATGTTTTTCAAAAAGAGAATGGAAATATTGATAGGGAAATAACTAAATTAAAAGAAACTCTATCTATTTTTTTCAAGTAAGAGAAAAACATGATAAGATAATGGATTTAAATAAAACTAATAAAGATAAAACTTACCTCAGATATAATATACATCTTCCCAATATCTAAATAACTACTTTTCTAAAAAATAGTAAAGGAAATGTTTCAATTAATACATGTTATATATGTAAAATAAAAAGGCATTATGAAAATGAATGTTAAATAAAATTTAATTAATCACTAAGACACTCCAATAATTTTAGGTCTATGAATCTATCCCCTAGACTACCCTGTAAATAAATTCATAAATCGTTATAGGTTAATAATAGTTTTATTACTAATAGAGTTGGACCCAAAATATATTGGGTACCAAAAATACTATTTAGTATATCTATTTTCAAGAAACATGACTAAAATGTTTTAAAAACAATTGTACATGGATATTAGGTTCTCCAAGGACAAGACTAGTGAAATTTCTAACATTCTATGGTTTAATTATTATAATGGAGTTACTGTCACTTTTGACAGGAACTCTAATGGCAAGGTTAATGTTTTTAGAGAAGCATGTATAGTAAAATCTATTATAATTTCTAATGTATTATATATTGAAGGATTAAAAAACAATTTAATTAGCATATCACAACTTTTTTAGGATGGTATGAGTTTAAAACATTAAGATAATGAATGTCTTATTATTAAAGATAATACTACTTTGTTGTATACTAATACAAAAGAAAACATATACTATAGATATTTATTATAATTGACCTATATAAATTTAATGTTGTTAAATGCTATGAAACATATCACAATTTATAGGATAAAGGTTGGGACATATTAATTTTTTTTAAAAAACATGTTAGCCCAACATGCATAAGTTCTAGAACATCGTGAATTTTAAGATAATATATTTGTTTTATGTTATTCTTAAATAAGAGGTATAAATCACAAAGATTCTGGTAGATATGTTTATATGGTTAATATTACAAGATACATATATCTTCTAAACCGTGATTTATTTATACCCATATGAAATTATGGTTTAGGTAGAATGAGATATGTGTTTGTAATTGTAGCTGATTTCAGTAGATTCACTTGGACTCTGTTCTTATCCCATAAAATTGAAACCATAAAAATGATTATAAAATTTTTATAAAAAATCCAAATAAAAAAGGATATTTAATTTAATCAATTAGAATTATAAAAGTAGGATAATGTTTTAACATAGACTTTCAGAAATGTTGTTAATATAATGAATATTTCCATTATTTTTACTCCCATAGATCACCATATTAAATTATTTTTAGAGGGAAATTAAAAATATTCAAAAAATGAAAAATAAAATGCATAATTAATTCAACATACAAATATATTTTTGGGATGAATAAATTGAAACTTATTTTTATATATTAAATAGATTTTATATTATAAACTTATTAAAAACCCCTTTATAAACTTTTAAATAAAATAAACTAAGACTTGTTACTTTGAAATATTTGGATGTAGAGTTTATATATAAAATACTAATGATAATGTGAAAAAAAATTTAAGATAAAATTTATGATGTAATTTTCTATGATATTCAAATAAAATATAATCTTATAGTGTATATAATAAGATAAGCCTATTAGTGGATGAATATGCACATGTAATGTTCATTGAAAACAATAATTAATAGAATATATCTTCTATTGAAGTGTTTAAAGAATTTTCATAATTCAATTTCAATGAAAGAGACCTGAAATAATAATGCATCAAATTAGGGGGATCATATCTCTTCTCAATAAGATCCTATGAATTGGAAAACTCACATAGATCATTTATAAGAAAATAAAAATGGAAATTTTTTGTCTAAAATTTGAACTATAAAATCAATTTTGATTTTTTAATTATACCTTTATATGAAATTTTGTTCCAGTTAATGTTAAAGAATATTTGAATGATTAAAAATGGATAAATTCAATAGGTGATGAATATAACTTGTTTGATTGGACTAAAATATAGAATCTAGCAGAGTTTCCTAAAAAACTATCTATAGGAACCAAATGAATATTTTGAAATAACATGGATGAGTCTGGTAATAAAGTTCGAAATAAGGATAGATTTGTTTCCAAAGGTTAATTTCATAAAAAAGGATTGAATTTATAGATTCATTTTCACTAATTTCAATATTAGAATCCATTCATATTTTATTGAATTTTTTATGTTTTCAAAAATTTAAACTGATTCAAATAGATATAAATAGTTCCCTATTAAATGGTCTATTTTCATAAGAGGAAGAAGTTAATCAACAACATATATTAAAAAATTATGAATTTTTAAATCATGTTGTCACACTGTCAAAAGATTTATATTATTTAAATCAATCTCTAAGATCTTGGTATGATAAAATAATAGTTTTTTTTTCTGAAACACCATTTTAAAAATGGGAAGGTTTACCCAACCTTATTTATAAACAATGATTCTATTGATATTTTAATTATAAAAATATATATTGATGGTATTTTATTTGGATCTACAAATGACATACCTAGTAATGAGTTTTCAAAATTAATGACTAATGAATTTGATATGATACTAATGGTGGAATTAAAATTTTTTCATGGTCAAAATATTTTATAAAGAAGAGAATTTATTTTTCTAAATCAAAGAAAATTGGCTAATTATTTGGTTAAAAATAAATATTGATTCTTGTAAAACTATGATAACCCCAATGAGAACTAATTTAAAACTGGACATAGATGAATCTAATGAAGATTATAGTGATAAATTGTTTAGATTAATGAAAAGACACTTATTGTATCTATATAAATCACGGTATGACATTATGTTTTATGTTAGTATGGGCTATAGATATCCCTTTATTCTAAAATAATCCCATTTAATGCATCTTAATAGAAAAATTAGTTATGTTAAATGAACTATTACCACATGTATATTTTACTACAAGAAATACTATTTAAATATTTTCATTTACTAATTATGAATTTGTAGGCTACAAACCTGACAAGAAGAGTATATTAGGTAAGTGTCACTTAATATATAAATGAAAAATTTCATGGAGTTCCAAAAAACATTTAATTTTTATTGTCCACAACATATGGTGAGTATATTGTTACTGCTAATTCTTTTTCTCAAAGCCTCTGATAAAAAAATTCTTCTTTCTTTTTATGTTTACTTATGTAAAATTACTATATTATGTGATTATAATTCAACCATTTTTATTTTTAAAAACCCATTATAGCATTCAAGGACTATTTATATAGATTATATGTTTCATTTCTTAATAATTCATATTAATAAATGGAACACTATCTTGGAATACATTCCTATAGAGAATCAACTGGAAAATATATTTAATTAAGCTCTAGATTATGTGAGGTTTGAAAAATTAAATTTGTAATTGGTATTACTGTAGATTTTGTTTTTTGGAAGCATGATAATATTTTTTTATTGGTATTTTACTTCTCAATTGTTAAAACTACATAATCTCAATGGGAGTTATCCCTTTCATGGTAATTCTAATTATTACAATTATTTCTTTGTTAAAACTATACATTATACTTTACTTAAAAAATATATTCTTAATATTTTTTCCCCACTTTGTTATTTTTGATAAATTTCTAAATTGGGGATAAATTTGAGGTGTTGTTCTAGTTTTTAATTTTATAAAACGGAATGATTGTTTGATATGTTATTTTACATGATTATTTGTTTTACGATTTTGTAAAATTGAAATCCTTATTTTAAAATCCATTAAATTTTCAATGTTATTTTAATTAAATGATATTTACATTTTATAATTCATAAAATAATATCTGATCTAATAGGTTTTTGAGAAGTGAGTAATAACATAGTAAAATGCTAAATTGAATTCATGTAGTAGTTTCCCACGCATCCATTTGCAGAAAAAAACAACATATCAATTTTCAATAAAGCTATTTTTATAATAAAATGACATTTCCATTTTTATCTATTCTTTATGTATTCCTTTTCATAATATCACCATGTTGAAAATTTCTATTGATGGATTGTATCTCCAACCATAATTCAACTGTAGCTTTCTTCAAACATTCATATTATCTTAAGAAACACTTAGCCAACCTTGAACCGTATTTTAATGTTTTTCAAGGAAATGAACAGACTGTAAAGTCATATATGAACATGTTATGGAGCTTCCATTTTTCATATCGTGCTGGTAATTGATTACCATGAGTTCAATTTATATATACTGTAATGATTCTAGCGACCAAAACTCATGAGATAACTTTTAGCCATGAATTTATTTTTCATGTGACCATTCATAAGAACATGATCTGTATAACAAATAATAATTATAATTATACTAAATACACGACATTACAAGGTCATTATGTCACATGGTCACTTTTTGCCTTTTCTTTTTCACTAAATCTCATATTTTTTCATTCTATCTTTTGTCCTTATTTGTATATATTTATTTACTATAAATGCATTAATATTATTTTTTATTATTCTAATGTTTTTTTGAAAAGGTTATATATTATTATAAGTATATTAATAATATTTTTTTTTGTAGAAAATAGTGTTGAAATAATTATTTTCATAATAATTATTTCAAAACATGTTTTAATTTTTTTTTGAGATAAAAATCACTGCAAGATTGAAAAAAAGTTTATTAATGTTTTATCCAGTTGACTAATTATCATTTATCTTAATGATCAGTTTTTTATGAAATTTGAGGTTTTTTGATGCAAAATTAAATGATAATGAAAACATGGTAAGTAAATTCAAATTTTGGGTAATGGTATTATTTTAAATGCTTATTATTTTTCTATTTTCCTTTCTATGATTTTCCATTGATAAGATCCAAAATTATTGGAATTAATGACATGAGTCTTTCCATTGAAATGAAAACCAAAAAAGTGATAAATTTGTTGAATGAGGATTAACAATAGAGATTGACATAATTACAAACATAAAAGAAATAAAACCTTCATACAATATTTCCAATATACTGCATATTGACTATAACCAATGTTCCTTTTCCTTGATCAAGAATGACTTTATCATTATCACCATCCATTATTAAAGTGTTCAATGATATTGAGATGCATCAAATATCATTAACATATTGTCTTCTATTTTTTGAATTTATTTATGGATTTCATTGTTGTATTTATTTTGTACTCTAGAGATTGATTTATTTTTTTCTCATCAAAAAGCAATATGAACATTATAGTCCTCCAATTTTTTTAAAAAGGTATTGTTGTGAAACACAGAAAAAAATCATGTTGGTTGTAACTCCTTCAAAAGTCTGGTTGGGGTTATACCACCAAGTGAGAAAATGGAACCTATGTCTTTAATCAGGTGATCCCTCCCTACCAAAAATGTGGCATTAGTGAATACTAATATTCTCATCGAGTTGAGAATATTTATGAGTGAAATTGTATCATGGTGATCTGGGCCCCAATGTCCATATTATGTGTTATTTATTGTTATTTACACTAAAAACGTATCATTTTTATAACTCTAATATTCGTATTTGACTAAATTTAATTGATCAAACATTAAAAGTACTATTCAACCCCCCACCAATCAATATTACCATACACTGAAACATAACAATTTAGCCATCAGTTATACATTAAATCAAAATTATGAAACCAACTTCCTTATCAACTGTTTGATCATGCTTATGATTTATGTATCATTTCAATTTTTTTGACCTCAAATGTGTGTAAATATAATGATGTGATGGTTGGGTTCATTAAATCCCTTAATTACATAGATTAATATTAATGTCTCATGTGATACAAAAAATGGTTCATGGTTGGTTAGCCTAAGAACACTATGTTAGTATGGCAGTTCGCATGGACATACGATGATTATGATGATGGTTAGCCTATTCCATTTTTTCTGGTTATTATCCTTGACATATGCTTATGATTTAATGATTTTGGATCTTACCACATATTTATAATTCCATATTTATATACTTCCATTTCTTTATACCATGTTCTCGTGATTATGATAATTTTCTTTATGATATCATGTTATGCTTCTTTAAACTCATTCTATGGTTTATTTTCATGTTTATTCATTTAGTGGAAGAGGGATGACATCATGATTGTTTTATTCCCAAGACTACCCAAGGATGAGGGAGGCTCTAATTCCATCTACGTAGTGGTTAACCGATTGACAAAATGGTCTCACTTATTTTTGATTAAGTAGTCGACCACATTGGAGGCCTTAGAATAGAGTTACGTGGATGAAATGTTAAAACAACATGGAGTTCAAATATCAATTTTTTTGGATGGGGATTCACGCTTTACTTTATAGGTTTTGAAGGGATTACAACATGATTTTGGAACCCAACTATGACTTAGAACATCTTGCCACCATCAAATGGATGGGCAGATAGAGAGGACCATCTAGACATTGGAGGATATACAATGATCATTTGTTATGGACTTTGAAGAATTCTGGGTATGACTCATCCCCCTGGAGGAATTTTCCTACAATAGTAGCTATCATTACACCATTGGTATTATAGAGACCCGAAACTTTATGTACAAGGAATGTACATTAGTTTTGTGGAATACTTAATACACAACAAAAACCAAAACTCAAGGATCGTAATAGTTTAGTGTCTTTGGAAACTCGGAACATAATCTTCTAATCATGGTAAAAGATTTTTAACATCTCCCATAATGATCATGCCCTTTTGTTTTCATACCTAAAAACTTTCATTATATCCTGGGGAAAATAAAACATATAATGGGTGAGCTCAAATGCTTAGTAAGGGTAAACATAGAGAATATAAAACAATCCATAAAAATTTGAATGTAAAAACATGAGCATAAAATCTAAACATCAAAATCATGAGCAATGACATAAAACATTGCAGTACAAAAGGAATAGATCATAAAATAACATTAATCATGATAAAATAGAAAGGTAATTGAACTTTTAATTTTGGAAAAAAATCAAGCACATGATATGATTTCCATAGTAGCCATGACATTGCTGCCAAGAACATCTTAGTGGACAAAGTCTATAACTGAACCGAGTTTACTTGTCGTTATAGCCCTGTATTACTGAACAATATTTACTTATCGTTCCAGCTATGTCTATATCATGAGATATAGATGTTTACCCAATTCATTTGAGGGAGATATAGTTCCCACCCATATCATAATGAACCCATTCTTATGTGTGCCACAAAATCATAAATCATACATCATAGCATAACCCATTTAATAAAAATGGGATTTTTAAACATCGTGACATCATTAAAAAATTCATATAAGATAAAGGACTTCATAAAAATAATTTCATCACAACTTGATCAAATAAATGTAATAATACGGATAGAAACATAACCCTATATTATCTTAGATGGAAAATAATTTTGATAAAACACTTGAACTCCATTCTTGAGGAAAATATCCATTCTACATAAAAAAAATCCTTTTTTAACATGTCATAACATTTTAAACTAAAAAAGGTTAATTAAAAATAAAATTTATAATTTTTAAAGGAAGATTAATGGAAATAATGTCCTATGTAATCATAAAAATCCATTATTTTCATATAAGTTAAAAAAACATTCTTCTCGTACTTTGGCCGAAAAAGTCAAAAAATTTCTCGTGTTGAAAATGGGAAAATATTCCTTTCATATCTTTTAATAATAATTCAAAAATAGGTAAAATTTTATTTAAACAATTGTAGGAGGATAGAAATAATAATACATATTGAAGAAACATGGTGTCGATGATAAATATTCCCTAGTAAATTCTACATTAAAAACAATCTCGGGTAAAAATGAGATTGTGAGACTTTCCCTTACCTTAGGACTTATATGCTTCGTACATATCCGAACCTCCTGTATAATGATTTAAATAATGTCATTGACTTATTAAAAAATCATATATATTGTTATTATATGATATATGGATCACTTATGACTTTATATTATCCGTTCTTTTGTAAATTCAATGTTAAAGCAGCGCTTTGTGTAAAATCGTTTTATTTATCGTACTTGTTTGGACTTGTTGTTCTTGATATTATTATTAATTATATCATGATTTAATTACTTATAGAATTTAAAACATGATATATATATTATATATATTTATTATATATATACATAATAGATAGGTTAATAAATGAAATACACCATTCATGGAGATGGTAGGTCGTACGTACGCATGAACGCTGTTTTCCATTCCTTATTGACTTGAATGGATGTAAGTAGATGACATATATATATATATATATTAATAAATAAATCAATTAGCTTAATTATGTCATATATTTCATTATTATTCATTATATAATCTTTATAATAATTCTTAAATGGTTATCATGGAGAAAGAATCTCATCGCATCGTGGAGCCGGTAATCCGTACGTACGCACGAGCGATGATATTGTTCCCATAATTATTGAATGGAATTGGAGTGGATGATATAATATTTCAGAATCAGTATTATGTTATAATTACCATATATAGTAATTATTTACACCATTATACCCATCCAATTAAGGTGGTGGTGGAAAAACAGATTACACCAGGGCGTGGAGACGGTATTCCGTATGTATGCACGCACGGTGATGTCTTTTTTCGTAGGATGGATAGAATGTGAAATGGGGTTGTTTCATATTTATAATAACATATAATTATATTATTTATTCTTATTTGATTGTAATATAATTATACAACTAATGAGTAATAAGTTAAAGAAGAATTAAACTTGAAAGAATCGGTAGAAGAGATTATCTCGTCCTCGACGCACCTCCTTCAATCTTCTTCTTAGGGCACTAGAGTTGTTTTTTTATAATACAAGAACATATATGATATAACTATAGTGGTTTAAAAGTGTAATTGGCAGGGTTTGGCCGAGCTTCAAGGCTCAAAAGGGTGTGAAGAGAAGAGGGAAGGGGTACCCTTTTTATAAGGGAGGAGAGGGGTACCTTTTGTAACATAAGAAATATTAATTTATAATAAATGAAACCTCACATAAAAACCTCTATAAATGTCTCAAATCAAAATATTATATGATATAGGGTTGTAATTTCATAGACTAATAAAATTTATACATGTTGGTAATTTATATTAATCTTTATCAACTTGATTTATCATTATTTAATCAATTAAATTTTATTTGTGGTGATAAGATTCTAATTTTTAAATTGTTATATATAATTAATTTTCTGTTGTTAATTGTCCATAACTATATACTTTATGAAATTTTAGACCTTCTAAATTTCAATTTATTATTTTTAAATATTTTTGTGATTTTTAATCCATTTTAAAATATTTTAAAATATTTTAGTTTTATAAAATAACAACAATGTCTATTTTACCACTATTCTTTTATTTTAATTTAAATAAAATATACACATAGGATATATTCTAAAAAAACATTTAATAGATTCCTAACATGAAAAATTTGTCTAGAAAATTAGTGGAGCACATTAAATTTTTCATATATTATTTATTTTAATATTTTAAAAACTATCTATTTGATATATCTCTGAATAAAATAATTAGCACAAAATTTTTGTATAATTATTAAATATACTTATTTGTCACATAAAAATTAAAAATAAAATCCTATTATGAATATAAGTCTCATAGATTTCATAATAATACTTTTACTCGAATTTATCATCTTATCATCACAACATGTAAATTGTTATATTTAATAAATTATGAAGGTGACAACTATGAAATCATTTAAAATAAAATAATATAATTGTCATAATCGCCTCAATAAGGATGAAAATGGTCCACTATTCTGTCATTGGATGATTAGGGATTATATATACACTACCAATTATTGTTTTTCAGATTTTTGGGCCTTTTGATATGTATTACTATTTAAATAAAAACTATATTATTTATTTTTTGGCTAAATAAATAATTTCTGCATCATTATTGTATAAGATAATAAAGTAATTAAATAACTCTAAAAAATTAAAAATAAATTACCATGATATAGAAAAACATTTTAGATTCCAAATGAGTATTTATAATAGAATTTATATTATGTATTATCTTATATTAAAAATACTTTAATTATTAAAGTTTGAGTGAGACATATTTCACTTTACTTTAAATAAAATAAACCAAAGGTCATAATCAAATACATGTGGATTACATTAGATTAAATTTCGACCAAAGTATGATTTGGGGCAAAATATAATCATCCAATTATATTAAGAAATGTTTTAGGGTAATTGTATAATATTATATTTACCCTTAATTACCTGATTTACCGTTAACTATGGTAAATAAAGTTTAACGAAGTTACTATTTGCAATGCCTAAATATAAGAAGTAGATTAGTAACATAATTTTGACCTAATGATTCCAAATATGGAATCAATTTTTCCAAATTAAAATCACATAGATTGCAGAAATTATTTTAAAATTAATCTCACTGTTAAGAAAACGAGTTTTAAAAGTTAAAACATTGAAAAAGATTGAAATTATTTTACTTATGAATTCAATGTAAAATCAATGATAATTACATACATTATATTAAATAGTAAAAATATATTCTATTTATAATTTAAAACAATTAAATATTATAATTTAACCATAGAAATTATTATGATGAAAAAAATTGTTTTTAATTAAAATATAGCGGGTTTTTACTATTCATTAAAATAAGAAAGTTATCATAATAATATGAAAAATTATCCAAAGTAAATTTTTATATCCTGATTCCAACGAAGAATTTTATTTTGTCAAATTGAACTTATTAACATGTCAAAAACTATATTTAATGTGGGTGCGCGAACAAGAGGCGACAAAACTGCATTTTTTGTAAAATACTTATTTTTCCAAAAAAATTATTTTTTTAACATACCATGTTCTAGAAAATGTGTAAGATGAATAATAATGTTATAAAATTAAAAATGTATTTAATTCTATTCATAATGTCTAGTCCATAATAATATTATAACAATATATCATTTTTTAGTGAAACTTGGTATTGCGTACTACCCACGCTATCGAGGAAGGTCGCGATGGCGTGTAATGAAAGACATGTTAGGGATGAGTGTAGTGCAAGCTCCCTATGGTGTTGCGTATAATAAAATTCAAAACTTATTTCATTTATAAAATAAACAAAATATATACTTAATGTTTTTTAGAATAATTTCTACAAAACGAACTTCAAAATATGTGTAACATGTGCCAAGAATAATGTTGTGTATACTGTAAGCTAATACGATGTTGCATATAGCACAAGATAATTTTGGTGTATCGTACAAGACCAGACATCAATGAAATTAAAAATAATAATTCTCATAAAATCTCGGGTTGTTACATTCTTCCCCACTTAACATGAATTTCGCCTTCAAAATTCATCTGGGTTATAAATGGTTTACAACTTGAATGTTTCTTTCATAGAAACCCACATAGTAAAAAGGAATAATAAAACTTAATTTTAAAAAGTAAAGTAAGAAAAATAACGGTTACCCAATATAACACATCACTGGGTTTCCCCATAGGATAACATAGGTGAAAATATAGATATGCAAGAATAATCTAACCATCATGTTCTTAAGAAGAGTGGTAGAGGACATGGCTATGAAAAATCCAACAATCAAAAAGCCCTAAATTTGTGATGATCTAAGGTACCATCTGATTTAACGGATATGATGGTACTAGGAAAACATTTTTAGATCTCAAGATCATTTTTCTAATGTAGAAAATTTGTTGAATTAAAAGAAATACTTACTTGATTTTGGTACAATTTCACTGTTGTTCATGCCATGAAAAATTTCCACTTCATCACTTAATGAAATAAAGATGAATTTTTCAATCCTCAAGTGTTAGCAGATCATGCGATAGAATGATAGGTTATTCCATATGTTTCTATCGCAAAAAGATTACCACAATTTATTAAATATACATAAGTCCATCTATGCTGAGATTAATCGTATATGGTTGTTAATATTGACTTATACATCATCTATCATAGTGCTCAATAAAATAAAACTAGTTTCTACTAATCAGGGACTTCCTATAGGCCATTGGTATGAGATAAAGGCCTTTCTCACTTCAGTTGTGGGTTCTATTCCCACAGCCTTGTCCGAAGCGACGGGTTTTCGCCCATTCTACAGGTTCTCCCTTTTCTTAAACTACACTTTTATAACATTCCATCAATAATATCGAAAAAAATTATAGCCATAAACAATACTGACTTATGTTCAACTTAATCCATTCTAATATTTAGGCTTATCCAAAATACTTCTTTCCAAACTCATAGTATAAAGAGAAAAATTACTAAAAAGGTCATCTTACAAGCACGTGAATACCATCAGTTATCCCTCATATATCACAAGATAAATCTTGTTGATCACATTCCAAACATGTGAATACCTTAATCTTGTATTCTCTAGAAAAATGAATACCCATTGAACCTATGTGAAAACATGAATTCTATCAAAAGTTAACTCATTCCACATACCAAAATCCAAAATTTCTATATACTCAAACCATGATATAACGTTTTCCTTATATCAGTCATGAGATCATTAATACTATCAAACATTTTATTTTCTGACTATCCCTTCATTATGCCCATATCATCTTCTTTCCAAAAATATCTCAATCACTTTTCATGGTAATAGGTACCATATAATTATTGAAAATCACAATGGACCAATACATAGATATTCCAATATACCATAAGAGTACCTCAACAAAATTATTCTTGAATACCAATACATAAACAATTCAATCCACCCACTTCAACGATTGTCATGGAATAAGTCCTTCCTTGATTTAGAGGTAACCTCTTAGGTCCAGGCATTGAGTTGGGTAATTCCCATGTTCTCCACAAATAAGACATTGAACTCCATAATAGTTTATCAATATATGACCCATCTCTCCACATAGATAACATCTTCCCCTCCATTTTATATATTTATCAAGGTTCTTCTTCCCTTATTTATAACTCTCAATCATCCTTTGTTTATGCTCCTTAACATGAAGACATGCATAAAAGTCCATCTTCCTCTTATTTGATGAATTGGGAATACCACTATAGTTCACCTTGTTAATCATATATCACGATCAATGATTCGGCATAATCACAAAATCATTCGTTCTAGTCATTATTAAATTTCTTTGTTCATACTTGCCAAATTTTCCATTGGATTCAATGATGACCCAATTCATTCTGGTTCCCTCCATTTAATAAAACAAAAATCCATGGTGTAAAAAACAGTTAAAATAATGGGGAACCACCTAATAATATAAATTCACTTATGGGATGTCTCACTTATTAGACATTCATTAATCCAATACACCTTATGTTCACCCTAGGTTATTCATGATCATCAACATAATTCTAGGACTATAAAATATAGTTATACTAAATCTTAGGAACATCCCTAGACATACCTTAGAAATATCTCTAGGGATCTTTCTAAAGTATCTGCGTCCTAGTTTCCAAAGCTTGACTAAACCTCTCTCTAATACCAACTGTAGAGACCCGAAGCTTGATGTAAATGGATGGTACATTACTTTTTCAGAATACTTAATACATAACAAAAACCAAAACTCAAGGATCATAATAGTTTAGTGTCTTTGGAAACTAGGTACATAATATTCTAATCATGGTGAAAGATCTTCAACATCTCTCATAAAGATCTTCCCCTTTTTTTCTTTCCTAAAACCTTTATTTATATCATGGGGAAAAGAAAACATATAAAGGGTGAGCTCAAATTCTCAGTAAGGGTAAACATAGATAAAATAAAATAGTCCATAAAAATTTGAATGTAAAAACATGAGCATAAAATCTAAACATCAAAATCTTGAGCAATGACATAAAACATTTCAGTACATAAGGAATAGATCATAAAAAACATTAATCATGATAAAATACCATGGGAATAAAACTTCTAATTGTGGTAAAACATTACGCACATGATAATATTTCCATAGTATCCATTACATTGGTTCCAATACGATCTTAGTGGGCAAAGTCCCTTACTGAACCGGGCTTACTTGCTGTTCCAGCCCTGTATTACTGAAAGAGATTTACTTGACGTTCCAGCCTTGTCTATCTCATGAGATATAAATCCTTACCCAATGCATTGGAGTGATATATAGGTCCCACCCATCTCATAAAGAAACCATTATCATTTTTTCCACAAAATCATAAATCATACAACATAGCATAACCCATGTAATAAAAATGGGATTCTTAAACATTGTGACATTATAAAACAATTCATATAAGATAAATGAATTTATTAAAATAAATAAATCACAACATAATCAGATCAATGTAATAATATGTATATAAACAGAACCCTATATTATCTTAGATGGAAAATAATTTTGGAAAAACACTTTAACTCCATTCTTGAGGAAAATAACGTTTCTACTTCAAAAACATTTTTCCTTTCTTAACATTTCATAAAATTTTAAACTAAATGAAGTTAATTAAAAATAAAATTGAAATTTTTTAAAGTAAGCTTCATTGAAATAATGTTCTATTGAATAAAAAAAATCCATGCATGCCATATAAGTTAAAAAACATTCTACTCGTACTTTAGCCGAAAAAGTCAAAAAAGTTTATCGTGTTGAAAATGACAAAAGATCCCTTTGATATCTTTTACTAAAAATTCACCAATAGGTAAAATTGGATTTAAAAAACTGTTGGAGGCTAGAAATAATAATACATATTTAGGAAACAAGGATGTGGATGATAAATATTCCCCAGTAAATTCTAAAGTATAAACAATCTCGGGTAAAAATGAGATTACGAGATTTTCACATACCTTAGGTCTGATATGCTTCATACGTATCTGATACTCCAGTTTAATGATATAAATAATGTCATTGACTTATTAGATAATAATATTTTTTGTTATTATATCATATATGGTTCACTTATGACTTTATATTACCCGTTCATTTGTAAATTCCATGTTAAATCAACGTTTTGGGTAAAATCGTTTTATTTATCATACGTGTTAGGACTTGTTTCTCTTGAATTTATTATTACTTATATAATGACATACTAACATCCAGAATTTGAATAATGATTTATATATCATATATATTCAGTATATATATATATAAATAATAGATAGATAAATGATATGAAATATATCGTTCATGGAGATCGTAGGTCGTACGTACGCATGAACGTTGTTTTCCACTCCTTATTGACATTAATGGAAGTAAGTATATGTAATATATATATATATATATATACATAATAAAGTATCTTAATTATGTCATATATTTCATTATTATTCATTATATATACTTTATAATCATTCTTGAATGGTTATCAGGGAGAATGAATCTCATCGCGTCATGGAGACAGTTATCCGTACGTATGTACGAGCGATGATATCGTTCCCATAATTAATGAATAGAATTGGAGTGGATTATATAATATTTCAGAATCATTATGTTGTTATAATAACCATATATAGTTATTATTTACACCATTATACCCATCCAAGTAAGGTGGTGGTCGAAAAATAGATTACACCACGGCGTGGAGACGGTATTCCGTACGTACGCACGCACGATGATTTTGTTTTCCATAGGATGGATAGAAGGTGAAATGGGGTTGTTTAATATTTATAATCACATATAAGAATATTATTGATAATGAAGTGCCAAGATCAGTGTGAATCACTGAGAGGGGGAGGGGGTGAATCAGTGATCCCTTAAAACTTTTTACTAATTAATTCTTTATCAATTAAACCTCGATGGCTGGTTAAAGCCTCGATCCACTCTTCTTGTATCTCTCACCTTTCCACGAATGATGCAGTAAATGTAAAGGCACTGTACACAAGGATTTACAAGGTTTAGCACCAAAGGCCTACGTCCTTGCCATGTTGGTTATACACCCCAACATGGTTTCTCCCATTATAACTTGTTAGAATTACAATGGTAGATACAACATCCCACTGTATCTCTCCTGAGTCCCACATGAGGGTCTTTATACTGCGTCCCACAATGTTACCAGAGTCCCACTGGCCTGCTCCAGAATCCCACTGAAGACTTCTTCCACCCTGAGTCTCACAGGGGGCTTCTCCTGGCTCCTCGAGTCACACGAGTAGCTCTTCTTCACTTTAAGCTTCTTCAAGTATCTTCAACAGTCTGGGATAAAGATTGCTGGCCTTGCTCTGTACCTCTGATCACTTGAGTTGATCAGGTCTTCTCGTCTTGCTCAGGATTTATCTCCTTCTTCTAAGGATGACCTGGCTTCTCTCCAACTACTGAATACTCAGAAAAATGATATCATTAACTTCAGTCTGGTCCAGTCTCAGTTCACATCAACTTCATGCACTGAGTGCATGGCATCTCTGCATCCTCATGCACTGATTGCATGGTCTCTCAAATTCTTCAAGATCCTCTGGTCTTGGTCAAGTCAGATGCACACAAGCTGGTTTGTCTTTGTTCACGTGTGCATGTGCATGCATGCAAGCATGCACTTGCCTTTCTTTTCTCTTGGTGCAATAGACCCACAAAGGGTGTAACACTTTAAGCACACACCTTCTCACTTCCTTCACAAACTTTGTTCTTTTTGTCTACACACTAAATGTGTGTTATACTTTAGTGTGGATGTCCTCTTCTTTCTTCTTCTAAATGTGTACACTTTGCACACACCTAGGTTCGGCCTACTTGTTTTGTTTGCACACACACACTTCCTTTGATCAATTAGAAAACACAAGGCTTGGCCTACTTCACTTACTAAGCACACACACTTCCTTGTCCTTTTAATCTTCTTAAAAGTGTGCACTTAACTTATGCACACACTTGGTTCTCCATTTTGCACACACAAGGGCTACAGCCTCATCTTTAATTTGCACACAAACGTTGTGGTGGCTTTCTTGTTTTGCACACACCAGCCGTAGGGCCTTCCTCCTTCACTTGGCACACAAGCACAAATCTCGGGTCTTCCACCTTCAAAGTAGGCGCGCAAGTGGTGTGGCCTTTCTCCTTCAATACTGCCGCTCAAGTCCTCAAGGAAGCAAGGGCGCGCAGGGTGCAAGGTGCAACCAGCCTTGGGCGAGCATGGTTGCTACTGCCTCGAGTGTGCAAGGTGTAACACCTCGGGCGCGCAGGGTGTCAAGAACCTCGGCCATGCAAGCTCCTCCTGCCGCGCAAGTTTGCAAGCAGTGAGGGATCCTTCTGCCGCGCGAGTACGCGGGCAGGGACCTCCTTCAGAGCCTCGGGTGGCTCTGGAACTTCAGTCGCGCAAGTGTGCGCGGGGCTTCTACTTCGCGAGGCACAAAGGCACTCACGGGTCTTCCAAGGTTTTCAGCAAGCATAACCATCTCCTCGGGCTCTCCTTTTATAGGCAGAGGGATGCCTCTGTCCATCCGCGTGATAAATCTCGAATCACCGAAGATTTAGGATCTTCGAGATTTTCTCCAAATCTTGTTTTCCTTCACTGTTTCACACGGCTTTATCTTCCTCTTTCATTCCTCCTCGTGCATGCGATTTAGAACACATGCACAGCCTCTGTTTTGTCCATCCCATGAAAAACACGAACACCCCGAGGCCTCGGCACTTCGTTTGCCTTCGGCCTTCATCGAATTTTCTCATTTGTTGCATGCAAGTATATTTTTATGCATGGATGGGTTCGGTTTGGCCAGACGAGCACGAGGGAGCCTTTAGTTTCGAGAGATACAGCCGGGAGCTCAAAATTGGTGCTCGGGTTGCTCTTGGTTCGACGGAGGCACGCGAGTGGCCTTCGGCTGAGCTCGAGGAAGGAGATGCCTCGGAACCGTCAGATCAGCTCTTTGGACGGCTGCGATCAGAATGGGCCGCGACGGATTAGATGTGTGGCCAAGATCTGGCGCGCGATCAATCGAGCGGCTCAGATTCAATCTGCGGCAAAAATCTTTGTCCCACATCGAAACGGGCCGCAGAATTCTCTCGGTTTATCAAAGTTCCGCTCCCATGAACGGCCAGTTGAATCCCCTCCCCTCTCGGTGCCGCCCCGCACCGAGTTCTTCTGCGGGCGCGCTCTGCGCCCACCTCTGCTCCCTACGAGCGCGCTCCTAGCGCCCACCATGCACTCCGGGCGCGCTCCTGCGCCCCTGCCGCGCGGGCGTGAGACCCCTGCGTGGCCTCTGCCGCCTTGGGTTTGCCCCACGGGTTCCCCCTTGGGCGTGGTGCTTTAGGCCCACATGTGCCTTGGGGTTGAACCCTCAAGGTGTCCTTGGCTGGCCAATTTTTTGGCTAAGTAATGGTTAGGACTTTGTGTAAAAACATTGTTAACCAAATGTAATATGCCAAGACACAAATCTTCTTCTTCTCATCTCCATTCTTCTTCTTCTTAAGAATTCCTCCATTCTTTCACTAGACTTCATCAATTCCTTCGAAGGAATTCCCGAAGGGTCTTTCTTCAACCGATGCTCCTGAACCAAACATATTCATCAATGTTCTTTATTGATCTAATTAGAGATCAAGTTGGATCAACTTCAATTCAGCATGCACTAAGAGATAGTGCATGGTCTTCATTAGCTCACTTCATCCACTTAGAAGTAGTGGATGGATCATCTTCATCTCCTCATGCATTGTCTTAACAATGCATGGTCTTCTAACATTGTTGTGACATTGTATCCACTTGATACAAGTTCTCTGAACTTAAATACCAGTTCAACAATCGTCAGATATAATGATGCTCCATCATCATTCATTCTTTAAGTGTTGTTACTTAGTATCATCTTGATACAAGTATTGAAACATTATGATCAGTTCTACAATCGTCTGATGCCCATGGAGAATGTTTCAACCACTACATCCTATGTCACTTAGTGAATCTACTAAGTGACATGCCTCTTAGTACCATGGCCATTCTCCTTTCCTCACCAACACCATCACATCCTTTGTCATTCACATATTGAAACTCCTTGACATCCATCCATTCATTCATTGACAACAACATACCTCATTGACAACAAATGCAACACAGTGTACTTCAATCTCCACCTTTGTATTTGTTGGAAATACACTAGAGCACATATGAATGGGTCAATATGTGTGCCAATATTTCTCCCCCTTATTGGAAATCAAATGAAAAGATGTGGTGTGGTTCACTTTCAAAAATCTCTTCCTCCCTTCAAATAGCATCTTCTTGAAAAGCACTAAGAGAGGGATGATGCCACATGTTCTCTTTAGCAAAGAACCTTTAGTAAATAATCTCTAAGTCTACTTGGGCTAACCCGGTGTAGAAAACAAGAGTGATGTAACCAAGGTACTCAATTCTGTCCAACATTCACTATACATGTGAGATCATGCTTCAAGGGGCTTGAAATTTTTCAGATATAACAATGAATTTTCTAAATCCTGCACAACTTCACAAAACACATTAGAAAGTTCAGGTGCAAAGATAAAGCTCCCCCTTTCATTCATTTGTCTTCAATCAATACTCCCCCTTAATTGTCATGATGAATACAATTAAGAAACAAGGGATGAAAGTATGATTGGAATACCTTCAGATTTTCTCAAGATGGTATTAAATATCAGAATCCCATCTTCTACAGATTGGCTCCCCCTTAAAGGGTGCACTCCATTCTGTCCAAACCATCCTCCAGCTGAGAATGATCATCATCTTCAATTCCCTGCAGTGTTAGCACATGTAAATACAAGTTATTAGGGAATAAGATGGAACCTCCTTGGTTCATCAATGTGAACAATAAGGTTGAGAAGATTCTCTCAACCGAGATGCCCCATTTTCACCATTCTTCACACTTGCACATCTGATCTTCAATGATGTTTGTGCTGGTGTGGATCTCAACACATCTTCATGTGAAATATTATTCTTCCCTTTTGCCTTAGAAATTGCCAGAACTTCATCTTCAGCTCTTTGCAGATCTTTGGCAAGTTGCAACTGATTTGGCCATATGACTAGTAAGTCACTTGGAAGTGTGGCCTCAGTTCTGGATATTCCACATGGTTCATTTGATGTTGTCAAGCTACCTCTCTTAGGCAACTTGTTTTCAATCAATCCCTTCTGCTTCTTTTGGATTGATTGTCTGTTTGAGTCAGTTGTCTTCTATTGATTTCCATGGCTTGTTTGCAAAGATCCATGGTATGACCTTTCTTTCCACAGTAGAAGCATGTTTTCTTGGTGGTCCTTCTGGATGCATCACCCTTCTTGGATTTAGACTCCAAGGACTTCTTTTCCTTTTTCAAAACCTTCTGGGGAGCATCTTCAACTTTCTTCTTGCTTCCCAAGGATTCCATTTTAGCCAGGTTCAGTGATCTTATCTTCTTTTTAGCTCTGGATACAGTTGGAGATTTACATGTATCATTTTGACCACTTTTGCAATCATCCCAGATGTTGTCAAGTAGTCCAAATCTATTTGCAGTAAACAGATGTCTCTGGACCTGTGGATGCTGCTTCTTTTCTTCTGGCTTGCTCCCCCTTGGCATGGGCTTCCTTTGTGCTTTGACATTCAGTGGATTGTACCAACAATCCTTTGCACAGTGCCCATACTTATTACAACACCAACACTGACCCACAAATCTTGACCTCTTCAGTCCTTCTAATTGTTGGGTACTTTTCTTTACTTGCTGTGTTGTTTCAAGAGAGCTCTCTTTCTTCATTGTCTTCATCCATACTTGTTCAGAGTTATTCTTCCATCCTGCACTTTTTGTGGAAACACATTTAGAAGCATGATTACAAGATGGGATGGATGGTACCTTCTTCTTAGAAGATGTTGCCCTTTCATTAGAGGATGTCATTCTTTTAGAATCATCCATCTCAAAGCATACTTGAGTAGCAACATTTCTCCTTTCAGCTGACTGGGAGGCTTTGGCTTTGGGTGATTGCTGAGTTTTCAATATCACCTCTAGTTCTAAGCATTTCATGTTAAGGGAGTTCCTCTCATCCTCAACAGTTCTTAGCCTTCCTTCCCAATTTTCTTTCAGCTGTTTTATCTGGTCTTTATGCACCTTATTCATTTCAAGCAATGAGTTGTCTAACTCCTTCACCCTTTTGACTTTCTCTTCTAGTTGAGCATCTTTGACAACCATTGAAACTCTGTGGAATTTTTCCAGTGCATGGAAAACTTCTTTGACCATTTTCTTAAAGAATTATTTCTCAGAAAGGCTTCTTTGCAATTCTTCAGTAGTGTCTTCATATCTTTCATTGCAAAGGGAAACAGTTTCATCTTTAGCCTTCACCAGCTTTATGAGAGTGTTTGTTATGCCAACAATTTTTTCCAATTGGACTTCCAGAGAATTGGCTTCATCTTCTAGCTGTAATTTTTCTTCTTGAAGATCAAGGAGGCCTGTAGCTATACACATTGCCACTTCCTTGGGGACTGTCTTCTGAAGATATTTGATTGCATTTAGAAGATCATTGTTCCTTCCATATTCATCACAGCTAGAGCAGGCTTCATCAGAAGAATGATAAAAGGAATTGTCATCTGATGTGACTTTCACATTTCTTTCCATAGAAGGAGTTTCTCTGATTGCAACAACCTTCTTCTTCATCTTCTTTGCCTGTTTCTTCATTCTGTTTTTCAGAGTCTTGGCAGATATCTCCATTTGAGGTTGTTCTTTCATTTCCTCAAATCTGCATTCCATATAGACTCCCTTGGATCTTTTAGAGGTAACCTGGCTCTGATACCAATTGAAGTGCCCAGATCAGTGTGAATCACTGAGAGGGGGAGGGGGTGAATCAGTGATCCCTTAAAACTTTTTACTAATTGATTCTTTATCAATTAAACCTCTATGGCTGGTTAAAGCCGCGATCCACTCTTCTTGTATCTCTCACCTTTCCACGAATGATGCAGTAAATGTAAAGGCACTAGACACAAGGATTTACAAGGTTCGGCACCAAAGGCCTACGTCCTTGCCATGTTGGTTATACACCCCAACATGGTTTCACTCATTATAACTTGTTAGAATTACAATGGTCGATACATCATCCCACTGTATCTCTCCTGAGTCCCACAGGAGGGTCTTTATACGGCGTCCCATAGTGTTACCAGAGTCCCACTGTCCTGCTCCAGAATCCCACTGAAGAATTATTCCACCCTGAGTCTCACAGGGGGCTTCTCCTGGCTCCTTGAGTCACATGAGTAGCTCTTCTTCACTTTAAGCTTCTTCAAGTATCTTCAGCAGTCTGGGATAAAGACTGCTGGCCTTTCTCTGTACCTCTGATCACTTGAGTTGATCAGGTCTTCTCGTCTTGCTCAGGATTTATCTCCTTCTTCTAAGGATGACCTGGCTTCTCTCCAACTACTGAATACTCAGACAACTGATATCTTTAACTTCAGTCTGGTCCAGTCTCAGTTCACATCAACTTCATGCACTGAGTGCATGGCATCTCTGCATCCTCATGCACTGATTGCATGGTCTCTCAAATTCTTCAAGATCCTCTGGTCTTGGTCAACTCAGATGCACACAAGCTGGTTTGGATTTGTTCACGTGTGCATGTGCATGCATGCAAGCATGCACTTCCCTTTCTTTTCTCTTGGTGCAATTGACCCACAAAGGGTGTAACACTTTAAGCACACACCTTATCACTTCCTTCACACACTTTGTTCTTTTTGTCTACACACTAAAAGTGTGTTATACTTTAGTGTGGATTTCCTCTTCTTTCTTCTTCTAAATGTGTACACTTTGCACACACCTAGGTTCGGCCTACTTGTTTTGTTTGCACACACACACTTCCTTTGATCAATTAGCAAACACAAGGCTTGGCCTACTTCACTTACTAAGCACACACACTTCCTTGTCCTTTTAATCTTCTTCAAAGTGTGCACTTCACTTATGCACACACTTGGTTCTCCATTTTGCACACACAAGGGATACGGCCTCATCTTTAATTTGCACACAAACGTTGTGGTGGCTTTCTTGTTTTGCACACACCAGCCGTAGGGCCTTCCTCCTTCACTTGGCACACAAGCACAAGTCTCGGGTCTTCCACCTTCAAAGTAGGCGCGCAAGTGGTGTGGCCTTTCTCCTTCAATACTGCCGCTCAAGTCCTCAAGGAAGCAAGGGCGCGCAGGGTGCAAGGTGCAACCATCCTTGGGCGAGCAAGGTTGCTACTGCCTCAGGTGTGCAAGGTGCAACACCTCGGGCGCGCAGGGTGTCAAGCACCTCGGCCACACAAGCTCCTCCTGTCGTGCAAGTTTGCGGGCAGTGAGGGCTCCTACTGCCATGCGAGTACGCGGGCAGGGACCTCCTTCAGAGCCTCGGGTGGCTCTGGAACTTCAGCCGCGCAAGTGTGCGCGGGGCTTCTACTTCGCGAGGCACAAAGGAACTCACGGGTCTTCCAAGGTTTTCAGCAAGCATAACCATCTCCTCGGGTTCTCCTTTTATAGGCAGAGGGATGCCTCTATCCATCCGCGTGATAAATCTCGAATCACCGAAGATTTAGGATCTTCAAGATTTTCTCCAAATCTTGTTTTCCTTCGCTGTTTCATGCGGCTTTATCTTCCTCTTTCATTCCTCCTCATGCATGTGATTTAGAACACATGCACAACCTCTGTTTTGGCCATCCCATGCAAAACACGAACACCCCGAGGCCTCGGCACTTCATTTTCCTTCGGCCTTCATCAAATTTTCTCATTTGTTGCATGAATGTATATTATTATGCATGGATGGGTTCGGTTTGGCCAGACGAGCACGAGGGAGCCTTTAGTTTCGAGAGATACAGTCGGGAGCTCAAAATCGGTGCTCGGGTTGCTCCTGGTTCGACGGAGGCACGCGAGTGGCCTTCGGCTGAGCTCGAGGAAGGAGACGCCTCGGAGCCGTCAGATCAGCTCTTTGGATGGCTGCGATCAGAATGGGCCGCGGCGGATTAGATGTGCGGCCGAGATCTGGTGCGCGATCAATCGAGCGGCTCAGATTCAATCTGTGGCAAAAATCTCTATCCCACATCGAAACGGGCCGCGGAATTCTCTCGGTTTATCAATGTTCCGCTCCCATGAACGGCCAGTTGAATCTCCTCCCCTCTCAGTGCCTCCCCGCACCGAGTTCTTCTGCGGGCGCGCTCTGCGCCCGCCTCTGCTCCCTGCGGGCGCGCTCCTAGCGCCCCCCATGCACTCCGGGCGCGCTCCTGCGCCCCTGCCGCGCGGGCGTGACACCCTTGCGTGGCCTCTGCCGCCTTGGGTTTGCCCCACGGGTTCCCCCTTGGGCGTGGCGCTTTAGGCCCACATGTTCCTTGGGGTTGAACCCTCAAGGTGTCCTTGGATGGCCAATTTTTTGGCTATGTAATGGTTAGGACGTTGTGTAAAAACAATGTTAACCAAATGTAATATGCCAAGCCACAAATCTTCTTCTTCTCATCTCCATTCTTCTTCTTCTTAAGAATTCCTCCATTCTTTCACTAGACTTCATCAATTCCTTCGAAGGAATTCACGAAGGGTCTTTCTTCAACCGATGCTCCTGAATCAAACATATTCATCAAAGTTCTTTATTGATCTAATTAGAGATCAAGTTGGATCAACTTCAATTCATCATGCACTAAGAGATAGTGCATGGTCTTCATTAGCTCACTTCATCCACTTAGAAGTAGTGGATGGATCATCTTCATCTCCTCATGCATTGTCTTAATAATGCATGGTCTTCTAACATTGTTGTGACATTGTATCCACTTGATACAAGTTCTCTGAACTTAAAGACCAGTTCAACAATCGTCAGATATAATGATGCTCCATCATCATTCATTCTTTAAGTGTTGTTACTTAGTATCATCATGATACAAGTATTGAAACATTATGATCAGTACTACAATCGTCTGATATCCATGGAGAATGTTTCAACCACTACATCCTATGTCACTTAGTGAATCTACTAAGTGACATGCCTCTTAGTACCATGGCCATTCTCCTTTCCTCACCAACACCATCACATCCTTTGTCATTCACATATTGAAACTCCTTGACATCCATCCATTCATTCATTGACAACAACATACCTCATTGACAACAAATGCAAAACAGTGTACTTCAGATACTGATGTCATTACAATATAATGAAAAAACTAAACAATAAGATGTTGATGAAGAATGAAACTTGAAATAATTTGTAGAAGAGATTACCTCTTCCTCGACGTTCCTCCTTCAAACTTCTTATTAGGGCACTAGAGTTGGCCTTTTGAAAAGACACAAAATATATTATATAACTAGAGAGGTTTATATGAGTAATTGGTAGGTTTTGGTCTTGCTACAAGCCTCAAAAGGGTGTGAAGAGAAGAGGGAAGTGGTAGCATTTTTATAATGGAGGAGAGGGGCACCTTTGGTAACCTAAGAAATATTAATTTATAATAAATTCCACATCACATAAAAACCTCCAAAAATGACTCAAATACGAATATTAAATGAGAGAGGATTTTAATATCATCAAACAGTAAAATTTAGACATGTTGGGAATTTATTTTAAACATTATCAACATGATTTATCCATATTTAATATATTTAATTTTATTTGAGGTAATATGATTCTAATTATTAAATTGTTATAAATAAATACATATGTGTTGTGAATTGTCCATAATTGGATAATTTATGACATTGGAGACCATTTAAATTTAAATTTATTATTTTTAAATATTTTTTGAATTTTAAACAATTTTAGAATATGTTGTTTTTATAAAATAACAATTGTGTCAATTTTGACATGATTCATTTATTTTAATTTTAATAAAATCTACACTAGGGATATATTCTAAAAAACATTTAATAGAGTACTAACTTGTAAAGTTGTCCTCGAATATTTGTGGAGCACATCAAATAGTAAATATATTATATATTTTAATATTATTAAAACCATTTATTTGGTATATCTCTTAATAAAATAATTAGGTCAACATTTTTGTATAATTATTTAATATACATATTGGTTCCATAAAAATTACAAATAAGATCCTATGATGAATCTAAATCTCATATCTTTCATAATAATACTTTTACTCGAATTTATCATCTTAAAATCACAACATGTAAATTGTTATATTTATTAAATTATGAAGGTGACAAATTTGGAATCATTTAAAATAAAATAATATAAATGTCATAATGTCCTTTATAAGGATCCAAATGGTCAAAAATTCTGCTGCTGGAAGTTTAGTGCTTGTATATATACTACTAGTATGTTTTTGCAGATTTTTGGGCCTTTTGATATGTATTACTATTTCATTGAAAACTATGTTATTGATTTTTTCACTAAATAAATAATTTCTGCATCATTAATGTATAAGATAATAAAGTAATTAAATAACTCTTAAGAATTAAAAATAAATTAACATTATAAATAAAAACATTTTCGCTTTCAAATGAGAATTTATAACAGAATTTATATTATGTATGACCTTATATTAAAAAAACATTAATTATTAAAGTTTCAGTGAGACATATTTCTCTTTCCTTTAAATAAAATAAACTAAAGTTCATAATCAATTACAAGTGGGTTCCATTCGATTCAATTTCAACCCAAGTATGATTTAGGGAAAAATATAGTCATCCAATTATTTTAAGAAAAGTTTTAGGGTAATTTTATAATATTATATTTACCCTTAATTACTATATTTACCTTTAACTATGGTAAATAAAATTTACCATAGTTACTATTCACAATGTCTAAAAATAAAAAGTAGTTTATTAACATAATTTTGACCTACTGATTGCAAATATGGAAACAATTTTTTCAAATTCAAATCACAGAAGTTACAGAAATTAATTTAAAATTAATCTCGCTGTCAAGAAAATGAGTTTTAAATGTTTAAACATTGCAAAAGATTGAAATTATTTTACTTATGAATTCAATTTAAAATCAACGATAATGACATACTTTATGTTAAATGGTAAAAATATATTTTATTAATAATTTAAAACTATTTAATATTATATTTTAAACATATAAATTATTATGTTGAAAAAAGTTTTTTTAAATTAAAATATAACATGTTTTTACTACTCATTAAAATATGAAAGTTATCAGAATAATATGAATAATTTATCCAAAGTAAATTTGTATATCCTAATTCAAAATAGAAATTTTATTTTGTCATATGTAACTTATAAACATGTCAAAAACTAGATTTAATGTGGGTGCACCATTAAAAGGAGACAAAACTGCATTTTTAAAAAAATACTTATGTTACCCAAAAAATTTATTTTGATCAGGTACCATGTTCTAGAAAATGGGTAAGATGAATAATAATGTTATAAAATTCAAAATTTAGTTAATAATATTCAAAACATCTAGTCCATTATAATATTATTACAATATATCATTGTTTAGTAAACCTGTTATTGTGTACTACACATGCTATCGGGGAAGGTCGTGATTGCATGTAATTAAAGCCAAGTCAGAGATGTGTGTAGTGCAAGATCCCTTTTGTGTTTTGTATGAAATAATTCAAAACTAATTTCATTTATATATTAAATAAAATCTATACTCAATGTTGCGTAGAATAATTTCTACAAAATGAACTTTAAATTTTGTGTAAGACGATCCAAGAATAGTGTTGTGTATACTTCAAGCTAATACGGTGTTTCATATAGCAGAAGCTAATTTTGGTGTAGCATACAACATAAGACATCAATGAAATTAAAAAGAATAATTCTCATAAAATCTCAGGTTTTTACAGGCTTTGCACCATTCGAGTCCTTGTACGGAACACCATGTCGCACACCCATGTGTTGGATAGAGGTTGGGGAGGTAGGTTTTCTTGGCCCAGTGATAGTGTAGAGAATAGTGAAGAATGTTCAGCTTGTACAAGAAAGGATGAAGGTAGATCATGACTGGAAATAGTCATATGCCGATAATAGGAGGATACCCTTGGAGTTTTAGGTATGGGACCACATGTTCTTAAAGGACTCCACTCTGCATGGACAACGGAGGTTTGGTTTTGGGAGTAAGATTTCTACCATGTTCATTAGACCCTTCAAGGTGTTCGGATTATTCGATGAGGAGGAATATCATCTAGAATTTCCACTGTGACGGGAAAGGATGCACAACCTCATTCATATCTCACATCTCTGTTAGTATCTACATGATGACTCCCCCATCCTTGACTGAGGGAAGTTGGATATCAAGGATGATGCGACGTTCGTGGAGAGACTAGTGATAATTAAGGATCGTACCGATAAAGTGATTTATGTATGGAAAATACCCATTGTTCTTGTATTATGATGGAATGGTGGCCTCAAAGAGAGTACCTACGAATGGTAGAAACATATGCATGTACAGTACCCAGATCTGTTCTGAGTTTTTCTCATTTGTTTTCTTTGTGACTTTCTTATGATGAAATGTTTGACCTTTCTTGATGTATAATAAGTTGTTTCCTTGTTCTATAAATTTTGTGTGAAAATTCCTGACTATGTGGTGGGGAGAACATGATCCCTAATCAAGACACATTAATGTGGATGTTATTAAACCTATGTGGCGAGTCAGTGCTACCCAAAGTGGATAGTATCATCACTAGGGGGAAGGAGATCCCTATTTCATGTATATGGAGGGTGTGACCCTTTTTGTTCATATTGTTTCTTGGCGAAAGTGTATCCTTAGTGTCTCCCCAGATATTTAAGAGATAGATATGAGAAAGGTTTTCATGAATGTTGAGGATTCCTATCCAGTTTTCAACATTGGGTGGTTTACACATGAGTGGTATCTTAAGGGGTGGTTGTTCAAAACCAAAGTAAAAAAGACATGTGGTAGTAGGAAAGTCTCCACTAATAATCTATCTCTAGGTTTTATCCATCCCAAATGAGCTGAAAAGGGATGCTATAAATTTTTTCACATCCCAAAATGATCATTTCCAAGGAATTGAAGCACCCACTAAGTCCCAACAGAAGTGTCAGCACAACAGAAAAGGGCTGAAATAACATAATATATAATGTGTGAATCTTAGTCATTTCAAGCTCTCATGGTTCCTAAACTTCAAAATAGTTCTAACATTCCAATTTTAAATGGGTATTCATTGTTATATTTTGATGGAGAATTAATGGGCAATTTGGATTGAGATTATAGAATGTAATTTATATTGTAAAACACAGAGATTTAAATTAAATCTTGACCGGAGATATTGGTTGATGATGACACTGATCTGGCACAGCTCAGTAATCATAGTCATGTGAGATTAAATATAAAAGACGAAACATATTCAAAAATATGTAACCTTAAATGAATATATTCTAAAAAATTATTTGTGGTAGTAATTTGAGATAATTAAATGTGGATTTTCATTATGAAATTTAGAAGAATAATTTTTATTTCTATGTTCACAAACCTAATTGGCAATTTTCATGGTGATTCGAAATAGAAAATTTTGTAACATTAAATATTTATTCATTTATGTAGTTAATAAACGTTTTTAAATATATATAATTTTAAAATATTATGAACAAATTTAAATAATAATATTATTAATTATATTTAGAAACTAATTTTATAAAAAAGTATTCATTAAATTTTTTTTCATTTTAAATATTTATTCCCTTTAAATATTTGAGTTAATTATTCATTATTAATAACCATAATAATTTTACAGTGTAATCACATTTTAATATTTATTTATACAATTTTATTCATTAAAATTTAATATTTTAAAAATAATTGTAATTAATATAAATTATATTTATTCAATTTTTTTAAATTTAATTTTGTGTTTAAAACATTATAAAAATATGATTTATTTGATTTTTATTTTTTTATGAAAATTTTATTATTTATTCATTTTTAACATTTTTTTAATTTATATGATTAATAATATTTATTCCTCTTTAAATTATTGTAATTTATATGATCAAGTTTATTTATTCATTTTCTTAGTCGCACATCAGCTACAATGAAATATTAAAAAACAATGAATAAATAAATTTTTAAATGTAATTTATAGTAAATTTAAAGTTTTTATTTTTATTATTAAATTATATTGGATTGTTTATTTAAATAAATATTTTTAAAGTATTTATGAATATAACTATTTGTTTTTATTTAGTGTAAAATATTTATCCATTTATATAGTTAATAATATTTTTTCAAAATATAAATAATTATGTTTAAATGAATTTTTTATAACATTAAATGTTTATTAATTTATATTTTTAATGGGAGTTTTAAAAAAATATTTAAAAATATTTAAGTATAATACTTTTATATGAATTTATTTAAATGCATGTATTTTTATCTTTTAATATTGAAAGGAAATGAAAAATACATTTCATAACATTCCAAGTCCATTTTTTTATCACCAAACTTGCAATATTAAATTTATTATAAATAAAATAAATTGATGATATTATTTTCCATAATTAGAATCCCACCCAAACATTAAAATTTGACTTTTCAAAAACAAAAACAGAAAATCAATTCCAAAAAACACATTCATTTCTGTACATTTAAATTTGAAGTGTATTTTCAATTTGAGGTCCAAAAATCCTCAACTATTAATTATTCACATAAAATTACAAAAAATCAAGATAAATTTTATTTAACATGGATTTAAACCTGAAATAATGGGATTTTTTGAATAAAATTAAAATCAAATATGAACTAAAACACATTTTATCAATAAAATAATAAATCAAATCATTTTCAATTTTATTAAACCATATTTCATTATTTTTATCCAATAAAATTTCTTTCTAAAACATCCGTAATCATTTCATTATTCCATGACAATCAATTTTTAATATGGAAAACAAATCCACATAGTAAAAACATATATTCAATTTATTTCATCATCCTCAATCCATTAATAATTCTCATTGATATCACTATGCATTTTATTCATTTCTTTAATTTATTATAACATTTCAAAATACGATTTTCTACCAAACTTATTTACTATTTGGTAAATCTGAAGATAGTATATATGCACCACCAAATATCAATAAAAGCACTAAAAAATGGGACATGTTTATCAGTGCTAACTACAGATCACGCGATATTAAGCACTATCATTAATCAACACTAAATAATATGCATCTGAAGAAGGAGGATGTTTATCAGTGAAAACTAAAATCACTGATAAAAGCATGCATTGTATTCGTTCTTTTTTAGCACTGATAAGGAACCATTTATCACAGATTTTCATAGTGCAAATAAATTCTCCAACATTAACAGTGAGAATAAAGTGATTATAAAGGGTACAATGAATAAATTAATTTATATCAATAGACTTATATATTTTTAAATAATATTTATATAATAATAAGTATATATATGTAAAAATTATTTACAAATGTGATTTATATAAATATGTTTAAAAAAAATTATTATCAGTCTTATTTTCATTATTGCATATCTAAAAATTATCTATTTCAAATTAATCAAGAAAATGATCAACCGTATATTTTTATACATTATCTATAATATTAATATAAGTATATAAATTTAATATATTTATATTACATTTAAAAAATTATATAAATATATATATGAATATATGTAATTAAATAGCTAATATTTTAATTTATATATATATATATTCATATTAATTAATTTAAATGTTTCGTACATATATTTGTATATATGTGTATGCACATGTATGTATGTGGATGTATGTGTATGTCTGTATCTTCATGTATGTATTTGTTGTATTGGTATATATTTGTAGTGTGTGTCTGTGTTTATGTGTATGTATAAGTATGTGTCCTTGTGTGAGTGCGCATATGTACCTGTATATATGTTTACGTATATGTATGTATGTGTATGCATATTTGTATGAGTATGGTGGATAAACATTCATGTATACGTCTATATGAATACGTGTACTCATGTGTACGGTTATGTGGCATGTGTATGTATGTATATGTAGGAGTATGTAAGTGCATGAATTTGTATCTAATTGTATGTTTGTGTGTGTGTATACATGCATTTTAATGCCCTTATCTGAAAGCACCGCAATAACTCATACCCAACTAACAGTATGACAGAGGCTACTAACTAGCAGTGCGAGTCTACGATGGGATTGTGGGGAGACTATAACTTCTTATCAGAGTAAACCTTAGTGAAAAGGTAAAGGTACATATAAATATCTAGATAAATAACTCAAATAACTTTATAAGGGAAAGCCCCAATGATAAAAAGATAAAAACAAACTATTCCACAATAAATATAACACAACACACCAAGTAGTAATACATTCATGATGTGTCATATATACATCAACAACAAATAAAAAAAAGAAAAAAAGGAAGAAATCTAAAAAATGGTCTCGATCTTGTCATATTCCAAGCTCCCAAGCCCTATCCTAGCAGGCTATCTGAAATACCACACCAACAAGGCTATACCCAGGACTAGCCTTCCAAAAAGATAGATATTCTCAGGTACCAAAATTCCATGGAGGCCAATGAAGAAGTATTCTACCACCAATGGTGTCCCTAAATATCATGTATAATAATCAATTGTATGTGAGGTACACCAAAATGATTTAGGCAATACATAACTATAGAGACATGGTTTTTCTAGTAAGTCATTGAAATATTTGTAAATATATTTGAAGATCTAGCCACTGAGACGATATGGGATTCTAAGGCCATGATTTCCCCAAATTAATTTTATAAAAATATTAATAATATTTTACATTGTGCATTCATGGTTAACTAAATAAAAAGAGATAAATCTTAAATAGTTGATCAGATCAGAAATTTGAGACCCCAGTTTGGTCCCGAACATGGTTTCTTCCCTAGGCATGACATAAAATGAGTCATTCTGAGATTTTTGGACTCCTCGCTCGTCAGTGGTGTGTTTAAATAAATTAATTAATTTAATTAATTAATTACATTTTTTCCTAATTATAATATTCAAATAGGGATTTAGTGGGATTTTTATAGGGTTGGCCTCATAATTATTGGGAATCAACAGAGACAGAATCTTCCTCTAGGAATAATTACTTCAAATAATAACGAACCTCTGATTCAAGGCAGATTGAACCATAATAAACATAATGGATCCTTTTCCCATGATAGTAGAAAGATTTCTTCAAAAACAATCCACACAAATAAATAGTAAGACAAATAAATTTGTATTTTAACCATTTTTATTAAATGTTTGAGCAAATAAAATGTTATTCATTGATCTATTCCCCTATTATCAACCCTTTTCATTTTCCAAAGTATTCAAACTAAATTTTTTATAATTTTTTTTCTAATCCTGGAGAATAATCAAGAGAATTGGATAAGAAATTGTGGCCAATGATTTTATGAACCTTTGGTCATATGAACTTATTCCCATGTTCTTCACATTCTTCGCCAATAGAAACTCGCGGATACCAATATAATAGTTTTTTGGAATCCCAAGCTTGATCATGTGCTCGGATCCATGGAGGATCTACGAAACAACAATAAAATGTTTAATTGTGAATTAATCTAAGAATCTCATTGGTTGGGAATGAAGAAATCGATAGTTTGAGGTTGGATCATCAAGGGTGGAAGCCGCAATAGAAAAAAATTGAATGAGGGTTTACCAAATCGTCACTGGAGCTATTTAATAATAAAGAACATATAGTGATCATGAATAATAGCCTGATCTATTAGATATCGGAGGAAACAAGCATGTATTTATAGTAGTTTGAATAGATTCGATGTGCAGAGACCATATCAAGAAAATCCAAACATTCATTAAAAAACCAAACTATACGCCATGTGGTATGAAGAACAAGAAACGTGTATCCACCCTCAGTAGAAACACAAGTGTTTGAGAAATTTAAGGATGACATAGTGTGTATTTCTTCCTAATACGCTCTGTATCCCACCCCTAGTTGGAAAACCTATTTGATGTGTCACATAGGAAGGGAATCCATGTAAGAGAAACAAGGATACATGATTGTGACATAGTTAGAATCCCATGTGGACCGATATACAGTGTACCAATGTATAAGGACATGTGGTATGAGTATATAGACACAACCAATAGACACGACTTGATCACTGAATAGGTGGGACATACTGTGTAGTCCACCTACATGGGGTAAACACAAACATGGATAGGACCAGTGTACTAACTAGAGACTCTCCATGCTATAAAAACGGACTACATGCCACATGGGTCCCATCACAAAACATGTTCTACTTGATTTTATACAAGATATCTTCAAAATATCGTATCTTATTCATTTTTCCTTAGAGTTTGGCTCATGAGATTCATTTACTGAGTGTTCTTTCACATAGAATGTGAAGGCTCACTCGAAAGTAAATTCTGATAAAGGATGTGAATGTTTCGGGTCTGGCACATACTGAGGTAATTCCAAAGGAGGGTAATGATCATACAGAATCACCATAGATATACCAGGCTTACCCTCTAGCTACGCTGGGTAATGGCATTCCCTGATGGATGTTTTGGGATTACCCTGATGTAAAACTAGTTATTGGCATTCCTCATTGAAATTTCTACTTATCCTCTAGTAGGACTGGCAAGTTCAGTTACTCTATGTTCAGGATTACCCTCCCTCGGGATGGGTAGTGGAATTCCCCAAAGATATATGCTATGTGATGTCTTTCAGCTGGGCAAGTTAGTAGAATTTCCTTGGACACTCACCCGGCATACCCTCCAGTAGGACTGGGCAGTGTCATTTCATATTGAACATACTGAGCAGTGACATCCAGTAGGATTCGTAAATGGAATTCCTAGGTGACAAGTAGAGTAGGCCCCTCCTATCTTACCAGTTCATGAGATCCTCTACAAAAAATTGGTGACACATAGACTATGTTTCACTATGAAAAATCATGGTTTGGAATTCAATTGAAATCACAAGAAAGTGGGATAATTTCCCCAAAATGATCCATTATTTTGACACAAAATAAAAAATTTTGGGTGAGTAATTTCCTCCCAAATAGGACACTATCATGGAACAGTGATTGAGTCCCTTTGACTTATGTGTCATTGGATGATGCATGAGGTTTTGGGTCTCGTATATAGATACATTTTGAACTATTTTCTACTAATCTTTTTGGGATGAGATGTGAGATTGGGATCCCCTTACTCACTCATTTGGTCTTTAATGATTGATTATATATAAATATCTTATTTTAGATTCCACTCCATTGGTTTTGTTTACTTCTATTTTAAGTGTCATGAAGATGCCTAAGGTATTACACATGCTTTCTATGTATATCTTTTTATGGTTGGTAAAGTCTACTCTCCTACTATCGGTAGCGAAGACATGCCAAGAAGTTCATTTTATAGCTATTTTGAGCTCCTTGTGTTTGAATTAGTTTAATTTCATTCTCCTGATGTGTTGAGCAGTAATATTTTCCATTACCTTGTTCTATCTACTGATATCATATTCAATTATATCTCTTAATTCTTTCCATCTCTATTTTTAGGGTGTTCTACATGGTATGTATATACTAACCCTTGCATGGGATTTTCCCAACATGTGTTCGGTCCTTTGCAGATGGAGGATAGATGGATCATGATTTTATAGGAGCATAGAGATATGGACTTCTTGGACCACATATGGTGGTCATAGCTTCGGAAAAATGAGTTGGGCTCTCTATTGATTACTATGTTCTAGTTTCTTTAAGTTTTCGGAATATTTGTAGTTGGGTATCTATTATTTTCTTTTCTTTTCAGTTTATACTACTGTACATCGCACTATTTAGAGGTCCATGCATATTTGGTTTATTTATAGCAGTGTTTCAAATTTTATTTTATTTGTTTTTCACCGTTTCATTGAATTGGTTATGTATGTTTGTATAGGGGTTTAATAAAATACCTCCACAAGTATAGTTGTATCTTTGATATTTTTCACCATCCCTAAGCTTATGAAGGTGGACTTGGGGTAGTTGTGGCTCGAACCTTGACATGGGTTGGTTTATGATAGATTCATATCAGAGAATGTTCATTCCTTGGGATATTTTTTAGACATTTTATCTTAAGAGTAATGGTTGGGTTTTGGAAAATAGTGTAAATTTTTCACGAGTGCATCTCTCAGGATAGGGAGTCTATTGATAGTTTGGCGGCCAATTTATACATTCCATAGGACCTTGATTACCTGTTTGTCGAATCGACACCCTATAAAATTTTTTGCATGGGAAAATGGTACATGAATCATATTGGATTAAGTATTTTAGTATCCTTTGTGATTAATATCTCCATTTTATTTGATATACATACATATACATATATATATATATATATATTCTCATCTGACCACTGTACTCTTTAATAGTTTTTAGGATTCCATAATGATGACATCCATCCAGGATACTAGCTCTGGTTTGTGATGACAATCTTTTGAGCGATGAGGCCCCAATTCAAATCCCATCATTAAATACTTTTCCTCCAGGTAGGTAGGTAGTATATACTCTACATGTTGATCAGTATATATTACTTTCAGAGTAGGTTGAGGTCGTGCACTGCCCGGGCGCACTCCGTGAGTTCCAGCATTAGAGACCAGTGAGGATTCTTGGTGAGACAGATCATTTGGAAGTAGAGAATTGTATAGAGTTGAGGGTCTATATCTTCTGAATTATCCATACACCAATGGATCATATGGTGTATTTGTCCACCTTTGTTTTTTCACAATGTATCTGGGCGTTTGTGTAGTTTAGATACCCAAATGTAAGATTAGTCAACACACTATTGGGGAAACTAGTAGTAGCTATTTTGCAATGATTACAACCCATTATTCTTACCCTCCATCCAGAATCAATAGATTCTAGACGTTGATAATGGAGGGATGATAGTGGAAGAGTACAAATCAAGGTTCAAAGACATTACACTCCACTCTCTTGACATGATTATAAATGGCTACTTCTGAGAACGTAAGTTTGAGAAGGGACCCTGTAGAGATATCTAAGCTAGCATAGTTCCCATGTGCATATCCACTTAGGTTTGGGTGCTTTAAATGGAACTTGTGATAATGATATCTCATTTAGAGGTATTCATGATAGATAGAGATGGCAGTGCGTGTGACAGGGATGAGTCATCCATAGCAGCAGACATGTGCATGAGATCTCAGAACAAGATACCCTTCGATCAGTAGGCTCAGGGACATTATCTTATAGTAAAAGGGATTAACAAATAACTGGGATAGCCTGAAGAGGTATACCATTATTATTGTTATATTCTAGGATATATGGAATGAGATTGCCTAACCAGACGCACTGACCATCCCATGAAGATATAATGTGGACGACCATGACATATACAGTGCTGTGATCGGTGATCTCCATTGTGGGGATAGGGAAGTCCCTAAGGAGGTGGAGATAGAAAAGGAAAATAAGGAGCTATAGGTGTGAGATTACAATATAAGGTTATTCATCCAATACCACTTGACAGCCCATATTTGGATCTGGGAGCTAGCGGTCGGGGCTACAAACAACTTCATGCTTTGGATGACAATGATCATGTCGTGCATGTGTTGATTCAAGGTATGATCCTGGTTTATTCTAACATTACCTCATTATTATTATACATTGTTTACATTAATTCAATAATCTTTAAAATCTTGGTATGGGAGTTGGATCTCCCAATAGAGGCACTAGAACAACATCTTCTTTCTTGAGGTTCCTATAGGGAAAGGTTTTTCCAAGCCCTTCACCTTCTAGTAGTGTGATCTATCACTTAGAGGATATCGGTTCACATGTTACATACTGGTCATCAGGATGGAACCCTATGACATCATCTTGGGCATGGACTCGATTTCTATGGTTAAATCCCAGATTTGTTGACACCACATACTAGTCAGATGCCTACATGCTGATGGGACGAGGTTCTCATTTTTTGGTAAGAGACACCACATGGTAGGTGTTGTAAACAGGAGGTTTTACCTTATTATGCATCATTTGGCATGTATAACCCCTGGTGCAGTAGACTCTTCTAGAATCTGGGTTCCTTCAGTTGTGGATAACTATATGGATATCTTCTCTATAGACGCTCAGGGGATACCTATGATGTAATAGATGCCGTTTTTCATCGACTTTAAACGACAAACTACCCCAGTATCTTCTATGGAATATTAGATGACACATTCCGAACACCAAGAAATAAATTTGCAGTTGGAGGATCTTCATTATAAAATTTTCATCAGACCCAGTGTGTTCCCCTGGGAAAAATTGGATTTGTTTGTGAAGAAAGGTAATGGGTGCTTATAGCTTTGTGTGGATTATTATCTCTTGATCCATTCCATGATAATCAACAAGTACCAATTTCTAAGTATTTAAGATCTTTTTTATTTTTTGTGATGTTCAATATGATTATATAAGATTTATCACAGGTATATCAACATTTATTGGAAGGTTTACAAGGATGATATTCAAATTTTGGCTATCAGATATCACTACGGACAATACTAGTTCCTAATGATTCCATTTGGTGTGAAAAATTCCCCTTCAATTTTTATTTCATTGAAGAACCTGGTCTTCTTACCATCCTTGGACCAGTATTTTTGGTCTTCATCAATGAAAAACTCATTTTCTTTTCAATAGTGGAGGAGAATGCATATCCCTTGAAGAAGGTCCTTGATTTACTTTGAGAGAATCAACATTACGCAATGCTCTCAAAATTAAAGCTTTGGTTATATGAGGATCACAATCTTGGGCATGTCATTACTGAAAAACATTTATCCATGGATCTAGAAAGGATTGAAGTAGTTATTTCATTGAATCCACCCATGTATGTTTCATAGGTGTAGAGTTTTATTTTCTTGTAAGGGTATAATAAGATATGTTTGGTAGACTTATCTACAGTCTTAGCTCCTTTGACCTATCAAAAATGGAAGGGAAATCAATTTAACTGGTCTGAGCAGTTCCAGAATGCCTTTAAGTAGTTAAGGAAGAGGTTGATGAGTTCTCCAATGTTGAGACTACTAGAGGAAGGAATTGATTTCATAGTGTATTTTGATTATTCACAAACTGGGCTCAGTTTTGTGATGATGAAAAGATATCCAGTCATCGTATAATGGTTGAGGTAGTTTAGGAATAATGAGAAGAACTACATGACTAATGAACTAGATTTAGAAGATGTTGTGTTTTCCTTTAGTATATGGAGGCACGACCTTCTTAGAGAGTGCTTTTTGGTTTACTCATTCCACCAAAGCCTCGTGTACCTATTCACTATGTGAGACATGAACTAGATGCAGCAACGTTGGATGGAGTTTCTACAAGACTATGAATTTGAGACGATCTATATGCCATGAAAGAGAAAAAAATTAGAATATCCCATAGTATGTAGTACCATGATCTCCGAGTGTGGGAATATTTAGAGATGTTAGCTACCATGTAGCTAACCCTCATGGAGTAAGAGGGTACGACTTTTGAACTATTGATGGTGTTGACTCCTTCACTCGTCAAGCATGTGAAAGAGTCTCAACTGGGTTACATCAACTGCAAGGTTCCACATTATCATATATCCATAAGCGATGAACCATATGAATATTATGATGGATGTAATCCTGAGATCTAGTTTCAAGGTAAAATAATGGTTTAATTAGTGATATGGGAGGAGGTTATGGGGGAGTTCAACACTTATCCCTTGCTTATACACCCCAGTGTGGGGAATATGTATATATATCCTCAACAGTAGTTTTGGTTATCCAGAATATGATGAAGAGCAGCAGAGATCATCTCTAAGTGACTCACCTGTTATTCGGTTAAAGCAATGCACTAGGTTTTTGTATGTTCGATGCATCCTATTAATATATCATAGATGAAATGGGACAACATATCCATGAACGCTGTCTTATGCCTTCTGCGCACCACAAAGGTCCACGAAGCCATCTAGTAGATAGTTGACTAACTCATAAATCCGGAACACTCTTTCCTATTATAGAGAATGGTTTGAGGGAGAGTTTGTGGAAATTTTTCATATGAGACCTTATCTATCATCATGGGGTACCCTCGATGATTGTATTCAATCATAAAATGTGTTTTATATCATAATTTTGAAGAAGATTAAAGGACTAATTCAATACCTAATTTTGGATGAGTACAACCCTTCACCCCCAGACTGATGGGTGGACTGAGCACACTATCCAGGTGCTAGGGGGTAAGCTGAGGTCTTGTGTGTTGGATTTTCACCAAATATTAGAGGATCAACTTCATCTGGTAGAATTTCTGTGCAACAATAGCTACCAGTCTACCATTATCATTGAACCTCTTGAGGCTTTGAATGGGAGACCCTCTAGGTCACCATTGCGCTAGATGAAGGCTAGAGAGTCATCTCTTATGGGCCCTGAATTGGTACAAGTGATAATAGAGAAATTAAAGGTCATAATTTAGTGGATAAAGATGACATCAAGAAGAAATAAATCCTACAAAGATCACCACCTTAGAACCTTGGAGTTCGATTAGAGAGACCACCTCTTTATGAGATTCTCCCCACGATGTGGAATGTGGAAGTTCATTCGAGGAGGAAAGCTATCCTCTATGTTCATTGGGCTGTTAGAGAACCTATAAAGGGTTGGAAAGGTTTCCTACCACCTCACCTTACCCCAATGATGGAGTGGGTTCATGAATTCTTTCACATGTTGCAGTTGAGGAGTTATATGCATGATCCCATGCATGTCATCGACTGGGGAAACTGGACATCGAGGATGGATCCACCATTATAGATCACCCGGTGGTGATTGAGGACTAATATGAGAAGACAATGTGTGTATAGACCATCCATTTGGTTTTCATGTTGTGGTAGCTTGGAAACATGCAGGAGATTTCATGGGAGCAGGAGATCTATATACGGACCTAGTATCCTTTTTCTTCTTAGTTTTACTTTTCAGGGATAGACATATTGAAGGAGGGAATGATGTTGAAATGTGCATAGTCTTTGTAAGACATTGAAATATTTCTAAATATATTTCCCGATCTAGGCATTGATATGACATGAGATTCTAAGGCCCGATTTACCCAAAATTAATTTTATAAAAATAGTAAATATATTTTATATTTCATAGGTGTGGCTAAAAAAAGAAATTGAGATAACTCTTAAACTGCTGATGGGATCAAAAATATGTGACCACGGTTGGGATCATAAAATTTTATTTTCTCTAGGTGCAACATAAAATGTTCCAAGATAATATGTTTTAGACCCCTCTTTTGATCGAGGTGAATTTAAGTGAATTTATTATTAAATTATTAAATTACCTTTTGAAATATTTTAATGTTATAAAAATTTATTTACATGGATTTAGTTATGGTTGGATTCATAATTATTAATATTAATCAGTGAGAGAGTCCTCCTCCTCTGAATAATACCATTGATGAACGTTCAACCTCTGATTCCGGCGGATCAAAGTGTAATGAACACAAAAAATCCTCTTCCCCCAATTAGAGTACACATTATATTATAAAGAATGATCCAGAAAGATTTAGTTATCATCAATTGATTTTTTAAATTTTGATTAAATATTAGATTATATAAAAAATTATTCAATTTTTCCCCTATTTTCAACTCTTTTCATGCACCAAAGTATAGAAACTAAATATGTTATAAATGTTTTCAAACACTAGAGAGTGTTATTGTGTGTTGACCAATAATTCATGGCCAATGAATGTAAAACCCATTATTCTTTTTCATTTATTCCACCATTTTTCATGTTCTTCAATAATTGTACCCCGTGATTCCCAGCTTGATAGTTTTCGGGAAACCTGGGCTCGATCAAGTTCTTGGATCCATGTAATATTGAAAAAACGATAGACGAATTTTGAATCGAGCATAGATCCGGAAGTTTTGTTTGATGGGAATGAAAAAATCTATGTTTTGAGGATGATTTGTCAATGTTGTAAGCTACACTAGAAATTTTAATGAACGAGTGTATACAAAATCACTACAGGAGAAATTTCCCATTGAATGACAACTGATAAACAAGAATCACAGCATGATCCACGAGATATGAGAGAAAGATAGCTGGTATTCATGGCCGTTTGAAGGTATTCGAAGTGCAAAGACTAGATATGGAAAATATGAATGTTATGGAAAATTATGATTATGTGTCATGTATAATGGAGAACACATGGTGTGTATCCACCCTCAGTAGCAGCACTTGTGTTTGGGAAATAATATTAATGATAGGGCATGTAGTCCTCCCTCACATGTCATGTATCCCCCCTCTGATTGGATAACCCGTTTGATGGGTCATAAGCGTTTGGACTCCATGTAAGAGAAACACCGACACGTGTTTTCCACATGGGTAGGATACCATGTGGACCCACATTCCATAGACCATAGTACATGGAAATAGGGTCTGAGTAAATGAACATAGATAGCATACATGGCATGGTCCCTATATAGGGGGGACCAACCTTGTAGTCCACCATCATGGAGTGTATCCTTTCACATACGGGACCCGTGTACTAACTATAGACATGACCATGCTTTAAAGAGGGACCACATGCTATGTGGGTCTCCTCACACGTCTTGTGCTACTTGATTTATTCTAAGAGATCTTAAAACCAGTATATATTCTTATTTTGAACTCATATTTTGTTCCATGTGATACCTATCCTCAATGTTTTTTCTTGTATAATGTGATGTCTCTCTGGGAAGTATATTTCAATATAGGATGTCAATGTTTAGGTTTAGGAATGTGCCATGGTGACACATGATGATGACCAAGATTGTAAATAATCACCATAGCCTCATTGGGCTTACCCACTAGGTGGGACGAGGAGTGCTGTTCTCTACTTGTGGGTCTAGTCTTACAGTCTTGTAGGACTGGGAAGTGGTGTTCCCCAATGTTCTTTAAGAGTTATTCTTCAGTATTTCCGGGTAGTAGATTTCCTCGATATTTTGGGCTTACCTTCCAGCTGGGATAGGTATATGAATTCCCCGATGTCATCTTCAAGGCAATAGCCACTAGTGTGGTTGGTTAGTGTCAATTCTCTAATGAATCACCGGGATTACCCTCCAGTAGGAATGGGTAGTGGAATTCCCCAATAATTGTCTTAATAAGTAACTTATATAAGACTTGGTAGAGGTAGTCCTCAGGTACTAGTAGAGTATGACCCTCATGTTTCCCAAGGCATGAGAACCTTTCAAAAAACTAGTGACCCCTCGACTGTGTGACACAATGATGAGGCTTGGTTTGACATACCCTTGGAACCTTGAAAAAGAGTAATGATTTCCCATTCTAGATGCATTCTTGTGATGTGACTTGAAATCATGTCGGTGAGTTAGGGCTACCCAAATCAAATAGTATAAAGGTATGGTGATTGAGTCCCTTTGTCGTGTGTGTCCTGGGAAGATGTATGAGGTGACGAGTATCATAGATTGATACTTTTGTAATTGTTGGATAAACATCATCCTAGTCTGAGCTGTGAGAGGGATATAAACATAAACATTCATTTGGGATTCTTTGAGGGATCATATATATATATATATATATCCAATTTCATTTCCCATTCCTTGGGTTTTGGTTACTCTCTTTCCTAGAGAGGCGAAGACACAGGTGATATGCCATGTGAATTTTGTGTCTTGCATCTCATGGTTGGATGAGTCTACTCTCCTACTATAGATACCAATGAATTGATGATAAGTTCATCTTCTCACCATTTTTTGATCCATGTGTTTGGATGAATTTACATTCACTATCTTATTGGGTTGATTTGTACTCTTTTACTATACCTTTTTTCTATCTACTTCTTTCCTATTAAGTTGTGTATCTTACTACTCCCCCTTCTCCCTTTTCGGGGTGTTCCACTGGGTATGTATATACTCACCCCTTCATGGGAGTTTTCAAACATGTATCAGGTCTTTTGTAGATAGTGGATAGGTTGATCGTGACTTTATAGGAGCTTAGGCATACCGACTGCTTGGACTGCACATGGTGTTTATAGCTTGGGATACATGAGATGGGCTCTATGTTGAATAATATTTTCAAGTATTTTTTGGTTGGGACGTATTTGTGGGTGGGTTTGTATTTTTCCCTTTTCATTTTAGTTTATAATATTGTACTCCATACTCTTTAGAGGTCGATGCATATATGGTTTATTTATAACATTATTTCATATTTTATTTCTTTCCCTATTAACGTTTGGATTGAGTTTGTTGTGTGTGTGTGTGTGTACAAGAACATATTCAAAGTTATCATTGAGTTTATTTGTCTCTTCGGCACTTTTCACCACCCTTTCCCTATGGATGCTGGCTTGGGGTAGTAGTTTCTGAATCCTCGACATGGTTCAGGTCGTGAAAAAGACAAATAAATTAATAACTAAATAAATAAATAAAAACCCTTGATGTCCCAAGATCCATAGTGATTCCTAGGGTTGGGTCATACTGACATTGTTCATTACTATGGTGTCTTTGTTAACATCATGATGATCGGACCTCCACATGTTACAACATGTTATTCTAGCACTCATACAAGAATTACCATGTATCATCGAAGTATCATGTAAAATTCAAGCACTCATCTAGGAATTCAAATGTAACCTCACTACCATCCCAACATTCCCTATAATAATGTGTTATAATTTTTTTCTCTATTCATCCCAACGGTCTCAATCATTAGGTGTCATATGGAATCCACAAATCAAATCATGGAATTCCTAACTAATGTACTGAATGGAATCTAGGTGTTCATCTTTGAATTTTGAATCATCAGGGGTCACATGAAATCTAGGCACTCAACCTATCATTCCCTACATCAAGTTCAATAACTTCCAAAAGAAATTTAAAATTCACCTAATTAATCTTTCATAAGGCCATATCAATTTAAAATTTTAAAATGTATATACCACTACACTATTTATAATTCAATATGATCACTCAATATCACACTTTAACATTTTCCAATTCATTTCATCGATCATCTTTATTTAAGAAAAACCATTAATTAAAAATATAAATATAAATTTACTTTTTATAAATCAAGGTTTACACATTTAAAATGTTAGGATCATTTCATGGTCTAACATTCTATTTCATGAATGGATATCTCAACTTTCCTTATATATTATCCACTTTGAGGTTTCACTTCTAATATATGGCACTCAATTGGAATTTCCCATTAAATAGGTTCATTAACACCTAGGATATTAGTTCCAAATACCTTTTTGAAGGAAGTTTGATAACATTTCTAGGAAGAAAAGACACCTTTTTTAAATAAAAAAGTCACCAAACTCTGAAAAAATAAAAAATTTAGTTTTAATTAAAAAGGAATATATTTTATAAACAAGGGCCTAGTCTATAATTTCACAAACCACTACTAAAAATTTTATTTTAATTAAAAATATGATATTTTCCACTTTTACAGAACAATTTCATAAGTTCTACGTCTCATTGAGTCTTCCAAAGGGTATCATCCTTAAAGAACCCATTGGGTATTTTTCATAAGGGAATAAAAAGAGAATTCATATTTAACATTCTAATATTAATTCTATGGTCAACACTAAATATTTCAACACAACTGGAAACCCATGAACATTGAATATAAAAAAAATACTATTGGAAAATTTGGGAACTCTTACCTCAATGAAGTGATTCCACTTTAACTCATAGATATTCAATTGTCCACCCAAGCTCGTCCAATATCATTTTCTAACGCCCAAACAATACACACCCTATATCAAACCCAAACAACCAATATTAATTAATTATAATGTAACTATAATTAATTAACTAATTAAAACATAATAATAAAATTGAAAAACATAGACAATATTTCTAAATGACTCATCATATACTCCCCCCATACCCATTCCAAGACCAACGACCCTCCAGAGATCCATGAAAACATTCAGAAAATTTCTCGAGATAAATACCAGTCATATAGAATAGAAACTATAATCTAAGAAAAAAAAATCCCAAAATTCTTGGAATAAATCCCAAGCCGCATACCTGTAATGGAGTTATGGTTCATGACATGCAAATATAAACTCATGAAACCCTCTCGATAAGTAACAAATAATCCCTATTATCTCGAAATGATTCCACCATTCATCAATAACAATTTTTTATCATAAACCTAATTAGAATAACCAATATTAAAGGGGGAAATGAGGAGTAGAGGCAAGGGAATCATACCCTATCATATTTCTTGACAGAGTCATAGATGTATGTGAAATTTGATGAGAAGAGATAGAGTGAATGATTCACCATGGAGTAGAGGGAGGAGGAGGGTGTGTAGGAGGATACTGGGCTAGGAATGGGAGTAGAAAGGGGAGAGTTTGAGTGAAAATACCATAAGGTAAAGTTTATAAAAAAAATTCTAAGGATAATGGGGTTTGGCCACATGGTTTTCCAAACCGTATGCTGACTATGTTTTTAGCACTGTCCAAAAACATCCACCTCTCACTATTAAACCACATAGATTGAAAATTTTACACCAAACATGATCTTCATATCTAGACCCCTCTATAACCATGTTAATTGTTTCTTCTTATTCCCACATAGATTAAATAATCTACATTCCGGTAAAAAAATCATATTTTGATGTTGGGGTTTGTGGTTTGAATTTACAGTGTACCTCGTCCTATTTCCACTGAAATAGTAATTTTAAATCCCTAAATTTTCCAGACTTATACAGGCACCTTAGGCACCCCTTGGGCCACAATACACTTACAAAACACCCCTTTACCATGACAATAAATCCAAAATTATATTTTAAAGACTAATTAAAAATTATTCATGTCCACTAAACAAAAATTCAACACTCCTCTAAAAATTCAAACGCATGTACAGAATAAGGGGTCTTACAATCTCCCCACCTTATTAAAACACATCCCCAAGATTTACCCATATGATATTTTGATACTAATATATCACAAAATGATGTTTCATACATGAGGCTCATTCCAAACAACACTAATTTATTAACCATTTTCTTGTTAATTATAGACCACGCCACCCGAAACCCACTCCGTCCCCAAAATGCTCATCAACCTATTCAACCCATTTCCTATAACTTTAAACACTACACCCTAACATCCTACATCTGGTTGAATTCAAAATCACTAAAAATGACAATACCATTCCTTTTTGGTTAATTCTATAGGTTTACGACTGTCCAAATTCATCTTGTTACTTCTCTATATATCACTATCTCGCTCCAAATATCATTTGTGACATGTGGCCATTCCTCCACATTTTCATCAACAGACCACACCCTAATCCTACACTTCTAATTAAGCGGACTTTTCTAGTATGACATGACCACAAGTGTTATCAACTCACCACATACAACCTCACCCAAGAACATAATTTGAACCTCCACTAGATGATCTATCTCAAAACACCCATCTTCCATTTTCAACACATCATGAATACTCTCCTCCTTAGTAACATAAATCTTAAACAATCCGTATGATAATTTTGGTGCACCCAATAATTTCTAAACAATACATCTAATGAAAATATAGTGTTTGAATCCTCAATCGACCAAGTCCACTATTTTCCATACAATGAACACCAACGCACCACCATGTTGAATCACTTACGACTGCTCCAAGTCCAAAATGAAGTTGAATTCAAGGATATTAACCCATCCAAAACAATATAATACACCTTTACATTCATGAAATATTACTAAAATCATGATCCCCACATTAGGCTCTTATTTTTCAGCATGTTCTAGATTCCTATTTGATCTCAAAAACATGTGTTCCACCCATCACCAAAAATTATGGCTGGACAAGGCTAAAACTTCTCACCTCTAAATATCGATTGGAAAGGTAACTTATCACCCATTCCTGGATCATGGGATCATTAACCAATTAATAATTGAATGGTCTGCTAACAATGAGTTCTACACCTTAAATGAATGATGGTATATCCCACAAAATTTGGTTTATACATTACTACTCTTAGATCATCAACCCAAAGGTGTATCCTCAAAACTAAATGCTTGACTCTTCTCCAGATATATGATTTCACATTAGTTATGTAAAGGTTTAACCCTGTATTGGTCATGTTATCATACCCAATAAGTCCATATTCACATTCCACCCTGTAATGTTATAATTCTTATGAAAATGACCAAGGTGACTTGTTTGTAATATTTTTTTTAAAATGGACTTGGTTCTTATCCCACAGACTCTTATGTTGATTAATTAATGAAACATGGTAATATTATCCCATACCACCAATTCACAATCCTAGAAACATATTGCACTATTGTCACACATCTTCCTCTGATAATTCCATCATATATCAATGGTTTCACACTCCAATGAAACTCAATTCATGATTACCTCACACATTCCTAGGGGGTTTTATTTCTTTTTTTAAATCTATTTATTAAATTAGGCTACTAATAATGTTTTGAAAAATAACATCGAACATGATCATAAAAGATGGATCCTCTGAAAAAAAACAATTATTTAAAATATACCTCTTTTTATTTTTAATTTATATATATATATAAGAAAAAATTACATTATAATTTAATTTCTATATAATATACAATCTTACTAATATTAAAGCAGTCTGAAATTATGATATAAGTCATCACCGAGGGATCCATTTTATAAGAGGTATTTCCCTAAAAATCATTATGGATTTTCGATGTGGGATTAAGGTTCCCCATTTCGTACACATAATTGATAATATATTATCACCACTCCCTTTTTATCAATTAATAATAAATATTAATTACTAATAAATAATAATAATACATAAGTAATAATTTATGTTAAAAAATGGAAAAACCAGAACCAAAATCCCTTGGATCTATATTGATTGTAAAAGAAAATGAAAACAAGAAAGAAAGAGAGTGGAGGAGTTCTAACTAATATGCATGCCCTCTTCCATAAAATAAGATCACTGATAAGAAAATCAAGATCATTTCCATAATCATTGCCAGAATCATCTACATCATCAGTAGTTTCCCACTCTGAGTATTAGTTACATTGATTATGAATTTAATGAATCCCTACCTTGGACCTTTCATTATCCAGAGTGAGATGGATCATTGATGCGATGGAAGATATGGTGGAAGAATTCCTTGGAATATTGGAAGAATCCTTCTATGACCTTCATTTGGGAGAATCCAAAGTCAACCGTTCATTGTTGGCCATTTTACCCTTTCCATTTAAAATAGCATCCTTAAAAAAATATGGTTGTCATTATCTGTGGATTAGAGATTATTAGTTTCTAATAGAACCATTGGTCTCTCTTTTTTACTTCCATCATCTGAGACATTACACCATTTAACAAATAGTTATGAAGACTTAAATACAATTTAAATCTCTTGATAATAATATATGCTCTTATCAGCACCATATTCTTGTGGATCATGTACTGAGAACATTGCATCCACATGCATCACAATACAACCTTGACCACCATGATTTGAAGGGGAAACCTCCAAGACAACACATTAGGAAATAACCTGATGGATAACTGCATTTGTAACACCATATTTAGGTGAATCTAGAGGTACAGGTGGACTATCCCTAGAACCATTCACCAACACATCATGAGGCCTCATTGGTGATTGATGGATATCTATAAGAATCTTATTGACATGATGATGACCATTAATACCAGGATGATCAAGACCCTGAGCATTTCTAAATGGATATTCAAGACCCGATGGATATCTTGAAGGGTGGTCATGACAGAATGCTTGTATAATAAAATAACATATATCATTAGTGCCATTATGTTGAGAGGCACCCAAAGCCTTTCCAAAAGCATGACCATGACCCTCTCTCCCTGCATCCTTGGGCTGAACCCCCTTTACCTTCTTGCGGCCATCCTTTTTATAAATGTACAGTCAAATGACATTAGCCCCAATAAATATTCCACCAGGGGTGTGAAGTCTTATGACTAATCATTTCACTGTAAAAACAAAAATATGAGACATTTTTATACACAATTCTGAAAGGGAAATCAACTAGAAGATATGAGAGGAAGACAGTGTCAATAAGAGTTGAAGCATGGTCAACATCCACTACAACACTTGAATAATAACCAAATCTAATGTTATTTCCTTCTTTATAAATTTCAGTTAGAACAAAAACTAAAATAAAAATATCATAAAGGATTCTTGGGTTCCAGATTATCCAATTAAGAACATAAAATCTTTATTAGACTAGAATAGAAGACATATTTTGATCAAAAAGATAGAAATTGTAATCCTATTCATGAATTTACAATTATCGCAGCTTGAATGAAATGGATCAAAACCCCCAATACTCCACCTTATACTCCATAGATGGGAATACCAGATGAAGGAAACCACACTCAAAAATGATACATATCTAGGACATAAAACCCTAAAAATAGGATAAATGAAGAATGAAGTCCTATATCATCCATGACTATGAATCTGGAGGAAGAATAAATCAGTAAATAATAGAAAGTATACATAATTCCACCCGCCCTCCGGTTCCATCCTCATCGGAAACTATGTGAGAACAAATTTAACTTCTTCAAAATTAAGCTGGTATTTTTACCTCTAAATAGAAAAAATAAGCACCAGAAACATCATATCCCTTACCCATAGCAAGGCCACCGTAGACATCAAACAAGGGGATAGAGATCGTAGCATCCATGCCAATAGTATGGCCACCATACACATCAATCAAGGGGAAAAGAATCACAGTCAAAGAATCATCTCCTATCATTATTCCCCATCATCAAAGGATTCAGGTGATGGTTAGATAATTACAGTTGATGTAGCCTGAGCTAAAGACCCTCAAAAAATGAGATTGTATCCCTTCTTCTGAATCTAAATAGAATCAACCGATACGCCACCTTGTTCAAAGGAATCGAGAAAGGGTTAGAGAATCACCGTCGAATCAGCCTGACTTGAGGACACCCCGAAACGAGATTGTTTCCCTTCTTCTAAATTTGGAAGGAATCTACCACTACACGACCTTGAATAAAGGAATTAAGAAAGGCTTCGAGTATAGGAGATGAAGTAGCCCAAGACGAAGACCCTCCCAAAATTAAATCAAATCCGAAATAGCATGGAAGAACCATGACTATTGAGTAAACATTAAAGATGCTAGAACTACCATTAAGAGGCTCCCAAGCCCAAGACTGCATCATGCCTATCCTTTAATTTTAATATCATAATTCACTATTAATGTTTACTACTAAATATAAATAATTAAATAATATTTATTAATAAAATTTTAACCAATATTAATTAATAGTAATAATTATTATTTAATAATATTAAAAAACAAATTAATTTGTAAATAGTTTATAATAATTAATTGGTTTTAATTAATTTGAAATTAAATAATATATAATTAATAATAAGTAATTTTAGTAATAACTAAATGATAAATAATAAATATATAATGTATAATAATAATAATTAATTAGCAACTAATGAATAATTTCAAGTATTTATTAGGAATTAACGTTTATTAGAAATTTATATTCTTAAATAGTAAATAATATTATTTAATTAATTTTGTTGGTAACAAATATTAATTAACAAAAATTATTTAATTTAATAATAATAATTAATTTATTATTGTTATTTTAATATTTTAATCATTATTAAAAATAGTTTGTAACTATAAAATATTTTTTCATATTTATTAGTATTTGTATAGTAATAATGATTTATTATTAATTGATAATAAATAAATAAATTTTTAATTTTTAATTCACAATATTAATAATTAATTATATATTGTATATTTTATAATTAATTAATTACTATTAATTAAATTAATTTTTTTATTAATTTTTTATATAAATTATTTGAAATATTTATTAATAATTAAAATAATGATTTAATTAATATTTTTTATAAATTAATATTTTTCGATTTTAAATCACATTATTTAATTACTGTTTATATGTAATTAACATTTATTAGCAACAACTAGCTAATAAATTAATACTTATATAACTAGAATTAAATAACTATGAATACATTAATAATTTAATCATTAGAATTAATATTGAGTAACTAAATATTAATTTTAAATATTTATTAGTAATTGGTCAATAATGATTATTAATATTTATTAATAAAATTATAATTAATTAATTGTTAATTAGTTAATTAGTAAGTGCTATTTTTATGAAGTAGTTAAATATTACTTATTTACTAATTAATTATTAACAAATAATTATATTTTTTAAATAATTAGTTACTGAATAATAATTATAATTATTTATAGGTAATTAATGTTAAAAAGTAAGTAATAATATTAGAAATTAATATTATTAAATTGTATGTCATATTATTTTATTAATATTTATAAGTATGAGATCTCTCACCACATAGTCTTTGTTTTATTATTGCATTCTGTTTATTTGGACACCTGTGTTTTGGTATGTCACTCATTCTGTTATTTTCCTTTTATTTAATAAAGAGGCCATTCACCTCAACCATATTTAATAATAATAATTATAATAATTAAGAATTAGTAATTTAAAAAATAAAAAAAATTATTAATATTTTGTGTGTCAATAATAATTTTACCTATTTGTTAGAAATTGATTAATAATAATTATTAACAATTAATAATTAATGTATAAATTTTTAGTTAATTAGTAATTATTATTATCCATAACTAATTAAAGAATTATTAATTAATAATTTCTAAATAAATATTGAATATTAAAATTTATGAGTAATTAATGAGTAATTAATAGATTTAATTATTATTCGTTAAAATATTATTAATATAAATTATTTAATTATATATGTTTATTAGTAAAAATTCATAGTTAATTATTATTTATGTAACAATATCATTATTATGTATTAATAATTAATATTTTTTATTAATGGATTAAAATTGACTAATAACAATATATTATTAAATCTGCGTTGGAAAGGGAGAACTTAAATCCCACATTAAAAATACATAGTAATTTCTATGGAAGCCCCTCATATAAAATAGATCCCTCTATGAGGGTTTCTTTCAAAAATCCATTCTGTTTAGAGGTAGTAATAATTGATATTAAATAATAGTTAATTTCTGTTAAATTTATTTGTTATATATATATATAATAAAAATTTAAATATACAAACATGTATATTTAAAATAATTTTTCTTACTGAAAGGATGCATCATCGATTCATACATTCCACTTTAGTGTTCAAAGTAATATTAACCTAATCACATTTTAATATTGGTTTTACAAAAATGTATATTAAAAAACGTTTTCATTGAAAAATTACCAAATGAATGATGTCCTTAATGCATTTTAGGGCTAAAGGCATCTCACATATGACCAATCTAATTTAACCAGTTCTACCCCACATGAATTGACGTTACCAAAGATAGGTATTCAAATAATTTTTCCCTTATGAGACTATCCAAAAGAACACAAGAACCCACACATGAGTGATTATCCCTTAAATCCAAGATCATCTAATTTGCATATACCATAAGCTCGACATCAAATAACATACACCAATTCAGAATCCCTAACTTCCAACCCTACCTCAAAAACCTATAAATACCTATAAACATGATTGAACCCTCCCACTATTTTCCCTAGAAGCTCACAAATCACCAACTCAAAAACCTGGAGTCACGCTTAAGAAAGGGTTCTCAAACTCTCCCCCTTAGCCTTCACACTAAACCACATCTCACATATGTCAGAAACCTCAAGAAATCACAAACCTCTATCCCAAGGTCACACAACACCCAATGTTTCAATCAAAAAATAACACAATATTTTATTTTTTCTCTTTTTAAACATAACATCTTCGATAGCTTATGTTGCACACAACACCGTGTTTAATACCATGATATACTATTTGAAATGTGATCGTTATAACATAGCTGTTAAATTGGAAAGAATTAATAGTAATACCTAAAATATGAAATTAAAATATGATATATTCAATCATACTTTTTTACATTCATCCAAAATATTTTTGAAGCAATAAGATTAGAATACATCAAATTTTACACATAAAAGGCAATAATATTATTTAGGTAGGGTTACCACCAATTAATAGAGAACTTGTTGTAAATGTAAATTTAACACTTGTATAAATTATATTTGAAAAAAATGGAATTTTTAAAATCTTAATTCCAATAATATCTTCGAGTGATTTTTTTTTATTTTTCAGAAAATATTTATTTTCTAGTGAATAATGAAAAATACTATTTTTTTAATAAAATTATCAATTTGATAGTATTGTAGACTTATTATGATTTGAAATTTATATAAATGTAACATAATAAATCTTTAGTTATAAATAATATAATCTATTTTATTTTATTAATCCTTATATATTATTTTTTTATAAGTACATTTTTTGGTTTAAAAATAAGTTTTTCAATAAAAATGTTATTTATTGCATTTTATAGGATTATTTTTAAATTAAATGCGACTGATTCTGTGTTTATAAAATATTAAAATAGAATTAATATTTCAATTTAAAATATCCATATTTTTTAAATAGTCTCCGTTTATTTTTTTGTCAAAATGGATTGTAACTTTGGTACATTTTGTTACAACAATAAATGGCAAATTGGGTAATTTAGGAAAAAAATAAAATGGCAACGGTTAGAAATATAACCAAAAACATTAAAAAAATTATTTATTGATTTATATTCTACCCTTAACACCTAATTTTTGAATTTTATATATTTAATTGAAACTTTACCTTAATAATAAATTTTACATTATTTAAATTAATGAAAATAACAAATGTCATTTTCTTTATCTTATATATTAATTATGGGTCACATGAAGATAACGGTTGTTTATGAAGGAATATATGATTCCATTTTAAAATTAATAAAATTATTTTCAAAATATAAATTTGTATATTATTTTTTGGAAACATTTGCATAAGGTTTTGATAATTATTAAATTTTATTTAAACAAAAGACAAAGATGTCACATTCTTATTAAATAACATTAATATTTTTATGATTGTGCTATTTATAAGCTACCATGAACTATCGATATTATTTTTAAATATAAAATTTTTATCTATTCATTGGTTTTTTTTTATTTTTTGTGAATAAATAACAACATTAAATAATTATTCAATTATGATGCATTAATTACTTTATTAATGAAATAATCAAATAAACAGTATTAAAATATTCAAATAAATAAAGTATGAATCCATTATGTTTATCCAAGAATTCTTCTATATTATTTGGAAATTTTAAGGGTGTATTAAATGTTTTGTCTTGATGTTATCCTACTATAGTGTTTTCCTTAAGGCCAAAATAATGAATAGTGTTATAATTGAAATAAATGATACTTTATAAAAATAATATTACATTAAATTATTTAAAAATAATAAAAATTATTTAACATTTAATACTATTTATTATATGACCTAAAATATCATAAATTATTCATTTATTGTCAAATTTACATTTTATCTGTAAAATTACCACCTTTTATTAATACATAAATTTTTACCTAAATTAAAATTAAAATATGTTAACTCAAGTCAATCAAAGTTATAAGGTTCCAAATAATGAAAAAAATTGTCTATATCTAATTTTAATATTATATTACAACCTTATCTAATCTATTAATCTAATATTTATCCATTTGGTTGAATATTTATTGAAAATTAATTTATTATAATTTAATATTTTATGGTTTTTAATGGGTGCCTCTCACCTCAATTATAAAAGGGCTCATCTTTGTTCATTTTATTTCACCTCCATGAGCCTTATAACTATAAAAAAAATCTATCAATTTATCCACCTAAAATACTTATCCAATTTATATAGGTCTTGGTACTCTAGAAATTCCAACTCTATATACTTTTATAAGAGATCTAAAATAAGAATATTGAAGAAGAGGTAATCTTTTTTACCAACTCATTCAAAATTATTTCTTCCTTTACGTCCTCTTCATATGTTGTTTCTCGTGAAAAATAATAACTTTAGTTTTATATATATTCTAATAGGATTTTATTAATAAGAAACAATCATGTTCAACCTTTTACCTATCCCACAAAAAACAATATCATCACACGTGCATACATATGGCTTACCCTCTCCATGTAGAGGTGTTATTCATTTTCAATGTTCAACATTAAAAATTGTTCTAAAATTGTATTCACTAATTAAATATGATATTTATGACATTAAAACAATTTTGAATTTTTTTTGATCTATACACTATGTAAGATATCCATGACTTTTATAACAAAACAAGCATTAGGAACAATCCAATTGACACTTATAATAGTGAAATAAATAAGTATTATTAACAACTGAGTGGTAGTAAATTATAAGGGGATAATATATGATACCATATAAATTAATATAACCCTATTATAAGTTAATAAAATTTTTAAATCCATTTTATAGGAGGTTAATAAATATATGGTCGAAAATGAACCTATGTTCAGGGTTTCTCATCTCACATTTTCATATGTTATATAAATTAGTTGTTAAATAATTTTTTATTTCGCCTGATGTATTTATACATACCGTTTATATATAATATTATGAATCTATTTACCTTCATTTTATTCAATGTTTCATTTTTTGATCATTAATTTTATGGGGCATTCAGTTTGACTGATTACATAGTGGTAAGTAATTTCATCTCAATCTCCTTTCTTGGAGGCATATTTTGATGTTATACACCCAACTTAAATTATGAGGTGTATATACATTTTCTTTGACTTTTTATATTGACCGGGGTAAATATTCAATGATAAGAAATCATTTTAGATCAATACTCCATACATTAAAAATATATTTCCTTGAAGACTTTAATAGTTTTGTTTCTTTGAAAAAATAGTAAAAAACTCATCTATCCTGGTGAATGAGCTTCAACATCTCTCCTAAAGATATCCACCTTTAGTACTTCTACAGAAAACATTTCATCATAACCCATGGAAATGAAACAAAAAAAAGGTGTTATCATAGATGCTCAATGTGGTTCATCAAGGGAGACATGTAAGCATAAACATGAGAATAGGGGGATGATATCATGATAAAAACATTAGAAGATCATACCCGACATATAAAAGGTCATAAACACGAATCATGGAATAAAACATGGCAGTTCATATGACATTAATTAAAAGAAAATATAGAAAAAAAATCATTAAAGCATAAAATATCCATAAAACATGGAATTGGGGGAAACACATAAGAATATAATATAACTTCTATAGTAGACAAGTTAACACTGCCAAGGCAATCTTCATGGAAAAATTCCTTTACTGAAATAGGTTCACACCCCATTTCTATCTTTTATTTCTAAAGAAAAGTTCACTCTTAATTTGAACCCTATATTAATGAAATGAATTAACACCTCATTATTTCCCTATATTAATTAATTGTTTTCATGTCTCATTCCATACATATCTAACTTCAGAGATATAAATATTTACCTAATTAATTGGCAGGGCATATAGGTCTCAACCATCACATAATGAATCCATATATACATGTTCCACAAAATCATAGACAATCATATCATAACCCATGAAATAAAATGGGTATCATAAACATCTAAACATGCCATAACATATAGAAAAACAAACATTATTCATAATCATTTTGTCAAAATTATATCCCATGAAAGGGAAATAGATTTCGTAAACACATAACTCATCAAAGAGAAATAGATTTCATAAACATATAACCCATTAAAGAAAAATGGGTTTCATAAATACCATGACATTATTCATAACCCATTTATAAAATGATTTTCAGTATAACCTTTATATCATTACCTAGAAGGGAATAAGTAATATCAACAGATTTCATCATAGATGGAAAATAATTTTGAAATGTATTTTAAAAACATTTCTTGAAGATAATAGACTTCCTTATTTGAAAAAGGATTTTTAATACAGAACACAATTTGAAAAATCATTTTCATAGAAAACCCCTTGAAATATTATTATGATGACTTGAAATAATATTAAAAAAAATTCATTCAAAACATATAAAATAAGATTCAAAAATAATTTGATAAACATTTTCCTCCAGAACATATAAAATAATATTTAAAACAATTTAAAGACCACATTCTTGGAAAACATAAAAAAACACCAAAACATTTTAAAAACCTTCTAATAGAAAACAATTTTAAAACATATAATGAATGTATGAAAATGTTTTGAAACGGCTTTTACCTTACGACATGTGAAAAAATCTTACAAAAATTTTGTAAACCCTTTCTTTGAAAATTATTTGAAAACATATAAATAAGTCATGAAAACATTTTGTAAACGATTTTCCTTGAAAAATTATTAAAGAATAATTACCATTTTCTGAAAACAAATTTCCTATAAAATAAATTTTAATTTTTTTTAAAAAAATTAAACATTAACAATTTCAAAGAAATATTCAAATAAATTACTTTGAGTAAATCCATTCATGACATACGCAATAAAAAGAACATTCCTTTTTCACAGTAAAAAGTTTTGAAAAATGCCTTGTTTGAAAAGAGACAAGAATATTCCTTTGAATAGATTTGTAAAATAAAAAACTGTAAAACTGAATTTCAAATACTATAGGAGAGTGGTAAAATATTCTTGGAATCCATTTTTAGAAAACATTGTTAAAAGAACTGATTTATGACTGAAGAGTGGGTAAAGTCTATCTTTTTAATAAACACTTCTTAAAAATATTTTCTTCCAAAAATTAGAAAAATGTGACCAATACATGAATAAATTATGACTAACTAGAGAATATGAAAATTTATGAATTTGTTTGAGAGATTTATCATAAAATTTCACAAAAACAAATCATAAACATAAACAATCTTGAAGAAGGATTAGATTGTTTCAATAAGCTCTTATCACTAGGTAAATTGGACTCATACTTTCCATGTAAAAATGGAAATTACATGAAACAAAAAATATAAAAAATATGAGATTAATGATAGAACATTTAAATTGAAGTATATTCACCTTGAAAAATAATTTATGTGCCTAACAAAACATGATCCTCAAAGAACTAAAATCAAGAATATACTATTTTACCAATTTGGAATCTTTTGAATCATAAACCCCATGAAATAAATTTCATAGAATATATATTTAAATATCCAAAAATTTAATTATAATAATAATTGAAAAAATACAAGGGTAGTATTTACACCACACAAAAACGAAAGGGTGGTGATTAAAGCATGTATCTAATAAAAATAAAAAGTGAGGAAAATCCCTTTACCATGTGTCTTAACACTCATCATACTCATTCAAAACACCTATATAATAACTATAAAATTATGATAATTTTATTACAGAACAAAATTTATTTTTCTAATATGATATATGGTTTTATTATGAACATATATTACTCTCTTGTTAGCCAACATATGTTAAGGTGTCACTTCAGATAATATTTTCTTTTTTTCTTAATATCTGTCTTAATTCGTAATACCATTTGTACCTATAGATATATCACGATTACATAATGTAAAAAATGATGTAAATATAATTTATATATATTATATTGGTATTATAATAATCTATATAATAATAATGTACAAAATGTAATACACCATTCATGGAGATGGTAAACTATACGTACACAGGAACATTGTTTCTATTTTTATTGTCGAATTGAAAGAAAGAAAGAAAATAACATATATGTATACATAAAAATAATATAATTCAAGTAGTATTATAAAATTATATATATAATATAATTTCACTAAACCCATCAGTAATGCATTTTATGTAGTGTGTGACAGAATCACATCGTTCTGGGGGGTAGTAGTCCACACTTCCTCAAACAAAATTATCATATTTACTATAATGGTATGTAAAAAAGTATTTATTTTAAAATGAATAATGAATCAGAAATACATAATAAATATAATATATAACATCAATAAATATATTTTCCATCATAATTACCACCATGATAGGCTGTATGGAAAAATAAACAATCATTGTTTGGTGAGGCAGAAGTCCTTTGTTCTGAAAAATAGTATGTTTATTACCCATTAGATGAAATTATGCGGTAAAAATAATATAAAAAAAGATCCTAGTATATTTATAATAATTTTTTTGTTATAAAATCATGTAATAAAGGTAGTATAGGGGGTTCAGAAAGAAAATAAAAGAAAAGAGATTGAGAGAAGATGTTACCTCTTAATCAGGTAACTCGATTTGTTTTGTGGCAAAAGGCTTACTTGGATATCCTTATGATAAATGGAAGTACTATAGGAGGAATTTAAAAACATAGGGCAGTGACTATTTCAAATATTTTCCAAATATAAGTGTTTTGTGAGATGTGGAGAAGAGGGAGAGCTGGTGGACATTTATAGGTAAGGGAAAAGACACACTTGCAATTTTTAAAACAAGTTCGGTGTACCGTATGTTTTACCAAATAAAAGTCATAAAAACCCAAAATAATTCAATAATGGATTTTTAAGTGCCTATAAATGTCCATAAATTAGGTTTTGGAAAAGTTTATAGGTCATTATTGTTCTTAAATTTATGGTTTATTCCTCATTTTACCTTAATATTACCTTAATCGTTGTAATTAATTTTAATTACCATCACTATTGTTTTTGGTAAAAAACAAAAATGAAATTATTATAAATTATATATTATGACTATTGAAAATATTGAATACATTTTTTCAAATTCAATTATTATAATTGGAAGAAATTAATTGAAATTTAATCCTGCTGACGGGACGACATTGTGGGTTTTTAATGTAAAAACATTCAAAAGTTAGCTATGTTTTTATATCCAATTTCAATTTTAAATTTACATAAATGACATAAATTGTATTAATTTATAAAAATATTATATATTTAACCATATATAAAATTTTTAAATTAAACTTATTCTTATAAATAAATTAAATGAAAAAGCTGTTTTGAACTAAACCCTAGTATTTTATACTATTTATTAAAAAATTGAAACCTTATAGAAAAATACCAAAAAAATTTCCTGAACTACTTTTGATGTTTCTATTATAAATATAGAGTTTTTTTTCATGTATTAATTTTAAAAATTATTCAAAAATAATATTTAAAAGGATTTCTCTATTAAAAGGAAGTAAAACAACCTTTATATAAAAAAAATGGTTTTTATGCATAAATTTAGGTTTGTTCTTATTTAATGTCTATAGAATATATTGGATAAATACCAAAAAAATATTTGATTTAATATGTAAAATATACATTACATTTATATCACTCAATAATTGAAATTAATTTAATTTATTATGGTAAAAAGAACCTTGTGACCATAAAAATATTTTTATTTTCATTTATATTCAATATCTTTTCATAATCATTTCAAATTAATTGGTAACCGATAAATCCATCTTATATTTTTGTAAACCATATACACTAATAAATTAGTTTATCATAACTACTAATTAGACTATTAGTTTATATAGTATTATATAATATAATAATATTTCTAAAATATATTATTGTTTGATAAACCTCGATCTGGCATGTTACACAAGCCATTGATGAAAGTCATTGTTACATATAATGCAATAAACAAATAGTGCATTAATGTAAAATAAACCCTCTTTAGTGTTTCATTAAAAAATTTCAAAATGTAAACTTAAATAAAATAATAATAATTCACAAAAAATAAGAATGTTACTTTCTACCCCTCATAAAATGAATTTCACCCACAAAATTCATCTCAGTTTTCAAAGGTTTAATACTTGAAAGATTCATTCCATGAAACAGACATCTTAAAAATGAATATTAAAACTTCCCTTAAAAAAAGAATATTGGAACCATAATTTTTACAGAAAGTAACATATAACTAGGTTTCTACATAGGGGAACATAGGTGGGAAGTGAAAAAATAGATATGTATGAAAAATATAACTATCATGTTCTGATGGAGAGTGATATATATAATCTACATGATATTATTAACAATCCAAAGTCCATAAACAAGATATGAACTAAGAGACCATATATTTAATAAAAAAATAAAGGTTCTGGGATAACATTTTTGGTTTCAAGATCATTTTTCCTAAAGATAATGAATTTTCATAAAAAGATATCCTTTCATGATTTCACGACTACCTCACCCTTTGTTGTTCCTTGATCCACTTCATCTCTTTCTCCAAAATGGAAGCTGAATTTTTCAATCCTGAAGAATTAATGGATAATGAGATCCATGATATTACATCCAATCTCTCATCACATATCATCAAAACCATTATTTCATAAAAGGTTATCCAATATGCATAAATCCTCATGTGGTAATTTAATACATTATTCTCAAAAAAATCACACAATGTTTAACATAATATTTCTATAATTTTATATCCTCAAAACCCTTCTAAAAGATAAAAATTCAAAGACTTATAAATAAAGGCACGAAATCTACTTAGCATTGTTCCTCAGTAGATCACAAAGTATAACTTGTTTTTCACATTCCAAACATGTGAATAACCTCTTAAAATATTCCCTTAAAACATGGTATTAACTTTAATTACCATAAATACTTTTGGTAAACACTTATTCTTCCTTATTCTAATTATTACGAGATTTATTATTTAAATCCAAGAAGTCAAAAAATTCATCCTTGATGACATGGACCATTTTTTCAATAATTAGCTTCAGGGTAATCTGTACCGTCCAATTTTCCTATTCATATCCAACATATCTGTATTCAATTATCATTATCAAAATGTCAAAAATTACTTAAGGGTTACCTTCCCTCAATCAAAATATCACCATTCCATGAAATCAATTTTCTATGTATTCATCACCATTCAATATGTCATTTTCTATCTTTAATTAAAAATTTACTAAAACTACTTATACACTTCATGATTTATATCACATAATCCTTGAATTGAAAAACATAAATACTTCCTTAATATAACTTTATTCTTAAACTATTACTCAGGATTTATAAACCCATTTAGTAACTCCTCATTTATAAAATATGAATTATGAAACAAGTATTAAGGTTCCCTTAACTAAATCTAATCATTATTCTTATAATTAATGAAAACAATACTTGAAGGACATCACATACCATCACTTTTCATTTGACGTATTTTATTCTTAGAAGTATAACCAATAATCATACCACCTTCCTGATTATATTAATGAAATTTATATATCAGAAATTGATTTCCATAATGCCCATACATTCCACAACTGAAACATGCAATGTTAACCATGTCCCTTATATTTCTCTCCATTGAATAAAACCAGAAAACAAGATGTGAGTGGCCCATATCATATAATAAAGACACATAATCTTGAAAAATTACTCATAATATGTATAAATAATGAAACCAACCATTTAATTAATGACCCTTTGGGTTTATCATAGGTAATCAAATTCATATTATACTAAAATATTTTATATTAGTTCATAAAGAGTTTGTGAATTTCCAAAGCATATCCCCTAGGAGTGTCAAAATAGGAGTACAATAAGGCCCATTATCTTATACTAGATTGCCCTGGGTCCGGGCCGAAACAACTTGAAGAAGTTGTTACCCATAGGTACATTTGTGATAGAGCCACATCCACTTGTAGTTTCTAGATAGGGATGAAATTCTTGTAAACCACTCACTATATCCTCTACCAAAATTCCTTGAAATTTTCATAAATATTGACTCAACCATATGCTTATCCTTAGATATATCCCTAAAATATCTTGGTAAATATACTTTGGTACCTCACTAATGTTTTCTCATCCTGGTTTCCAAATTTTAACTTAAAATTTCCTTTTATACCAACTATAGTGAACCATGATTAACATATATTCATATTACATTATTTTAGATAAATATTCGGTATATAAAAAAAATACATGCACGATGACTATATTAGTTTTGTTTCTTTGGAAGCTTGGAAAAGAATCATATATCATGGTGAATGATCTTCAACATATCCTATAAATTTAACCACAATTATTATATCTACCCAAATCCATTCTTTGTAAAATGGGGAATGGAATCATATGAAAGGGGTGATCTCAAATCCATAGTAAGGTTAAACAAGGGTGACATATATGCATAAAAATTATCATATGGATATTATATCATGATCAAATTATTATAGGAACATATCCCACATATCAAAGATCATAAACGTGAATCATGGAATAAATATTGGATACTTATAAGAGATTAATCGTAAGAAAATAAAGAACAATATCCTTGAATTGATAAAATAAGAATAATGAATAGAATTATGGAAAACACATAAGAATATAATTTTATTTTCAAAATATTCAAGGCATCACTACTAAATCCATCTAGATGGAAAAAATCCATTACAGAACAGGGTTTACACCACATTCCATCCATGTCATACTAAATTGAGATCAATCCCCATTATATCCTTGTATTACTGAACCAATTTCACTCATCATTCCACCCCTGTATTACTTAGCTGAGTTCATTTATCATTTCATCTCTCTAATACTGAACTAAGTTAATTTCTCTCTCTAGCCATGTATTTCTCATGAAATATAAATCTTTACCCAATGAATTAGAGGGATATATAGGTCCCACCCATCTCATATTGAAATCAAACATAAATGTGCCACAAAATCATAAATAATCATATCATGGCCGATGAAATAAAATGAGTATCATAAATATGTAAAAATATAATAACTTGTGAAAATGATAAAGGTTACACAATAATTTCCTCAAAACAATAACCCGTGAAAGAGAAATGTATTTCATAAACAATTAAATCATGAAATAGAAATTGATTTCATAAACATATAACCTATGAAATATAACAGGTTTCATATAGACAATGACATTAATCATAACCCATTCATAGAAATAGTAATAATGGAACCCATAGATAATTTTCTATAATGGCATTATGAACATACATGGATGTTAATATAGATGGAAAATAATTTTGAATTATCTTTCAAAAATGTTTCTTGAGGATAATATCCATAACTCTCTTAAAATCCTTTTTAATACATATAACCATATGAAAATAATTTTCTTACAAAATTCCTTGAAATAATATAAAATAAATTTTAAATCATTTTGAAGACCATTTCCCCTAAAAACATATAAAATCATATTAAAAACCTTTTGAAAACCTCTTTTCTTTGGAAACATATAAAATAATATTTCAAACATTTTAAAAACCATTTTCTTTGAATACATTTAAAATAAGCTTCAAAACAATATAAAAATCTTTTTATTTAAAAATTTATTGAAAACTTATAAATACTGTTTTAAAAAGTTTTGAAATTCTACTTACATGAAAACACATGAAATATTATTGAATTTTTTTTTGAATACCATTTCTTCTTATATTCTTTGTAAACATATAAATAAGTCCTGAAAAAAATATAAAAAATTTACGTCATTGCTTATAAGAAAGCATTAAAATATTTTGAAAACAAATTTCTGATAAAATAAATTTTAAAAACATTTTTTTAATTAAACTTTTAGAAGTGAAACAAAATCTTCAAATAAATAACAGCTATTAAATTTATACATGGCATATTAGGTAAAAAGAAAATTAATTTTTCATAGTAAAAAAGGTTATAAAAATACCATGTTCATAAAAAATAGCTGATTCCATTAAAGTGATTTGTAAAAGAAAAAAGAGTAAAAATTTATTATAAAATTATAGGAGAATGGTATAATATTATTAGAAACACTTTTTAGAAAACATGGTTTTAAAGGCCAACATATTTCTGACATAAGAGAGGATAGAGTCGAGGTTTCATAAAACTCATCATAACTGAATTATGTACCAACGAATAAAAAAGAAACCAATAAATGAATAAATTATAAAAAAAATTGGAGCATAAAAGTCATTAATTTTCATGGGATATGGATAATTTTTTTAATCTAGTAAATCATAAACTTAAACAATGTCAAAAAGTGATGATATTGTTTCTATAAGTTGTTATAACTTGGTAACATGGTATCATACTCTCAGTGTATAAAAAAATTACATTAATAATAACACATTATAAAAATAGTATAATAATTAAATAACTTGTAAAATGTATGTATGTACTCCTCTAATAATAATTAGGTTCATATAAAAACATTCGTCTCAATGAATTAAAATTGAGACAAATATATTTTATTGATTTGGTATCTTTTAAAATTTAAACCCCTTTAAATAATTTCAATATAATAGATATGTAAATAACCATAAATTTATGTATAATAATCATTTAATACATACACGGATAGTATACACACCACACAAAAGGAATGGGTTTTGAATAAATCATGTATCTCATGGAAATAAAAAGTGAAATAAAATCTTCTTACCTTGTGTCCTGACACACATTGTACTCTTTCAAAACACCTATTTATTAAATATAAATTTATTATATATATTTTAAAGAACCATATTATTATTTATAATACATTATATAGTTTTATTATGACATTATATTACCATCTCATTAACCATCATATGTTAAGGTTTCACTTTGTATAATATTTGCTTTGTTCTTCGAATGTGTATTAATTTGTTATATCATTGGTCCTTATTCTTATATCATGATTTGAAAATTTAAACAATGATATAAATATCATGTATATACATAATATCTTTATTATAATAATCTATAATATAATGATGTATAAAATGGAATACACTATTCATGGATACAGTATGTTGTACATATTCATGAATGATGTTTCCAATTTTATTATCATATTAAAGGAATGAAAGAAAATTAAATAAATATATGTGTGTATAATATCAATAAATTATAATTATAATGTTATATATATATCTTAAAATAACACAAAATTAATACATTCCATGTAGTGTGCGAACGAATCACATCACTTTTAGGGGGCTATAGGTCACACTTCCCCAAATGAAATTATATTATTTACATCAAATGGAAAGTAAAAAATATATGTTTTGGAAAAGGAATAAATGAGATTAAATTCATAATAAATATAATATATAATATATATAAATATATTTTCCATCATATTTTCCACCTTCATATCTGGTAAGGAAAATTGAACAATCATCGTTTTGTGGGGAGGAAGTTCGTCGTACACATAATCAGTTTGTTCATAACCCATTAGATAGAGATGTGTGTATGTGTATGTCACACCCTTTGAATAAAAAAATCCTAGTATATTTATGAATCTGATGTTTTTATACAGTCATGAAATATAGATAGTGGTGGGGGTGGATAAAAAAATAAAATGAGTGATCTTGAGAGAAAATGTTACCTCTTAAACGAGTGACTCCAATTGGTTTGTGCCAAAAGGATTCCGTGGATTTTATTATTCCAATAGGAATAAATATAGTAGTAAAGGAGGGATGTTGGGATGTTTATTTGGTAGATAATTTTTTATCCTATGTGGTTTTAGAGGATTGAAGAAGAGGTAGAGGTGGTGTCCTTATATAGGGAACGAAAAGGACACACATGTCATTTTTTTAATGGAAGTTTGGGGTACCAACGTTCTTACCTGACCAAATTCACAAAAAACGAAAACAAACTCATTAATGGAAGGTTAATTTCAGAATAATGTCCATAAAATTGATTTTTATAAGTTTATAGGTCATTTTGAGTCTTATATTTAAGGTTTGGTCCTTTGTTAAGCTTAAGTTTACCTTAAGCAATGTAATTAATTTTAATTACATTCACAAATTTTTTTGGAAAAAAACTATTTATAACTTATTAGACATTATAAATTATGATTATTAAAAATATTTAATCCATTTTTAAAAATTCCAATCACATTAGTGGAATAAGTAAATTAAAAGTTAATCCCACTAACATGAAGACACAACTGGGTTTTTAAGTATAAACATTCAAGCATTTTCTATTTTTTTATATACAAATTCAATGTGAATTTTTTCTAAATGAACTAAATTTTATTAATTTATAATAATAATATTTAATTAATCATTTAAGATACATTAAAATTTAATTTATCCTTATAGATAAATTGTATGAAAGAGTAGTTTTTAAGTAAAATGTTGTATTTTTAACTAGTCATTAAAAAAATGAATACATATAGAAAAATATCAAAAAAATATCCTAACCTAATTATTATCCCAATATTTCAAATATAGTGTTAATTGTTACATATTAAATCTCAAAAATTTCCAAAAATTGGATTTATAATGATTTCTCCCTTAAAAGGTTGCAAAACTACCATTATAAAAAATATATGATTTTATGCATAAAATTGGGTTTGTTCTTATCATGTGTATATGGAATATATTGGATGGATAAAAAATTATTTTTAATATATAACAGATATATTACATTAATATCACTCACTAATTATAATTAAGTTAATTAATTTGGGTAAAATATCTTTGTGACAATAAAAATATTTATATTTTCCTTCATATTTAATCGGTTTCATATTAATTTATAATAAATTTGTTACCTATAAATCCATCTTATATTTGTGTAAAATATACATTTAAATAAATTATTTATGCATAATCACTAATATAACTACTAGGTTTTATCTTATTATATTAAATAATAATTTTTTAACAATGTATTATTTTTAGTAAACCTCACTCTTGCGTGTTACAGAAGTCATCAAGGAAAGTCATTGTTGCATATAATTATAACCAAACATAGCTCTATAATATAAAATAAACTATATTTAGAGTTTTGTGGAATATTAAATATCAAAAAATTTAAATTAATTAGAAAAAATAATTTACAAAATCTTGGGGTGCTACACTCACCATATCATGAATTTATTTATTCTTATGTTCATTTGTTGTTTTTTAAAATTATATTCCTTCGTGGGGCTTGTGATTAAATGGTAAAAGATGTTTTAGGAACATTGAATATTTTAATATCTAATTTTAAAATATTTCTTCCATGTCAATATTCATGATATTATTTTAAATATTTAATTATATGAATTTAAAAGGAATATAAATTTCACTTTATTTATATTTTTAATTTAATTCAATGGACTTTGAAAATAGTATTATTATTTAATGGATTTTTATTCAATATATAAGAGGAGTTGTTTTTTAAAAATTAAACGGAATAAGTGTCATTTCCCAATTTTATGATTCTTTAATTTTTTTGAAAAATGATTTAAAAGAATAAAAGGATATTTTCAAGGAATATTCTTTCTAATAGGATTGAATTATTTTTTAAGAATAAGTGATTTCAAAGTTAAAAGTTTTATTTTCTTCAAGAATTTTTTAGAGATCTTATCTATTTCAACATCTTGTGTTGATTCCTATTATTCAATGAGTTTTATCTATTATGATACCATTTAACACATTTTATTGTATATTTAATTATCATATTGACAAGGTATGTAATATTTTTTCACCATTCACCATATTTATTTGGACCGTCTATGATAAAGTTGAATCTAATGGAAATCTATTTACATTCCATATTCTAGTTTATATGTGATTTTTTATATTTATTATTTCTCACCAATTTCATATTAAGTATTAATTGGACTTATTAAGTGTTGGGAGATCCAATATATAGCCCCACAATTCATTGGTATGTCTCACGAGACAAATTAGATTATATTTTGAGCAAGGCCTTACACAATTATATAGAATTCTAGGCCAAAGAATTGATGATATATTTATGATGTCCTGCATTATGCATTCCTTCTTTATGAGACTAGTTATTTTTATTCCATGTGATTATTGGACAAGTAAAATATCGATGGTTATGTTTCATTATAATGTAATTATTTATATGAAATTATTTGATCATCTTTTATTCATGCCATATTAAGCCCATGTTTTTTATTAAATTGAATGTGTTTTAATTATTTGTATTAACATATTTTTATTTCCAACTTATTGATGATATATTATGTTGTATATATACCCTTACTAAGCATTTAATCCCACAACATTATTATGATTTTTCCCTAGGATACAAGAAGTATCGCGTGATTGTTATTTTGGGAAATACTATGGGAAATTTTGAATTTTTGAAGTAAATTATTTTTTATTTAATGTTTTTAAATGTAATGTGATTTTAAATTATGTATATAGTTTACAAAGACTATTAAACTATTCATTTCTTTTAGATCTAGTCATTTATACTCAATACCAATGTCATAATCTATTGAATCAGCTATGGGATACTAGGTTCGGGGTATTTACAATTGGTATAATGGAAAGTTTAACAGAATCCATTAGATGTAAATATTGGTAAACATAAATTAGGAAATATAATCTTATTATAGAAATTGAGGATAATTATAGAAGAACATTCCAAATAAACCATGTTTATGAGATTATCTACGCATAAAATTCTCAATATATGTAAGGTATTTCACTATTAATCGGATTATACATTATGATTCATAATTTTATGATATAATATAGTGCATTTCTTCATTTTTAAATTTCACCTCATAGAACGAATGGTAATATCACTATAGGGTCATGAAAAATCTGCAAAGGAGATTCTGCCCAATCCCCACCAAAGAATTGTAGTGAATAATGGAGAAAAATCAAAGGATGAACAAAGCCGAACAGGTCCGTAGACCGGTCCAAATGATGACGCCACGCGGCCGGTTCCGCGAAGCACCCCCTCCATGGACTATTGTCGTCCGCGGAATGGGGGCGGAGATACTCTGTGGGCGCGAAGCAGGATGAGCACTAGACTGGTCCACCGCCACGAACTGCTCCCAGTCGTGAAGTGCCTAAATAGGCCTGGTCCGCATATGTTGTCGTTTTCGGAATGGAGGCGGAACCCTCTGCGGCCATGAAGCACTCCCCGAGCTCGTTTGGTTTTCGGGGGAGATGCGCTCGATTCCCCTACGAGTTGTGGATTGACCGGGTCATCCGTGAATCGGGTTTTCGGTCGTGGGCCTCCGAAAACGGTGCCACAAGACCATAGATACATCCTTTCACCACTCTATAAAAGGATATTGAGGTGAAGAGAAGAGGTGATTCGAAAGAGATCGATTAGATTTGGGTGGAAGGATTCTGAAGGAAGGATTAGGATTTTGCAGCGAAGTTCCAATTCACGAAAGAAATAATGGTATGATCATGGGAATGAATTAATAAGGAACCAGAGAACGCATAATAACTTAGTGAACCACGAACTTAAAATATCAAATAAAAGAATATCACGAACCATGGTCCCCCCGCGGATGCACTCCCCATGGACTCGGGAGTTTATTCCAATTTTCCAATCCGTCACACCGCGTAGCATCCTCCTATTTGGGCTATGCCCTGACCAATGAACCCCCGACCAGTGCCACCCTTGGCCGCCACTGCTCGCATGGAACCCTCCGCGAACCACCCTTGTATACGAATCGAACCTGAAGTCGTGAAACACCTTGGATCATGGGATGCTCACTGTTCTGCGAACCACCCTGGATCGCGGGATTCCCATCAGTCTGCAGACAACCCATGTTCGCGGATGACTTCTCGAACCACGTAGCACTTCCCTACATGAAGGGCTCCACGACCTATACCCCATGTGGCCCACCGAATCCTTCAGAGTTCTCGTTCTCCGAGCCATATAAAAACCTTCCAATCCAGCCTGATCCTCTATGAATCCCTCATTGGCCTACTCATCAGCCCCAAGTAGAGGCCCCCACCAGAGCCAATAGACCCGTGTGATGTATCTTCCAGGCGCATCAACGAGACGTTTTGACTTCACATACCCACGGTAAGCAGGGGTGAAAAGGGTTGCCCCGACCCTTTAGCGGATTTTTGAAGCATTCATGGGTTCACATTCCCACGGTAATGTGGAGTATGAGATCGGGAGTCCCTTTTCTGCCCCTCCACATTTTGGGGTTGGGACACTTCTCCCTTTTCAGGGGTAGTAAAGTAACCATCAGAAGGAAGCCCCCATGCACTTTCGTACTACCCCCACGAACAAGAGAGGTTACAGGCACAAGAGCACAGTATCACCTCTTTCCCTCTCCCGCTACGATTTGACTCCCTGGGGGTCCATCTTGGAGTAATCCCTGACCTTACGGGCCACTATATGCGTAAGCCCCACTCCACTTCCCACAGACTCACCATTCGTGACGTGATCGTCTAGTCCCTGCTGCCTGTTGTTTCTCACACCGATCATGACTCACGTTTGATTAGAGTAAGAATCGACAATTACATCTTCTTCTAGGATTCCTTAGAGCATATGCCCCACTCATGGGAACTATGAGAACATTGATTCCCCACCATAGGGATACGTAGGAAGCCTCCAAGGGGTCCAAGCTCGATCACCATCGGACCCCTGGGTCCACCATCACGTCGGTTCTTCAACACCCCAATTCGATCTACGTGGACTTTGATCTCTATCTCCTAGGAAGGGTACATAGGAAGACTCCCTGAGGTTCAAGCCCAACAATCGGTCGATCCGACTATCTTCGCGATGGTTAATCCCACCAACCCTAGTTTCACCTCAATGCGTCCAAATTCCTTAGGGTCATTAATCCAACGAGGGATGGAAAAGCTGCAGCTTAAATGATTCCAAACCCCTGTTTCTTGCTGACCATTGCCAACCAGGAGTAATCCGTGGATACTATGCTTGGGTATAAACCAAATATTCGAAGACATATGAACATGTCTTAAATCTATAAGAGAGTCCCAAAATAGGCAATAATTCCCCCCCCCAAAGGGTGCGATGAGCCCGACATCCCATCCTCTCAACCAATGTGAGTTCTTAAGTATTGCTGGTCAAACCACCTAGCAAACACCTGCCTTTGGAAAGAAGGTCCATGTATTACTAGATAGGGAACCGTTGGGAGTTTCTAGGTGGAAAATGGTGCACCCAATATGATTGATTAAGTAGAACCCAACTTTCTCTAATCAACCATCGGGTAGTGCATGTTTCTTTCCCATGAACCTATCGTGAACCTCCAAGCAAAAAAATGGTGAAACCGACATGAATCCTTGACCAAGAATGACAGATTTAACCTAATTCTATTGTGTTCCCCCTTTTACTCACAAGGAGGGCCAAGAAAGGTCATTAATTACGCATGGTATCATGAGATGCTACTTTGACGGGTTTGTGGTTTCTATTTGTTAAAATGTTTTACAGGTACCACACATAACTCACTTCGATTCAATGGCGTCACGAAATAACTCCCAAGTGCGTGCTTCCAACAATGCAATGACCGGAGTTCCTCACCAACGGAAGACCCCATCACCTACCCTGCATCTTGAATGCTGGGTCTCAGATGCGTTAAGTCGAGAGTACCATTTGAACGGTACTCCCCCGATGGTGGAGGCGGCCATGTATACCCTCCAATCTTCCAAAACTTTTCGGTCGCCTAACTAGCATCGTCCATAGAGGTAGATCCAGATGGCCCATGTTGTTGTCTCTAACTGTTTCATGATTCTATCCCCAGAACAAGACAATGTGTACTTCCCTTACCTTATGGAGGCAGATGAGGTTGATTTTGAGGACCCTTTCCCTACTGAACGGGGGTTCCATTCCAAGGCCCCCATTGGAAGAAGTCGTTGCGGTCACAACGCGACTACACATCCTCACACTCAGGAGGATGTAGCCCCGAGGATCTAGGCCCACACTCCCTGAGCTCTAGACCCTTGGACAGCCCTACGAGGGCGGAAATCTTACCAGTGGGGACCGGTCATCACCCCTATCCCCAAGGAGGAGCTCTGCTGCCCAGTCATAGAGACACATCACGAACATGCACATACACATGTTCGCTTCTTCATAGCCCGCCATCCAGATATGGCGGCATCATACGAGCAGGCGCTCATCCCCGCTGGGATTCATCAAGATCGTCGCTCACACAGGATGGAACCTACCCGGCAGGCACCTATCCCTGCACAGGGTCGTAAAGCCCACCAACCCGATGTGGTGGCGACCCAACATCTGTAGGACTGGCTCCTAGCAGATCATCTTGTCGCCAACCATTCTAGCATGGTGGCGATCAACAAAGCCCACCATCCAAATGTGGAGGAAAATAAAAGGCATTCACATCTACCTTCCAACAAAGGCCACTGACTCGATACGGTGGGAAACCAACATATGCAGGGCCAGCTCTCTGCGGATGCATGTAAAGTATTCCATCCCGATGTGGCAGCAAACAGAGAGATAAACCGGCATATTTCGGCCCAGGGGAAGATTTGTTCACCTTCCCCGACACATGAGAATTTTCAATACCCACTGACCACCGGAGGACCAGAGCAGGATATTACTACTTCGATACTGGAATGGGCCTTCATACCCATTCCAGCCAAAGATTTCTCTATGCATATCCTAGCAATGATGGAAGAGAAGGTATCGATCCCAGATCATATCTTGCAGACTTGCCATAGTGTAATTGCATCAGCAGAAACAGCAAGGACTCGGGCACGTGAGCCCATCTCTCCAATTTCGGCGGCTCATCTAAGAGACGATATAGCTGGCTTGGATTAGATATTCCTCCCTACTTCCACCAAGGAGAGTCTCCAATTATATTCCGCAACATAAGGGCAGTCAGATCGAGCAGATTCACTCGTTCCATCTAGTGGACACCCGTCCATCACAGTGGATGCTCCAGAGCAGGCATATATCCATGCTAAAAGTCAAGATGTTCGTCGGCATACCCCGGTAGTATCACAGGACCCCATTAGACAGGGACCCAAAGGTGAAGGTCATTGTCAACAGCAGACGGTCCTCGATGCCCGCAAGACAACACCCTGAACGCATCGAAGGTAGCCAAAAAATAAAGAGTGGGTTCATGACTCTGCTCTGCTGGAACCTGCAGTTCCCAATGCCTCTAAGCACATATTGAAGTCTCATAACCCTTCCGACCCATTATCATATTATGGGAGTGGTAGTAGTAGTTGCGATGGTCCTCCCCACAATGTCGCTACCAGCAGCTCTGAAGGTCCTCCCCAGAGCACCCGTGGGGGCCTCCCCCGCGGGTATGCAACAATCGATCATGAGAGAATCTCTTTTGATGCAAGTCATGGAAACCCTCTACGTGACCAGAAGATCGAGCAGTAATAAGGCCTTCCACTTGTTGCGGTCCACCATGATGCTCCACCTCGGGGTTTACACTGCAAACACTATCAATGCAGTGGGACCACATATTATGATAGTAGTTCTCACTATCATATTCTCAACTGTGGAGGCCCTCCCTTTAGTGATGTCTCAACGTGACAAGAAGGCCATCCCCTTGTTGTGGACTTCCTTGAAGGTCCTTCCCAGGGGTTACTTTACAACGACACTCCGCACTGCCAGGCAACAGATCACGGTGGTAGTCCTCACCACCCTGATAATGGAGGTCCTCCCCATAGAGATGTCAAGCAATGAGAAGACCCTCCCCTCATTGTGGTACATTATAAAGGCCCTCCCGAGGGTGTGCCCTGGAGATCTTCTCCCTACGATGGCTGTGATGGTAGTCCTTTCCATTTTAGCAGTTGTGATGGTTGTCCTCGCCACCACGACTTCCATTGCGAAGGTACCCCCACAATGGCTCCAAGAAACCAGAAGGTAATCCCCTTGTCGCAGTGTGTCTTGAAGGTCCTCCCTAGGATACACACTGAACATCAAACCATGATGTCCATCCTCACCATGATGGAAGTTGTTGCGAAGTCCCTCCCCGTAACAACACTACGCAGCCAGAAGGTCCTCCCCTTTCTGCAACACGCCTTGGAGGTCCTCCCCAGGGTATGCATTGCAAAATCTTCTATGCAGTGAGGCGTCAAGCTATGATGGTATTCCTCTCCATTGCGGCCACCATTACAAAGGTCCTCCCCGAAATGACATATCATATCGATAGAAAGGTCCTCCCCCTACTGAATCAAGGACAGAAAATCCCTCATATTCTAAGACACTCTGAAAGATGGGATCAAGCATGTGAGATTCCTAGTTAATCACCAACAACATCCTTCTTCAATTGGGAGACGTTTCGGGGACACGTTCATCCTCTGAACCACCTCAGAATCGCCCACTAGATGATTCATCACCAACCAGTCCCACAGCCTCCTACCACACTATCAGCGGGCATCTCAGTTGGGCCGACCAGGTAGAGGAGTCGCTAGCGGAGGAGTATGACAACATGTTGCACCTATGGAAATGACTGGCTAGGGATGATATACCAGTTATGTTTTGGCCCACCACAACCTCTCAATTCAGCATAAACAGATAATTTTTAGAATAATGTGTGCATGACATCTGCTACATTATATGGACAACCCACTGTTGGCTGAAATGAAGATTCCTACCCTACGACGGGTATATAGACCACGTCAAGATAGTAGGAGACATCCTGCGTCACATCGACCTAGAAGATCTTCCTTCAGCGCAGCAACAGCGACCCGAGAGGCGCAAAGGAATCATGGAGATATCCTACCTCTGTGCGATGCACCAGCTACACCACCTCATCAGTGACACTCCGACGGGAATTCATATCAGGGGTTGGGGGGACATGGAGCGTTGAATTTCACTCCACTCCCCTCCCATAAGAACCTATTTGGCATGGTGTCTTGCAACGGCATCACGTCAAGATGACAATCGAGTGTTATCCATGTTCGTGAAAGGCAACACACCCAGTAGTGTCAGGACTTGAGTAAGTCCCAGAAGCGTCAGGTCTGATGGGAACAAGGCATTCAAGAACTCTAGAATCCGGCCACTGAGAGTATACAACATGCCTCTTGCCTAAGAGAGGAAAATCAGGGATCTTTTCCTGCCTCCTCAGAAGGTATTGATACACAGAGGAACTCAGAACCAAACACAGTTCACCCCCGAATGGGGGCACACAAGATCTGGCAGGTAGCGATTGCCGTAGCCACCACCGCAATCCAGTGTCAACCCTAGCCTGCAGATCTGGGGTCATTTTAAACAAAAAAATCCCCCCTTAAGACCAATAAAAATGGGAAGATACCCAGCGTCCAGAGAATGGAGCGAACCCCAGCCCTCAGGGATGGGGAAATTATTACCCCCTCAACAACAACCTCCACCACGAGAGTCAGTATTCTCTCATCTAGGGAGGATAGCCATAAGAGGAGGTTCATGTCCTATCCTGTCATTTGAATCATAAGCCTCTCCAAGAGGAAGTTGCACCATAAGGTCGCATCAAATAACTCTCTGTGTCACCCTTCTTCAAGAAGTCCAAAGGCAATCATTGTACATGAAAGGGAAGGCCAGTAAAAGATGTAGGTGATTCCCTTCCGATTTGGAAGATGAAATCTTCCTCTCCCCATGATATTCATCTATTAATGCCATATAGGATAACCCCACAGGTGACCCTAGAGAAGATGAAAATTAGGATGGATCAGGAGACGATGGATCCAGTCAAGCTTCCACCCACAACGAACCACCAAGTGTGCACACACAGAACCAGAGGGATGATTTTAACATGGAAACCCCTTCATCGAACCTCCATCTGCTTACCCAATGAGATTCCAACAGGGATAAGAACAAAGGACCAGTTACCCTTAATCTTTCCCCTCCTCTTGAAAAAAACGACCCACTCATGCTCGATGAGAGGTTCGCTCGATAGGAAGAGGAAATGAAGGAATTGAGGCGGCTTAATGCCAAGCTATTCCAAAAGAACCATCTTATTGAAAGGGCGTCACAAGATCAGCCACATCTTGAACTCCCAGTAAGTGCACCTCAAAGACCCAAGTTAACCCCGCCAAATGAGGAGCATGGTCCATCCAACTACCTAAATGTGGATTCAGATGAATACCAAGACATCCTTCCACTCAGGAAGCTACCAGAGCAAGTACGCATGTACCCTCCAAGGGTCCCCCGAACGGCATATGCTCCCTGGGTGCCAGCTGAGCCAGATCCTTAAGCAATGCCTCATGCTGGACCTTCCCAAGACCGGGCCCCACAGGATGTAAACCATGGTCTCACCAACACCATAAAGGCACTGATTTCTCAATTGGAAGTGATAGAGGTATGACGCGCTCCGATACAACCAGAACGGATGCCCTACCAGGATTGGGTGAGCAACACACCTCCTCCACCTAATTTTGGGAGCACTTTATTCCATATCTTCAATGGATCCGGTGATCTTAATCAACATTTGACACACTACGCATCTAATTGCGACCCTATGATGGGGACTCCAGAACAACAAGAAGAAGTGAAACTTAGATGCTTCATACGCACCTTTCAAGGATCAACCATTGTCTGGTATACGAGTCTACCAGCCCAGTCAATAAAATTCAGGGAAGACCTTCGGCAGTAGTTCATGTTCCACTTCAGATCAACGTTGCCTAAGACAACGGTCTGCGACCTCATGAACTACATGCATAGGGACAATGAGAGGGTCTCAGATTTCATTGCTAGATGGAATGGTCTGACCTACTCTTTGAACATGTCAATTCCTCAAGATGAGTTACTCACCATATGCATCGATAATCTTCGAGATGAGCTGCGGACACTGCTCATAATAGTGGAGTGCACCACTGGATTTCGCCATCTCTCGTCCATTGCCCAGAGAATTGAGGACTCCATGCAGGAGACCAATTTGATGTCCCGAATAGCCTCGCAAGCTCTCACAAAGAGAGCAGCTAGAGCTGAAACATCCTCTGTCACGCTCAAGCCAGCCCCTGTGCCTGCTCCACCACTCAGGCCTCCACCAAATCGTCAAGAGGCCCCTGAAAATCAGTGGCCACCTCCGACTAGGCGGGATGATCAGAGAGGTTTGAAGTAGAGCTATTTATTAGGAATGAAGACCTAAAGCATACTCGTTTCGGGAGTACCAATATTCGAGAATGTTTTGTCTTCAATGACCTCCTGTAATTGAAGGTAGACTCCATGTAGGTAGAACTGGGACCACCCCCAGCACATGTCATGTATATTTCTTCCACTAACTCCGACAAAGGGGAGGGGTGGCCGGTATTCACCAGCAAAAAGGGGCAGAAATTTGATAACTAGATGACTCGGAAGACTATCAACTGAGCCCAGGGTATACTCTGAGCTCAGCTACGACATCTTGTGTTGCCTCCAATAGCCCCTGATGCCGCACAAGAAACAGTATCATCCTCACAACCCTCTACGATCCGGTCATCGAGTCATAATCGAAATGGGAGGTGAGATGCAAAAGAGGAGAAATCCAGAACAAGGCCGAAGTTATCCCCGATGCTGGCATATTTTGTTCCCCAAAACATGGCGCCACGGGCACCGACCCACCAAACGACACCATCTGGGACAACCAAATAGGTTTCCTTGTCAGAGGATGAGGAGCCAACATTTGGTTCCATCAACGTCATCCATCTCATGGAATCATCCCCTGAAAAAAGGTACAGGTATGAACCTGAGTTCTCGACACGAGGAGATGGGACAAGGAATCGTAGAGGCAGGGGACCCCAGGCGAGGCAGTGTCACAGCCGAAACCAACCAAATGGTTGGACCTTGGCCCAAACCGTCAATATCACAGAATCCCATGGGAGGGACCTTCAACAGACTGATCATGATAAAGAATATCACCCCACCTCCACAAGTAGCCAACTTGGCCCCGTTATTCTACGATACCCATCAGAGGAGGAACAATTGTCTAGCCGCCTAGGGTTCACAAACAGACAGGTCGGGCCAAGTCCACAGAACGTGGGAACATCGTCGACATTTGACCCGGCAACCGGTCCCTCCTCGTCTTGCACCCCAGCTCCCAAGCTGCCTGCTAGAACTCTCCTACCAGTGGAGAAGCATCGACCATTTGAGAAAAAGTACGACATCCTTAAGCAGCTGGCGTCAGTACCAGCCAAGTTGTCTATCTTGGAGTCCCTAGGTTTGTCAGCTGGCCTCAGGGAGGCACTTATTGAAGCCTTTATCATCCCTCAAGAGTTTCAAGCTGAGGTAGCTGCCGCTGAGATTTACCGAACGGAGACTAGCTCATCTGAATGCAATGCAGTGAATTATTTCACCGATCAAGATGAATATGTAGTCATACAGAGACATATCAAACCATTTTATGTGTCCGTCATAGTGAAGGATGTTGATATCTGTAAAGTCTTTATTGACAACAGCTCTGGAGTTAACCTCTTTCCCCTACAGACACACCGCATGCGGGCCCACGGCGAGGATGATTTCTTACCCTCAGCGACAACTTTATTAGGTTATGATAAGATCGAGAAGATTCCAATGGGAAAAATTAAGCTAAAGACCCTTTTTGGTGACCTCGTGGCCTACTCGGAATTCCTGGTGGTCTGGCAGAACCCAGCATTAAATGCCCTGCTGGGAAGGCCGTGTCTCCATAAGCACATGGATGTTCCTTCATCCTACCACCATTTTATTAAGTACTGCGTCAATGGGCAAAGTGGGACACTTCACGCCAACGAGGACCCTTTCGAGCTCTCTGAATCACACTACATTGACGTCGGGTTCTATGAGAAAAAGAGGTAGAAGCCTTTGGCCAATTGTTTTGATTGGATCCCCGCTTACAATGGACTAAAAGTGGTTCATAACGACCCCCTCAGGAAGATTGGAGGAGACTACGTACTATCCATAAACTATATTGATAGAAGGGGTTCATGTTCGGACACACAATCAGTTATCTTCATGACTTCAGCCAAAACATTTGAGCGTGACAATGCAGGAACATCCGCCAACCCAATATCTTGGGACGAATACTCGAACAGGGATGCCCAGGATGCCTCTCCCTCACCTCTGGACTCCCAGAAACCTATGTTGGGAGCTGTCCCCCCACAAGAGTAAGAAGACGAGGATTTGGGAGAAGAAGCGGAGGATGAGCTCAGGGATGCACCTCCCACATTTGAGGAGGGTATCTCCACCACGGTGGATGAGCTCAGGGAAACAAACCTGGGTACTGAGGAAGATCTAAAGCCTACTATCATTAGTGCAGCCATGTCCCCAAAGGAGCACGAGGTATATAACTCTTTCCTAAAGCAACATCAGGAGGTTTTTTCCTGGAATTACACATAAATGCCAAGATGTGATCATGAAGTGGCGACGCATCACCTTGGTCTTCCAGAAGACCACCAGGGCTGTAAGCAGGCCGCCAGAAGGACACATCCCTCACATACTGCCATAATAGAGGCTGAAGTCGATAAGATCATTAAAGCAGGAATCATTCGGGAGGTCTAGTTCCCCATCTGGTTGGCCAACATCATCCCTGTCAAGAAAAATAATGGGCAAATTTGCGTCTGCATAGATTTCAGAGATCTCAATCGGAATTGCCCGAAAGATGAATTCCTGGTCCTGATCACTGAGTTATTAATCGATGCAATGACCGAGTATGAGGCTATGTCCTACATTGAAGGATATTATAGCTATAATCAAATCAGGACGGCCCGAGAATACGAGGAAGCCACTGCCATCAAGGCCCCTCAATAAATATTCTATTATAGGGTCATGCCCTTTGGTCTCAAGAATGCTGGCGCCACATATCAGCACGCCATGCATCGTATTTTCAAGCCATTTCTATGGAAATTCGTCGAATTTTATGTAGACGACTTTGTGTTCAAATCAAGACAATGCTCAGATCACCTGTCAGACCTTGAGAACATCTTCAACAAACTTCGACAGCATAGACTGAAGATGAACCCCTTGAAGTGTGCCTTCAGGGTTACCTCAGGGAAATTATTTGGCTTCTTTGTACTCCATAGTGACATTGAAGTCGACCCTAAAAAGACATAGACTATTCTTGGACTGCCACCTCCCCGCAACCTCGCTATGTTGAGAGCATTCCAAGGTCACTTGGCATATATCAGGAAATTCCTTGCCAACCTGGTAGGAAAATGATTTTCCTTTACCAGGTTAATGAAGAAGGGAGTCACGTACAAATGGAAAAATTACTACCAAGTGGCATTTGATAACTTGAAGAGGTACCTTTTAAGCCCACCGGTGCTCATGCCCCCAATCGATGGAAGACCTCTCATACTATACGTGACGACCCTAGAGAGGTCACTGGGAGCCTTCCTCGTGCAAAATAATGATGACGACAGTGAAAAAATTCTCTATTACCTTAGCCGAACGATGATTGATGCTGAGACTCAATACTCAAACATCGAGATGAGCGGTTTGGCATTGGTCTTTGCAGTTCAAAAGTTGTGACATTATTTGCAGCATCATGAAGTCCATTTGGTCTCGCATAATAACCGACTAAAGTACAACCTCAGTCGCCCGATGCTGACTGTGAACCTATCTCGATGGGAAGTCATCCTACAATAGTTTTACATCCGGTTTGTGCCTGAGAAGAGGGTCTACCACACTGGACATCGAGCTACTGGATGAAGACATCTTCATGGTTCAATAGGAGCTCCCAACTTGAGAAATGTACTTCGACGACACATCTCAAAGCCCAACCGGGAAGAGGATATAAGACCCTAAATTTAACAAGGTGGGCTTGGGGATAATACTCATGTCCCCGAAAAAGGCAGTCTTATCATATTCCTTCCTCTAGTTAGGGGGATGTACGAACAATGAATCATAATATCAAGCTCTCATTGTAGGTCTGTAACTCGCACTCCAGGCACGAGTACAACACCTTAAGGTAAAATGTGACTCGGAACTGGTCATTATGAAAGTCAATGGTGTCTATGATATTAAAAAGGTGGAGATGATTCCCCTGTTTGACCATGTCTGAGGATTAATGGCGGAATTTTCCACCGAACCAACATTGACCTATATCACCTAGTCTCAGAATGCCCAGGCCGACGCTTTAGCCAATGTGGCCACAACCTTAGCAGACCCAAACCTGGATGAAACATTAATCAGTATTTCTCTCCGACGAATGGTCTTGCCATTTGTAAAGACCAAGACAGAGGAGATCCACGAAATCAGTCTTGTCCTTGATCCATATGGTCCCGCCACCGGTTGGATGAACCCCATTGAAAACTACCTTCAATGGGGAGAAAATCCATCAAATAGGGCTAAACGAGAGAAAATACGAATAAGGGAAATCAGCCTTTTCCTATGTGGCGGCGCGGGTCAACAAGAGGTCCTCTACAAACGAGGCATTGACGGAGTCCTCCTTAGGTGAATTGATGGAGAAGAAACTGTAGCCGTCATGAATTAATTGCATGCTGAAGTGTGTGTAGCACATCAGCCAGGGACCAAGCATTCCCATCAGGTTTGGAGGCTTCGGTACTATTGGGCCGCACTGGAAGGAGATTGCGGGAGCTTTACCGCAAAATGCAACTCGTTCAAAATTAATGCCAACTTTATACACAAACCCCTGGAGTTACTTCATCAGGCCAAGTACTCCTGGACATTTTCTCTCTAGGGAATGGATGTCGTGGGAGCATATCCTCCCACCATAGCCAAACAGCTGAATGATATCCTCATGATAACCGACTTCTTTTCCAATTGTGCAAAAGTTGTACCCCTTAAAGATGTCGGGGAATTAAATGTTGTCAGCTTTTTGAAAACCAATATCAAAACCAGATTTGGTGTTCCTTATACCATAATGAGAGATAACGGCACTAACTTCTGTTCTGCTGAATTGGAGAAACTATAACAAGAATATGGTATCAAGGCGAACCACTAATCCCGCTACCATGCATCTGCCAACGGATAGATAGAGGCTTTCAACAAGACCCTATCCAACATTCTTCAGAAAATGGTGGACAAAGACAAGAAGTCATTGCCAGATAAACTCCTCCACGCATTGTGGGCTTATCAAACACCAATCTGCACCACTAATTGGGCTACCCTGTACTCACTGGTATATGGAAGAGAGGTGGTCCCGCCCATTGAACTCCAACTTCCCTCATTCTGTGTTTCCATCTGTGGTCAATTATCCGATGATGAGAAATCAAAAAAGATGCTAGGTGAATTGGAACAGCTAGATGAGAAGAGGCTGCACACTATGCACCATATGGAAGTCTACCAGAACCAGATTGGACAACCCTTCAATAAAAAGGTCTGTCTTCGGTCATTATTGGAAGGATAATTGGTGTTGGTCCTCTGGACCCCAATGATACCTGGAAGGAAAGCTCCAAAGTTAGAGCCCAAGTGGGAGGGACCATACGTTATACACAAGGTCTACTCCAAAAGAGCATATTCCCTGATCTCCATGGATGGGAAATTCACCACGGCTCCTACCAATGCGAGATTCCTAAAGAAGTACTTCGCATAGAAACCAAAAGTATTTTTCATCCTTAGTGCATGACGTTAAACTGCATGGATTTCAAAGAACTACGTACGGCTTGATTCCTTCCCTCATTGGATATGTAGGGATGACAGAGTTCCCCATCTTGGCCCATCCACCCCCGAATGAAAGTAATAAATGTCCTCTCTCCCCCATGTATAAACTAGAACTGCATGGGGTGTACCCCTCGACCTTACTGCATGACGATAAACTACACGGATAAGGATAAAAAGGGGGGGATCATCTGACCTGCATGACGTTAAACTACAAAGCACCCAAAGGTCCAAACTCTATGAACCTAAACTAATAGTATATCATCCTCACCGCATGACGTTAAACTGCACGGACATGAAGCTTTAGAAAATACCCTCTCCCCCATGTATGGACCAGACCTGCACAATGTGTATTTCACGTCCTTACCGCATGACGTTAAACTACATAGATTGAAGAGAACTATGTACAACATGATTACTACATTTACAGGATACGTAGTGATGCTAGGATTCCCCATCCTTGCCCAACCACCCTCAAATAAGAGCTTAAAATTCCCCCTTCCCCTGTGTACGGACCAGACATGCACGGGGTGTATATAGAAGAGAACTACGTGAGGCTTGATTCCTACCCTCACAGGATACATAGTAACGCAAGAATTCCACACCCTGTCCCAACCACCTCAAATAAAAGTTAAAAACGCTCTCCCCCAAACGTGTACAGACTATCCATGCATGGGGTGTATTCCTTGTCCTTACCGCCCGATGTTAAACTGCACAGATAAGGATACAAAAAAATTCCCCTTTCCCCCGTGTATGGACCAGACCTGCACGGGGTGTATTTTTGCATCATTACCGCACAAAATTAAACTCCATAGATAATGAAAGGTAAAAATACGCTTTTCCTCATGGTACGGACCAGACCAACATAGGGTGTACTCCTCATCCTTACTGCATGACGTTAAACTACACAGACTTCAGAGAACTACCTAGGGATCGATTCCTGCCCTCGTAGGATATGTAGTGACACCAAGTTTCCCTCACCCTAGCTCAACCATCCCCAAGAAGAAATTGAAAATGCCATTTCACCCGTGTATGGACCAGACTTGCACGTGGTGTATTTTTAGTCCTCACTGCATGACGTTAAACTCCACGGACCGGGTCCTCACCGCATGATGTTAAACTGCTAGAATTTCGTCGCAAAAAACCTATGTTATATGGAGAAACGAGACGGAAACACTCCTTGCGAATTTGGATGCATCCTCCCCATACATCAGACCCCACAGCCCGGACAATTATGGATCTTCATAAACAATCATGGCCATCAGAAGTGGAAAGTTATTGACCTGTGGACACCATTATATGACTATTAATACCATGCCTTTAGTAGATCTTCATATTAATAGCCCTTGACCCATCTACCAAAGGCAATATTTCCACAGGCGGCACTCTTCCTAGCTCCGTATGCTTATCGGCCTCAGAGCCCCCATACCATCCCGCCTGATCCAGAAATTTATGGCGCATTGGTTTACAAGTTCATCCCCTTTTCACATCCAAACGTCACCATCTTATCCATACCTGGCTGGCATATGTATTCGCCCGTGGTTCGCATGATGACCTGCATCTACAAACATCAAGCCAAAACTAGGCTACTTTGACTCAACGGACACTTGCAGTGAAGATGTTTCTAGTATACTCAGATACCATTATCCCCACATGCCGAACTGTGTACTGTGAGAAATATCGGATCTTCATAACCATTCATGGCTATTAGAAGTGGAATTCTATTGACCCGTGGACACCTTTTAATGACTATGCATACCATGACCTTAGCGGCTCTTCATATTGACAGCCCCTAGACCATCTACTAAAGGCACGATTTCCTCGGGTGACACTCTTCCTTGCTCCATACGATTATCGGCCTCAGAGCCCCCACACCCCATATCCTGATCCAGTAAACCTCAAAGTTACAGTTTGCAACCTTTATCCCCCACCTTGTTTAGAGTATATCAGAACATGTTAAATCAGTTATCCTTCGAGTGATTGTGGCAATAGTCACCCAGTTGTCCGAGATCTATGACCGCTAAACTAAGAGCACTTCATCCTTACTGCATGATGTTTAACTACATAGGGTAAAGGTACACCCCCATGCACAAAACAAATCAGCGCAAGGACCTCTCTAAGGTCTAACAGCAACCAAGGCCGAGTATGCCAGACATGTCAAGACATTTTCTTACCAAATGATAGACTTCGTGGCCCAGACAATTTCGGATCCTCATAACCATTCACGACCACTGAAAGTGGAATTTTATCGACCCGTGGACACCTTTGCATGACTATACATACCATTCCCTTAGCGGCTCTGTATATTGATTGCCCATGGCCTGTCTACCAAATGCAATATTTCCACAGGCGACACTCCTCCTAGCCCCATACGCTTACCGGCCTTAGGGCCCCTTATCATTTCTCCTGATCCAAGAAGCCTCAAAACCACGATTTACACCAATTGACCCCTCTCCACATCTTGGGAATGCCGAGATGCTCAAGCACAGTTATATTCTAATCAAGAGAGGCCTTTGCAACTAAGTCCTTATCACATGACATTATACTACACGGAGCATCATGGCCGCTTGGCGTAAAGCAGCAAAGACCGAGCATTAAACATCCAGGGAAATGCCTCTAACCACAATCATTTTCACTGGTTTAAAAATACCCCCCGTCCTTACCGCATGATGTTAAACTAAACTGAATCTAAAAACACTCCCCATCCTTACCGCATGATGTTAAACTGCACGGAAGTTGTCCTTATCTCATGACATTAAACTGCACGGTCAAACCTGTCATGGGTTTAGTAAGGAGTGAAGGTTTTTACTTGTCCCCCAGTGCATGGTTCAGACCTGTAGAAACTACCGTCTTACACCAGCGTGATAAGGATTGAATTCACCAATTCGTGAGATATTTAGCCGAGACGGTTCTCCCGTATCCAGGAACCCTATCCTCATAAACCATAATTCATACTAAGGAAAAAATCCTAACTCTCATAATCCACCCCTGGTGATCCTAATGTCAACTTATTTGATGTTTCTCAGCCATCAGGAGAATACAATCATTGAAAAATGTACACCTTTGCATGAATATTCATACCATGCCCTCAGCGACTCTGCATATTGATAGTCCTTGTCCCATATACCAAAGGCAATATTCCCTAAGTGAATTCTTCTCTCTGTACGCCTCACGGCCCTTGTACCCCTATGTTCATCCCGGGATTTAGAAACCCTCTAAGATACAATTTACCATCCTATTTCACAACCCTGCCTGAATATGGTTGAACATAACTGATGAGATTACTGAGGACCAGAAGAAGCCGTTCAATTATAGATAATGTCCCAGTAGCATGATGTTAAACTGTGCCAAGCTCCAACCGTCCTTTACAATAGATTAATACGTAGGACAGGAACCTTGATTCCACACTCCTGATTTATAACGATGTTCTCAAAACCTTTCATACGTCACATACCCTTTCCATTCCACCCCCGGTGGTTTTCATAATTCTCCAAGCCACTCATGGTGGTTTCCATAAGACATAATTTCATGAAGTCTTATGGCCATCATAAGTGGAGAGTCATTCACATAAGGACACCTTTGCATGACTACGCATACCATGCCCTCATTGGCTCTACATATTGATCACCCCTGACCTATCTTCTAATGAAAAGATTTCCATATGCGATGCTCTTCCCACATCTTAATGCCGATTCAACTCCCATTCCTTGAGACATGCCATGCATGTCGTTCAAATCTAAACGCACTCCCTCCACATGCATATGAAAAACATTGACACATATTTTATTCAACCAAACCTCATTGGGGCCATCGCCCCACCATACATGGTCAAAGTTGTTTGACATAAACCATAAGTAATGATAGTCTTGACGGTTGGACATTAAACTGCTCACAATAAGAGGCACAAATCCTGTTAAGCCGAAAACCCGAAATGGGTGACATAAGAATAAGTCAGGACACACCTTCTGGGTCCATACTAAATGGGCCCAGGAAACATTAGGGAATTAAAATAAAAGATAAAAAGTTTGGGGGTTTCTCTACAAAACCCTAGAAATAGTAAAACTATGCTCTCTAGACCCCATGGTATAGGATTAAGTTATAGTTTGTTTCTATTTTCATGAGTTTTGATTAATTCGGATTCAGTGAGTTATTATTTACACAAAATTTTTTCCATCAACAGTCAAATTTTACAGCAATAGAAGATTGAAGTAGGTTGTATTCTGTTTAAAAAAAGGGGGAGGGGGAGGACATCCACAAGCTGGGGTCTCTCCCTCACAAAAAAAGTGGGGTAAGTAAAACAGAGAGTACAAAAATGGATCTGATAGTCATAAAGGATCCAGACTCATTCTATCCACCAGATCAACAGCCGAGCAGTGAAGGTTGTTACAAGACTGCTCCAGCATGACCTTCTCCCTAGCCTCAACCTTAGCTACTGAACGAGTAGGCACCACTGTTGTTTGGAGATCGTTGATTCCTTTCCTGGTGGCTTCAAGACGACCAGTCATAGTTGATAATTGATCCCTCAGCATCGCTGCCCGTCCATGACATTCATTCAACTCAGAGGATAGAACGACCTCCTGAACTTGAGAGATCTCCCCATGCAGTATCAGTTGATGGAGTTGTGTCATAGATTCCTCTAGGGCTCAGGTCATGCAATGAGAGGCAGCGAGGTGACAAAGTTTGCGTTCACTAGTGGAAACTTCCTCACGGTCCATGACAACTTGGTAAGCGAGAGAATGGAACTGCCGATAGTCAAATCCATCTGACCCCAAACCCAGGGAGAGTTGTCGGAGAGCTTCAGTTTTAGTTATCATCTCAGCTAGAGGTGTTTTGGTAACAATCTCGAAAATCTGGGGCCAGGACCACCTTCACACTGTTCGGTGTTCTGCTATGACACAAGGATCTTTGGTATCCTTGCTAGATAACACGTGATCAAAGTATGGCAATGAAATCAGCACATTTATGTGCATGCCAAAAGATGGTTCCAAAGCTTGAAGGTCCAAAGCTTCTAACCCCGGTTCGGGCTTGGGAATCAAGTTACTGAGTCCGGTATCGGTTGGTAAAACTTCATGAATTATCACTCTAGGACCCAAATCCACCATTTCATCCTCATCCGCGTCCAAGAAGGTTGGGTTCATCTGAACTTCGTCCACAAAGGGGCTGAGGGAGGAGAATCCCTTGAGTCTCGTTGACCAACGAGCCATCAGTCGGTCCTCCCTCAGAGCCGATGAGTAATGTGCGGTAGGCACATCAGCCACAATGACTCCTAACTTTGGAACTTGCTGGGAAGCCTTCTCTAAGATCCCATTGGGGTAATGTATTACCCACATCCTTGAGTACTCCATGTATAGGCTGGCAATATCTCTTATACCAGGAAAGAGAATTCTTGTGTCAGATCCCTCCCGCATCAGCATCAACCACCATTGACAGATAGTGGCCGGGTGTAGTCCGCAAGCCCGAGGAGGGGGAAGGGAAACTTGGAGTTGAATACACCCAAACTAACGGGAGAAACGATGGGGGCATACAACTCACATAAAGAATCCCCATCAATCCTCATGGCCATAAACCCGTCCCACAACAAGATCATGTAAGAACGTTATTCAAGGATCCCCTTGCGGTTGTCAACCACGATGCCTAAAGGAGTGATGTAGGGAGAGAAGTAAAACAGGGATAAGTCCCTCAGAAGCTCGATGATTTCATCAGAATTGAAGGACTTCAGACGAACCCCAGCTATATCAAGAAGAGTAGTCGGGAAAGTAGGAAGCGGGATGACCGTGTTATGAAAATACTCATAACAATGACAATGATTCGCTATCCAGACATATAAGAATTAAAATGGCCCACATAGATGGTACAGTGACCCGCCCTCCTCCATGTGGCTCAGCAGTTCGTAAATACGAGCCAAAGTGGGTATGACCAAATTCACTAGACGACACTCTTCCAATTCAACCTCCATCATCAAGGTTCAAGCCCTGACACCTGGGTCGATATCCCGAGAAGGGAATAGACACCCACTCAAAAACATGGCAAATAGACCTACCTGCCGGGGCATAGGAGGCACACCGGGGCACACCTCAAAACCCCATGAAAAGTAATCTCCCACCTCTAAAACCGCATAGTAAGAACCTGGGATGGTTCGTGGCTGTTAAGAAAGATGAGTCCTAGGGCGCTTGATCTTCGACACATGACCAGTGGTATTTAGAAATAACCCTATCCAGGTGCTATAGGGAATAAGAGAGAGGTCATACAAGGTATGACCCAGTGATTGCTCTGTCATAACCAACAGATCCCTCGCCAACGAAGGCACTTGTTCGACATCTTCCCATGCACCAGGAGTGGGAAGAAACTCATTGTACATCCCACCGATAATTGGGAGACCTCTCAATTGATAGATGTCCCACAGACTAATGCCAACATCTCCATGGGCAAGGTGGAATGTATTTGTGCTTGAACACTAGTGACTGAGAGGGCAGGAAGGATCTGAGATGGTGGGTAAACAAAAAATTGGGAAGCCCACATTACTGTGTAAAAATTGTCTGCTTCAAGTGACTCAGGAGATTCCTGACAATGATGATGGACCCAGAAGGCACAGCCCTAGTCATTTTAGAAAATCCCACCAGACCAAAGATCCCACCTGTGAATCCACCCCACGTCAGGATCCACTCGAGCGAGGTTGATTATGGAAGACTAACTCTAGAGGACAGCCTCTTGAGAGAGGTCTTGTGTGTACTGATCGCTTTGGGACCAGACAAAGCCTCTCAAAATGAATGTATCTTTCAGGTCAGGATCATAGATTATTTCCCCCGATTGGGCGAGGTTCGCATGAATACACTTCAGTGACGCTTCCAAGAAAGGTGACAGAAGACCTGCGAAAGTAGGGGGGATAGGGACGTCATTTTGAAGACCGAAGCCGTAAAGCGGAAGTTGATTTGATAGTGGATAACTTATGATCTCAGAAGAGAGTAAGTCATTCAAGACACCATCGTCAGGAATGATGGACTGACTAGGGTCCTCTTCGATGCTCTCCGCTATATGAATCATGGCTAGACATCTCCCTGAACCAGTCGGGAGAGGATCGGCAGCAGTTCTGGGTAGATGGCGAGGAGGAACCATGTTTTCTCCCTACATTATAGAAACCAATAAAATGGTTAGTCTAAATTAATAAAATATGTACAAAAATATCAGTTTTACAGAAACGAAATCGAGAAACCTTCTTCAGCATGCTTCATAAAGTGGTTTGTGATGATGACATCCCGCATACCAACTCTACGCAGAAGGGGTTTGCAGTATGCTGGCCCGCGGGGTGTTGGCCCAAAAACCACGAACCATGTTGCTTCGCAGGATCCCAATCCCAGAGTTAAGTAATTATTTTCTGAGGACTTATCAAATTTTTAAAGTCTGTAAGACCACATTCTATGAATCTTCAAAACCGCGAAGCGAATTCCTCTGCGGCCTATCATGACTTAATTTTTAATTAATTAAAAGTATTGGTTCACAATTGTGAAATTGGTCTATGTGTGAAGGAGACCGCGAAGGAGGGATGATTCGTGGAAAGTGGCAGCTGGTTCTCAGATGAGGTGTTTCGCAACGGAATGAGCACGTGGTGACAAAAAAGCGAGAGGTCTCTGGTTTCACGAAGAATCTGGTAAAAGTCAAAGTAAGACCCCGAAAATTTATAGGCAAGGTCCCCTAATGGGTCTTCCTCTATACCACAAACCATCCATGTTTTAGGACCACTCTGCATCAGAATGGCCTCCTCTTCATTCTGATGGGACCACATTCCGATGGGGGGCATTTGTATGGTCCTGAAAAATCTGCAAATGATATTCTACCCAATTACCCCCAAATAATTGGGGGAATGAATGCAGAAAAACAAAAGGATGATGAAAGCTGAACCGGTCCGCAGACCGGTCCAAATGATGATGACTAACGTCTGGTTCAATGAAACACCACCTCCCCGTACTATTGTTGTTCGCGGAATGGGGGCAGAGATCCTCCACGAGCGTGAATCAGGACGACCACTGGACCAGTCCACCATCACGAACCGCCCCCAGCCGCGGAGCACCTCAAATGGGCCGGTCTGCATCCGCTGTCATTCATGGAATGAAGGTGGAACCCTCTGCGGCTGAGAAGCACTCCTCAATCTCGTTTGGTTCACGGGGGAGATGTGCTCGATGCCCCCCGCGTGTTGCGGATTGACCGGGTCATCCGTGAAACGGGTTTTCGGTCATGGGACTCCGCAAAAGGGTATGAATGACCATAGATACATCCTTTTCCCCACTCTATAAATGGAGATCGAGGGGAAAAGAAAAAGGGATTCAAAAGAGATCGATCAGATTCGGGTGGAAGTATTTCGAAGGATGGATTACGATTTCACAGAAATGTTCTAGTTCGCGAACCAAAGCAAGGTACAAACTTGGGAATGAATAAATAAGGAACCAGAGAATGCATAATAACTTGGTGAACTAAAAACTTAAAATATCAAAGAAAAGCAGACCGAAAATCATGGTCCTTCCACAGATGCACTCTATCAGACTAAGGAGTTTATGCCTTTTTTCCAATCTGTCACACTATGTAGCATCCTCCTATGTGGGTGAATCGCCTAACAACGAACCCCCTACCAGTGCCGCCCTTGGCCTCCGCTGCTCGCATGGAACCCTTCGCGAACCACCCCGGTACGCGGATCGAACCCAAAGCTGCAACCACCTTGGTTCGTGGGATGCTCACCGTTCCGCAAACCACCCTGGTTCAACGGATTCCCATCAGTCCGCGGACCACCCTGGTTCACGGACGACTTCTCCAACCGTGTAGCACTTCCCTACGCGAAGGGCGCCACCACCCATACCCCCCGTCTGTCCTGCAGAATCCTTCAGATTTCTCGTTCCCTGAGCCATATAAAAACCGTCCAATCCAGCCTAATCCTCCGCAACTCCCTCATTGGCCTACTCATTGGCCCCGAGCCGAGGCCCCCACCAGAGCCACCAGACCCATGTGATGTAACTTTTAGGTGCATAAACGTGCCATTTTGAGTTTATGTACCCACGGTAAGCCATGGCGAAGGGGTTTCCCTAACCATTGAGCAGATTTCCGAAGCATTCCTGGGTTCACATTCCCATAGTAATGTAGAGTATGAGATCGGGAGTCCCTTTTCTAACCCTCCACTTGTTGGGGTCAGGTCACTTCTCCCTTCTTCGGGGGGGGGGGGGGGGGTAGTAAAATACCAATCAAAAGGAAGCCCCCATGCACATCCGTAATTCCCCGTGGAAGAAGAGAGGTGATGCGCACTAGAGAACCTCTTTCTCTCTCCCACTTCGCTTTGTCGCCCTGGGCGTCCATCCCAGAGTAAGCCCCAACCTTATGGGCTTCTCCATGCGTAAGCCCCACTCTACTTCCCACAGACGCACCTTCCACGACGTGATATTTTGGTCCCTACAGCCTCTTGTTTCTCACACCGAGCATGAGTCACGTGGGCTTAGAGTAAGCATCGACCATGATATCATCTCCTGGGCTGCCTCAGAGTGTAAGGACCACTCATGCAAACTAAGAGGACTTTGATTTCCTACCACATGGATACGTAGGAAGCCTCCAAGTCGTTCAATCCCGATCACCATCGAACACCCAGGTCCACCTTTACGTCAATTCTTCGACACCCCAATTCGAAATACATTGACATTCATCCCTGTCTCTTAGGCAGGGTACGTAGGAAGCCTCCCTGAGGTTCAAGAACAACAATGGGTTGATCCGACTATCTTCATGATGGTTCATCACACCAACCCTAGTGACGTCTCAATGAGTCCAGATTCCTTGGGGTCATTAATCCAATGAGGGATGGTAAACCTCGAGCATAAATGATTCTAAACCCCTGCGTCTAGATGACCGTTCCCAACCAGGATTAATCCGTGTATACTATGCTTGGGTATAAACCAATGATTTTAGAACATATGAACATGTCTTAAATCTATAAGGGAGTCCCGGAAGAGGCAATAATTCCCCACCAAAAGGGTGTGATGAGCCCGACTTCCCATCCTCTTGGCCAATGTGAGTTCTTAAGTATTTCTGGTGAAACCACCCAAAAAACACTTGCCTTTGGAAAGCAGGTCCATGTATTACTGGATATGGAATAGTTGTGAGTTTCAAGGTAGAAAACAGTTCACCCAATATGAGTGATTAAGTAGAACTCAACCATATCTAATCAACCGTCGGGTAGAAAAAGTTTCTTCCCCACGACCTCGTTGTGTGCCTCTGAGACACTCACCAATTCACATGATCCAAATAGTAATATAGATCATATATTTTATTGTCTTATACCAATCTTTCAGAGGGAATATGTCTTCCAAATATTCGCATCATATGGGGACATAGTATCATCTCCTAATGATATAATGAAATAATTATCCAAGTATTATGGATTTAGTGAGTAGTATGAGAACAAGATTACATCTAGGAAAAATAAATATAAAGAAAATAATAGAAAGATGTTTTTTCCCACATGTGATAATTGTGGAAAGAAACAACTTAGTACAAATTTAAAATGAATGGGAGTTTACTACAAGTGTGGAAAAAAGGCCATCATTATTATGATTTAAAGGGTATGAAAAAAGTAACCAATGTGAACCACTTCAATTTCAAGGAGATGAGACACACAAAAATCAATGTGTCAATTGTCAACAAAATATACCCTAAAAGTCAATAATGAATCATGCTCAAGCTTATACTACTACCACAGATGTAGAGGAATGATTAATATTCTTGTGTTTGGATTCAATAATTGTGTCATTAGAGTATTTTATCAATTATGTAGTGGTAAAACGTGTTATGGAATAAATAAGGATTGTACTGAAGTACTTATTATTAATGTAATTGGAAGCATGTGATGAATAGAACTAGTAACCCAGATAAGTGATTTTATTGTAAGATGATCTTTTGGAAATCACATGATCTGGGAAAGATATACCTAAATATGTTCTTGGTGTTGATATAATAATAAATAGATGTTTATAGGATAAAATTGGTGACCATGATTGTGATTAGTGACTATATGGTTTACTAGATGTTTTATATTTAAGGAATTTATTAAAAAAACCTATGTTTTTACTATCAAAATTAGGGATGTTTTTCAAAGAGGTTCAAATGAAATTATGGTATTCTTATAATTGCTATGTGAAAAAAAAACAACTACATTATTTGGAGAAATTTTATGATAACCTGATTTACGAAATTTAGTAATATTACTTCTAAATTTTTGACTTTTTAATTTAGAAAAACAAATTTTGGGTGATTCTTAAGATTGTTACTTATGGAATTGATTAAGATGAAAATTGGATATTATTATATGTAGTTAAAGTATTATTTATTATAGTACACATCATGTGCTAACAATTTTTGGATTTAGTGGGAATTTAAGAATAGAAGGAATGACTTGTGGAAATTATGAATCGTAAATGTGCTTTAGGCATAAATTTGATTATGTAATATCCATCTTAAGATTTAAGAAATGATGTGGAGATAGATCAAAGAACAAACAAAGAATGAGATTATGACATGTAAAGGAATAATGTAATTTTTTTTCTCCATTTACTATATAGATATAAAAATAAGCCCTCACCCTAGGAAAAAAAATTACAACAAAAGGTTATCTTTTTTACTTTTCTTACTATGAAATCAATGCTCTTTTAACTAAATAAAATTTTATCCTTTTGTGATGGTAGAAATTGTAAAGACCATATTCCCTATCATTATCCCTCCAAACATGATAGTTATATTTCACTTCCATGACCCCATATCCATGAATTTCCTCCAATTTTGGAATCCTTGTTTTTTCCGGACCTTCACTTTTAATTTTACCTCTTTTTAATAAGAAGTTTTATAAACCCTTTTTATGATTTGGGATTTCCTAAAAAATAATGTTCAAGTATCAGCCATTGAATTTTGTAGAAAAATTTAAAATTTAGAGGAATTTTTTTATGTAATGGATAGTGTAACACCCAAAGATTTTTCAATATGTCTATTTTTAAATTCAACATATTTGATAGCTTCTGTTTCACACAACACCAAGCTTAAAATCATGATATTCAATTTTAAATGTGACCATTATAACCTAGTCATTAAATTGGAAAGAAATAATAATGGTTAAAATAATAATAAATTTATATATTACATATTAAAAATATATATTTTTTAATTCATCCAAAATATTTTTAGAGGAATATGAAAAGAATAAATCCACACATACTCATAAAAGAGTATTTTTCTAAAGATTGTTTTACTGCCTTTTAATGGCTCACTTGTTTAAAATCTATATTTGAAAACATTTATAAATTTTCATTGAGAAAATAAATATAAATTTTAAAATCATAATTTCAAAATAATCTTACTGTGAAATTTTGGTCATTTTTAAAAAATATTTATTTTCTAGTGAATAGTTAAAAATACAGATTTTTTTATAAAATTACCTATTTAATTATATTATAGACTCATTTTAATTTTAATTTTATATAAATGGAATATAAAAACATTTATCTATAATGATATAAAAAATTTAAATTTAATAATATTTTTATATTATTTTGGTATAATAATATTTTTTCGCTTAAAAATAAATTTTCAATAATACTGTTTTCCATTGTGTTTTGTGGGATTAATTTTAAGTTAAATTCTGAAACATCTATGACACTATTATTTAAAATTGGATCTAATATTTGGATTCATAATTTCTAAATTTATTATATAGACTTTTTTGTCACTATGAATATCATTATTACCACGATAAAGGGTAAATTATGTAATTTAGGTTAAAAATGACAATGATTAAGAAATTACCCTAAAACATTAAAAAAATTATTTAATGGATAATATTTACCCCTTAACACCTAATTTTCTATTATAATTCATTTAATTTATACATTCCAATGACACTGACTTTTATATTATCTAAATTAAAGAAAATAACAATTGTCGCTTTCTTTGTCTCATATATCTATTATTTGTACATATGGGAAACAATTTTGGTTGTGAATGAATGTAAGTATCCATTGTTAACATTGTAAACTTAATTTAATGATATAATTTTATATAGAATTTTCAGTACTTTTTGGATGATGTTATGATATTTATAATATTTTATTAAAAAAAGACAAATATGATACACTCATGTTTCAATAATGATATTATATTTAACATAGTGTTATTGGAAAGATATATTTTACTATAGATATTATTTTTTAATATAAATATTTATATACATCATTTTATTTTATTTTAAATTTTTAGTAATAAAATATCTGTGTTAATCTATTATATAATGATTATGCAATAATTACTTTATTTATGAAATAATCAAATAAATTATATAAAAAATATCAAACTAAATAAAATTTGAATTAATTAAGGTGATAATTGAATTATTTTTATGATAATGACATATTATGGGATTATTAAATCTTATGGCTTGATGTTATCTTTCTATCTTTTTTTTCCATAAGATCAATTTAATGAATAGTGTCAAAATTTACAATAAAGATATTTTATTAAAATAATATATTTTTAAATTACATAAAAATATTAAGAAAATTTAAAATTAATAAATTGTTCTTAATAGTCTAAAATGTCTTAAATTATTCATTTATGGTCCAAATGAAATTTTACATGTAAAAATTATCACCCTTTAATTTTAAATATATTATTACGACAATTAAAATTAAAATATGTTAAATAAAATCGATAAATGTGATAAGGTTCAAAATAAAGAAGAAATATATATAAATTTCATTTTATGATGATATTACATCCTCATGTAGTCTTATATTCATATCCTTTCCCATTTTATTAATTTTATATAATATTAATTTAGTAAAATTTATTATTTTGTGTTTTTCATATGGTCCCCCTCACCTCAATTATAAAAGGGAAATACTTCATTCATTTTCCTTCACCACCATGAGAATTATATGTCAATCAAAATCTATCCATGAATCCTACTAAAATTTTTTTCCATATTTTTTATGTCCTTGTAATACAAAAATACCGACTCTGGATCCTTTTATAATAGATCTAAAACATGTTTTCCGAAGAAGAGGTAATAATTTTTAACAACTCATTCAAATTTATATCTTCCTCTATATCATATTCATGTGTCTGTTTCTTTTGAAATAATAATTCAAGTATAATTCATATACTTAGATGTTGTTATTTTTATAAAACAACCATATTCTATCTTTTATCCATCCTGGAAAAAACTATATTAACGCATGTGCATACGTACAGCTAAACGTCTTCACATAGCGGTGTATTTCATATTCATTGATAAAAATTTAAAAAGGTTCAAAAAGTGATTTATCTGATTAAATATTATATTTATGATATTATAACTACTCTGTAAAATGTTTGGATTTATTCCCAATGAACAAGAACTGATACATTTATGACAAAATAAGCATGTGGAACAATGCAATTAACACCCCAAATAGTGAAATGAATAAATATTATTAAATAAAGTGTTAAAACATTATAAGGGGATAATATATGATTCCATAAATATTTTTACAATTCTAGAATAAGTTAATAATATGTTTAAAATCATTATACATGAGGTTCATACACGTATGGTGGAATTGAACTTAAGGTAAGATTTTCTCATCTCACTTTTACTTATGTGAGATATATTTTTTATTAAACCCTTATTTCTTGTGTGTGATGTATATATACTTAAATTTGATATATAATATAATGAATCTATTTATCATTACGGTATTCAATATTTTATTTTGTGATCATTAATTTTATGGGGCGTACAGTTCGACTGATTAAAAAGTGGTAAAGGATTTTGTCTCAATCTTCTATTATTCAGACATATTTTGATCTTGTACACCCAACTTATTTAATGAAGTTTATATTTATACCATTTGAGTTATCATATCATGAACTTATTTTTTCTTAGGTTTTTTAGTTTTTGTTAAATTTTATTCTTTCTTCGGGATTATGATTTAAATGGTCAAGGTGGTATGGGACTCTTGAATATTTAAATTTTTAATTTAAAATATTTTTCTCCAATTAAATATTCTTTATAATGTGTTACTTATTTATTTATTTTGATACAAAAATATTATAAAAATATTTTTATATCTATTTTTAATTTCATTCAATGTTTTTTAATAAGAGTCTTTTTATGTTTTTTATAGGGAAATTTTTCAAAATTTAAAATTAAAGTTTTTTAAACCTATAATAGAATGATCATATTTTCCCATGTTCATGATAGCTTAATTTTTTTGATTTTTCTTTTATTATATTATAATTATTTTTTCAAAAAAAAATTTCCCTTACGATAGCAAAATTTTTTATGATTAAGTTATTTCTAAGTTAAAAAGGTTATTTTCCTCAAAAAAATCAATGATCTTACCTAGGTAAAAATATTTTTTGGAATCCAATAGTTGATTTAGTTTTATCTCTTATGATACTATTTACCATATTTTATTAAATATTTTATTCTCATCTTGACTGGGGATGTACTATTTTGACACATTTTACTATATTTCCGTAGATAGTATTGTATTTTCTTTATTATATGTAAAACTACTTACATTTCATCATATTGTTTAAATACAAATGTATATGTTGATTATTTTTCACAACTATAATTTGATGAATTTATTAGGCTTATTAAGTGTTCGGATGTACCACTATATCCCCTTGATGAATATATAGGTCTCATGAGACAAACTACATCGGGATTTGACTTGGGCCTTACAAAATTATGTAGAATTCTAGGCAGAGACATTTATGATATGTTTATGATGTCCTAAATTATGGATTTTTTCATTATGAGACTTGATACATATATTCTCCATGTAATTTGTTGACTTGTATAATATCCATGGTCATGTTTTGTTATCACGTAATTATTTATATGGAATTGTTTATCATATATTATTCTTTCAATATTGTTCTCGTGTTATTTATTAAATTGCACGTGATTCAATTACTCATATTACCATAACACTATTGCCTAATTATTGATGATAGTTTACACTTTATTTATTCTATTACTAAGAATTTGAGCTCACTCCGTTCTTATGTTTTATTTTCCCCATGATATGAGGAAGTATTTTATGGTTGTTATACAGGGAATTATTAAGGTGAAAAATGGAATTCCTAAATTAAATTAATTTTGTTTTAATGTTTCTAAATTTAATTTGAATTTTAATTAAGTATCTAGTTTACTAAGACTACTAAACTATTCAGAACTTTAGTTTGTTATCTCTTGTACTAAGTACCAATGATATAAAGTAAGGCACTAGATCTAGGCTACTAGGTTGAGGGTCATTACAATTGGTATCAACGAATGTTTAGTACAAACATTGGGAACTAGATTTAGAAATAAAATAGATTTGGAAATACAACCCTATAAAAGACTTTTAGGATAACTATAGAAGAACATCCAAATCAAAACATGTTTATGTGATTAGATACACATAAAATATTCAATTTATATTAATTATTTCACTAGTTTTGGGATTCTAAATTATGTTTCATAATGAAATTATGTAATATATTTTATGTATTCATTTATAAATAAACCCTCACATAATGAATGGGAACCTCACTAATGCACATTATTCTAATAGTAAGAAAGATCATATATTTTATGGAATTATGTAAATATTTTGAATGGAAAAAGTCTCCCATACATTCTAATCATATGAAGAAATATTATCATATCCTATCGAGACAAATAAAACATTTTCTAAGTATTTTGTATTCGGAGGGAATAAAAAGAACAAGAGTGCATAAAAAATAAGGATAAAGGAAACTGTAGAAATAAGTACTTTCCAACAGTGATAATTGTTGAAAGAAACACCCTTGTACTTGCATAAAATGAATGGGAGTTTACTACAATTGTGGACAGAAAGGCCATCATTATTATGATTTCAATGGTATGTAAATTTTTTCCATTGTGCAATGCTTCAAATATAATGATATGAGACACTACACAAATCAATTTCTCAATCATCAAAGTAATAAACCCCAAAAAGGATAACAAATCATGGTTAAGCTTATGATATTACAAAAACTGAAGATAAATGATTAATATGCCTATGTTTGGATTCAATATTTATGTAATTAGAGTATTTTATCAATGGTTTTTTTGTTCATAATGATTTTTAAATAAATAAATATTTTATTATAATACTTCTTCTTTGAGGAATTGGTATCATGTGATGAATAACACCAGAAACCATGTGAAAGGGTTCTATTTTAATTTGGTCATTCAGAAAACAATTGATCTATGAACGATAAAACTAAATATGTGATTAATGTCGAGATAATAATCAATAGATGTTTATGGGATAGTATTGGTGTCCATGAATGTGGTTAGTTATTTCATGGTTAACTAGAAGTTAGGGATTTAAGGAAAATATTCAACAACATGAGATATTTCTCTTGGAAGTATAAATGTTTTTTATAAATGTTTATAAAAGATTTATATATTAATATATTTGGTATGTGACTAGAAGAACAACATGATTTGGAAAAATCTTCTGTTAAGTTTATTTTGATCATGCATTTAACTTCCTTCTAAATTTTTGTCCTTAGAATTTATAATGTCATATTCTAGACAATTGCTAATATTAGTTAGTTATGGAATGGATTGAGATGAACATTTGATATTATTATTTGAGGTTATAGTATTATTTATTATATTAGACATAATTTTCTAACTATTATGGTTTCAATAAATATATAATAGTCTAATGAATTACTTATAGATCATATCATTCATAAAAGTACATCTACAAAAATTTTATTCTTTAATATCCATCTCCACAATTAATAAATTAAGTGGAGATAGATTGAATCACTACCAAAGAATGAGATTATTACATGTAAAGGAATCATGCACATTTATTTTCTCAAGTGCTTCTATGGATAGTAAAAAAACCCTCAAGTCTAGGAAAAGGATTTTGGAGAAAAACGTTTTCTTCTTACATTACTTAAAAGAAATCAATGGTATTTTAATTGATAAAAAATTTATGATTTAATGATGGTGGATATTTTAATGACCTTGTTATATATCACTCTTCATCATAACTTGATACGTAATGGTCTGTACACACACTGATGTATACATAGAGGGAAAGAGAAATAAATATCAATAAGTATCAGCCAATGGTAAACCTATAATATGGTGTAATAAATAAGTGCATGAACATGTGATATACCCAACCTAGTCAAAAACTAATAACAGTTGGAAAAAAAGAATCAAATGAAAAAACATGGGCTAAAAAAAATAGACATCCCCAAGATCTACTATAATATCTTAGGTAAATACACCCCAACTCTACCCCACACCAGAGGACCTACAACATGCGAATAACCTAGAATCACGAAATTAGCAATATATCATTCATATTTTCTACAACACCATGATGTCTAAAAATGTATCTGGAAAGAATTTTAGACCTTAGGGCATAATCGTAAGCATCTAATATAACAACATGCGACAATACCGGGCACCAGGACTACGATGAAAAGTTCTTAATTGTAAAAAGAAACTCTAATAACACAACAAGAACCTATCTAGAACACAATATTCCAACACAAATAATCATCTTAATAAAATATAAATTTTGAGAAACTCATATCCACCAACCTAGGTTCATCAAAAAAATAAAGGACCACAGACAACCAAACCCTAGTTGTGTATTTATCCACTAACCTGTGGGAGGGTCACTATCCTCGAGATCATCCATTATCTCCCTAATACAGTCTAATAATTGGAATGATGTATATGGATCAATATTGATGAATTTGGGAATAAATTATAGTTTCCCAAACTACACACCAGTCTACGACTATTACAGTTTGATAGGGCACTGTAGCAGTGAAAAAATATTACATGGTTATTGTTGCATCTCATACATTGGAGACATTTGTGTTGTAGTTTCATAGAAATCCAACTATCAGTCATTATAGAATATTATATTTATAGTGGTTTTAGTGACTTAGTGAAATCATCTTCTTTATTATATCATTTGAGTTAGGGTTTTTGATGTGTTTATAAAACTCTAAAATTACTATATAATTATTCCCCCAATCATTGTGAAATTTATACATGTCCATGAATGTAAAAATCATTTCCCCAACCCTGAAAATCACTATGTTATGTGATCCTCTTATCATTAATTTTTTACATATTTCTATTTTGTGAATCCTTTTTGATTATTTATTTCATCTTTTCCACAACACTAACCACAACCAACCAATGAAGAATAGAACCCGATAAATCTTAGGGACAATGCCTAGTGGAAAGGCCACCAATGTATGGATCACCCAACTCTAAAACCCATTATCTAACTATTCAAACATCACTGCTGACCACCTCATGATAAATAATTATTTGGTCTCACATGAACCCCTAAAAAACAAATATAGACACTATACCCTCTCATTGTCAATCATTGGGTCATAAGGGGACATCTGACATCACCAATAGAGAAACAATACTTACCCATTGTTGGGTCATCCAAAACATGGGGCTCCCACATTCCCATGACCACAACCATCTCAATCCCCAATCCACTCCTAATATATGAAAGCTCAAATGATGAATCAACCCAAATCCAACCATTATTGTTAACTCAACCACAAGTTCATCCACGATGATAGCACATGAAATCCTACGAAGAGATTCCATATAACATCTAAAAAATTATAGAAACCTGACATTATAAACATCTCCATGTAGCCCTCAATGGATAACCACACATCCTGGATAAATTGTGTGCCCACAAGGGTATCCGAAAAAATATTCACACCTGCAAGGGTATTATCAATGGTCCTAATGACATTAAAAAGAATAATATATCCTATAAGGGGCTCATCGTACATATAAAAATACTTGGGAAAATTCTGTAACAAGAAATCTGCATCCATCCTCCCTAAAATAAAATGCATCCTCAGCTATTATTTCACCCCCAATAGAATCTATAAAGGGTCCAAAATACCAATCTCAATATATCCTCAAAAATTTCTAGTCATTCTATAAACCCCATGGTGTCCTCCCATCCTGAAATGCCGAAAACATGGTTCTAAAACATGAGATCTAAAAACTTAAGTGAGCGAACTGGATCCTCAACCCCTCAAAAGATCTCTGGTTTTGGGAACATGATTAAATTTTAAGAATAATACATTTTTAAGAATCACACCATAGACACAATGTATGGTGAATCTTTTTGATATAGGTTCAACCAATATGGGGAAAAACACATCAATTTCTGGTTTTTTAGGTAAATTACATGGATGCATTTATATGAGACTTTCAGAGGTAGTGGAAAAGATGATCATGATTTTTATGGTTGAACGAGGATATATTTTAATGGGAGACTGGATGATTGGATGGAATCATGGTGTGGGGAACCATGTGGATGTGGTATAATGAAGGTGAACATAAGCTAATCGATGGGACTTTGCTGTGAGAATGATAATGGTCTTAGAGTGGGATATTTTTGTACTCGGTTTATGAAAACAATTCTCAAGTGATATATTGTTAGGATTGGATTGAAAAAAATTAATTGTTAGATTTCAATTATCTAAAATTTCAATCACTGATAGAAACAGAATCAAAATGGATGCAATGAACCGGTACCATGGAAGTCTAGGTTTATGCATGTAATGACCCAAGATTTCACTGTAGAACCATTTGAAATAAATATAATATATAATATAATTTTCAAATCTATACCATACTAATACAAAAAAACATGATATATTTTGAATATTAAATACGACCATCAATACTTATCTATTAAATTATCTACTATAAAATTTAAGTAAACCTATTATAGAATCAATAAAAAAATATGGACGAAATGATATATGAATGTATAATTCCAACATACAAAGACTATGTTCTAGATATTAGAAGTGAGGTATCTTGACTAGTGTTTTTCCTATACCAAAACCAAATTTTACTCGAGAAATTATTTTTTAATAAAAACCATATATTAGAGAATTTACATCTTGGAGATATTTCCATAAGATCCTTGCTAGTCAATCCACAACCTAAAACTAAAATCATAAATTTCCGAGTTATTATATCTTCAGAAAAGATCATAATGTGTCATTTAATTATAAATATGGATTATATTAACATGTAATAATTTATTTAGGAATACATATATAATGAATTTTTGAGATTTTTGAAAAATCATTTTTTACTTCATGCTAAAAAAATATTTTAAAAAAATTTGTGTTATTTTAAGAAACTAGGTTTATTATGATTATATAATGACAAGTTATAATGATTTCATTAAAAATAAGTCAAAATTAGGCCAATAATTTATTTATAGGACGAAATACTTAATTTATCAAAATTGGTTTTCCGATAAAAACATTTTTCTCTATATTTTATGTTTTTAAATAAAAATCAAATTCATTATTTTTAGAATTTGAATTTGAAAAAATTTAAAATATTTTTTGTATTTACAATAATAATATCACCCTAATATGGTTTTTTGACATAGTTTTGAAAATAAATAATTTTTTGGTGAATAGTGAAATATACGAATTTCACTAATAGTATAACTTTTATGAAATAATGGCACATAAATAAGGGATTAGATTCTCAATAGCCCTTCGCCATATGGGTTTTGAAGGACCTAGTAACACCCTGAGAGGGTTGGGGTGAATCAAGGTGTAATCTTTTTCTATTTAATGTTATGCATCTTGAATCCACATTGGTAGATTCTTGTTAAACATATCAAACACATGAAAGCAGGGAGATGACACAACATTTTTACATGGTTCCACACTAAGTGCTTCATCCAAGGAGAATAAACCGACATGTTTTTATTTGTACCTAATTCCAATAACCATCACATGAATTGGATTACAAGATACAGGTATAATCACTCTGTCCCAAGAACACTTCCATTACAAAGGTTTAGGGATAACTCACTACATCCCTTGGATTACTAGTATATACTTCCTCTATCTCACTTACATTGGTGAATTTCTACTCAATTCCATTATTCAGCATGATATACTGCTTTCATCAAATTCATGGATCGATGAACTTGAAAGCACTGGTCACATACACCAGATATTCATAATTCCGTCAGATGAGTCACACTACACTTGAGCGCAATACCCCAACTTGTGTGTAGGATTTGGGAATTGTCATGAATGATGACTTTCCCACAATACTAACTTGTTGTGAAACTACACCGAAGGGTTCATTTGGTCTTTTCATAGTAAAGGATCCCCTTATTCGCAAGATTGACTATGTTCCAATATTTCTCGAACTAATCTTTCGCATGGTCGAATAACCAAATCTTCATTGGAAAATTCATAAGTATTATATAGGGGTAACCACATATTTACAGGCCCTTGATGAACCTGTGAACAAGATCCCAATGCATTTTTGTTGGTGCGTGCAAGATTCTTCATGTGCACGTAAAACCCCTATTGACGTCACATTGTGCGTGCAAACCCTTTCGTGCAACATCATCTTCTGCGCACTCCATCAATTTTCCATTTTTCGTTGTTATGAACCTGAAACATGTCTTGCACACATGTTCCAAAAACTCCTTCAATCTTGAATGAAAAAACCAATCGTTCTCACACAGTTCCAATCATTCATGCCACCATAAATAAATATTTCTAATCATATTGTATGACTATGACAACCCCGCTCTTTATTACATACATAAACACGATTTATTACATAAAAATATCAGTTGATACAACATAGAAGATTGTGAGGTCTAGTGTCTTTGAGGATTATGAACATTACATAACAAGTTAAATCACAGAACAAAACATCTTATTGAAAACATCATTTACATGACCACTACATTTACTCATACGTACAATTTCATGGGATAACCTGAGGACATTCATAAGAAAAGGGTGAGCTATAAATCCAATTAAGGGTATAATCATAGAATAACATGAGTAATACAATACATGTTAGACAACAAGCATATCAATGCATCACAAGAGAAACATGAACATAAATTAATGATAAATTATGATAATCATAACATGAAAATGTGGAAACAACAATTAACATGGAATTAGCATGAGCCAAATCTCATTGCTCATTGAGCATGAATAATCCCTCATGGAACAAGAATCATGAGTAAACTCTCATTGAACTTATATTACGATGATTCATCACTCATCACTCATTGCACATTACATATCATGATAGTATAATTTACCCAATGCGCAGGACCGCTACCAGGGTGCACCCTTTTTACACATTTCAATTCATGCATAAGTGTGCCACATGGATCATAAAACATGGATTCATTCAACATCATCATTTATTAAATGATAAATTAATTTGGAATTAATAAATTAAACTCAATAATCTATATGTATATTTTCATAATGTTGAATACCCTTGATAGATAAATGGGCATGGTATACAGTACACAATGGCATTGCCATGGAAGAACGTGGTGCAATTTCTGCAGCATAACGACGTGACATAAAAATTTATAAATTTTTTTTGATGAGATATAAAGAGGTGTCTCATAACATATACATGAATTGGACAGTAATGGGTACATATATATACACGTTTCCCTACAATTGTAATTTAATTTACATACATGAAACAAAAGAATTCCGTGAATGTAAATGAGGAGAGTGAAATTCCTTTCAAAATTTTGGCATAGAAATGGGTGTACATAGGAGGAATTAAATGAGAGAGAAAGGGGTATCTCATCATAAATAGGGTAGTATGGGGGAGGTTAAAAATAATATGCCAACAATTCTAACTAAATATTAAAGGGTATAAAAACTTAAAAAAATAATTGGATAAAAATGAGAATGAAAGAAATCCCTTACTTGGACGTGTGATCCCAAATGCTTGGGAGGGGCTTGAGATAGACTTATTGAGAGCTTGGGATGCCTTGGTAGGATTATAGAAAAATTAGGGCAGAGTTTGGATGAACACAAAAGGTTTTTAGTGAAGAATAAGTTGGTTCTTGGTTGGGTTTATATAGGAATGAAAAAGGAATTCTTTATTTTTTAGGTTTGGGACACCACACATTAAACTAATCAAAACCACAAAACATCCAATTTTATTTTCCCATGTTTTTTTCCAAATGAGAGTAGAAAACAATATTTCATTTGTCTAATGAATTAACTTATTCAAATAATAGGGTTTTGTATATGATGGTGAGTCACACACGCAAAGAAATACAATTTAAAAAGACAAAATGTTTTATAAGCTTTGAAGGGTACACTAAGGCTTGGTAAAAAAAAATAAACCCCAAATCACATTATTTTGATGGTAAATAATATATTGGGCGAATATAATGCTTATAGTATTTTATTAGATCACTACTGTGTCATTATGATGTTATAAAACACATTATATAATTAAACAGTATTTAATTTTTACAGAAAAATTCGGTTGTCTTAGAAAATTATGAAAATTTCACTATTGGATAATTTTAACATCCTGATATCAAAAATAATATTAATTTTATTTAAATAATTTTCTATATATTTTAATATTTACTTTTATAATAAAAATAGACATTTATCGAAAATTCATGGGTTTTGACAAAAACGGCTTTAAACCCTTAATAAAAATATATATTTCATTCATAAAATTATACGATTATTTATATTTAATAAAAATTAATTTAATAATAATAATAATAATAATATAAAAATAATATTTAATTCAATAACCCATTAATTTATCAAAATATATTTCCTAGATGAATATTAACTAAAAACACTATTTGTGCTTTAAAAACAATTTACCATGAAACAATAATAAAAATAATGTATATTCTCTTTTAAACAATAAAGTACATAATCATAGTACTTGGGCCTGGTTACATATCACCTTAAAATGCACGCATAAGACTGAAGGGTAAGGTGCGAGATGGTGAAAAACCTTTGGGGTGGCTCGGATAACATCGCTCGAGTGGTAATCACTATCAACTTCCAATTCTCTCACAGGCAGTTCCTATCAAGCATAACGTATTCAAGATCAGATAGCCCTTGGTCAAGATCGAAGTCCAATGACTCCACCTCATTTCCAAGCTTCAACAAATAGGCTTCGTATGGGGAATGCCTACTGGATGATGCCATCACTTCCTTTGTCTGAGATAATTGGAATTTTTAAAGCCATGTATTTATACTAATCATGTGATCACTGTTCCACATCTATATTAGCAACGATAAATGTTATTAATAGTATCCTAAATTAAGAAACATAGAACCATATAAGTGCATAAATTTTACATAACCATAAGAATACATTTAAATAGACCAAGTGAAATTTCATTAATGAATTTCGAGGTTGTTACAGTCTTCCCCCCTTAAAAAAATTGCATCCTCACAATTTTATTACATACAAAAAGAACTCTAAAATTTAAACATGAATTTAGAGTTGGTTACCCACCACCATTTTACATTCCCCAACCCTCATTATCACATCGAGCAGGGAGATATAGGGTCCACATTGTGAAACAATAACTCAATGCACATTCAAAGTTGTCCACTTCCTCAGTCCAGACGCAATCTGTGAAACTTGGATCAAAATGATGGAAAATATGACGCACTTTTTGAAAAATATTTTTTCTAACATATAGTTTAAAAACATCACCATGTACCAGGTTTTTGTAAAATATTCTGACAGAGTCAGATTTGAAATTTTTTATATTTGGTTCTAATATATTGTCTATGTTTCCAAAAAGACTGGAATACCAGACTATATATATATAGGATGCTCAGAGGTCTCCCTCTTCGGAAGCTATTATAAAATCTAATAGTGAATCATAATATTTTGATAGTGTGAAATTTTTTAAAATACCTTTATGGTACCTACCTCATCTTGAAGAGGGGTAGAGTTGGGAGCATAATATATGATCATAGGTGTGCCTTGATTCTTGATGATTCTGTGGTACGGAGGAGGTGTTTGATATGTCGTAGAGCATATTGCAAGAAAGGTGTAAATTAGAAAAGGTTTCGATGCTATGTGAGCTTTAAATCGCAATAATTATAGCTAGAAAGTCCTTGGGAAGAGAACAAAGTGTTGTATGAAGTTCTTCCCCTTCCATCTAAAAAATGTTCTTTATCTTGGTGACGAAAGATATCAAATTTTGAGTTACTCTCTAGACAAGATAAAATTTTCATATAAAACTATTTGAAATCTAATAATTTATTATTACTTAATGAAAGTATAATTATGTGTAACACATAAAGGGTAACCCAAAGACAAAAATGGATGACTTTTAAATAAATTAACTTACGAATGTCTAGGATTCAATCTATGTTATCCATGATCAACAATATAACATAAATTCGTAGGAGAATTTTTTAAATTAATTATTAATGGTTCATACTATTCTTGTTAATTTACCAAAGTATATCCCCTAGGAGTTTCATAACCAAGAGCACATCAAGGCCCTTTGTTGTGTACCAGGATACCCCGGGTCAAACCCAAAACTTCTTATCAGAGTTTTCACTCCTAGGTATATCAGTGCCAAAGCCGCCACTACCTTTTTGTATCTAGACATGGATGTATTTAATTGATAAATCACTTACTAAATATTTACCGCAATTTAGGTACGTTTCTATTATACCTAGTCTTATCACTGTGTATTCAGTAGGGTTTTCTAATCCTAATCTAAAAAATAATAAACCCAATCTTTTGATACCAACTAGGAAAACCCTTCTCTTTTTTACATAATTAAAAATGATTTATTACATAAATTCTTTTCTTAACACAACATAGAATATCGATAGGTCTAGTGTATTTGGGGATAAGGAACAAGACATAACTAATTAATTCATATAACTCAATATATTATTGAAAACATCCTTTACATGACCACTATATTTCCTCATATTTAGCGTTGAATGGGATAACCTGAGGACATGCATAAGAAAATGGTGAGCTATGAAGCCTAGTAAAAGAATAAAAACAGAATAAAATGAGGAATACAATACCTATTAGGCAATAGGCTTATCAACGTAACATAAAGGAAACATTACCATAATGTCATGATAAATCATGATAATCATAACTTGTAAATGTGGCGACAATACTTAGCATGGAATTAGCCTGAACCAAGTCTCACTGCACATGGAGCATAAGTAATCCCTCATTGCGCATGAAGAACTAGTAAACCCTGGTTTCAATTTTATTACCGTGAGTCAAAACAAATTTCACATGACATATCATGATTCTATACTTTACCCAATGAAATGAAGTGCTATCAGGGCACACCTTTTTTAAACATTTCAATTCATGTATAAGTGTACCACACGGATCATAAAAAATGGATTCATTCAACATAATCATATATTCCACGATAAATGAATGTGGTTTTAATACATGAGACTGTATAATAAATAAGTAAATTTTCATAAAGGTGAATACCCTTGATAGAAAAATGGGCATGGTATTCACTACACAAAGGCTTTGTCTTGGAAAAACGTGGTGCAATTTTGACATCATAACGGCGTGACATTATAAATAATAAAAATGGTTGATGAGATAGAAAGGGGTGTCACATAATATTTTCACGATGTGGAATCCATGGGGGTAATATATATATATATATATTTATTTATTTATATTTCCTTACAATTATAATGGAATTTAGATTCCTAATACAAAATAATTGTTTGAATGTAAATGAAGAAAGAAAATTCTTTACAGAATTTCAGAATTGTAATAGGTGTACATGGGAGGAATTTAATGAGAGAGAAAGGGGTATCTCATCATAAATAGGGCAGTATGGAAGAGGTGAAAAACCATAACCCAACATTTTTAATTGAAAATTAAATGGAATAACAATTTAAATAAAATTGGACAAAAATGAGAAAGGAAGAAATACATTACTTGGAAGTGTGATCCTAAAGGCTTTGGAGGGGCTTGAGAGAGACTTCTTGGGAACATGGGGTGCCTTGGGAGGTTTTTAAATAGTTGAGGTCATAGGTTGGACGAACTCCAATGGCTTTGAGTGAAGATAAAGTGGGATCTTGTTTGGGTTTATAAAGGAAGTGAGAGGGAATTCTTTATTATTTAGGTTTGGGACACCACACATTAAACTAATCAAAACCCCAAACTAGCCAATGGTTTTTTCCTATGGTTTTATTCCAAAGGGGAGTGGAAAAAAAATTTATAAGTCCAATGGCTGAACTTATTAAAATAATAGTGTTTCTTATATGGAGGTGAGTTACACTCTCAAGTAAAACAATTTAAAAAGAAAAAATGTTTTATAAGTCTTGAAGGGTACACTAAAGCATTGTAAAAATAAATAAAACAAATCTGAAATCACATTAATTTAATGGTAACACATATACTGGCCTAAAATAATGTCTATTGTATTTTATTAAATCACTATTGGTAATTACGATGTCATAAAAGACATTATATATTTAAACAGTATTTATTTTTTACCCAGAAATTCAATTGTCTCAGAAAATTATGAAAAATTCACCATTGGTTAATTTTTGAATCCTGATTTCAAAATTAGTTTTCATTATATGTAAATAATTTTCTAAATATATGAATTTTTACTTTTAAAATAAAAACTGACACTTATCGAGAATTCAAGGGTTTTGACAAAAACTGCTTTCAAACCATAATAAAAATAACAATTGCTTTCCAAAAATTATATGATGATTTTTATTTAATAAAAATTAATTTCTTAATAATATTTTATCAAAATATTTTTTAATTGATGAATTCATTAATTCATCAACATATATTTCTTAGTAGAATAATAACAAAAAATACTATTTGTGCTTTAAAAACAATTTACAAAGTAACAATAATAAAAAAATGAATATTCTATGTACAAGAATAATGTAAATAATCATTGTACTAGCTTCTTTTAACATATCCCCTTAAAACACATGAATAATACTGAAGGGTAATGTTCACGATGGTGATAGACTATTGGGGTGGCTCAGATAACATCACTCAAGTGGTAATCTCTATCAACATCCACTTAACTCATAGGTGGTTCCTCTCAGGCTTAACATATTAAATCATGGATTAGGCTTAGAAAATATAGATCCCCGATGATTCCCCCTCATTTCCGAGCTTTGAAAAATGGGCTTCATATATGGAAAGTCTATCGGGTGAGGCCATCACTTCCTTTGTCTGAGTAAATTTGTTTTGTTAAAGCTCTATATTTATACTAATCACGTGATCACTATTCAATGTCTATATTAGAAATGGAAAATACTTAATTGGTATTTTAAAATAAAAAACATAGAACCAAATAAGTGCATATATTTTACATAACCATAATAATTCATTTATATAGACCAAGAGGAATTTTCATTAATAATTTTTTGGGTCGTTACAATCTTCCCCCCTTAAAAAGTTTTGTCCTTGCAATTTGAGTAGATATAAAAACAACAATAAAATTTAAACATGACATTAGGGTTGCTTAACCACCACCATTAAGCTTTCTCCAACCCTCATTACCATGTTGATCACAGAGAGATAGGGTCCGCGTTGGGAAAAAACACCTCAATGCACATTCAAAGTTTCTGCCTCCTCAGTCCAGATGCAGTATGTGCAATATGGATCATAACAATGTAAAATATGATACAATATTTGAAAAAAATTGTTTCTAACATATAGTTTAAAAAAATCACTATGTACGGGGTTTTAGTAAAATAGTCTGACAGAGTCAGAATTGAAATTTTTGAAATGTGGTTCTTCTAATATGTAGTCTATGTTTCCAAAAAGACTGGAAGACAACTATATATATATATATAGGCTACACAGAGGTCTTCCTCTTTGGAAGTTATTATAAAATCAAATATTACATCATAATATATTGGTAGGGTGAAATATTGGAAAATAACATTATGGTACCTTCCTTATATTGAAAGGTTGTAGAGTTGGGAGGTTAATATTTGATCATAGGTGTGTCATGATTCCTGATGATTTTGTGGTATAGAGGATGTGTTTGATATGTTGTAGAGTGTCTTGAAAGAAAGGTATACATTGGGAATACTTTATATTATATGTGATCTTGACTTTAAAATAATTATTTCTAGTATGTCCTCAGGAAGGGATAATAGTGTTTTATGAGGTTCTTCCCCTTCCATCTAGAAACTATCCTTTATTTTTTTTGAAGAAAACTATAAAATTTTGAGTTAACCTCTAGGCATGAAAAAATTGTGATATAAAACTACATGAAGCCTAATTATTTAATATTCCATAATGAAAGGATTATTAGGGTTAACACATAAAGATAAACCCAATGAAAAAAATAGGCGACTTTTAAATAACATAACTTATGAATCTATAGGTTTCAATCTATTTTATCCATGATCCACATTATAACATATATTCTTAGGGGATTTTCTAATTCCATTAATAATGGTCCATACTAATATTGTTAATTTACCAAAGCATATCCCTGGAGAGTGTCGTAATCAAGAGTGTAGCATGACCCATTGTCGGGTACCATGATATCATGGGTCAATCCCAAAACTCCTTGTTGGACATTTCACTCCTAGGTACATCTATGCCATAGCCGCCTCTACATGCTTGTATCCTTACAAGGATGTATTTTCCTGATAAACACATACTCAACATTCACCACAATTAAGGGCTATTTTTATTATACATAGTCTTATCTCTAAGGCCACACTATTTTTTTCTAATACAAATCCCAAAAATAACATAACCAATCCATTGATACCATCTTTGACAACCCTACTCTTTATTACATACTTAATCATGATTTAATACATAAAACCTTCAATTGATAAAACATAGATGATCGAAAGGTCTAGTGTCTTTGGGGATGAAGAACATTATATAACAACTTAATTCATATAACAACATTTAATATTAAAAACAACCTTTACATGATCACTGCATTCCTTCATACATAGAATTCCTTGAGATAACCTGAGGACCTGCATAAGAAACAGCTGAGCTATAAATCCCAGTAAGGGAATAAACATGGAATAACATGAGGAATAATATAAAAGGTATTCAATTGGCATATAAATGGAGCACAAGAGACATATGAACATAAAGGCATGATAAAGCATGATATTCATAATATAGAAATGTGGCAACAACACTAAGCATAGAATTAGAATTAGCCAAGGCTCACGGAACATGGAGCATGAGTAATACCTCATTGCACAAGAAGTACGAGTAAACCCCTGTTGAAGATGAATTATGATGTGTCAACACTAATTGAACATGATGTATCATGATACTATACTTCACCCAATTCAATGGAGCGCTATCAGAGCACATCCTTTTTAAACATTTCAATTTATTCATAAGTGTATCACATGGATCATAAAACATGAATTCAATCAAAATTATCATTTATTTCATTATAAATTAATGTGTAATTAATAAATTAAAATCTATAATCAATAATTATATTTTCATAAAGGTGAATACTCTTTATAGATAAATGGGCATGGTATTCACTACAGAAATACGTTGGCTTGGAAAAACGTTGTGCTATTTCGGTAGCATAATGGTGTGACATAAGAATTCATAAAAAATGGTTGATGATAGAGAAAGGGATATCTCAAAATATTTACATAATGTGGAAAGTAAGGGGGGATCATATGTATAAATGTTGAATCATTTTTAATAGAATTTAGATTCATCACACAAAATAATTTCATGAATGTAAATGAGGAGAGAGAATTTCCTTTCTAAATTTCAACATAGTAATGGGTGTACATGGGAGGAATTTAATGAGAGAGAAAAGGGTCTCTAATAATAAATATTTCAGTATGGGGGTGGCTCAAAAGCATATCCCATCAATTTTAATTGAAAATGAAATGGCAGAACAACTTAAAGAAAATTTGACAAAAATGAGAAAGGATGAAATGTCGTACTTGGAAGTGTGATCCCAAAGGCTTGGAAGGGGATTAGGAGAGACATATTGGGAGATTTGGACTCCTTAGTAGGATTATAGAGAATTGAGGGCAGAGGTTGGATGAACCCCAAAGGCTTTGAGTGATGATAATGTGGGATCTTGGGTGGGTTTATATAGGAAAGAGAGGGAATTCTTTATTATTTATGTTTGGGACACCACACATTAAACTAATCAAAACCACAAATAAGGCAATAGTTTTTGCCCATGATTTTTTCCTAAGGGGAGTGGAAAACAACATTTTATAAGTAAAATGTCGTAACTTCTTAAAATAAAAGAATTTCTTACATGGTGGTGAGTAACACTATCAAGGAAAATAATTTAAAAATAAAAAATGGTTTATATGTCTTGAAGGGTCCACAAAAGCTTGATAAAATAAATTAAAAAAAACCGAAATCACAATATTTTAATGGTAAAAAATATATTGGAATAACATAATGTTTATATTATTTTATTACATCACTATTGGGTCATTATGATGTCATAAAACACATTACATATTTAAAAAATATTTAAATTTTATCCAAAAATTCGACTGTCTCCGAAAATTATGAAAATTTCTCTATTAGATAATTTTGATGACCTAATTTAAAAAATAGTATCCATTTTATCTAAATAATTTTTTAAATATGTGAATTTTTTCTTTTAAAAAAAACCTGAAATTTATCAAATATTCATGGTTTTTGACAAAAACAACATTCAAACATTAAAAAAACTAAACTAGCATTCATAAAATAATACGATAATTATTATTTAATAATCAGTAATTTAATAACATTATTATTATTTTATTAAAATATAATTTAATTCAAGAATCCATTAAATCATCAAAAAATATATCTTAGCTGAATATTAAATAAAAATTCTATTTGTGCATTAAAAAATATTTACAAAGTAACAATAATAAAAAGAATGTATATTTTCTATACAAGTATAATGTACATAATCGTAGTATTAGGGTCATGTTACATAATCCCTTAAAACACATGCATAATACTGAAGGGTAAGGTGGACGATGGTGATAGACTCTTGGGGTGTCTCAGAAGACATCATTCGAGTGGTAATCTCTATTAACATCCACTTCACCTGTAGGCGGTTCCGATCAAGCTTAATGTATCCAGGCTCATCATGGGTTTGGTAAATAGCGAATCCCAATGATGCCACCTCTTTTATGAGCTCTGATAAATGGTATTTTATGGGGGAAGTCTACTAGATTAAGCCATTGCTTCCTTTGTCTTTGTAAATTGGATTTTTTAAAGCCCTATATTATCACTATTCACGTCATCACTGTTCAATGACTATATTACCAATAGTCTCAATTCTTAACAGTATTTTAAAATCCAAAACATAGAACCAAATAAGTGCAAACCTTTTACATAACCATAAAAAGACATTTAAATAGACCAAGTTGAATTTTCATTAATGAATTTCTGGGTCGTTACAATCTTCCCCCTTAATAAATTGCGTCCTCATAATTTGGTTATATATAAAACGAACTCTAAAATTTAAACATGACTTTAGGGTTACTCACCCACCCCATTAAGAATTCCCTCAATCCTCATTATCATGTAGATCATGGAGTTATAGGGTCTACTTAGTTTAACAAAACCTCAATGATCATTCCAAGTCGTCCACTCCTTAGTCCAGACATAGTATGTGCAACGTGGATCATACCGATGGAAAATATGACGCACTTTTTTGATAAAAATTGTTTTTAATATATAGGTTAAAAACATCACCATGTACAAGGTTTTTTTAAAATAGTATGACAGAGTTAGATTTGAAATTTTTGAAATGTGGTTCTTCAAATATACTTTCTATGTTTTCAAAAATACTAGAAGACAAGACTATATATATAGGCTTTTCGGAGGTCTCCCTCTTTGAAAGCTATTATAATATCAAATAGTGCATCATAATCTCTAGATGGGGTGAAATATTTGAAAATACCCGGATGGTACCTCCCTCATCTTTATAGGTGGAGAGTTGAGAGCTTTATATTTGATCATAGGTGTGCCATGATCCCTAATGATTCTGCTGTAATATGGAGGTGTTTGATATATCGTAGAGCGTCATGAAATAAAAGTGGAAATTGTAAAAGGTTTCGATGCTATGTGAGTTTGACAATGCAATAATTATAGCTATTAAGTAATCAATTAGGGAAAACAGTGATGTATGAGTTTCTTCCCCTTCAATCTAAAAAATATTCTTTATCTTGCTAACGAAACATATCAAATTTTGAGTTACCCTATAGGCATGATAAATTTGTGATATAAAACTTCTTAACATTTAACAAATTATTATTCTTTAATGAATGTTTAATTAGGGGTAACACATAAAGGGTAAACCAATGACCAAAATAGATGACTATTAAATAAATTAACTTAGGAATGTATTGTCTTCAATCTATGTTATCCATGATCTATATTCTAACATATATTTTTAGGGGATTTTTTAAATTCACATAAAAATGGTTCATACTAAGATTTTTAATATACCAAATAATATACCTCGAGAGTGTCGTAACCAAGAGTGTAGCAAGGGCCATTTTTGTGTACCAGGATACCCCGGGTTAAGCCCAAAACTCCTTGTCAGAGTTCTCACTCCTAGGTGCATCTATTCTATAGTCACCTCTACATGTCTGTATCCTGATAGGGATGTATTTTTTGATAAAACATTTAGTCAACAGTCACCACAATTTAGGGATGTTTATATTATAACTAATATTATCTCTAAGGATTCACTAGGGTAATCTAATCCAAATACCAAAAATAACTAACCATATCCTTTGATACCAACTATAACAACCATGCTGATTATTACATACTAAAACATGATTTATTATATAAAATTTTCACTTGATACAAAATAGATTATCAAGTGGTCTAGTGTATTTGTGGCTTAGAACCATTACATAAAAACTTAAATCATAGAACACAACATCTTATTGACATGTTCTGTTACATGACTGCTACATTCCCTCGTACTTTTCATTGCATGGGATAACCTGAGGACATGCATAAGAAATGGGTGAGCTATAAAGCCCAGTAAGGTAATAAACATTGAATAAAATGTGGAATACAACACATGTTATACAATAAGAATATAAATGGAGCTCAAGATCGACATGAAAATAAAGTCATGATAAAGCATGATATTCATAATATGGAAATGTGGCAGCAACACTTAACATTGAATTAGCGTGAGCCAAGGCTCACTGCACGAGGAGGATTTGAAAAATCTCATTGAACATGAAGAATGAGTAAAAACTCATTTCACTTGAATTAGCAATACTTAACACTCATTGCCCATGATGTATCATGATACTATACTTTACCCAATTCATTAGAGCTCTATCAGGGCACGACCTTCTTAAACATTTCATTTAATGCATAAGGGTGCCACAACGATCATAAAAACTTGGATTCATTCAACATAATAATTTATTCCATGAGAAATGAATGTGTAATTAATATATGAAACTCTATAATCAATAATTAAATTTTCATAAATGTGAATACCCTTGATAAAGATATGAACATGGTATTCACTACCCAAAGTCTTTGGCATGGAAAAATCGTGGTGCAATTTCGGCAACATAACGACGTTACATAAGAATTAATAAAAAAATTGGATGATATATAAAAGGGTGTCTCATAATATTCACATGAATTGGACGTTAATGGGGGTAATATAGATACATGTAACTATAATTGTAATTGAATTTTGATTCGAGACACAAAATAATTTCTTAAATGTAAATGATGAGGGAGAAATTCTTTTCCGAATTTCAGCATAGTAACGGGTGTACATGGGAGGCATTTAATGAGAGATAAAGAGGAATCCCATCATAAATATCGAAGTATGGGAGAGTTTAGAAACTATAGACAAATAATTTCAATTTAAAATGAAAGGGCATAACAACTTAAAATAAATTGGACAAAAATGAGAAAAAAAAGAAATCCCATACTTGGAAGTGTGGTCTCAAAGGCTTGGAAGGGGCTTTAGAGTGACTTTGTGGGAGCTTAGGGTGCCTTGAAAGGATTCTAGAGAGAGGAGGTCAGATTTTGGACGTACTCAAAAGGCTTTGAGTATTGGGGAAGAGGGATCTTGTGTGGGTTTATATAGGGAAGGAGATGGAATTCATTATTATTTAGGTTTGGGACACCGCACATTAAACTAATCAAAACCACAAACCAGCCCATGGTTTTTGCCCATGGATTTTTACAAAAGTGAGTGGAAAAACAATTATAAGGCCAACGGTTGAACTTCTTAAAATATTAGGGTTTTGTATATGGAGTTGAGTCATAATCTCAAGGAAAACAATTTAAAAAGGTAAAATGTTTTATAAGTCTTGAAGGGTCTACTAAAGCTTTGTAAAATAAATCAAAAAAATCCGAAAACTCATTATTTTAATGGAAATACATATATTGTACGAACTAATTATTTATATTATTTTATTACATAACTATTGGGACATTATGATGTCATGAAACCTATTATATATATAAATAGTATTTAATTTTAACTCAAAAATTTGATTCTGTGAAAAATTTGAAAAATTCACCGTTGGATAATTTTGACTTCCTAATTCAAAAAATAATATGATTTTTATCTAAATATTTTTATAAATATGTTAATTTATTACATTTAAAATAAAAACTGGCATTTATCAAAAATTCATGTGTTTTGAAAAAAAACAGCTTTGAAACATTAATAAAAATTACAACTTCATTCATAAAATTATACAGTCATTTATATTTAATAAAAAATAATTTAAAAATAATAATAATATTTTATTATAATGTTATTTAATTAAAGAATATATTAATTCATTAAAATATATTTTTAGTTTAATATTAACTAAAAATACTATTTTTTCTTTAAAAACTATTTACATAATAACAATAATCAAAAGAAGGTATATTCTTTATATAATAATAATGTATATAATCGTAGTACAAGGGTATTGTTAACTTACCCCTTAAAACACCTGCATAAGAGTGAAGGGTAAGGTGCACGATGGTGAAAAACTATTGGGGTGGCTATGATAACATCAGTTAAGTGGTAATCTCTATTAACTTATACTTCTCTGGTAGGTGGTTACACTCAAGCATAGCATATTCAAGCTTTTATTGGGATTGGTCAAGAGCAAAGACCAATTACGCTACCACCTTTATGAGCTCTGAAAAATGGTAATCGTATGTGGAAAATCTACTAGATGAGGTTATTGCTTTATTTATCTGAGTAAATTGGATTTGTTAAAGCCCTATATTTATATTAATCAGGTGATCATTATTCGACAACATTTTTAACGATATTTTAAAATCCAAAAAACATCAATCCAAATAAGTGCATAAGTTTTACATATCCATGAGAAGACATTTAAATATACCAAGAGGAATTTTCATTAATGAATTTTTGGGTCTTCACATTGACCCCTTTCCATGTAGTCTCCCTAATCTTCCATGAAATAGTTGATAATAAAAACCCAAACCATGATGAACCCAAAGTATATTGACAACAAACAGAAACAAAACTCCTTTTCGAGCAAATAACAACCTTGTTTCTAAGAAGGATCAGGTAATAAAGGCACTCATAAGAGGTTCCAAGTAGATTTAAGGTCAAATTTGAGGTGGGATACTTGTTAAATTTTAATATTTTAAAAAAATAACTATGTTCGATTGCCTATGAAATACGCAACATCAAGTGTAAACAATCTGTAAAATATTATTATTTAAATACAACCATTGTAACCAATTCATTGAATTGATGGGTATAAATAGAATTAATCAAATTATTAAATATATTTAAGGCTCCAAATAATTTCAAATATATTTATTGATGATTTTTAAATTAGCACTCAATTTTAGAAAAATTTATTTCATTCATCAAAAATACATTTTCCTAAAAAATATGATTTTTAATAATTTGTTTATGAAAATATTATAATTAATTTATTGAAGTTTCATAAAATTTATATTATAAATTAAATTAAATTTTTATAATTATCATGTAAAATTTAAATTAGGATGAAATTTTAAAATTTTTCTGAAATGATTGATTTTTAATAAATATTAAATAATACCGATTTTTATTGAAAACAGTATTCAATTTTAAATAATTTATATTTTAAAATAAAATTTTCGAATAGTTTTAAAATTTAATTAGTTTCTTTTTAATAATAATAATCCAATTATGGTCTCTTTTTAAAAAATTATATATTAATTTACTATTAAATTTTTTTTTACAAAAATGTTATTTTTTGAAAAACCATTCTTCATCGCATTTTTTTGATTTACTACTGAATTGAAATCTTGGACTAATGTGTTTATAACATTTTAAAATTAATTCCATAATTTTAATCATAGGTTCTGGATACATTAAATATATTCCTTTATTATTTGGAAATTATGAATAGTGACCATAGAAATTTTTGTTACAATAATAAAAATTAAATCATGTAATTATGATTTAAAATTAATATGACATGGACTATAAAATGACCCTAAAACCAATATTAATTTTTTTAATTAGTACATTTATTCAATACTCATCTAATAATTGGTTATATGAACATTATTTTTATTTGGATGTGATCATAACCTTTAAAATAATTTTTTTTCGAAAATTAAAAAATGTCACATTCTTCATTTTAATAACCATAATATTTTTAAAATATTGGTAAGAAAAGGATATGTTTATTTTAATATATTAATATAAAATCTAAATAGTTTATCTTCCTCATTGTAATATATTTTTAATATTCATTGAAGATATAATTTCATTAAATACTTGCACAACGCTGATTTGGTAGTTATTCAATTAATAGATTAATAAAATAAATTATATTATAAATATTATAAGTAATATAATTTGAAATAATTAATTATATAAAAATATTTTATAGATAAATATAAAATATTATGGTTTCATTAAATTTTTTTATTCGATTTTCCCCTTAATGTTATTATTTTCAGGGTATTCAAATAAAACTAAAATTGAAAATATTGATATTTTAGGTAAATAATATTTTTTAAATGATTTAAAATTAATAAAAAAATATCTACTTACCTATGAAAATTATATAGTTTAAAATATAAAAACAATCCATTTATGGGATGTATTTTTATTTATAGAAATTATCTTGGCCCATAAAGTGTAAAAACCCCCGATGTCACGATATGTGTCAACCCGGTTAACGGGGGTCAAAACCAAATGATAATGGTAAAAATGTGATCCAAAAAATGTATAATTTTATGATATTATTTAGGATAATTATCATTTTATATTCTGATATTATCTATTTGGATCTATTTTTTAATCAAAAATAATTTATATTAATTTAATATTTTTAAAACTTTTAGGAGTGTCCCTCCCCTCTTTTATAAACGGGCAAATCTTATTCCCATTTTTTCAAAAATCTAAAAAACATTTATTCATCCAACCTCAACCCAAATATATTCCTATAATCCATACCTTCATTCAAGAGGTATTTTTTAATGTATAATACCAACCCAATGAGGCTCATGTAATTAACCAAATGACACATTGCAAAGAAGAGGTATAGTTTTTAATAGAATGTTTTTGTTTTATTTCTTATTCCACACACCTAAAGTATTCTTGAAAGATAATAAAAAATTAAACAGGGATCCTATATATTCTGAGGTATTATTATGTTTATTTTATAACCTTATCCATCTTCATCCTCATCTCAATTAAACGTAGATCATCATTCATGTGTACGGAAGACTACCGCCTCGCAAACCAACATAATTAATTTTCCATCAACACCTCTCAAAGTTGGTTTTAATGATAGATTTAATATGTATATATGAAATTAATTACATAATAATCATTATTAAAATTTGAAATATCATATAATTTCTTACTTTTCTATTCATTGAAAAAATTATATGGTAGTTCATGCGTACGTGTGGAATATCACCTCCATAAAGAAATGTGATTCGTTATTCATCACCACTTCACATTGATGATATATATATATATATATGTGAGTGTGATTATGAGATTAATTAAATATATAATATGATATTTATTATATGATGATTCTTTGTAAAGATAAAATGATACATACTTTATTCCATAAAGATCTCTGAAAACTAAAAATGTTACTCCATCCCCTTGACTGTAACATAGTTCATTTTTCATAATTATTATTCATGATTCGTTTCAAAAATAAAATTAATGTATTAAAATAATAATTATTTCAAAATTATTTTTTATTGATGATGGAATAAAGACCACTTTGACCATAGTTGACCTACAAAAGTCATGTTCAACTTATGTACTGAATATCAACAAAAAGTACAAAATGAACGTTAATAATTCAGTAATTTTATATTACATGGAAACAAGTGATATAAAAGTAATAAAAAACATGAAAATAGATCTTAAGAAAGTAAATAATTAACAAAATTTCATTATTAAATAAGATAAAAAAACATATGTGATGAGTTGGACTCTATATAATGAACTTTCTTTTAAAAATAGTTTTTCAATGTTCTACTCAAAAAAAATTTTATTCCATGTCCATTTTTTTAAATTATTTTATGGATGTATTTTTATAGGCATAAAATAATTATAATGTACATTTTAAATCACTTTTTTATTTATTTCAAATATTTTCAAAAGGATTATTTAAAAAAAATGTTTTAATTTTCTTTACAAAAGTAAAAAAGGAATGTTCTATTATAATGTATACGGATTCAATGACTTTTCCATTCACCATATCAATTATTTTATGTTGGGATTACATTATAATAATTCTGGTTTTATTCAATGAAAACCACTCTTTCCCTATGTTCTAGGAATTTTATATTTGAAAATGGGTTTTAAAGGAAAGGTATAGATCAATATTCGAAAATGATTTCTTATGGGTTTCAACAACATTATTATGATGCATGATTTTATGTATTCAGTAATGGTTATTTGGAATTTTTAATGATTACATGTGGTTTTTTATAAACTACGGCTGGGTTAGCCAGTTATATCTCTCCAATGAATTGGGTAAAGGGATGAAGTTAACCGATTAGGTTTCTCCTAAGAGATTAGTTGAATATATTGTGATGTTTATTCTATTTGTAACTTTGATGGTTATTTTATGTGAAATTGTGATGGTTATTTTATGTGTAACCATGACAGTTATTCAACTTTTAAGGGTGATATAAAAATGATTCCCTAATTTATCTAAATGATATATCAATTATTTATATGGGTTTATATGGAAATATTATGATTTAATTTGGTAAAGGAATGTATATTCTACTTTATAAGGTCGAAATGTATTACTTTGGGAAAAATATAATATGTGTTTTTCCCGAATTCAAAGAGCCTTTATGATCATTATTTTACATTTATTATTTCTTTTTAAATGATCTATTACAATATTTTTTAAAAGAAGTTGATTTATTTGGAAATAAAATATTTAATTTTATCCCAAAGTTTATTTTTAAAAATGAAAAATTCCTTTAATGTATCTAGGGACTAATAGTTTCTTTCATTCTATTTATGTCCCCTACTAAAATTTTTGTTCTCATCCCTCATTTTAAAATGTTTTCATAGGAATATTTGGTACATGGAATAGGTCAATATGAAAATTTTGAAGATGTGTCTGGAAATTTTTACATGTTTAATTTTTAAAAGATTTGTTTTATAAGAAAAATGGATACTGAATATAATTGTTCACTTTGTAATATATGGTTTTTTGTTAGAGTTATGACTTATATATCTAAAAATAAAAACCTAAAAGATCTTTAGGAATGTATGAATGTGAATTATTGTTTATAGCCACTAGAATATGTAATGTAGAAGGGTATATCCTTATAGTTTTTATGAGTGAAATTTTTGGATAATATTAGAGTTTAGGATATCATTTCAACATATGTTAAAATCTATATATAACCAAAAATGATAATATATTATATAGAATTATGTATTTTTAAAATTAATATAATAGAGTTGATGATTCCATGGTTAAGGATATCTTAATGTTTATCATTATCATAAGATGGTTTATCAAAATTTTATTTATATTCTCAAACTACAATTTTTGGTATTAGTAAATGGATTGATCCAATGGGAATGAATGTAACAATCGATGTGAAGGAAAATGGGGTAGTTGTTTGAACATGCAACCAAATGAAATGGGATATGTAATAAAAACTGTTATAGTTATTTTTAACAAACTATTAGGAGTTATGATTTAAAACATGAAGTTATATAAGTTTCACAAGCATCAAATAAAAGAGAAATTAAGATCCAAATAAGATTAGGTGATAATGTTCATAAAGGTAAAAAATATTCGATGATATATATCAAATAATGTGGTATGAATACCCAAAAAATGTCTTAAAATAATGTCAACATTTCCTGTATGGGGGTAGAGGGGGGAATAAATCAATAATCTACGAAGTAAAAAAGTGGAATAATTTAGTTAACCCAATGAATAGGAATACTACTTTTTCCATTCCATCCATTGAATTTTTTAAATATATATAATATGGATATAATGAAAATTTATTTCTTTGCGGGAAATCTCAAGAACAGGATCATCAATACTTTACAAATTGGTGTTTATAAATTCCTAATGTCACTAATGAAGAAGATAAAGAAACTACAAAAGACATATGAATGGTGTTTTTGTAATGACCAAAACATTAATTAATGTAAATTCCTCATTTTCTAATTAAATGTCTTATTATAGTTATATAAAATGTCGACATCATTTATTTTATGTTTATGGGTTTTAAAATATCATTAAGAATTGTGACCATTACTAATATAGACATTGAATAGTGATCACATGATTAGAATAGATATAGGGCTTTACCAAATCCTATTTACTCAGACAAAGGAAGCAATGACCTCATCCAGTAGACATTCCCATACGAAGACCGTTTTTCAGAGCTTAGAAAGGATATGTCTTCATTGGGATTTTCTCTTGACCAATCCCAAGCTGAGATTAAACACATTAATATTTAGAGGAACTGACTACGAGAGAGGTGGACGTTAAAATAAATTTCCACCAGAGCGATGTTATCTGAGCCACCCCAAGAGTATGTCACCATCGCACACTTTACCCTTTAGTCTTATGCGGGTGTTATAAGGGTTTATTTTACAAGACCCTATCACTATGACTGTGTAAATTATTTATTTACAAATAATGTGCATTCATTTTATTATTTTTACTCTGTAAATAGTTTTTATAGCACAAATTTTATTTTAAGTTAATATTAAACTAAGAAGTCTATTTTTATTAATTAATGGATTTATGAATTGAAAAATATTTTAATATAATAATATTATTATTATTATAAAATTACTTTTTATCAAATATAAATTATCGTATAATTTTATGAATGTATTTTTAATTTTTATTACGGATTGAATGTTTTTTTCTCAAAACCCATGAATTTTTGATAAATATAGGTTTTTATATTAAAATTAAAAATTCACATATTTAGAAAATTATTTTTATAAAATGAAAATTTATTTTTGAATATGGATGTCGAAATTATCCAATAGTGAATTTTTTATTATTTTCTGAGACAGTCTAATTTATGGGTAAAAAATAAATACCATTTAAATATATAATTTGTTTTATGAAATCATATTGACCCAATAGTTATTTAATAAAATAATATAAACATTATTTTCGGACAATATATGTGTTACCATTAAAATAATGTGATTTTTGGTTTGTTTGATTTATTTTACAATTCATAATTTGATCCTTCAAGGCTTATAAAAAATTTTGTCTTTTTAAATTGATTACCTTGAGAGTGTCACTCCCCACATCATAAGAATCCGAATTATTTTAAGAAGTTCTGACATTGGGCTTATAAAATATTTTTTCCACTCCCCTATGGCAAAAACAATTGGCTGGTTTTTGCTTTTGATTATTTAAATGTGAGGTATCCCAAAGCTAAATAATATAGAATTCCCTCTCCTTCCCTATATAAGCCCACCCATGATACCACATACTCTTCACTTAAATCCTATTGAGTTCAACCAAACCCTACCCTCCCATATCTATAATCCTCCCATGGTGTTCCAAGCTCCCAAGAAGCCTCTCTCAAGCCTATCCCAAGCCGTTTGGATCGCACTTCTAAGTAAAGGATTTATTCCATTCTCATTTTTGTCCAATTTTATTTAAGTCGTTATTCCCTTTTATTTTCAATTAAAAATGTTTGAGTATGATTTAAAACCTCCCCCATACTGACCTATTTCTGTTTTGATGATGTGATGTCCATTTTTCTCTCATTAATGCCTCCCATTACACCTGTTACCATGCCAAAATTCTGTGAGAGATTTCTCTCTCCTCATTTACATACAAGTAATTCATCTGTATTATATATCTAAATTCCATTACGTTTTCTGGGAAATGTATCTATATCACCCCTGTACATTCCATTTCATTTACATATTATGATACAACCATTTCTCTCTCATTAACAATTTTTATTAATTCTTATGTCACGTCGTTATGCTTCCAAAATTTCTCCGCATTATTCCATGCCAAGATCATTGTGTATTAAATACCATACCCTTGTCTCTATCAAGGGTATTAAACTTTGTAAACATATAAATATTTAATGGTACTTTCAGGTATTTCTTCAACATTACCTAATCATGGAATAACTTATGGTTTTGATTTATTCCATGTTATATGATCCATGTGTCACACTTATGCATGAAATACAATGTTTAAGAATGGTGTTCTCTGATAGCACTCCAATGAATTAAGTAATGTATAGTATAATGATAGGCCATGTTCAATGGGTTTTGACTCATTCTAATTCATGTGAAAATAGGTTTTACTCTTTCTTCCTGTTCAATGAGGGTTTACTCATTCTCCATGTGCAATGAGCCCGAGCTCATGAAAATTCCATGTTATGTGTAGTTGCCACATTTCCATTTTATGATTATCATGCTTTATCATGCATTTATGTTCATGTTTCTCTTGTGATCCATTGACATGCCTATTTTCTAACATATATCTTATTTCTCATGTTATTCCATGTTTATTCCCTTATTGGGATTTATTGCTCACCATTTTCTTAGGCATGTCATCAGGTTATCCCATGCAATGCTAAGAAATAGGGAATGTAGTGGCAATGCAAATGATGTTTTCAATAAGGATGTTGTATTTCATGTTTTAAGTTGTTATGAAATGATCCTAATCCCCAAAAAATTGTATTTTAACTATAGTCGAATGGTAACTAGTGCACGACAATGGGCCTTGTTGCACACTTGATTACGATAATCTCAAGGAATATGATTTGGTAAATTCACAAACTTAGTATTAACCCTTATTATGGGAATTAAAAAAATTACCCTAAGAATATAGGATATATTGAAGATCATGAATAGAATAGATAGAAGATTTCGGATTCATAAGGTAAGGGAATAAAAGTTATTTATAAGTCATTAGTTTTATCCTTGGATTATCATTAATGTGTCACCCCTATCTTTCCTTTTATTCCAACCAATGGATGGTAATAGGAGGACCTGGTATAACAACCGATATTAAGATCAATGTGATGATTTTTCTAATGAGATACCCAATCTGATGTGAGTGGGAATTACTAAAATGGTCATGATACTCTCTTATCTATCTAAATATTTGAATAGAAACATGGGCCAAGAGGAATGTTCAACCCCCCTGAAGAAAGAATGTGTCACTGTCAAGAGCTTCATGAAACAAAGGTCTCCCACTTTTAATGAATTGTTTGATCCCCTAGCCGCTGAACAATAGGTCAACTCCATTGAAATGATATTATCCATCATTAAATGTTCCAAACAATAGAAGGTTCTTCTGGCTACATATCGTATGGAGGGTGATGCTGATCAATGGTTCCAAAGGAGGAGATCGAGCTGTTGGAAAGGAAGGATTTTCAGAAGATGTTTTTTGATAAATATTTAGTGAACCATCTGAATTAAGATGGAAAGGGACATCCTTTCTCTCATGAAAAAAGATGATGAATCTGTTAGAGTGAACACAGCAAATATCACAAGGCTTGCACTATATGCCTCTGGCTTTGTCATTACACCCAAATGAAAGGTTGACCACTTGTTTGGTGTGCTGAAACCTATCCTATGGAATGTACTGGTGATCCATGACTTTGAAAACTATTAGTACATTGTCTGATGTACCCAGAAGTTCAAAATGGAAAACGAATAACCTCATGGGTATCATAGAGATAAGAAACATAAGGTGGAAATCAATGCTAGTGGTCTGGTTGATAAATCCAATGGTTCTAAGAAAATCCAGTACCCCACTTTCCAATGTTTCCAAAAGAAGCACCCTAAAATTGCCTGAAGGGGATGAAGATATGATTTTAGTGTGGAAGAGAAGGAACCTAGCTGTTAACTACTTACATGAAAAACTCGTGGCTATAACAGAGGAAAGCGAAACTCTGTTTGAACCTCATCACATTATTAATTACTACAACTACAATGAACCAGGGCATCTTACAAATTAGTTCCCTAAGACACGGGTTTTTGAAGGCAAGCAACAATATCCAAGGCAGAAAGGGAGATCTTTTTCCATCACTATTGTCGTAGGGAACCCCTACATCGAAGTGGTGATAGGTACGCTAGTTATTCATTCAAGAATAGATAAATTACTCTTTGATTCAGGTTCTACAAATTCCTTTATATCCCAAAAGATTAGTATAAAAATACATGCACTACCACAAATCATTGAAGTAAAGTAGTCGGTGAGTATGTAAAATGGGTTAATCATTTCATCCATTGAATATAACTCCTTCCATATCAGAATTGGTGGATTGAACTTCCTAGCGAACCTCATCATACTCCCTCTAGTGGATTTTTATACAAATCTTGGAATGGATTGTATTTCATTATATATATCAAATATAAATTTTTGTGAGTGTGAAATCACTCTCCATGTGAATAATCGACCCCTGGTTTTATAAAAGTGCAACGAGGAAGATGAATCTTATTTAGATCCATAATCTCATGAATGGATATTACTGCCCTATGAGCACGCATATCAGGCTTAGATGATTTATTTTAAGGTGGAAACCATCCTTGAAGACTTTTCTATTGTGAGGGAATTTTCTGTAGTGTTTCCCATGAAATTGTATTCTCTTCTTCATAGAAGAGATGTTGAATTCTCAATTTATCTTATACCAAGGGCATTTCCAATATCCAAGAATCTGTATATAATGGTTGTTGAAGATCTTGAGGAGCTGATAAAACAACTAATAGAGAATATAGATAAAGGGTTTATACAACGAAGTGCTTCACCTAATGGTGTACTTGTCCTCTTAGTCAAGAAGAAAGAAGGGTCAATGCGACTTTTCATCGATTATCATGAGTTTAACAAAATCACGATAATGAAAATTTATCATCTCCCACAAATTGATGTGTTCTTTCATAATCTAGGTGGAGCACAATATTTCTCTATGGTGGATTTTCAGTTTGGATATTAACAAGTAAGGGTGAAGAAGGAAGATAACCCCAAGGATACTTTTCATAAAAGATACGGGCACTAAGAAGTCATGGTAATAACTTTTGGACTCACTATTTCTCTAGTAAACTTTATGGACATGATAAATACATCCTTTAGAAATTAGATCGATAAATTTGTGGTAGTCTTTATAGATGATATTCTGATACACTCAAAAACTAAGGAGGAACATGAGTAGCATATAAGAACTGTACAAGAGACATTGTGGAAGGATAATATTTATGAAAAGTACAACAAGTGTGAGTTTTAAATGAATGAGGTCTAATTCATGTGACATATCATCACAATCAATTGGATATCTATGTATCCCTCCAAAATAGATGCAATTGGGGGATAGTAGAGGCCAACATCGGTAACAAATATCTATATTTTCTTGGGGTTAGATTGATATTATCGATTATTTTAGATAAATTACTCACGATTGTCCAACCCACTTACAAAGATAACTCAGAAGGTAGTAAATTTTTCATGGAGTGGTGAATGCAATGAAATCTTCAAGGAGTTACAAAATAGGCATATCATTGTGCACGTTCTCACATTACCCATATGTGAGGAACTTTTTGTGGTATTCAGTGATGCCACAATGAAGGTCATGGGATGTGTGATGACGCAAAATGACAAAGTCATATCTTATTCTTTATGTAAATTGAATGTTCATGACCAGAATAATCTAACACATGATTTTGAGTTGGCTGCGGTGATCTTCAATTTAAAAATTTGGCAGCATTATCTCTTTGGGGAGAAGTGTGAAATATATTCGGACTAGAAAAGCCTCAAGTATATATTCCCATAGAAAGAGTTGAACATGCGCCAACAAAGATGGATGGATCTAATTAAAGACTATGACTGCTCAATCCATTACCACCCTTAGAAAGAGAAAATGGTGGCCGATGCTCTTAGTTGAAATGGCCCAACTATAATATCAATGGTGAGAATTGAGAAGGATCCAATATTCATATGTTTGATGAAGATGGATATTCAAATGATTATGATCGGAACATCATCAATCCTTTTACAATTGATTGATCAACCATATCTTTTGGATAGGCTAAAGGATGCTCAAAATGGCGATGTGGTAATTCAGAAGAGAGTGGAATCAATTATAAAAGAAAAATCCCTAGAGTTCATTGTTAATAAATAAGGAATTGTGAGATTTGGGAAAAGACTATGTGCTCTATCATGTGAAGAGATAAAGAAGGAACTTCTAGATGATTCACATAGTTCAAATATCACTATTAACCCAAGAAACACAAAGATGTATCAAGAACACCAAGAGAATTATTAGTGGTATAATATGAAGAAGTATATCGCTGAGTACTCATCCAAGTTCCTTGTGTGTCAGCAAATGAAGGCAGAGAGGAAAAAGTCTAAGGGGATGATGCAATCATTTCATATACTATTATGGAAGTGGGATAAGATCACAATGGACTTTGTCACCAGACATCTGAAGACATACAAAGGCAACAATGCAATCTGGGTTGTTGTGGATTGTCTTACAAAGTTTGCAATCTTTATTTCAATTTGGGATGATTTCTTATTGGATCAACTGGTATGGATTAACATTAGGTAAGTGGTAAGGCTGAATGGAGTACCACTATATGTTGTATCCGATCGAGATCCATGATTCACATATATGTTTTGGAAAAGTCCTCAACATGATATGGAAACTGAACTAATCATTAGTACGTCCTATCACCCTCAAACTTATGGAAAATATAAAAAAATATTCCGACACTAGATGATATTTTAAGATCATATTCAATGGAATATAAAGGAAGTTTGGATCAACAATTTCTTTTGGTTGAATTATCATATAATAACAGTTTCCACTGGATCATTCAAATGGAATCTTATGAATTCCTATATGGGAAGAGGTGGAGAACACCATCATGTTGGGATGATGTTAGTGAGCATAAGCTGCTGGGACTAGAAATGGTCGAAGAAATGGTGGAGAAGTTGAAAACCATTCAACATTATATAAATGTATCCCAGAGTCGATAGAAGTGTTATGCAGATAACTTTTGATGATACCTTGAGTTTAATGTTCAATACATTGTATTTCTATGCATATCTCCATTGTATAAGGTCATGAAGTTTGGAAATAATGGGAAGCTAAGTTCGAGAAACATCAACCCCTTAAAGATTCATGAACGTGTTGGGGTTGTGGCCTATCTACTATCCCTTCAACCTACCATGAAGAAAATAAGTGATTTCTTTCACGTATCCCTCTTAAGGCAGTACATACCAGTCCCTTAACATGTACTCTCTTCAGATATAATACAGCTAGAGGATGATCCTTCTTATGAAGAGAAACCAGTGTAGATCTTAGATCGTAGAGAAAAATTTCTTTGAAATAAGACAATGAACCTAGTCATGGTGTTGTGGTGAATCCAGAGGTTTGAAGAAGCGATGTGGGAATTGGAGGCAATGGTGAAGTAGAGTTACCCAGATCTGTTTTAGTGTGGGAAACGAATATTTTAAAGGAGAAATTTTTTAAGGGTGGAAGATTGTAAAGACCCAAAAAAATTCATTAATGGAAATTTCTCTTGATGTACATAAATTTCTTATTATGGTTTTATAAAATGAGAACATCATTGGTTTTTTGTTTTTGGATTTTAAAATATCATTAAAAATTCTGACCATTGCTATTATAGCCATTGAACAGTGATCACATGATTAGTATAAATATAGAGCTTTAAAAAATCCAGTTTACATAGACAATGGAACTGATGGCCTCATCAAGTAGACCTTCCCCATACAAAGCCCATTTTTCAGAGATCAGGAGGGAGTTGGAATCATTGGGCTTCTCTCTTGACCAATCCCAAGTGGATCATGAACACGTTAAGCTCGATCGGAACCAACTACGGGGGAAGTGGAAGTTAATAGAGATTACCACCCGAGCGTTGTTATCAAAGCCATCCCAAGAGCCTATCACCATCACACACTTCACCCTTTGGTCTTATGCAGGTGTTATAAGGGGTAATGTAACAAGACACTAGCACTATGACTTTGTACATTATTTTTGTACAAATAATTTTTATTCATTTTATTATTGTAACTCTGTAAATTATTTTTTAAAGCACAAATACTATTTTTAGTTAATATTCAACTAATAAATATATTTTGATGAATTAATTGATTTTTGATTTATAGTATATTTTAATAAAATATTATTAATATTACTATAAAATTAATTTTTATTAAATATAAATTGTCGTATAATTTTTTGAATGCAATTGTAATTTTTATTAAGGATTGATTGTTGTTTTTGTCAAAAACCATGAATTTTTGATAAATGTCAATTTTTATTTTAAAAAAAATCACATATTTAATAAATTATTTAGGAAAAATGAATATTATTTTTGGAATCATAATGTCAAAATTATCAAATGGTGAATTTTTCATAATTTTATGAGATAGACGATTTTTTGGGTAAAAATTAAATACCATTTAAATATATAATGAGTTTTATGACATCATAATGACCCAATAGTGATATTATAAAATAATATGAACATTATGATATGCCAATATATGTTTTACCATTAAAATAATGTTATTTTGGGTTTCATTGATTTATTTTACAAACCATTAGTGGACCCTACAAGGCTTACAAAACATTTTTTTTAATTCTTTTCCTTGAGAGTGTGACTCACCTGCACATAAGAAACACTATTATTTTAACAAGTTCCGCCATTTTTCTGATAACATAAATTTTTCCACTCCCCTTTTTCAAAAACCATGTGCATAAACCATTGGATGGACTGTGGTTTTGATTAGTTTAATGTGAGGTGTCCCAAACCTAAATAATAATGAATTCCCACCCCTTTCTTATATAATCCCACCAAAGCCCCCACTTCATCTTCACTCAAAGCCTTTGGATTTTGACTAACCCTTTCCATCCTCCCTCTATAATCCTCCCAGCGTGCCTCATGCTCCCCAAAATCCTCTCTCAATCCTCTCACAATCCTTTGGGATCACACTTCCAAGTAAGGGATTTCTTCCATTCTCATTTTTTCCAATATTATTTAAGTTGTTTTTAACTTTTTTCAATTAAAAATGTAGGGATATTATTTCAAAACTCCCACATACTTACGTCTTTATTTTTGGATGATGTCAGACCCATTTGTCTGTCATTAATTCCTCCCATGTACACCTGTTACCATGCCGAGATTCTGTGAGGGATTCCCCTCTCCTCTTTTACATCAAAGTAATTATTTAGTATTCTACATCTAAATTACATTATTTTTATAGGTAAATGTATCAATATGACCCACTTACGTTCCATTTCATTTACATATGATGAGACATCCATTTCTGTATCATCAACCATTTTTATGAATTCTTTTTTCTCCATGTTATGCAACCGAAATTGCACTGCATTTTTTCAAGCCAAGATCATTGTGTAGTGAATACCATACCTATGTCTCTATCAAGGGTATTCACCTTTATACACATATATATATTTAATGATACTTTCATGTATTTATTCCACATTACTTAATCATTGAGTAAATTAGGATGTTTATTGATACCATGTCATATGATCCATGTGGCACACTTATGCATGAAATGAAATGTCTAACCGGGGTGTTAGCTGATAGCACTCCAATGCATTTGGTAAAGTATAGTATCATGATAAGTCATATGCACTAGGTGTTGAATCATTATTATGAAAGTACAATTATGTTTTACTCATGATTTTTGTGAAATTAGGGTTCACTCATTCTCCATGTGCAATGAGCCTTGGCTCATGCAAATTCCATGTTTACTGTTATTGCCTCATTTCTATGTTATGATTACCATGATTTTTCATGCCTTTATGTTCATGTTTCTCTTGTGATAAATTGAAATTCCTATTGTATAACATGTATTTTTATTCCTCATGTTATTCCATGTTGATTCCCTTACTGGGCTTTATAGCTCACCATTTTCTTATGCATGTCCTTAGGTTATCCCATTCTATTCTATGTATGAGTGAATATAGTGGTCATGTAAATGATGTTATCTATAAAGATATTGTATTTCATGTTTTAGGTTTTTATGTAATGATCCTAAGACCCAAATATAGTATACCTCTATGTCCTATATGTTGTTTCAAGTGGAGAGTTTGTGTAATAAATCTTGTCTATGTGTGTAATAAAAGGAATGGTTGTTATATGGTTAATAAAATAGCTTATGTTTTGATATTTGTGAATCTTAGGTCATGATTAATATTTTTTTATAAGATAGAATTATTAAGGAATAAGTGGTAAAATCATGGTTAATGATTAGAAATGGGTGACTAAGGTATTTATATATAGGGATTCAACAGATATGATGTAGTGGTGTATTTAAGGTTTATCATAAGTTCAAAGGCGTATACATCAAGTTTGGAGGAATTATGTTATTATAATACTTTGGGATAATTTTATTTAGTTTTTTAGATGCTTGAGGTAAATTTAATTCTTAAGATTTAAATGATAGAAAAAGTTATTTGAGTAATAATGAAATTATATTAGTTTGTACAAAAGTTTAAATATATTTATAATATTTCAGGTTTATATGTTCTTTGATGATTAAGGTTATTTTTTAGGATTTTTGTCATACAGGTGGGATCATTAGTATAGTTTATGTAAAATTATAATTAGCAGGTCATGCGATAACCTGTCACATCCGAAAAGGCCACTGGGCTTGAGGCCACAACTGATGCACTACTAGGGTACATCGCTTAACACTGTCTCAGGTGATATCCTAGTTAGTATGACATTTTTTATGAAATAATTGAAATATAATGATTAAGATTATTTTGGGAACATATGGCCTATCATATAGATAACCATGACATTGAAATTTGATTTGGGGATTAAGTGAATTTCAAAATAAGACAAATATATTTTTAGGGAAATTATTTGATTAAAGTAAATTGAATATTATGAGAGGTTTTTTAATATGACGTTATATTTTGGAAAAATATATGATTTTTATGTGCCTTTATGGTGAATCATGTTACTTATGGAAATGATTAGAATATTTTTTGAGATTGTATAATTAGGTCATATGAATTTTTGGAATGTGACTTTAAATGTGATGGACGTTCTGTAGAGATATATTGTGAAATAACATGTGATACAATAATTCTAATCACTAGGTTTAATTAATAGTGATGGATATATTGAATAATTTTAATGATAGTTACTTACAATATGATTTAGTTTGAAATGTTGTTATTACTATTTAAATTTTATCATTAATATATTATTTCTCTATATAATGGTTTTTTCATTTTGAAAAATATTTTATCATGTAATAAAAAAAAATTGTTAAATTTTTTTTATAGTTTGGTGGAATTATATGATCAAATAAAAGTTGATTTTAGTGTTTCAAGTATAGAAAATTCATCTTGAACAATCATCATTAGGATCCAAATATTATATTGTGGTGAAAAATTTAATAAAATACGAAATTATACCTATATAGTAAATATACTACCTATTGCACATAGTATATATGGTAAATGAATTCCTAAAATATTGTAAAATGATCTTGAAACAAAAAAAATTATCTTATTTAGATATTTTCTAACGAATAAATGGTCTCTTCACCCATCTCAAATTAATGATTTTTTGGATGTTAACAGTATTTTTATCATGTTCTCAATCACTATCATTCAATAAATAGGCGTTAGTTTTATATTCCCTGTACATATTTTTACATCAAAATAATTGTTTACACTTTTTATAAACAGGATATGTGTTATACAATATGACCATCATATATCCATTACCTCTTTTAACGATTAAGTTTTATTAACCCTTTTTTGATGTTATATTTCAGCAAAGGTAATTTCAGATGGAAAACTATTGATTTACAAGATCAAGTTCAAATTATGAGGAATTTATTTAAATGGGATAGAATATAATATCCCAATATTTTCAAATAATTATTAATGTTAATAACAGAAAAAATATGCAACACCAAGCATAAATGAATCGACAAATATTATTATTTAAATATATCCCTAAAAAAAGAATTGAATTAGTGTGTATGAATAGGATTGGTTGAATTATGAAATATATTTAAATTTTTAAATAAATGAAAATTTAATGATTATTTATTTATAAATAATCACACAATTTTTAGAAATGTCATTTTACGAAAAAACATATTTTTTCTTCAAAAATGATTTTTATTATAATTTGTCTATAAACATTATAATTATTTTATAATAATTTTAGAAATTTTTTTTAATAAAAGCAACATCATTTTTAATATTATAATTTCCATATAATAATTCCGTAAAATTTTATTATTTTTCGAGAAATAAAGATTTCTAAATGAATAGTTAAAAATACTATTTTTATTGAAAATTGTACATTATTTTAAAGTATTATCAATGTAAAATTCAATTTTATATTAGTTTTAAAGTATAATTAGTTTATTTTTATCAATAATAATACAATTATGATTGTTTTAATTAAATTTATACATTAATTTAGTATAAAATCATTTTATTTACAAAAAATGGATTTCCTAAAAAACAATATTTCATCGCGCTTTATCGGTTTAATATTAAATTAAAATTTACCATTTTTATTTCTTAAATTTTGAAAAATTTGATTCCATATTTTATGTAATTGGATTCAAATTTGGTAAATAGGCCCACTTTATTTTCCTACATTAGGAATTGTAACCATTGAAATATTTATTTCTACGAAAATGTTTATTAAGTGTTTAAAATAATATGATAATGTATAGAAAATAACTCTAACATATTACTTAATTTTATTGGATGATCCCATTTCATCCATAATCATAAAATATATGGTATTATTACCCTTTGTTTCATTTTAGATATGATTATAACCTTTATAATATTTTTTGTAAAGTAATGTAAAATCATGTAACACTTTTATTAATATGTATAAAATTTTTTACATATATATAAATAGAGGACATATTCAATTATAAATATTAATTTTAAGAATAAATTATTTATATTAATCCTTGTATTTTATTTTTAATTTTTAATGAATAAATAATTACCGGTAAATTTTATATAATGTTCACACGATAATTATTCAATTAATTGCAAAATTAAATAAATGATGTTAAAATAATAAAATTAATATAATTTGAAGTTATAAATGTTATAAATGAGTTTTATAGATAAATATAACATCTTATATATGTATGGAAATATTTTATTCAAATTTATTTAATTGTCTTGAAGTTATTAATGTCAAAGTAAATGAATAGTTCTAGAATTGACATTATTGAAATTTTATAAAAATCATAACTTATTAAATGATTCAAGATTTCTAAAAATAATATCTTCATCCATGTTATTATGATATGGTTTAAAATACAAACCATATTTTATTTATTATTTTATCCATTTAAAATAACTATCGTGAACCTCAATGTGTAAAAAACATTTTTGTCATTGTATGTGTGAAAAGGGTTAACTTGGGGTTAATGTTAAATAATAAGGGTAAAAATGTAATCCAAATATGTTCAAATTTTATTATATTTGATAATTTAGACTTATAATCCTATTATCTTCTAATATTATCAATTTGGATCCATTTTGACCTTAAATTCGTTTATATTAATTTAATATTATAAAAATTTCAAGAGTTCCCCTCCCATCTTATACAAATGGAAACATCATCTTCTCAATTCATCACAACTCAATAAGAATTTTGTTTAGCCAATATATTCCAATATCCATTATTATAATTAATCAACTCATTTTATAGTTCTTTTATAAGCATAATACTAACCTTAGAGGGCTTAAGGCATTAAACATAGACTTTCCAAAGAAGTTGTATAGTTTTAACCATGTGTTTTAATATTATTTATTATTAAAATTCTATAAAAATTTGATTCAATGGTTATAAAATAATAAAAAAATTATCCTAAATATATTGATATATTATTATGTTAAGTAAATATCCTATATCTATCTTCACCCTCAATCATATGGGAAAATAATTCATCGTTATATGTGTGACAGACTACCACCTCATGAACCAATGTAATTCGTTTTCCATCACCACAACTCACATTTGGTTATAATGATAAATTTAATGTGAATATATAATATTAATGACATTTTAATAATTTTTATAGGATAAATATCATATTATTTCAACTCTTTTCAATCATTGAAAAATCATTACGTCGTTTGTTCATATATGTGGAAAAAAACCTCCATGAAGCGATGTGATTATTTTTTATCATCGCATCACATGGATAATATATATAAGTATAATTAAAAATAATATTATTATATTTATGATATTATTATCATTATTTGATGACAAAATAATACATAATTTTTTTTTCTATAATGATCTTTGAAAAATGAAAACATTACTCATGAGTACGTACAACCAGCTATCTTCAGGATTATACCATAGTTCACTATTAATTATCATATTTCAGGATTGGTTTAGAAAGTATAATTGTTTTATGAAAATAATAATAATTTCATGATTATTTTTATGTATATGATGAGATGTTGACCTCTTTGACCATATTCACGCTATCGAAGTCATCTTTGACTTATGTATTGAATATCCTCAAAACGTAGAATGAGAACCTAATGTATTTTTTTATATCATGGTAATAAGAGATATAAAATGAATAATTAACGTGAAAATGTATATTAAGAAAATAAATAATTAAGCTATGTTTATTATTTATTAATATAAAAATTTACATGAGGATCTAGACTCATTGTCAGATACTTTCTTTTCAAATTATTTTTTTCATGTATCCCTTATTAAAATTTTTATTTGATGTCCATAATTTTAATATTATTTTTTTCATGTGTATACATGTACATAAAAAATTATAAAAGAAATTTTATAAATTTTTTTAATTTTATTCAAAAATTTTTAAAACTAATATTTGTATGTAATTTTCTGAATATATTTACAAAATACAAAAGAAATGTTATATTATAATGTATTTGACAATAGTATTTCCATCCTTGGTAAACATTATTTGTTGTTTCTTACATTTTATGAATTAATGTTCTATTTAATGAAAATCCCATTTTTCTTTTCTTTGGAATTTTATTTTTGAAAATGTGTTTTAATGTAAATGGATATATCAATATCTGAAAATTATTTCTTATGGGTGTAAATTATGTTTTTATAATGAACGATTGTATGTATTTTATTTTTGTTCTTGGGATTCATTTATGATTATTTTATTTGTGACCATTATTGTGCTTCTTAGTTTTTACAATAAATGTTATTCTATTTTTAAGGGTGGTATAAAAATTGTGCCCCAAGTTACCCACATGATTTATCTATATTTTTATGGTTTTTTATGAAATCCTATAATTTTAATTGGAAAAAAGTATATGTTTCATTATAAAGTTTAAAATTATAACATTATAAAAAATTATGATTTAAAAAAACATTTATGATTTTTATTTTTTATTTAAGATTTCTTATTAACATTTTTTTTGAAAAATATTTTGTTGAGAATTTGGTTTATTGGGTAATAGAATGTTTATATTAAACTAAATGTTTATTTTCAAAAAGGAAAGCTTTTATAAGTATTCATATACTAAATGTTTCTTTCTTTCATTTTATGTTATTTTCTGAGTTTTTATACACATCCAATATTTTAAATAGTTTATCATGTGATTTGTTAGGACAAGGATGTGGTCAAGAACAAAATTTTGAAGATTTTTCATGAAAAGAAAACTTTATTCGTTTTAAAAAGTATTGTTGTGTGGGAAAAATGGATTGTGAATAGAAGTATCCAATTTGTAATATATGAGATTGTTATGTATGTGTTAAGAACTAACTCCCTAAAATTATAAACCTAAAAATATTTGGGAATGTATGAAATTTAATTCTAATTTAATGTCAATAGAATATGTTTCTTATATCGCCATATGCTTACACCACTAGAAAAAATGGCATGGCTACGATGTGGTGCCCTTGGTTCCATCGTAGGGTAGGTGGTTGCGGTGCGGTGGTAGTGCCTACACCATCATGACATCAGAATCCACTTCAAATTCAATCATGGTCATGAAATAAACACCATTTTGTTTTATAGGGAGATATCAAGGTGGATTTCGGTGCTACATACTTTATATGGTAGTGGTGCCATGGTGGTTGGGCTACGACATTGCCTCCCTGTGGGAAAAGGGGGACAATGGAATGATTCATAGGTATCTGTTGTGTCCTCAAATACACATTTATAGGATCTTCCCATGTTCCTCATAATGTCATTTTATCCCCCATGGGGTCTTCTGTCTGGTCTATGGGTATTAGGCCGTAGTATTCTTGTTTTTCAATACGTTGTAGTGTGGTCCTAGGGGGTTGGGTCATGGTCTTCTAAAAAATTCATTTCCTATAAACACCCAAAAACCATTTGAAATTTGATTTCACCAACTCATTCCTATTGAAACCCATGTTCCCCTACATATTTTTTCAAATGCATTAAATGCACTCTCGATATGGATTCATCCCAACTTCTAGAGATCTATCCATGGTGATCCAAGGTACGATCTACCTCCTTTGGCAAGTGGTTTATCTCTATCTCATATTATTTCTTTACATTTACTATTTACATTATTTGGTGGTTTCTCTAAATAATTATAATAGAATCATATTTATTATATTTTTACACGATTGTGGTCTGAAATCTTTCGAGGGATGATGTTTCTTAGGAGAAATTTGATCATAGATCAACAACATTGATTCATTCTTGTGCGAAGAACATTGGTGATTTTGATATAGGAGATTTTATTTTTATAAAATTTATTTACATTCAATCATAAAGTTATTATGTTTTATCCATTTTAATTACAATGTAATTACCCGAAAAATTATTTTACTAGATTAATATTGAAATTGGATAGTTATTATATGTCAATGATTTAAACTACGATAATGGTTTGCGTGTTGATTTTATAGATAGTATAAAATATATGTTATTCTTGTTATAATGTTGTTATTCTTGGTTTAGAATATTTAAATAGGTGAAATTGGATATATAATTTATAGCTTTAATTAATTGACTAATTATCATAATAATTAATGAAGATCCATGTTTATAATCTGGTGTTCCATGTGATTTTATAGAAATAAAATTAATGCAAGTATGCATGTTTAATTGAATATATTATTTCTTGAGATATTGGAATTAGTTACTAAAAGTAAAATATAGTTCTTATAAATGTGTAAAAGTGTAAAAATGCATATTAATTGAGAGTTTTCCTTCTCAGGGTTTGATGAAACTATATTTATTCTAGGAGCATGTTTAAATAATTGAAATAGATTGAGAAAGGTGATGTCTTAGGATTCATAAAGTTGAAACCTATGAATAATGAATTGATTAGTTTAGAATGAACTAAAAACCAGATTTTTGATAAAGATAATTCTATAGGTATAAAAGTGCCCATTTTTTATAAATGATGGATGCTTTGTGTTTACGGTCTTGAGAGTCTTTTTCATGGGAAAGTTTAATTCCTTTTTTAGGGAATAGATTTGTAAAGACCCGTAAAATTCAAGGGAAATATTTTTCTTAATTTTCTTTGGATTTTTACAAGAGCGCGGTTTCTGACGGGACCTGATTCCGATGCTCGGTGTTCCCGGAATCAATTTCCGAAGTTTGGCTCGGGTACGTTCAGTGAACGAACGAGCGGGAATTTCTAACTTCTGATCCGGTGCTCGGAATTGAAATCCGAGGACACCGTTGAACTCGCAGCGCCGATTTTCGCTTAAGGAGACCTTTTCCAAAGTTGCGTTTATTATGGGACGAAATTTAGTTTTTGGGAGAATTATAAGCAAGTTAAATAAAAATGTGGAACACTTTTTATTTTTCTTACTTGTTGGTTAACTCCTCTCAAAGGAAGTTAAAGGTGGGACCCACATCCACTTAACCTCCCTTGGGAGGATTAAGTGTGGTGGGGCCCACACGAAACCCAACTTTCCATCTCCTCTCAAAACACCCTTAACTCTCCTTTTTAAATGAACTTGACAACTTAAATTATTAACTGGGTTGAGTTGTTTAAACTTTTTCAAACCTTGGAAATTCAAAAAGGTTTGGTTGAGTAAATAAAATAAGATCTTAGCTTATTTTATTTGGTTAGAATTCTCTAGCCTCTTGAGAGTTTTGAAGCCTTCTCCTCCTTCTTATTCTTCTTCTTCTTCTTCTTCAAGCTTGACGAAGAACGCGAAGAACCTTCGATCTCCGACGAAGAACGCCGCTCCTCTCTTCTTCGTAGCCGATTGTATCTGAAGATCGATGACACCTTCCGTGTCAACGAAAGAGAACGCCGCTTCCTCCTCAGACTTCCTTCATCGGCTTACGAAGATTTACCAATGACGTACCTCTTCGTCATCGGATTTGACGAACGATTACCGCGACGCCCGACCTCCGCGACGTTGTCTTCCGTGGGTCATTGACGATCTTAGATCTTGAAACCAAGGTAGGGGTTGTTGTTGGTTATTATTTATTCTCGTTCTTGGTTCTAGAATGATAATCTTGTGATTAAATATTTAAGAGTTATCATCTAATGAGAGGGGAGTCGGACTGCACAAACACGGCCGAATTCCCCCTCTTTTTTTCGTGATGATTATTATTTTTCTTGTGGATGACGAGATGGCGTGGTGCCATCGCACCACGCGGGAATTCGCTCGGTTGAATTGCGCAGCGCCGTCGCGCCGCACCGTGGAAGGATCATCATGAACGCGACGCCGTCGCGCCGCGTCGACGGGAATCGAAGGCGCCGCTGCCGGAGCGGGGCCGCGGCAGAGGGGCGCGGTGCCGTCGCACCGTGCCGGACGACGAACACCGCGGCCAGTTCCGGGCCGTGGCGAGACGGGAAGACCGGCGGCTCGCCGGGCCGCCGGTGTCGGAAGCCGGAAGGGGACCGGCATTGTCCGTCCCGTTGGAGAAAAACCGGCCGGCCAGGTGGCCGGCCGGAAGGTCAAAGACTAGGGGAGTTTAATTCCCCCGGTCAACTCAAAAGCCCCCCAATTTATGAGGGGGGGGGGGGGGGTTCATTGAGGGGGGGCAGGCGGCCCCCCGGTTTTCCTCAAAGCAGCCCCCCCGAGGGGGGCCGGTTCTCCAAAGGCGCGGCTAAAAGCCGCGCTGCCAAAATGAAGAAGCGGGGGCCTTGCCCCCCGCGCGTGGCACCAAGCAGTGCCCGGCCACGCCGCCGCGTCGGACCGCGCCGGACCGCCGCCGGCAGGGCCGGTTTGGGCCGACCCAGGGGGGGTCGGGCTGGGTCGCCCCGGGCCCGGACCCCCCGTTTTCGAATCGTTTTCGGTCTTTTGGTCATAACTTGAGCTACGGACCTCCGATTGACGAACCTTCTGCGGAAACGCGATCCTTGGATCGAGACGGTCGTTTCGGTATATTACACTCAGGGTTCCAGAACACTTTGAGTTCGGCCGGGTTGGTTCGTACACGAAACTAACCGGGCCTTCGGAGCGGAAACACTCATATCTTGAGCTTCGGACGTCCAATTGACGTGTCGTCAGCTTTGTTGTGTTCCTCTTAGTGAGACGGTTCTTTTGGCATACTCCTCCCGAGGTTTGGACGCATGTGGAGTATGGTCAGGTTGGTTTTGCCTAAAAAACCAACTGGCCCCTATGACGAAAAAGCCAATAACTCTCAGACCGGGCGTCCGATCGACGCGCCGTCTGTTACGTTGAGTTCCTGTTGACGATACAAAACTTTTGGATACATCAACTCTGGTCTTTGTGATAGTTGATGTATCAGCCTCTCGGCTCGTGGAGCAGACCCTCCTGAACGAGCTTGCTGTGTGCGGGAACCCTAGTGCTGGCTGCGACTGTTACTGCTACTGCTACTGATACTGCTACTGTGACTGCGACGATGACAGTACAGAGATCCTGTGTGGATTCGATGACGACTACAGCACTCAGCGATCCTACGTGGATCAGTGCTACAGGTCCTGTGTGGGCCCGATCCTGTGTGGGTCCAATCCTTTGTGGGTCTTTATGCTCAGCGGTCCTGTGTGAACCAGTGCCTACAGGTCCTGTGTGGGCCCGATCCTGTGTGGGTCTTTGCGGGGGTTAGCTACCTAACGATCCTTCATGGGTCCGACAACTTAGATAGATCAGAGATCATCTTTATCGTCTTTCAAAAAAGTATACATGTGTGAGCTGAATCCTGTTGCTTTCCTGTGTGGATTGTGTTGTGCTATCCTGTGTGGATTACGTTTTGCTTTCCTGTGTGGAATACGTTTACTTTCCTGTGTGGACTGAGTTGTACATGGGCTCGGAGGTTGGAGCGTATTTGAAATTGATGACTTAGGTATATGTATGGGCATATACCTAAGCAGTGTCGGTTGTTACTTCATGATTATACCTTTCTTTGTGGTTTATCCTTTGTGGATTTTGAGAGACCTTCAGGGGTCTCGTGGTCCCTACTGAGTAGCTTATACTCACCACTGCAAGGGTAATGCCTGTACTACGTTGTGTTGGTTGTAGACGACGGACAGCGTTGATTTTGGCTGAGGCTTGTAAAGCAGGACGGTACCTGGAGGTGGACCACTGGGCGAGACGTACTAGGAGCGGACGGTGGGACCCGTGGAGCAGTGGAGCTATCTATACCCATCCTTCAGGTGGGATCTCCAGTGGACAGCTCGGTGTAGCGGCTTTTACTTACAGTTGTCGTTTTCGCTTTTTAGTTGTACTTTACTTTCAGTTTGGGTTTGTATACTGGCCCATTTACTTTTCCGCACTTTTAGTTGTACTCTGTTTTTACTTAGTGTTTACTTTCCGCTTGCTTACTCTGAGGTGTTTGTTTACTTTACAAAGGCAATGCCTTCCCTTTTTACCGGGAATTATGCCTTGGTGCTAGTCGCCAGCCCCTGGCCTATGTAAGGCGGGCTTGGGGTAGTCACGGCACGGACCCCGAGGGCGGGTCGTGACAAGATTTTCATATTTACTATGCTCATTGTTTATTTCCATTGGTGTGATCATGCTGTGAGCCTTAATATGGATTGTTATTTGAGTTTGGGATGGATGATTCTGGGGTGATTGATGAGATATGGGTGGGGAGACTCGAGGATGTTGTGAAAGTTTATACCTATGGACTTTGAGAGGGTGTTCTCCCCAACATCACAATGGGAGGATGGAATGATGAATACCCCCCCCCCCTCTAACATCACTCACTTATTTTGGTAGTATTATATGCCTATATGCATGACAATTATCTCCCCCACATATGTTTGTAGAGGCATGTAATGGATTTTGGTTATATCACACACATGTATCTCCTGATATTGTATTCAATTAGTTATTATAGGCATCACGAGTATAGGATGTGATGGACTGAGGTAACATACATGGTGTATGGGGTATAATTTTTTGAGGTATAATATCTAATCTATAATCCACATCATATGGTCAATGGTGGATCCTAAAAACTACTCATTTACAATATATATGGATATTTGGATGGAATTATGTGATGATGTGGTGCATGAAGTGCATGCTAGGATATATAGACCAGGTGTCTTTGGGCTGGTCTATTTTGGAGAGAGATTCATAAGGAAGTACTACTTTAGGGAACAGCTTCAAACTAATAGGGATGTGGTCTCAGTGTACCCTTTATGTCTTATTACTGTAATATATTATCTATTGTATGTGAAACGTGGTGATATATGTCCATGGTGGGGTTGAAAACTTATTATAGATATTAAGGTGAGGAGTTAGTTCCACTATTTTACATTGAACTTTAGAATTCTTTATTTATCCTTTACATGAATAGATCTAAATAGGATTATATTGAGTATACTATTATTTTCACCAGATATATATATATATATATATATGAACATTTTAGGTCTGCTGGAGAAGGATGAAGATCAAGATGAATATTACAAGCTCCGGGATTTGCAAGAGTTCTTTGGGATTCATTGTCACTGTTGAGAATACCTTTTTAGTACCTGTAGATTTTCATTCTATTGTTTTAGTACTATATGAAATTACATTTATTCACATGATATTTATTTTTCCTTTTGGTTCTGGTTTTGATTGGTGTATCTTTATTATCTATCTCTTATACAAGTTTCTCTTAGAGGGTAATGCCTATCATTTTTATGTATGATATACCGTCAGTCCATGTCAATGACCATGGGCCCACTGCTGTACGATTTGGGTGTTCAAAATGTTGGATATCTCATTTTCAGTCTTTTAGGGGTAATATTTGGGTTGAGGGGTCATCATAGAGTGGTATCAGTGGTTCGGTTTGATGTATATGATAGAGTTTGGAGTTAGAAATAGTTGGTATTTCCGGGGTGGGTAGGGAAACAATGTCATCTTAAGTATAGTAAAAAATATAAACAAGATAGACCAACAGAAACCTATAAATTTTGGGGCCCCCTATGATATGATGCATATAACATTAAATTGTTGATCACACTAAATAAAGTGATTTAGGTTTCAAGGTAGAGACCTTGGAATGGATTTTCCATCATTCTTCTGTGCGCAATTGTTTGAAATGGGTAGACCATGGGGTAGTTTAAATCTTTAAACAAGGTAAAATAAATAAATAATTAATGTTAATTTTTTCCATATTTCATATTACAGAGTCTCATTCCTTTTTTTCTTCATGCCGTCATGGATTTAGGTCTATTTCCACATCAAGTTCTCACCAAATATGTTTAGTAGGATGTGCCGGTAGATCATTGTAGATAATTATTCGATGATCATTAAACATATAGGAGGACGCTCTAATAGTTTCAGTGCCATAGTCAATATAAGTAAGATTGTTCTTCTTTTTTACTTAGTCATAGAGGAATGGTTGGAGGAAGTTTATAAAGCTTTCATTTAGATCAATTCATATAATGGGAACTTGGTTTCATTAGCTATGAAAATATTTCCTAGAGCATTAAGGCAGCGGTGGATATTATTCCTTGGAGATTGTGAGGAGTCGATAGTCTCATGAAAAAAAAAATCATAGAGAAGTTTCAAGTATAGTTCTTTTCTTCAACATTAAAGGAGTCGAATACCCAGGAACGTTTTACCCTTTAACTGGGGAGTACCGGTGTGTGGGATTTTGGGATCCATTTCAGGAACCTTCTTATGATATACATCAGAACTATTTCCAGATAAGGAGGCTTGGGTGAGGCATTTTTTGGACTCCTTTAATCAATAGATCCAGGATCAGGATGCCCGGTTTATGATTTCAACATATCTAGAGGTACTGGAAAGAAGATATTTCATTGAAAGGATGTTTTCCAGAACTAAATCTCCATGAGAGGGGAACTTTTGGGATTTCATAGGAAACATAGATGTGTTTTGGGATTCCTAAATTTCTAGATATAAGAGTTTTTAATCATCTGAGGGTAGGTCCAATTCCTCATCATCTCATTTCTACAGGGGTGGCATCACTTTGAGTAATTCTATGGGATTATTAACTTGTTTTACTTGTGTAAGAAGAGTTCATTAGTGGTGAGAGTGGCCAACCATTCTAAGAAGCCAATGTGCATCTGGTGTCCTAATTCTGGTGCCTCCATTGAAGCAGTTTCATATAAGGAAGAAAATACAGAATTTTCTAGATTGGGAACAATAAAGAAGATATGGGGAAGTAAGAGGGAATCAATGAGATTATATTTTCTCTTTGAGAGTAGAGTAAATCCAAGGAGTTTGTCTCCATCAGGGTCAAATATACCAGGGGAGGGCCATAGTCTACTTCGTGCTCTATATTTTTCTGTTTTTGGGTGATCTAGATGTCATATGAGGTGTTTCTTTTTTTGTCTACTTTGGTTGATGCTTTGTTTTATTCGGTAGTTACACACTTCATCATGTCACCCACCCTTTTCTATACGTTTGGAATTCAGGTATAGAGGCTTCCAATTACATTGGTATTGAATGTGTTTGTCAGAGGTTGATTTGGGCTGTATAATTACATAAAGACTATGATCTAGTGTTTAGGCATCACCTCTCTTGAAAAGACATCATATGTGTACAGATATATCCATATTACATCATTCTAAATATGTATTGACTAGTGGTTTTAACAGGTGGTTGTGATAGGGTCAAAGGGTATTATGTCTTGGTATTCCTATTATTCAATAGGTTGCGGCATGGTCTTAGGGGTTGTGTTATGGTCTTCTAAAAATAACCCAATTTATAAATTCTCTACACCCATTCAAACTCTATTTTTACTTGTGAATTCCTCTCAAACCCTAGACACTCCAATATAGTATTTTGAAGGGTCATAATCTCCTCTATAAGGATTGATCTCTAGCATTTAGAGATCAATCCATGGTGATCCATGGTAATATTCACCTCATTTCTCAAAGGTTTATATCTATCTAATCACATTTTATTCAATTTTTTCTTTTAATGTTATGGTGGTTTCTCTCCATCATTATAACATATTCTTAATGGTTGTTTGTTTTCATGTTTTTGGTGGTAAACCCTTAGAGGGATACAGTTTCTTATAGAATAGGTGATTGAAGATCTTCATTGTTCATCAATTACTGTATGAAGAATGTTGATGCCTGTGAGGTGGGGTATTAATTGCTTATCTTATTTATTTTCATTCAATTGTAAATTTAGTATGTTTTATCATTTTGGATGGAAGTTAATTAACCAAATAATTATTGAACCGAATTAATGAAAAAAAATTAATATCAATCTCTTATCAATGTTTAGTTATAGGAAAATAGTTTTCTTCTTGATTTGATTGATAGTGTGTTATCAATTTTATTCTTATTATAATTATGTTATTTTTGGTTTATCATGGTGAAATTGATGAAATGGGATAATGAATTTAATGTTGGAGTTAATTTTCTAATTGGATAAAAACTAAATAATAGGTACATTTGAAATCCTACATTCCATGTAATTTGATAGTAATCAAATTGATGCAAATATGCATGTATAATTGAATATTTTATTCAATGAGTTATTTAAATTTATTAAGAAAACTAAGTTATTGTGATTTCAAATGATAAAAAGAATAAAAAGTTATGTCATTTAAGAGTTTTAATTCTCATAGTGTGATGAAAAGATATTTATTCTAAGAACATGTTTACATAATTGAGATAGATTAAGACAGTTAATACCTTAGGTTTCCCATAGTTTATACCTTTAAATAATGAATCAGTTAAATCAATATGGATTAAAAACTGATTGTATGATAATGGTAATCCTTTGGGTTCTGGAGTGATTTTTTTTATAGTTCAGAAGCCTTATGTTTAGGGTTGTGAGGCCCATTTTCCAGTGAAGTCTTAGTGAAATGTTTTAGGGAATAGATTTTCTTATTGACTATTCTTGTTCATTACTTCCATCTCATTGATCTAGATGGGATATTTTTTATTTGTTGTGACATGAACCTCATATGGATGATGAGATATGTGTGGGAACACCTATGTTTGTGGCATCAATTGATGTATGATATAGCTATCTGCATAGTGATATACATAAGGCTGTTGAGTATGTCACATGATATGATTGAATGGGTTGAATTTTTTCTTACCCATTGTTGTGTTTAAAAGAGATTCTTATAGTTAATGAATATGTTTAATGGTTGATGATCCAGTTGATTGATTTATCAGCGTTCCTTCCCCATTACCTAAGGCAGCAAGATGTGCTTTGTTTTATCTATTTCATTATAGATTATGATGTTTTTTGAGATTACCTAGAATAACTGAGTGTTTTATATTTTTTAATAAATTAATTAACCCATGGGGTTATTGCTTATTGAATGCACATGAGACGACCTTCAGAAATAGTTGACTGTGTTGATTAAACCTTAAGGTAATGGACATGGATTGATGGTTAAAGTAATGTAATCAGAATAACGGTAATTAATGTGGAATGGATTTATTAATGAGATATTAAATGATAAAAAGTAATTAATTTAATATAGATCATTAAATTCTTGTGTTCTTGTTAGATTTATAGTCCCTCATAGTGGTAGTCAGGTTTCCACGTGACAATAACTACAGTAGAGACTGTGACTAGATTATTCCAATAGTGTTCTTGTGATCTATATTATATTTTAAAGGTTTGATGATTGCATAAGCTTCCCCAATAATTTAGGTTAGGGTCACTGACTCCCATGAGACTATGGAAATGGTTTTTCACCGATATCCTGATGGGAGGATGAATGGCTGACTACCGCCTCTAGCCCTGCCATCTAAACTTGGTATTATTAACTGCTAATGTGCATGACAGTTAGTTTACCCATATATGTGTGTAGATGTATGTAATGAATTTTGGTTATTTCACACACATGTATATATACATAATGTGTCTAATTAGTTATTTTTGGTATGGCTGGTATATGTTGTGATACTTTGAGGTACCATACATAGTGTAAGAACTATAATGGCTTGAGGTATAATATATAATGTATGATACAAGTTATTTGGGATGTGGTATCTCCAAAAAAACTTTCTAGTTACTATATATTTGGATATTTTTGTGGTATGATGTGATGCATGAGGTTCATCTTGTGATAGTTAGCTCAGTTATCTTTGGGCAGGCTTATTTTGGAGAGAAATGACTTAGGATGTGCGTCCTTGGGGCAAAAGACAAAGCTATGGGAAGTGGTATATGGTCAACCTTGATGTTTTATTACTATAATATATGGTCTCTTGTATATCATAATTTTTTATAGATAACCATGGTAATGCTGAGAACATAGAATACTTGTTTAGGTGATGAGGTAGTTTAACTTCTGTTAATTTTTTATAGCATGATTTCTTTATCTTTTTCATGGGAGGCTCCTGGGAGGATCCATCAGAGTATACTGTTATTCTCATAATATGTATATATAATCATTTTTCAGGATATTAGGAGTTGGATAGTGATCGTTCTTGATATTAATAGGTCACAATTTTACATTAGCTATTTTTGCTCCACAGTCATTACAAAGTATACTTCTTTGGTACTTGTAGTTCTCCTTTTAGTTATTTTTTTACTGTATGAAATTACATGATTACACTTCCAAAATCTTTTCCCTTTATGATCAGGCATTGATTGGTGTATATATCTTATCTCTCTCTTATTCATGTTTATCTTAGAGGGTAATTCCTCTCATTTATATATATGTTATGCCCTCGGTTCTAGTCACCAACCCAGAGCCACCTAGAGGCAGGACTCAGGTTGTCACCATATCCCTCCTCTTATTTTCGACCCAGAAGGGGTACTCTTTGGTGGGATAGTTTCATGAAAATTAATGTTTTTAAAAAGAAATTATTATTCAAAATATATTCTATTATGTTAGACAAATTGTTTTAAAATACAATATTGATATATAAAATAAATTTTTAAAAAGAGGCCACCTCCTAATTTCTCCACTAACTAAAAATATTAAGCTATAAAAACCTATCCTAGTTTCTCTTTAACACCCTCCCCACTCCATTGAAGCCTTGGCCTCACCAAAAGGCCAAGTTAAGGATTGTTAATTTGTGAACTAAGGGAGAACATCCAAGGGAGAGGTAATACTCTCAACTCAATTTCCTTTTCTCTTTTCATCTTCAACACCCATAAAATCCCCTCTATCATTTAATGAACCATAAAACTAGAATTTTTAATATGTTGAAGTGTTATTATACTAATAGAATATTAATTTTTTACATTCTTATAGAAACATTAATAAAAAGTAACATGTTGTCATGTGTGTGTATGGACTACTACCTCCATGAACGACATGTTAAACATTCGATCACCCATTTAAATGGTATGATTTAAATTATTATTTAATTAATTAATAATATATTTGTTACACAATTAATATTCTGGAAGAATAATATTCGGTATTATATACATTTTATTGACATGAAACAGTCTAAGTATCTTAGACCACCTTAAATGGACTTATCAAGGTATCTTAATTAATTTGGATCTATTTAGGGATAACCTTTGAAAATATATGGTTATTTTCCTAATGGAATAATAAATTTCCCAAACATATACAATTATATATATCACGATTTTTTTCTACAACATCGTTAACCACTATCCACAAATCTAAAGTGTTACAAAGAAATTAATCGAACTACATCAAGTAACCGAGACAAGAAAAAACTATATTTAATATAACTACCAAAAGACTATAGATATACCTTATTAATTTAAATATATATTGATATTTTATATTTTAATTTATATAATGAACACAATTTAATTACATAGTACGTTATGTGCATGTGTTGAACGCTTTCAGACATGAGGTAAGGGTTTCATCTCAACAATTCTTTCTTTGAGACGTATGTTATTTTATTCACCTAAATTATTTTATATAGTGTTCACACTGCCAATTTTATATTTAATATTAAGTATTATTTTTATTCATGATATTTTAACATCATATTCAATCTCTCTCTCTTAAGGGTATTTTCTTATAATGTTTATTAAGCCATAAGGTTTCCATCTCAATCACCCTTCATCAAATAATTCATTGATATAATGCACTAATAATCATTTATTAAGGTGTATATACTACCCAAATAACTTATAATATCCTAAAATATTTTTGAGAATGGATTCTTTACTTCAATTCAAGATCTTATTTGATGTGATATTTAATTGATGTCTACTCTAAAATATAAGTGACTTTTATACCGCAATATGATTTCTTAAGTTATAGTATTTTTCTTGAATTTTTTTATTTCATTTGTTGTATCTTATTTTTATCTTGGGAGATCAATTTTTATTCATTTATTCCATGTTGATGAGTTCCAATACGTTTTGAAAAAAACTGTAACTATGTTATGAATAACTCTAATCCATTTAATCGAAGGTTTCCCATACTTTTATAATATTTCAATTCCCACCAATGTTCTCGTTTTTAAATGGAAAACTTTTTAAATATTATCTCATGTTAAAATCATATACACATTCACTTATTTTTAAAATAATTTATTATTATATTATTTTATGATATTCGATTTCAATAAATATGTTTTAAAATCATAAAAAGTATCTTTCCTACTTTATTCATAACATTTCAATTATTCATTCCCTTTCATTTTCTTCATTTTATGCCACATTTTTCTTACGAATATTTACTATTTTGGAATATATGATATCATAAATATATACCTAGTTGAATATATTTTTCATTATAGGGGTTACATGAGTTTTTACTTAGCATCAAAATTATCAATTTTAAGTAATCCTTTAAAATAAATTTCGTATTTTTTGTCTCATGTAAAGAATCACCTCCATCAAAGGTTTTAAACCATGTATAGATTTTAAAATCACAATTATTTTATAGATAACCATCTTGGTTCAATTTTAGTCTTATAGAAAATAATATGATTTTTCCTTATTTAAAAAATAATTATTTATTTCAAAAATCAACACTAATGTGGTATGTTTTTATTTATAATTATCGTAGATACTTATCAATAATTTTCATCATTGGAATTCCATTTTCAAACCTATATTCCTTTTGAAATTAAGAATGTTCAAAATATTTTAAATCATTATTATCTTGAAAATCCTTATGATTTATGTTTGATATGTTAGTTTATATTATCATTTATTTTATTATTTTGTTAAATTTCAATAATTACTTTAAAATCCATTAGTTTTTTTTATATTAATTTAATTAAATGATATTAAAGTTGCCTAGTTGTTGAAGGAATAACCCATGTTGCTAGATTTTGAGATGTGAGTTTTGATGTAGATAAATGTTAAATGGGATTCACAAAGTCTTTTTTTTGTATATACATTTGGTGAATAAAAGTAGGTAGTCATTTTGTGTTTGGTGTTATGTATTCATTCTCAGATGAGAACCATGTAGCCAACTTCTACCGAAGGATGGTAGCTCGAACCAAAATTCTACTATAGCTCACCAAAATCATTTAAGATAGATCCAATAGAACCAAACCAATCAAAAACAAGATTTTTAGTTGGGAAAGTACATTATCATGAAGTATTATATGCAATTACCATATAGATTCCATTAAAAAACCATGTGGGTAACATGTTATCATGATATCAAATTATACTTACCAAAACTCTTCTAGCCACCCTAACACAAGAGGTACCATATAACTAGGAATTTATTTTTTATGTGATAGTGTGTAAGTGCATGATCATCAATCCAAGCACACATAATATGCATATTTAATTCATACCATTTCATGGTTAGTATTCTACATAGTCACTTTTCTCCATTTTCTTCTTTACTAAAACTCATATTTTAAAGAGGCTATATTTTAGAATTATTTTTATATATTAATGTACTTCATGAGAATTAGAATTATTTCTATTATTTAAATTATTTATAAAATTGTTATGTTTATAATAATTATACTTGTAATAGGTACACTCAAATTATTTTTTGTATAAAATGTTGTGGAAATAATTATTTGTATAATAATTATTTCATACATTGTATAATTTATCATATGAAATAAAAAATTGGTGAAATTTTGTAAACATGTTCTTTAATGTTTTATTCATTTAAATAGTTATCAATTATCTTAATGATCTTTTTCATGTAATTTTAGGTTATTTTATATAGAATTAAATGATGGAAATGAATCAAAAAAATAATTCAAATTTAAGGTAATGGTATTATTTTAAGCTCTTATTATTTTTATAATATGTCTTACAATGATTATCTATTGAGACACTCCAAGATTTTTTTGAGTTAATGACACACATCCAGTAATTTTAATGAAATCCAAAATATTTAATAAAATCTTGTTCACAAGGATTGACAATAGTTATAGACACAATTAGAAAGAATGAAAAAACATAACCCTAATATAAGATTTGTGACATATTGCATCCGAACAATGACCAATGTTCCATTTCCTCAACCATGAAACTCTTCAGATTTTTCATCATCTATGGTTGATGTGGTCAAATATCTTTAGATGCCTCAGATTTTATAATAAAATCCTCCAAAATCCATCTAAATTTGTTAGTCATTCCATATAAAAGGAAGGATGGGTTTTGACTTACAAAAAATGTTCGGTGGGTTATGACTCCTTTAGAAGTTAGGTTGGGGCAATACCACTATATGAGAAAAAACATATATACATATATAGTCGGGTTATCACTCCCTTTAAAAAGTGATGTATTAACTAATAGTGATTTTCTCACTAATTAGATAAGATTGATGAGTGGAATGGGATCTTGTTCATATGAAAAACTATAAGAATTCACTTGTTATTTATTTTTATTTCTACTTCACAACTAACACTTTTATAACTCTGATAATCATATTCAATTAAATTTAATTGATTAAATAATAAGATGACTATTAACCCCCCATCTAGTCAATGTTTCCTTACACTGGGACCTAACAATTGGATTGAGAGTGATGTGCATTTTATGGTATTGGTCTTAACTATTTAGTTATCTCTTTTTATCAATACATTATCTATGAATTAAATTTCTTAAGAAAAGATCCACTGATTTTTATAGAAAATCACGAATTGAATATGTTAATCCCATCAAACAAATGGACTTCAATGGAGGAAACTATGTCAACTGGAAGGATCATATGAGTGAATTTATTGAAAATATAGGTCTTGATTACTGGGTTATTATGTAAAAACCATATAATCATTATAATGTTGATTTTTAAACTCTAATGAGTAATGAGTCTAAAAAATTTGTTCTAAATTATAATGTTAGGAATTATTTTAACTATTTATTGTGTAGAAATATTTATAGTCATATTTCTTCATGTAAAACAAATTCTAACATTTGCATGACTGTAAAATTCACATGTTAATAAACTAACAAGTTGCAGAGAACCAATAATGGTATTCACAAAATTTAATTACATGAATGTAAATTGATTGATCCAGAGATCATAAATGAGATGTATAATAGATTGACTAAGATTGTAAAAAACAAGGTTAAACTCAGGGATAAAATGAAGAATGAATATATTATTAAAATATTATTTTGATATCTACCCAAAATATTCCATTCAAAGAAAGATGAAATTTACGAGAGTAAGGATTTTACTTAGTATTCAATGGATGAGCAGATATGATCACTTCTTCAGTATGAATTGTAAAAGAAGAATGAAAATGAGTGTAATATATTGGACCTATACGGTCTATTACATTATGGAAAATCTTATGTTTGAGGTGTCCTTTGGGGTCAATGTGACTCATTTGAACACTTATAAAAATTCCCAATTTTCCATGTCTTCCAACATTGTCTCATCCTAACGGTGTCACACATTGGTGGTTTCTCACTAACAATAGCTTACCCCAGTGGTGTCTCACCTTGATGGTGACTCATTTGCGGTATCTCACCTTGGTGATCTCTCACTGGTTTTCAGTTCTCTTGTGGTGGCTCACTGGTGGTGTCCCATATGGCGGTGCCTTACTGGTGGAGCCTCATTTAGTGGTGCCTCATCTGGATGGGGCTTACTAGAATCTCCTCATCTGGCAGTATCATTTTGTCAGTGCCTCATCTGGTGGTGCCTCATCCGGTGTGGGTTTTCTTGTAGTGACTCATGAGCAGTGTTTCTAACTCTACCATTTTTCCCTTTTGACATCTTTATTTGAGGTAAAATGAATTTGAGTCTTTATTGAAAGAGATTTTAGAATGATTCAATTTCCGTAAATTATACCTTTAATTCTTTAAGATTATAGGGATTTTAAATGGTCAATATGCATGGTCTTTAAAATATCCACCTTTTTTGTAAAATCAATGTTGTATCTAATCCCGTGTCACTATTTAGGTTTTCCTAAAGATGATATATCATTCCCATTGTTCATTCCTTATTTCTTTGTAATTATATGCGACATTTCAAATCCATCTTCCAATAGAAATTGAGTAACATATTGTTATAATCGGTTCATGTTTCTCTAGAGGGTTATCTACTATACACACACCCCTTTTTTTGGTTCAACCAGGGAGCGTTGCTTTTCTCTCTTCTTGGAAGGATTTACTTCATTTTTTATAATTTTGATTCATATAGGATTGGTATATAGATGTTTTACCTTATTAAGGTAGTTTATTCTTGATTAATAATGATAATATAATTATTTTAAAATAAATATACTAGGGGGCTATGGAATGTGATGCATTATATTGATGTGTTTTTTATATTATTATTATATTGTGATTTGTATGGGATAACTACCCACTATAAATTTTGGTTGTTGGGGTTATTTATTTGTGCACTAGATGGTTTATGAAAATCATGTTTTTTTTGTTTCAGTTAAATGATTACATATGAAAAAATGGTTAACCATGGATATTAGTCAAATGAGTTGATTCCCCCAGGATCATACAGTTTATATGATAACCCCTTAATTTACAATTTAATATGAATCATGTATTCTTTATTAAATATCAAAATTTTTTATTCCTTGGAACATGGGGTGATGTGGTTTTGGTCAAGTTTGTGCTTAGAGGGTTGGTTCTATTGATATAGAAATCTGTTCAGATGTGTTTGAAGGAGGACAGTAGTGATTTTATATGTAATTGTTGAGATCATTTTAATTGATACCATGTATAATGCTTTACCCCATATCGAGAGTTCTTGGAATGAAGATTTGTCAATGTGATGTGTGTTAATTTACTATGTATCTTTATCCCTTGAATGATTTTTATTATGTTTCTTGATATGTGTTGTGCCTTATAGTTTCCCTAGTAGTGAATGGATGAATAAATAATTATTTTATAATGTTTCGAATGGATTTTTTTGTTTTTATAATGTATGGAAATGGTTAAATAAACTATATGGGAATTTGAAATGGGTTGTGTGGCTTGATGTGTGGTGTTTGTCATTTAGAGGTAGTATAGAAGGTGATTGTATTATGAGTTTGTGGTTTTTCAAAGAACTCAAAGGTCGGTAATGATTGTTTGGTAACATATATATATAAATACATGTTTTTCCTTGTGATTTCAATATGCACAACAACCTTGATGAGCACCATTTTTCGAGAACCAGCATCATCATGGGGTAGGGTGTGTTTCTTAACATCTACTATTAAGTAAATATGGATGGGTACCAACTCTTTTCCACTCTCTCTTCCAGGAGACGTAGGTATTACATAGGTTATGATGGATGTAGGTGTGTTGGTTCATTAAATGGTGTTTGTGATGTAGTATCCCATGTTTCTTCAGGATGAGATGTGATCTGGTATCCCAGGTGTCTTTGGAATGATATGTGATGTACCTTCCCATGTATATTTGGGAATGGATGGGAAGTGCCTTCCTGGGTATATACGATATGAGATGTGATGTGTTTGTGAGGCCTGGGTGTGTGTAGATTAGATGTTTTTTGAGACCCCAGTGTGTACGGGCAAGATGTGTTTTGAGTCCCATGTGTGTACAGTTTGGATGTGTTGTGAGGCTCGTGTGTTTCCAAGAGGGGTGTGTTTTGAGGACCATCTGTGTCTATGTAGGATGTGATATACTGAAGGGATGGGAGTGCCATGATGTATAACATTGGGAATCTATTGTATACTAATGGGAAATTGGTGTGGGTTGCCCTATCAACAATGTGATTTTTCTTATATTATATAACTCAACGTGCATTATTTGGTGATCATGCCCTTTTGAGGTTAGGATGGTTAATATACCTACATAAGTTTTGTTTGGACCTAATATTTTTCTTATGGGTGCATTACTCTGATTCTTTCACATATGCATGAGAGAATTTTTTTTCTACTAAGTATACTTGTATGCTCACCCGATGTATATAAAATTGTTTTCAGGATTCCAAGAGGATTTAATGTATTGTGATAGACCATACTATATTCAATCCTTGACACTTGTAGATTCGCTGCTTTAGCATTACTTTTGGGTATTTACATTGGGGACATTATGGTAATTGTATTAGTTCTATTTATAAAATCACGTAGGATGGTTTGGGTTTCTCTTTCATATATGTCGTGAAGTTCTTGTGGAAGATTCATCTAATCTCCCAGTATTATTTTTTATAACAGGGAAAATTTTCTTATATTGTGATAGTTGTACACTCTTGGTGATATTAGCTAACCTAGGGCATATTTGAGGCAGTACTCAAGGGTTATTATCTCCCTTTCATCATTCCCAACCTAGGTGAGGTATCTTTGGAGGTAGGGCTTGTGACAGAGTGGTATTAGAGTTGATGGTTGAGATATAGTATGGAATTTGGAGCTAGGAATAGTGAGGATTTCATGGGATGTTATGGAAATAGTTTTATTTGACCATGGTTCATGAAATGGTATTGGGATACCAGCTAGGACACAATATTTTCCCCCTCCCACCATGATCAAATGAACAAACTCTAATCTTATTGAATGACCAACTGAGATGGGAATGTTTTTTGGGTATATACCTAGGAATGGTACATGAAGCATAATGACTTGTGTTGTTATTTAAATTTGGTTGTTTTATGAAGGTTAACATAAAGGAAACAAATTAAATAAATTTTAATAAATTTTAATGATATACTACTCAGACATTGGAAATCCTTGTTTAACTTTAGCTCATATCTCTTCGTCATTGTAAGTGTGTGTCTTAGGGAGTGGAGGTCCAATAGGATTATCTAATTGATCGATGCAGGATTGATCAGGATGAGTAGGATGATCAGTGGCATAAGACATTTTGTGATTTATAGTGGCATGATTTGGGAATGTATGAGGTAAATGTTTCATATATGGAGACGTAGAGTTGGTTGGAAGATCATGAGATCACATTTAGTTTGATATGGTCCTTGATAGGGTATTGGATTCCTTTTGTAGTCATTCAAATGTGTGGAGTTACACTTTAGTGGTTGATGTGGTACCAAGGAGAATAGAAGGAGGAAAATATTTTGTGGGTCAATATCTATAAGGAGCCTTGAGCAGAGTTCCATTCATTGACCATGAAGGATTAGAAGAGGAAAGAGATACTCTCCCTTTTATAGTGAGTTTGACTGTGTGGATGTTGGGAATCAAGTTAAAAGGCCTTATAAATTTTTTCCCTAATATTTTTACATATGAGGAGTCTCATGAAAGATTTCTGGAGGAGGCATCCCATCCTTCTATCAAGTATTTTGTTACTCCTTTAACATTGTCAATGAATATGGAGGTTCAAATGTAGGCAGAGGTGGACAACCAGATAAACTCAAAGGGAGGTTTCTTGTGAGTAGGGAGCCAGTAATGTTCCAAGACGGGTATAGTTTTCATTGGTAGGTCATAGGTACCCAGAACTTTGAGGCTCTACCAGTAGGAATTCGACCTCAATTTCTTCCATTCCAGCCTTTTGGGGTAAGTGGTTTTTATGAATTTCTTGGGTGATTTATGTCAGTTTGTTTTTGGTATTGGTGTTCATGGACATCACCAGATCCAGTTCCTAGTATTTATTAAACATCAGTTTGGTGGAGGTGGATAGATTTAGTGTCTTTGTTAATAGTAGTTCTCAGTGAGACCATTTCAGCAGTAGGGAAAATAGGTTTTTTACTTCTCTGAGGAGATATGAAGTAGGTAGAAATCGACCTAAGGATGTTTCTTTTGTTCTGGGACTGTGAACCAGGCATGGCCATGGAGGTGGTTTTCATCAGAGAGGAAGGGATGTTGGTAACAATAAGTCTCACATAGTAGAGGTAGCAGTTCCAAAGGAGCCAATGATCATTATAGGTACAATCAGTTTTTTAGAACTATTTTTTGTCTTGTTTGATTCGGGAGATTCACACTCATCTATCTCTCCCTATATATCCCATGCTCTAGGACTAGAATTAGAGATTCTTATAGATCCTTTGGTGTTGAGTATGCTAGTCAGAGGTCAGACCATCTTGTTTGATGTATGCTAGGGTTGTAGACTAATGATGGGAGCACGTCAGTCATGTGGTGATATCTTCTTGTTACAGATTCACCCATATGATTTCATCCTCAACATTGACCATTTTTATTTTTTACTTCTTATTTTCGACGCTTTCTTTAGGAGAGTAATGTTTTTTGATGTGGATGGCCAATGTGTGGTTTTCATTTGTGAGCAGTCTTGTCAAGTGGGTAGTGAGTGTGTGGATCTGCATCTTTCCTTGTTGGCTGATTTATCAATGGAAAAACTGGATTTTGGGATGGTAGAGGTTCCCACATTCATGGGGTTTTTCCAATATGTTTTCCCCATGGAGGTTATGATGATAACCCTCAACGCAATTTTGATTTTGGGATAAACTTACATCCTAGTGATTCATTGATTATGATTGATTTTTATTGGATGGAACCTTTTATGTTTTATGAGTTGAGAATTCATATAGATGATTTTATGAATAAGGATTTAATCTGGCTGTGTGTGTCATTGTGGAGTGCTCTAGTGTTTTTAAAAACGAATGAGAATAGTGGTGTAGTGTTGTGCATAGAGTGCCTTATGTTTAATAAATTTACTGTCAAAATCGTTACCCTCTTCAATGGATAAATGATCCATTTCACCATATGAGAGAGGCAAGTTGATTTTGTAATATCAATATATGGTCAAGATATCACTAGTTAAGGGGGAGGAGGGAGATGTCTCCAATACTACCTTTAGATGCAGTTATTGGCACATCATGTAAGTAGTCATTCCATTTGGTGTTAAGAACACACTATCCATGTTCATGGGTCTTACAAACTCCGTGTTTTATGAGTTCCTGGAATGGTTCGTCCTCAAATTCATCGATGGTATCTTAATATACTCTATGTCATGGGAGAAGAAATTAAAGAATCTTATAATTGACATTAATGTTCTAAGACACCACCAGATTTATGGAATGTTTTCCAATTTTATGTATTATGCATGAATGGTTTAATTCCTCATGCATGTGGTGTCTCACAAGGTGTGGAAATTGACCAATCGAATGATGATGTATTTTTTTCTTGGGAAGCACCCAATTATGTAGAAGAGGTTCATAGTTTCCTTAGTATCACAGGATGTTATAGGATGCATTTACCTAATTTATCTCATGTTTACAAGCCATTAATATCCTTGACTATGAAAGACCATGTGTTTTTTGGAGTGATCAATTCCAGGTAGCATTTGGTAACCTACAAAATGAGTTGGTGAGTCTTACAGTGCTCTAATTTCTTGTGGAACGGGTGATGTTTTAGTTGTTTGGGGATGCTTCCCACATGGGTTTGGAATGTGTAATGATTCATTAGTGGGAATTGATCTCTTATGGGTCAAGGAAGTTACATCCCCTTGAGTGTAACTATTCCACACATGATATTGAGCTAGTAGCAGTTTTGTTTTCATTGAAACTGTGGCGGCATTACCACATTGGGGAGTGCTTAGTGGTCTACACAGATCAATATATCTTGAGGTATATGTTTTATAAGTGAGATATAAACTTGTGACTACATAGTTGGATGGTTTTTTTTCATGATTAATAATTTTGGATCTTTTACATGTTACGAAAGAGGGATGTTGTGCCCAAACATTGAGAAGAATATTGAAGAAGGATGTTTTTCAAGAATCTATGGATGCTTGGAGTGAAATGGAGAGGTCGAAAGCCATGCATGTAGATACATGGGTGTATGGTGGTAGAGGTTGTTTCATTCAGATGTTGGTGTAGTATTCTCTAATGCAATAGGTGGATGTGTCTCAGTGGGGAGACTCAGAGGTAGAAGTGATGTGCGGTCAGGTTGGCAATGGTGATACTCTGAAGGGATGGTCGTCGGATAGTTGTAACAATATGTTGTTTCATGGTAGGTTGTCTTTTCCTACGTAGATGTGCAAAATATTCTTCATGAGTTCAATAACACACATTTTAAGGTACACTGAAGAGTTTCTATGAGGTATCATGGGTGGAGGATGGAGTTTTGTTTGCCTGGGATGAAACGGTTAGTGGCGGAGTTTATGGTGAAGTGCTTGGTTTTCTAGCAAGTAAAGGTTAACCATTGTGTACCTATTGGTTTGTTGTAAACATTGGATGTTCATGAATAGAAATGTGGTGATATATCGATGGATTTCTTCACAGGGTTACATGTGATTATAAAGGTTGTGATTCTATCTTGGTGATCATGGATCGATTGATGAAATCATGCCACTTCTTAGTGATTAAGGATTCAGGCACAGTGAATGCTTTAGCTAAGAGGTATATGGAAGATTTGGTGTAGTTTCATGGATTTCCAAGGACCATTGTCTAATATTGGGACATTTGGTATACCACATGTGTCCAGAGGAGATTTTAGCATGCTTTTGGCCCTCATTTATCCCTCATCACTACATTCCACCATAAGAGAGATGGTAAAATTGAAATAACTATCCAAACATTGGATGATATGTTGTGGGTGCATTCCTTATACTATACTGAAACTTTGTTTTGACACATTCCTTTTGTATAGTTTTTTAAAATAATTACCATTACACATCCATTAGAATGGATCTAATTGAGGATTTGTATAGAAGACCATGTCGTTCTACGTTGTGAAGGATGAATGTTGTGGAGATAGATGTTCTTGGTCCTGATGAGGTAAAGATCATGAGAAAAAGTTCAAATTGTTCATGAGATGTTGAATGTAGAACAGTACTAGTAGAAGTCTTATACTAATCCTAGAAAGAGTTTCTTGGAGTTTGAGGTTGGGGACCACAAGTTCCTGATGGTTTCCCCTCGACATGGGAAGTGGATGATTGTAAAAGGGGGTAATATTTTCCCTATGTTTGTTAGACCCTTTAGAGTTTTATGTTGAGTTGGAAAAGTAGAATATCTACTTAAGTTATCTCTTATATTAGGGTGGCTCCATGATGTCTTCTACATACCTCAGCTTCATCAATATCTTCACGATGACTCCCATGTCATTTACTAGGTAGAGTTGGATATTGAGGATGACCTGACATTTTTGGAGCATCTAGTAGAGATCCAAGATGGTTAAAATATGGTGCCTTGAAGAAAAACCATTCCCCTAATTTGGGTACTATGGACGCATGATGGCGAGGAGACAAGTACTTGGGAGCAAGAGACATAGATGAGTTCCTATAACGTAATTTTTTTTCCATTTATCTATTTTTCATTATGATGTGATGTTTGAATATTATGGATTATGAGATGAGATATTTTTCATTGGTTTGTGCTGTGTGTGGTGTGATGTGTGATAAATTCCATAAATTGGAAAAGTGGAGGACCTGATTCATAATCAAGATGCATTAACTGTGATGTTATTGAACTCATATGGGAGATTCAATGTCGTCCGGAACTGATAGTATCTCAACATAGAGGATAGAATTTTCCAATTCATGTGTATGGTATGGTATGTTTGTAATGCTTATACTAGGTTTTTGTGCTTTTATGGGGTTATTTGTCAAAAAATATGATGATAAAGTCTTTGTTGGAAAATTTTGGAGGAGGTTTTCATGGGTATAGAGGCTTCCACTTTGGATTTCGAACAACAAATGGTGGTTTATCGTTGAATGTTTATGTTTTTAGTTGGTATTATGTTTCATGTGTGATGATATACTTGAGAGGAGTCTCGTGGGATGGTTTTTCAGGATCATGCTTTATTTTTTTACAGGTTTCTTTATTATTCTGGAGTGTGATAATAGTTTGAGACGTATCAGAGGTAATGGCTCAGATCACATTGGTTCATTTCTTAGTGGGAAATCGGGTGTTTGAGGTGTCATGGGTGGTCAAGGTGACTCATTTCAACACTTTTCAAAATTTCTAGTTTTAATTTTTTTCCAATGGTATCTCATTGTAATGGTGTTTTGTTCTGGTGATGTCTCGCTGAAGATATCTCGCCATGGTAGTTTCTCTCCCCGGAGGTGGATCACAGATGGTGTCTCACCAAGGTGGTGGATTACCCACAGTGGAACATCTAGTAGTGGCTTGCTGGTAGTGTCCCACCCTAGTGGTGGATAGCTGGTAGTCACCCATATGGTAGTGGATCGTTGGTGGTCACTCGTTTTCGAGTGGCTCGCTGGAAATGCCCCAACTGGGGGTGCCTCACTTGTGGTGCCTCATCTAAAAATGCCTTATCTGTAGGTGGATCACTGGAGATGCCTCGTCTGGCAGTTCCTTGATGGATGTGCCTCGTATAGTGCTGCCTCATCTAGAACTATATCTTTTTAATTTACATATGACTAGTGTTTCCAATTCTTCCAATTTTACCATTTTGATTTTTTTCATTGATGAAAAATAGGCTTAATGCCTTGTTTAAAGGGATTTGAGACCGATTCAAATGCCATAAATTATATCATTAATTCACTTAGAGTCTATGGGCTATTAAATGGTCAAAAAGTGTGGTCTTTAATAGCTCCTCATTTAATGGTATATCAAAATTTTATTTAATCCCATGACCCTATTCGTATTTTCCTAGAGTTGGGATACCTTTCCCCTTGTCCAATCCTTCTTTATTTCTCTTGATACATGATGTTTAGAATCCCTTTTCCCATAGAAATTAAGTAACTTATTGCTGCATCTGGTTCTTTTTTACTTATAGGGTTATCTTATTTACAAACCCATATTTTAGGTTCAACTAGGACATGTCGATCGTCCTTCTTAAAGGAAAAATTGACATCATCTTACATAATTTTGAATCATGTGGGATAGGTATATAGATGTTTTCCATTATTATGATAGTTGATTCTAGATTAATAAAGATAATATAATTGTGTTTTTTATATTATTTCTTTATTTGTATTGGCTAACTACCCACTGAAAATTATGGCCAATAGGGGTCCTTGTGTGTGAAATGGATGGTTTATGGAATGCATGTTGTTCAGTTTTTGTTAAACTCTTATATAAGAAAAATTGTTTAACCACATATATTAGTCTATGTAATGGATGCCCCATGATATTTATTTTCTATGATAACCACTATATTAAAAAGTGTAATTTAGTAAGGTATTACTTATTAAATCTAATCAAAAATGTTTTTTGGTTTGTGGGGTTATGTGGTTGTGGGAATGGTTGTGCACTGGGGTCTAGATCTATTGATATTGTAATCTGGGATGATGTGTTTGAGGAACAATAATAGTGATTTGTATGGGTAATTTCAAGAGTATTTTCATTGATATCATGTAAAAACCATTACCCTATATCTAGAGGTCATGGTATGATGTGTCATTAATGTGGAGTTCATTTATTGAGCAGGGGTATTCATCCACAAAATGATTTTTACTACATATCCTGATATGTTTCATGACCAATAGTTTCTTGGGTGGTGATAGAATGAATAAATAACTGTTTAATAAAGTTTGGAATGGCTTAGGATGGATTGTTTATTAAAAAGTAAATGTTTAAATAAATTGTTTGGGAATTTGTAATTGGATTTGTGGCTAGATATTTGGTGTTGAGAATTTAGATGTAACCACAATAGTGAAAATATAGTGAGTTGGGGGTTTGTTTGAGAACCCATGGGTTGAGATTGAGTGTTTGAATCATATATATATATATATATTAATATTTTTATTTTTCATGAGATTTATATATTCACCCCACCCTAGTTGAGACTCTTACAAACACCCCCATCGTCACGAGCGGTGGTTTTTTCCAACATCGTGTGAGGAGTATGGATGGTTGGGTACATGATATTTTCCAATATCTATTTCATTAGAGGAAGCTATTTTATAGGCTATGAAGGAAATATGTCTATTAGTGCAATAGATGGTGGTTTTAAAATAGTATCGTAAGTGTTATTAAGATGAGATGTTATTTGGTATCCCAAAAGTCTTCAAGATGAGATGTGATGTGCATTCTCATGTATCTTTGGGATGATATATGATGTACTTTTATAGGTGCCTTTTTGATGAGATGTGATGTGTTATGAGGCTCATGTGAAATTTGGAAAGATGTGTTATGAGGCCTAGCGGTTTGTGGGCGGGATGTGTTGTAAAGATCAAGTGTGTTTGAATGTGATGTGCTGTTAGTAATAAGTGTTTTTGGGAAGGATGTGATAAACGGAAGGGATGAGATCACCAAGATGTATGATATTGGGAGAGATCTGCATATTAGTGGGGAAATGGTGTAGGTTACTGTATCATCACTATTATTTAAGTTATATTATATTACATTATGTTCATTATTTGGTAATCGTGCATTGGTGTGGTTGGGATGGTTAATATAAATTCTTTGGTTATATTTGGTTCTAATTAGTTTTCTCACAGGTACATTAGAATGATTCATTCACATGTTCATTAGATATATTGTTTTTCTAACTAATTATACTTTTATTCTCACCCAATATATATACATATATATATATATATTTAAATTTTTTGTTGGATTATGTAGACCGTGAAGGACCTTATGAGATTGGAACTTTGATTGTTTTGGAGTCACTACTTTAGCTTTACATTTGGGTATTTACCTTAGATTCATTATTGTATTTTATCAGTTCTATTAATACATGCATGTGGGATGGTTTGGGGTTCTCTTTCATATATGTATTATAGTTTTTTCGATGAATTATCACATATCTAAATGTTTTTTCTTATAAAAAGGTAATACCACCCATATTATGAGACTTTTAAACCCATGGTTCTAGTCTCAAACTCATGGCCTACTAGAGGTGGGACTTGGTGGTCATCATCTCCCTTTCTTAATTGTCATCCTAGTAAGAGTATCTTTGTAGGGAGGGGGTCATGATAATACTGATGATCATGATAAAAGTAACGGTATAGCCTTCAAATCCAATATAAATGTTACTGTGAATTATTCTTATTCTGATTTACTACAATTTCCGAAGTATTAAATTGAAAATTTCACTAAAGGAGTATATAATTACATGATAGGAAAGTGATGATTTAAGAATACTCTCATAAGAGATAATCAAAAGGATGACTAAAAGGGAAGTAAGAAATGTAAAAGTAGTAAATATGATGTCTAAAATTTATTATGCTCTGAGTGTTAGAAAAATATTCATATAAAGTCAGACTATCCGAAATTGAGACAAAAAGGAAGAGATAAAAAATAAAAGGAATAAATAAAACATGTGTATCATGGTTGATGGATCTGTACAGAAGAGTCAGAAAATATTAGTGATGGTTCTAAGTGTGATAAGGAATCATTCAATATTTTCTTTATAGAAATAATAAAGAAGTAGGTAAACACTCATTCTGATTATAGTTATAGTTATGAAACTCATATTGAAAATATGTTATGGAAATAAATAAACCAAATAAAAAGGTTCAAAATGAAAATTTGGGCATTACTAAACTATGTAGAGAACTAGAAATAAGAAATAAAAATATTATAGTAGGAAAAAATGTTGTAGATTCTGAACTAATAAAGCTTAATGATAATAATGAAAGAATGAGAAATTTCTGGTCAAAAATTGATTAAGGTAAATACAAGATATTTAAATTAGATTGGGATGATTTGTAATAAAAATAAAATTATTTTTAAGATCCTAAACATGAAAATAAGAAATTAAAAAATATAGGATCGTGTTCAGTTTTGTAAATATGTGATGATTTAGAATTTACTAAAAATGAGAATGAAAATACTAAAATTGAAATTTCTAAATTAAAAGAAACTCTATCAATTATTGTTCAAGGAAAAGAACAATTTGATAAGATGGTGGTTAAAAAAACAAATAAAGACAAAACTAAATTTGGATATAATATAATGATTCCCAATCTGTATAGAACTAATTTTTTTAAAAGTAGTAAAGGAAATGTTGTAACCATTACATGTTATAGATGTAATCTCAATAGAAATTATGAAAATGAATTTTCTTTAATATTTTATCAGTCACTAGGCCACACCAAGGCATTGATATCTAAGAATATGTCTTCTATATTACCCTAGAAAAAATATATTAAATTTCTATAGGATCTTAAGAGTTTTATTACGAATTATTTTTGACTCAATATATCTTGGGTACAAAAAAATCATCAATATTATATGTTTTACAGGAAAACATCTTAAATATTTATAAAGATATACAGTACATGGATAATGGGTGCTCTTGGAACATGACTGGTGAAATCTAATAAATTCTATCTTTTAATTCATATAATAGACGTATTGTCACTATCGACAAAAACAAAAAAGGCACAGTCAGAGGTTTTTGAGAAGTAGGTATATTAAAATAATTTGTAATTTATAAAGTACTATATGTATAAGGATTAAAACACAATTTCATTACCTTTTCACAAATTTATAATGATGTTATGAGTGTAATGTTTCAAGATGATGAATGTATTATTTTATAATATAAGGCTATTTTATGTTATGCCAATAGAAAATAAAACATCAACTCTATATATTTTTCAGAATTAATACAAAAAAATGTAAAGTGATTAAATGATATTAAACATATCACATTTTTTTCACATAAGGTTAAGATGTGTTTTTCTTGGAAAACAATACAAGTTAGAAAAACATATATAGGTTCTGAAAATTCATAAATTTAAAGTTAGTAGTTATTTTATGTGATTATTACCTAAAATCTAAGAAACAAAAAGAGTCATTTGGATCTATTCATATTGTTAATACCACAAGATACGTAAGAACTTTTTCATTTTTATCTGTTCGAAACCATGATAACTACCAGATTAGGTATTAAGAGATGTGTGTAGGTAATTGTAGATGATTTCAATCAATTCACTTAGACTCTATTCTTATCCCATATAATTGAAACCTTAAACATGTTTATTTTATTATGTTAACAAATTAAAAATCAAAAAGGATATTTAATTTCATCAATTAGGTGTGGAAAAGGAGGGGAAAATTTAACTTAGAGTTTATGACCTTTTGTGGAGATAATTTATATTTCCATAATTTCTATGCCCCTAGAACACCACACAATGATGGTATTGTGGAGTGGAAAAAATATAACTATTCATGAAATGATAAGGACAGTTATGAATGAATTCAACCTACAAAAATATTTTTGGGATGAATCATTTGACATATATTTTTATATCTTAAGTATATTTTACATTAGATAATTATTAAAAAACACTTTATAAAGAATTTAAATAAACTAAACCTAAGATTGGTTACTTTAAAATATTTGGTTTTAAATTTTATATTTTAAATACTAAAGATAATCTTGAAAAAATTGAATCTAAAATTAGTGTGGGGGGGGGGGGAATTTGTCATTGATATTTAAATAATAGTAAATCTTGTAGGGTATATAATATGATAACCATGTTAATGGAAGAATATTTATAGGTAATGTTCATTGAGAATAATGAATAATAGATTATAGCTTCTATTAACTTTGATGAAGAATTTACAGAATTCAATTTTATGAAGAAAAACTTGAAAAAATAAGGCATCCATTGTGGGGGAGAATATATCATCTAAATATTATCGTATTAATTGGATAACACATGGCGTTATTTCATTAGAAAATTTAAATCAAAATATTTAGTCTATAAATGTATTTATAAAATTAGTTTTGAATTTTTGTGTCAATTCTACCTTTTTGGGAGATTTTGTACCTTTTAATATTAATTAATAATTGAACTATTCAAAGTGGATAAATTCTATGTGTGATGAATATAACCCATTTGATAAGAATAAAGTAAAGAATCTCGTTGAGTTACATAAAGATAATGCATTTATGAGAACCAAATGTATTTTTTGAAATAAAATGGATGGTTGTTTTATACAGTTCTATTTAATGAAAGATTAGTTAAACAATTTTATTTACAAGTAAAAATAATTGACTTTGAAAATTTAGTTTTACCAATTTCCAGACTAGAATACATTAATACTTTTTTGGCTTTCACGTGTTTTTAAAATTTTAATCAGATTCAAATGGATGTAAAAATTTCTATTTTAAATTGTGTGATTTAAGAAGAGGTATATGTTAATGAACAAATTGGTTTCAAAAATAATGAATTTTAAAATCAAGTTTTCAAACTGTTTAATGGATTATATGGTTTAAAGAAATATATCTGAGAATGGTATGATAGTCTAACAATATTTTTTCCAGAATATAATTTAAATTAAAGGAATTTTGATCCTACCTTATTTATTAAGAATGTTTCTACTGAATTTTTTATTGTAAAAATATATGTTGATGATATTGAATATTGATCTACAAATGATATAAATAGTAAGGAGTTTTCAAAATTAATGACTAATAACTTTTTTATAAGCCCAATGAGGGAATTAAAATTTTTCCTTGTTCATCAAAATTTATAAAGAAAAGATTGTATTTTTCAAAATCAAAGAAAATATGATAAAGAATAGATTATAATCAACACTGTTTCTTGTAAAACTATGAGAACCCCAATAACCAAAAATTATGAATTTGAAACAAATAAATATAGAAAATCATTTAGTAATAAACATTACAGATGAATGGTAAGAGCATGTTTGGTCTAAATGCATCAAGTCCTAACTGTATGTTTTTTATGTGTGCCAAAAATCATTATAATAAAAAATAAATCCATTTAAAGGATATAAAAAAATAATTATATATGTTAAAGTAACTATCATTATTAATTTATTTTACTCAAATCAGAACTATTTTAATCTATTATAATTTTTTGATTTTTACATTGGTGACTATATACATGAGCTAAATAGTTCATCAGCTTTGTGTCACTAAATAGATATATGTAAAATTTCATGGTGTTCCAAAAAGAAATTATCAGTTGTATTTTCCAAAACTGAGGTTGAGTACATTATCGTTGATAATTTTTGTTCTAAAATCCTTTGAGTAAAATATTTTTTTGATTCTAATGTTTATGTAGATAAAATTCATATATTATGTTATAATACTTCTACCATTTTTATTTCTAAAACCCCCTTACTATAATCATGGACTAAGAATATAGATGTTAGATTACATTTCGTAAGAGATCCTTTTAATAAAGGGGATATTGCCTTGGAATAAAATCCTACCGAAAATAAACAATAAAATATATTTACTAAATATCTAGATTTTTTGAGGTTTGAATAATTAATTATTTTTAGGCTTAATAGAGATTTAGTTTCTTAAATGCATGCTAATATTTGTATTATTGGTGTCTCACTTCTCTATTATTAGAATTACATAAAATCAAGGGGATTTATCCTTTTCTTGATAATTCTGATTATTAAAATTATTAATTTGTTAAAACTATAAAAAATATTTTGCTTAATAATATGTGCTTAATTATTTTTCATTCATTCTTAATTTTGATAGATTCAAAAAATGGAGAGAATTTGAGGAGGTTTTTTTGTTTCTCTTTTTACAAAAGGGAGAGATTGATTGATCTTTTAGTTTATATTATTATTTGTTTTATTTTTACATTAAATTACAATCATTATTTTAAAATCCTTTAATTTTGAATTTTATTTTAATAAAATGATATTTTCATTTACAAATTATTTTAAGAATAACTGATGTAATAGTTTTGTGAGAAGTGAGTTTGAATTTAGTAAAATGCTAAATGGAATTCATGCAGCCATTTTATACTATCCATTTACAGAAACAAACGACATAGTATTTTTCTATGTAACCGTATCCAGAGAAAATGAGGCATTCATTTTGTATTTAATGCTTTGTATTCATTTTCATAAGAGCACCATATAAAATATTTCTACTGAAGGGTGGTAGCTCCAACCACAGTTCAACTATAGCTCACCTAAAAAAATCATGTTATATCTATCATCGTTGAACCAACCATGAAACAGATTTTTTTAGTTGCCACATGGAAAGTACCTTATCATGAAGTTTTATAAGAACTTACCATGAAGCTTCCATTCTACCAACCCTGTAGGTAATAGTTTTCTGGGAGTTCAATGTATACTTACATTAATTCTTTCAGCCACCCTATAGGGTGAAGTAACATCTAACAATGAATTTATTTTTCATGTGACCCTATATAAGTGCCTGATATTTATACCAACCATGCATGATGTGTATAAGGACCATACAATATATCAATGTCAATATGTCACATGGTCACATTTTTTCCATTTCTTTTTTACTAAAAATTATATTTTCCAAAGTCTTTGTTTTAGTGTTATTTATATATATATATTTACCATATATTCTTATAAATTATTTTAATTATTTTAATGTTTTTTAAAATGTGTATATATTATAATAAGTATCTAAATTTTTTTATAGAAAATATTACGTAAATAATTATTTTCATAATTACTATTTTATACACTATTTGATATATATTTTGAAATAAAAAAATGTTTCAATCTTATAAAAAAGTTTTTTAATGTTTTATATATTTTAGTAATTATCATTTATCTTTAAAATCTTTTTTTTAATTTCTTTTATGTTGTATCGATAAAGAATTAAATGGGCATGATGACTCAGCAAGTTAATTGAAATTTTAGGTAATGGTATTATTTTAAATTAGTATTATTTTTATAATGTCTATTCCTATGATTATCCATTAAGAAGATACAATATCATTTGACTAAATGAAACACATCTATCCATTGTAATGAACATTAAAAATTGCAATAAATTTTTTGAATTAGGATTTTTGATTGATATTGACATAATTGCAGACAGAAAAAAGACAAACTTTATATGAAATTTTTAATGTACTATATACCGACTATGAATAATTTCCCATTACCTAAATCATGAAAAAATATATTAGTTTTCATTATCCATTACTTAAGTGGTTGAATATCATGAACTGCATTGAATTTCAACATCATCTGTTCCACATTTTTTTATTTTTTTATGGATTTAATTGTTGAATTTATTCCTTCCTTCTATTTGTACACCAGAGTTTTGTTTACACATTTACCACTGAAAAGATTTCTAAAAGGGTTATTCCGGTCTTTTAAAAGGAAGGTTAGGTAGTGACTCCTAGAAAAATTCAATTGGGTTTTAACTACTTCAAAATTCAAGCTGGGGTTGTACAACCACTTGATAAAAAGGTTCATATGTCTATAATTTTGTTATCACTCCCTATAAAAAGTTAGATATAAGTGAATATCAATATTCTCACTGGGTAGAGAATATTGAAGTGTGTACTAGGATCTTTGTGATCTGGACCACTATAAAAAATTCATTTGTTATTTTTTTATTTCCAAAACAGAATTAACATTGTTATAACTCTGATAATCATATTTGATTAAATATTATTGATAATACATTAAAAATAATATTCACCCCTCCCCACACCATCCCACCCCCACCATCTAGTAAATCATTCCATATGCTTGAACATAATAATATATCCATCGGTTATGAATTAAATAACAATTATGAAACTAACATCCTTCTCATGGGTTTGATAATATTTGGATTTATGTATGATTTCTTTTCTTTTTTTAAAAAAAATTAATGTACAAATAATAAGGGGATGGGTGGGTTCATTAAGGCCCTTCATTGCACTGAGTAATGTTAATGTCTCATGAGATACAATGATTGGTTCATGGGTGGTTAGCCTAAGAACACTTTTTTATAGCGGTTAGCATGAGAATACAATGATTATGATGATAGTTATATCATTATATTTTTTCATGATTATTATTCTTGAGATATTATTATTATGTCATGATTTATGTTGTTACCACATTATTATGAATCCATTATTTTATGCATGTATTTCTTTGTTACATTTTTTGATGCCTATGATCCTTCTCTTCATGATATCATGATATCATGTTATCTTCTTTATTATCATGTTATTATTTATTTTAATGTTTATTAATTTAGTGGGATTTCTATCTCACCCTTTAGTTATTTTCCTCAGGGTATCCTATGTATTTTTGGAAGATCGATTAGAGTTAGGATCACTATATGGAGTTTTAAATAATATTTTTTTACGTTTATGATGATGTATTTTTGTATCTAATCATCCAATTACAATAGAACTATAAATCCTTATATTTTATTGTTTGTAATGAATGATATAATTCACAAATTAATGTTTTTTTAACGATTGGGTTGTTATATAGTAGCTGAAGATAGTTCATAGAATGTTCAGAAGGAGGATGAGTCATATCATCGGTAGTGGAAACAAAATTAGTTTAACTGGAGTCTAACACAAGTAGTTACCTATAACATTCTTCTCACTGCATCCGCTAAATCCTTTACTTTGTTAATGTACTACATAAAGGTATTTGCAGTCCCATTTTTCGAGTATGCAATAAAATTCACAATTCACTAGTTGGAAGTTTAGTGATGGATATGCACCTCCACATTATAGTGGGGATCTAGATTATCATCCACACTGAATACCTTTCAATGTCTACATTCTTAGAATTTTTATAGACATGCCACTTGGTCAGGGTGGTCCCCTATCTGATCATATTGGATTTTAGCTAAACACACATCAGTTATTTATGTCTCTACTTTCCTACACATATGGCCCATTAAAAAAGTATTTTAGTTATCCCTTTTTAGATACTTTTCAATGGATAATTCTTCTAGAATGGTTTTTGTTTTTTATTATTTTATTTCTTGTGGAAGAAGCAATATTTATAGATAAATTCATCATATATAATCTCTTTTTATTGCTCAGTTTTGTGGAAAAGACTATTATTCAATATGTGGAATGTTATAGAGCCTAGAACCATTACAATAAGGAAATCGAATTTCAAATGTGAGACACCACAATTAAATTGAAACACTTTCCAAAATAGTACCTATAGATTATTAAAGTAGAAAATATATCCTTGAAATTAAAAACTATATCTGGTTTGTTTGTCATGGACCCCATATTTGATTTTTAGGGATCCCACAAAAATAATATAAGGGGAAATAGTTTTTTAAAAGTGAGAGGTATGTGAGAGAGAATATGGGAGAATACAGGTAGTGGTCTAGTGGCATGGAATTAATAGATTTAAACATATATGGTGTTCATTTTTTTGTAATTTTGAGAGGGACTTAGTTGAGATACGAATCCTCCTCTATAACAACCATGCCTTTATTTAACATTAATACATAACTTATTAGATAATATAATAGGTAATGAAACTCATAAGATCAAAATGTGTGGTGTCCCCAAGAAAATAGATACATTACCTAATAACATAAAACTAGGAATACATCATTTTTATTGAAATACTCTTTAACAAATTTATAATATTCTATCATACCTAAAACTTCATGGGATAAGCAGGGGACATATATAAGAAATGGGTCATCCATAAATCCCATTAAGGGAATAAATATTGTATAACTTGAAGAATATAATACATTCTAGACAATAAGAATAAAAATGGGACCTAAAAGGGATGAGAATCATTTACATGAAGAATGAGGAATGATATAGCATGACAACATAAAATAATCATGGGAAATCAGGAATGAACTAAAAACACTGAATCACAAACATATGTCAAGGATAACTGACAAGATATGATGATTGAAAAAGTCCCATAAAAGAATATTGTTTACTTCATTTCCCAACGTGATGTCCCGTGAGACTAAACATTACCCAAAACATTGGAGTGCTATATAATTTAGGGTGCACCTGTCACTATCATTTTATTCTCATTTTTATCTGTGTCACATAGATTATAAAACAAGGAATCATTTATCATAAGAATTTATTCCAATTTCAGGGACTATACAATAAATAAATCTATTTACCTAATCAATAAGAATAAATTCATAAAGTTTAACAATTTTTAGAGAAAATGGGTATAATTATTCAATACACAATTGTTTTGGCATGAAAAATCACTGTGAAATTTCAGCGGCATAACATCGTCAATTAAAAATTCATAAAATGGGTTGATGATATATAAAGGGGTATCTCATCATTTATACATAAAATGGATAGTAATATGGACATTTAAAGACATATTAAAATGATATTAATTGGAAATATAAGGAAAAATATAATAAAAAAATTGAATAAGGAAGAAAATATGGGGATCCTTTACTTGAGTGTGTGAAAAAAAACGCTTGGGAAGAGCTTCTTGAGAGCTTTAGTGAACCTTGGGAAGACTTTAGAGAGGGTATGGCTGAGTAAGGACATTCTACAATGATTTTGAGTGAAGATAAATTAGTGTTTTGTGGGTATATTTTGGAAAAGAGTGTTGAATTCTTTATTATTTCTCCATCTTAGGTTTTGGACTCTATAAAATAAAAGAACAAAAACTAAAACCCTTCACAAGATATTTTTTCATGGTTTATACCAAAGGTGAGTGTTTTAACTTATTTTATTATCCCATGGACCAAAATTATTATATCAATACCCTTGGTGATGTGGAGGGGGTTCATACGCTTTAGGAAATGATTTTAAAATCATAAAATATATTAATGGTTTTGGAGGATTCATAAACTGTTTAAAAAATTAACCAATAAACAAAAAATCAATTTAAATTAAAAGGAAAAAATATATTTGTTTTTAATTCCATTTATTGTATTTATTACATTACTTTTGGTTCATTGTGAATTTATAATACCCACCATATATTTATACAGTATTTAATTTGTACCTGAAAATTCTACTATAACAAAATTAACCAAAATTAACCATTGAATAAATTTGACAATTTGACTCAAAAATAATATTCATTTTATATAAATAATTTTCTATTTATTTTTAATTTCATTTTTAAAATATGGCTCCACATTTACTGAGAAATGATGGGTTTAATGACAATAAATGTTTTCGATCCCTTATAAAAATTACATTTGACTTCATAAAATGTATACCATCACTTATATTTAATAAAAAAACAATAACAATATTTTATAAAAATATTATTTATTACAAAAATTCATTAATTCATCAATGTAATTGTCTTGATTAAAATTTAATTCTAAATAAAAATTCCATTTTCTTGTTATTGTATAAAAATTTAATTTTTTTAAAACTAATTACATAATGATTTATAATTTAAAACCAATAAAGAATAAATAAAAAATCAATGAAATATAACATTGCATACTATTATGTTACTTTTTTGTAGTCAATTTTAAACAATTTTTACACTTAATTAAACTATTTTCATTTTAATGTGGTGATAAATATTAACTATAGTTATTATTCATATTGTTCAAAAATTATGTTCAACTAATTAATTATTTTTAAATATGATGATTCAAAATAATGAATCTGTTTAATTATAATCAATTAATATATGTGGAAGAAAATAATTTAATATAAAACCCATAAGAAAGATGGAAATCAGTTTTCTGAAGAAAATAACAATTTTCAAGAAAAAGATGATTTCTCTTTAACTATAAACCTGGTAATATTCATTATATGAATATAGATTCATAAATATAGATATTTAATCGAAAAATTTAATTTAAATAATTTATCATTAGGGTTTATTTAAATTAATTATAATAGAAAAACATTATGCATTTCAAAAAAGTTTTCTGAAAATTGTGTTTTTAATCTGAAAAATAAATTTGTATTAATATGAAATATAAAGATGAATTAAATGTAATTAATTAAATTAAATATAAAATATAATTATTTTTTTCAATTAAATAAAATTAATAATTTATTCAGAATTATATTACATAATTTATCAAAAAATTTACAATTTTACAAAAAAATGTTATTTTTCACTTTTCACTAAAATATATATTTTTTAAATAAAATATCAAATTTAACAACATATTAATAATTATATGATAATTTAAAAGCATATTAATAATTTATAAAATAATTTTTTTATATTTTTTAGAAAAAAAATTATAAGAAATAGAGAAAAAACTATTTAAATTTTTTTTTTAAAGAACAAAAAAACTTTACCCAAAATTGATTGAATGATCACTAAGAATTTATTAATATATTTATGACATATATATATAATAATGTAGTTAATATGGATTATATATAGAGTCTTAATTCTTCTGTGAAAATGATCATATTTAAATAATTATTGTTAATTGAGGTTTGGTGTTACGTATAACATATGATATCAAACATTGTTTTCTCTTTTTAGAACCCAGGGCATTACATCCTCCCATGTTCTGAATTTCAAGGGTTTTTATTCCATCCTCTTGTATACTGTACTTCTCTTCTATCCATCCATATTATACAAATGGGTCACTCGATATTTTTTACTTTCACAGAGTATATTTGACAGAATTTTTTTCATAATAAAACATGTTTCTAAATCAAAAAAAATGAATGAGGTTCACATGGGAGAAATGGGAACTTGATTGATTCATTTTTTAAATATAATTATTCAATATATAAAATTATAACTATTTAATGATCACTAATTCGGGACATGCATCATTAGCATATTCATTTTCATGAATAACCATTGAGTGTTTTCTTATACTCTTATATAATTCATCATATCATATTAAACTAAAGAACATGAGTTTAGTATAATATCAAAAGTATGTGCCTCCACATTACATATGCTAACCCTGTTGATCATAATATCAATTTTTTTTAATCATCTAGGATTAATAAAAGTATATAAGACAACTTAAAAATCAGAAGATGTATTGGGATGATTGCAGTATTCTTGCATAAATTCAATATTTGTATTTGTAAATATAATAAATAGAAATAACGAATATATATAAGTAGAAAATAATATCATTTACCAAATTACCATTATAAATAAGTCATCCTATAATTCTTATAAAATAAATGTTATATGAAACCAATTAACAAGAAGAATTGAAGAAGAGGAAATAACTAGAGGAAGATAAGGCATCACAAAATGAAATGAGATATAAATCATACCAAATATTTGTTTCTTATTCAAAGAAATAGAGGAAACATAGCAATATTAAATGTGTCTCATGGAGGTGAGTATGTTTTTCTAGTCATGCCTATGATATTTATAGAAAAGAAATAAAAATAAATAGGGTACCTATAAGGTAAGATGGAAGAAACTTATTCTTCCCTTTTAATGGACTCACCCACAAAATTATAACAATATTCCCATTCCATACCTTTTTACTCTATATCCTAACAAGTTTCCACCTATTTGGTGCTTTATAATGGGAAGAAATATTGATGTTAATGTAGGAAGTCTCGGTCTAACTGAATATTTATGGTCTAGAAATACTCTTGTTGGGATGTAATTTGTTGGTGGACCTTCCAATGGGATATAGATAATGTTACAATTGTGAAGGGTCTTTATTGATATCCATGAGTCTTGAAGGTGACCTTTTACATTGATCGATCATGTTGTGTATAATATTTGGGGAACTAAATAATGTCTATCAATTGAGTAGTGCAAGCCTGAAGTAATTGTATCCAAATATTTATGGTCAATCATTAATTTAAATCTCCATGAATTCCATTATTAAAACCTCCATAAAAATATTAATCCAAATCATCGATTTAATTCTCCATACAAATTGACCTATGAATTACCATATAAACCAACTATACATACTCTAGGATTAGGGAGACTACACGATGTTAGAAGAGAGAAATTTCTGAGCTTTAAATGTTAAGGGTTTCTAATTGGTGGACACTATTTTGATGTTTATGTAATTTATTTCCCTGAAACGTCAATGATTAATGCTATCAAATTCAATAACTCATTAAATTTTATTGTTTTATTGAAATTTAATTGATATTAAATGATTTTATGTATCATTTGAAATAAAATATTTTAATTTATGAGGTTTAAAAATTACATTTTATAAGGAAGCTTGAATAAAATTTTACATGATGATAATTAAGTGGTATCTGAATATTTTGATTACAATCATAAAGACTGTTTCCAAAATAATAAAATCATATGTGAAGATAATTAAGTGGTCTCTTCAGTGAATAATTAGTAAAACACTCAATGGAAAGTCATTACTAATTCTTAACTTAGAAAAACTCTTGAATAATTATCATCATATAATATTTTTCTCTTTTGAAAATACTCTATAAGAGTCCAATCAAAATATTGAGAGACAATTTGGAATTATAGGATATTCTGATCATCAACATTACCAAATATTTTGATAATTTATTAATTTGTGGCATTCATTTAAAAATTATACTATTAGATTGAATCTTTAATTTTTTAGTAGTATAAAAAAATTTATATTAACATATCTATCAACTCTGTTATGTAAAAAAGATTATCTCCATTTTGGAAATATTGTACATATTTCTACCAAGTAATATTCCCCTATTTTATCGACGGACATGAAATCAATATAAAAATACCAAAAATTTAAGATAAATATAATAAGAAATAACTAAAAAATACACAGATAAATAAATATGTTGTAAAATAATAAGTCAAACACATAAAATTCAAATCACAAATAAAAATGGTGCAACAGAACAATATCACTTTCTAATCATTGGGTAAAAATGTTAAACATTATAATTATATCATATGAATTAAAAATGTCTAATTCCTGATAATAAAAATACAGTTCTCTAAAATAATTATAAGGGAAAGGCATTAATGAGCCTTTCAATATATATTATAAATAGAGTCGCGGTCGTGAAAATATATTTTGAGAAACAATGTCAAACCAAATAACATCACATTCATGTAATTTATAAAACGTTCTATTTTTTAATTCTATTTTATTGTTTTCAAAATATTTTATTATTTATCATCCAATATTTTTTTCCCCAAAATATTTTTTATTCCATTAATTTACACATATTTTAACTGTTTTTATTTTTTTATAAATTTAAACAAATTATAGATGAAATGAATTAAAATATATTATATACATGGATTATGTCCATTTTTTAATCCATATAGAAATTCATCCCATTGGTAAATTAATTATTTATTTTATCCCCAAGATTTTACAGTAAATATTTATTGCATAACATCATTTTAATTATGGTAAGGCATATTTTTAGTTAGTAATGACACTTGGATTGAGATTCTGGAATCAAGGGTAAGTATTTTTGAAACTCGCCATGAATGATAAATTTTAATGATAAATTTTTTTAAAAATAATAATTAATGTATAATTCATAATAATAATTTTTTTTGCAGATGAAAACCAATTATAGGTAATGTTTTTTAAGCTATATTTTTTTTCAAGGTATGATGTTTTTATTTCATGGTACCGTGAATTTTTTTAACATGTTTCTATTCCTTTTTTTATATTTGATTTTAATTATTCAAATATTAAATAAAAATATATTTTGATAATCCCACAATATTTTATATTATTTATACAATTTCTTTGTTCTTCAATGTAGCAACAAGGGCCGATATAGGTTTTCCTATGAGCTATACATCCTATTACTGTTGTGGCAGTTTTACATTACATATTTCCATATCATATTTCCTTTTAAAAGGTAATTGTTTAACATCATAAATTGAAATATTCCCTTGGAAGGATAAATAGAATCATTAATATCCACTAAATTACACCAATATATATGATCACAAGAATTACAACTCACTTGTATCCAAGTTGTAAAATTTTATCTTTCTATGTTTCTGATAGTTTTTTTAGTTTGAATATCATATAAAATATCATCAAATTAACCATTAAATATGGTATAATTTATAAATGATATTTTATTCAGTATACTCCAATTCATGTCATAAGCTATGGGGTTGATCTTGCATGAGAGATGATCCCCATCCAATATCCCAATATAAATATTAATTTTGTTTTTCTAAAATTCAAAAATACAAAATGATGTTTATTTATTGTTTATTACATAAAAATTTTAAATAGGAAATTAAAGTCTGCATTGCATTCCAACAATTAAGAAGAAGTTCTAATTATTTTAAATGAACCAGTAAAACATATATCGATGCTGATAGTGGCCATAACCACAAAAAATAGTGGTAGGTAAAAATTTTATATATGATAATTACATCAATTCAAAATCGTGGGAAAATTATCATAAAAAAAATTTCAATGATCAATTCTTGAATATTCATAAAACAAGAAACTAATGTGAAATAAGATTTAAAATTATAGATTCATAAATTCAGTTCCAAAATTTTCAAACCAATTCATACACATAATGAATCTAAAACTACAATATAGAATGAAATTATGAGAAATGACAAATATATAATAAAGAGAATAATCTACAACATGAATATAAACTAAAAAAATCAATACCATAATTTTAATTAGTTCAAGAAGGAAAGTGACATTCAACAATTTACAAGCTTAATAAAACCAAAATGGAAAGTAGTAAATAACATTCAGATTTAATGTGTTTCAAACAACTTTTGGTCCTATATGACAGAAAAATACCAGAATCACGTGTTTTATCATGCTCAAAATTAAACAAAAACAACATATATTTCAAGAAAAAAGAGAGATCAATAAAAACATCACAAACAAAATTAGAAATCAAGAAAATATGATTGAAACACATACAAATCATGATAGATTACCACTTCTTGGGGGTGCTCATATGTATGTATTTTTATGTTGATATTATTTTTCCATGTTTTGGAATCAAGTACTTGAACCATGCTTAGAATGGAAATCTTTGACTGGACTACAACTTCATATAATCTGGAAATATAGAGGAAAAATTCTTCCCTATTCATATTTTTGTGTTTAAATGCTTAATCCATAAAACATTCAAGATACAGTATCATATATTTTGGGTTAATTATTTTCAAAATCTGATTAATCAACTGGTGACAAACGAAGAAAACATAATAAATCAGAAAAGTGAGCTATTGGAATGATAAAATAGAGAGTACAGAAAAGTAAAGGACAATAGGCATGATGTGTTTTAGATCAGTTTGATCCTACATGAACGGTGATAATTCCACTTAGGTAACCGTTTTATTATGAATTATGAAATCAATATAAAAATAAATACTTTAATGAAAATGAAGAATAACATGAGAAACTATCCAATTAGGATGTCCTTGTTGAACTAGGAGGTATTATTAAAGCCTATCACATAGAGTCAATGTCATCCACTCCAAGATAGACTCACACACACACCCTAAAATGATACATAACAATAAAATAAAAAACAATTAATCTCTATATGGCCACGAATATATATCTAAATTTGGTTTCGATGAATGATAAGTCATGATATGAAACATTATTGAAGCACAATGGTCTGGAACCCAAAACCAAGATGATTCACCAATGAATCTCCATCGAAGAAGTAATCCAGTTATAGAAGGTTGAATGATCTTGGAAGATGGGAGTGATGGAGGCAAGAATCCCTTATATGCCTTTATTCATATATGATAAGTCTCTATATATCCTCACATTTGGATAGACCTTGATGAAACAAACGAGATACCATGAAAACTGGGAGAGCATTGCTGCATCAATCTGAAATCCAAAGTCATGATAGTGTTCCAGGGGCGCAACAAATTGCTCAGGTGATGGCATGGGATTACAACCCCATGGACAACCCATATCAAATCCATCGGTTCAACTAACTAAAGACGAGACATTTCACGTGACTAGTGGCCCAAATTTAGTGGCACGAAGGTGGCAGAGTAGATCCAGGATGTGGAAAATAAACGTAGTGATGATTAACAAGGGCCATTATATCTATTATTATCAATATTCTAGATAAGCACTCTATCCAGGTAAGGAAAAAAATATTTTTTTCATCCAAATAATTGGGTAATACAAAAATAAAACCAAGGGAACAATCCGCATGTAGCCATACAATCCCATTGAAATAAAAAAGCCTAAATTGAATGTGATAAAAGCATATAAAATCCCATAATAATTGAATTTAAATGCAACAATAAAGGTTCCATATACAAAAAATCCCTAAATTTGAATTAAATGTAATTTTAGGATGATTTTCTCACAACCTAAGTTATGGAATTGGGCTTTAATTCAATAAATTTAGGGCAATGCATGAATTTGGACTATTGGAAGGACTTAGTCAAAAAATCATTTGGATTTTCCCCACTGGGTATCTTTGTGACACTAACAATTCTATATTCTTTAATATCCCTAAAAATTAATTGTAATGTATATGTGCTTTGATCGTCAAAGGAATAAATAGTTCATAGATAAATGTAATGTAGATTAGATTTCAAAATGGACTACTATACTATCAGAGGATAAAGATAACTCTGAAAACAAATATTTCAACCAAATAGCCTTATTTATGGCTTCTATTAAGGAATTATACTCTTCCATGGTAGTGGATAGTGAAACCACTAACTACATATTTCACTTCCGGGAGGCCGGTCCCCCATATAAAAGAAATTCAAAACTAGTGATAAACTCTTGTGTGTCAACATTTTCATCATATCAGTGTCAACAAACCCAAGTATATTATTATTTGAACTAATATTTAATATATATTGAATTCAAAAGTTATCATACATGGATACATACATTAGTATCCATTTCAATTCATGCAACTGAGGCATATCAGATTTCCCAAAAAACATACTCTATGTACCAACAACAAATGCAATGTCTGGCCTAGAAGAGACCACGTCATACATAATAATTCCAAATAAACTTTCATATGAAATCTTACTCATGAAGGCATACTCATCATTAGGTCTATGAGATTGGTCCAAGGAAAATTTAAAAGGTATTCTAGAGGAATAATAATAGATTTATCATTCTAAAATTGATATCCTCTTACTAACTTCGTAACATAAGTAGATTGGGATATTTATAAGGTTCCATACTTCTAATCTCTTATTATGTCCATACGTATGATTTGATTATCAAGTCCTATGTATTTCATTTCAAAGGAAAAATTTATTTTATTCTTGAAATAATTTATAATCCTCATGTTTTTATAGATTAAAATCATCTCATAAGTGTATAATAATCGGTAAAAAAATTCATGTTTAATCTTATTATAATATAAACATGCATCAAGTTGACTTCTGGATTAATTATTTTCCATCATAATGGAATCAAACCCCTTATTCCATTTTTATGAATATTTTTTAATTCCATATAAATACTTCTTAAGAAGACAATATTGATTAGATTTGATTTTTTTAATCCATCAGGAGGGGTCATATAAATTATTTCATCATGAGTACCATGTAAAAAATAGTTCGTACATATAATTGTTTGACATGAAATTAAAATATGAAAAAAAGAAAAAATGAAATATAAATAATCAATTCATTAAACTAGGGTGAAATTTTCACAATAATCAATGCCACGACATTGAAGTAATCCTTTAGCAACCATTCAGGCATTGATTTTAGTTTCCCGGAAATTATTATCTATTATCTTGTAAATCCAATTATATCCTATAAATTTATGGTTACTAGGTATAGAAACAATAACCCAACTATTTTTTTTATGAAGAGAATCCATCTCCTCTAACATTGAACTCAACCACCTATTGGACTCTTTAGACTTAATATATTGCTTATAAGTTTGAGGTTCATCTATAAAGAAATATTATGCTACATTAAATGAATTTACAGTAATGTCTCCCTGATTAAACCATGTATGAGGTCTAATAACTCTCCTATGTCTATCCAGATTGAGTTTATAATTGCTCATATCATTAGGCTCCTCAATTCTAGGTTCAAAATCAGAATATGAATTATATTCAACTTGGGTATGGAATATGGGGAGAGTAGAACCAATCATGGACTGGGAGTGTCCAATGGATTAAAAAGGGACTTCAACACCTAGGGGAGTTAGTAATATAGAGGGTCTTACAATGCCATCAGATATCTCTTCAGGTTCAGATCCCTTATAATGGTATAGACCAGGCTATTGAAACATGACATCTAGGAAAATCATACATTTTTTATGACTCAGTGTATCAACCATAAACAATAACCTTTAACACTCTCTAGGTAACTCACAAATATAAATTTAACAGCCCTTGGAGATAGCTTATTAGTGCATGTATGAAAATAAGCTATGGATCCAAAATTCTTTAGGTGTGAAAGGATTAGGGGTGAACCATTCCAGAGTTATTCTGTTTTTTTAGATGAATTAGAAGGATATTGGAAATGGTTGATAAGATACTCTATTGTTGAAGCAGCCTCAACCTAGAGGGACCTGGGGTGTTTTTGGTGGAACAACATACACCTCACCCTCTCAAGAATAGTCCTATTAATTCTCGGTTCTAATCCATTCTAATGTGGAGTTTCCAAAACAGTTAGGTATCTCTTTGATCACTCATATTCATATAATTTAATGAATTCTATGGATAGATACTCTAAACTATGATTAGTTCTTATGTCCTTATGTTTCCTATTAGACCCACTTTCTACCCTAGATTTTCATTGTTTAATGGTCTGAAATGTGTCAGACTTATGTTTGGGTATATGAATCCATAGATTCCTAGAGAATTCATCAATGAATTTAACAATGTATAAGCCTCCACCATGGCAGGAGACCATAAAAGTACCCTATATGTCATAATAATCAAATTTAATGGGTTATTTAGCCTTATACATAGACCTAATCAAGCTAACTCTTCTAGATTTTCCATATACACAATCCTCACAAAATGGGTGACTACTATAAGAGAAGTTACGAAAAGGGTGGTGGAATCTGGTTCTGAACTATGAGAGGTGTTAAATAGGCTTATATTAAACTTAAAACCCAGCACATAAAGAACATAGCGAAGGGTTCCTTTCATAACTGTGAGTGATCCTCAGGAAAATCTAAGTCTTCTAGAATATAAAATAAAACTATACCCCTTATAGTCAAGGATTCATATGGATATTATGACTATTTTTAACTCGGGTACCCACATAACAACTTCAAGAGACATAAACATCCAAAAATGAAGCTCAAACGAAACAGATATTATTATCATAATGTGACAGCTTTATTATTCCATATAAATACCTCAAAAGATTTAATTTCCCTCAAATCATTAAATAAATATTTCTTAGGACAAGATTTGAATGAAAATTTGAATCCAACATCCATTCACAAATGATGGTGATTCCAGAAGCATTTAACATTTAAGAAGCATCAATTTCTTACTCATGTAATAAGTAATGGTTATTATTATAGTCCCTATAGTATCCCTTCATATTAGATCAATTCTTCTTAATGTGTCTAGGATTATTTCATTCAAGACATTTAATGTTTTTTTGAACTTATATATTTTCTTCTTATAATTACCCCTTTCTCTTATCCTACCCCTTGACTCACTTCTTCATATAGACTAACTTATGTACCTAATATATAAACCCTCATCCTCAGTATTAACACTACTATTCCTTTGAAGGTATTTTGAAGAGTAAAACAAATTTAAATTCTTCAAGAGTATGTGTATCATTTCCACACATCATAGAGACATTAACATGATAAAAGTAATCATCTATAGATGATAATAGTATTATTCCCTGGTCTTTATCGTCCCCTTTTATGTCTATGTTGTCTAGATCTACCAATATTTTATTAAATATATCAATTTGCACTCCCACTATAGTTTCTTGGTGTATTTTGAAAGTGTATAATATCATATTATTATATAATCTACTAATAAGTGAAATAGTCAAAAAAATGGATTCAAACCTTGACCATACACTAGTGGAAGAGGACACATATGAATCTTCTCTAATCACTTTATCTTCTAAAGACAAAATAGTTAAGCTATGTGATTTCCTATGATTTTCTTCAGGGAAATCAATGTATGTAGTGGCAGTCTTCCTATCTGGGGTAGAGGTGGTAATTTTCTTTCTTGAACCATAAAGGGAATCAAATAAATAATTATGGCACAATAATGTCATCATTTTAATTATCTAATGATTAGAATGAATTTCACCATCAATGTTATCGATATCGAATTTAGATTAACCCATAACTAACATTACAATAGAATCTCAAACCACTTGTTGGGGATAAATTAATAAACCCTAAAATATCCAAGATCCAAAATCATGAATGAAGGGTTAATTATTTGATAAATTTGATTAATCTGTTGGTGAAAAACAAAAAAAAATTATTCAGAAATCAATCTAATGAAACAATAAAATTGAGTGTGTATAAAAGTAATGGAAAACAAACATAACATTCTTCAGATTAGTTTAATCATATGTGCCTGGTAAGAAAACCACCATAGAAATCATTTTATTATGATGTAAAAAGGAAATAAAAAAAATACAATGTTGAAAGAAAACAATGAAGAATCAGAGAAACTATGCAAGGAGGTTGGACTTGTTAAACAAGGTGCTAGTGGTGAAGCAGTTCACATTGAGTCAACGTCATACACTCTGGGATGAGCTCATTTACACACAAAAAAGGATACACAAAAATACATGTCAAAATAAATTCATTATTTATAGTGAAAATAATATGTACCAAAACAAGGTCAAGATGAAAGACATGTCAATATATGGACCCTATATGAATCGCAGTAATCTAGAACCTAGATTTATTATCAACTAAATCTCAATGAGAAATGTACGCCAGTTGCAAGAGGTGTAAAGATCTCATCATAGAAGAGTTTAGGTTTTCAGAATCTATTATATCTTCTTATTATTCTCCAATAAGTCAGCACATAGCCTCACAAAGTGAGATATCTCGATGAACCAAAGAAGACACCTAGAAGACTGAGATAGCATCACCGCATCAATGTGAATCCTACAGTCATGATGGTGTGTCGGGGAAATGTCATATGGTTCAGGAAGAAGAATGATATTACAACCACATGGAAAACCAAAATCAAAGTCGTCGGTTCAAGTAACTAATGTTATGATAGTGCACAAGATAGCTGGTCCAATGAGAGTTCCAAGAAGGTGGCACAGTCTATCAAAATTGAGGTAAAGAAACAAAGCGGGGATCAATCAAGGCCATTAGATCTCCATTTAACAATGGCCTAGATAAAACCATTATCCAGGAATGGAAACCAAATATTTCTGATGTAAAAATATTAGGGTAATATGAATATAAAACTGTGGGAACTATCCCCATTCCCCATGCAGTCATATAAGCCCATAAAATTAAATACCATAAATTGAATATGAAAAAAATACATATTCATATTTTTTTTGTTTAAATGAAATAATGATGTGGACATATACAACACATATTGCACATTAGAATAACTATAATTGGATTGGAAAACCCCCATTAACGGCTCATGAATAGTATGGTGGATCCCTTACATGAAAACAATATATAGCATACCCTTCATTGATCTAAAAGTCTCAGACCAATGGGAATAGATCTAGATTTTAAGATCTCGTGATTTGGGTGAACGATCTTGATCTACACTAGCACTGAAATAACCCAATATTGGTCCATGATGGGGGTAGCTAGTCTTCGGGTCAAGAATCACCCAAAAATGGTGCGATAAGGCCGGATCTCTAGCGAATTTAGAATATGTGAACAATTATGGTGTGGCCCCTAGATCACCACAAAAATTCAGAACTGGAGTAAAAAATCCATGCGAGAGTAGGGAGGTCTCTATTGATAATATATCTCTAGTTTTCTCCATCTTTAATGAGATGAAGAGGGATGCAAGAAATTTTTTGTAGCTTCCCTCAATGATCGTCTCCATGGAATTGAATCACTATCAATGGAACAACAAAATGTTCCTTGAAACAGAACATGGTTGAAATATTACAACATATAACACATGAATGATTGTCATATCAAGGTCTTAAGGAGCCTGAAGACCACCAAAGTTCCACCGTGTCCATTTTAAATGAGTATTCATAGGTCAATTTTGATGGAGAATTAAATGGGAAATTGGGATTGAGATTCTAGTGTTGAATTTAATATAGGAAATTATGTATAATTAAATTAATTATTGACTAGAGAAATTCAAAGATGAGGACATCATGATGGAACAAATTAAATATAAATGTCAAAAATAGTTTAAAATAGAGAATTTATAACGCACATAGTCCCAAAAAATGTTTTTGGGTGTAATTTGAGATAATTAAATAGTTTTTTGTCATGATGAAATTCAGAAGAATATTTTATGTTTCTATATTCCAAAATTTAATTGTAGATTTTTAGGAATATTTAAATTGGATGAATATATAACATTATATATTTATTCATTTAGGTAGTTAATAAAAGTATTTAAATTTTATTATTATTTAAACATTTTAAAAAATATTTAAATAATAATATTATTATTGATAATTAAAAAATAATTTATAAAAATATAATAATTCATTTAATATTATTTATTTTATTTTAAATATTTATTCACTTTAAATATTTCTGTTATTTTTTCAATATTAGTATACATTAATTTAATATTTTTGTAGTGCATTCATCTATTAATATTTAATTATATATTTTTATTCATTAATACTTTTTATTTTAAAAATAATTTCAATTTATATAAATACTATTTATTCATTTTCTTAAATATTTTTCCTATTTAAAACATTATAAAATTATTATTTATATATAATTTTTAAATTAAATTTCTAATGTTTATTCATCTTTCAAATTTTTTAAATATATATAATTAAAATTCTTTAATCCACATTAATTTTTTTGAAATTTTTATGATTAAATTGATCTATTCAATTTTTTATTGTGTATGTTAGCACTCAAAAAACATTAAAACATAATGAATAGATTAATTTTTAAATATGATAGACTGTGAGTTTAACATTTATATTTTTATTAGTAAATTTTATTTATTTTCTCTATTTATATTAATACAGTTGTACTATATAAAAATATAACTATATATTTTTATTTAGTGTAAAATATTTATATATTTATATAGATAATAATATTTTTTAAAAATATAAAATATTATATTTATATTAATTTTCTATATCATTAAATATTTATTCATTTATATTATTAATGAATGTTTTAAATTATTATTAAAATTATTTAAGTACAATTATTATTTATTATTTTATTTAAATGCTTGTATTTTAATAATTTAACACCAAAAGGAAATGCAATATATATTTCATGATATTCTAACATCACTTTTATCATCAAAACAGGTGAATTTTTTAAATTTAATATAAAAAATCAATAGATTGTTGTAATTTCCACACTTAAAATCTCAATAAAACATTTCAATTAAATTTTTGAAAAAAATAAATAAAAAATTAATTCCAAGAAAATACATTCAGCTCCACATATTTATATTTGAAGTGTATTATCACATTAAGGTCGAAATAAATTATCAAACATTAATTATTCACCTAAATATACTACAAATCAAGAAATATTTAATTTACCTAGGATTTAAACAGAAACTAATGGGTTTATTTAAATAAAATTGAAATGAAATATGCACTAAAACAACTTGTATGTATGTGGATGTATGTGTACATCTGTATCTATGTGTATGTATTTGATGCATCAATATATATGTGTTGTTTTTGTGTGTTTGTTTCATGTGAGTGTGTGTGTGTGTTTATTTGTATTGGTATGTGTGTATGTGTATATGTCTGTGAATATATACAAGTATGTATGTTTACATATATTTATATAAGTGTATACATATGTGTATGTGTATGCATATGTGTGTGCATATGCTTGTGGATGTACGTGCATGTATGTGAGTTTGTGTGTGTGTGTGTGTGTGAAATGTGTATATGGGTATGTATGTTTATGATTATGTGGAATGTGAATGTTTATATATTATGTGTCTGCTTTTATATGTATCAGTATGTATGTTCATGAACGCGTATTTAATTGTGTGTTTGTGTTTGTGTATACATGTATTGTAAAGCCCCAAAACAAAAGCACTACAAAACCATAGGCATGCCTCCCAATATTCCAGACGCTACCAACTAGTAGCATGGGTCTATGGTGGGATAAAGGGGAGACTATTCCTTTTTGTTAGAGTAAAACGATACTGAAAATGTAAAGTCAAACTTAAACAACTAGATAAAAATCCCAAAGGATTATCATAAAGGAAAAAACCAACGCTAAGAAGATAAAAAATCCTAGTAATAATAATAATAATATATTAGATCAAACATTCATACTTTCATGATGGGTCATACATACATCAAACACAAATAAAACCAAAAGAAAAAACTCAAAGAAACATGAAAAAATTGTCCATGGTCCTAGACCAGTCCCAAGATCCCATGCTTTGTCAGGGAAGACTAACCAGAATACCATGTCATCATGCCTTTAGCCTAAAATATTCTTGCAGACATGTTACATATTCTCCAGAACCAATGTGACTTGGAAGCCCATGAAAAAGTAGCCTACTGCGAATGGTGTATTTAAATGTATAGTCTGATAATAATGTTCATGTGAGGTACAACAGAATGAAGTGGGTGAGACAAAACAAATAAATCAACAAAATTTTGATTTCCTGAGGTGCATAGTGAATCCTAAGGTTTTATCCTACCTACTTTGAACATTTACACGGTGTCCTTTTTCACATCATGAGGACTATACCTATACATTTAACCACATGTAATCTAGGAACTCTTATTGGAATTCCCATGTTTCATCACAGTATCACATGAAATTCGACCACCCATCTCGAAATACCGAAGAAATTTCACACCCATGATGAAATTCCCTTTAATAATCTATTATAAAAATCCTTGTATTCGTCCTATTGATCCAAAAAATAAGGTATCATGTGGAATTCACATAGCACATCATGGAATTCCTAACTCATGTACTGAGTGGAATTTAGGTGATGATCTTGGTAATCTCAATCATGAAGTGTCATAAAGAGTGGATTCTAGGTTCTAATTCCATCAGTAGATACCTCAAGTTCCATAACTTCCCAAATTAATTAGCATTTTACATAATTATTCTTTCTTAAGGCTATCTTAATTTACCATTTTAATGTTTATTTACTACTACACTATTTAAAATTCACTATGCTCACCTAATATCACACATTAACATTAGCTAATTCATTTCACAGTTCCACTTCATTGAATAAACCATCAATTCAAAATAAAAAATTTATTACACTTTTTTATAAATCAAGGTTTACCCATTTTACATGTCAGTATCATCCCATGGTCTCACTTTTCATTTCATGAATGGATTTCTTAATTTTCCCCATTTATTAGCCACATTTAGGTTTCACTTATAATCTAGGGAATTACTTTGGAATTTAACTTCAAATAGGTTTATTAACACCTAATCCATATTAATTATAAATCACTTTTCTAAGGAAGGGTGGACACTTTCTCAAGAATACAAGTCTCCTTTATTAAATAATAACCAGGTTAAAAAATTCTAAAATAAGTCAAAATCAGATTTAATTATAAAAGAATTTATTTTATAAATAAGGGCCACGTATATAATTTTTGAAAACACTTCTATAATCATTACATTAATTAAAAACATTATATTTTCCAATTTTACATAAATCTTTCATAGGGTCTAAGTCAAAATGGGAAATCTGAAGGGGTGAACCATTAAAACCCATTTAGCATTATGGATAAAGGAATAAAAAGGAAATTTATATTTAATGTTCTAATATTAATTTTATGGTCTTCAATAAATTTTTCAAAACATCTAGAAACCCATTTACTTTAAAAATAAAATAAGACTATGGGATAAAATCGGGACCAATTACATAAAAGAAGCGCTTCCACTTTAACTCTTATCTCACCAACCGGCTACCCATGATCATCAAATACTGTCTTCTAACACAAAAACAATCCAAAACCCTAGATCACATCCAAACAACCAATATAAATTATTTCTTTATCATTATTATCAATTAACAACATAAAAATATTAATAAAATTGAAAAAATTATACAAACATGAAAAACAAATCATCATATACTCTCCTCGTACCCAAGCCATAAATAATGACCCTTCATAGGTTTGTGCCAACCTTCAGGAAATTACCCATGATAAATATTGATCTACTAGAACCAATATAATAATCTAAAACAATAGACATTACCAAAACCCTAGGGAAAAATCACTCAGTTGGATACCTCTAACAAAATTACTGTTGATGGAATACCGACTTAGTCTTGGTACACTGTCTTTCTAAGAAAATAATAATCCCCATTATCTCCAAATGATTATACCGTTCATAGATGGAATAGTTTATCATAAAAAAAATATATCAACAAATAATTTAGTGTAAAAGGAGCAGTGTATGAAATATTATAATATACTAACCTATAGTTTACCGTAGTCATATATGGAAGTAAAATAAGACAATAAGGGAGAGAGATAGAGAGAGAGATTCTCCATTAAGTAGAGATAAGAGAAGGTGGGTGTGTAGGAGGCTACTGGGTAGAGAATGTGAGGATAAATGGAAGGGTGTGGGTTTAAAAACCTCAAGGTAAAAGTTATAAATACTATATTTCTAAGTAGAGTATGATTTTTCCTCACACGTTACCAAACGATTTCTTAACTATGTTTTTTGCACTGTCCCAAAACATCCACCCCTAATAGTTCTACAGAATAGTGAGAAAATCATGTTCCAACCATTATCTTCATATCTACACCCCTCTATAACTAGGTTCATGACTTTCCATTATGTCAATATAGTTTAGAAAAACTATGTTCCTCTAAAAAAACATATTATGATATTGGGGTGCATTGTTAGAATTTATCGTGCACCCCATTATGTTTCCACCGAATCTAAAATATCAAAACCCAATGCACATGAGACTTATCTGAGCACCTAAGGAATACCTTAGGCCTCAAGAAACATTAAAAAACACCCCTTATTGAAGAAAAGTCCTATAAAATTCCATTTCATTCACCGATTCCAAATTAGGCCGGTCCACAAAACAAAAACTCCAAAATCCTCTAAAAATTCAAGAACCTGTATGAACATGGGGTCTTACAATCTCCAAAAATTATAAATACTCATCCACATGATGTATCCCTAAGATCTTTTGATACTAATTGATTTACATTTATGTTTTTTGCATGAGGATCCTTCCAAACAACACTGATTTACTAACCTTGTGCTAGTTATTGTCAGACCAAGCATCCCAAATCCAACTCCTCCCCCCAAAAAACACATTATCTTGTGCATCACTATCCCAATGTCTTCAAACACTCTACCCTAAAGTCATAAATCTTGTGGAATTCATAACGACCCAAAATTGAAAACACCATACCTTTGTGGTTTATTCCAATGGATTACACCAATACAATTTCATCATATCGCTTCTCTATAACTCAGTGTATCATCCTGAGATCCTTAATGACATGATTCCTTACCAAAACATTCACATCAACATACAACACCCTAATCCAACTCTTGTAATGTACCTGTCGTATCTAGTATGGCATGCGCAATATTTTTTTCAACTCACAACATCCAACTTCACCCATGAAATCAAGTCAAACCTCCACCATCCAATCTACCTACAAACAATCATTTTCCCTTTCCAAAACATCGTGAATAGTCATGACCGTAGTGACTTAAATATAAAAGGAACCCTATAATCATCTTGACACACCAGATAAATTTTTTTCTAGAGATTTAATGAAATACATGTGGCTAAATCCTTAATCAGTCATATCCACCATCATTCCACACATTTAGAACCAGCGCCCCCCCCCCCCCCCATGCTGAAGCACTTACGACCGTTCCGAGACAAACTAGAGGCAGAATTCAAGGATTATACCCCATATAACATTGTATATAACACCTTCAAATACATTCTCTATGATTGATGTCCTATTCCCCACCATAGTATCATACTTTTCATCATGTCCCATATTCCTTTTTTAACTCAATGACTATTGTTCTACCTATTCCCTAAAACGATGGCTATACAGGGTCAAAAATGCTCACCATTGAGCATCAATTTGAAAGGAAAATCATCTCCCATTCATGTATCATTAGAACATTACCATTCGATTCGTTAAAAGGTCCACTTAAAATGGGCACTACACTTTAAATAAATGATGGCATATCGCACACAATTCGGTTCATCCCTTACTGCTCCTAGAGAATTAACCCGAATGGGTCTCCTTGAAACTACATGATTAAATCTCCTCTTGATCCATTCTTCTATATCAGTTATGTCATGGTTCAACCCTTTACTAGTAATGTAATTATATATGATCTATATATATTCTCATTCCCTCCTAAATGTCACAGTTCATACCAAATGGCTCTTTCCCAACATGGATGTAATATTTATATTAAAACTTCCTTGGATCTCATCCCCTATAAATGTCTTCTAATTTATTTTATAAACATAGGTGTACAAACCTATACCGCCAATTAAACAACCAAGGGACATAGAACACTACATCCACATGCCTACCTTCGATGGTTCCATCACAACTCCCCGGTTTCCTGCTCCGATGCAAGTTGATTCAGGAGGATGTCCCACATTTCATGGGTTTTTTAGCTATTTTTAAAAAAAATATTTATTTAAGGTTAGGTTAAAAATATTTTCATAACTAATGTGGAAATTTAGCATCGATGATGCCTATCTTCTGAAAAAAATGTTATTTTTAATAAACCTATTTGTATATTTAATTTTCTTGTTATTTATTTTATACACACATATATATAATTCAACATAATTTAATTACTATTTAATATTTAAAATTACTATTATTAAATAAGTGTGGAATTCTATGAGAAACTCTCACCTAGGGCTCCCTTTTATATGAGGTCATTCTGTAGAAATCACTCTTGATCTTTGATGTGGGATTTAGGTTATCCCTTTCTAACATAGAATAGATAATATATTATTATTAATAATTTTTAATCAATAAATAATAAATATTAATTAATAATAAATAATAGTAATAAATAAATAAAAAATAACTATTATAAAAACGTTCATGATGGATGAAAAATACCTTGACCTAATATTATAAGTGAAATAAAAATAAATCATGTGACAAACAGAGTAGAAGAGGTCACCCAAAATGACATCCCCTCATCCATAAAATTAAATTATTGATAAAACAAGGATCATTTTTGAAATCATAGTTAGACTCATCTGTATCATCAGTAGTTTTCCACTCCAACAACATGTTTCCTTGATTAAGAATCCCAGGAATCACTACCTTGGTCTATTAGTGCTCTAAAGTGAGATTGATCATTGATGCCTTGGTAGATATAGAGGAAAAATTCCCTGGAAGACTAGAATAATACTTCTACTACATTATTTGTTGAGGATCTAGAGTCAAACTTTCATTACTGGGCATTTTCCCCTTTCCATTTAAAACACATCCTTAAAAAAAATAGGGTTTTCTTTTCATATAGACCATATATGAGTTGTGTCCAATAGAACCGTCATATTCTCTTTTTAACATACATAATCCAAGACATTACTCCATTTACCAAGAATTTTTGAAGACCTGAATACATCTAAAATCTATTGATCACAATCCATTCCCTACTGAACACTATCTTCCTATTGATCATGTCCTAAGAATTCCCTGACTAGAGGCTACACAACACAACCTTGCATAGTAGGATATTAAAGAGAATCCATCATCCCAACACATTGGAAAAAATCATAAATACCCACTAAATTTGTAATAACTGATTGATAAGAACATGGAAGTTCATGTGAACCATACCTATAACCCGAAACCTAAAGATCATGAGCCCGCATTGAAGATCCCTGGATATAAAGATGAATTTCTTTAACATGTCGATGACCATTAACACCATGATAGTCAACACCCTTAGCATATCTTGAAGGATGGTCAAGACCTAATCACTATCTAGAAGGGTGACCATTACTCAAAGCTTTCCCCTTGAAGGAACTATTTCTAATGGTGTCATCATGTTGAGAGGCACGCATTGCCTTTCTAGAAACTTGACCTCGACCCTATCTCCCTGCAACACTGGGATGCCCCCTTTCTCTTGTTATAGAAATACTTTTCTAAATATACACTCAAATGATAGAGGTTAAAATAAATATTCCTCCTACATTTGGACCTCTTATTATTAATCACCTTATAGTCAAAAAAATCTAGGATTATTTTAGAAACAATTATAAATGAGAATTCAACCTTATGAGATGAGAGGCAGACCGTGTTAACAAGAGTTGAGGGGATGTCAACATACACTAGCACACTCATATAAAGAACAAATATGATGTTATTAGTTTATTTATCAATTTTATTTAATACACCACTAGAATTCAAAAGATATTAAATGTTAATTGGAAAAAGATCCAATTAAGACCATAAATTCATACCCAGACTTGAACAGAGAATTCCTATGATCGAAATGATTGAAATTGCAATCTGATTCATGAATTTGTAGATATCCTGGCATGATATAAAAAGATAAAACCAACCAAACATTCATATTAAAGTCCTACGAATTGAATTGTGATGAATGTAGCCATTCGCCATCGAGATACATATCAAGGACATAAAACCACTAATAAGGGATAAACTAGAAACAAGTCCTCCATCCTCAATGGATTAAAACCTGAAAAAAGAATTAATCGATCAATTATAAAATGTTTACCCAATTTAATCCACTCAGTGATGGCTTCCTCAACCGTAATGATACAGGAAACATTTCCCTTATTCCAAATTTGGATGGAATCTGTATCCTTAAATCGATATAATAAGAAACTAAAAACAACATATCCCTTTTCCATAGAAAGGCCACCCTATGCCTCAAATAATAGGATGGGGATTTTAGCATACTTTCCCATAGCAAGGCCACGATTGAAATAAATTGAGGAGATTGTGATTGAAACAAAGGAATATTTTCATATTATTACGCCACCCAGATCAAAGGAGTCGGGGAAGGGTTCGAGAATAACAATCGAAGTAGCTTGAGCCAAAGACCCTCAAAAAATGAGATCGTGTCCCTTCTTCCGAATTTGAAAGGAATCAATCATTATTACAACCTAATCAATGGAATCAAGAAAGGGTTTCTGAATCATGACCCAAACAGCCCTAGACAAAGACCTCCCAAAAATGAGATCATTTCCCTTCTTCCGAATCCAGCTGGAATTTTCCGCTATGCTCCCCTGGTGAAAGGAATGTAGAAAGGGATTGAGAATCAAAGCTAAAATAACCTGAGCTGAAGACCCTCCAGAAACAAGATCGAAGCCCTGCTGAGTAAACATAGATGATGTCAGAATCATAATGGGAAGGCTCGTAAGTCCCAAACTGCATCACACCACTCCTTCAATTTCAATATCATAATTATTTTTTAATGTTTTATTATTAATATTAGTAATTAAATTATTTATATTTATAATATTTTAAACAATATTAATTGATAAAATTAATAACTATTTAATAATATTAATAAAAAAACTGTTAATTTCTAAATAGTTATTTATAATTAATAGGTTTAATTTAACAATATAATAAATAATATATAATTAATAATAAATCATATTCATAACAACTAATTTCTATATAATAAATATATAATGTATCATTATTATTTTTCTTTATTTTATAACTAAAGATTAATTTTAAATATTTATTAGTTATTAGTGTTATTATAAAGTGATGTATTAAATAGTAAATAATATTATTTAATTAACATTTTTAGTAACTAATATTAATTATCAATAATTATTTAATTTAATAATTACTGAAATAATTATTGTAATAAAAATAATATAACCATTCTTAATAGAATTTATTAACTAAATAATATTTTCACATGTTTATTAGTAATTATAAAAAATAATAATTAGTTAATAATTAATTAATATTATTAATTGGTAATTACATATTGTTTACTTAAAATTAATTGATAACTAATAATTATATTATTATTTTTAAAAAATAGTTTATAAATAATAATTTTAAATATTTATTAGTAATTAACATTAGGTAGTAATTAATATTTATTATAAATTAATTTTATTAAATATTAAATCACATTATTTAATTAATATTTATTAGTAATTAATATTTATTAGAAAAAACTGGTTTATTAAATAATACTAATATACTAATACTTAATTAAAAATTAAAAATTTAAAAATTTAACCATAATTATTAATATTTAATCACTAAATATAATTTTTTTATTTATTATTAATTTTTAAATAATAAATATTGATATTTATTAGAAAATTAAAAATTAATTAGTTATTTAGTATGTACTATTTTTAATAAGTAGTTATATATTTCTTATTTAATAATTAATTAAGAACTTATAATTATAATATTATTTTTAATAAATATTTAATAAATAATAATTTTAAATATTTATTAGTAATTTATATTAACTAGTAATTTATATTTATTTGAAATTAATATTATTCATTTGTAAATTATATTATTTAATTAATATTTATGAGTAATTATTATTGAAATTGTTAAAAAAGAGTAATTAATATTTATTAGTAATTAATAATAACCATTAAAGATTTGTTAATTAATTAATACTAATGTAATAGAAATTAATTAACAATTTTTAATTTAATAATTCAGAATTTATTATTAAAATTTAGTAACTAAAAAATAATTTTAATTATTTATATTAATTTTTTAAAAATAAATAATAATTAATTTATTAATTAGAAATAACTTTTATTCATATGTTATTAAATAATGCTTAATTACTAATTAAATATTAAATATTAAATATTATATATTTGTTAGTAAAAAAATAGAAATTGATTGATTTAATTAATATTTTTTAAAATTTTATTAATATAAGTTAGTTAGTTATTAATATTTAGTACTAAAAATCAATCATTAATTATTATTTACAAACTATTATTAATTATCAATAATTTATAATAATTATTAATTGAATAAAATTTATTAAAAAAAATAAATTATTAATTCATCAAAGAGAATGGAGAGCTTGAATCGAAAATTGGAAATGTAGAATGATTTTTATGAAAACACCTATTATAAAAGGGTGAAATCAGTGAGGGTTTCTATTATAATTCTAGAATGATTTAATGGTATTATTGAATAATATAAAAAAGAGTAAAATTCTATTAAATATTTTTTTCATATATATATATATATATATATATATATATAACAATACAAATAAACAAAATATAAAACAAGTATATTTAAAATAATTTTTTTTGAAAGGTGCCATTTCCAATGCCTCCTTTTCGTTTTGATTTCTAAAATATTTTCAACCTAGCCTGATTTAAATAATTATTTAGAAAACATATATTTAAAAAAGATTTCATTTTAATATTTCCAAACCAAGGGTGCCTGTAGTGCTTTTCAAGACCAAAGGCATCTCATGAACGATCTATCTAATTTCACCAGTTCTACCCTAAATGTACTAATATCACATAGTCTAGGAATTCAAATAATCAAACCCTTATGAGACTAACCAAAAGAACACATGAACCAACACATGAGTGCTTATTCCTTAAACCCAATGCCATCCAATATTCCCAAACGATAAACTATGTTGCAATTAAAATACACCATTTCACAAGCCACACCTTCCATCCCTACCTCATGCAACTAGAAGTACGTATGAGCTTGATCGAACCCTCTCATAGTTTTCCCTAGGAGATCACAAATCACAAACTCCAAATCATGGACTCACGCTTAATAAAGTGTTACCGTACTCTCCCACAAACCCCCCACACCAAACCACGTCTCACATAGTTCACAACCCTTATGAAATCACTCACCTTTATCAAATTTCCACAAAAAACCTAACATTTCATACACTATAACACCCAAATATTTTACGGTTTGTCCCCTTTTAAATTTAACATCTTCTATAGATTATGTTTCAAGAAACACCGAGTCTAAAACCGTGATATACTATTTAAAATGTGATAATTATAACCTAGATGTTAATTTATAGGGAATTAATATCTATTAAATACATTTAAAAATATATATTATTTATTCAGTCATATAAATTTACATTCCACCCAAATATTTTTAGAGGTATAATATATAAATAAACCCAAATTTACACTTAAAAAGGCTATATATTTTCTAAAGGTAGTTTTACCACCTTTTAATGGTATACTTGTTTTAAATCAATATTTTAATACATTTGTAGATTTTATTTGAAAAAATAAAATTAATTTTAAAATTTTTAATGTCAAAATTATCTTAGGGTGATTTTTTTTTATTTTTCAGAAAATAAATATTTTCTTGTGAATAATGAAAAAACAAATTTTTTTATAAAAGAGTCAATTTCATTGTATTAAAGTGTCATTATGAATTCAATTTCATATCAATGTAAATTAATAAATATTTAGTTATAAATAATATAATTAACTTCATTTTAATCGTCATTATATATTGTTTTCGTATAAGTGTATTTTTTGTCTTAAAAATACATTTTTCTGTAAAATTATTTTCCATTATGTTTTGCAAGATTAATTTGAAATTGAATTATTAAAGGTCTTTGATTAGAATATTTTAAATTGACTTCATATTTGAATTCCAAATATAAAATTTCAATTAATATGATCCTTTTATTTTTTTCAATATGAATTGGAAACTTGGTACATTTTTATTACAACGATAAAAGTAAAATTGTATGATTTATGCTAAAAATAAAATGATAAGGAATAAAACATTACCCTAAAACATTCTAAATTCTTATTTAATTATTTATATTCGACCTTTAACATATATTTTTTAATTTTAGTTATTTAATAGACACTTTCCCTTGAGAATTAATATTATATTATTTAAATCAATGAAAATCCCAAATGTCACTTTCTTTGTCTTATATATCTCATATGTGTCTATATAGGGTCAAAGGTAGGTGGTGAAATAATATAAATATCCATTTTAAACCTAATAATATTATTTTCATGATGAAAATTTACTTATTATTTTTGGGAAAAATTTGGATGAGGTTATGATATTTATTATATTTTATATAAAGAAAAGGCAAATATATCACAATAATATTTTAAAAACTATATTATTTTTAACATTGTGTTATTTAGAATATATCATTAATTAAAGATATTATTTTTAAATCTAAAACTTTTATTTATATCATGGTATTTTATTTTTAATTTTTTGTTAAGAAATAACTATCTTAAATAATTATACAATGATGGTCCAGTAATTACCTTATTAATGAAACTATCAAATAAAATATATTAAAAATGTTAAAATAATTAAAATTAGAATTAATTAAGTTGATAAAAAAGTGGAATATTATTAAATATTAGTGGATTTAAAAACTTTTTTCTTGAAGTTATCTTGTTGTTGTGTTTTCGTTAATTCTAATGTAACGAAAAGTGTCAAAATTGATAGTAAAGATATTTTATCAAAATAATATTTTATTAAATTATTTAAAAATTAGAAAAAAATATTTAAAAATAAAATTTTATTTTTATTTGGTCTAAAATGTCCTAAAATATTTAATTATTGTTCAATTGATATTTTATATATAAAAATTACAACCTTTTAATATTAAATATTTTTCTACCATAATTTAATTAAAACATGTTAATAAAAATAAATTAAAGTGATAAGGTTAAAAATAATGACAAAACATGTCTAAATTTTAGTTTGTAATTATATTTAAATTTTTACTCGTTTTATATTATAATCCTTATCCTTTTATGTTTATATGGATATAAAATAATTTATTATAATTTATTATTTTGATTTTTTCAAGGGTGCCCCTCACCTCATTTATAAAAGGGTATTCATTTATTCGTTTTATTTAATCACCTTGTGATTTATATCTCAACCATAATCTATCCATTTATTCTTTCAACATTTTTATCCAAGTATTTGTGGTTTGGGTACTCCAAAAATACCAACTCATGATCCTTTTATAAAAGATCTAAAAAAAGTCTTTCGAAGAAAATGTAATAATTTCTACTAACTCATTCAAACTTGTTTCTTATTTTACATCATCATCTTGTGTTGTTTTCCTTGTAAAGAAATAAATTTACTAAAATATATATACTTAAATGTTATTATGTTTTTGAAACAACCATATTTTACCTTTTATCCATTCGACAAAAAATGAAAGCACTGCACGTGCGTACGTACGACCTACCACCTCCAAGTAGCAGTGTAACTAATTTTCTATGTTCAACATAAAAAAACGGTTCTAAAAAATTTATTTACAGATTTAATATGATATTACTAATATTAACACTATTCATGAAAATTTTGGATCAGGACCCAAGGAATTGTAATGGAGAATTTTAAACCAAAACAAGCATGTGGAATAGTGAAAATAACGCCAAATATAGTGAAATGAAAATATATTATTAATAAATCTGTGGCAAAACATAATAAAGTGATCATATATGATTCCATAAATATTAATATGATTTTATTATATGTTAATAATATGTTTGAGACCATTATACATGAGGTTTAGACACGTACAATGGTTATTAGACCTAAAGTAAGGGTTTCTCATCTCAATTCATATTTCTATGAGATATATTCATTATTAAACCCCAATTTTTTTTTGTGTGATATTTATGTACATAACATTAATATATATTATCATCAATATATTTACCTTAATGTTATTCAATTTTTCTTTTAGTGATTATTGTTTTTATGGGGAATACATTTTGACTAATTACAATTTAGTAATGAATTTTGTCTCAATCAATTTCATTGAAGCATATTATGACATTATACACCATCCTTATTTTATGAGGTGTGTATATAAGAAATTTGACTTATTATTGAGTCCTATGATTAACATACCTAGATAGTACATCATTATAGATGAATATTCTGTACATTAAAATAATACATGCTCAATGACCATAATAGATTATTGTCTTTATACATCTGGAAACAAAATATTAAATCCTAGTGAAAGTTATTAAAAATATCTCATAAAGATCTCAAACTTTAGTAATTATACCTCAAAACTTCCATCATTACCTAGGGAAAAGATATATAATAAAGGGGAGATCATAGTTGCTCATTATGGGTAAAAAAGGGAGACATGTAAGCATAAACATGAGCGGAAGGGTATGAATCATGATAACAAACATTACAAGATCAATTTAAAACCCCTCCCCACAATGTGTACCACTCTTTTTCGAGAAATGTGAGAAGGGAGATAGTGACCCCTCTGTCCTGCGTCCAATAGACACCGGGTTGGCGACTAGCACCAAAGGTATAGTAACCACACAAATTGGGGGCATTACTCTCTAAACGAACCAATGAAAAAGGGAGATATAAGACAGAAACTAACCAACTATAACTAATATTGTAATATAAAATAAATCCCATGTGAACATATTTAATGTCACAAAAAACTACTCCAACTTGAAGGAAAAACTGCAAGTACCAAAGGAAAGTATAAACGATAACAACCACGAAGCCCAAACAACTCATCTAAGAACAATCTATTGGTGACCTTCATTATATCCAAACATATCCAAGTTACTAGAGAAACAATTTATATATACGTAGGGTGACTATTACAGTATAATCAGTAGGATCATCCCCAGATCCTCTTGTTAAAATGTAATGAAAGCATGCTAAAGTATAGTGAACAGCAATTGAAACTAACTCATCACCTAAAATAGTACACTATGTTCCCAACCTCACTATGGATACTCTCACCAAGTATAGAATACAAGAGTATATAATATAATAAAGAATATCAAGGGTACTTTACAACTACATCCCCACTAGTTTGTCACTTTTCTCCAATGTTGCACATCCTATGAATCTATTTTCAAAGAGAATTGCTCGCAGACACCTGGGTGTGGCTCCAAAACATATAACTCATGCAATAAAACCACCACGTCCACATAACCAGTGTAACAAGGCAGTTTCTAGGAGCCCCTATATATCGAATAATGTGTATCATACGTCGGGTATTAATCCTAAAGCAATTATAGCCTATACAACAAGTAAGGATCCTCCAGCCGTCGCAATCTATACATGTTACACCTATAGTAGTCCATAAGAAACAATATATAGAATATATATGTGTGAATAACCACAATCCATTATAGCCCTCTACACACATATATAGTGAAAAATAACCGTTGTGCCAACCAGTACTAGTATGTACCAAAAGAAGAGATTAGGGCCAAAGGGGGAAGTCATACATCCATCCTCCCACCTGAATGATGGGGAAAACACCCCCTAGGAATGAGAATACATGGGGTGACAGTTTCCCTAACTTATGGGGTGGAGTAGTGTATAGAAACACAAAATTTAAAGAATATATTATAGCTCAAAACCCCAATATGGGAATAACCTTGTATTATACTCAACTGCAGCTAACATCACTTGGAATCTATCATCCCACTACTAAGACTAGGTAACCAATAATCACACAACCATATAAAGAGCTAAATTAGATTACATTATTCTCTTTTTATGAGTTTAAATTAACATTAAAATATTTATTGAGAAATTAATTAACCATTAATAATTTCACAATATATTTCACTAGCTTCCCACCCAATTCCCAAAGATCCTATAAATTGAAAACTCGAAATTTCATCTCGACATGATCCAACCCCATTGGTTAACATCATTTATTAATATAATTATTACTTTCCCATATTCCTTAGCATTTTAGAAAAACATTCTAAGTTAAAAATCAAAAGGTGGATCAACACTGTGAGTAGATGAACAATCCATCAATTCATTTCCACCTATTGAAGGAGCATAAACCCATCCTCCCATGAGAAGATAAACATGGAAAGCATGTGGAATACCCCACACAACGTCATCCATTTTTGAAGGAGCGTAAGCATGACCATATTCACTGAGATATGGAGAAATTAATCTAGATTACCAACCTACATGATTCAGCAAGCAACCAATCATTCACATCAAACTCTTTTCATCGTCTATGGTGTCCTCCCTGACACCCACATGTGTAATTTTATGCATCTCTCCACTCTAGGAATCAACTACTACCACAACTAATGGGCCTACCATCCCTCACATCACAACATTAAGTGTTGGAAACAAACATCATATCATATGTTCTCATAGACCTTAAACAAGGCATACAACATTGATACATTATTAACACTCATGGCTCCAAATCATAGGGAACATGGCCTTACAAGCAAGAAAGTAACTCAGATCCATAACAGGCATTATATTTTATAAAAACCCTAGTTATTTAATCTCTCTTAAATTAACTTTTTCATTATTAGTAGGTTCCAGCTTTGGGAAACGTAAATAGAAAGCTATCATAGCTATAAAAAATAATTAAACATGCATACTACATCAATTTGATTAACCTCAAATTACAACAACAACAACTAGATTCATTTACATTCCTCTTTATCTTAGACCAAATAATTATTAGTTAACACTGGATTTAAGTTCTTTTCGAATTTCATCAATAACGACATGCTAACAAGCTAATCATGGATACCATAATATCTTAAAAACAAGATGCAATCATACAATCGATAAAAATTTATTTATCCAGTACAAATATTTATTATATTAATTCCACTGTGATCCAGTAGTCTAAAAACAATATAACTATATAGTTTCTTGTAAGAGGATAGGGAAACAATGAATCCCCTACCTCAAAAGTTTTTTGATGCTCTTTTCATGAGAACAATCCATCAAAATAGATCACGTTCACCTCTCCAGGAGGACTACATCCACCTAAGGTTTTATAGACTCCACCACACCATCCAACACCTAAAAAAACTCCATTATAAACATAGAGATAGCATTAAATAAAATTTAATGGAGAAATAAAAGGAGAGTAACCCGAAATAAGGATGATAGATCATAACTTCTAATGAAGATTGATCAATATTTCTTGTTTTTACCAAAACAGGGGGTGCCCATGCAGCAAGAAGAAACTCCTAGGAGGACATGATCCCAGGATACAAAACAATACACAAATACTACATTAATGTTGTAAAGGATAGATAATATCACACCAGGGAACAAGGAGGATGAATAAGAGAAGAAGATATCTCATCCCTTTATAAGATTTAACAGATATGCAATTTAAGATATGATAGATTTTTCATTAAAAGATGATCACATTAAATCACACCGTTTGGACATGTAAAGGCATCCCAAACCATATGAAAAATTAATTTAGGCGTTATGTTCATTTAATCTACCTTAAATCCCTAAAACGGGATTTTAATATTTTTTTGTCAAAGAAAATGTTAAATGGGAGAAACTAGGAAATCTGAAAAAAATAATATAGAAATTTGAAAAATGAAATAAAATAGTTCCAGAAATAATGTTCATGAAACAATTTTAGTGCCAATATTTCGGTGCCACTCTTTATGTGCCACTGCATCTATGCCACCATTTTTATTCCACCATTTCTTTGAATCATTTTTTGTGATACCATTTCTGTGAAATAGTTTCTCTGATACTGTTTTTGTAAAACTGTTTCTTCGCTACCATTTTGGTGAAATAGTTTCTTTGATACTATTTCTATGAAACACTTTTTAAATTTGAAAAATTAAGGGACAACACTTCTTAGAATATTTCATAAAATAGTTTTCAAATTTTATGAAGTATCTGAAATCATTTGATGAAACAGTTTTAAAATTTGGAAAAGAATGTGGCATCGTTTCATGAAACTGTTTGATGAAACTATTTGGAAATTTGGATGAGTTTAGTGGATATGTCACCTTGACCTCACATAATAACTCAAACACTAGATTTTAGCAATGGAATAGAGTAGATAGGTCTCATATGTTACATCTGATACCTCTCAAAAATATTCTCATCCCTGAGAATCCAAAACCAACCCAAATAGAAACCATAAAAGGGGCTCTGAGAAACTGCCATTCGAGATGACTCTCCAAGAGAGAATGACACAAAAAACAAAAATAAATAAAGGCGTATAAAAAACACTAAAGGGTCTAAAACCACAAAACTAACATCATTACAAGAAAATATCTAAACATAAAATAGCTCGGTGTACTTATAGTGTATCTGAGACTCATGTTCCTAGGTAATCTCATCCACACCATCATGCTACCGCAGGACACGAACCAAGGGAATAACATGCATGTGCAACACATTCTATTTGTGGTCTTGGATCTCTATACGCCTCTCCTCAATGGTCTCATCATCATCAATTTCATTATCTCCCCAATCGATGATGTGAGAGTTTTCATGACGCTAATGAGGGATCTGTGACACATGAAAAACATCGTGTATCCTCCTCATATGTTAGAAAAGTGCTAATCGATACTCCATCCCTCCAACATGAGAAAACACCTTTAAAGGCCCAATAAACCTGGGAGAAATCATACTCCCATTACCAACCCTTTTCAACCCAAGATGGTGAGTCACCTTTAGAAAATTGTGATCTCCCACACAAAACAAAAAAGGACTCCTCCATTTATAGGCATAAGTTTTATAACTATAAGGTTCTGCCTTCATCCTTTCATGAATCATTTGAACCGTATCTATTATATTTTTAACTATTTACAGTTTGAGAATTGTAAACTCTCCAACATCAATCCATCACAATGGAGAATAGCATGGTCAGCCATACAAGGCATCAAACGGAACCATACCAATGGTGGAGTGAATACTATTGTTGTAAGAGAACTCCACCAAGGGTAAGTGCCTCATCCAAAAACCTACAAAATCTAGATCACATGAGGACAACATGTCTTCATGAGTCTAGATGGTTTTCTCTTTATGACCATCCATATGTGGATGAAAATAATGTTAATGCATATTTGGGAGCCAAAATCATGTTGGATGACTCTCCACACCCTATTGGTAAAATAAGTATCTCAATTAGAAATGATCATTATCATGACTCCATGGAGTCTCCCCACCTCCTCTAGATACTACCTTGATAAAACCTCTACCGAGAATGATTCATTGATTTCTATGAAGTGGGATGATTTCATCCAACAATCCACCACCACCCATATAACGTCATGGTCTCCCTAAGATCTAGGTAAACCAGTAACAATTTCCATTGATATTTTCTTCCAAATCCATAGAGGAATATCTAATGGATTGAGGAAATCATCGAGAACATGGTGCTTAGCCCTCACCTTATGAAATAATAAACATAGAGACAAAAACTCTGCAACTGCACACTTCATACTAGGCCCCCAAATATGAATCCTCAAGGCATGGTACATATTTTTCAAAAAATGATGTACCGCTAAAGATGAAATATGGAACCCTTTGAGAACTGTCTCACTCATCCCCAATGGAATGAAAATCAATCCCTGATACAACACTCTATGTTGTTCATCCTCAGGCCAGCCATTAGGGGCCTTGCCACAAACAAGTCGGTCACTTTATAACTCCACCTATAGATACCCCAATTAGGACTCTTACAACTAATTTTAAAGATATTAATAAAAATTCATATAAAAAAGACAACCTCTACACCCAACATCTCCCATATTGTGATGTAATGCTGAAATCTCTTCCATCACTCTCTATGAATCTCCAAGTTCATGCACTGCATCACTACGTGACTTTATGGTCAGCACATCAGCTACAAAATTCTCCATTCTAGGTGTATATGATATTTCTATGTCATATCCCTCTATGGACTCCATCCATCAATGTTGCTATAAGTTCAAGTCATGTTGGTAGAAAATATACATCAGGCTCTTATGATCGGTGAAAACCAAAAAGCATTCACCAATGAGGTAATATATTCACAACTTCAGATAAAACACCACATCCAAAAACTGAAGATCCTTGGTGTAATATTTATGGTCATGGGGATGTGACATCACACACTCATAAGAAACAACTGATCTTCACTGCATTATAACGCAGCTTAACCCTAGACGTTAAGTATCATAGAAAACATTAAACTGAACTCCCACTATATGCAGATAAAGAATCGGGTCACTAACCAACTTCTCCTTCAAGTACTCAATAGCTGCATGACACTGAATAGTCAACATGAATTCATGATCCTTCTAAGGTCAATGATGTCATAATAGTCTCAACCTAAGAGAAATTAGCTACGAACCTCATATAATAGCCAACGAGGCCATGGAATCTTCACACCTCTGCCACAATATTGGTTAATACCCAAGACAAAACCACTTCTATCATGAACGTATATGTGGATAATCCCTAATGGGACACCATGTTCCCTATGAAATGGAATTCTCAATCCCAAAACTCACACTTCGACATCGTTTCAAACAGCTACTATTGACGATGAACTCCCAAAACAGTGTGTAGATTTTTCCCATGATCCTCCTCAGAAGGAGACTGCACAACGATGTCATCAATGAATTCCAAAATGAACATGTACAGTAACTCACAGAACAAAGGTTTTATCAATCCCATGAACACAACTAGAGCATTCGTCACACTGAACAACATTACATTGAACTCGTATTGCCCATGACGACAATGGAAAGAAATATGTATGAAATCCTCATCATTCACACGCATATGATGATATCCTAAATAGAATTCGATATTTATGTTCTAACCTTCACCCTTTATTTGATCGAATAAATCATTAATCCATGGAAGATTCTAGGAATTCTTCACTATCACTTTGTATAAGCGACGATAATCGATACAAAATAGCAAACTGTTGTCAGCCTTCTTCAGAAACAAAACTAGTGCACAACATGGTGACACACTCGACCGAAAAAAACTGCACTATAATAGACAATCAATCTGTATAAATATCTCCCATAACACAAAATATGACATTATATATGGATACATATGGATAGAATACTCTTTTTTCTATATCTGTATCCCAAACTCGATCTATTGTCCGTGGGGTATTGCTACAACCTCTTCTAGAATGACATCAGGGTACTCATCGACCACCCTAGGAAATTCCAACAATTGAACCTCTAAAGATCTTATCATCATCTCAACCATCAAGGAGGACAATTACTTAATATTCCATTGACCCATCTGAGGGTCTTTCTCTTCCAAAAACCCTGATGGCTCTCCATCATCATCGAATAAAATCACCTACATCCTGAAGAAATCCATGATATACATCACTGAATACAATAAATCCATTCCAAGGCGGAATTCATATGGTTGTATTCATATTCATAAAAAATCTCCCCAAGAGAGAATCTACCCCAGAACTAGATCACAGTCTCTACATACTTCAAACAAGTCATCTCAACCTTCAATTGGCATAGTCAATGCCAAGTTCACAGGAAGCCTATCTACCTCGTGACCCAAATAATAGAAAAGGAAAGTTGATATGAAGGAGTGTGACACTCTTGAATCAAAAAAGTCATACTCCAAAGTAGAAAACATGAAAAGGGTACCTCGAACGATGTCTGTCTCACCAGGCACTAGCAATGAAAAAGAATAAAGCTAACACCAACCTCCTCCATAGCCTCTCTGACACTAATGAAGACCACCACCACGACCATGAACCACTATTTTTGGATGGGGGGAATCCCTGGGCTATCGAATGCATGACCCATCTACTCTCTACTGATCAAAATCTGGTTTAGCAAGCTATTTCTGCCTCTGCTAGAACTGCATCAAGGGAGGAACCTAGAGAAGAACTCCAGGAGTACGATGAATAATCTGAATGTTCGGGCACTCTCGCTACTGTTATCATCAGCCTCCACAACAAAAACAACTGCATGATCACTTGAAATAGTCCTGAGAGCCACCGCTGCTAGAGAAACAAGATGATGAGGGCTAGGACCTACCTTTGTCCGAATAGAAACTCTTCTTCCTTAAAAACTAGGAACCCTGGACCTGAGATTTTCATTATGAGTAATCCTAACGACTCCCCTCCCATGAAGATCTAGTTCTAGCTAACATATTCATGATGACCTCTTCCCTCGCCAAAGCCTTATGATATTTCTTCAACATAAACAGGGTGACCTAGCACTGGATATATGGATGAAAGGCCTCTTTAAAATGCCATGCCCTATCCTCCTCATCTGACAACAGGACTGATTCATATTGTAAAATTTTCTTAAAATGTATTCCATACTCTCGCACATTAGAGCTCCCCTATCAAAGGGTAAAAATTTCCTAGAGACGGAACTCCATCACGGTCGAAGAAATAAACTAGACTCTAAAGATATCTCATAACTTCTCCCATGAGATCTCCGACTCTTCGCGATCACTAAGGAACATGAACAACCACTTTCTCGCTTCCACACACAATATTGTCAAAACCATAGACTATTAGTAATTTTTCTGAGCATGATCAAAATAAAGTCTATCTCAACCTCCTCCAACCAGTCTTCCATGATTGCATCCGAAACAGAGCCCTAATTCATGTACATACTCTAGTTCATAAATTCATGGAGTCTCCTCCTCTAAGCATCATCGTGTTCAACCTATACCTTATGGCGGTCTGCTGGAACAACATGTTGGACATATTTTGCATGAATATGAAGAGGGTGAAGACCTGGAGCCATACTTATAAAAAAATATTTATATCTCGTAAACCTGGAATATGGATGACTCAAAATTAATTAGTTAATTATTATTTTTATTCCATTTATGTTAAACTCTCCCAATGACTTTCCATTCAATCATAGGGACAAAGAATAACAATGCATGGTTCTTTCCTAGGTCTCTACCCCGCAAACATTTTCATCTCATTTAGTGGACACTGTACATGTAAAGGTCTATGCATCAGATCACAAGGGGGACTAAATGCATATGTCTTAGCCGATCTCCAATGCTTACACCACATTCTATACTTAGTTGACATTGTTACCCTACAAAACCATGAAACCTCACCTATTCCTAACATCAAACACCATTTTATCCCTCAACCAGACCTCTAATAAAAATTTATCATGACCCGCTCGCTGAAAATATTACCCCTCCTAGGATGGAAATGTGAGAAGGGAGATAGTGACCCCTGAGGCCCTCCTACAGTAGGCCCCAGTTTGTAACTAGCACTATGGGTATAGTAACCACACAAATGGGAGGCATTACCCTCTAAGAGAAAACATGTGAATCAGAGAGATAATACAGATACCAATAAACTCTAACTAAAACTACAATATAATAGAAATCCCAAGTACATATATTTAATGTCAAGAAGAACTACTACAAATGGAAGGGAAAATTGCAAGAACCAAAAGAAAGTAAAACGACATCAACCATGAATTCCAAACAGCTCCACCAAAACCATGCTAGTGTTAACTAGATTGATCTCCAACTAAATCCATATGACTTGAAAAATACTTAATATATATGTAGGGTTAGTATAACAATATAATTAGTAGTAACCTCTCATTTAATTGTAAAGAATGTATTCTAAAGCATAATGAACAACAAGTGAAACTAAATCGTCACCTAAACATGTATACTATCCTCCCAACCTCACCATGTCTACTCTCAACTATGATACCATACAAGAGAATAAAATATAATAATGAATATTAAGGTTACCATGCTACTACCTCCCCATTGGTTTGTTATTTTTCCCAAATGTTGCACATCTTAAGAATCTCTCTCTAAAAAGGCTAGCCTGCAGACACCTAGGCATATCCCCACAACAAGAACCTCAGGGAATAGAAGCAAAACATTTACATAACCAAGGCATCAATGTAGTTTTTGGAAGCCACTAGAGCTCACATAAAGTGTATGATACGTCAGGTATTAAAATTCAATCCATTATAGCCCATACACTGAGTAAGTATCGTCAATCCATAATTTTCTATACATGTTACACCTATAAGTGTCAATAGGAAACTATATCAAAAATACATGTGTGTGAATAAATAGAAGACATTACAACACTCTTCACACATATATGTGGAAAACTAACCATTGTTCTAACTAGAACTAGTAACTACCAAGGTAAGAAAGCAGGGCCAAATGGGTAGTCATCCATCCATCCTCTCACAAGAATATTGGGAAACCAACCCACTTCGGCTCAGAATCCTTAGAGTGTTAGTTTCCCAAACTGACGGGGTAGAGTAGGGTATAGAAACACAAAAATTAGAGAACATACTATATATCACAACCACAATATAGACATAACTAAGAATTAGAATCAACTACATCTAACATCTATCAGACTCCAAGAATCCATTATTAAAACAATGTATCTTATAAGTAAACAACCATTTAAAGAGATACATTATATTACATTATTCCCTTTTAATTAGTTTCACTTAATGTTAATTAATTATTTAATCATTAAATAATGATTAAAAATTCCACATTATATTTCATTAGAATCACACCCAAATTCCATTATTCCTTTTAATTGTAACCTTAGCATTATGTCTCATGAAGCTCCAACCCCATGCGTTGTCATCATTTATTTAATCAATTGTTAATATAAATATAACATTACCATATTAAAAATAATTTTTTAAAAACATTTTATGCTACCAAATACAAGGGGGATCAACATAGTGAGTAGATTAACTACCCATCAATTATTTTCAACCTATAGAAGGAGCGTTGACACATCCTCCCTCTAAAAGATAAACACAGAAAGCACTGGGCATTCCTATCGCATCTTCCACCATTTTCATAAGAGGGAAACCAAGACCAGCCTCCTTGAGTAGTGGGGAAAGTAAATTAGATAATCAACAAGATTTAGAAAGCATCTAATCATTCACATCCAACCTATTTCATCATATTTGGTGTACTCCCCAACAGCCACATGCATAATCCGATGTGTCTCGCCACTCCAGGCATCAAATTCTACCATAACCAATGGGCCTCCTTTCCCCCACATCTTACAACAACCATCCCATATTACATCACAACACAAGAATAATGAAACAAAAATAATATCAACATGGATCCTGGCCCGTAAACAAGGCATCCATCCATCAGACATAATGAGCACTCATGGATCCAATGCACATGGCCCATGGCCTTACAAGAAAGAGGGTAACTGAGAAACCTTCCATGAATTATATTTTATCAAACAGTCAGTTATTTAATCTGTCTTGAATTAACCAGTTCATTATTAGTAGGTTCCCACTATGGTCAAACTAAAAAAGAAATCAATCATAGATATCGAAAATAATTAAACATTCTTACTACATCAATTTGATTTACATCAAATTACAACAACAACAACCAGAATAATTTACATGCTTCATTATATTTGGATAAATAATTTCAATTAATTCTATATTTCCGTTATTTACAAATCTCATCAAGGATGACATGAAAACAAGTAAAGAATAAGTTCTATAAAATATAGAATAAACGAGCGACAAGCGTACTATCAAAACCAATTTATTTATATGGTGAAAATATTTATTATTTGAATGGCATTATGATCCAGTGGGATAAAACATGATAACTCTACAGATTCCTGTAAATGGATATAGAAACCTTGAATCCCCTACCTCAAAATTTTTTTGATGATTTTTTTCTGAGAACAATCCATCAAAACATATCACAATAACCTCTCCTAGAGGGCTGCATCCACTCGAGGATGTAGAGACACCACCACACTAGCCAACACCCAAGAAAACTCCCTTAGGAACATAGAGATAGTATGAAATAACTGGGATAGGAGAAACATAAGGATTTTAACCTAGAAGAACGATAATGGATCATACCTTATATTAAATATGGATCGGTACTACTTGGTTGCATCAAAACAGGGGGAGTACTTGGAGCATAATGAAAATCTAGGGAATAAATGATCATAGGATACAATACAATAATCAACACCTATGAGAATTAAGGAACTTTTTGAGTGTCTCACACTAGGGATCAATGAGGAAGAACTTGGGAGGATGATTTCTCATCCCTTTAAGAGATTTAAAGGAGAATCGGTTTAAGATACATTGGATTTTCCATTAAAAGAATATTATATTAAATCACACGGTTTGAACAAGTAATGTCATCCCGTACCTTAAGAAAAAATATTATATGAGTTATGGGATTTTAATTGGCCTTAAATACCTTAAAATTTTCTTTTAATGGGTTTTGTTCAAAGAGAGGAAAAATATAGAAATATAGAAATGGAAATGAAACAGTTCTAGAAACACTGTTCATGATGCAGTTTCAGTGCCACAATTTCAGTGAAATTATATTTGTGCCACCATTTCTATGACACCATTTCTATGCAATAGTTTATATGAATCATTTTTGGTGCTACCATTTCATTGAAACCATATATGTGATACAATTTCTGTGAAATAGTTTTTGTGCTACCGTTTCATTGAAATAGTTTTTGGGCTTCCATTTCTATGAGATAGTCTTGAAATTTGGAAAACTATGTGACACCATTTTGTGAAATCTTTTCATGAAATAGTTTGGAAATTTTGAAAAGTAAGTGACACTGTTTTGTGACACTGTTTCATGAAATGGTTTGGAAATTTGAAAAAGTAAGTGACACTGTTTCGTGACACCGTTTCATGAAATAGTTTTGAAATTTGGATATGTTTTAAGGATAATTCATACAAACCTCGCAAAACCCCTTAAAAACTAGATTTAAGAAAATAAATGGACCAGATTGGTCTAGGCCATTACAATGATACCATGCATATCAATGATCGAAAAAATCAGGGTATAAATCTTGGTAGTTCATAAGACATGATTCATAATAAAATGAAAAAAATAATCCATGAAATCATAAAATTGGGAGAAATGGAATTGTGGAGAATATAGAAGAATATGATCTAATTTCCATAGTAGTCAAGGAATCACTACCAAGGACATCTTGATAGACAACGTACTTTGTTGGACCATGTTCACACCCCGTTCCAGACCAGTATTACAGAACTAAGTTCACTCATTGTTCCAGCCCTGTATTACAGAATTGAGTTCAATCCTCGTTCCAGCCTTGTATTACTAAACTGAGTTCATTTATCATTCCAATATTTTAATACTGAACTGACATCATTTTTCATTTCATTCATGTCTATATTATGAGATATAAATCATTACCTAATTAGTTGGAGGGAGATATAGGTCCAAACCATATCATAATGTAATCATACATATATTTTCTCAAAAATCATAAACAATCATATCATAACCCCTTCAAGGGTAAGAAAAAAAGGCATCCAATGTGAAATTATTCAACTGCAAGGATATGAGAAACTACACAAAACAATTTATCATGCGTCAAAGGAATATACCCAAAAAGATATTAATAGATCATAGTCATGCTTATGATAATACCACAAATGAAGAGTAATTTTTAATATGCCATTTTTTGAAATCAATAATTATGTACATGGAATATTTTCTCAATGATGTACTGGTCATAAGATTTATGAAATAAATATGTATTTTTCTATAGTATTTTTTCATTATAAAATTACAAGAAAGTGATAAATAACACCAGAAAACAAGAGATGTGATCCAATTTTAAGTTGGTATTTTTGAAAAGACATGATCTAGAAAACATAACACTAAATATGTGGTTGATTTTGAGATAATAACAAATATATGTTTATGGGAAATTATTTGTGACCATGATGGTGGTTACTAATTTGATGGTTTACTAGATGTTTTGGATTTATATACTATATTAAATAACCTATTATTTTACACTCATAAGCAAGCATGTTTTTTATAATGGATTAAAGAATATTAAGGTATTCATATATTTGGTGTGTGAAAATAAGTGCTTCATTATTTGGAGAAAATTTATGTTAAGTTATTTTGGGAAATTCGGTGATAATCATTCTAAATGTGTTTCCATCAAATTTAGATAGAGAATTTTTGGATGATTCATAATATTAGTTACATATTAAAATATATTAAATTGAACATTAAATAATATTGTTTGATGTTAATGTATTATTTATTATATTGGATATCATGTGATAACATTTTGGTTTTATAAAAACTTTAAATGTTTAATGAATGACTTGTAAATATTATAAATTATATAAGTGCTTGAGGAATAAAAAAGTACATGTATATCCATCACTAGATTTAAGAAATAAAGCGGTGATAGATCAATGCACAACCAAATGATGAGATTATGACATTCAATGGAATCAACTAAGATTATTTTATCATGTGATTATCTAGATAGTAAAAAAAATCCCTGGACTCAAGGAAAAGGATTTTAGAACAAAACATTATTAGTTCACAATTCTTACTAAAAAATTAATTCCCTTTGAACCAATCACAAATTTATAATTTTGATTGTAGACATTATAGGAACCATTTTTAGTACCACACTTCATCAACACATTCATGAAAATATTTATCTGAATTTTAACCTATTTTGTAATCCTATTTTTTTCATTGCCATCAAATTTTTCTTTACCTCTTTTTGGGAGGATGTTTTATAAACCCTTTTTATGATGTGTGATTTTCCACAACGGAATTTTTATAGTATCATACATTTAATTTTGAATAAAAATTAAGAATTACAATGGAATAATTAATTTAATAGGTAGGGAGTGTGACCCCTAAAAATATTATGGAATCTCTCTTTTTATATTTTTCACATTCGATAGCTTATGTTGCACAAAAATATGATTTTAAATCCATGATATACTATTTAAAATTTGACCATTATAACCTAGTTTTTAAATTCAGTGGAATGAATTTTACTAATAAAATTAAGAAGTTTATATATAATATATTCAATCAAATTTTATTACATTCAACCCAACAAAATTAGAGGCATACGATATGAATATATCATATTTTACACATTAAAGGCTATATTTTTCTAATGGTAGTTTTACCGCCTTTTAATGGTGAACTAATTTTTAAAATAAATTTTGACACTTATAAATTCTCATTGAAATAAACATAATTTTTAAAATATTAATGCCAAAATTATCATTTGGTTATTTTTTTTAATTTTTCAAAAAATATTTATTTTCTAATGAATAGTGAAAAATATTAATTTTAAAAAAATTGTCAATTTCATTTCATTATAGAATAATTATCTTTTAAATTTTCTATAAATGAAATTTAAGAACTATTTAATTATAAATAATATAATCCAAATCATTTTAATCATCCTTATATATTATTTTGGTATAAGTACATTTTTTGGATTAAAATACATTTTTTTAACTGTTTTTCATTACAGTTTACTGGTTTAACATTAAATTAAATTTCAAAAATTATATATTTTCAATATTTAAATTTTTTATCATATTTTTATTCATAACTTAAATATTAATAAATATACGATTTTTATTTTTTTATTCTATATGAAAAGTAACTTGGTACATTTTTATTACCACGGTAAAGGCTAAATTGGGCAATTTATGTTAAAAATAAAATGATAAGGATTACAAAATTACCCTAAAAGTTATGAAAATTTTATTTAATGATTTATATTAGACCGTTAAAACCTAAGGTTCTAGTTTGAGTTATTTAATGGACACGTTTCTAAGATAACGACTTCATGTTATATATATTGAAGAAAATAATATATGTCACTTTCTTTGTCTTATATATCTCTTATGATTCCACATTAGGAAGAAGGTTTTATTAAAAATTAATATAAGTATCCATTTTAATATTAATAAACTTATTTTCAGGAAATAAATTTATTTACTATTTGTTGGAACCATTAGGATGAGGTTTTTATATTGGTAATATTTTATTTAATGAAAAGAAAAAGATGTCACATTCACATTTAAATAACTATATTATTTTTAACATGCTTTTATTCATAATATATCTTTTACAATAGATATGTTTTTTAAATAATAAACCTTTTTATAAATAATTTTATTTTATTTTAAATTTTTAGTGATGAAATAACTACCTTAAATAATTACACTATAATGATGTAGTAATTATTTTATTAATTAAAAATTCAAATATATTATATTAAAAATATTAAAATAAATAAATAATGAATCAATTAAGTTTGAAAAAATAAAAATGGATGGTTATGACATAGTTAGGGTGTTTTAAATGTTTTGGTTAGAAGTTATCCTACTATCATGTTTTTCATATGGACAATGTAAGGAATAAAGTGAAAATTGACACAAATGATACTTTATAAAAATAAAATTATACTAAATTAATTTAAAATAAAAAAACATAAATTAGAAAATGATTTTTATTTTTTTCTAAAATGTCATCAATTATATAATTTAAAAGTCATATTGACATTTTATAGGTAAAAGATTCCACGTTTTAATAATAAATAAATTCTTACCATAATTAAAATTAAAATATGTTAACTAAAGACAATCAAAGATATAATGTTAATAATAAATAAAAAATATGTCTAAATTTTATTATATGGGATATTAAAAGCTTATATCATCATATATTCCAATCCATATCCATTTGGTTGTATTTGGATAGATTGTCAATTATTATAATTTAGTATTATGGGGTTTTCCAGGGTTCCCCTCAACTAAATTATAAAGGGAAATCATTCATTCATTTAATTTCACCACTATATGCATTATTTTAATGGACCAAACATCTGTAATCCATTAGTTTTTAAAAATCTAATGTTTGGAGTGTTCTGGGAGGTCACGGTGCCTCATTACAAGAGTTTGTCAAAAATCCATTTTTTCCAACTATGAATCAGGATTGGATGGTGGAGATGGTAGGTCACAATGGTGAATTGTGATGGTGTGGTGAGATTTGTGAGTCAGGACCGATGAGATAGGACCACTGAGTCAGGACAGGTGAGTACGAATGGTGACTTGAACTGATGACTCACAATAGTGAGTTACTGACTGTAGGTCATGATGGTAGGTTTCCAGTGGAGAGTCATCCAACGGTGACTCATCCACTGGAAGCTTCTCCAATGATGATTCACCCAATAGTGAATCATCCACCGATATCACGTCTAATAGTGAGACTCCCAACAGTGACTCATCCACCAGTAGCTTATCCAATGTTGAGTTCCCCATTGATGACTCATCCAGCGATACATCATCCACCACTAGCTCACACTAGTGACTCTTATCCTGTAGTTTTTCAGAATTATAGTTTTCCATTGTCTTTTTAATTCCCCCCCCCATTAATGTATCCATTAACTATAAATGAATTTAAAACCATATTTAATACTTTCTAGAGACGTTTTGATTCATAACTATCTTTAAAAATCATAAATATTTCTTTAACATTTAAACCACATTGTCTTAGTCAAGATTCTCCTTTAATAGACTTTAAAAATAATTCCTTCCATTGATATAGGATCTAGGAATTCTAATTATGAGATCCACTCTTCCTTATGTGCTCCCATTTTCACTTGATCACCCTAAACCTTTCTTCCTCGAGGAGTTGTGTGTTTTTCAGTAGACGTAGGATCATGTTTTCCCAAGACGTTCTTCCCTCTACCTATGAAACCCTTATTTGGCGTAATAAGGATGTGTTGATCATATTCCCTTCTAGGTATAGATCCCTTCATATCTCTTTAATTTTCTGTATCAAGTGGTGTGGGTGTACTATGTTTTCCTTTGCGAAGATAGAATAATTCCTAATAAACAATGATAATTGAATTTGTTTAAGATCAATATGTAGGGGCTAGAAAAAAATTATTCATGATTCTATTTTATTATTTTTTGTTGATATTTTGTTTTGTATCTCTCAATTAACTACTATGAAACATGGTCCTTGGTGGTCTTTGGGTGCACAGATTTGATGTCTTGTGAATTCTTATTGATGGTATTATATTTAAATGTTTTGTGTATATGAAATTGAGTAACGACATAAACATGGATAATAAATAGATGCCCTAGGGTCAATCTATTTCTATGAAAACCCATGAAGTTAACAGGTGTAATTAAATAATATGTGACTTATCCAATTTGATTATGTTTTGTTTTTTTTGTGCGATGGTACGGTTATGAGCATCATCATCTGTTGTGGGGTTGTATGGGTGGTGTAATGGAATCTTAGGTAGATAGATTGATTGATTTTGGAATGGATGGGAAGTGTTTTGTAGCAATTCTCCCATCAGGTTGTGCTATGTTTATGTTATTGGATATGATGGGTGTGGTGTGGTTATGCTTCTAGGTTGCTATATATGGTTGTGCTGAGATATGTTTCTAGGTGTTGTTGTGAGTTGGGGATGTTGTGGTTGAGGTAATGAACTGGTAATAATGTATTTGAAGAATGATGATGGAAGTGCTTGTTATGGGTAATTATCTTAGATTTTCTCTATGAGTACCATGAAAAATGATTCACTGAGTGTGTCAGGATCGATGTATTTTATGCCATGAATGGGTGTTAAATGGAGAAGAAATATGATGTGGGTTAATTTTACATTGTTATTCTTCCTCTATGTGTCATTTTCTGTGTGTCTAGTTGTGTTTTGTACTTATTAGTTACCAAGATAGTGGTGTAATGAAAGTATACTATTAATAAACAATGATAATTGGTTAATTGAATTGGATGGGGGTATGGTTTGAGTGTGTGGTTATTTATGACTACAAATCATTTTATTTCATTGCATAAAGACGGTTTAAGGGTGTCTGGTGCCCCATATCCAATGCTAAACAATTTCAAGAAAATAGAACCAACAAAATAGGTAAAAAATGTTTTACATATCATAGTACCCATATTCATCCCCACATCCCAAGCAAGATTCTTCTTCCCCAGTAGCCGATTCCCACTCTGGACGTCTCCAAAAACCTGCACTTTGTACTCGATTCTTAAGATGGTCAAGAACACACATATCTGGGGGTTCCTTCTTAACATCGCTCCCCTTATTTACTGTAAGAGCCACTCCACCATTCAGTTCGAAGGCAGACCTAGTCTGCATAGGCCGCGGAAGAAAGTAATAATCCTTCTTTGGCCTCCTTCCCAGTGTTGCAGATAACGATTTTCCGCCAGCAGACATCTTCTGAGTCTCACTTTGAACAATTTCACTGAATGAACGATTGAAAGAAGGACTCAAGTTTTCCATTCCCCCCCCCCAAATATCCCCCTTCCTTCCCCATCCTGCTCTCTTAAAGGAGACCTGGTGCCCTCCAAAATATGCCTCGGCCCCTGATCAGTAGAGATATCATCTTCCCCGTCCATAGAATCTGGATCCATCCCGTTACCCTTAGATACAAAACCCTCTAAGCCATTACCACAACCAATGCCTTTCAGCACTTGATCGGATGGAGCCAAAGGAACATATACATTCTGACTGCTTCCATCTCCCAGCCTATGGTCAGTACCTTCCAACAATAGATGAGGCATTACAACATTATTTTTGTCTTCCCCATAGCCTGAAATAGGATCCTGCTCCAGGAAAATGACCTGCAGATCTCCCAAGGCCACTTCCTCCACATCTTCTCCTGCAGAGTCCTCCTCCTCCTGGCCCTCAATTAATCGGTCCTCAACAAGCCCTTCAAACCTGTAACATATGGGTAGAAAAGGTCTGGCTAGAGAATCAAGATGATTAGTGTGGTTTTTTATGTGATTGTTCATTTAAATGTAGCTACAAAGGCGGTTTTTGTGAGTTGGTGTTTTATTTAGAACCCATATGTGGGGAATGAGTGTTTGGTGTATTATCTATATACATGTATTTTATTTTTTTTTCTATACACACCCCCTATATGACCACTATAGGCTGGACATACCCATTTTCACGATGGAGGGTGTAATTCCCAAACATCATGATGAGAGGATGGATGTTTTCCAACATAATCTTCCATTCCACATTTTCTATGTGGTAATAAGCCCTGATTCTTTGGGTAGGTTTTGGATTGTGGGACCTAGGTGTTTGTGTGTGAGTTGTGTTTTTTTAGGTGTCTTCTGGATGAGATGTTTCATGATTTCTCAGGTCATTTCAAGATGTGATATTATATGTATACATGGTGTCTGCTGGTGAGATGTGATGTGGTTTGCAGGCCCAGGTGTGTGTAGGAGAGATGTGATGATCTTAATTTTCCAAAATTGTGAGATAGGCTGTGAGGCCCAGGTGTGTGCGGGTGGGATGTGATGTGGTGATTTCATAATATGTGGGATTTCTAGGATGTTTTTCATTAGGGTGTGAGAGCAGCTAATCAGTGGTGAAGTGATGTGGGATAACCTATCCCTAATGTGATTACTATATTAATTAACTTGAATTTCATTATTTGGTGTGCATGCATTGGTTAGGTGGCGATGGTCAGTATGAATTGTTAGGTGTTGTTGGTTTTTTTTGTTTTCTTAAGGGAGAAATAGTATTCTTATCACACTTGTACTTGAGAGGCTTTGGGTTTGCTAATGAGTATATATGTATTCTCACCCTATTCTATAGAACTAATTTTTGTTTTTCTAGGAGTACTATAGGAATTGTTCTAGTCATTACTAGAATAGACTTTGGGATAGTTGTTTTGCTGCTTTTTACCATTAATTTTGGAAATTACTTGGTTGTTTATTTATATTTTCAGCAGTTTTTTTAAATATTCATGTGTGATGGTTTGTGATTTCTTTTATCTATATGTATTGGAGTAGTTTTGAGGTTGATATATATTATCTCCTGATATATGTTACTATAAAAATGGAAATACCTCCCATTTTTTGCGACTTGTATATCCTTGGTTCTGTTCTCAATCCTGGGGCCTACTGAAGGCGGGACTCGAGGGTCATTATCTCTTTTTCTACATTTCCATCTTAGGAGGTCCATATTGGGAGGGATGGGGTCATAACATAATTGTTTCATAGGTGATGGTTTAAGGATATTATTGGGATTCAAGTTAGGTACAATTATGATTGAATGGGTTGGTAGGGAAACAATATTAGGTGATCTTGGTGTGTGACATAGGCCAGGGAATATCGGCTAAGACACTGTATTTTAGGGGGGAATGATTCAATACAAGTACTACGAGCCTACCAAATGACCACGTAAGGCTACACCTTTTGTAGGGTAAAGACCCTAGGAATGGTCCATGAATCATAATGACTTCTTTTCATGTAGGAATTCAGTTATTTTGGGGAATTTTGAATGGATTATGGGATGAGTTAAAATAAATATCAAATAAAATTCCATACAACTAAAGATTAGGAATTCCGGGTTCACTTTTTCATATATGGAACCCGGACATTGTCCACATGTGGTTCGAGTAGTGGAGGCTCACTAGGAAGTTCTAGTTGATCAATAGAGTGTTGATCTAGTGGAAAAGGATGACAAGTGGAAGATAATGTTATGTGCTTTCAAACTACAAGACACTAGAAAGTACAAGGGAAGTGTTCCAGATATGGAGATGGAGAGCTGGCTTGAGGATCTTGGGATAGCCATCAGTTTGATTCGAGATCTAATCGAGTATTTGGTTCCTATTCTAGTGAACAATATGTTAGGATATGAGCATCAGTGGTGAAAACTGTACCTAGGACAGAGGTAGGAGGGTGATATTTAGTGGGTTAATTTTGATAAGGAGTTTCGATCATAATTCCTTTCATCAACCATAAAGGTTGAGAAGATGAAGGATTTTCTCTCCCAATGGTTTGGGAGTATGTCATTATGAGTGTTGGGGATTAAGTTAAAGTATTTCCTTTTATCCCCGATCTCTTTATGGATTAGGATTCTCATGTGAGATGCCTAGAGGAGGCCCTTCGTCCTTCTATCTAGTATGTAGTTTCTCCTTTTACCTTCATGACATACATGGAGGTCCAGATGAAGGTAGTACTGATTGAGCAGATTCACTCATGAGGTGTGAGAGGGGAGCAAGAAGGGTTCTTCGAGAGGCAGGGTTTCCAGCAACAGGTCTTAGGCTCTAGGGCCTTTGATGTTATCACTGGGGGGGGAGTTGGCATCAGCAGTACCTATTTTGACCTTCTAGTTCTCATGAATTTCCCATGGTCTTGGGGCCGACGTGTTTCACTTTTGGATTATATAGGAATATTTAGAATCAATTTCCAAAGACCATTTGAGATCATTATCATGGAACTGGGTAGGTTCAACACCATCCCCAGCAGATGTTCATAGCTAGGTCATTTCAGTAGTGGGGAAAGTAGTATCCTACTCCACCGAGGGGGGACGGAGTAGGTAGAGGATGACCTAATGGCATTTGACAATGAATTCCAACCAGGAATGGTCACTAAGGTAGTTGTCAGTAAATGGTCAGAGTCTCTAGGGATGGTCATTTAAATGTAGTAGAGGCTACAATTTTAGAAGGTCCTGATATTGTCTGAAGTATGATCACCTTATTTATTACCCTTTCTTATGATTTGTTTTATTTAGGAGAATCACACTCTATTGTTTGAGAAAGTATATCCCATTCTTTGGGACTATATGTATAGTGTCTTCTCATTACCCTGGTGTTATGTATGCCAGTAGGACTCCAATCTAGCTTGTTTGATGTGTGTCTAAGGTGTAGACTAATGATGGGACCACATCAATCTCGTGGGGATTTCTTCTTGATTAAAAAGTAGATTAATAATTTCCTTATTTTCATCAACTAGTTTTATTTAGTTTATTATGTTATCGACTACATCTATAGAAGGGTCTTGTTTTCAAACATTGATAGTCATCATGTGATTTTTGTTGCTGAACAAATCCCTTAAGGTGGGAAATTAGCTTGTAGATCCTCTTCTTTAATTATTTAATGAAATATAAGTGGAATAAGTGAACATTGAATTCCCTATGATTTTTGTGGATTTATTGGATATTTTTCCATAGGTGGTTGTGACTCTGACCCATTGACATGATGTTGGGTTAGGGATAGACCTGCATCTTTTTGATTCTCTGATTTTTATGGATCCTGGTTGGATGAAAGCATCTATGTTGTGGGAGTTGAGAATACCAATTCATGACATGATTAAGAAGGGATTCATTCATCCTAGTGTTTTGTTGTGGGGTCTCCAGTGTTGTGTTCCCATAAAGAAGATGATGGTACGAGGTTATGCATAGACTATCGAAGGTTGAATCAGGTGAAGGTTATGGACTATTACCCTCTCCCAAGGATAGATTATCTTTTCGACCATTTGAGAAGATCAAGTTAGTTTTCTAATATTGATCTATAGTCTAGATACCACCATTTAAGAGTGAAAGAGGGCAATATCCTGAAGATTCTTTCATGTGAAGGTATTGGAACTTCGTGTTCATGGTCATATTGTTTGTTATTATGAAAGATCCATCTCTGTTCAGAGGGCATTATGAACTCTATCATTCATGAGTTATTGGACTGGTGCATCATCACATTCGTCGATGCCATCTTGATTTACTCGAAGTCAGAGGAGGAGTATATCATGCATCATAGGACTATCTTGTAGGTTATCCGACGCCACTAGCTCTATGAAAAGCTATACAAGTTCATCTTCAAAACATGAGAGGAGAATTTTTATAGAACTATGGGGTTAAAGTAGGGTGTAGCAGTGGACCCATCAATGGTTGATACAAAAGTTTCTTGGAAAGAACCCAATAGTATTGGAGAAGTTCGTATTGTACTCAGTCTCCCTAGCTATTACCAAATATTTGTTCCTGACTTCTCTCATGTTGTAGCTTCAATAAAATCCATGACTAGAAATAATCGTTCTTTTGTATGGAGAAACCAGTTCTAGGAAGTGTTTGGCTATCTAAAGGGGATGTTGGTCAATGCTCTGATTTCCCTAGGAAAGGGTGATGTTCGAGGTGTTTTGTGATGCACTTCATTTAGGGCTGGTATACATGATGACTCACAAGTTTTGATTTAACTCTTATGGTTCTAGGTATTTACATCCCCAATAAATAACTATTACATCCACGATCTGGAGTTTGCAATAGTTGTGTTTGCGCTGATGTAGTGGTGGCATTACCACAATGGGGAGAGCATTTTGGTTTTCGCAGATCACAAGAGTTTGACAAATACCTCTTCCCAGTGATATTTAAACATGTAAAGTGTAGGTGGATGGAGTATCTTCCGGATTATAACATCAAGATCCTATACACCTCAAGAAATGGAAATGTCCTGGTCAAATCCTTGAGTTTTAATTCATAGAAAGAGGTAGTTAATGAATCTGTGGACACTTAGAAGGCGATGGATGAGTGGGAAGCCTTGCACTTAGATGAAAAGGAAGATGGAGGCTGAGGCTAATTATTTCAGATGAATGTGAATTATTCTCTAATGGAACAAGTGGATGAGTCTCAGTAAAGCGACATGGAGGAAGAGATGAAGTGTGACCGCGTTGACTATGGTGATGCTCTGAAAGGATGGTCATAGGATGGTCATAATCAAGTGTTTTTTTGTGGGAGGTTGTTTCTTCTATGTGTGATGCATGAGGGAGTCCTCCATGATTCTTATAGGTCACCCTTATTAGTACACTTTGATGTTTACAATATATATCATACCATTAGGATGAATTTTTTGTGTCCTTGGATGAAACGAGTAGTGGTTGAGTTTGTGGAAAATTGCACAGTGTGCCAGTAGGTGAAGGTTGAGGACTATGTTCCTGATGGTTTATTGAATCCCTTAGATGTACCTGAGGGGATGTAGGATGATACCTTAATGGATTTAATTACTGGGTTACCTAGGGCTTAGAGATTCAATGATTCCATCTAGGTAGTAGTGGATCAGTCGATGAAATCATCTCACTTCTTAGCGAGTGCTCCAGGAACATGACCAATGACATCTGTAACATTATATCATCAATTTATTGTAATGGATGTACTATCACTTTTGATGATAACTATAAAGGATTGGTAATTGTTTTTGTAGAAATAGGTATCCTAAAATATTGTATAATTTCTAAGGTACTGCATATAGAATGATTAGAAAACAATTTAATTTTTATATCACAACTTTTGGATGATGGTATTAGTCTAAAGTTTGAAGATACATAATTTATTATTTTTAAAGATAATACTATTTTATTTTATGCAAATTAAAAAGAAAACATCATATAAATATATTCAGAACTATCCCAAAAAATTTAATGTGATTAAATTTTATGAAACATGTCACATTCTCTGGAACATAAGGTTGGGACATGTTCATCATCAAAAACTATACAAGATAGAAAAACATTGAATGGTTCTCAAACATCCTAAATTTAAAGCTAGTAAGTTTTTTGTATGTGATTATTTCTTAAAAGGTATGATTCAGAAAGAGTAATTTAGATCTACTAATATGGTTAATATTGCAAGATGTATATAACTACTTCATATTGATTTATTTTTACCCAAGATAAAAAATAGTTTATGTAACAACAGATATATGTTTGTAATTGTATATTATTTTAGTAGATTCACATGGACTCTATTTTTTATCCCCTAAAAATAAAACATTAAACAAGTTTATTACATTTTTAACAATTTATAAATAAAAAATATCATTTAATATCATTAATTTGAAGTGAAAAATGTGGATAATTTGTTAACTTATAATTTTAGTAACTTTGTGAATATAATGGACATTTCAATAATTTTTTTGACCCTACAACACATTTAATGAACTAGATCTCTCTAGTACATTCCTTTGTAAAAATACTGTATTTGTGGTGTTCTGGGGGATATCTTTGACTAATTCCAAGTTTTATCCAAAAACCCAGTTGGAATGATTTACATCGGTGAGTGAGGGGAGTTGACATCGGTGAGTTAGGGGAATCTACATTGGTGAGTCAGGGGCATCTACATCAGTTATTTAGTGGAATCAGCATCTGTGAGTAAGGGGTGTGGGAATCACTAATTTAGTAGTGTCTACATCGGTGAGTCAGGGGTAGTTGGAATTGGTGAGTTGAGGGTGTCATCAATAAGGCTTTGTTCAGTCAGGGAATCTATGAGTTGTGCTGTCGGTGAGTCTTTGGGTTGGTAGATCAGTGTCTGTAAGTCGCATCAATAGTTCACCCATTGGTGGCTTAGAATCGGTGAATCTCCCATTGGTGACTCATTTCCTATTTCTCCAAATTTTTCCATTTTTCTTGATTTCTACCATGTTATGTGTATTTATTTGTTAAATGATAACATATCAACTCTAAGACATTTGTAACACCATTTCCATTTTTTCTGAAGGGTTTTATTAAATCCCAATTATCTCCTAATGTGTAATGGCCCGGACCTCTTGAGCCCATTACCTTATGAAAATTCAGTTTTAGAGGTGTTATGGGAGGTTAGGGTGACTTGGGGTGCAATTGGGTGGACTTTTAAAGGAAATTAAAGTGAAATAGCTTTCACACAGGAGGCGCACGGTTTGTCTAAACCGTGCGGCCAAACTGTGGGAGGCTATTGTTGGAGGTAGTGTCTAACGCATTTTTAGCACATAGTTTGTCTAACTGTTTGGCCTAACCATGCGAGGAGTGTTTGGGGAGGAAATATCGAACGCATGGATAACACACGGTTTGTCTAACCATGCGAGCAAACTATGTGGGCACTTATGTCTAGATCCAAAAATTTTGGATCTCAACCATTTGGCATCTAACTTGATTTTATAATCCCTTAAGCGTCCATAACTCAGGATTACCCTCCCTAGAAGGTAGGAAAACCTCTCCCAAGCGTTTTAGAGTCATTCTTAAGGATTCTCTTTCCAAATCGATGTCGGTTTCTTGAGGTGTGTGATGGTTCTTGTTTGTTTTCTTATATCTACTTAGATATACTCCATCTCTTCTCTAGGTTTCTTATATCTAAACCTGTTATGGGTATATCTAAGTCTGTGGATGTCTAATATGATGAGCTTTGGTATTGGTTGTGTTTGGAGAAGATATATAAGGAGAAACCATGGTGAATCAACCCGGTTTACTTGAGCATTCTTAGACCCTTGATCAACCAAGTACAGATTTTTTACTTCGTCTCTCCTTAATGTGTATCATGTGGGGTGGGCACACTACTGTTTCTATGGGAATTGATGACATCAAACCTTAACAGTTATAATAAACAGGCTGTTAAAGAATGATTGGTTGCGTTGACATTTCGGCATTACTCTTTTGTTATTGCTATATGTTCTGAACTGTAGGGGCATATGCTCACTAAAAATCATGGTCATTGGTGGTATTTCATTTCACACTAATGAAACCTTGTCTCATGTGTTGATTAAATGATTGTAACATGGATATTACTTAATCACTTAAACACGGTTGGTTAAATGGGTGCCCAGTGAACATCAATCCTTGTGTGGTCACCCCCGTTAACCAAAAGAAAGAAGAACCTAATGAATGATGTAATTGAACCTGGATGTTTCCCTAATCTGTTTTGGTAGTAGGTGTGTTGTTCTATTTGATGCATACGGGTTGATGTGGATGAGAATGAGATCCTCTATTATGGAACTGTTGTTGGTTGTGAATCTGAAGCTGTGTGGGGTTGTATCTCGGGGCTAGGTTTGGTTCAAGCACATTGGGGGATCTCACTGATCCCTTTGTTATTGTGATTTTACAAGAGAACCAGATGTGAATGCTTAAATTGCTGTTGGTTGTTTTTATTTCTCTAGCTTGTGGTTATGCCTTTTAGTTGTCCAGTAGTGTAGAATTTACCAAAATGGGATCTTTTGAACATGAAAACAGGAATGAGTTAAATGTGGAATTGGTTTTGGGAATGAGTTAGGACTTGGTCATGAGTGTGGTGACTTTCATTTATGAATGAATAGTAATAGGGTGTTTGTGCTTAGGTTGGGTTCAAAAACCCTAGGTTGGGATGAGTTCTTATTACCTATACATATAATTGTGGTTATTATGTTTCTTATTCGTGCCCCACCCAAGTTGATCACTTAGTATCGAATGCCCCTATTTCATGGGGGAGGGTGTTTTTCCCAACATTCATGTGAATGGCTAGTTATGAGCCCCTTTTCTGCTCCCTTTCCCGAATATCCCAAGACTCTTTTGGCAGGAAGTGACGGCCTGAGGTCCATTATAGCCCAGGATTTTTCGGGCAGGGAAGCTGTGGTAGTTGGACCAGGTGTGTGTGGGTAGGTTGTATCACAAGAGTCATATGGATGAGTCCTAGGTGTCTTCAGGCATGGATGTGGTTGTTCTAGCCCAGTAGTTTGCGAGAATATTGTTTCCCAATAGTCTTCGGGATGAGGCTCAAGTGTCTTCAGGCATGGAAGTTGTTTTTCTTGCCCAGGTGTTTGCGGGCGCGGTTATGCATGGTGGTTGTGGCCCAGGTGTTTGCGGGCGGGATTTGTGGTAGTGGAACATGTGTTTGCGGGCAGGATGTGTGGTAGTGGCCCTTGTTTTTAGGGCGGGATTTGTGGTAGTGGCCCCGGTGTGTGCGGGCGGCATGTGGAAGTGGGAATACTACAAGAATAGAGGGATTGGTTCGATTTGTAGGTTGTCTTCAATAACCAGTGGGAAAGTGGTGTGGGGTACCCAAACATCGATGAGCTATTACTATAAATTACATGACTTGCGGTATTTGGGGAGTGTGCTTTGATGAGGCTTGGGTGGATAGTTTTCCTGGATAGGTGCATTGGTTATCTCTTTCTCAGAGGGCATTAGGATTCCTCCCCACTTGTGCATGAGAGTCTTGGTTTTTCCCTAATGAGTATACTTTTATGCTCACCTTACATATACATACTGCTTTCAAGTTTCCCGGAGGACATCAAGGATCATGAAGGGCCGTACTAGCTTGGGCATTGGGAAAATTGCAGTTTCTGTTTTTCTTTTCTTTTGGTACTTTACCTTTGTAGCCTTCTTGTACTTGTTGTATTTACTTTTGGAACATGCATATGGGTATGGTTTTTTTTTGCTTTACTTTTATCCCCAGTTTTGGTGTGGTTGGGATTTACTAACTTATCTCTAGATCCTATCAATGAATAAAAGGGTAATGCCTTCCATCTTGCGTGTGATTCTATACCCTTGGTGCTAGTCGTCACGCTGTGTCCTATTGAATGTGGGTCTCGGGGTTCATTATCTCCCTTTCACCGTTGCCAGCTCAGGGGGGCATCATTGGTGGGAGGGGGACGTGACAAAGTGGTATCAGAGGGAGGTTTTCGAGAGATAGGATGGAGTCTGAAGTTAGGAACAGTGAGTATTGCATGAGATATTAGGGAAACAATATTGGACAATCTTGGTGCGTGACATAGGCACCCCCATTATTCGATGTAAGGAATCTAGGCCTGCCGAACGACCAAGTGAGGAAACACTGATTACAGGGTAGAGACAGTAGGTAAGGTACATGCATCATGATGACTTGTGTTCTTGTGTTTCATGGGTATTTTGGGGAAATAATATGAAGAATAAGTCTAAGAAAATTTTAGAACAATATTCTACACTACTCGGGCTTAATAATTCCTTGTTTACATTGCAGCTATGGCGCCTAGGAGACGACCACGAGTAGTGCGGGAGATCGAGGCCCGAGAGGTTGATTTGGTTGATCTACATAGGGCTGAACGAGAGGAGGAGTACGATCAGTGGTAGAAGACGCTTCGTGCCTTTCAGCGACAGGCCCTTGGAAATTACGAGGGAAGCACCTCAAACATGGAGATAGAAATCTGGATAGAGGATCTGGTGATAGATTTCAGCTTGATCTGAGCTCCAACGGAGTACTGGGTTCATCTGGCTATTTGAGAGATGCGGGGAGTAGCATGTCAGTGGTGGACACTCTACCTTGGGGAGAAGAGGGAGGCATAGGTTCCATGGGCAGACTTTGAGAGGGAATTTTGGGCAGAATTCCTCTCTTCCATGATGAAATCTGAGAAGAGGCAGGAGTACTCTCCCTCCAATAGGGGAGCATGTCAGTGAGAGAGTTGGGGATCACATTCAAAGATCTCCTCCACTTTTCTCTGGACCTCTTCCCAGATGAAGAGTCTCGGGCGAGACATTTGGAGGAGGCACTTTGACCTTCTCTTCAGTATGTTGTTACTCCTTTCACCTTACCAGCAGACATGGAGGTCCAGAAGAAAGCTGAAGTGGCGGAGAGGTTCCACACTCTAGGAGGTGTATCATGAGAGGTAATCTAGTTGGGCTCTTTAAAGGTGAAGGCATTCAGCAGCATGCCTCCAGCATTAGGGCTCTCTAGGTTTCGACCAGTAGGGAGCTGGCCCCATCCATTCCAGTTCCGATCTCCCGGTCCTGGCCATTTCCTTTCGGGCCTAGGACAAAGATACTTAATCTGTGGAAGCCATGGGAACCTTCAGAATCAGTGCCCGAACCGAGTACAATACAATGGGGGTGGGCCAGTGCAGCACCCGCCCCAGCCGCAACAGTTTCTAGCTAGGCCTTTTTAGCTGTAGCAGTAGGGACAGTGAGCTCCCACTCCTCCAAGGGAAGACATCGCAGGAGGAGTCCAACCTCAGGGTGCTGCATAGGTCCCTCAACTAGGGTGTGGTCGGGGAGGTGTCTGATAGCTGAGGGATAGTGGAGCTAGGCGTTGGCAGTTACACGCCGCGGAGGCAGCAGGTCCAGCAGGGCTGAAAGTCATACGTGGTACAATTAGATTTTTTAGTAACCTTTCATATGCCATGTTTGATTCTGGAGCTTCACACTCTTTTTTTCACCCTGTCTAGCCTGTACCATGGGCCTAGACATAGAGACACTTTCCCTACCACTGGTTTTGAGTACGCCAGTCGGTGGTCAGACCAACTTGTCTCGTGTTTTCCGGGGAAGTAGGTTGATGTTGGGGACACACCAATCCAGTGGAGATCTCATTTTACAGAAAATTTCACCATACGACATCATTATAAGCATCGACTGGTTGTTCTCTGTGTGTGCCGTCATATATTTCTTCCGATGAAGGGTTGTTTTTTCAGGCTTGGGCGGCCAATGTGTGACTTTCTTCGGCGAGCAGGGTTACCAGGAAGGTAACCAGTGAGTGGAGCCCCTCCTTTCCTTGTTAGCTGAACTATCAGTGTAGTTGGCGGATACAAAAATGGTGGAAGTCCCAGGGATCATCAGTGAGTTTATGGACGTCTTCCCGAAAGAGGTGGAAACTCTACACCATCGACGTGATGTTGAGTTCAGGATAGTCTTGAAACCTGGTGCCCGTCAGATTTCGATGTCTCCCTACCCGATGTCACCTTCTGAGTTGTGGTAGTTACAGATTTCGATTGAAGATCTGATGAAGAATGTATTTTTTGACCAATTGTGTCACCATGGGGTGCTCCAGTCATGTTCGCAAAGAAGTCAGATGGTGGTCTCAGGCTTTGCATAGACTACTGGAAACTAAATCCGATAACAGTCATGAACCGTTACCCCCTCCCGAGAATAGATGATCTACTTGACTAGATAAGGGGAGAAATTTGGTTCACTAAGATTGATCTGCGGTCTTGATATCACTAGTTGACGGTGAAGGAGGGCGACAGCTCGAAGACATCCTCAAGATGTAGGTATGGACACTTCGAGTTTGTAGTCATGTCATTCGGTGTTACAAATACACCAGCTGTGTTCATGGGACTCATGAACTCCGTCTTCAGGGAATACCTAGATCGGTTCGTAGTCGTGTTTATTGACGACATCATGATGTACTCAAGATCATAGGAGGATCATGATGAGCTCCTGAGAATAGTTTTAGAGGTCCTCTGACAGCACCAACTCTATGGTAAATTGTCCAAGTGCAAGTTCTGGATGCTAGAAGTGCATTTCATTGGGCACGTGGTGTCCGAGCAGGGAGTAGTGATGGATCCATTGAATGTCGAGGCAGTTTTTTCTTGGGTAGCACCCATGAATGTGGTCGAGGTTCATAGTTTCATTGGACTTGCAGGTTACTACCGGAGGATCGTACACAACTTCTCCCGAGTTTCAGCATCTTTTATAGCATTTTCCAAGAAGGACCAGGCTTTTGTGTGGAAAGGGCAGTGTGAGGTTGCCTTCAGCTATCTGAAGGAGATGATTGTAAGTGCCACAGTGCTAAGGTTTCCAGAAGAAGGGGTGGCGTATGAGGTGTTCCGTGATGCTTCAAGAAAGGGCCTCAGGTGTGTGCGAATGCAATGACAAGGGGAGATCTATTATGGGTCTATACAGTTACATCCTCATGAGCGTAATTATTCCACCCACGATCTAGATCTTGCGGCGGTTGTGTTTGCATTAAAATTGTGGCAGCATTACCTCATCAGGGAGTGCTTTGTGGTCTTCATGGATCACAAAATATTGAAGTATATCTTCTCCCAGCATGATATGAACTTATAGCAGTGAAGGTGGATGAAGTTACTTCAGGACTACAACTTCGATATTTCCTACACCTCAGGAAAAGGAAATGTGGTGGGTGACGCTTTGAGTAGGAGGAAGGATGCGGTTCGAACGTCGACAGATGTCTGGAAGGCGATGGAATAATTGCATGCACTACAACTCAATGTATGGGATGATGGTTGTAGAGGTTTTGTGTTTCAGATAACAGGTCAGTCCTCCCCACTACGACAGGTGGAGGAGTCTCAATGGGGAGACATAGAGACTAAAGTGATGCGCGATCGGGCTAGCCAGGGCAATGCTCTGGAAGGATGGCCGGAGGATGGTCTAAATTAGATGCTTTTATGGGGGAATTTGTTTTTTCCAGTGCAATTCACGAGAGAGTTATGGTGAGTTACACAACTCACCCCTGGAAGTACACCCAGGAGCTTCCAAGATGTACGAGGGCTTGAGAGGACAGTTCTGGTGGCCCATGGTGAAATGGACAGTAGCAGAGTTCGTAGGAAAGTGCCTCGTGTTTAAGTAGGTGAAGGCTGAATACCGTGTTCTATGGGGTCTGTTACAACATTTAGATGTCCCCGAGTGTAAGTGGGATGACATCTCAATGGATTTCATCATGGGGTTGCCCAGCGTTCAAGGGGGTTGAGACGCCATCTGGGTAGTGGTGGAACATTTGACGAAATCAGCTCACATCCTAGAAATCATGAAGTCTAGTACGATTGAGGACCTCCCTCAGAGGTATGTGAATGAGGTGGTGTGGTTTCACAGAGTTCTGAGATCTATAATCTCCGACCTGGATACCTGGTTTACCTCGCTGGTCTGGAGAGGATTGCAACATGCTTTTTGCACCCGACTATACCTCATCACTACTTTCCACCCCCGGACAGATGGGCAGACAGAGCGCACCATCTAGACATTGGAAGATATTCTATGAGCATGTGTTTTGGGCCTTGGAGGATAATGGGTACAACACTTTACTCTAATGGAGTTCTATTACAACAACTGTTATCACTCTACCACTTCCATGGATCCGTTCGAAGATTTTTACGAGTGGCTGTGTCACACATCCGTGTGATGGACAATGGTTAGGGAGGCAGGTGTTCTTGGCCCTGAGGTGGTGCAGAGCACGACAGAAGAGGTTCAGCATTTATAGTAGAGCAAGAAGGTGGCTATGGACCAGAAAAAATCATATTCCAATAATAAGAGGAGAACCTTGTATTTTGATGTTAGGGACCACATGTTCTTGAAGGTCTCCCCTTGGCGTGGGCAACAGAGGTTCGGCAGGGGGTGTAAGCTTTCTCCCAGGTTCATCGGACCATTCGATGTGCTGCGACTGGTTGAATAAGAGGCATATCAGATTACTCCACCACCACCTCTAATGAGAAAACATGAAGACTTCCATGTGCCACAACTCCGACGACATCTACTAGACAATTCACACGTCCTCGACTGGGGAAAGATTGATATCAAGGATGACATGACATTTGTGGAAATACCAGTGAGGATCGAGGATCGAGATGAGAAGGTACTCCAGGGACGGACCATTCTTTTTGTTTGTGTGTTGTGGAGGCATGGAGGGATCGAGGAAAGTACCTTGGAATATGAGATGCATATGTGTTCCCAATACCCAGAGTTGTTTTGAGTTATGTTCTGTTTTATTTTATGTAATGGTTTGTGATGAAGCCTTTTTACCGTGTTAACTATGGAATGTGTTTTTTTCTTTGTTCTCTGAATATGTATAAAGAGTACGGACTATGTGGAGGGGAGGACCTGATCCCTAGTCAAGACGCAGTAAGGTGGATATGATTAAACTCGTGCAGGCAAGTCAGTGCCACCCAAAGCGGATAACATCTTTACATAGAGGAAGAGAACTCCCTAATCCATATGACTGGACAATTTGACCCTTAGATTTTTGTTTTCTTACTTGTGGGGAAGAAGAGCGGTAGTATATCCATATTCATTCGAGAGATGGATGCGGTTTACTCTTAAGAGGTATCTTTTGAGGTAGTTGTTCAGACCCCCCCCTCTTTTCTCCTAGTTTAGTTTCCATTCTCGAGAATGAGAATATTTTTAGAGGTATCTGATGTAATGGCCCGGACCTCTCTATCCCATTACATTGTAAAAATGCGGTGTTAAAGGTGTTATGGGAGGTTAAGGTGACTTGGGGTGCATTTGGGTGGACATTTAAGGGAAATTAAAGGGCAATAGCTTTCGCACGGGAGGTGCATAGTTTGTCTAAACAATGCGACCAAACCATGTGAGGCTAGTGTTGGAGGCAGTGGCTAACGCACGGTTAGCACACAAGTTGTCTAACCATACAGCCTAACCATGCGAGGAGTGTTTGGTGAGGCATTAACAACCACACGGTTAGCACACAGTTTGTCTAACCGTGCGAGAAAACTGTGTGGGCACTTGAATCTAGATCCTAAAATTGTGGATCTCAACCGTTTGGGCTCTAACTTGCTCGTTTAAGCACTTAAGTGGCCATAACTCGGGATTACCCTCTGTAGAAGGTATTATAACCTCTCCCTAGCGTTATGGAGGAAATATGAAGGCTCATCTTGTCAAATCGAAGCTGGTTTTTTGAGGTATGTGATCGTTCTTGTTTGGTTTCTTAGATCTACTTAGATCTACGCCTTCTCTTCTCTTAGTTTAATAGATCAGTTCATGTTATGGGTAGATCTAAGTGTGTGGATGTCCAATATGAGGATCTTTGGTCTTGGTTGTGTTGGGAGAAGATATCTAAGGAGGAACCTTGGTGAATCGGCCCGGTTTTCTTGAGTGTTCTTCGACCCTTGATCAACCAAGTAGGGATTTATCCTTCGTCTGTCCTTACTATGTATCATGTGGGGTGGGTACGCTACTATTTCAGGGGGAGTGGATGAAATCAAACCTTAACAAAGATAATAAACATACTGTTAAAGAATGATGGGATGCATCGACATTTCTGTTGTACTCTTTTGTAATTGTTATATGTTGTGAACTGTAGGGGCTTATGCTCACTGAAAATCATGGCCGTTGGTGGTCTTTCCTTGCGGAATAATGAACCCTTCTATCCTATGTTGATTAAATGACTATAACATAGAAATTGGTTAATCACATAAACTCAGTTGGTTAAATGGGTTCCCAGTGAACATCAATCCTTGTGTGGTCACCCCGATTAACAATCAGAAAGAAGAACCTAATGAATGATGTCCTTGATCCTGGAAGTTTCTGTACTCAATTTTGGTCGCAGGTGTATTGTTATGTTTGATGCTTATGGGGTGATGTGGATGAAGATGGGACCCTTGATAATGGCACAGTTTTTGGTTGTGAATCTGAAGCTGTGTGGGGATGTATCTTGAGGCAAGGTTTGGTTCCAGTACTTTGAGAGATCACACTAATCCCTTTTTTGTAGTGACTTTACAAGAGAACTAGATGTGAATGCTTAAATAATTTTTTGGTTTTTTCTATTTCTCTAGCATGTGGGTATTATTGTTAGTTTCCCAATAGTGCATAATTTTCCTAAATGGAATCATTTGAACATGAAAACATGAATGAGTAAAATGAGTAATTGGTTTTGGGAATGAGTTGTGACTTGGCCGTGAGTGTGGTGCCTTTCTTTTATTAATGAATAGTAACATAGTGGTTGTTCATAGGTTGTCTTTGGAAAACCTAGGTTGTGATGAGTTCATGTTAAATATCCATATAATTGTACTTTTTATTTTTCTTATTAGCTCCCCACCCAAGTTGAGAACTTAGTGCTAAACGCCCCCATTTCATGGGGGAGGGTGTTTTCCCAACATTCCTGTGAATGGATGGTTATGACCTCCTCTTCTTCTCCCTTTATCGAATATCCCAAGACACATCGGGTGGGCTTTGATGGCATGAGGTCCATTATAACCCCTGATTTTTCCGGTCAAGGTAGTTTGTAACACCCAGAGCTTCCACGATACGCTTCTCTTTCAATAATGAAATAGCTTGCATTGTACGCAAGTTCGAGATTCTAACACACCGCGACCAATCAAAATAGCCATTATGAATAGTAATACCCAATTTTTGAAATTATATATATATATATTATATTTCAAAATGGACTTCCTTTTTGGATTTGGAATATCGAAATTAGCCTATGTTGAATTTTTGGTATTTTTCTGAGAACTTCCATTTTTTTATGAATAGTGAAAAATACTTAAAAATAACTTTTTTAATAAAAATAATTTATAGTGATAAATTATACTATTGAGTGGTTTTAAAGTTTAATTAGAATATATTTTTACCATTTTATACAATGGTGGTCATTAGAATTAATTTCACTTTGAAATTTGACGTAAACAATTGTCAATTTTTTGATATATATTGTTTCTTAAAAACACGCTATTTTTTGTGACAGCGAGAATTAATTATAAATTAAATTAATGCAACTTAAATTTTGGAATTTTTTAAAATAGAAATCATTTTTGAATTCTTAATATCAATAATAGCTTAGGGTGAAATTTTGGCATTGTTCTGAAAAACATTAATTTTTGATGAATAGTGAAACCACTAAGTGGTAGTTAAAAAACTGATTTTTCGTTTAAATGAAACATTACCACTTCTGTGATTTTCTTTTCAAAAATACGACATACATGGTTGTCAATAAGAAGTAAAATTTGGTTCAATGGGATTAAAATAATTTTTGGTGAATAGTAACTTTTAAGTTTAATTAATTGTGATTAAAGGTAATTAGTGTAATTTAAGGTAAAGATAATGTTATAAAAATATGAAAATACCTTTAAAATTGTCCTAACCTTAATGGATAAGTCATGGCAGACCAATAAAATCCATGGGTCAACTTGGGGACCCCATGGAGCCACTTTGGTAGGCAAATGACATTAAAAACTTTTTATTTAATGTTAAAATAAAAATGTCACAAACATGAGTGGTTTTACTAAAAAAAATTAAATGGGGTTATACAATTAATATTTTTGACTATAAATATTAATTAGAAAGCTATAAATATTTACTACATCATGATAGTTTTTCTTATAATTTTTAGAAATTAAATAAATTAAATTATTTATGACACCATGATGATGCAGCGATTACCTCATTAATTGACGTTTGAAATAAAATGAAAAGATAATCTAAAATCAAAGATATAAACTTGTCAAAAACCAATTGGATGAGTATATTTCGAACCCTTATCACCTTATCCTAGAAATATATAAGTTTGGGACCTTTAAAATCCAAAACTCATTATATAATAAAGTAACATTTCATTACTTTCCAAGAGTGCCCCTCCTCTTCTCTTATAAAAGGCCCCCACCACTACCACCTTATTTACACCTTCCAAGCCATTTGGCTTGGCAAACCTCTGCCCAAATACTCTATCAACTTCCATATCTTACTCCTAGAAGCCTCATTTTGGGCATAATTCTTCCCAAGGAAGCCTTTGGCTCAAATCAAAAAGAGTTATCCGTTTTAAAGGTAGTGTTTTCTCTTATGTTCTTATGTTTTATTTTTCGTCTAAAACCCCCTAAACTCTTTTTATTAATTTATTTTGTAACAACACAAGTATACTTAATATACTAGGATGTTTTTATAAGAAGTATTCGAGCTACACTTACACACATCTACATCTAATGATTAAAGAACATACTGTTTCTGTGGATGGTGAATTTTTGCCTCACGAAACGATGATTGTTCAACACTCAAATAACACCTCTCATGGTGGCCATTATGATGACACTATTTTTATATACGATATATATTATGTTTTTGTATTCCTTATGATTCTGTATTTTTCATTTATGGTATACCTTTAAGATTTCCATTATGGGTAAACGCGATAATTTCATTTTAGGAAGTGCGGACTACCGCCTCTCAAAGTGATTTGAATCGTTAATTCCATATGTGGGATTTATAAAGGATGAAGTAAATGGTATTATACATTATATTATACTGGAATTATAGTATACCTTTATATAATTATAATTTCATTCCATTAAATACAAAATAGAAATGGAAGTAGCGTTCATGCGTACGTACGGCTTACCGTCTCCATGAACAGTGCATTTCATTTATTACCTCTAAATGTTATGTAATGTTATAAATGCATGTATATACTGGATATATATGATATATATGATATCTACATCATTAATATAATTATGTATATAATGGATATTTCCCCACATGAACAACTTGTAATTATAAGAAGTATATTTTTGACTCAAGTACCAAAGATCGACAAAATGACCGTTATTAACTTAAATAATTACATAATGTACATAGCATGGTAATATGTGATATAAAATAAATAATTAACATGGAAAAGGTTCTTAAGAGATTACAAATTAACTCTAATTTATTATTCATGAGGTTAAAGAGCGGTCGAGTCAAGTCGGACACGAGGTAAGGGAACTTCTTAACCCAATTTCTATTCTTTGGGTTAATCTCCTACATTCAAATTATTTCATGATATTATTATGTTATATATTGTATTTGTACTTTCATTATGTGTAATTATAGTGAATATAAATAATAAATCTATTTCATTTAGAAAATGATCTTTGTAAGGGAACTTCTTAACCCAATTTCTATTCTTTGGGTTCATCTCCTACTTTCAAATAATGTCATGTTATTATTATGTCCTATATTGTATTTGTACTTTATCTATGTGTAATTATTGTGAATATCCATAATAGATCTATTTTATTTAAAAAAGTGATCTTGGTAAGGTAACTTCTTAACCCAATTTCTATTCTTTGGGTTAATCTCCTATTTTCAAATTATGTCATTATATTATTATGTTCTATCTGGTATTTGTACTTTCATTATGTGTACATATAGTGGATACACATAATAGACCTATTTTATTTAAAAATGTTCTTTGTAAGGGAATTCGTCTCAATCTCCCTTCATTGAGTAATATTTTGTTTTATACACAAATTTCTTTTATACGGTGTATAATATCCTTTGACTTTTATGTTTATTCAAAAGGAATCTTTTTATACGAAGAGTTTTACTAAAAGTCAAAAAGGAATGTTTTTATTGTCTTACGTAAGCGGCGACAACGACTTCTCTACCGCCGTGACCATTATTTGAGTTTTGTCTTAGTCTACAAGCCATAACTTTTTTAAAATGAAAAATAAATACCACGTTTTAAATCACATTTATTTTGGTATTGAAAATGGTTTTGAAAATATTTTATTATATCAATGTGTTGTATTGTGATTGAAATATGGAAATTTTATGTTTCCTTTATGCATGTTTTATGTGATACGATTATGTTAAGGTTTATGATATGTTTAAACCTATTCATATGAGGAATGAATTGGAATTAATAAGTGATTGGTGGTGCCCACTATAGCTCCTCGATGCATCGGAAGGTCTCATGAGACAAACTAGTGTCTTGGCATGAGGCCTTGACAAAATCTTATTTGTAGTCTTGGCACGAGGCCTTGGCTACGTGGTTATGATAGTCTTGCATTATGCATTCCATCATTATGAAAGTGGTTATTGATATTGCATGTGATTATTCGACCAGTAGAATATCCATGTGAATAAGTAAATGGAATTATTTCATTTTACTTTTTCCATATTATGTTGAAGTTCATGTTTAAAAGGTTTTTTAGTTATACATTGCCTTAAATGTTAATGTTTATTTATGAAAGATTCCACTATATTGTTATCCTTACTGAGCATCTGAGATCACCTCTTTCAATGTTTTAATTTTTCCAGGATGTGAAGAAGTATTTTAGGAATGACCTGCAGGGATAATCTGAAGGGGATTTGAGTGTTGAAAATGGAGACTATGTTATTGAAGTTTTTCACTTTATGATGTAATGTAGCATTTATGAATGTATCTAGTGTTTCAAGGCTACTAAACTAATCGGTCATTCGAGACTTGATCTTTGTGATCATGCCAATGTTACGCAATAATGCACTGACTCTGGGTAACTGGGGTCGGGGCGTTACTATTGGTATTAGAGGAAGTTTAATACTAACCTTGGAAGCTAGATTTTATTTAAACTTTGATTAGAGCACATAGCCCGAAGATAGACTTTGAGGATTAGTATAGAAGAACTTCCAAGAATTTTTGTATTATGGAGATTTTGTGAGTTTTCTGAGCAATACATCCCTGTCTGGATATGAGCGGGTAGAGGCGGCTCTGGCATAGATGTACCTAGGGGTAAAACCCGAAAACACTGCTTTGAGCTAGACTCGAACAGTAACTGTTGCATGACAACAGGCCTTACTACACTCTTGGTTACGACACTCCCGGGGGATATGCTTAGGATAATTTTCATTTTTTTACAAACCACTATGAAGGGTTATGAGTATATACTTCCTAAAAAAAACATTTTTATGATTATGGATTATATCCATAAATAGTTTAATTTATGTTAAGTGGTTTACAATTATGGAATTATGTATTTTGATTCATAAACTAATCTAGTTTATGCCATTGAATAGAAATGGCACCTAGTGGAAGGAATGGAAACCGTATCAATGCATGCACACCGTGTAGGGATTGCCCTCCTGCTCAAGATAATTATTGTGGAGCTGAAGATACAACTGGTGCTGATCAACTTATCACCATACTTGGAAAACTCACTCAGGTTATGAATAGTATCCTTACTCGTATGGAGCACCCTGATCCGCAACGTGGAGGATCAATGTTAGACTGCTTCATGAGGCAACAACTGCCAAAATTTAATGGAGGTACAAATCCATTAGTAGATGAGCAATGGATAATATCCTTATAGAAAATATTCCACGCCTTGGGGTGTAGCGAAAGAGAGAAAGTTGTCATGGAAGTTTACCGCCTCACAGGAGATTCCGATCAATGGTGGTCACTGATTCAAAACAAAATGGAAGATGATGAAATATCAAGTATGTAATGGAGGGTGTTTAAGGAAATTTTCTTAGAAAAATACTTTCCTCATAACCATCGAGCAGACATGGAAAGGCAATTTCTGAGTCTGAGACAAAAGGAGGATGAGAATGTTGCAAAGTATGAGACTAACATTACAAGGATAGTGAGGCATACTACAGATTATGTACGTAACCTAAGAAGTAAGATCGATCGTTTCTTTGATGGGTTAAAATCGTTTCTCCATCGAGAACTAGTATCACAATCTTTCTCAACATACGAAGATATAGTCACATGTTTTCTGAAGACAGAAAAGGAATTCTCTAAATCTTATGACAATAAAGTAAAGCAAGAGAAGAAGAGAACGGTGGAACAAGAGACAGATAAACAGAAAAAGGAAAAGAAGGATTTTCCATTATGTGATAATTGTGGGAAGAATCACCCCGGTACTTGCATAAAAGGAATGGGAGTTTTTTATAAATGTGGAGAAAAAGGACACCAGGCTCATGATTGCAATGGAAAGAAAGAGGCTATCAACGTTGAATGCTACAATTGTAGGGAAATGGGTCATTATGAAAATGAATATCCTAAGCTTCAAGGAAACTTACCTCAGAAAAGGCCAAGGGATCAAGGAGAATCTTATTCTGTTACTACAGTTGAAGTGGAATAATTAATGTATTGGTGCTTTTGGAAACAAGGATTATATTCAAGTTATAAGAATAATGTGATATATATAAGGATTGTACTGCAGTACTTGTTATTTTCATTAAGGTTTTAATATGATGAAGGTAATAATATTATTAGTATGTGACAATAAGAGAAACTTTACATTGTTTGGGGAATATAATGTTACAATTGATTTTGGAATTTGATGACCTTTTAGAGAATGTCTGGATGGAGGTATTTTGGATAACTATAAAGGTTGGAATGGATTAAGTTGATCATTGGATAGTATTTTTTATGGTTAAAACATTTATGAAGATTATTTTTTGGAATATTATAATATTATAGTATAGGAAAAGGATAACCTGCAGGTCGGGGGATAACCCATCGCGTCAGACAAAGATGTAGGAATCGAACCCACAACCATAGTGCGACATGCCTTTATTACCTACCACTAGCCTACAGTAAGTCCCTGGTTATTACAAAAATGTTTTCCTAATCTAAATGGTATGTGTTAATATTTGGAACCTTATACAATTTTGATAAATAGAATATTTTTGAGTTCTATTACCTTTTAGAGTGAAAGATGGGTTTGTGAAAAAATTTTATTAAAGAATGAAAGTCTACATGACAAGTATGTATATTCCCTTAACTTTATGTAATTCTCCTAAATAAATTCCTCAACTTTATAAATGGTAACTTAAAACAAAAAACATTTCCGGTTATCATTTCCAACTGGGGATTCAATGACCGTTTAACCAATCACAAGTTTGTGATTTTCTTGTGGTTAAATTTCTCCTAATCCAGTTTTCTACAACTCTCCATCAGACCTTGATGGTTTGTTTTTCTTCCATATCCATATTTTCATAGAATCCTAGTATGGACTATCTCGGGTGAACTTTTAACTTATCTCTCTTTCTTTTAAAGTTATATTTTATTTAACCTTATTTCTGATTGGGGTTTTCCACAAAGGTATTTTCTATTTTCAACATTTTATTTTCAAAGAAAAATTTCAAATTGCGAGGACGCAATTTATTGAAGGAGGGGAGAATGTGACACCTCGATCTTCCACGATACGCTTCTCTTTCAGTAATGCAATAGCTTGCATTGTATGCAAGTTTGAAATTCTAACACACCGCGACCAATCAAAATAGCCATTATGAATAGTAATACCCACTTTTTGAAATTATATATATATTTGATATTTCAAAATGGACTTCATTTTTGGATTCAGAATAACAAAATTAGCCTATGTTTAATTTCTGGTATTTTTCTGAGAACTTCCATTTTTTATGAATAGTGAAAATACTTAAAAACAACTCTTTTAATCAAAATAACTTATAGTGATAAATTATAGTATTTTTTGGTATTAAACTGTAATTAGAATATATTTTTACCATTTTATCCAATGGTGGTCATTATAATTAATTTCACTTTGAAATTGGACATAAACAATTGTCAATCTTTTGATATATATTGTTTCTTAAAAACACGCTACTTGTTGTGACAATGATAATTATTTATAAAATTAATTAATGCAAATTATATGTTTGGAATTTTTTAAAATAGAAATCATTTTTGAATTTGGAATATCAATTATATCTTAGGGTGAAATTTTGGCATTGTTCTGAAAAACTTCAATTTTTGATGAATAGTGAAACCACTAAGTGGTAGTTAAAAAACTGATTTTTTGTTTAAATGAAACATTACCACTTCTGTGATTTGATTTTCAAAAATCCAACATACATGGTTTTCATTAGGAAGTAAAATTTGGTTCAATGGGATTAAAATAATTTTTTGAGAATAGAAACTTTTATGTTTAATTAATCGCGATTAAAGGTAATTAGTGTAATTTAAGGTAAAATAATGTTATAAAAATATGAAAATACCTTTACACTTGTCCTCCTTTTATTGGATGAGTAATGGCCGACCAATAAAATCCATGGGTCAACTTGGGGACCCCATGGAGCCACATTGGTAGGAAAATGACATTAAAAACTTTTTATTTAATGTTAAAATAAAAATGTCACAAACATGAGTTGTTTTACTAAAACAATTTTTAAATGGGGTTATACAAGTCAAGTTTTTGACTATAAATATTCATTAGAAAGATATAAAGATTTAATACATCATGATATTTTTTATTATAATTTTCAGACATTATATAAATTAGATTATTTATGACACCATGATGATGCAGTGATTACCTCATTAATTAAAGATTTAAATAAAATGAAATGATAATGTAAACTATAAGACTTACACTTTTCAAAAACCTATTGGATGAGTATATTATGAACTTTTATCACCGTATCCTATAAATATATATGTGTGGGACCTTTAAAATCCAAAACTCATTATATAATAAAGTAACATTTTATTACTTTCCAAGAGTGCCCCTCCTCTCCTCTTATAAAAGGCCCCCACCACTACCTCATTATTTACACCTTCCATGCCATTTGGCTCGGCCAACCTCTGCCAAAAATACTCTCTCAATTTCCCTCTCTTACTCCTAGAATCCTCACTTTGGGCAGAATTCTTCCCAATGAAGCCTTTGGCTCAAATCAAAAAGAGTTACCCGTTTTAAAGGTAGTGTTTTCTCTTATGTTCTTATGTTTTATTTTTTTTCTACAACCCCCTAAAATCTTTTTATTCATTTATTTTGTAACAACACCAGTATCCTTAATATACTAGGATGTTTTTATAATAAGTATTCAAGCTACACTTACACACACCTACATCTAATGGTTAAAGAACATACTGTTTCTATGGATGGCGAATTTCTGCCTCACGAAACGATGATTGTTCAACACTCATATAACACCTCTCATGGTGGACATTATGAGGAAAATATTTTTATAAATGATATATATTATGTTTATGTTTTCCTTATGATTCATTATTTTTCATTTATGACATACCTTTACGATTTCCAATATGGGTAAACCCGATAATTTCATTTTAGGAAGTGCGGACTACCGCCCCCTCAAAGTGATTTGAATCGTTAATTCCATATGTGGGATGTATAAAGGATGAAGTAAATGGTATTGTACATTATATTATACTGTAATTTTAGTATACATTTATATAATTTTAATTTCATTCCATTAAATACGAAATATAAATGAAAGTAGTGTTCATGCGTACGTACGGCTTACTGTGTCCATGAACGGTGCATTTCATTTCTTACCTCTAAATGTTATGTAATGTCATAAATGCATGTATATAATAAATATATATGATATATATGATATCTAAATCATTAATATAATTCTGTATATAATAGATATTTCACCACATGAACAACTTTTAATTATGAGAAGTTTATTTTTGACTCAAGTACCAATGATCGACAAAATGACCGTTATTAACTTAAATAATTAAATAATGTTCATAACATGGTAATAAGTGATATAAAAGGAATAATGAACATGGAAAAGGTTCTTAAGAAAATAGAAATTAACTCTAGTTTATTATTCAGGAGGTTAAAGAGCGGTCGAGTCAATTCGGACACGAGGTAAGGAAACTTCTAAACCCAATTTCTATTATTTGGGTTACTATCCTACTTTCAAATTTTGTCATGAAATTATTATGTTATATATTGTATTTGTACTTTCATTATATGTACTTATAGATAATAGACATAATAGATCTATTTTCTTTAGAAAATGATCTTTGTAAGGGAAATTCTTAACCCAATTTCTATTCTTTGGTTTAATCTCCTACTTTCAAATTATGTCATGATATTATTATGTCCTATATTGTATTTGTAATTTATTTATGCGTACATATAGTGAATACACATAATATATCTATTTTATTTAAAAAAATGATCTTGGTAAGGAAACTTCTTAACCCAATTTCTATTCTTTGGGTTAATCTCCAATTTTCAAATTCTGTCATGATATTATTATGTTCTATCTTGTATTTGTACATTCATTATGTGTACATATATTGGATACAGATAATATATCTATTTTATTTAAAAATTTTCTTTGTAAGGGACTTCGTCTCAATCTCCTTTCATTGAGGCATATTTTGTTTTATACACAAATTTATTTTATACGGTGTATAAACCCCTTTGAATTTTACGTTTATTCAAAAGGAATCTTTTTATACGAAGAATTTTACTAAATGACAAAAAAGGAATGTTTTTCTAGTCGTAAGTATGCAGCGATAACAACTTCTCCACCGCCATGACAATTATTTGAGTTTCGGCTTCCTCTACAAGCCATAACTTTTTTTAAATGAAAAATAAATACCATGTTTTAAATCAATTTTATTTTGGTCTTGAAAATTGTATTGAAAATGTTTTTTTATATCAATGTGTTGTATTTTGATTGAAATGTGGAAATATTATGTTTCTTTTTTGCATTTTTATGTGATACAATTACGTTATGGTTTATGATATGTTTAAACCTATTCATATGAGAAATGAATTGGACTTAATAAGAGACGGGTGGAGCCCGCTATAGCTCCTCGATGCATCGGCATGTCTCATGAGACAAACTAGTGTCTTCGCATGCGGCCTTGACAAAATATTATTTGTAGTGTTGGCACGGGGCCTTGGATACGTTGTTATGATAGTCTAGAATTATGCATTCCATCATTATGAAAGTTGTTATTGATATTTCATGTGATTATTCGACCAGTAGAATATCCATGTAAATAACTAAATGGCATTATTTCATTTTACTTTTTCCATATTATGTTAAAGTTCATGTTTAAAAGGTTTTTTGTTTAGTTATACATTGCCTTTAATGTTAATGTTTATTTATGAAATCTTCTGCTATATTGTTATGCTTACTGAGAATCTGAGCTCACCCCTTTCATTGTTTTAATTTTTCCATGATGTGAAGAAGTATTTTAGGATTGACCTGCGATGATAGTCTGAAGGGGATTTGAGTGTGGAAAATGGAGACTGTGTTATTGTAGTTTTTCACTTTATGATGTAATGTAACATTTATGAATATATATAGTGTTTCAAGGCTACTAAACTAATCAGTCTTTCAAGACTTGATCTTTGTGATCATGCCAATGTTATGCAATAATTCATCGACTCTGGGTAACTGGGGTTGGGGCGTTACATAGTTGTGGTAGTTGGCCCAGGTGTGTGCGGGCAGTTTGTTTCCCAAGAGTCTTCGGGATTAGGCCTAGGTGTCTTCAGGCATGGTAGTGGTTGTTCTAGCCCAGGTGTGTGCAGGAAGATTGTTTCCCAATAGTCTTCGGGATGAGTACTAGGTGTCTTCTTGCGTGGTAGCAGTTGTTCTAGCCCACGTTTTTACGGGCATGGTTACGCGTGGTTGTTTTGGCCCAGGTGTTTGTGGACGAGATGTGTGGTAGTGGCCAAGGAGTTTGCGGGCAGGATGTGTGTTAGTGGCCCAGGTGTTTGCAGGCAGGATTTGTGGTAGTGGCTCAGGTGTGTATAGGAGAGGTGTGTTAGTGGGACTGCGATGAGAATGGTGGAATTGGTTCGATGTGTAAGATGTCTTAAATAACTAGTGGGAATGTGGCATGGGGTACCCAAACATCGATGTATTGTTACTATACATTACTTGACTTGCGTTATTTGGGGAGTGCGCCTTGGTGAGGCTTGGGTGGATAGTTTTCCTTGCTAGGTGATTCAGTTATCTCTTTCTCACAAGGAATTAGGATACATCCCTACTTGTGCATGAGAGTCATTGGTTTTCCCTACTAATTATACTTGTATGCTCACCCTACGTATATAAACTGCTTTCAAGTTTCCAGGAGGACTTCAGGGATCGTGCAGGGCCATACTAGCTCGGGCGTTGAGACCATTTCAATTGCTGTTTTTATTTTGTTTTGGTACTTTAACTTTGTAGTCATCTTGTACTTGTGGTATTTACATTTGGAACATGCATATGGGTATGGTTTTCATTGTATTTACTTTTATCCCAAATGATGGTGTTTTTGGGATTGACTATATTATCACCCGATCTTATCAAATAAAAAAGGGTAATGCTTTCCATCTTACGTGTGATTCTATAACCTTGGTGATAGTTTCCACTACGGGATATATTGAAGGTGGGTATCAGGGGTCATTATCTCCATTTAACCATTTCCAGCTCAGGTGGGGGGGAATCTTTGGTGGGAGGGGGTCATGACATAATGTGTCAATACCCATGAAACCTCCAAGCCATCTGGTAAAACCACAATCCTAAATGTATGTGTTTTTTCCAAATCATCTCCCTGATTTTTCTATCTGGACCTTTATTAAATTGAGATCCTCTCTTCCTTAGACACTTTTACTTTTCCCCTGGTGCACCCAGAGCTTTTCACCTTCCCAAAGCCATGTGTTTGTGTGTTAGTCATCATTTTTTTCCTGGAGTTATTTCCTAATACTCACATGATCCCCTATTTTTTGGCATAAGGAGGAGTTTTAGTAACATGTTGCTTCAAGTAGGTATTTATACTTCCTCCTGTTATTTGTGCATCATGTGGGGTGGTATTACTAATGAATCCTTGCGATGAACATGTGAATACTTTTCCTATAACTAGAAATAAATCAGAAGGGCATATGATCAAAATATATCAGGGGTCAATAAAAAAATGGACTAGGAGTGGTTTTATTTCGATCAAATATTTTATTGGATTATTTTTTGGTTTTTTGGTTGTATACCATCTAAAAACCATGGTAGTTGGTTGTATTTTCTTATGCACTGGTGATGTCCTATTTTTTTAGTTCTTGATAAATTGATGTAACATGAAATTTTATTAATCACATATACTTTTATAATTGTAATGTATTTTTGAGGAACAAAACTCGTGTGTGATCACCCTAGTTATATGTTAAGTGGAATTAAAGAACCCCTATTTCTAAAACTAAATATTAATTTATTAATGGTGTAGATTCATGATGTGTTTAGTTGGTTCTGGGAGTTGGTTTGGTATGTTTGAGCAGGGGTATACGATTTTATTAGTGGTTGGTGTGGGCTTTGGGTATGGGGCAGGACAACGGGTGTGTTCGTATCATAGTTTGAGGGAATGATTAGTTGTTGAAAGGATGGACTTGTACGCAGCGGGACTGTCTTTTCCTATGTTATGGCTGTGGAGTGATTTTGGGTAGTGGTACTATGGTGTGGTTCTGAACTAGTTATGCCGTGAGATTTCATCTGGGGATTTTTGGGTAGCGGGGTGTATTTTTGGGTTGTGTCATGACTTCATGTTAATAGGTGTGATGGTTTTTCTATTTTTTCAAAGAAGGTATGACATGTTTTGTTATAGGGGCATTATTGTGAGGTATAACCTTGAAGAATGACAGTTGCTACTGGTTGAACATGTGTCTAGGGAAAAAGGGGGTGTGTATGGGAACTTCAGGTTGGTTGTTCATTTTTTTATTGATGGGTGTTAAAATAGAAATTTTTAACCTTGACTTCACTTCCCTTTTTCAAAGATGGTTGTACAAATGAAATAAGTGAGTCGGTAGTTTTGTGTATAGTTAATCAGTCTCTTTACCTTTTGAGGCGGTTGTAGTTATTGTGCTTGGTTGTTTCCCTATGATGTTCTGAAATAAATTAATGTGAATACTTAATAAATAAATGAAAATTATTGAATGAAATAGGGGTTATTTTTTTGACTTATTAGTGGATATTGTGTGGTTTTTCATATTGGGGTAGCACCAAATTTTGTTCTATGTGGGTTGGTTGTTTTTTTGGGATGTAGAGGCTGGGAAGAGTGTTTTTATACTTATATATATTTATAAATTGTAGTTCCTTATTTTTTATATATGCACACCACCCTTGTTGATCACAATGTACCCGACACACACATTCATGGGGGAGGGTGTCTTTCCCAATATCTCAGTGGGAGGATAGATGTTTGGTTACTGAATTTTTTCCTCACACACTCTTCTAGGTTCTTACCACTTGAGATTTTCTAGGTATGATATCATGGCTTCAGGCTTACCATCATCCCAGATCCTTTGGGTGGGTTTATTGTGAATGAGGGGCTCTAGTGTCTCTGGTCCAGGACTATTTTCTCATGTGTCTTCGAGATGATTCTTAGGTGTCTTCTGGAGAGTGTCATGGTTGATGTGGCCCAGGTGTCTGTGGGAGGATTTTGTATATGGATTGAGACCCAAATGTGCACATGGAGGATGTGTTAGTGGGAATATGTTTGGGAACATCGTTTTCATCAAGACGTTATCCATTAAGAATAAATAGTTAACAAGTTGTAAATTAGTGCTTAGTACCCAAAGGATGATATTCTTATACTACTACTTTACATGACTTGCGTTATTTGGTGAGGGTGACTTAGTGGGGCTAGCCTAGTTAGTACTCTTTAGTAGGTGATTTTAGGTTATATTGTTCTCTCATAGGGTCATTATTATATTTCCCTCACTTATGCACTGGTGTCTCTGGTATTCATATTGGATATATTTGTATACTCACCTTATGTTTGTGAAACTATTTTCAAGTTCCCAGGAGAACATTGAGGACCGTGTTGGACTTTACTAGCTCAGGCATCTATATAATTGTTGTTGTTTCATAGTCATTTTTCATGTCATACATTCTTTTTTAGTTTTTTTATACTGTTTGTGAGCTTTAATTTTGAACATGTAAGTCGGAATGGATTTTTGGTTTACTTTTACCTTTTTTATTTGGAGTATCTTGGGATTTACCATCATCTCTCCTGTTCCAATTTTCTTTAAAAAGGGTAATTCCTTTCATTATATGTGAGATTATATACCCTTGGTGCTAGTTTCCACTCCTGGTCTTATTGGAGGTGGAACTCAGGGTCATTGTCTCTCATTTTTCATAAATAAAGAAGGGCATGACACTTTGATGTCCCTTCCCTAATTTTGAAGAAGGTGGGTCAGGAAAACACCAGAAAAAATGGTGTTGTGGTGGGGAAAATAAAACTATTAAATAAATGACAAGGAAAATTCTTAATGAATTCAACCTACTAAAATAACTTTGGGCTGAATTAGATGTCACTTCGGGTTATATATTAAATAGAGTTTACCTTATGAACATACTAAAAAACCATGTTAAGACTATTTAAATAAAATTAACCTATTATGGGATATATTAAAATATTTTATTGTAGAGTTTATATTTTAAATACTCAATATATTCTGGTCAAATTTAATGTTAAAAGTAATGATGGAAATTTTCAAGGATATTCATATAATAGTAAATATTATATGGTATATAATAAGATAACCATGTCAATAGAGGAATATATACATGTAATATTCATTGAAAATAATGAAAAATAGATTACCACATCTATGGAATCACTTAATGAATTCAATGAATTAAATTTTTTCGAGTAAAATCCACAAAAAGTAATGCATCAATTGAGTGGGACTATATCACTTCTCAATATGATCGTATTAATTAAAAAATATCACAGTGATCATTTTTTAAAATATATAAATGGAAATGTTGGGTTTAGAATTAAAAAAATAAAATCAATTTGGATTTATTTTGTTAATTCTACCTTTGTAGTTGATTTGGTACCTGCTAATATTAATAAATATTTTAAAGAATCAAACTGGATAAACTCAATACATGATGAATGTAAATAGTTTGATAGGAATAAATTATATAATCTCGTTCAGTTATCTACAGATAAACTATCTATAGGAACCAAATGGATTTTTTAAATAAAATGGATAGGTATTGTAATAAAGTTATAAATAGGTATAGATTAAATGCCCAAGTTTATTTACAGGAAAAAAATAAACATTTTAGAATAATTTTACCCAATTTCTAGAATAAAATCCTTTTAGATTATATTTTCTTTTAAATGTTTTAAAAAATTTAAGCTGATTCAAATGGATGTAAAAAGTACCTTTCAAAATCGTGTGATTTCATAAGTGGTATATGTTAGTCCACCACCAAGTTTAAAATATTATGAATTTCCAAATCATGTATTCAATCTATCTAGAGAATTATATGGTTTTAATTAATATCCAAGAGCTTAGTATGATAGACTAACACTATTTCTATTGCAATATGATTTTAGAAAAGGGATGGATGAACCCACCTTATTTATAATGAAACTTTCTATTTATATTTTAATTTTATTAATATATTTTGATGATATTTAATTTGGATTCCGAAATGATATGCATTGTAATGAGTTTCCAAAATTAAGGAATAATGAATTTGATATGAGCCTAATAGAGGAATTAATCCTTGGGAGAAAATTTTATAAAGAGGATATGGTATTTTTCTTAATCAATGAAAGTATGATAAAGAATTAGTTTTAAAATAATAGTGATTTTTGTAAAAATATGATAAACCCAATGATCACTAATTTTAAAATTGTCTGTAGATGAATTTGGAATATTATTTAGTGATAATATATACACATGAATGATAATAAGCCTAATATATCTAACTATATCAAGGACTGACATTATTTTTTGTAGTTCTGCTAGATATCAGTCTAATGAAAATGAAATCTATTTAAATGATGTCAAAAGAATAATTAGATATATTAAAGGAAAATTTAGTTCATGTTTATTTTACTCCAATCAGAACTAGTTTTATTTGTTATCATTTTTATTTTTTGACTTTGGAGGCTATATACTTAACAGGAAGAGTACATCAGGTATGTGTCACATAATAGATAAATGAAAATTTTCACAGAGTTCCAAATATAAATTGTTAGTTTTATGTTCCTCAAATATGGATGAGAGTATTATTGTTGTTAAATGTTGTTCTCAAATCCAATGATTAAAATAAATCATTTTTTATTTTAATGATTACATTGATAAAATTCTTATATTAGGTAATAATACTTATACCAGTTCTATATCTAAAACCCCCTTACGCCATTTAATGACAAATCATATAGATTTTAGATTTCATTTCTTAATAGATCATGTTAATAAAGGGGACAATTCCTAGGAATAAATTCCTTAATAGAATATACTTGCAAATATATTTACTAAAGCTCTATATTCTGTGGGGTTTGAAAAAATAAATTTTTAATTGGGATTAATGAAGATTTAGTATTTTGTAAGCATGATACTAATTTTTTTTGGTTTTTTAATTGTCTGTTTTTAGAACTACATAAAATCAAGGGGAGTTATCTATTTGACGGTATTTCTGGTTATTATAATTATTTCTTTTTTTAAACTATACATAAAAATATGCCTAATACTTTTGTGCTTAGTATTATTTTACTTCATTCCTCTTTTTTTAAATTTCAAAAATTGGGTGAAATTTGAGGAGTTGTTTTGGTTTTCCAATTTACAAAATGGAGATACTGTTTGATCTATTTGTTTATATTTTTATTTGTTTTGTTAAATTGAAATCCTTATTTTAAAATCCTTTAATTTCTCGATGTTTTTTAAATTAAATGATATTTACATTTCCATGTTATTAATGAATAATCAACATAACTAGTTTGTGAGAACTGAGTTTCAACATAGTCAGATGGGAAATGGAATTCATAAAGTCGTTTTATAAATATCTATTATCAAAAGAAAATGACATTTCTATTTACTATGTAGCCTTTTGAAGAATAAAACAACATAAACATTTTTTGTTTGGTGCTACGTATTTGTTTTCAGAAGTGCACCCCATAGAAAATTTGTACTGAAAGATGGTAGCTATAATCAAATTTCAACTATAGCTCACCTCAAACATTTATACTAGTTCAAGCGACACTAAACCAACCATGAACATATATTGGTATTTGATATATATAAAGGACCTTATCATGAATTATTATATGAACTTACTATATAACATAAAGGGGATCTTCCATTCTTCCCACTGTATGGGTAAAAATTTACTGTAGGTTCGATTTATACTTACCAAAATGATTCCATCCACCCTACTGCATGTGGAAACTTCTAAACATGAATTTATTTTACAATTGAATGTGCATAAGTGCATGATCAGAATACCAACTATGTAAGATAAGTATACTGACCATAACATTTCTCACATTTAGTATATCAAATGGCCACATATTTCCTTTTCCTTTTTTACTAAAACTCATATTTTATAAAGTCTCTTTTTAGTGGTATTTTTATATATTTATTTACTATAACTATATTAAAATTATTTTTATTATTCTAATGATTTGTAAAAAATGAATATATTATAATATGTATGTGAAAATTATTTTTTTGTAGTAAATAATATGGAAATAATTACATTCATAATAATTACTTCATACCCTATTTTATGTATCTTTTAAAATAAAAAATTGTTTCATTCTTGTAAAAAAATTAATGATTTACCCATTTGAGTAATTATCATTTATCTCTATGATCATTTTATCAATGTTCTTTTATGTTTTTAATACATAATAAAATGATCACAAAGACCCAATACGTTAATTCAAATTTGGGTTAATGGTATTATTTTAAATGATTGATATTTTTCTAACGTGTCTTTATATGATTATCCATTGAGAAGATCCAAGATCATTGGAGTCATTGGCACACATCTATCTATTGTAATTCAAACCAAAAAATGTGATAAATTTTTTGGAAAAGTATTTACAATAGTGAATGGCACAATTAGAGATAAAAAAATTCCATCTTTATTAGACATTTAAAACATACTATATCTAGACTATGAACAATGTTCCATTACCACAATCAAGAGATAATTCATCATTTTCATCATTCATTATTGAAGTTGTCTAAGATCTTGTGTTGCATCAAATTTCAACAACATACGCTAGACCAATTTTCTAATTTCTTTTTGGATTACATTTTTTTTATTTATCCCTTCATTTAGTTTGTACTCCATAGTTTGATTTATTATTTTACATTCCAAAATATCTCTAAAATTGTTATTCGCACCATTTAAAAGGAAGTTTAAGGTTTTAATCGCTGACCAAAGTTAGATGGCTTGTGACTCAATCAAAATTCATTGTTGGGTTATACAAAAAAGTGAGAAAAGGTATTTATGTCTATAATCAGGTTATTAGTACCAATCAAAATTAATGTATTACTGATTACCGACCAACTCACCAATTAAAGAAGATTGAAGAGTGGAGTAGGATCTTGTCGATCTGGATAACTATAAAAACATCATTTGTCATTTCATTTAATTTACACTATAAAATTAACAATATTATAAATTTTATGATCATATTTAATTAAATTTAATTAACCATACATTAAAAAGAATATTCACCACCCTCTGTTAAATCTTTCCATACACATGAACCTAAAAAAATTTCGATCTGTTATTTTTTAAATCAAAATTAGGACACTCACTTTCTTATGATGGGTTTGATCATGATTTTGATTTATGTATGATTTATTTCATTTTGTGGAAAAAATGAATGTACATATATTAATATGATTGGTGGGTTTGTTAAAGACCAAAATTGCATTGAGTATGTTAATGTCTCTTGAGATACCATGAATAGGGCATGGGTGGTTAGCCTATGAAAACTATAATATGATGGCGTTTAGCATGAACATGTGATGATTCTGATGATTTTTAGGCTACACTATTTTTTCAGGGTTATTATCCTTTACATATTCTTACGATGTCATTATTTATGATGTTTCCAAAATCTTTTGATTCCATTATTTTTTTCTTTCATTTACGTATTATATGTTTTCATGCTTATGATCATTCTCTTTATGATATCATGTTATGACTCTTTACATTCATGTTATTATTTATTGTCATTTTTATTCCTTTAGTGGGATTTCAAGATCATTCTTAGGTATTTTACTCATGGTATCCAATGCAGTTTTAGAATATCAATGAGAGTTATGATCACTATGTGGAGTTTTAAATATTATTTTCCTACATTTAATATGATGGATTTTTGTATCTAGTCATCCAACGAAACATTACCTTTAGATATGTTGCTAGTATTTTTGGGAAAGTAAGTTATAAATCATGTATTAAAGTGTTTTCAAGGATTGGGTTAATATAAGGTAGATAAAGTTAGTTCTTAGAAATTTCAATAGGAGGAGTTAGATCATTGGTAGAAGAATCAACTTTTGTTGAAAAGAAATCCAATACTAGTATTTTTCTCTAATTTTCACTTAAATATATCCTTCGTATCCTCGGATTTTTTAATGGATTGAGAAAATGTATTTCCACTACCATTGTGTAAGAACCTGAATTTTTCTGGAGTCTTTTTTGGAACATTTACAAGTACTATTTTGTTTATTTCTATGTACTTTTCATTTAGGTTTTACCATGGAGTGTGATAGGGTTATCTTTTGAGAAAAATGAAAGAATAATGGGTTGTGCATGGCTGGTTCATGATTAGAGAAAAATTTCCCCCCCAACCCAGCTAACCGTGCAAACCCTGATAAGGGGGATTCACAAGGCTAAAACATGGTTAGGAAAACCCTTGTTCCCCTACCCTGAATTCCATGCATGGGAGTTATGTTGACCTAAAATTTAGTTTTTTAATTTCCCAAACCCCCTAATTATATTAAAATCCACCCCCATTTGACCCTAGGTCTTTTATAATGATTTTTCCCTTGGAAGAGGAATTCAAAGACTTCCTGGCCACTATTCTTCATGACTTGAATCTCGGATCAAAGATTGTCATCCTTCCCAATAAGTGGATTATATCCCTTTGGATTAAAGTTCATCCTCCTTTATTCTTCAATTCTTCTGGTGAGAAGTTATTCTATATTTCTCTAGATATAGACATATATTTAAGAAATCATGAATTATTTAACCTTGATTTCTGGTTTAAGATTCCGATCTTGATCTATGTCATTGTGTTGTACAATTTTTGGGGATTTCCATTTGTCGATCTTTTACCAACAAATCTTGGTATGTGGACCAAAATTAAAATCCTATAGTATTGATTACAATTCATTGTATGTAATAATAAAATTACTATTAGATGTTTAGTAATTGAATTCTTTAGATAGAGTTCTTGATTAAATTAATTAATTTAGTGAATTAATTAATCATGGGAAATGTGAAATTATGATATTGGTATTTTACATCATTAATAATTAATTATATAATTAATTACAGAATATTTGATTGTTGATTAGGGATAATTAATTATTGGGTAAATTAACAAAAAAATTGAATTTTGAGATAGAATAATTAATTGAGGAATTAATTTAGGATATGTAATTCATTGATATGGAACAATTAATTGATGAATTAATTGGGGAAATTAAATTTCCTTAATGTGGAATATATATTGATGAAATAAATAATGGAGTAATGTAATTATTTAATTATTGAATTAAATAAAGCGATTAATGGGATTAATTAATTTATGAATTAATTAATGGAATTATTGTGGCTAATTAATTGAGGAACTAATTAATGGAGTTGACGTGCCAAGTTACCTAGTAAATAAACTGAAGGGATTATGTTTGATTAATTAATTGGGGAATTAATTAATAGATTTGATCTGTACAATTAATTGGTGAATTAATTGAGTACATTGAATGTAATTAATTAATTTTTATTTAATATTATATTTCACGTGTTCAATTAATTAGTGAATTTATTGATGAGATTTAATGTGATTATTTAATTTTGGGGTTAATTAATGGATTTGACATGATCAATTTATTGGTGAATTAATTAATGGGGATTATTACGTTAATGTAATTGAATGAGTAGTATTAATTAATTGGATAATTAGTCATGAGATATTGAGATTATTAAATTCAGATAATTGATTTTGATATGTTGAGATTTCATAATTGAGATAGTTAATTTTGTAGTTAATTATGAAATATTGATATTGTGAATGAGATAATTAACTGTGGAATTAATTATGTATGTTTGAGTTGTGGATATTGATTAACTAATTGATGAATTAATGAATGGGATTAATGTACATAATTAATTAAGGAATTAATTAAGGTGAGTTATGTGTTAACTTAATTGTTGAATTTGAAATGAAATTTATGTGACTAAATAATTATTGAATTAAATAAAGACATTTTTGTGATTAGATAGTTGTCGAATTAATTAATATTAATCTTATGATTAGTTCATAGTTTAGTCAACTATTTTAATTGATTTGATTAGTTAATTATTGAATTAATTAATATCATTGATTTAATTAGTTAATAGTTGAAAAAACTAGAGTAATTGATGTGATTACTTAATTGTTGAATTACCTAATATTATTAATTAGATTAGTTGATTTTTGAATTAACTAGAGTAATTGATGTGATTAATTAATTTTTGAATTAATTAATATTATTCATTTGATATGTTAATTGTGGAAGTAAATAGATTAATTTATGTTCACAGTTAATTTTTTAGCTAATTAATACTATTTATGGGATTAGTTCATTATTGAATTCAATAGAGTAATAGATGTGATTAGTTAATAGATGAATTAATTAATATTGTTGATGTGATTATTAAATTTTTTTGTTGAGTAATATAATTGAAGTGATTAATTAATTATTTAATTAATTAACATTATTAATGTGATTTGATAATTTTTGAACTAACATGAGAAATCGGTGTAATAAGTTAATTGTTGAATTAACTAAAGGAATTGACATGATTAATTAACATCTGAATTAATTAATTTTTTTGGTGTAATTAGTTAATTTTTGATTTAACAAAATGAATTTATGTGATTAATTTAATGTTGAATTAATTATTGTTATTTATGTGATTAGTTAACTATTGAATTAATAAATGAACATGTTTTGTTTAACTAACTATTGAATTAGTATTGAAAATTGTGTGGATAATTAATTATTGAATTAATGTTTGATGTTTGAATGGTAACATGGTCACTCAAACGTGAATTAATGAATGGGAACACTGACATTATAATGTGTGATGTAGAATTGGGAACATGGTCATTCTAATGTGTGATTTATGAATGGTTACATGATAATTCCAGTATAAATTAAAGAATGGTAACATTGTCATTATAATGTGTGATGTATTAATGGATAAATAGTAATTCAAGTATGAATTAATGGATGGGAACATAGTCATTCTGTTGTGTGTAGTTTTAATGGTAACATGGGCATTCAAGTATAAATTTAAAAATGGTAACCAAGGCACTCTGAGATATATCCTCACATGGGAATACTTCAGTAACCAGAATGAGACGAAGTAGGTATTCATATATGATATCTCCTTTCAATACATAGATATTCTGCATGAAAAGAAGTAGGTATTAAGATATGATATTAAATAGGAACACATCAACCTCTAGCATGACATTGAGGTATGTGTGTCCTCAGGAACCCGAGAGTTAATGTGGTTATGTAAAGAATAAATGATGCTGAGGTAATAGTTTACTTATGCAATGTACTTATTTCTTTTTACAAATGTATGCAGTTTTTTAACTATATGTTGTTTTAGATTCTATTGTTGGTGGCCTAATCTATTGTACTGACACCCTACTCGGGCTACCTAATTGGTACCTGCATAGTCTTGTGTTTTTTGGATAGGAAAAAGTTCAAGTTCCAAATGTCATATGGATGTTTTGGGGATGGAGCAAGGATGGTGAAACCATACTTGTTTCCGGACCCGCATTGGATTTTTCGGTATTTACTTTTTAGTTTCATTTTGAAACATGGCATGTACATTATCATGAAATATCAATTGTTCGGTTTTTATATTATATTTCATGTTTTGGTTATCTTGTTATATTGGTACTATTTAGGATATGTTATATAATTTTCTTATTTAGTTTATTATTGTCATTTATTTTCACCAATATATTACTTTGATGAAATAAAAAAAGAGGTTATAGTCTCTCCATGACTGATAATAGACCCTCACTATTAGTCAGTGACCTTTGGTATAAGAGAAGCCATTCTTGAGGTCATGTGACCAACTAGTTTGGGGAACCAGTTTTTGGAACCCGGTCTAGAATGTTACAATGTTGTACCAGATCTAAATTTTATTTTAATTTCCTTTTGTCTTACTGTTTGGTAAAGGTAGATAAGAGACTAGAAAGATTTAGTACTTGGTTAAGAGCTTGTGCATAAGAGTAGGTACCCCATATATGGGGAGAAACAGAAGTACCCATTTTGGGAATTGTTTTTAGGTTGTTTGATGTTATAGTTGGATATTATTTCACCTTGGGTGACACACTTGTTGTGTGTCATTATTATTAGCATCGACATTTTATATGATTTGACATGTGGCTCAGTAGGGAATGAGAGTTCATTTTTCATGTATCATTCTAGGCACTCTAATTTATTATGACATACATCATTTTAGTCACGCATAATAAAATAGTTTAGGAGTAACATGTCGAAAATGAACTACCTTTCCTTTTTTTTGAAATTAAATTAAAAATGGGGCCTAATATGAAATTGAAAAATATTTTAAAATGATGCAAGATATGAATAACTGGGTGTCTAAATTGGAATATTGAATAATGAGAATGTGTTTAGCCTTATTAACCAGGACCTAGTTATATGGCAGTTAAAGGTAGATATATTTCATCAGTTTTGACCATGCAGTGGGAGAAAGGGGAGAAGACTTTATATAGTTTTTTGTCAATCCCTCTTCTTAATAGTATTAGTGTTGTGAATTAAGAATACATTTTTTCTATCCCTTGATGTGTGTGGTTTGGATAGTGAGAATTGCATAGTTTGAGAATTCAGTTTTGAGTTGAGTGAGGGATCATCTAGTTTTGGATTGGTGTGGTGAGATGTTGGAGGCAGGAAATCTAGAAACATTTGATAAGTTATAGTGTTTTAATAATGGTAGGTTACATCAATGATATAAGATTTATTGTTCTATTCATCAACGACTTCTTAGTGTAGTATTAATTATTGACCGTCATGTCCCCTACCATGACATTGTCTCAGGTACTCTAAGAAAGATTTGTCTTTTAAACCTAGATAACTAATTTTTTTGGTTGTATAAGGATTCTCATAGCGGATGTGCTTATGATGTGGAATATGTGGAGTTTGATGGTGGATGGTATGCCATTGATATATTACTGATGAGTTTCTTAGGATGGATCAGAGGGTGATGAATACCCTGGTGGTTGATTTACTTGAAAAATCGGTGTTATTGAATGTAACAATTGGGTCCCGGTGACAGCACAAACACCCCGCCTTAACATGGTCGTCGGGTCCTGGCCTGCCAGGTTCCACTACTTGCCCCGCAGACATGTGGTCCCCACCCAAAGGTCCACCCAAATTATTGAATAGGTCCTCTGACTAATAATAGTCACCACAGGACGACACTTGTTATTTCAAATGTTCTTTGTCCTCACTCACACACACCCTAAGAAAATTTACAGAAGGTCACCCATCCTGATCACTACTCCAAGCCAAACATGCTTAACTGTGGAGATATAATAATTTAGGCTCCCGAAAAAGAAGGTGCTCCTTGGTGACATAAGTCTTATCATTTATCCATTTAACCCTTTATCATATGAGGGGGTTAAAATCACCGCCCCTTTAGGGAACAATGTCTTCGTTGTGGGCCCTACATCTCAACCCAGGAAGTGTGTTTCACTTAAGGGTGGCTACCACCTCTAATACCACTAGTTTCCCCACTGACATGTGGTCTGCACCCAAAGGTCCACCCACATGCTTGAACGAGTCATCTGACTAATGACAGTCCCCACATGAAAACACATTTCCATTACAGTGTTCTTTGTAATCACTCACACACACCCATAAAAACATCCTATAAGGTCACCCATGCTGTCCTTTCCAGTGTGCTTTGTCCTCACTCACACACACCCTGAGAAACTTTCTATAAGGTCACCCATCCAGATCACTACTCCAAGCCAAGCACACTTAACTATGGAGTTCTATTCAAGTAGGCTATCGTAAAGGAAGGTGCACCATGTTGTCATAAGTCATATCATTTATCTATTTGACCCTTATCTTTTGGGGGTGTTACAATCACCACCCCTTTAGAGAAAAACGTCCTCATTTTGGGACCAACATCTGAACCTAGGCAGTTTGCTGCACTTAAAGTTGGCTTCCACCCCTGATACCACCAGTTGCTCCATACATGTGTGGTCCCCATTTAATGGTCCACCCATATGCCTAAACGGGTCATCTAACTAATGACAGTCCTCATAGGACAGCACTTATCCTTTCCAGTGTGCTTTGTAATCACTCACACACACCCTCAAAAACATCCTAGAAGGTCACCCATGTTGATCACTACTCCAAGCCAAGTACACATAAATGTGGAGTTCTAATCAGGTAGGCTCACGAAAAAGAAGGTGCACCTTATTGACATGAGTCATATCATTTAGCCGTTTAACCCTTTATCATTTGGGGGTGTTTCAATCACCACCCCTTTAGAGCACAACATCCGCATTGTGTGCCCCACATCTCAACCCATGTTGTGTGCTGCACTTAAGGGTGGCTACCACCTCTGATATCACTAGTTTCCCCTTAGACGCGTGGTCCCCACCCAAAGTTCCACCAACATGGCTGATTGGGTCATATAACTAATGACATTCCTCACAGGACAACACTTGTCCTTTCCAGTGTGCTTTATAATCACTCACAGATACCCTAAATAAAATCCTAGAAGGTCACCCAGGATGATAACTACTCTAATCAAAGCACACTTAAATATGGAGTTCTAATCAGGTAGGCTCACAAAAAGGAAGGTGCACATTGTTGAAATGAGTCATATCTTTTATCCATTTAACCCTTTAATAGTTTGTGGTGTTTCAATTACCACCCCTTTAGAGCATAACGTCCTTGTTGTGGGACCTACATCTAAACCTAGGTAGTGTGCTGCACTTAAGGGTGGCTACCACCTCTGATATCACCAGTTGCACCACAGACACGTGTTCCCCAACCAAAGATCCACCCACTTTCCTAAACGGGTCATTTGATAATGAGAGTCCCCACATGACAACACTTGTACTTTCCAGTGTGCTTTGTAGTCCCTCACACACAACCTGAGAAAATTCCTAGAAGGTCACCCATCATGATCAATACTCGAAGCCAAGCATGCTTAATTGTTGAGTTTTAATCAGGTAGGCTCCCGAAAATGAATTTTAACCTTGTTGACATGAGTCATATCATTTAAAAATTTAACCCTTTATCATTGGGGAGTGTTACAATCACCGCCCATTTAGAGCACAACATCCTTCTTGTGGGCCCTACATCTCAACCTAGGCAGTGTGCTGCACTTAAGGGTGGCTACCACCTCCGATACCAAATGTAACAACTTGGTCCCGGTGAGAGCACAAACACCCTGCTTTAACATGGTCGTTGGGTCTTGGCCCCCCAGGTACCACCAGTTTCCTTGCAGACACGTGTTCGCCACCCAAGAGTCCACCCCACATGCCTGAATAGCTCATCAGACTATTGACCATCCCCACAAGCCAACACTTATCCTTTTTATTGTGCTTTGTCCTCACTCATGTACACCATAAAAAACATCCCAGAAGGTCTCCCATCCTGATCACTACTCGAAGTCAAGCACAGGTAACTATAGAGTTCTATTCAAGTAGGCTCGTGAAAAGAAAGGTGCACCTTGTTGACATGAGTCATATAATTTAACCATTTAACCCTTTGTCATTTGGAATTGTTATAATGATGATACAATGGTGGTGTGTGGAGAAACACCATGTGTTGGATGTTTTGTCATTATAATGCCAATGAAGAACCGATAAGGTGGATGTTTAAATTCCTTGTGGAAAGGCCAGGTGTGCCTTAGAGGTTGTGGATGTACGTCCTTTGCAATAATTTTTTTATGGAAAGGAAATATGATAGTGTTAGATGGTGTTATTATGATTTTTGGGCACGATGATTTGAGGAACATGTAAGCAATGTTGAGAAAGATAATTTTGGGACTGATTCTTCCTTTGAAGAGAATCTAATACGTGTGTTAGATTGTGGTAACAAAGTGTTTTTGGGATGTATTATGATATTTTTCCATGTATTCTGGAAACATGAACATGATTATGAAGAAACGTGAAAGAGGGAAATGAAAGTGAGGGCTCAATTGATGATCATTTTGACTCAGAATATAATACAAGCTTGACAGAGCAGCTCGAGGATGATCTACTATATGTGGGGGGGGTAGTGTAAGAACCCAAACAATTGTACAATGTTCTCAAACTCATTAAAATGTACTATTTTGTTTAGTGATGTGTAATTTTAGTTTTCGTTGTATCTTGACTTGTGTCTGGGTGAAATTCTGAAAAAAAAAAATTAAAAAGAAGGGGGTGTGCAGGGTTGGCGCACGATTTGAGAAAACTGTGTCCCCAACCCAGCTAACCATATTAACCCAAATTAAAGGTATAGACATGGTTCATTCATGGTTTGTAAAACAATACACCCTCTTAGGAGTAACTGTGCACCCCTATAAAAGAGGCGCATACTTCAGGATCATAGTTATGGAAATCCATGTGCCCCTCCCCAAAGAAATACGTAGGAATTATGTTGACATAAACATTATTTGTTTAATTAATTAAACCCCCTAATTAACCACAAAACGACCCTAAAACGACTATAGGTCGTCTTTCACAATTTTTGAGCTCTCTGGATGAATTCTAATCCTTCTAGAGCTCTGTTCATCAGGAATCGATGTCCATATCTAAGATCTCCATCCCTCCTGGTAAGTGGATTATATCCCATTGCTTTCCCATTTATCCTATTTTTTTATCTCATTATTTCATTGAGAAGTTATTCTCTATTTCTCTATATCTAGATCTAGATTTGATGAATCCATATCTAGGATTGTGGATCTAGATCTAGATCTAAGATATCATGAATTTTTTAATCTTGATTTAGGGTTTTAGATCTGGATCTCAATCTATGTCAATGTGCTATTCAATTTTGGTGATATCCATTTGGTGATAGTTTTTCATAAAATTGAGGCAGGTGGTCTAAAATTCTAATATCACAGTCTTTATTACCATTATGTTTATGTAATAATATAATTTCTATTAGATTATTATCAATTTCATTCTTGTAATTGAGTTTCGGATTAAATTAATTAATTTTATTAATTAATTATTTAAGGGAAATGTGAAATTGGGATATTTAGAATTTAGATCAGGAATTATTAGTTGTTAAATTAATTAGTGGAATATTGAATTGTTTATTAGGGATAATTAATCATTGAGTTAATTATTGAAATATACTATTATGAGTTAGAACAATTAACTGAGGGATTAATTGGGGATAATAAATTTATTGACATGGAATAATGAATTGATGAATTAATTATGTTTATTGAATTTTTTGAGTTGAAATAATTAAATGATAAATTAATTAATTGGGTGATGACTGAATATTATTATTTTTATTGCGTTATGATACAAACATCAGGGAGAGAAACAACAAATAGGATATAAGTAGTTAAGGCCCAAAGCATCGTTGATAACAAAGTGAGTGCCTCCAAAAGGAAAAGGATCCTAAATTAAGATATAGGGAAATATTTTGGCTTGTGGAAGCCTGGAATCCCAGATTTTTGCAACATTATTCCCCTCACTCCATGTGTGGGAGATAACCGTCTGGCCCTCCATGATCTTCTTGTACATACAGATAAGATAAGCTTTTCTCTAAGGGATACTTCCACATCGTAATATATCTTTATAGAGTATCAAAGAATCTGTCTCCACCATCCTCAAAGCTATATTCCTTAGTTCACAAACCTCTATCCCTCTAGCCATTTCTTTATCCTATTCTTAATGTGCATTACCTCTTACATAAAAGGCCATAAAAACCACCACAACAGACCCCCTATGGTCTCTTATAACACCATCACCTCTCATCTCCACATGAAAGGATCTGTCGGTGTTGAGTTTGAACCCTTCACATAGTGTGTTCCAACATACCCACCAACATTTTCCCATCATCCCCTTATGAGAGACCACACATTGGATAGGAGATGTTACCGACAGAGGATCATGACAATCTTTACATATGTTGACCATGTCCAGCAATGTATTCTTCATTTTTAAGCTGATGCTAACTCGGGTGCAAGATAAATTCTTGTGCCTCACATCATTCCTCACATTCCAAATAGTCGAGTAACATTCCATGTGTATGATTAATCTTATTTTCCTCTCCAGACCATGCTCACCTGGACAATTGAACCACAAGTTCAGGACCACCTACTGCCTCCCAATTAAAGCATTCCACCCTATGAGTTTTCCATGTTTATGTCAACTCTATTGAGCGAAATTGACATTGAAGAATAGTTTCTCCATTGTTTCTTGTGGGAGGTTAATGTAGCACCAGCATCTGGATTCCATGTTAACACCCATGCACTATATTTTGTCATCAATGGGCATGGAATTATTCCAAACTCACCACAACACAAAGCTAAAATTGTGAGAGATCCCCTTGCACCACAATGTTTCCCCCCACATGTCTCTAGAGCTTGGTTTCTACCTCACACTATTATAATATTTAAGAGAAAACTATCCTAACCTAGTCCCCATTAAAATGATATGATCTGGTTCCTCATTAGGAATGACTTCATTGAAAGTAGTGATTTGTTCATCATTGTAAACATACAATGCATGGGTGTTAATGGATGTATTGTGACTAATTATTTGAGTAACTAATTAATTGAGTTGATGTGTAAACATAATTGGTGAATTAATTGGAGGAATTAAATATGAATAATAAATTGTTTAATTAATTAATCGAGTTGATGTTTACAATAAATTGGTGGAATAATTGAAAATAATGATTGTGATTAATTAATTATGAATTAATTAATGGAGTTGATGTTTAATATTAATTGTTGAATTAATTGATGGGATTGAATGTGACTAATTAATTGTAGGTTTAATTAATGTTTTAGAATTCATCAATTAATTAATATATATTTTATTATTTATGCAATTAAATGAGTTGGAATAATTAATTGGGGAATTAATTAGTGGGGACTAATGTGTAGATGCATTTGATTGAATTAGAAAATTAATTATTGAATTAATTATGAGATATTGAGATTATTGAGTTGAGATAATCAATTGATAAATAAATTATGATATATTGATATTTGAAAATTCAGTTAATTAATTGTGGAGTAAATTATGAAATTCTAATATTTTGAATGAGATAATTAATTGTGGAATCAATTATGGGATTTTGTGTTTTGGATACAGATCAATTAAGTGGTGAATTAATTAATGGGATTAACATACATAATTAATTATGAAATTAATCAAAGGGGTTTATGTGATAAAATAATTATTTAATTAGAAACTAAGTTGATGTGATTAGTTAATCGTTGAATTAACTATAGTAATTGATGTGATTAGTTAAGTGTTGAATTAATTAATATTATTGACTTGATTAGTTGAATGATGAATTAACCGAGGTAATTAATGTGATTAGTATATTTTTGAGTTAAATATTATTATTAAATTGATTATTTAATAGTTGAATTAATGGGAGTAATTTATGTGATTAGTTTATTGTTGAATTAATTAATATTATGGATATTATTAGTTGATTGTTAAATTAATTAATGTAACTGAGGAGATGAGTAAATTGTTTAATTAACTAATATTATTGATATAATTAGATCGTTTTTTAATTAACTAGAGTGATTGATGTTAATATTTAATTATGGAAGTAATAAATATTATTGATATGATTTGTTAATTTTTTTATTTACTAGAGTAATTGATGTGATTAGTTAATTTTTGAATTAACTAGAGCGATTAATGTGATTCGTTCATTGTTGAATTAATTAATATTATTGATTTTATTTGTTAATTGTTGAATAGACAGACTGAATTGAGGTGATTAATTAATTGTTGAATTAATTATTGTATTTAATGTTATTTATTACATTTCTAATTAATTAAAATTACTAACATGATTAGTTAATTGTCAAATTTACTATAGGAATTGTTGAATTAACTAGAAGAATTAGTGTGATTATTTAATTGTTCAATTAACTAAAGGAATTGGTGGGATTAATTTATTTTTGAATCAATTAATGTTATTCTTGTAATTAGTTCATTTTTGAATTTATTAGAGTAATTAATGTGATTAATTAATTATTGAAATAATTAATTGTATTTATGAAATCAGTGAATTGTTGAATTTACTAAGGAAATTGGTGTGTTTAACTAATTGTTGAATTACTAATGGTTTTTGTGTGGTTAATTAATTTTCGAATTAATGAGTGATGTATGAATGGTAACATAGTCCTTCGAATGTGAATTTAATAATAGAAACATGGTTATTCTAATGGCTAGTGTATGAATGAGAACATGGTCATTCTAGTAAGTCACGTATGAATGGAAACATCATCATTCATCTATAAATTATAGAATGGGAACATAGTCATTCTAATGCATGATGTATGAACTGTAACATGGTCAATAAAGTATGATTTAAAGGATGGGAACATGGCCATTATATTGTGTGATGTATGAATGAAAAAATGGGCATTCAAGTATAAATTTATGAATGTTTACAAAGGAACTCCAAGATATGACCTCACTTTGGAATACATTGAGCTCTCGAATGGTCTTAAAATGGTATTGAGATATCAGATAACATTTGAATACCTTGGGATCTTGAGTGAGCCAATGTATGTATTAAGATATGATATTTTTGAGGAACACATTGGGCTCTGACATGAGTTGATGGAGGCGTTGAGATACAGGTGTCCTCTGTAAACCAAGAGTTAATGTTTTGAAGTAAAGAATAAATGATAATGGGATAACTTTTTACATATGCATTGTACTTATTTCATTATAAAACTACATAATTTTTTTATCGGATATTGATTTAGATACTGGTGGTAGAGGACTACTGAGTCATAAACACACCATACTCTAGCTTCTTGATTGGTACCCAAATTGTGTTGTGTTTTCAAGATAGGGAAAATAGAATGGTCCCTCTATAAGGTATAAATTTTAGGGCTAGATCATTGATGAGAGAACCAAACATGGTTCCGGACCCACATTGGATTTATGCAAAGATACCAGAATGTGTTTTTTGGGTATGGAACCTCTTAGAGGATGTACATATGAAGAGTAATAGATAGATATATATTGTGTAAGTTACATTATTTACTGTTTACATATGAGGTTTTCATGATGGACCAGAGGTCGATGAATAAATGATGGATTAGTTTCTTGAAAAAGTTGTGTTACCATATATTTAAATGTAGGGAGTGATGTGTCCAATGTTACTGTGTGACGAAAGACCATGGGATGTAAGTGGTGAAATCAGAATGGCGATGAGAAACCAATAAGGTTCATATTTAAATTCTTCAGGGTAAGGCCATGTGATCCATTGAGGTGGTGGATGTACATCATTTCCATGAGATTTTTTATGGAAGGGCTATGTTCCAATGTTTGATGGTGTTATTGCATTTGTTAGGCATGGTGAGTTCGGAAAAACATCAGGAATGTTATAAAATTTGACCTTGAGACCGATGTGTCCTTTGAGAAGCATCAGATACATGTGTTAAATTGTCCTGACTGTGTTTTGGGGAAAGACTATGTTTTTAGTTCATTTACTTTGGAATCATGGACATGATGAAGAAAAACATGAGAGTGAAAAATGGATTTTAAGGCTCAATGGTATAATTTTTATCTCTGAATATTATAGAATCTTGGGGGAGTAGCTTGAGGAAAAACTATTACCAGGAGGGAATATAGTAAGAACCCTAACATTTCTATATTTTTCATGGGAATGTTTATAGGTACTCTTTTGTTCATATTTTAGTATATATCATTTGGGTTTTACCATGGGGTGTGTTTGGATGAAATTTTGGGGAAATGGAAAAAAAGTTTTTGTGCACGGTTGGCGTACGGTTAGAGAAAATATTGTGCCCCAATCTTGAAAATCATAAAAACCCCAAAACAGGATATTCACACAACTAGCACATAGTTTTCCAAAGTATGAACCCTATTAAGAGTAACTGTGCACCCTTATAAAATAGGCACACAGTTTAGGCAAACAGCTAGGGAAAATATGTGTTCCCCTTCTCAAAACCCGTGTACGAGAATGAAATTGACCCAAAATTTAGTTTTTTAATTTCCTAGGACCCCTAATTAAACCCAACTCGACCCTTATTTGAACTTAGATCCTTTTAGATTGTTTTTGATTACTTAGAACAAATATCAAGCCTTTCTGACCTTTGACCTTCATGATTCGAAGCTCGGATAGAAGGTCTTCATCTTACTCGGTTAGTTGGTTATATCCAACTAATTTCTCATTCGTCCTCCTTTATTCTATAATTATTTTAGTGACAAGTAATTCCCAATTTATATATATCTAGATATATATTTGATTAATTTAGATCTAGTCTTGTGGATCTATATCTAGATCTAGGTGATCATGAATTATTTTATCTTGATTTAGGATTTTAGATTAGGATCCCGGACTATGTCATTTTGATGCTCAATTTTGGGGAATTCTGTTGGGAAATATTTCGCCATCAATATGAGGTATGTGGTCCAAAATTCAAATCTCATTCTTAATTGAATATATGTGTATCTAACTAAAGAATTTCTATTAGATGTTTAGAAATGTCATTCATTAAATTTAGTTCTTGATTAAATTAATTACATGGGTTAATTAATTAATTAAGGGAAATGTGAAATTAGGATATTGGGATTTTAGATCATGAAAAATCAATTGTTAAATTAATTATTGAAATATTGATTTATTTATTGGGTATAATTAATTATTAATCTAATTATAGGAATATTGAATTATGATATAGAAAAATTAATTGAAGAATTAGTTGGGGTTATATAATTTCTTATGTTGGAATAATTAATTGATGAAATAATTAATAGAGTAATGTAATTATTAAATGGATAAATTAAATATTGGGATTGATGACATTATTTAATTGGTGAAATAATCAATGGATGTATTGTGACTAAATAATTGAGGAAATAATTAATGGAGTTAACATGTACAATTAATTGGTGAATTAGTTAAAGAGATTAGATGTGATTAATTAATTGATAGATTAATTAATAAATTGGAAGTGTAAAATAAATTGGTGAATTAATTGAAGAGATTTAATGTGATTAATTAATGATGAATTAATTAATGGAGTTGATGTGTACAATTTATTGGTGAATTAATTAAAGGTGTTGAATGGGATTAATTAAATATGGGGTTAGTTAATGGATTTAACAGGTTCAATTAATTGGTGAATTACTAAATGTGGATTTTTATGTTGATGAAACAGAATGAGTTGGATTAATTAATTAGTAAACTAATTAATAGGGATTGTTGACTAGATGCATTTGAGAGACTAGATAATTAATTGTTGAATAAGTTTTGAGAAATTTATATAATTGAATTGAAGTAATTAATTGATGAAGTAATTATGATATATTGAGATTCGAGAATTTAGATAATTAATTGCAGAGTTAATTATGAAATAATATTATTATAAATTAAATAATTTATTATGGAATTAATTATTGGATTTTGAGTTGTGGATATTGATTAATTAATTCACGAATTAATTAATGGTACTGAGGTACTAAATTAAATGAGTAATTAATTAAGGGGTATTATGTGATAAACTAATTATTAAGTTAAAAATTAAATTGATGTGATTATTTAATGGTCGAATTAAATAATATCATTTATGTGATTAGTTGATTGTTGAATTAACTATGGTAATTAATGTGATTAGTTAATTGTTAAATTAATTAATAATATTTATGTGATTGAAGAATTATTCAATTAACTAGAGTAACTGACGTGGTTAGTTAATTATTGAATTAATTAATATTATTGATTTGATTAGTTAATAGTTGATGTGATTAGTTAATTTTTGAATTAACATGAGTAATTGATGTGATCCGTTAATTATTAAATTAATTAATATTAATGATGTGATTATTTAATTGTTAATTAACAAGATTAGATGTGAATAATTAATTGTTGAATTAATTGATGTTATTAATGTGATTAGTTAACTGTTGAATTGAATGATAGAATTAAAGTGATTAATTATCTATTTAATTAATTAATTTATTTGATATGATTAATTAATTATCAAATTAATTAACATTATTAACATGATTAGTGAATTGTTTAATTAACTAACATAATTAGTGTGATTTGTTAATTATTGAATTAACTAGAGAAATCGATGCAATTAATTAATTGATGAATTAATTAATTTTATTGGTGTAATCAGTTAATTGTAGAATTAAGTAAAGGAATTTTCATGACCCACATTCTTCAATATGAGGTATGGGGTAACAAGATTTTTAGACCTTCCTTCCTCATGATGAAGGAGTGGTAATGACAACCGAGTTACACCTCCAATAGACCTCAGGGTGGCGTACAGAACAAAGGGTATAAAAATATCACAAGAATAGGAGGAATTATCCTTTTTATAGTAACTAAGATCAATATATAAGAATTATCCACCTTGAACAACTCCAAGACAAGAATATATATATATATAAAGAAAAAAATCCATCCCTCATGAATGTTCAAAGTAAAACTCCTAGAAAAATACATAGAAATCTCAAAGGTATGTACTAAAAGGAAAGGTAAGTAGAAATATAGAAACCTCACCCAATTTCCAAGCTAGTAAAGACCAATGCATTCCATGTAATCTCCCTGAAAACCTGAAAACGATATTATGTACGCCGGGTTGGCATATGAGTATACTTAGTAGGGAAAAACCAAATTCACTAATACACAAGTAGGAGAATCATACTATCCCCCCTATGAGAAAAAAATAGAAACTCAAAAGAACATACCAAGGTTTATTATCCACCACAACCTCACCAAGGCCCACTCACCAAAAAACAGAAGTCGTGTAATGTAACAAAATATGCACATCGATATTAGGGTACACAACACCACTTCCCACTGGTTAACTTATGGTCCATAACGGAGAACGTCCTGATGCTACCATTATTGTCCACAATCCCCACTTCAAAACCTACCTGCATACACCTAAGCCACACCCCACATCACATCCCAACCACAGACACCTAGGCCACAACCACAACACGTCTCATCTGAAAACATCTAGGCCTCATCATGAAAACACCTATGAAACAAACAACCTCTCACACAACCAATGCCATTAGATTGGAATTAAACCTCTTGTCATTAAATCCAATCCAAAGTGTCATGGGTGATCAATTCCATGAACGGCGGAGGGTAAATTCAGTAACCAATAATCCATCATCACATCAGGATGCTGGGAATGACTCCCACCCCCATAATAATGGGGGTGTTTGGAATATAGTTATCAGCATGGTTGGGGTGCATATGGAAACAAAATAAACTATAAGTTTAAATATATATATATATGTAACAACACTCATACCATCCTATGGGATTATAAACATACAAATATCCAACTCAAAACCACTTTTCCACTACCTGTTAATGAATGTACCACCACGAACGACGGTCACTTGAACGATGTTTCACTACAATCTCCAACACCAAAAATACCCCCTGCCAATTCATTTACCAAATTTTTATTCTACATTATCAAATCATTCATCTATTTATTTTCATCTCTATATGGACAACTCCCAATCATAGAAAACATTATAAGGTGATGAAACCATACCAACCACTTCCCCAGACAGACAATGTAAGAAGGAAAAATGGTAAGGGAACTCATTCTAATAATCACAACATAAAATCAGGATACAACCTAGTCTTGTAGCCCTACATACCAAGCAAAAACTATATGCAGTACCACTATATAGCAAGTTCATCCATTCCACAATCAATAACTCACTTAACCTAAGACACAATCAAACTGCACATTCCTCCCTATACATAAAATCACACAAGTACCACCACCAAACCCACACAAGGCATAAAAACCAAAATAACAATGCACACAACCGCACCTATCAATTAGGCTACATTCAAATTTGTCCAAAAATATTCTTTATGTTCCACATTGATATCAAGTGTTGATCACACAAGGGTTTTAATCCTCGAGGATCTATATGTTTAACCAAGTGTACATGATTAATCATATTGATATTTATAGCAATAATCCTTAGGAAAATAATGATTGTTTCAAAGCGTCACCCATGCGCTGGGAATTACAACCAATGGACATGATTTTTAGAGGCCACATGGCGACAAAATATCACCTTACAAACAAATATAACAAATAATACAAGCGATCTACAACAATCCTCTCCCATCCTATTATAAATTCCGCATTTCATCATTATAATTTATCTTTTTTAAAAGATGGATTCAGATGTTTTTCAAAAAAAAACTTATGAAACACATACCGCACAATACACAATTAATGGGAGATAGTAGAATCCCTACATGGAAGAACAAGTGACGAAAATCACTTCTTGAACCAAAATAGAGGGGTCAAGTGAGTATGATATTCCACGGAAAACTGAAGAGGGGTGCTATAGCATCGGTGCATGGCTTGTATGGGGAAGAAGGGGTATCGAAGGACCAAGAGAAAATAAAGACACATTTTGAAGAGAATGACTCAGTTTAGAATGGCCAGATCCTATATCAATGAAAGGGGAAATGGTTTTAAAGGCCCTTAAAGTTAGATCGTGGAAAAGATCATGTGGGTTGACTATTTCAATGTCCCATGAGGGTATGAATATTAATGATATAATTAATATCCTTTGAAACTCCTTTATAAATACCCAATAAAAATTTTAAACATGATTTATGTCAAATTAAATGTAAGAGGGACAAAAATGAAAAAAATGGGTAAAATGGAAATGGGTCACTGATGGGTGAGTCACTAAAAACATTCCACCAATAGTGAGCTACCAATAGTGAGTCAATTATACTGATCTACCAATGCTGAGCTACTAATGTGGTCAACCGTTTCCTAACTCACCTATTCCCTGACTCACTGACGACGTGACTCACCGATGGAAAAATATTAAATTCGTAAAACTCTTGCAATGAGCTAGCATTTCCTCCCAGAACACCCCAAATACTGGATTTTGAAAAACTTAATGGACCACAGAGGGCAGTACCATTACATAAAATAACTATAAAACTATTATCTTCCTCGAGAATTCAAAAACAAACTAGGAAGAAAGAGGGTTCTGAACAGTCACCCCATAATATTCCTCTAATGGACAAACCACCTTGTTGGAGTGAAACCTTAACATCCAAGAACACGTCCTCCAGGATTTTACAACCAAAAAAACCACAATACATACCACACAAACACCAAAAGTCACACCACCTGAACATATGAATTAGGTAATTCTTTCCCAAAAATCAAAATATTATCCACTTTGAGTGGCACGGACTGGACAGAATGCGTTTAATTGCATCTGCATTAATGTGTCTTGATTAGGGATCATGTCTATCACTTCTCATATCTTAGGACTTTATTTTATATCACGTAACAAGGAAACAACTCATATCATAGAAAACAACGTTCATGAATTTCATTAAAAAGAAAAACACATAATAAAATCTCAAAAAAACTATGTGTACATGGCACACATATGCATCTACCTCTTCCAAATACTCTCCTCTAGGACACCAAGCCTCCACAAATTGTGAACCAAGGGAATGTTACTTCCATGTAGCACCTTCTTTAGAAGGTTCCTAGATCTCCACTAGTTGCTCCATAAATGGCGAGTCTTCCTTAATATCCATATCTCCCCAATCAATGTTACGGGAGTCATCATGAAGATACCTATGATGTTGGGAGACATGAAAGCCATAGTGGACCCTCCCCAACTATAGTGGCAACAACAGTTGATATTCCACCTTTCCAACTCATCCCAACACATTGAAAATTCTAATAAACCTACAAGGAATCTTACTCCCACTTCTGAACCTCTAATCCCCGCGTCGAGGGGAAGAATTGAAGAATATGTGGTCCCCATCCTCGAACTCTAAAGTCCTTCTCATGCAATCAGTATTCGACTTCTGTTGGTCATGTTCTGCCTTAATCCTCTCATTGACAAGATGAACCTTCTCTGCCAAACTATGCAGCATGTCTGGACTAAGAATAGCTCCCTCCCCAACATCCATCCAGTACATGGGTGAATGACGTAGAATACCTTATAGATCATCGAATGAAGCCATACCAATGGAAGAGAGATAACTATTATAGTAAGAAAACTCTACCAAGATAAAATGTCACACCCAAAACCCACTAAAGTCTAGAACTCATGCTTGTAACATGTCATCCAACATCATTATGGTCCTCTATGATTGTTCATCCATCTAAGGGTAGAAAGCAGTGTTGTGGCATAAGTAGGTGCTAGAGGCATCCTACAATCCCCTCCAGAATCACAAAGTACAATGTGTATTTGGGTCTGAAATGATGGATATTGGAAATCGATGCAGTCACACCCCCTCATCCCCATACCTCTATATTAAGTCATTTGTTCTTCTCTACTCTTTGATCACTAAGAAGTTATATTATTTCATCAAATAATCCATTAAAACCCAAATATCATCGCATCATCCCTAATACCTGGGTAATATTGTGATGAAAAACATCAATATTTTATCCCACATCCACTCAGGGACATCTAGGGGATGTAAAAAACCATTGGGAACACATTGCTCAGCCAGAACATTCCAGAACTCTAAAAACATTGCCACAAACTCTGGCACTGCCCGCTTCATCCTTGGCCACCAGAACTGTTCCCTAAATCCTCAGTACATGTTGGAAACTTCTGCGTGTACCGATTGGGGTGATATATGAAAATCACTAATAACTTCCTCAAAAATTTCCACTAGAAAAAACATCTTATCACGGAACAACATCTGATTTTGACCATCCCTCTGGAGCATCACCTTGTTCAGTGTGATCACGCATCACCTCCCCCTCTTAGTCACCCAACATATAATCCTCCACCTTCTACCTCATGGATTACTACACCATCATCTGAAATAGATATCCTCTCCCTCCATTCATTCATGAATTTAAGTTCAAGTAATCCAACTACCGCATCACCTCTAAGCATCTCGAGTTTCCCAAGCCACTTATTTCTACATGTTCTTGCTCAATGCATCAGCCACATCATTCTTCATTCATGATGTGTAGGAGATCTGAACAACATAATCTTGGAGAGACTTTATCCACCTATGATGCTACAATTTCAGATCTTACTATGAAAATATGTACCTCAAACTATTTTGATTCTCGAAGGCCACAAAAAACTCCATATTGAGGTAATGTCAGACATATTTTGTGAAAACATGACCACTGGTAGTTATTGATCATTGGTGGAAAATATATGTTCACAAAGACGTAACTTCCTATACCCATAAGAGATCACTCCCCATTGATACATCATCCCACACCCCAATCCTAGATGAGAGGAATCACAAAATAGATCAAACATCATCCCATACTCTGGAAGACTGAGCATTAGAGCACTGACCACCATCCCCTTTAGATAACTGAACCCTTATTGGCCCTACTTTCCCCACTCAAAAGCTTTTCCTTTTCTTGTCAGAGCCATCAACAAAGATTCTAGCTCATAGAAATCAAGTTCGAATCATCAGTAGTATCCTATCAGACCATGAAAAATGTGATCCTATGTAACATTCATAGGTTTTATCCATGAAATTACCACATCTACCTTCAACATGTCCAATGCTACTCCCAAATAAGATAAAACATGTCTATGTAATTCTACATCTCTTGTCCAAAACATTCACTTCGACATCTTTCCAAAGAAATGATGGTGCCGAAGGACCTCCAAGACAATCTTGAGATGATCGGTATACTCCACCAATAACATCAATTAGATTAGGATTTCATAGATAAATGTGACGACAACCCGGTCTAGGAACTCACAAAATATGGATTTCATAATCTCCAAGAACATGTATGGTGAATTTGTAACACAATATGTCGTAACAATGAACTCTAAGTGTCCATGGCTTCACCTGAAAGCAGTCTTCAATAAGTCACCATCTATCACACTCAAATACTGAAATCCACACTACAAATATTACTTGGAAAACCAACTCACTAACCTAAACTGATCGAAAAGATCATCTATCCACAAGAAAGGGTAACAGTTATTGACCATTACCTGATTCGGTCTCTGGTAGTCTATACAGAACCTCATACCACTATATTCCTTCCAAGAAAACAATACTAGGGAACCCCATGGTAACACAGTAGGTCAGATATAGAACTTCTTCATTATATTGTCAATCTAAATCTACAAATCTCGTAACTAAGAAGGTTTCATCTGATAGGGAGCCATCTAGATCAGATGAGAATGAGGTTTTAAATCTCTTCCAAAATCAATGTCACGTAGAGGGGGTAGAGTCATAACCACCTGGGAGAAAACATCCATAAATTCTCTAACAACCCCCAAAACCTACACCATCTCAGATTCCATCAATCCCACTGATATCGTGGCTAACAAATAAAGAAGAGGCTTCATACCCTGACTTCCAACCAGATATCTCTACTCACCAACAAGATCTATCCGCTAGACTATCACATCTATAAACATGAATCTTCTTCACAAGTCATCGATAACATAATTCACAGAGTAAAACATATAGATGTTAATGATAACATTGTATTGAAACACCTGTAGTAGATAGAGATCCTCACTGGACTGAAGTAGCACCAACATCAGTCTACATCTTCGATAAACATCAAACATGTTAGTCTGAACACCGATTAGTGTACTCACCACCAAGGGCACATAATGTCTCTCTATTTCCAATCCCAAAGCATGAGAATGACTAGGTGCAAAAAAAGAGTGTGAATATTCTGAATCGAAGACAGCCCATGAAATAGTACTAAAATATCTGATTGTACCTCGAATGGTCTTCAAACATAATTAAACAGCTGCATTTTTGGCATGTAAATGCCCACTTCCCACTCCTCTACCCCTTAACTGTTGTCCACCTCCCCAACCAAACCCAGTTCGAGGTCCTTGAGGAGCACCATGAGGTCAGACTCCTTTTATACTTTCTTCCCTTGGAGGAGCAGGGGCCTGATGTCCCTATTACTGGAAACACCTGGCTCAGAACTAGTGTTTTGGTAAGCGATGAACCTACCAACATCCACCATACTGATCTCATGTCACGAACTATACCTAGAGGTGCCCACATCCTCAACATGAAAAAAACCTTGGCCCCAGGCCCATGGGAATAGGGTGAAAACCATAAGGTCAGAACTGAAACGGTAAGGGTGTCTCCCCGCTGGTTGAAACCTGGAAGACCATGATGTCGGAGACTTGTTGTTGAATAACTTCCCCATTAAAGAGCTCAGGTGAATTTCTTCATTTGGTAGACCTCCTCAAAAATGTATCCTTTCCACTAACTTTCCCTTATTCTTATTCTATACTTATGTCGGTTGGGTGAAGGGAGTAACATCATATTGAAGAGAAGGATGGAGTGCCTCTTCTAAGCACCTCACCTGAGACTCCTCATCTGAAAAGAGATTTAGAGAAAAACATAGGAGATCATTGAACTTGATCCAAAATTTCCTCACCCACATACAACCCTTCTGGGGGGAGAATAGATAATGCCTCTTCTCGGCCTTCATCATTGAAGAATGGAATTCCCCTCGCAACTTCTTCTCAAAGTCGACCAATAGAGGATTGGTCTCTATCCTCTCCTCGAGGTAATGTGTCCTCCACTAACGCACCTCTCCCATCATTTGGGTCACCACCATAGGAATATAATACTCTGTTGGATCCTAGATCAAGTTGAACATGATCATCATCTCCTCCGGCCAACTCTCTATCTCTATGTTTGAGACACTACCCTCGTACTTTCCTAGATTCTTCCACTAGAAGGAACAATGCATATTCTTCCACTGATCATCCTTCTACATTGGATTGACCCTCCACTAGTCAACTAGGCCATCCTGATGAACCTCCACTGCTCATACCACGCGTGGTTGATGTCCGTGAGCCATAGCTAAAAGGAAAACAAGGATATCCTAAGCCTGGGTCGCATGAAATTTATTCAGTATTTATTTTAAATCATTGTTTATTTTAGTTTGTTGAAAACGCCAAAAAAACCCCAAGTCATCCTCATGCATGTAACTTTCCTAGGGTATCCATCCTCAGACATTGTAGCCCCACTTAGTCATTCGGTAAGCTCAGAGACATTTCATTGGATCCTAGGGGCCCTAAGATCTGAGGTCCAATTCAGTCTTCCTAGGCCTATGTCATGTAGAAAAATCACCTAACACTATTACCCTACCAACCCATTATATCCTCACTATACCCAACTCCAAACTCCATCCTAGCTCTCAACCATCAGCTTTGATACCATTATGTCATGACACACCTTTTTTAAGACGAGTTATGGGATACCAAGAAGTCGAGACCTTCCTTGCTCAAGATTAAGGAATAATAATGACCCAGAAGTCCCATCTCTAATAGAGCCTAGGGTGGTGACCAGAACCAAGTGTATAGAAATCACACAAAAATGAGAGGCATTAAATTTTGTATAATTACCAAGATCAAGAGATAATATGTATCAACCTTGAAAAACTCTAAGACACACACACACAAACACACACACACACATATAAGGAACCCCAAATCTATCTCACATGCCTGTTCAATGTAAAACTTCTGGAAAATTACAATGAAACCTCCATGATAAATACCAAAATCAAAACAAAGTAGTAACACAACAAATTCCCCCAATGTCCAAGCTTGTAAGGTCCAGTACTATCCTCGTAATCTCCATAGAAACCTAAGAATAGTTTTATATATGTAGGGTGAGCATATGTGTATACTGAGTATGGAGAAACAAATGTCCCATGTGCACAAGTGGGAGAATCATACTAATTCCCCTGAGAGAAAACAACAGAAACTCAAAAGCACCTCACAAGGTATAATATCCACCCCATCCTCACCAAGGACCTATCACCATATAACACAAGTCAGATAAAGTGATGTAGTATTTACGTCGATAATTGGGTACCCCTCACCACTTCCCACTAGTTAACTACTAATCCCTAACGTTGAATGTTCGGATGATACTATACTCTTCCACAAGCCCCACTTTCACAAACAGCCAGCATACTCCTAAGCCACAAATCACATGACATCCTACCCATCGATAAATGGGAAACAACCACAACACGTCTCGCCTGAAAACACACGGACCATGTCCCAATGACATCTGTGAAACAAACTACATTACACACTGGCAATACCATAAGTCTGGAATTAGACCTTGAGCCATTACAGCCAACCCAAAGATTCTTGGGCAATCAATGCATAGAAGTTGGAGCATGTTAAAGTTAGTAACCATCCATCCATCCTCCCACCGAGATGTTAGGAAAGACACCTTGACCCATAACAATGTAGGGGTTTAATAAATAGTGTTAAACATTGGTGGGATGTGAATAAAAACATAAGGAACTATAAGTTTATATATATAGGTATCAAACACTCAACTAAACCTATGAGATTCTAAACATACAACCATCCCACTCAAAACCACCTTTGCTGCTACCCCACATTCATGTATGACCACGAATGGAAGTCACTTGAATGTCGCTTCACTACTAGCCCCTACTTGAAAATACTCCAAGTCAATTAAGTTTTACAATTTATCATTCTGCAGTATCAAATAATTCATTTATTTATTTTCACCCATAGCCAGGAAACTACCAAACACTACAAAAATTATACGGAAAAGAAAAAATACCAACCCCAACCCATGTCAAACAAGGATTGAATGGAAAATAGTAAAAGAACACATTCTAACACAAAAAACAATAAATCATGACATATCACAGTCATACAACCTCTCTGCCCAACCACTTCCCAGATGCAGTCCCATAACCTAACAAGTCAATCCATTCTATAATCAATCAATCTATCAACATGAGATACCATCAAAATGTTCATTATTCCCCATACACACAATCACACTACCACCACCACAAAAACCCCCACATGGCAGAAAACCCAAAAAAACACATCACATATCCACACCCACCAAATAAAGTGTATTCAGATTTGGCCAACATTGTTCGTTAAATTCCCTACCACTGTCTTCAAGTTTACACTGAGAACTCCAATGATTCCAATATAAAAACATGATAAAAAACATCCTAGATGTACAAACCAATCCCAATGACTCAATCACCCTCCCAAATCTGAAATCTGCTCAACCGCACCTCCCAGAACCTTTGCGAAGACCCGCGAACAATACCTACTAGGAAGGGAGCGCCGGATCATGATGCCAAAGCATGGTTTAGAGGGTGTAAGCCTCCCAGGGGACAGAAAAATAATAGATCACCAACAAAGAAATGAACCAGAAACAGGGATTCGAGAGAGAAATAGAGAGAGAGAGAGAGACTGAGAACGACACCAAACAAGAACCATAAATAGATGAATCCAAGAAGAGTAGAAGACAAGGATATAGCCGAAGAAGAACCCAAATCGAGGCCATTTTTTAGACCCCTCCAACACCATTCCATGTAGGCCAAGATCCCAAATAAAACCAGACAAAAATGTAGTCGAACGTGAAGGGTAGACCAGAAAGGGCAGAGGAGAAGCTAGATGTCGTACGTTGCCACTAGAGCCAACCCTTGCCATGTAAAGCACCCGTACCTTGTCCCAGGATGGGGGTCCAATGCACAGGGTTGGGACCGAAAGCGGGATAGTGAGAAACAATCGATGTCCACCCCAGTAAGCTGCATCAGATGAGAGGGAGGAATGAGAAAGCGAGGGAATGCGTTGGACGGACCAGGAAGAGAGAAGAACTATCTCAGACCCATAAAACCCTAGAAAGAGAAGCTGATAGGGCAAGAGTACCAAGAACCATGTGAGTGCGGAGTCATCTTTCAGAACATTTATTATATAATATTACACTATGTACACCTTGTAAGATCATGAAGTCAACTATATTTGGGAATTTGTTTCATTAAATAAAAAAATTAAAAATGAGTTCAACAAATTTATTGAATACCTCCTTAACACGTTCATAATATTACATCAAACATAAAACTATATGGGATAACCTGTGAACATTCCTAAGAAAGGGGTGAGTTATAAGCCCTAGTAAGGGAATAAACATGGTATAAAATGAAAAATATAATACTTGTTAGAAAATAGACATATCAATGAGACATAAAAGGGGTGAGAATCATAAACACGAATAGTGATGCATGATATTGGATGATTACGTAAGGGAAACACATGAAATATGAAAAAAACATAAAACGTTGCATCATAATATTAAGCCATGGATAACTGTCAAGACATAATGATGGAAAATTTAAGATAAATAAATAAGGTTTACTTCATATACCTACATGAATTATTATGAGACTAAACATTACCTAACAAACTGGACCACTATATCAATATGGGTGAACCTATCACTTTCATTACATTTTCATGCTTACATGTGTCACATAGATCATAACACATGAAATTGTTTATTATCACATTTTATTCAATGATCATGGAGTTTGGATTACATATATATGTATATGTCCCCAATCAATAAGTATAAGTGAAAAAAGATGAACACCATTGATAAGAAATGAATATGGGTATTCACTAAACAATTATTTTGGCATGGAAAATCACAGAGAAATTTCGGCAACATAACGACATTAAATAAAAATTAAAAAAATTGAAATGTTTTGTAATATGGGAATGTATATAAATAACTTAATATTATGAGTTTGAAATAATTGGCATAATATAATAATGAAATTTGACTAAATAATAGAAGGTGAGGATCCATTACATGAGTGTGTGACACCAAATGCTTGGGAGGAGTTTCATAAGAGCTTAAAGACACATTGGGAAGACTCTAGAGAGGTAAGGGTAGAGTAAGGATATACATTATATATTTTTATTGATGATAAATGAGATTTTTGGAGGATTTATATAGGAAAAAAGTGGATAATTTTATATTATTTCTCAACCATAGGCTTTAAGCAATACTTAAATAAAAAAACCACAAATCTTCTCAAGGGTTTTTACCCATGGTTTTGACAAAAATGGAGTGGTTTTGATTTTTTATAAGACCATGGGCCGAACATATTAAAATATTACATTTGGAGATGTGGAGGTGAGTCATAGTCTTAAATAAAAGATTTTAAAACCATAAAATATATTAATGGTTTAAGAGGATTCCTAAAAACATTATAAAATTAAACAACAAACAAAAAAACACATTATTTTAATGGTAAAAAATATATTTGAATGGGGAGAACTTTTATCATATTTATTACATCAATTTTGGTTCATTATGTTGTCATAATACAGAACGTATATTTATACTGTATTTAATTTTTACTAGAAAATTATACATTCTTAGAAAACTATGATAAATTAACTATTGGATAATTTAAATGTTATGATTTAAAAAAATATTCATTTTAGCAAATTAATTTTCTAAATACTTTTATTTTCACTTTTTATATAAGAATAATCATTTATCAAGAAATGATGGATTTTGTGACAATAATAGTTTTCGAATACTTATAAAAATAACATTTGACTTCATAAAAATTATAAAATCATATATATTTATTAACAATTATTTAATAATAATATTTTTTAAAAATATTTTTTGTTTCAAAAATCCATTAATTCAACAAAACAAACTTCATAATTGAAATTGAATAATAATTAAAAATTCAATTAGTATTTTATAGTATAAAAATATAATTTTTTTTATGGGACTGATTCATTTTAATTTATAATATAAAAAAATGAATAAATATAATAATAATTTCAAATAAATATAAATATTTGTACTATTAAGAATACTTTTCTTATAGTCTTTAAATTATTTTTACCCTTAATTTATTTATTTTCCATTTAACATGTTAATAAAAGTTTACTAATGTTACAATTCATATTGTTTAAAAATTAAGTGGATTTTCTAAATTAATATTCATTATAAGAATTGATAATATGGAATCCATCATATCAAAATCAATTAAAATAGGTGTAAACTTTTAATTTATTACAAAATATTCAAGCATGATGGAAATTAGTTTTCTGAAAAATCTATTTTCAGGGAAAAGATTATTTCTCTTTTACTATGTAACTAGTAATATTTATTATATGAATTTCGATACATATGTATAGATATTTAATCTAAAAATTTTATTTAATTAATTTATCATTAGGTGTTAATTTATTTATTTATAATGTCAAACCAATATGAATTTCAAAATAATTTTAAGAAATAATGTGTATTTAATCCTTAAAATAAACTTGTATTAAAATATGGTATAAAAATGATTTAAATGAAATTTCATAAATTAAATATAACTAAATACTTATTTTGTTACATTTCAATCATATTTATCGAATATTGAGACCTATATGACCAAATGTTTCAAAAAAATTAAAATTTTACATAGAAAACGTTTTTTCACTATTCACTGAAAAATATATATTTTATGAAAAATGTCAAATTATACCCTATGTAAATCATGATATAATTATATAAAACGTGGAGAAAATTTTATATAATAAATTTTATAAATTCTCTAGAAAATACCTATAATAAAGGAATAAAACTTATTTTTATAGAAAACATATTTTGAAGAACAAAAAGACATTACTATAAATTTATTGATTAATTAATGATCATTTGTCAATATATTTAAGCCATAAATATATATATATCATAATGTATTTATTAAAATTAATCTCTAAAAACATAATTTTAAGGTGAAAATTATGATATTTAAAATACCATTGTTTGTTTAGGTTTGGTTTTGCGTATCGCATATACTACTGAACATAGTTTTCTATTTTAAAAACCTAGGCTGTTACATAATTCCATGATCTTTATTTATGGTGTTTTTCTTCCCTCCTTTATATTATTCTTCTGTACTTCCAACATATATTATATAAATGGGTTACACCGGATTGGAGGCTCTCACAGAGTATATCCAAAAGATTATTTTTTATTTTTTAAAAAATAAAACAAGTGTGGAAATCAAACAAAATGAATGAGGTGCACAGAGGGGAAATAAGAACTTGATTGATCCACTTTTGGAAAAAAAATTTAATTTATAAATTTTTAATTTTATCATGATCACTAAATTTGGGCTCGCTTCATTAGTATAATCATTATCATGATTAACCAATGATTTTATTCCTATAGTTTTCTAAAATTTATCCTGTCATATTAAACTTCAGAATTTGAGTTTAGTAGATGATCAAAATTATGGGAATACTCATTCCAAATTCTAACCCTATCAAGACTACGATTCATTTGGTCGTAATTTTTGATAAAACGTATAAAGGATGACTTAACAACCATAAGATGTATTAGGTTGATTGCACTATTTTGGAATGAATTCAATTGTTTTATTTTTCAATATCATCTAAAGAATTAATAAATGTATCTATGTAGAAACTAACAATATTTACCAAATCCCCCTTAAAATTATCTCAACCCAACATGATTTTAAAATAAAAATAAACTAAAAAGTTTTAACAAAGCATAATTTAAGAAGAAGATATAAGTAAAGAAAGGAAAATATTCAACTAATGAATTAGATAGAAATAATCCCAAAAAGTGGGAGTTTATTCAATGAAATAAAGGAAACATAGAAGTGGTAAAGGAGTCATATAGAGGTGAATATTTTTTCCAGCCATGACTTCAAATTTTATTGAAAATAAACAAAAATAATTAGGGTGTCTTTTATGTAAGGTGGCAACAACTTATTATTCCCTTCCAGTGGCCTTAGTAACAAACTTCTAAAAAAATTATCATCCCATACCTCTTTCTTCTATAGTTTTCCATGTGTATACCCTTTTTGTGTTTGATGACGTGCAAAATTTTTTATGTTAATGTAGGCATTATTTGGCATAATATATATTAATGGGCTATAAATACTCTTTTTGGGATGGAATTTTATGATGAACCAATCAATGGGATATAGTTAATGTGTCCAGTGTGAATGGTGTCATATTCATTTTAGATTTCCATGAGTCATGCAAGTGACCTTGTACTTTGATGAAGCATGTTGTGTACGACATCTTAGACATCAAACAATTCCAACAAGTTGAGAGGTGTACACCTGAAGTAATTATCTCCAAATATATATGGTCAATCATTAATTTAAATAACCATGATTTCTACTATTAAACCCTCCACTAAAATCAAAATCTAAATCATCCATTTTGTTCTCCATTAAAAATCGACCTATGATTATCCATTTAAAACAAGCACACATACTCGAGGATACTAATGACTGCAGCAGCGTGAGAAGAGGGACTTTGTCAGCATGAAATGACAAGGGTTTTGATGTGGTGGACACCTTTTTAGAGTTCATGCACTTTTCAGACTTTAAACAACAAATATCAACACTATCAAATTCAGTCACTCATTTTATTTGAATGTATTACTACAATTTAATTGATATTTAATGATTTTCTATATCATTTAAAAAGTAATATTTCAAATTATGATGTTTAAAAATTACGATTTATATAGAAGACTGATATAGAAATATGTAATATAAAATTATCAAAATATTAATAAGCTATATGGTTCCATGGAAAACATGTATGGGCTCATGTTGTTACCTTGAAGAATAAAAAATATAAAATAATGAGGGTATAAAAGACTATATTGTTTTAATAAATATTTTAATAATTAAAATTAAAAATTAAAAAATGAACAAGAAATATGTTCAACTAAATTACACTGTACCATTAAATACAAACATCAAATTTTTCACCAAATTTGGTCTTAAAAAACATTACTCTTCATGGTTTTCATACACAAAAAATATTTTAATGCATTGTACATTCTTTTTTTTATCAATAAAATCTACCAGTAAACAAATTTCAATAATACATAACCCATATCATTGAATCTCAAGCCATGTGACAATACTAACTAAAAATATGTTCTCTCATATTTAAACGGTAGTTAAGCAATAAAATTATACAATAAAATAATTATGGATACTATGAATATATCAATTTAAGAATTTAATTCTTTCCAAGATTAATTAAAAATCGAATATAACTACCATATATAATTTATTTGTATGCCATTTTATCAATAATTTATTTAAATTCATAAAATAAAAATGAAATGGGGTAATATATGAGTAAATTACACAACAAAAAATGGTTAGAAATCAAAAAATATTGTTTGATAAATAATTAAATATTCACAAAAAAATTAAAGGGATTAAGTAATTGATTCTTTTATAAAAAATCAATGTACCATCATTGGATCTGAGTTTGTATCATAATGGAGATTTTCAAAACAGTGACTTCATTTATGAAATATACTAAAGGCACAGTCATGCCATTCCCTTCAAAAAACATTCAAGAATGTTTTTTTTGTTCGGGATGGGATTTTTTTAATAAACATGATCTGATTTAAAAATGTAAAATTTATTACTTAATTATTAGAAGATATAATTTTTTAATTGAACCATTTTTATTTTATTATTTGACCATTATGTGAACACTAGTTATTTTACTATATATTTCTCCATTAATCAATAATTATTTGTATTTATAGTTTTTTAAAATTATTTTTTTCTTAATTTATGATTATTTTTAAATTTATTGAGTGTGTGTAATGTAGTGTTTTATTCATCCAATTTTATATGTTCAAGACCATCAGAATGTCGGATATGATTTTTTCAAACAAAATTGTTAGATGTGTAAAAATAAAAACAATTATACTTCCAAAAAATCAAGACTCAATATTCTTGTATAAGATTTCAATGTGAGTGAAAAATCAATACATTCTAATAATTTTTCTCAATGTTAACAATATGAATTTCCATGAATTGTATCTTGTCTCCATTTCATTTGATTTCACTCATACAGAGTATATTTAAAAAAAATAAAATACTATATGATGATAATTAAGTAGTCTTATAAGTGAAGAATAAGTAAAAAATCACTATAATGTTGTTACTAATTCTTCAATTAGAACACCACCTAAATAATTATAATCGTATAATATTTTATACATTTTAAATGACTCCATAAGAGTAAAATCAAAAGATTCACATATGGAATGCAATTTGAGGCTATTCTGATGGTCAAAATTTACAAATATTCTTATAATATATTAATTTGTGACTTGCATTGAAAACATATATCAGAATATTGAATAATGAATTTTTAGTTGTATAATTTTTTATTTATTTACACATCTATAAATTTTGTTAGAAAAAAAATCTTATCTCCATTTTGAAGATCTTGTACATATTTCTACGGATCAACATGCCCCTGCATTGTGCACGCACATGAAATCAATATAAAAATACCTAAAAAAATTTGAATTCTAAACAAATATAAGATCAAACAGTAATCGACTAACAATAAAATATATGGTAAAATAACTAGTCGAACACATAAAATTAAAATCAACGAATAAAAATGGGGTAATTAAAAAATATCACCTTCTAATCATTTGAGTAAAAAATGTTATACATTCTATGAATAACATTTCGATTAAAAATGTCTCATTAATAAAAATAAAAAATGTGTTATCCAAAATAATTGGAAGAGAAACACATGAATATGCCTTTTAATATATTTGATAGATGGAGTCCCGATTGTGAAAATCTCGTTTTTGAAACAGACTCATAACAAATGACATCACATTTATGTAATTTATAAAAAAAAAATTGTGATTCCCTTTTAAATGTTTTTTAAATAATTAATTATTTACCATCCACTATTTGTGCCGCTTAAATATTTTTTATTTTTATAATTTTGACAAAATTTTATAATTTTCCTTTTTATTTTCGTAATTAATTTTAATTTTGGATGAAATCACATAAGATAAATTTTATACATGAATTATATCAATTTTCTAAATAATCCCGTCATTAATTCCACTAGTAAATTATTTTTTTATAGTATAACCATATTTTTATTGTACAATATTATTTCATAAAATCCATTTAATTATGGGAAGGCATATTTGTACTTAGTTATTCCATATGTCTTGAGATTCAAAAAAGGGTTAGTATTGTTGAAACCCTTTTTGAATGATAAATTTTAATGATCGATTTTAATCATAATAATAATGAATGTATTAGGCGTAAAAATAATTTTTGTGGATGAATCCAAATTATGGGTATTTTTTAAAGAATTTTTTTTGTTAAGGTATGATTTTTGTATTTCTTTGTACCATGTATTTTTCTTGCACATATTTGTTTTCAATTTTTTAAAATTTATTTTTAATTATTCAAATATTTAATAAAAAATATAGTTATATATTCCATTGATATATTATATTCATTATATATGTTCCATATTTCTTCAAGGTAATAAGGGCCCATAAAAATTTTCTATGAACCAGATATCCTTTTACTGTCATGAAAAATTAACATAACATATTTCTATATCGGGTTTCCTTATAAAAGGTAATTGTTTAACATCATAAATTGAAATATACAATTTTGAATGATAAACAAAATAATTAATATCAATTAAATTTCAGAAATACAATAATATAAAATAATTTTAACTCACATATATTTATTTACTAAAATATTATTTTTTTAGGATTCTGATATTTGTGTTTTTTTGTTCAAATATCATATCCAATATATTCAGATAAACTAGAAAATATGGTATAATTTCTATATGATATTTTATACCGTATACACCAATGAATGTCATAAGTTGTGGGGATGCCTCTACGTGAGAGATAACCCCCATAAAATATCTCATGATATATGGAGTATTTTGTTTTGATAAAATAAAAAAATATATGAAAATTGTGTTTATTTACAGTTTTTACATCAAAATGATATATATAAAACAAATCTGAATTACATTCCAACAAATAAAGAACAAAATAAAATATTTTTATAGCATGAAATAAAACAAATGTCGGTAATGGTGATTACACAAAAAAATAATAGTAGGTCAAATTTCATACATGGGAATTACATCAATTCAAAATTTTGGACAAATTGTTATAAAAAATACAATGATATGTTCTTGAATATTAAAAAAACTGGATTCAAACATCAAATAAGTATTAAAATTTTAGATTCATAAATACATATCCAAAATTGTCAAACCAATTCCTACACACAGAAAATCTCAAACTAAAAGCTAGAATGAGAGCAGTAGTGGAAATGATAAATTGAGCATAAACAGAATAATCCACTTGAATATAAACTACAAAATTCAATACCATATTTTCAATTAATTCATGATGAAATGTAATGTTAAAAAATTACAAGATCAATCAATCATAAATAAAAAGAAGCAAAATATTGCATGGATTTAATGTTTTTAAGACCTTTTTTGGTCCTACTTGCAATGAAAAATACCAGACTCACATGTTTTATCTTGCTCAAAAGGAAACAATCACAAGATTTAATCGATGGATGATAGATTAAGAACAACAACCCAAACTAACATGGATTGAAAGAATAAAAGAAGGGAAACACTTTGAATGTTGGATAGATTACCACTGTCCAGGGGATCTCCTTCACACGTGTTCTGATGATGATCAGATTCCTCCTAGTTTTGGAAATAGGTAAAGGATTGATTCCTAGAATGTGAATCTATGATTGGACTCAAACGTCCACAGGTCATGAAACAAAAAATAACAAAGTCACCCACTGTAGATTGCACACAAATAGTGCTATACATAGATCTTAAAACCCCCAATAATGTTTCAAAATCATTTTTATGGATATATTACATGAATACAAGTGATCGACCATCCTTCTTGGGTCTAGAAATCTCTCACCAACAAGACTAGATCATGATATTAATATATATTGATCCGGGAAAATGATCATAATCTCCACTAGCACTGAAATCCCTCAATATTTGTGCATTATGAGGGCTGCTAGCTTTGGAGAAAGAAAAACCCACCAATGGTGTGAGAAGCCCGAATCTTCACTAAATCTATAATACATGCACACCAATGGCAGAGCCCCTATATCACCATTGAAATCCAGAATCAGAGTCAAAAATCCATGCAAGTGTAGGTAAGTCTCCTTCGATAATCTATCATTAGGGTCTCTACATCTATAGTGAAGTGGAGAGAGATGTGAGGCATTTGTTCACTTCCCAGAATGATAATATTCAAGGAATTAAAGCACCTGACAAGGCGCAATAGTAGGGACAACGCAACAGACAATGGTTAAAATAGCAGAACTTTGGACACTTGAATCATAGTTTTTTCATGGTCCCAAGGTTCCTAAACTCCACAACCATCCCACCAAGGTCATAATAAATGGGTATCAATTTTTATGGATAATTAAATAGGCCATTTAGATTGAGATACTAAGGGAAAATTTAATATTGGACATTATGGAGATTTCAATTAAAGAATTATCTGAGATATTTGGATATTATGAAATCAGACCCATACAGATTAAATTCAAATGATAGAACTCATTCAAAAATAACGGTTTTATAAATCATATATTCCAAAAATTTATTTTTGGGAGTAATTTGAGATAATTAAATGGTGATTTTCATGATTAATCTAGAGTTATCTTTTTTGTTTCAATATTAGAAAAACATAATTGGTGATTTTCATGAATATATTAAATAGATAACTAAATAACATTAAATATTTATTCATTTATGTAGTTGACAATAATTTTAATGTAATATTATTTTTTGAATGTTCTAAAAAATATTTTAAAAATATATATTTTTATAATATTTAAATAAAAGTTTATAAAAATAATAACTATTATTTTATTATTATTTATTCACTTTAAATATTTATGTTATTTATTCATTATTAATATGCATTCATTTAATATTCTTGTAGTGCATTGATTTTTTTTTATTTTTCTATACATTTTTATTCATTAAAATTTAATATTTTTAAAATAATTGTAATTTATATAAATATTATTTATTCATTTTTATAAATATTTTTTGTGTGTTTGAAACTGTATGTTATTATAGAACATTTATTTAATATTTTTGAAATACAATTATTAATATTTATGAATTTTTAAAAAAATTTAAATTTATATATTAATAATATTTATTCCTCATTATTTTTTTTGAAGTTTATATTATCATGTTTATTTATTCATTTTTTAGGGCACATATTAGCATTGTTTAAACATTATAAAACAAATAGACTAATTTTTAATGGAAGAGATATTGAATTTTACATTAAAAATTCTATTAGTAAATTATATAGATTTTTTATTTAAATAAATACAGTTATACAAATCATAAATATAAATATTTGTTTTTTTGTGTAAAAAATTTATTCTTTTATATAGTTGATAAAAAAATTCAAAATATTACTCATAATGTTTAAATGTTTTTTTAAACCATTAAATATAAAATCAATTATATAGTTAATGAACATTTAAATAATTATAAATTTTTTTAAATATAATTGTTATTAAAGTGTTTATTTAAATTATTTTATTTTTATAATTTAATATCAAAAGGCAATGTAAAATATATTTCAGGACATTCCAAGTGGATTTTTATTATCACCATGCATGCATTTTTAAATTTAATATAACAAAAATAAATTGACGGTAGTATTTTCCACACATTAAATCTCAGTGAAACGTTTAAATTAAATTTTCCAAAAAAATAAATACAAAATTATTTCCAAAAAATACATTCAATTATGCACATTTATATTTGAAGTGTATTTTCACATTGAGGTCCAAAAAATTATGAAACAGTACCTATAAACCTAAAACTACTAAAAATGAACAGAATTGTAGTTTAACATGGATTTTAACATTAAATAATGGGATTTTTTCAATAAAATTAAAAACAAATGTCCACTAAAACCACATGTAATCAATCATATCATAAATCAAATCATAGACAATTTTAATAAATAATAATTCCTTACTTTATTCAATAACATGCATTTCTCAAACATCGATAATTATTTTATTATTCCATGATAATTGATTTTTAATATGGAAACAACAAATCCACATAATACGAACAAATAATAAATTTTTTTCATCGTCCTAAATTCCAGCATATTACTCATTCATCTCAGAAATAATTTTTCATTTATTTATTTTATAAAAACATTTTACAATAATCTTTTATACCAAACCTATTTATTATTATTATGTTATATATAAATATAACATATATGAACCACCCAATATCAACAAAAGCATTCATAAAAGGGGGGTGTGTATCATTGATGACTTCAGATCATTTGATATTCAGCACTAACATTTATCAATGAAAAATAATATTCATTGATATAGGAGGGTATGTTTATTAGCATTATGTAAAAAACTGATAAAATGGTGCATTTTATCATTTTTTATCACTAATAATGGTTCCCTTTATAAACGCTTTTCACTGCGGATAAAATATTCAATATTAATTATGAGAAGAATGTTTTGATAAATGGTAAAATGATTATATTAATTTATATACACATAATTATACATTTTTAAATAATATATATATATATAACAATAATTATATATGTGTAAATATAACATATAAATATGATTTATGTAACTATATATTAATAAAAAAATATTATCAGTCTTATTTTCGTAATTTCATATATAAAAAATAGAAAATATTATATTAATCAAGAAGATTGTTTAGTATTATATTTATATACATTAATTAAAAATTTATATTGAATATAAATATAATATATTAATATTTTATTTTAAAAATTATTTAAATATATAAATGAATATGATAAATTAAATATCTTATATCTAAATTTATATTTTTATATTCATATTAAATAAATTTAATTATATGAACATATTGTATGTAGGTGTGTGCACTCGTATGTACGTGGATGTACGTGCACATTTGTATATGCGCGTATATATTTAGTATACAGACCGATATGTGTTGTGTGGCTGTGGGTGTGTTTGTGTGTATGGGTATGTATGTAGGTGTGCGTATGTATGTACATATGTAAATATATGTACGTGTATGTATATGTATGTATGTGGATGCATATATTTATGTGTATGCATTGGGTATGTGTATGCATTTGGATGTACATGCTTGTATGTGTGTGTGTGTATCTGTATGTATATGTGTATGTATATGTGTATGTGTATGTGTATGTGTGAGTGTGTATGTATATGACATGATTATACATGTATGTATGTTTATATTTCTGTGAAATGTGTATGTTTATGTATTATGTATATATACTCATATGTACGAGTTTGTATGTGTATGAACATGTATATAATTGTATGTTTCTGTATGTGTACACGTGTATTATAACGCCCTGACCCAAAAGCACGACAAGACCTCAGGCACACCTCCCCATATTCTAGAGGATACCAACTAGCATCGTGGGTATAAGGTGGTATAATGGGGAGACTACACCTACTTATCAGAGTAAAAAGATAGTAAAAAAGTAAAAGAAAACATAAAAATATAGATAAATATCATAAAGGAACCTCATAAAGGAAAGCACCAATGGTAGAAAGATATATACATACTTTGGAAAACTAAATAGAATGCAATGCATAAAGTTGTCATACATTCATAATGGGTCATACGTACATCAACCACAAATAAAACCAAAATAAAAAACTGGAAGAAACCTAAAAATGGCCTCGGATCCTAACTCATTACCATGTTCCAAAGCTTTGTCCTATCAGACAACGAGAATACCATTCCATCAGGCCTTTACCCTGGACTAGTGTTGCAAACAGGTTACATCTGCTATGGAACCCTTGTTAAATGGTGGCCCAAGAAAGAGTAGACTACCACCAATGTTGTCCTTAATTATCATGTCTGATAATCAAGTGCATGTAAGGAACTCCATGGTGAAGCTGGAGATAAAAAACAAATAAATAATGAAACAAATAATCAATAAAAAACCCATGATGTCTCGAGATCCAAGGTGATGTCCAGGGTCTTGTACTACCTACATAAAACATTTCTCAGGTGTCTTTATGTAGGTAATGATGACTACACCTCCACAACTAACCACATGGAATCCAGGCACTCATCTTGGAATTCCTTGGTATTATCAATGTATCAGATGGAATTAGATAACTCATCTCAACATTCCCATGGAATATAACACCCATGTCCGCATTACCTACAATAATGTGTTATACAAAATCATTTTACTCAACTCGGAAGTCCCAAACATTAGGTATCTTGTGGAATTTACAGAGCACATCATGTAATTCTTAACTCTTTTAATGAATGGAATCTGAGTTCTCATCTTATAATTCTCAATCATCAAGTTTCACATGGAATCCTGGTAATCTTATCGACATTCCCTACCTCAAGTTCCATAACTTCCCAATGGTATTTACATTTTACACAACTAATCTATGACACTGCTATCTCAATTTACCATTTCAAAAGGTATTTACCACTATACTATTTACAATTCACTAAACTAACCCCATCTCTAACTTTAACATTAGCCAAATCATTTCACAGTTCCAATTAATTTAAAAACACATAAATTCAAAATATATAATTTTATTTCTTTTTTATTAATCATGGTTTACCCAATTAACAAGTCATGATCATCCCATGACTTCACCTTTGATTTCATGAAATGCTATGTCAATTTTTCCTATTTATTTTCCACTTTGAGGTTTTGTTTTGAATATAAGGCATTCCATTGTAATTCCCATTTTAATAAGTTCATTAACACCTAAGGAATTTTAATATCAAATCACCTTTCGAAGGAATAATGACAACTTTTCCAGGAATATAATTCTATATTTTTAAAAAAAAACCAGGTTAAAGATTGTTAATTAAGAAAAAACATTTTTATTTATAAAGGTATTTATTTTATAAATAAGTTCGAGGTCTATAATAAATCAAACTACTTATATAATCTTTATATTAATTAAAACCATTTTATTGTCCACATTTACTTAGCTATTTCACTGGGTCTAAGTCTCAATGACACATCCAAAGGGCTGCACCATTAAAGAAACCAGTTGGCATTATTCCTAAGGGAATAAAAATAAAATTCATATATATTATTCTAATATTAATTATATGGTCAAAAATAAAGACATCAACACAAATATAAACCCATGAACATAGAAATTTAAATAATAATATCAGATAAAATAGGGACCATTTACCTAAAAAAGGGCTTCCACTTTAACTATTTGCATGACAACCCACCAGCCAATCTTGTCCAATACCATCCGGCAACACCCAAACAATACAAAACCCAAAATCACACCGAAAAACCCGATATTAATTAATTATAATATCATTTTAATGACTTAAAAACTTAAAACCAAATAATAAAATAGAAAAACATAGAAAAACATGAAAAACGACTCATCATATATTCCACTCATTCCCATGCCATGACCAATGACCATCCAAAGGTATGTACCAATCATCAGACAATTACTCGGGCTAAATCCCAATCAACAAGAACTGAAACTGTTTTCTAAGACAAATTTTTTTTCTAAAATACTATTAAGAAATTAGTCGCCCAAATATCTCTGACAATATTATAGTTGACTATGTGCAGTCGTAGTCTTGGGACATCCTCTTTCTAAGAAAAACATAATATTCATTATGTCAGGATGATTCCATATTTATTAAATGGAATAGTTTCTCTTAAATATAATTGTAAAAAATAATAATATATTAATAATGTAGGGGTAGATAAAACATAATAATAGCATATCCTATAGCTTACCAATGCAATAGACGAAAGTGAAATCATATAAAAAGAGATAGAGATAGAGATTTTCCAGGGTGTAGTGGGAGGAGAAGGAGGGTGCAAATGAGGATACTGATCCATTAATGGGAGAATAATGGGGAGGTTTTTAGTTAAAAATCCATTACAAAATAGTTATAAAACCCCAATATCTATGGGGGGAATGGATTGGTCACACAGTTTTCCAAACCATGTCCAAACTATGTTTTCAGCACTGTCCCAAAACATCCACACCTTACAGTTTTATAGAACAGTTTGAAAATCATTATTCAACCATGCTATTCATATTTGGAACCCTCTATGAATAGGTTAATGGTTTCCCCTTATGCATACACAGTTTAAAAAAATTTGTGCATATAAAAATACATATTGCGATGATGGGTTGAATGGTTAAAATTTATCGTGTGCCCCTTGATGTTTCCAAAAAAACTAAAACTTCAAACTCTAAAGCTCTCGAGACTTATCCTAGAACCTAATTAAACCCTTGGGCCTCAAGGAACATCCATAAATAACCCTTTTTATGTAAATACATCTAAAATTCCATTTTAAACCCCATTTCAAAATTAGGCATGTCTACCAAACAAAAACTCAAAAATCCTATGAAAATTCAAGTTACTACATAGAACATGTTGTCTTACAATCTATCTACCATGTAAAAACTCATCCCTAATATGTACCACTAACTACTTCTAGGTTCAATAGATAAAGATTTGATTTTTCATACATGGGGATCATTCCAAGAATCATCGATTTACTAGTCTTATATTAGTTATTGCTAAACCAAGCCACCAAAAAACAACTCCACCACCTAAAACTTCATCATCACATGCATAACAATGCCAGTCACTTTAAAAATTATACCATGAAATTGTTAATCTTGTGTCATTCACAAGATTTCAAAATTTAAAACATCAAACCCTATTAGTTGATGCCATAGGTTTACACCAGTCCACTTTCATCCTATCACTTCTCCATAACTCACGATCTCCATCCTAAGATTCATTGTGACATGAGGCCTTTCCTGAACATTCACATAAACATACCACATACTAATACAAAAATATTAATTTACTATCATTATCTAGTATGACATTCACACCTTTGTAGTGAACTCACCACATCCAACTTCACCCAAAAACACAAGTTGAACCTCTACTATCCGATCTGTCTCAAAACACTAATCTACCCCTACTGATGCATCATGAATAGTCCTTAACATAGTTACATAAATCTAAATGGAACCCTATGATCATCTTGGTATAGCCACTAATGTCCTGAACAAACTTTTGATGAAACTAATGTTTCTAAATCCTCAATCTTCATTGTCCACCATTGTTCCATACAACAAGCACCAATGCATCACCCTACCGAATCACTTATGAATACTCCAATACCAACCATGGGTTGAATTCAAGGATCATATCCTATAAAAATCTATTTAAAAAACCTTAAAAGACATTCACTATAAATTAAATCCTACAATCCACCTTAGGATCATACTTTTCATCATGTCATATTTTCATCCTTGAACTCAAGGACTTATTTTCCACACATCACCTAAAACAATAGCTATATGGGGCTGAAATTTATCACCCATAAGCATTGATTAGAAAGGTAACTCATAACCTATTCCAAGATTATGGAAAAGTTCTATAAGAATCACTGAAAGGTCTACTAATAGTGAGGACCACACATTAGATGAATGGTGGAATGTCCCACACCATTTAGTTCATCCCTTACCCCTCTTAGAGCATCAACCCAAATGGCTCACCTCAACAAAACATGATTGAATCCCCTCCTTTGCCAGAATTCCTTATTTTTTATGTCATGTTTCAACCTAGGATTGGTCATGTCATCCTACCCGATTTTTCTAGGTTCTCATTCCCACTTGAACTATCAAAATTATTACCCAAAGGCCCCGGGAAGACATAGAAGTAATCCTCGTATTAAAACATCCATGGTTATCATCCCCAAAAAACATATATTAATTTATTTAAGAAACATTGGTGTATGTTCCCATACCACCCATTCAAAATCAATAATACACAATGCACTATTATATCATGCCTACCATTGATGATTCCTTCACATCTTAATGGTTTCACACTCCGGTGCAAATTTATTCCTAATGACATCACACATTCCAAGGGGTTTTTTTGAAAAATAAAATATTTATTTAAATAATGTTAGGTAAATAATATTTTGAAAAATAATACAAAAAGGAGGAATCGTCGATGTCGCCTTTCAGTGAAAAATATTTTTTTAAATATAAATGATTGTATATTTAATTTTTTTTGTTTATATATATAACAAGTATTCTCCACAGAATTTAGTTTCTATTTAATATCCATCAATACTACAATTAAATCAGTCTGGAATTCTGATAGAAACACTCAAATAGGTCACCCTTTTGTAAGAGTGATTTCCCTAGAAATCATTTTTGATATTTGATGTGGGATTCAGGTTCTCTATTTTCTTGACAGAATTGATAATATATTATTATTTATAATTTTTTATAAATTAATAGTAAATATTAATTAATAATAAATAATAACAATACATAAATAATAATTAAATATTATTAAAGAGGTCATTCCAAAAGAGAAATCTCCTGAACATAAGGTAAAAGTGAAAGAAAAATAAAACATGAAAGAAAAAGAGTATATGGGGTTACATAAGGAGATATTCCCTCATCAAAAAAACCAGATTACTGATAAAAAATAGTAGGATAATTTACTTAATCATAGTCAGACTCATCAGAATCATCAACGTTTTCCCACTCCAATTTTGGTTGATATTGATTAAGAATCCCCAGAATCATTTCCTTGGACCTTTCATGCACTGGAGTGAGCTTGATCATTGATTCCTCAAAAGATCTAGTGGGAAAAGTCCCTGTAAGATTGGAATATTCCTTCTACAACCTTATTTTTAAGGATTTAGAGTCAACCCTTCATTACTAACCATTCTCTCATTTGCATTTAAAACAACATCCTTAATATAAATTAGTATTTCATTTCTTGTAGATCAGTGATGAGTGGTGTCCAATAGAACCATATGCTCCACTTTATTACTTTAATCATCCGAGACATTAATAAATTTACCTGGTAGTTCTGAAGGTCTAAATTAATTCCAAATCTCTTGATAATAATCCACCCTATATTGAAAACCATATTCATATGGACCATGTCTTGAGAATTCCTCAACTATAGGATTCAAAATTCAAAGTTACTTAGATGGTTGTGATGGAGAAAGCTTTATCACAACACAATGGGAAACAACCAGAATCCCAACTTCATCTGTTACACCATATTGAGATCCACCTAAAAATACATTTGAACCATCCCTAGAACAATGCACTTACACATCATGAGGCCTCATTGAAGGTTCATGTATATGGAGAACTAAATTCTTGGTTTATTGATGACCATTAACACCAAGATGATCAACACCTTAAGCCTATATTGAAGGATAGACAAGACCTGAAGACTATCCGGAAGGGTGACCATGACCCGGAGCTTTTCATGTAAAAGAACCTACTGCATTGGTGTCATCAGTTCAAGTGGCATGGGGAGACATTCTAGAAGCATGACCATGACCCTCTATCCTTGCATCAATGGGATGAACCTTCTTTTCATCATTGCGAAAATCCTTTTCCAATTGTACACTCAAATGACATAGGCAATAATATATATTCCCCTTGTAGTTGACCCAGTTATGACCAATCATCTTACACTCAAAACAAAATTCTGTAAACTTTTCATAGACAATTCTCAAATGGAATTCAACATTAAGAGATGAGAGGAATACAATGTCAACATGAGTTGAGGAGAGGTTAAATTCCACTAGAAAACACACATAATGACCAAATATGATGTTATTAGTTTTTTTATCAATTTTAATCCAGACACCAGTAGACAAAGTGATATCATAAAAGATATTTTGGTGCCAAAAGATTCATTTTAGACCAAAAATTCTTACCCAGTTCTGAAGAGAATAATTCTTATGATAAAGAGGACTGAAATTATAATCCCTTTCTTGAACCTATAGAATACCTAGATAGAAATAAATATATCCAAACCCCCCAAGAAATCACATTAAACTCCCCATAAGAGAATGTAGGATGAAAGAAGCCACGTCCCATCGAGATACCTCTCCCAGACATAAAACCCCAAATAGAGGATAAACAACGAACAAAGTCCTCCATCATCTATGGAATAGAACCCGACGATGGAATAAATATACCAATAATAGAAAGTTTACCTAATTTCATCTGCTTCACAATGGTATCCTCATCAACAACTTCATGAGAACTGTTTCCTTTCTTCAAAACTCGTCTAGAATCTATATCCTTAAATTGATAGAATTTGCAACCTAAAATATCATATCCATTTCCCATTGCATGGCCTCCCTAGAAAATATATAATGGAATGAGGCTCATAGCATCTGTTCCATTAGAAAGGCCACCATGTGCATCATGTGACGAGATATGGATCACTGCTGAAGCATCCTTGACTAACACTCCACCACCCTAATCAACGATTTCACCCGAGGGTTCAATAATAACATTCGAAGATGCCCGAGGCAAAGACCCTCCAAAAATGAGATCATAGCCTTTCTTCAAAATTCAATTGGAATTAGGCACTACGCCACCCTAATCAAAGGAATCAGGAAATGGTTAGAGAATCATGTTAAAATCATCCCATGTCGAAGACCCTCCAAAAACAAGATCATTTCCCATGTTTCGAATCTATATGGAATCTGTTGTTACCCAAACCTAACCAATGGAATCAGGCAAGGGTTCAAGAAACTCGACCATATCATCCAGATCCAAAGACTATCCCCAAATTAGATCAATAACATCCCATAAATTCCATGTAATTTTTTTTAAAATTATATGGTATTATTTCGAGACGAGATTCCCATGTGGTACATGATTCTGAAACTCGGTGAGCCTTGAATAGAATGTTCATGTTTTTTTAAGTCTATTTATGTTTTCTTGTGAGGAGGATTTTTCTAACATTTTAACTAGTGCTCAGATCAAAAACTATGAAGGCACTATTGAACTGAAAACATCGATAATAAACTATAAAAGACCTAACATTGGCTGGACAGGTTCAACCAAAAATGTTAGTTTTCAGAGTTTTCATAAAAAAATAAAATAACGTAAAATGTTATTTTATTCATTTTCACAATCATTTAATGGTTACATAGAGGCACTGAGGTGAGGTGACGAGGAAAATATGAGTTGCATTAAATGAATTCCTCTAATGGCTCTTATTGTGCAACTTAAAGATTTATTATATGAACCATAACAACTGGACGACGTAGCCTAACAGAAATGCTACAACCTCATTTTCTTTTAACAGGGAACTTGTAGGAGAATTGGGGATCAAAATGTGGAACTCCTATGATGAATCTAAAATGATAATCCTCTTCAAATGAGAAAGATGAATGATACTGACTCTCCAACAATACTGACGTACCTTGAATAGTGGGACCAGAGAGAAAAGAATGACAATGGAATCCCTGTGAACAGATCTCTCCATAGAAGAACCTCCTCCAGGTTGGTGTTTCATTGTATAGAATTTATTTTTCCATTCATCATTCTAAAACAACTAATGTAGATCATCCAATGAAGAGGTTGATCTGTGGATCACTTGTTCTTGTGGTAGGGTGCCTTTTCTTGGAGTTTTATATTACGATTAAATTTATTTGGATGAAAAAATGTAAATCCTAATCATACCCATGTTTATACTCAATCGCAGAGGGTGAGAGCTGACAGAAATAAGGATTCTGCCCCTCCGCTATATGCATTCATCATGGTCAAACCCTCGAAATAGAGGTAAGAAGGTTTGGAGGCCTTAGTAGTGAAGGAGGCACCCCATGGAGACTAGAAGAGCAAAAGGTGTGACGAATGGTCCATCGAACTAGACGTAGTGGCCGGAGTAAGTGGCCTTCAGTGCGCCGACACTAGGGTAGACGTCGTGGCCTAATCGGGCCATGGGGGTGTGACAAAATCCGTCAGCTGTGGGCCAGCTACTGGTAGAGATATGCGTCCATCCGTTCATGTCAGTGTAGAAGGCCACACCACGTGGGATGTGGGTCCCATAGGCACGTGGTCAATAGAACTTGTCTCTAAGCCACAACAGAATCATGTAAGAAGAGAATAGACATAAGATCGCAGGCCGAGCAGAGGAGGTCGACTCTCCATTTGCGGGACAGACCCGTGCACCCATGTTGTCCCACTATGCAACCTGTGATTAAGTCAATGAAGGCCCTCTTATCTAGGCCTAGATGATAGGATGTTAATGGGATGTTGAGTGGCATAGGCTGGGAACAAACCAACCCATAGGTAGTGGGCCAGTCCAGATGGGATAGGGTCACCAGGCTACCCAACAAGCTGGACACATGGCAAAACCGGGTCGGGTCCTGTAAGGCCCAATTGGCCAGGCCCACTAGCTGAGCTGGCCCAGACACAAACCAGGTTGGGTCGGGTTATTCAAACCATAACAAAAAATGTGGGGCCCTCGGGCCGGGTTGGTTTGGTCGACCTGACTGGGTTAGATTGGGCCCAGACGAAACCGACCATCGTTTACTAAAAAACCACTATCTCTCAAACTGGGTATCTGAATGATGAGTCATTTGCGGTGTTGGAACCCTCACGGTGATGGAGATCTTTTGGAACCCTCTAATAATTTTCTCATGGAATATGGAATAAAAAGTAGGGATTTAGTAGTGGTTTCTCCCAGAATCAATAACGACATGTGCATAAACCCTGTGGATGACTAAGACCTGAATACTACTATCTAGAAAAATTGTGTGGATTAGCTAGGATAAACTAGTGTGAAGTGACTCTTTTTGACCTAGAAGCGCCACTGTGGGGAGTGGCTCTTTGTGACCGGGAAACCCACAGTACTCATTAGGGATGAGTACCTCAGTAAGATTGCTAAAGTGGGAGGTATCTCTATGTGACCCAACAGGTCCACGGTGGGGAGCGACTCTATATGACCCTTCATAACCACCGTACTCATCAAGGATGAGTACAAAAGTCATCCATGGATAGTGGGAAGCTACTCTGTGTGACCCCGTAAGTCCACAGTGGGGAGTAGATCTGTGTGACCAAGTATACCCATGGTACTAATCATGGAGGAGTACCCCAACAACACATGGTGGTCGTTGATACGATGAATGGTATTACTTCCAATACAGTATATTATACCTGATGTGAGCTATATTGATTAATGGTTTTCTTAAATATTTCATTGTGGTCTTTCCTTGGTGTTTCAGGATCGCTACTATGTATTTTGTTACTCACCCCTACACAGGATACACCCGCACATGTTGTGTCTGATGCTGATGACCGACGCCCTGACGGGGGACTCAGTGGCCTTGGTCCCTGTAGTGCCTAGTGAGTTCAGACATAGAGACATGCTTCTATGGCTTTTAGAATTTACTCTACCCTTTCTATTCAGTGGTGTTTTTAACAGAATGTTTTCCATAGTTTCCTTGTAATTTCTTATTTTCAGATTGTCTTTTGTTGGGTTTGTATTCTATCCCATTTGACTTATAGTTGTGCCTTGAACTCAGTGATTTTTTAGTGGAATTTTTGTTTCCTTCCGTTTTGTGGGATGTGGATGTGTCTGTGTTTGTCACAGGTACTTAGGAAAATGCCTCCAACATGCAGGTTAACGCCTTAAGTGCTAGTCACCAACCCCTGGCCATCAGAAGCTGGGCTTGGGAGAGTCTCGACATAGCCCCCCGGGGACGAGTCACAACCAAGTAGCACCAGAGGTGGTCGGTTCTATATCAAAGACTAGAATTATGCTGTTTTTTTGGAATACTATGTTAAATGTTACGTGTTTGACTTTTAAATTTGGAGAGTCCAGTGTAGGTGAGGCGACTGATGTATTCATACACTAGGGCCCTAAATTCTTCTTTTTTTGGCATAAAACATGAAAAGGCTTGTTTCATGATTTATATGGGAATTTAGTGTTTATGAATTTTATTATTGAATAAGAGTAATCTCACTAGGTAGAATCTATTAAATCTGTTCCATCTTGATCCATTTAAAGATTCCTCCATGTTGACGACTAGCCAATATTCTGATATGTGGTCATGAGGGTAGTCCACCTTGTGATGAGTAATTGGTTGAGGAGATAGTGTTAACTACGACCCCGTAGTGTGGTGAATCTGTGTTACCATAACCCATTGATTAGCTGTTACTATCAGTGTTACCAGTAGAGGATTTAAGAAGACTTAGTTCCTTGCATGAGTTTCAGAGAGAGACCTCCCACGTTCTGGGGAAAGACAGATTCTCAGGTCTTTCAGGACTGGCTGGAGGCTGCAATGTGGTTCTTATGATAAGTGATGATGCCACTTTGCAATATAGAGATCATAACTGTGTGCCTTCTTCAAAACATAGTGGGGAGATAGTAGTGTTTTATAATTCAGACTGATGATGATGCGACACTCTCTTGGGATAACTTCAAGAGGATCATCTAGGAGGAGTTCTTCCCCATGACCTTGCACATTGTAACATACATGAGTTGATTCACCTACAGTATGGCAGCATGTCTGTGCCTGTGTACATTGCGAGGTTTAAAAAACTCAACTAATACTATACAAACATGGGATGGTACGCTTTCTCCAGGGTATGTACCTTTGAGTAGGGACTCCGATTGGAGATCATGGAGTCTATGATTTTCCACAGAATCCCCACTCTGGTTGGAGTGATAGAGTGAGAACATATAGTAGAGATATTCCTTATAGAGAAGGTACCAACGGTGGGAGCTGCAACCATGTGATGGGTGGTTGTGTCATCTGTGGCAGGAAATCGACTAATGATGCAAAGTTCCAAGTGAACCTGGTCATTAAGATGGAGACCAAAAGACACAATATAAGTGGTACAAGGCCACCAGGGAAGATGGGGTCAGTAGAGGAACAAGGGGTGCTACTTGTGTTGTGGGTAGGAGCACATGGCTCAAGATTTATGACCCGCCAAACATTCGATCTACAGACGATAGAGGTACTCCAAATGTAGAGGGAGTAGTGAGAGAGAGGAAGTCTACAGGTTTATAGATGTTGTAGGGGAGCAAACAATGTAGTAGGTAGTGGTAGAGAGTTCTATGTACTACCATCACCACCCCCAGGTGGTACACCCTGGCCGTAGGGAGCCGGTGGACAAGGGAGATATCAGCTTCAGTCCGTGGAGTCCTATGACCACAGTGCTCTGAAGATAATTTTAGGTGCGATCTGTGTCTTCTGAACCCTAGTTTCAGTTATTATAGATACATGTTCTAGTCACACTTTCCATTCCATAGACCTCATTCAAGGCTCAGATACAATAATGGAGTAATTGGCTCGATCCTTATGATTAGATACTCCTACGGGAGTGGATTAGATGATTACACACTGGTGTCGGTAGTGAGAGCTTACTCTTAGTGGAATGTTCTTCAACTAGGATCTCCTTGTAGAGTCATTAAGGCCTTACGGTGTCATCTTGGGTATGGAGTAGTTATCCGCAATTCATTCTCAAATAGAAAATATTAGGCATTGAGTGTGGTGTATCTATGAATATGGGACTAGGTTTTACATGACCAATGATAAGGGAACTCTTTCACTGCAGGACATGCTTTCATAGAGGAGGGTGCAACCGATCACTCACAAGTTGACTAGCCTCACTCTAGGGGTAGTGGTCGATAATATTCTGATCATTCCTATTGTGGTGGATGTGTATGAATAAATACATCCAAGGATGTTCTAGGACTACCTCTCAAATGGGATGTAGACTTCTACATCAATCTGTACCTAGGGACAACACCGATATCAACACTGACATATTGAATGGCTCCCACATAGATTCCTGAGTTTAGGGACCAACTAGAGAACTTGTAGAAGAATGGAATTTTGAGGCCCCGAGTTTCACCCTGGGTATTCCTTCATGTGGATGAATTTGTGACAACATATTTTTCAGAAGCTGAGGTAGAGACTGATGAGTTCCCCCATCTGGAGACTACCAGAGGAGAGCATTGGATATGTAGTTTTCAGTGACACATCAGGGATCAGAATGGGTTGTGTACTTATGTATAAGTGAGTAGTGACTTCCTATGGTTCACGATAGTTGATTAATCATGAGTAGATCTACATGAACCATGACTTGGAGTTAGCATCATCGATATTTTATTTTAATATTTGGAGACACTACTTGATGGTTGAGCAGTTTACTATCCAGTCCAACAAAAAGAGTCTTAAGTATATCTTCTCTAAGAAGGACATAAACATGAGAAAAAGGGGATGGTTAGGGTTCCTACATGACTATAACATCATGATACTACATACTCTTTTGAAGTGTAATGTGGTGGAAGACACGCTCAACATGAGATTAGGTTAGCAGTTGTAGAGTGAGGCGACAGAGTAGCTATCTACTATGCATATATCCTTCAGGGAAGATAATAGAGCAGCTTATCCTGAGTTGATGACATTCACTCCCCCACTCTTATAGCATTTTAGGGAGGAACAACTGGTGGATGTAGACCATGAGGCCCGACGTGGTCATTTATCCTCCGGACAGGCCCGTGATGGATTTTCAATAAGTGGGGAGCATGTTATCATTTTTATAGGGTTCAAAGTTGTAGAGACCCCGACCCCAGAAACCCAGGAGTCAGTGCCTTCTGAACATGATGTGATATCATAAAATAAAACACACTTTTTTAACAACACATCATGTCCCATTCAGAGGATCGTGTGCGGTTTGGGTTTTGGGAAACCGTTAACTTTTGAAACAATTCATCTTTTAAGAGCTGATACCTGAAAATTTTAAATCAAAACATAGGGTGAGCATTGAAATACTCAGTAAGGGGTTTAAAGAAAATTAAAACACTGTAACATTTGAAAAAATTCTTTTAAAAGAGATTGAACAATTATTGAAGGAAAATTATAACACATAACATAAAAATGCTCAATCAAGGTTTTCAATAATAACATGGAAAAATGATTTTAATTCTCGAAGGAATAACAATGGTTGTTATAAACAAGTACGACATGTGTCTTACTTAATCATAAATTAAACAGTCAAAAGTAATACATAATCTGAGTTGCGCATAAAGGAAACAACTAAATTTTCATATGCTGGTTACTATTCTATTAAGTAATAACACCAATCATGCTCCAAGCTTATACTAGTGAAATAAGAATGTTATGAAAACTTAAAGGCATCAGTCGTGAAAGAACTTTATCTGGGAAAGAACTTGTTTACATAACTTGAAGTATGTGGCATCAACATTTAACTTAGACAATCATGAACATATCACCATGGTCTATCCCCAGGGTTTCATTTGAAATTACCAAGGTAAACCCCAAGGTATCGTTAAAATTGTAATCTCTAGTGGTTACATCATTACACAATGCATTGGAGTGCTATCAGGGTGAACCCTTAAATTTGTCTTTATTATCATGTGGGCCACATCATTCATGCATTACTTAAATGGTTTGTATATTCAAGATGTCCCATACCACCTTGAATATCTCATTCATTTTTATTTTACCCAAGGTGTCCCATACCACTTTGGGTAATCCAATTTCTTTGTTCATTTAGTGATATGTCAGAAGCATGCATTATGTACAATAATAAATAATGAACCACCACAAATTTTGCTAATACAAGGTATGATAGTTAACATGCAAAATGTGTCAATAACTCATCAAAGTCATACATATCTTAGTAAAACATCCTTTTCACTAAAGCATATAAAATAATGGTATACTAAATGACAAATCTTTGTCCTTAAAAACCCATGGAAAAGGAGTGCTTAAGGAAAACACTTGAAATTAGTTATGGTGATAAATAGGCCCTTGGTCTTGTAAATTAATTAAATCATAACTTGATTAATTAATACATTCACCCCAGTAGGTTCATTATGTCTTAAGATAATACACGAAAACAACATGATATCATGACCCATCAAATCTTAAATCCTCTAATACATTTTAAATCAAACCAAAATAAACCCTTCATGGTAAAATGTGTCATGAGAGATGCCCAGTATGCTTCTTTAATACAACATAGTTCGCATAAAATAAGGATTTAATTAAAGGTTGGTACCCACCCCTTGAAATCATAAATTTTATTTGTATTGATTTACATGTTTATGAGTACATAGAGATATATAGATACCATGTTTACCACGAGGGGTTTTCATGGTAAAACAACTTCAAACAACCCTCATTAATATATAATGCATAGTATTGCGTGTTGGATCATTTTGAAATCCGCAAAATAGATAGAATTTTGGTTATAAATATCTGTATATATATATATATATAGAAAATTGTAAATTTATATCTGTATAGGTTTCATGAAACAAAACCGAAAGAAATCAAAACATAACACCCCAAAGCCCTGTCCATCATAGATCCATCCAAAAAGAACAAAAAATATAACCGATATGTATATATATATATATATATAAGTAACCTGTATATATATATGAACCATATTATTAAGGATTGTTTTAGAATAAGGTAAGATAACTCTTCTCCCTTAGTAACCTTTGTAATAAACTTTAGAAAAACCCGTTTTAAGTCCGGATGGATTTAATTATACATAACTATGTATATTTATAAGTTGTATGTACTAAAACATAAAAGAGTAGTGTTATGGGGAATGACATAAAAACCACCACACATGCACCCTACTCGAAACACAGCACGCAAGCCCCCTTTTGAAAACATCACAACCTGAGTGGGTTATAATCAAGCATACATATATATATAAACTGTATATATATATATACTGAGAGTATAAAACGAATGTTCATTTAAAAGAAAGCATGTATGAAAGGACCCTTACATCGCTTGAGGAGGAAGCTCGGACCAGGTGCACCGCTCTGATCTTACTGGGAGGTCGTGGGAGAGGAAGGAGGAAGAAGAACCGCCGCGGTTTCAAGAGGCCAGAGGCGTTTATATAGGCCTCGGTATCCAACGATGACTCGACCAAAGAGGCTAGACCGACATGGGGAAATGGGAAAACATAGACCTAGGGGGGTGTTCAGAAGTCAAGGGATAAGTGCAGGGCAGGAGGCTGAGGCATCCTTGGTTGCAGGCCTACTAGTCGGGATCCGCTTCGAGGAAGAAGACGGTGAGGGTCAACGCTGTAAAGGAAAGGACGGCCGAGATTAGATCTCGGGTGAGATCGGACGGTCGTGGTGATACGCGGGGCGATCGTGTGGCTAATAGGTTCCGGCGGTTGAGATCGACACGGGAGTCGATCGGACGGTCCCGATCGCGTGGAGCACATCCCACATCGAAACAGAACATGTTTGAGGCACGTCTTATAAACCAATGTGTGCCGACTTCGGTTCAATAACACGAACACACACACCGGGGCCTTATACACAGGCCCCATCCGGGCTTCAGCCCACCCCTACGCACCATGCACCGTGGCCTTACACATGTCCTACGCGTGACCTGAGAGACCTATGCACGGCTTGGGACACGGTTTGGACACCCACTGAGTGCTTGGGGACCCCGATGGTCGTCACCTCGGGTCCCCTGGGGCATGGTCTCGGCCTAGTGGGCTTGTCCCTTAAGGGATTCCCTCGGCATGGCCGGGTCCCAACCTATTTTTTTTATATTAATACTTATTTAAATTTATAAAATATCCTAGCATAAGTATACTTATTTAAAAATAAAGTGTAGTATAAATATTTATACAAAAGAGGGTTCATTCAAAAAAGACAATTAGTTTTAATTTAAAATCTAAATCCTTTTACTAGCTTATGTAATATAGTTCATATCAACATAATTTATAAGAGGGAAATTTATTTAGAGTTTCGAAATAATAAGTTTAAGTATTATTATTTCAAAATATAAATATTTGAACAAAATCAGTCAACATACTATAACAACAAAATAATTTTAACTTAAAATTTAAATCCCTTTAGCAATTTATATATAAATCTTTTAAAAGATATACCTTTCTTATATTACATAAAAACCCATTATAATTATTCTTATCATTAAATAAATTCTAAAAGACTACTAATTAATTCAAAAATTCATAACTTAGAGCTTAGAAGATACTATTATTGATACCCTTTAAACATTTAGAAAGAATACTAAGTTTTCAATATGCAAGTATCCATCGAGATCTTGTGAAAACAAAAGCATTTATTTCCAAGAGTACTCCTTTTTATTTTAAAACAATAACTCTTTTGTGAAACATATTATAATAGATGAAATGTTATAAAATTATAAGATCATTAAATCAAGTTTTAATATAAAGATAAACTTTATCAACGGAAACCAAAGGTTGTTTTGAAAATCCAACGGCTATTTTCCAACGGTCAATATTCACAGGATCATTATAAAAGAAGTATTTTACAAGAACAAAACACTTGAACTAGAAAGTATGGATCCCCTAATACCATTTGCGTTGAGCATGTGTGCCATGGCCCTAGCTATTATATTTTTCACGATGATGGACTCTGAAGACGAGGACTATCTGATTACTCGGGTTGTGGTTCTTAGTAGTCTTGATGTGGGTGTGTTAGGTCTTGTGCATGGTATTTTCAACTAGTTGGGTCTTGTTGCAATGTAAAATTTTAATATATATCAGTTTACCTTATTCTACATGTTTTATTTTATTTCTAATTCCGTATTAGCACAACAAATAAAACAAGAGACGTCATTAAAGTCATAACATTTCTTACTTGAACTAGTTCATAAAACTTGGGGCGTCACAAAAGTAGTAATAGTGGTGTTGCGAGAGATGATTTTGAGAGAGTTCCATACCCCCCATTTGTAGTTACATCCTAGAGTGGAAAATATGTACTAGGATCTCTGATGTTAGTACTGGTGGCTAGGGATTAAGAAAGCGATGGCTGAGTTTGATTCACAGCACCTCACTTGTCAGAATGTGAAGAATGATAATCCTATTCCATAATGCTTGGCAATGCCGCTTTTGGTAACAGAGTGGAAGTGGGATAGTATCATGATGGAATTCGTGATGGGATTACCATGCATTTCAAAGGGCCACAAATATATCTGGATGATCTTAGATCGACCCACCATGTCAAATCACTTCCTACCCATTCGAGAGTAGGGATTATAAGAGGGATTGGGACACCTCTACGTCCATGAGATAGTGAGGCTTCAAGGGGTGCCTTATACAATAGTCTCGGAACGTGATGCTAGAATCACATAAAGGTTGTGGAAGGGATGGCAGGAGGTGTTAGGGACTTAGTTGTTCTTAAGCACAACCTTTCAACCACATACGGATGGTAAGACCAAGCAGACCATAAAAACCTTGGAGGAAAAGCTTCGTGCGTGCATCCTAGATTTTGGTCACAGTTTGGAGGACCACCTGTAACTGGGGGAGTATGCATACAACAAAATATATAACTCAACCATTTGTACGGCACTGTTAGAGGATTTGTATAGCTAACTTGTAGATCACCTCTATCCTGGACAGACTAATGAGAGTCAGCACTCATAGGGCCAGAGTTGTTATGGGCTACCATGAAGAAGGTTAAGATCATACTGGAGAGGATGAGGACAAAATTTAGCAGATATAAATATTATGCTGACATTATACGGAGACCCTTGGAGTTCGATGAGGGAGACCATGTGTTCCTCGGGTCTCACCCCGATGGGGATTATGAAAATTGGGTTGGGGTAGCAAGTTATCTATGAGGTTCATCGAAACCATCCAAATTCTGAGCAGATTTGGCAAGGTGTTGTACTGCCTTGCTCTCCCACCATAGAAAATCAGGTGCACAATGTTTTCCTTGTGTCACAACTATGGAGGTATGTGCATGATCCCTAACATGTCATCGATTGGGGTGAGCTGGACATTGAAGATTTGGTGACGTTTGTGGGGTTCCTGGTAGAGATAGACGATCGATAGGAGAGAGTCCTTTGTGGATGGTTGATTCCTCTGGTTATTTTTTCGGTGGTAGCATGAGAATCCTTAGGAGAGAACATGGGAGAGAGAGGATCAGATTCAGGCTAAGTACCTCCATTTGCATTTTTTATCCTTGTTTAGGATTACAAGGCTATGAAACCCAAGTTTTTGGGTTATTGTAATGTCCTAGAAATTCCATGTAATTTATTTTAAATTATGTGGGATTATTTTGAGACCATACGCTCAGATGACACCCATTTATGAGGCCCAGTGAGCCTGGAATAAAATATTGAAGATTTTTAAGACCATTTAGACAAACATGTGAAATTTTTTTCTAACTTTTATACCAATGCCCGGATCAAAAATATGATGGCACCGTTGAAATGAGAATGTCGGGACTCACCAAGAATGGACCAAACGTTGACTAAAAATGATTGATCCATAGAGTTAGTTTTTAGAATTTTCGGGAAAAAATAAAATAACATAAAAAGATATTTTATTTGTTTTATCCACCATTGAACGGTGACACAATGGCACTACAATGTGGTGACATAGTTTAACAACAAAGTGGTGACACAACGGCACTACGAAGTGATGAGGTAGTGGCGACGAGTCGTAGTAAATGAATTCCATTAATGGATCAAAATTCAAAGTGTAATGACCCAATGACCAACCTCCTCTTGGTAGGAGTTTCATTGATTTGAATTCATTTTTATGTTATTGATACTAAAACATTGAACTTTGATAATCCCATGAATAAGTTTATCCACAGATCGCTTGTTCTTGCATGTGGGTTTCTTTTCACAGGGTTTTGTGTCGGGATTAAATTTATTTGGTTGATAGAACATCAATAATAGAACTCCCCATGTTTAAAATCTAATGTGGTGGTCACAGGCAAACATGAACAAGGCCCGAGCCCCTATGCCTTGTGCATTCTTTGTGACTGAACCTTTAAAATGGTGAAATAAAGTTTATTTGGAATTATCAGGGAGCACAACACCCCATGAAGACTGAAGGCGCATGCAACGCGAAGAACGGGCTACCGAAGTGGACTCGGAGGCAAGAAGTGGTGGATGTGGTTAGATGGTGGGGCACCACGAATGCGTGCCAGGGTAGAATTTGTAGCCAGATTGGGTCACAGTGGTGTTACAAAAGTCATCGGCAGCAGGTCTATGCCTCCTACCAGCACACGGTCTAGCAACCGTATGCAGACAACATAGGGGTAGCTAACATTGGTAGGCCATGGAACACATCAAGTAGTACACCCACTCATATGGCGGGAGGAATACCTTCCTATGATCGTGAGCCTTGAAGAGGAGGCCAGATTGTCTGTTGCATGTTGTACCTGGGCGCGCAAGCCGGGCAGTTATGCAGCCCGGGAAGGAATCAAAGATGGCCTGATTTTGTGGGATAGGCTGATGGTATATTAGCGGGCAGTTAAGAGGCCCGAGCTGGGAACAAACCATCCCACTGGTAGCTGGATGGACCAGATGGGAACAGTTCTCTAGGGGACACGGTGAGCTGGACCCCTGGTCGAACCGGGTTGGGATATGCAAGGCCAAATGGGCCCGACCTGCTAGTGGGGGAAGACATGGAATGACCAGACCTAAACCTGGTTGGTTTGGGTTAGTCGAACCATACCGGGGCATGTGGGATACCGTGCCCGGTTGGTCGGGTCGGTCCGACCGAGTCATATCAGGCCCAAACACAATTGGACCTTGTTTACTAAAACGCCACTATCTCTCAAATCGAGCGACCAATTGATGAGGAATTTGTGGTATTAAAACCCTCATGGATACGCGGATCTTCTAAAATAATCAATTAAGGTTTTCATGGATGTTGGAATATGACGAATGGCATGATGATCAGTTTCTCTCAGAATAAACTGCACTACGTGTGGGAACCCTACGACAGACTAAGACCCAGAACCTGCTAACAAAAGACCCTGTGTAGATCATCTACGATGGCCCAGTGAGATGTGGATATGTTTGACCTGGTAGGCCCATGGTGGGGAGTAGCTCTGTGTGACCCGGCAGACCCACATTATTTATTAGGGATGAGTACCTCAGTATGATGGCCATATTGGGAAGTGGCTCTATGTGACCTAGCATGCCCACAGTGGGGAGCAGATCTGTACGACCCAGCATACCCATGATACTCATTAGGGATGAGTACCACATCAGTATAATTAGTGTGAAGTGACTCACTATGACCCAGTCACATGGGGGGAGCAGTTCTGTGTAACCCAGCATACCCATATTACAAATCAAGGAGGAGTACCCTAACAACCCAATGTGTTCTATGATACGAAAAATTGTCTTACTTCCCACATTTTAGATTATAACTTGTGTGAGGATTCATGATTCGTGGTATTATTGTGGATTTATTTTTGGCCTTTACTTTGTGTTTCTGGATCCCTACTTAGTATTTTATTACTCACCCCTACATGGGCTCCACCCGTACGTGTCGTGTCTCATGCAGACGACTGATGCCCTTATGGAGGGCATGGAGGCCTAGGACCCGGTGGTGCCCAGTGTTATTAGACATGCAGTGCATGCTTCTATGGCTTCTGGGAACAACTCTACCCTTTCTATCGTGTGGGATTTTTAGAATATGGGTTTCTAGAGTTTCCTAGTACATTCTTGTTTTCATCTTTTCAGTTGTCGAGTTTGTATTCTGACCCATTTGACTTACAGTTGTACCTTGTCTCCAAGGATTTTTTAGTGGTATGATTTCTTCCTTTTAGTTTGTGGGATGTGGATGTGTTTGTACGTCATAGGTACTCAGGAAAATGCCTCCCACATGTAGGTTGATGCCTTCAGTTCTAGTCTCCAATCCCTGGAATTTGAGAAGTGGTATTGGGGGAGACACAACATGAGCCATTTGCGGTAGATCGTGACAAGATCATTGCCCATCTATTGAATCTGGATGGAATCTACAACTACACCACCCTAATTAAAGGAATCAATTAGGGGTTCTAGAATTAGAGCTGAAGCAGCTAAAGCCAAAGACCCCCAAAAAATGGGGTCGAATCTCAAATAGTGCAAAAGAACTATGGCTGCTGAGCAATCATAGAAGACACACGAATCATAATGAGGAGGCTCCCGAGCCCCAAATCACATCTCACCACCCCTTTAATTTCAATATCATAATTAACTATAAATGTTTACTACTAAACATTAATAATTAAATTATTTAAATTAATAATATTTAAAACCTTATAAATTAATACAAATAATAACAATTTAATAATATTAATAAATAACTAAATTCTTATTATTAATACTATTGATTATTATTTAATTATATATAATGTATCATAATTATTACTATTAATTAGTATGTAAAGAATAATTTAAAATATTAATTAGTAAATAATTTTTATTAGTAATTAATGTTTTTAAATAGTAAATAATTTTTTTAATTTATATCTTATGTACTTAATATTAATTATCAATATTTTATTTAATTTATTAAAAGTAATTTAAAAATAATTAGTTAATTACTGTTATTTTAATAATTTATTAATTATTTATAATATTTAGTAACTAAATAATATTTATACATAATTAGTAGTGTTTTTATAATAATAATAATTAGTTAATGTTTCCCTAATATTATTAACAAGTAATTAAATATTTTATAATTAAAAATTAATTAATAATTAATAACTACACTATTATTTTTATATATAGTTTTAAATAATAATTTTAAATATTTATTAGAAATTGACAATATGTAGTAATTAATAATTATTATAAAATAATATTATTAAATATTAAATAATATTATTTAATTAATTTTAATTAGAAAAATATCATGACCCGTCCCCCAGGGCTCGTGTCGTGACATCCCCCAAGCTCGCCTCCCGATGGTCAGGGGTGGGCGACTAGCACTGAAGGCATCAACCTACAAGTTGGAAGAACTTTCTTGAGTACCTGTATGCAAGCATACACAACCACATCCCAAATCAGGAAAGGTAAACATGCATTCCCGTAAACAACTACTATGTAAAATTACAAACTGTTGGTCAAATGAGCCAGAATACAAACCCCACAAAAGATGTAATAAAAACAGAAAATTAAAAGGATGTCTGGAAGTTGTACGCTAAAAACCCCACCTAATATGTTAGTGTAGAGTAGCTGTTGGAAGATGTTGAAGTATGCCATGCCTATCTGGTCTCACTTGGCACCACTACATCTAAGGCCACAAAGTCCGCCATCAAGGAATTGGTCATATGCACCAGACACAACAAGTGAGGGAAAATCCCATTTAGGGGAGAGTAACAATACTCTCAATAGGTACCCCAAATAAAAAAGGAAAGACCACAAACAAATCCTCAATTAAAACCACAATGTACGATAGATCACACTAGGTATAATTAAGAGTATGGAAAATAATACCACCATTCATGTTGTCGAACACCTTGGGCTGCTGGAGAAGTCCTCCTCAATTAGTACTGTGGGCTTGCTGGGTCACACAAAATCCACTTTACACTGACCTTTTACTGTCGTATTACTCATCCCTGATGAGTACTGTGGGTATGCTGGGTCACACAAAAGTCTCTCCCCATCGTGGGAATGTCGGGTCACAAAAAAGTTGCTTCCCACCATGGCCATACTAATTTAATCCTCTTGTCGAGTACCATGGGTCTGTCGGGTCACATAGAGCTACTTCCCATCATGGACCTATCAGGTCACATAGAGATGCTTTCCATAGGGCCATTGAAGTTTATATACATAGGGTCCCTTTCAACATTTTTAGGTCTCATCCAACCTTAGGGTTTTTCCACATAGTGTGCTTGATTCCAGGAGAACCGCTCCTCAGGCCGTTAATCGAATTTAAAATTCCATGGAAGACTCTACAAAGTATTCCAAAATATCCTCCACATTCCGAGGGTTCCAAGGCCACAAATAGATTGTTAATCGGATGCCCAGTTTGAACGATATTGGCATTTGTTTCCAAAAAGGCAGCAGTTGGGTTTGGGTCCGGTTCAACCCGGTCGGACCGACCTGATCTGGCTTGGACCGTGGTCTACCGAATCAACCCAAATCCACCGACCTGACCTGAACACAGCCTCGATCTGAGTCATTATTGCCAGTGGCGGGCCTGCTCTTCCTGCCCAAGATGCGGGTGGAAGCTGCGTTCGCTCCCCTTTTCCCCACAACTTGTCTATCGGGCCAACTCCACCGTCGTGGTCGGTTGACAATGGCCATTCCGCATGTGATGCGGTGCATTTCCGCATCCGCAGTGCACCGGACGTGACTAGGTGGCCGCATCCTCCTGCTTCTTGCCACCAGCACAGAGGTCGGTGGCTCCTGTTGCACCATCGCAGCCTAAGCCAGCCACGATTCTTCCCCCAACATGTCATCATGGCGCGCCACCACCCACTGGCGGCCTCCGTTGCGAGCCCCCACCGGAAACCACCACTGCGAGCCACCACCAGCGACCACCGGTGCCAGTTCACAAACATGATATTTTGCAGACCACCGAGTTCGTTCTAGTGGTCTGTTCTTCACTCTGCATGCACCTATGGCCTCCGGGTAATGCCATCTTCTTTACGATGGCCTCGACTCCTCCTTCCTACCACTTCAAAGAGGTGTCCATGAAGAACACACAAAAGCAACAAGGTGGAGGGGATCGTTCCTTGTTCATATCAGATCACACCCTCCGCATTAGAGATTTATAATCATGGGATATAAAATGGTATTAATATAGAAATAAATAAAATAATCGGTACGAAAAACCCCGATAAAACTCCCTCCCGCAAGTATGAGTGAGTCGCATATCAACTTGTTTGTGGGTTGATCCATGTTCGTTTTTTAGAATAATGAATTAGGAAACATAAAACGAAACAATCCCATACCACAAAGGGGTATGTCGGTGAAGCAACCGTCCCATGAGGAATCATGTTCCGTTGGAAGCTCTCAACATTAGTCGCCCTCTGGTCCAATTCTTCAATATGCGCTGACATCGCTAACAATTCACCAATTTATGTTATTCCGCTTTGAAGAGGATTTTTTCTATATACTCATCAAAGGAATTCCCTGTTTGATTCCCGAATGTGTTATCACATTAAAAGAGAAATGTGTCGTAATATTTCTCTTACGATGTGTCACTATGTCGTTACTCTATTTTATTAATGAAACAACAGGTTTGTTTCACTTCAGTTAAAGAGTCTCATCAATGGGGCTCGTCGTCACCTTATCGTCGCACCGCAGTGCTAGCATTCAACAACTCAACGGTGAGAAAATAAAATATAATAAATTTTTATAAGTTATTTTATTATTTTCCAAAAAGTCTTAATACTATCTACTTCGGTCAATCATCACCAGTAGATGTTAAGTCTATTCTTGGTGAATCTTACCATTCTGATTTTAATGGTGCCCTCAGGTTTTTGATCTAATCACTAATTTAAATGATAGAATCAACCACTTGTATGTTTACCTAAATGAACTTTATAAAACTTCTAATTCTATTATGGGCTCATCGGGCCTCAGAATCAGGTTCCCTCAGAAGGAATGGTCTCAAAATAATTCCATATAATATAAAAAAATTACACAGAATTTCTAGGACATTAAAAAAAATTGGTTAATTAATTATTACTAATATAATAAAAATTAATTAATAATTAGTATCTTAATTATTTAATCATTATTATTAATATTTAGTAATTATATATTAACTTTAAATATTAATTAATAATTAATTTTAATTATTATCAATATTTATTATTAAATTAATAATTAATTAGTTATTTAGTAACTAAAATTTTTAATAAGTAGTTAAATATTGATTATTTACTAATTAATTATTATCTTAAAATTTTGTTATTATTTTTCATAATTATTTACTAAATAATCATTTTTAAATATTTATCAGTAATTAATATTAACAAGTAATTAATAATTATTAGAAATTAATATTATTTAATTGTAAATCATATTAGGTAATTAATTTTTATTAGTAATTAATATTGGTATTTTCAAAAAGTAGTAACTATTGAAAAATAATTAAAAAAAACTAGAAGCCTTTTTATTTAATTAATACTAATATAATAAAAATTAATCTACAATTAGTAATTTAATAGTTTAATAATTATTATTAAAATTTAATAAATAAATTATATATTAAAATATTTGATAGTTATTATTTAATAACAATAAATATTAATTAACAATAATTAATAATAATATATAAATAATTAATGATAAAATTTTTAATTTATAATTACTATTATCCATAAGTAATTAAATAATACCTAATTACTAATTAATTATTAAATATTAAATATTAAAAAATTATTAGTAAATAAATATTAATTAATAGATTTAATTATTATTGTTTAAAACAATATTAATATAAATTAGTTAATTATTAATATTTTGAAGTAAACATTAATATTTTATCACTATTTACGTATTATTATTATTATTTATCAGTAATTAATATATATTTTTAATTAATTAAAAATGATTAATAACAATATATTATAAATTCAGTGTAGGAAGGGATAGCCAGAATCACACATCATATATCTTGAATGATTTCTAGGGAAATTCCTTTTATAAACGGGCTCCCTCATTGAGAGTTTCCCTTATAAAGTAATAAATATAGTATAATATGTATACTAATATTTTATTATGATTATGATACGACCATATTCAACCTTTTACCCCTCCCATGAAAAATAAAATCATTACATGTGTGTACGTATGACTTACTATCTCCACATAATGGTGTAATTTATTATCTATGTTCAACATTAAGAAATGGTTACAAAAATGTATTAAATGAATAAATATTATATATATTATGTTTACACTATTATTTACAATTTCGGATCTATACCCTATGTCAGAGAATTGAAACTTTTACAATAAAACAAGCATGGAGAACAATGTAATTAACGACCAAAATAGTGAAATAAATAAATATTATTAATAAAAGAGTGGTAAAACGTTATAAGGGGATAATATATGATACCATAAAAATAAATATGGTTGTATTATATGTTAATAATATGTATAAAACCATAATACATGATGTTCAGACACGTATGGTTCAAATTGGACCTAATGTTAGGGTTTATCATATCACTTTTACTTTTGTGAGATATATTTTTATTCAACACTCATTATTGTGGGAGGTGTATGTATAATGAAATTTCATATACAATATTATTAATATATTTATCTTCATGGTATTCAATTTTTATATTTTATGACCATTAATTTTATGGGGCATATGATTCGACTCATTACAATGTTGTAAGGAATTTCATCTCAACCTCCTTTCATTGGGGAACATATCAATGTTATACACCCACCTTCTATTATTAGGAAGATTTATAGATACTTTGACTTATCATATCCTGATTTTATTTCTTCTCAAGTTATTTAATTTTTTGTAAAATATTATTCTTTCAGGAGGATTTTTATTTAAATTTTTAACGTGGTATTAGACACATTGAATATTTAAATATTTAATTTCAAAATATTTTTCTCCATGTTAATATTCAAAATATTTTTTTACATATTTATTTCGATAGATATAAAAGTATTATAAAGGAAATTTTATTTCAATTTTTAATTTCATTCTATGGTTTTTGAATATAGAGTTTTTATGTGTTTTATACAAAATATTTTATAAAATTTAAAATGAATGTTTATTAAACATATAACTAAATAAGCGTGTTTTATGACATTAATGATGCCCTAATTTTTTTTATGATTCCTTTACAATATTATATTGATTTTCCAAGGAATATTTTTTCTCTTATGATTGCACAACTTCTTAAGAATAAGTGATTTGAATGATAAAAACAGTATTTTCTATAATAATTATTCATTGATCTTATATATGTCAACATCCCTTTTTGAATCCTATTCTTCATTGAGGTTTATCTATTATAATAATAATTACCATATTTTATTGTATATATTATGATTATCTTGAATGGGTATGTTCTATTTTGACACCATTCACCAAATTTCCCTGGATGGTTTATGATTATATTTATTGTATGGCGTGTTTACATTTTGTATTCTAGTTAAAATATTATAATATATAGTGAAAATGTTTCAACCCTTTTATATGAAGAATGAATTATAATTAGTAATTATTGGGTAAGGCCCTCTATATCCCCTCAATGCATTTGCAGTTCTCATGAGATGAACTAGACCATGTTTTGACCAAGGACTTACGTAATTATGTAGAATTCTTGGCCGAGGCCTTGATGATATGTTTATGATGTCCTGAATAATGAATTCCATCATTAAGAGACTCTTTATTGATGTTCAAGGTGATTATTAGACTATTATAATATCTATAGTTAAGTTACATTATCATGTAATTATTTATATGTAATTATTTGATCATATTTTATTCATGGAATATTATTCTCAAGTTATTTATAAAATGGAATGTGTTTCAGTTCTTCATATTACTATATTGTTTAAGACCAATTATTGATGAAAACATCCATTGTATCTATAGCCATACTGGGAAGGTTTAGAAGAAGAATTTGGAACTATATTTAGGAAAACAATGATTAGTTAATATAACCCAATGACATAATTGGAAGATAACTTTATAATAACATCCCAAAACCCAAGCTTATGAGATTATCAACGTATAAAATGATCAATTTATGTTATATATTTCACAATTTTTGGGATTATACATTCTATTTAATAGTGATAAAATATAATCTAGTTTATTTCATGATTTATAAATGGCACCTCACAGAAGGAATGTGGACCTCATAAATTTACATGATCCAAAGTGTAAGAAAGATCATATCACTTATGGCATTATGTAAATAGTTTTAAGGGAAGAAGTGTCCCAAAAATTCTCATCCTATTTTGATATAGTGTCCTATTCCAATGAGATAATAAAATAATTATCTAAGTATTATGTCTTTAGATAGACTCATGAGAGCAAGAGTATAACTACGAAGAATTAGGATAAGGTAAAGAAGAGAAAGAATTATTTTCCCACATGTGATAATTGTGGAAAGAAACACCCTAGTACTTGATTAAAAGTAATGAGAGTTTACTACACATGTGAAGAGAAAGTCAATCAGTATTATGATTAGAAGGGTATGAAAAATGTTTCCAATGTGAAATGATTCAACTCCAAGGAGATTAGATACTATAAAAATCAATATATCAAGCATGAAAGTTATATAACCCAATAGAGGAAAATGGATCATGGTCAAACTTATGATACTACCAATGATGAAGAGGAATGATTAATATGCCTATGTTGGGATTCCAAAATTATTTATTTGGAGTATTTTATCAATTAATTACTAGCCATAAGATATATAGAATAAATTATGATTCTACTATAGTACTTATTCTTTACAGAATTGGAAGCATGTAATGAAAAACAACAAAAACCAAGATAAATGATTCTATTGTAAGATGATCTTTTGGAAAACATATGATCTAGGAAAAATAACACAAAATATGTTCTTGATGTTGAGATAATAATAAATATATGTTTATGGGACATTATTGGTGACCATGATATTGGTTAGTGAATTTATGGTTTAATAGATGTTTTGGAATTAAAGAATATTTTCAATAACCTGAGATTTTTATCTGGGAAGGATCCATGTTTTTTATAAAGGTTTATAGGATATTAAAGGTTTCATATATTTGGTATGTGACATGTAAAGATACATTATTTGGAGAAATATTATGTTATGTTAATTAATTTAATTTTGCGACCATCCTTCTAAATTTTTGTCCTTTTGATTTATATATATAAATTTTGGACGATTATTTAGATTAGTCACATATGGAATGGATTAATTTAAACATTTAATATTATTGTTTGAGGTTAAATTGTTATTTATTATATTGTATATCATGTTATAACCATTTTGGATTTAGTAAAAATTATATGTATAAGGAATCAATTGAAATTATTATGAATTATAAAAGTGCTTCAGGCATAAAATTTTGTCTTGAATGATCATCAATGGATTTAAGAAATGAAGTGAAGATAGATCGAAGCACCGCCAAAGGATGAGATTATGACATGGAAGGTAATCATGTATGTTTATTTTCTTAGTTTATTATATGGATAGTAAAATAAACCCTCAAATCTAGGTAAATTATTTTGGAAAAAAAATATATCCATTTAATTTTTCTACTATGAAATTAATGAAATTTTAAATGATCACAAATTTATGGTTTTGTGATGGTAGAATTTATAGAAACCACCTAATTAATCACACTCTATTACAACATGATAGTCAAATTTCAATTCCATGACTATATGTCCATGATTGTTTTTTCATATTTTATAATCTTATTTTTTGGTGACTTTCACATTTCTATTTACCTCTTTTTAAGAAGAAATTTTATAAACCTTTTTAAGATGTGGGTCTTCCTACAACAAAATTTTCATGTATCAGCCTTTTTGATTTTTATGTAAAATATTAAATTTAGAGGACACATTTTATTTAAGTATAGGGGACTGTAACACCTCAAGATTTTATGGAATGTCTCTTTTTTAATTTAGCACATTTGATAGCTTATGTTGCATGAAACACTGAGTTTTAAACCATGTTATAGTATTTAAAATGTGATAGTTATAACCTTAGTCATTAAATTAGAAATAATGAATTGTATAAATCACGTTAAAATATTTGAATTATTTATATTCAGCCAAATATTTGTACATTCATGAAAAATATTCTAGAAGCATAAGATATGAATAAATCCATTTTTACATAAAAGGCTATATTTTTGTAATGCAGATTTTACCACCATTTAATGACACACATAATTTCAATATAAACTATGAAAGTCTTATAAATTATATTGGAAAAAAAATAATCCAAAATTTTAAAATATTAATGTAAAAGATATCATACGTTGTATTTGTATTATTTTTTAGAAAATATTTATTTTCTAGTGAATAGTGAAACAACTGAATTTTTTATAAAATTGACTATTTCAATGTATTAAAGACTCATTATGATTTAAATTTAATATAAATGAAAATTAATAACCCATTAGTTAAAAATAATATAACAAAAGTAATTTTAATCATCCTTAGATATTATTTTTATATATGTAAATATGTTGTCTTAAAAATACATTTTTTTAATAAAACTATTTGTTATTTTGTTTTTTGGGATTAATTTAAAACTAAATAATGAAACTCCTATGTTTATAATATTTAGAAATGTATTTCATACTTAGAAATATAAATGAATATTTTATTAAATAGATTCCTTTTATTTATGATCAATATGAATAATAGGTTTTGTAAATTTTTATTACCACGTTAAAAGGAAAAAGTGGGTAATATAGGATAACTATAAAATGATAATGGTTAAAATTACATTAAAACATTCAAAAATTTTATTTAATGATTTATTTTCAACCCTTAACACCTAAGGTTATAATTTGAGTTATTTAATGGACACTTCCCTATGATAATGACTTTTATATTATTTGACTTAAAAAAAATCACCAATTTCACTTTATATGTTTTCTATATCTTTAATGTTTCCACATGGGGAAAAAGGTAGTTTGTGAAGGAATATAAGTATCCATTTTGATTTTAATAAAATTATTTTAATGATATAAATTTATTTTTTTATTTTTGGGAACTATTTGGATGAGGGTACGATATTTATAATATTTTATTTAAATAAAAAACAAAGATCACGTGTTCATATTTCAATAAATATATTATTTTTTAACATGATACTATTCAGAATATATCTTCAACTATAGATATTATTTTTAAAAATAAAATATTTAAATATATTATTGTATTTCAAATATTATTTTTAGTGAAGAATTAACTACATGAAATAATTAAACAATTAGGATGCATTAATTCATTAATTAATGAAAAAATCAAATAAATGATATTAATAATATTAAAATAAATAAAATATGAATAAATTAAGGTGATCAAAAAACATTTTGGATGATTATTACATATTCGAGGTGTATTAAATGTTTTGGTGCGATGTTATCTTACTGTTGTTTTTTTCTTAAGGACAATGTAATGAATAGTGTTAACATTGACAGTAATTATATTTTATCAAAATCATATATTATTAAATTATTTAAAAATAAAAAAAATATTAAAATTTAAAAAATATTATGATTTGTTCTGTAATATCATAAATTATTCATTTATAGTTGAATTAACAATTTATATGTAAAAATTACCACCTTTTAATACTAATTAAATTGTTACCATAATTAAAATTAAAATATGTTAAATAACGTTAATCAAAGTAATAAGGTTAAAAATAATGAAAAAATATGTCTAAATTTTATTGTTTGATGATATTGTGTCATTATATAATCTTATACTTGAATCCTTATCCATTTCTGGTATTTTTGTAATGTCCCGACCTAGCTCACCACTAAGACGGTTGCCGGATCGGTCGCCACATGACCTCAAGTGCACCTCCTCGTATGCCAAAGGCTACTAACTAGTAGAGAGAGTCTCAAAAAGTGATAATTAGGAGACTATACAAAAGATGAATGCATGACATAGTGATGATACATACATGAAATAAGTAAACAGTAAAACATTCTTCCCTACAAAAACATGTAAATGATATCAAATCCCCATGGGTGATCACCTTGACCATCCTGAGCTCCAGCTCAGTCCTTTTCTCCAAACTCTATGTATGAGCAACACAACAAAAAACCTAGGTACTACAAATAAATAGTCTACTCAGGTGCTAAGGGTACCTGAGTAGGGTGTGAGATAGAAAACATATTATCCAGAACCCACTTATATCTAGATCAATCCCGATGATGTAATATAAATTAAATAGTGTGTATGTATGCAGAATAATAATAAATAAACAAAATAACATCACCCATCTAGGTTCCTATAGGACGCATGATGGATATACGTACATTGGCCCTTGGCTAGTGTCTGAACATGTAACCAGTTCATTAATTGATTATGACTATTTTATAAATAAGTCACTTATTAACAATAGAATAGGTTCCAAGATGTAACGAGGCAATATGTAATGATATCTACATGTGATGTCCCAAGGTAATAACCTTGGTGATGTAGACCTCAAGGGTTTCTAAATCAGTAATAACTATAGTCTAGCTACGGGTAAGAGTGTAATCCAATGAGCATAGTCTAATGCATTCGGCCATAATACACCTACTGATTCCACAGTGATCATCAATGTTAAAATAGGGAAATGCACTGCCTAGGCCTTATGGGCTTTAACCACAGCCTACTTGCCAATGTAGGATCCAAGGATTGTATCCAATGAATAAATTAACACTATGTTTGGGATCATATGGTGTAATATCTAGCATCTTGGAATAGAAAATGATAGAGATCTTGTTTGGTCTCAACATAAAAATGTTGTATCCATGAATCAAAATGGGCTTCCCAAGTGCTCACGGAATTCCTCAATAAGAATCCTAGGCGAGATCGAGTCAATAAATTTATGATTGATAATAAGATCACTTAATATTTGATTTGGTTAAATACTTTCCTTTAATGAGTGTGATAATTCCAATTATCTTGAAACCATTCATTTAATCTATTTAAGATATTTTCAATAATAAATTTCACTCTGCTACATTCCATTTACATGGTAAGGGGTGCTACATACATGTAACCAATTTTAAATTTAAGAACTTGGGTCCTACCATGGAATTCCTACATGGTAATCCATGTATCATCCAAGGTATAAGTATGATATTCCATTTCATCCATCCATGGCATTCCTACCTGGGAATCCATGTGTCACCCAATGTTTTAATAGCATTCAATTCATTCAAAATAATTTAATAATCTCATTTGAAGGTTAATAATCATGCATTAACCATTTCTCTTAATAAAACTCATTCAATTTACCAATTCATGTCCATTGTAATCATATGGCTACATGGGTCGCTTAGGAGGTTTCATTGGAAAAAGGAAATCACCTACACAGGTAATTCCAATCTAAAAACTGGACCATTAGACAATAACTTGGATCATTAATCATTTATAAAGGGAAAATCAATTCATGTAATTCCATTAGAGTTCATTTCCTAAACATGTAATATTTACAAAGTAACATCAATGCAATAAATAAATATAAATTAAAAAATCCATTAAATAAAAAAAAATTATTAACTACTTTTATCTTGATGATATGGAACCTTCATCGGAGGGGTTTTATTATTAAATCATGATATTGCTTATCACGAAAACTAATTTATTAAATTTTTAATTTTATATCATGAAACAAGATAAAATCACATTTAAGAGGAAGTTAATCTAAAAACCTCAATGAATGAATTATGCTCTAACTAATGTGAATAATGAAGTTTAATAAAGAACTTATAAAAATCGAGGACATGGAAAGGGACTGTACCTCACTGTGGAACCAAGTCGAACAATCAGATCCTTCTAGTCTCTATCTAGAAGTTGTCGCTCCCCCACTGATCATATGCACCTTCACACACATTTATGGAGACATATCCTATATACACAGATCCTCATTTCCATGAATATGTGCAAGGGGATCCTTACATATATGCTTATATGCATATACTTATCTCCACCCACTTGCATATGCATTTTCCATATATATACAAGGGCACACCTATCCCTATACATGTGTATTTCCTTCCATGTATTAAAATACACATAATGGGAGAACCCGCACACACACACACACACACACAGAAATATATATATATATATATACTTACCTATACATTTGCAGGAGAGTCACCATAGACCTGGAGACCTGAAATCACATGGCAGTGACCAGTGCTCTTAAGATTAATTACAAGGAGCCCTTAAACATCTAAATTATCCAATTTAGATGGTGAAAATCCAAGAAATGAGGAGAAAATCTTACCTCATATGGCGGTGATGAACCGAATCAAGTCGAACTACTTCACCATCACTATCGGTTGTATGAATACAAACTAACACATCCTTAATGACCTCCTACTTGACTTAAAATCGACGGAAAATAAAAATCAGGTCAACCCAAAGGACCTAGGGTTCATCTGAACCCTCTAGTGTGATGGATAGGACTAAACTAATAGTGTAAAATGTAGGAGATGGGAGGAGAGGTATTTCTATGAAGGATCATGGTAGAAATTGTGAGTGATCCGACCAAAAATTAAGATTCAAAGAGGTTCCAATTAGAGTTAGAGTGAATTGAAGGGTAACCCCATTTAGGGAAGTATACGATGCAGGTCAATAAAAAAAGGGGTTCAAGAGAGTGTTTAATTTTCTTTATTTTTAATTTAATTTAATTTAATTAATTTCTGAAAAAATTAATACACTACATGATTGGGGAAAAACGGTTAGCCAAATCGTGTGTCGACCGTGTGACACCCCTATGTTAGAAAGACACCCCTCAAATGGTTTGAGTTGCATGATTTTCATAATTATGCATAGACCATAAAAAATCTTCTATCCATTAGAAACATACCACAAACATACTGCTATGGGCTTCACGGATTTCATACTAATTCTGCGTCCATTGCAGGTCCTTTAAGACCCACCATTCCCTATATAGTGTTCCTGAAACTCTACCAATAACTCAGAAAAGTTAAAAAACCTTCACCAATGTCCATAAACATCAGTTTGAAAGGTTCCAAAGCTCAAAATTCCATTCTATGGATTAGTTTTAAAAATAACCCAATCAGTAATTCAAAAATCTCAAAATCCCTCGCATATCAATCTGATTAAAAACATGGGACTCTACAATCTCCCCACCTTAAATATTCTCATCCATGATAAGCCTTTAGAAATAGTGAGAACATCACCCAACCACCAAGGGTTGTGATGTTTAGTCGAAATAGTTTTATTTTAGTTCCAACTACCAACACACATTAAAGCACATCTTAAGTATTCCTCACTTAGGCAACACAAATCGAGCAGATGCTCTATTTCAAAATAGAACACCGAAATGGATCATAAAAAAGGCCATTAAGATAGTGACCGGATTATGTCATTATCTAGATAAACATTTGACTGATGGTGCTCCCCACCATAGGCATTAACATAAAAAAGGTGTCAAATCCATGCCATGGTACCTCCTCCAATGGAATTACCATAAAATTCACACATCTATGAATTATAACGTCACTCATGGAATTATTTCATTAAAAAAGAAAAGGCCATATCATGATTTAACTAGCTTAAACTAGTCATGCAAGATTTCATAGAAGACACTTATAACCTTCAAACAATAGTTGCCTTAACCTAGAATGGTTCTTTAAAAAAAATTCTTACAAACGAAAACAATGAGAAAGAGAGATAGAATGATTCGAGCCACTTGGACTACGTATCTCGAAGATGTTTGTCTTAGGCAGCCGCTGCGATTCATATGGAATGGATAGAGTCCATGAGTCCGTCCAAGGAATTCCTACTTTGGAACCCAGGAATCACTCAGGATTATCATTCCTTGATAAGAACCATGTGTTAGCATGTAACATTGATAAATATCACCCAACAATCTCAAAAACTTTTAAAGCATTAGAGCAGCGTAAGACTGATGTTGTATTAATGAATCTAGGATGAAATGAAGATAGGTTACATGGTCGTCTCTGAGAAGAATACGCTAGGAGGGTTGATATGGTTTCCACTAAAACACACCCAACTACTAGAAGGAAAAATGGTCGAACCACAACTAGTGGACTTCAAGTAAGAAGCTCGAATTCACATACCAATGCAGCAACACTTAAATTAACACATGCCTTTACTACCCAATGAATTTTGTGATCTCTCTAGATTTAACCAGTAAATTCTCACATGACCCAAGGTGTTTTCCTGATGGTGCATACATAGTAAACCTCATTGTCATCATGATTTTGAGCATGAATTGACCCGTAATTAAAACTTTCATGCCTCAAGGGAATTCAAGTAAGATTGACCATTTACAAATGGTCTTCCATAGGTTGTGACCCTTTTATATGGAATGATACATTTACCAGTTTCAAGATGACCATACCATCCTTAAGAGTGTCCTAGTCACAAAAATAAAATAAAACCAGGCTCTCATAAGCATGCTAGATCAAAACAACCTAAAAAACATGTGATTATTCCCTAAGACAAGATCAAAAAATCAAAACAAAAAAATAATGTCGAAGCAATGAGATTGTCACCTCAAAATTCCTGATTCTTCTTAATTCCATATGTAGCATTGGGATGAAAGTGATTCTTTAATGCCCAGGTCACTCTACTTGAAGATGACCCAAGACTATACTCAACACCACAAGAGATTTATTTTAGATTCACATTGCCTCGTACACCCATTTTCTTAGATGAAACCATGACTATTCATCCATTACTAAGAAGAAGAAAGAATAAAACAACCTATTAAGCATTCGACCATGACCAAGGCATGTATGGCCTATGAAAATGAGAATTACCTGATTCTTAGACCCCCTAACAAGGTCAATAAAATCATGAACACACGTTCGGACAAGGGTATCACTTCAAAACTGAAATTCGTTCTTGGGACAACGACACCAAACATCATAAATCTCAAAAAACTAGTAAGGAATTTAAAAACTAATGGTGAAACCTACCACAGGCTAGCCCCTTACAAAGTACAAACGTCAACCCTAACACTGGGTCATGCAAAAAGAAGTCATTGTGCTCAAAATTCGTTCATCTAATTCATTTATAAATGTTCCCTTCCTAGTCAACTAAAAGAATCTACAACTACCCTGCATGAGGGTTTTCAAATTGGGGACACCACTACAGGTTCTGTTTCCAACCCATTTATACTTAATCAATGTTATTATATAATCATCGAAAGATTTAATCAAAACATCAAGTAACTTTTTTAAAAATAAATCACAAGGTACACTATTTTAAAAAACACCCAAAGGGAAAAACAAGAATGTTTTATAAATCCTTATTTTAACCATTAATTTTTTTAACATACCATCATAAAATATTAAATTTTCATAGAAATTCATTTTTAACATAAAAAGAAAAGACAAGGGTCCCATTTTAAGCAACCCGGAATCATCAAAATGAAACCCAATATCAATTGTCAAGTCATTAAAATTTCGTACACCCATTAGGGGTCATCTCATTAAAAAATTCCCCAACTTACCTACTAGGGTCTTGTTTCAAATTTAAGCATTTAACTAATTCATTTCAATTTAAACCTAAATATAATTTACATTTATAAACATAACAATCTGTTGTATGCCATTACATTTAATATGTGTTTCCATTTCCCAATTCTTGCAGCACCATTACACAAAATTGATTCAAAATTCGATCCCATTAATTGAAACATATTATATTTAAAAATTTAACAGGCTCAAAAACAATGGTCCAAACTTATGGGTGGCCATCTACCAACCTATAAAGTAATCATACACATTATATTTTGTCATTTGGCTCCCATTTAGCAACCAATTTCACTTTGAAATTAAACATTATCATCCATATACAAGGGGTCAAATACATGAGTTACCTTTTCCAACATATAAGTCACTCATACGCCTTAACACTGAAAACTGGATCCTGACATAATCACAACCATTTAATTTAGAAAATTATCCAATTATATATTTACAAGGCAAGGCATGTCATCATAAACACTAAACACATATAGAATACTATTTAGCATAGAAACAGGGAATATTATCACCTAGTTATGTTACATATATTACAAAAACATGAATTCTACGTACAAGTCATGACATACATCCAAGTCACACAATCCAGAACATTAAGTAGCCTACATATGCAACTAAATGACAATGTACTATTCATGGCATGTGAATTTTTATGTTCTTAATATGATGCATTCTATGTTTCAACATTTCCATATTATGACAAGGGTAAAATTACATAATGTTCATATATCATATTCAATATAATGTAAACCAATCACTCGAGGTGAAATCAAATCAACTATAACAGTGAAAAAATAAACAATAATCCCAACCATATCCACTTGGTCATTTCCCATATGTGGGGTGATCAGTCCCATGCATGACTATTAACCAAGTGATAACACATTCCAACTATCTTTTCCTCCAACCCAAATAGTAAGACAAAATAAAAAAATTTAACCTCTTATGATACCCCATTGTAAAGTCTAGACACGACTCACTACTAAGTATGTGGAAATATAGGTCGCCACATGGCCTCAAGCATCCTCCCAGAACACCAGGTGCTACGGACTAGCAGTGAGGGTATCAAGAGGTGATTGTGTGGAGACCATAACCTCTTATCATAATTTCAATATGGTACAACATAGTAAATCACAATCAACAATGGATGTAGTAAGTAGAAATGATAATGTTGAAGAAGATAAGTTATTATATTCAATTTAATAATAGTGTCAAGTGCCAGTTTACACAATATATTAATTAATTAAATGGTGATAATACATACATGAAAGTAGTAAATAGTTCAACATGGTTTCCAATAAAATACCAAAACAAGGAAGAAAGTATAAAACCCCACGAGTGATATCCTTGAGCATCCCGATATACTACTCCATCTGTTTCTCCTAACTCCAAGTATGATAAATACACCAAACAAACTTGGTCCTAAAAATATAAGGTCTACTCTAATACCAAGGGTACTCAAGCATAGTTTGAGATATAAATCATAGTAGTCCGACACCCATCGATGTCTAGCACAATCTCGACAGTGTAAGATAAATTAAGTAGTGTGCAGGTTTTCATAATAAAAACAAAATAAATATGTAACATCACCCATACATGTTCATGTAGGACACTTGATGACTATACCTCCTTCAACCCTTGGCTTTGGTATGAACATTTAACTAGTTCAATAATTTATTATTCATATTTTATAAATATTTCACCTATTAAAAATAGTAATGGTTCCAAGATGTGACAAGGAACCTGCAAAGACATCGACTAGTGAAGTCCAAAGTAACAACAAAGGTGACTAGACCTCAAGGGTCTCCAACTAAGTAATAAATGTAGCATAAGGGTTTGAGTGTAATCCATGGATCATAGTCTAATTAATTCAAAAATAATTGGAATACCAAATCCAAAGTGATCATGAAAGGTAAGATAGATCTAAGCATTATATGGGCCCTATGGGCTTTAACCATGACACCTACTTGTCAATGTTGTATCTAAGGTGTGTATCCAAGGCATCCATTAATACTATGTGAGAGAACCTATTGTTTCATATCAAGAATCTAGGAATATATGTTGAATATAATCTCGGTTGGTCTCAACCTATGAAAGTGACATCCTTCAATAGGAATGGGGTTCTGGAGTGCACAAGGCATTCCCTAATAAGAATCCATACCGAGCTCGAGTCAGGCAATTTCGTTTTGATAATAATGTAACATAATATTTCATTTTGTTCATGGATATTATTTTAGTTACTGTGATAATGCCAAGTAGCATGAAAACATTAATTTAATCCATTTAAAATATATTCTATATTTAAGGTTCACTCTACTTCCTTCCATTAACATGATAAAGGGTTATATAGACATGAAACCAATTATTCATTTATGAACATGAGTTCGTCCATTGTATTATTACATGGGAATCTATTTATCACCCATTTTATAAGTATGTTAAACCATTTATTCTATCTATGACATTCCTACTTGGGAATCCATGTGTCACCCATGGTGTTAATAACATTTAAAACATTGAAAACAATTTAATAATCTAAATTGAATTTTAATCATAATGATTTGACCATTTCACTTAATTAAACTAATTAAATTTACCAGATCATGTCAATTGTAATCATATGGAACCACAGGTCACTCAAGAGATGTCAATGGAATAAGTTACTCTCCTAAACGAGTAATTCCAATCTAAAAATCGGACTATGCATTTAGACAGTGTCTTGGCTCTTTAATCATTTAAAAAAGAAAACCCCATTCTTCTAATTCCACTTAGGGTAATTGCATAAACATGTCATATTTTAATCCTAACTTCAACGAAATGACAAAATATAAAAATAAAAATCCGAGCAAGAATAATAGTATACGAAATACTTTTACCTTGAAGACAATGAACATCCATTGGAGGGGTTTTATTATAAAAACATTATATTACATATCACACAAATCATTTGTTAATTTTAGGATTTTAATCCATGAAACATGATAAATTCACAATTAAGAGAAATTTAATAAAATTAATTCAATACATGATTTAATTTCAAAACAAAAGTGCAAAAATAAGTTTATTAAAGCATTTAGAAAATTTGAGAACTAGGAAAGGGACCCAACCTCATAGTGGAACAAAGCTAAACACTTGGATCTTGGTTCTCTCTAACTAGAAATTTCTACCCCCCCCCCCACTGATCATTTTCACCTTCACATGAATGTAACGACACATAACCCCTATATACACACCTGCATGGCCATAAACAGGTGAAATAGGATCAATGCAAATATGAATATATGCATATACCCATATCCACTGACCTACGTATGAATTTTTCATTTATATGCAGAGGTACAGCTAGCCCCATACACGTGTATTCACTACCATAGATGAATATACACATAAAGGGGGAACCCATATAAATATGTACATACAATTTATATGTAGGAGAGTCACCATAGAGCTAGAAATCTGAAATCACACTATAGAGATTAGCACACTAATAATTATTTACAAGGAACCTTAAAATATCTAAAGACTCGAATTTAGATGGTGAAAAATCCAAACAGTGGGAATAAAACCTCACCTCAAATGGCGGTAGTGAACCAAATTGAGCCTAACCACTTTTATGTTAGTGGTGGTTGTTGGAAAATTGCTGAATATAGCCCGAGAGACCTCCCGCACGACATAACATTAAAGGAAAACCGAAATTGGGTCATTCTAAAAGACCTAGGGTTCGGCTGAACCCTATGGGGCGACAGATAGGCTGAAATGAAGACAAAAAAGGGAGGATATGACATACCATGAAGAATCATGTGAGAAATTATGAGAGATATTGCCAAAAAAATTTCTAAGGAGGTTCTAAGGAGGGGTGGCATGTGTCAAAGGGGAATGCCCTCTAGGGTGCTCTATGATGCGAGTCGAGCAAGATCGAGTTGAGGGAGAGTGTTTAATATTTTATTTTATTTTAAATTTAATTTTATTTAAATAATATAACAATATTTATACACCACATGGATTCGGCTTCAAGGTAAGACAAAATGTTCCATGACCATGTGACACCCCACTGACCAATTGACATGCCTCGCACTGTTTAAGCCACATGGTTTGCCTAACCTTGCGCAGACCATAAGACAACCTGTATCCTTCTAAAACAATCTAAACAGTTACTAATATTGTCCTCATGGATTTCAAACAAATCATGCACCCTCAACAGATCCATTAAACACTACCTTTCCGAGTATGGCGCTCCCAAAAATCCTCGAGAAACCTGAGAAAGTTCTCGGTCCTTCTCCCTAGTCCAAAAACATTAGTTTGAAAGGTTCCGACACTTTCAATTCTATTTTGAGGCTTGGTTTTAATAATGACCCATTAAATAATATATAATTTTCAAAAAATTCACTTTTTATTCTTGTTGATAAACATGGGACCCTACAATTTGGATAGAAAATTAATTTTTTATAATTTTTTATTTTTATGTTTTCCTAGGTTTCCCCTCACCTCAATTATGAAAGGTAAATCCTTCATTTATTTCATTTCACCACCATAAGCCTTATAGATCAACAAAAATCTATAGATTTATCCTACTAAAATCCTTATCTATGTTTTGGAGGTCCGGGTACTCCAAAAATGAAGATCTAAGGAGGTGATATGGAGGGGTAGTGTTCATCGAAAGGAAACACCCTTTGGGATGATGCACAATGTGGGTTGAGCAAGAAATGGGTGTGGTAGATTTCTTAATGTTTTATTTTATTTTTGATATTATTTAATTTAATTAATTTCAAAAAAAATTAATACATCACATAGCTTGGGCTGCATAGTTAGCCAAATAATGTGCCGACCGTACAACACCCCTCTACCTAAGAGACTCTGATAACTTATTGTATGTTTCATAGTCATCCTAACCATAGGTAGACCGGGCTACAGCCTATGTCCACCAAAAACAAGACACCCAGTTACTACTATGGGCCACACGGTTTATAGACATGTTATGCACCCACTACATTTCCTCTAAGTCATACCTTTTTGGGTTTGGTGCTCGCAAAAATCCATAATTAACCGAAAAAAGTTCTCGAGCCTTCACCCATGTCCAGAATCATCAGTTTGATAGGTTCCAACTCTAAAAATTCTATTCTAAGGATATGTTTTAAAAATCCAAATTTAGTAATTCAAAAGGGTTAAAAACCTCAATTTTATTCTGGTTAAAAAACACGAGATGCTATAATTTGGATAGAAAATTAATTTACTATAATTTAGTATTTATATGTTTTATTAGGGTGCCCCTCACCAAAATTATTAATGGGAAATCATTGATTCATTTTATTTCACCACCATAATCTTTATAGCTCAACCAAAATATATATATTTATCCTACTGAAATCCTTATCCACAGTATAGAGGTCCTGATACTCCAAAAAACATACTCTATATCCTCTTATAATAGGTCTAAAATAAGTCTGACGATGAATAGGTAATCATTTTTACCAACACATTTAAATTGATTGCTTCTTTTTCTCACTCATAATATGTTTTTTCCTTATAAAATAACTACTGCAGTAAAATATTTATACTGAGATTATATTTTTATTTTGAAACTATCATATTCTATCTTTTATCCTTCCCATAAAAAATGAATTCATCTCACATGCGTACATGTGGTTTACCATCTCCACATAGCGGTGTAATACATTTTCTATTTTAAACATTAATAAATGGCTATTAAAATGGATTCAATGATAAAATATGATATTTATGAAATTCAAAATACTCTGGAAGATTTTGGATATATACCCTATGCAAGAGAATTGGGAATTTTATGACAAAATATGCATGAGAAACAAAGAAAATAACACCTAAAATAGTTAATTGAATGAATATTATTAATAAATGAGTAGTAAAACATTTTTATAGGATAATATATGATACCATATATATTAAAATATATCTATTATAAGTTAATAATATGTTTAAAACCATTATACATTTGTTTCAGATACGTATGGTTGAAATCGAACCTAAGGTATGGTTTTCCCATCTCACTTTTTCTTTTATGAGATATATTCATTATTCATCCCTGATTTATTTAGTTTCATGTATGTATACATCCATTTGATATATAATATAATAAATCTATTTATATTAATGGTATTAAATGTCTCAGATAATGATCATTAATTTTATGGGGCATACGATTTGAATGATTACAATGTGGTAAGGGATTTTGTCTTAGTCTCATTTCATTGAAACGTATTTTGATGTTATACTCCCACCTTATTTTATGAGGTGTATATACATACACATTGACTTTTATTATCATGAATTTATTTAATCTCATGTTATTTAATGTTCTGTTAAATTTTGTTCATTCATGGGTAATATGATTTAAATGTTCAAATTATGGTAAACCTTGAATATTTAAATATTTAATTTCCAAATTTTTTTCTCCATGTCAATAATCTTGATATTATACTAAATATTTATTTATATAGATATAAAAGTATTATAAATAAAATTTTATGAATTTTTTTAATTTCATTCAAAGGTTTTTGAAAAGAGTCTTTTTATTTGTTTTATAAGAAACATTTCTAAAAATTTAATAGGAATGATTTTTTTATACCTATAACAGAATGAAATTTTTTTTCCACTTTCTTGATCCCTGATGTTTTTGAATCATCATTTTGAAGATTACATGGATGTTTTAAAATAAAATGCTTCCTATTATGATTGTACAACTCTTTATGAATAAGTGATTTCAAAGTTTAAAAGGATATTTTCTTCAATATTAATTTAGTGATCTTATCCATGTTAAAATACATTATTGAATCCTATGATTTATTATGTTTTATCTCTTATGATACTATTTACCATATTTTATGGAACTTTTTAGGATTATCTTGATTAGGGATGTACTAGTTTTACACCATTCACTATATTCCTCTGGATTGTTTATGTTTATGTTTATTGTATGAGGAAATTATTTACATTTAATATGGTACTTGAAATATGAATTCATACATTGATTTTGTTTCACCCCTTTCATAGGAGGGATGCATTGTAATAAGTATGTGTCGAGCGGGGGCCGTTATATCTACTTGATGCTTCTGTAGGTCTCATGAGACAAACTAGACTGGGTTTTGACCAAGGCATTAACCAATTTTGTATACATATTGACTAAGGCATTCTTTATATGTTTATAAAAACACATATTATTCATTACCTCGTTTTGAGACTATTTATAAAGTGAATATTAAATCTCTTCTTGTCATTCTCTAGGAAGACACATCATTAGTCATTCCATATCAATATTCAATTAAACCTCTTGCTCCTAGGCCTATAAAATCCATGACCATCGGAATAATCAAACCCTTTCCCTTATCCCTAATTAATCATTTATCAATGTCATAACAATTCCTCACGCATAGGCATAACCAGCCCTTTCCCACACACAAAACAGATCCTCACCCACATTCATAACAAATTCTCACCCAGAGGCATAGAAAATAAATCATGGTCAATTTCTGTATATCAACATTTCTGTCTGTTAAACAATACATGTAAATTACACTATTACATGGTTAACATATAATATATTATGTTGACATCACACATTTCATGAAAAAATTTATTTAAACTATCACAATGTGTGAAACATAATTTTCATATCAATGGGAAAAGGGAGAAATCACTAATCCCTAACTTTTTAATCAAATCAATCACAATATACCACAATTTCAATTCCTATATAATGAAATTCATACTTAATAACCTAATAAGATAAAACAAGGCACTCCTCAAAGGGAACCTCAGCCAAATGGACATAAACGATCCTTCCAAGGGAACACACACATGGGGTGGACCTTAATCAAACTAAGAATCTCAACCATACTCAATTTAATTTAATTCATGACATAATCCTTATTAGGAAACAACAAGGGTCAATTTCCATTCAAGGATACATCCTAAACATTAGATAATGGAAAAATGACTAATATAAACAACTCAACATTGAGTGAAAGACACAAGATGACCTACCTCATCATTGTACGACTCTTATCGCCAGGTGTCAGGATTTGATTCAACCAAGAATAGGGTAGATCAATAAAATCATGAAAAATGATCAACCCTAAATAACTCCATCAAGAGAAAAAATCAAAAAGAAAGGTTCAAGATGAATTTATATCTCACCAATTGGGTTCCAATGAGTCTGACAGTGATCAAACTAGTGATTGGACTGATAATCAAGAAGAAAAAATCACATTCGGCACTATTGTTCGCATAATGGGACGATCCCACTATCTGTATTATAAAACACGATGTTATTGCCTTATTTAATCAATAAAAAAATGACATGGCATGAAATTTAAACTACACACCATGTTCGTTTAAACAATTTTCCTATTATTACGTGATTGTGTATTGGGATTACATGGTGTGGCTTCGAACATGCATGGAATTAACCTATTAGTACACGTTGTGTAGTTCCCAATCACGTAATGTAATAGGCCTCAATCCATCCCATTAACCCTTTTCCCTCATTTTCTTATGTACAAATTGATAAGGAAAGATCCGTACATCAAAGGAAGAACTGGTTTCTTACAAAATTTCCCCCATTGATAATTTTGTCCTAGAATTTCCCTTCCAAGGGTGATGAAGACTAATCTGAGAACAACTCTATCCACAGTGATAATACATTGGCCTCTCTCTCCCAATTCTTTTTCCAAACGTGGCATTCATTCTATAGCACCATTAAAATAGAAACAGACCATCCATAGAGAACCTTCATTCTAAAATCTACAATTCGAATGGCATGATCCTCAAAGGACACATCTTCCTGTAACACCACTTCCTTACGCAGAAAGGTTTGAGAAGAGTCTGAAAATTAACGTTGCAAATAATAAATGTTGAAGATGTTGTGTATAGACCCATTCCTCTAAGGTATCTGCAACTGATAGAAAACTATCCCGACCCTCTCTAGAATCTCAAACGTACTGACGTATCTTGGCAGAATTATATCCTCTCTCCTGATTCTCTTGTGTCCCAACCATGGTGAAACACACAAGAAGCCTTGATCCGCGACCATGAACTCTATTTGTTATTTATGACAACCAACATATTATTTCTGAAGAGACTGCATAGTAGCCATCTGATTTTGAATCAACTGGACCTACTCATAAATCTCCTGCATGAGACGTGGTCCCAGTAAAGCTCTCTCACCCACCTCAAGCCAACATAGGTGTGATCAGTATGTACTACCATACAAAGCCTCATAAGGATTCATATCTATTGTCACCCGGAAACTATTTTTGTAGAAAAATTCAACCAAGCGAATATTATTCACCCAAGAGCCCCCAATGTCTAGGATTCATGTTTGAAGCATGTCATCTGGCACCAGTATTGTACGCTCTGACTAAACATCATTCTATAGGTGGTTTGTTGTGGTCAAAAGCACCTGTGTACCCAACACCATCTAGAAAATATTATATAAAATACATGTAAATTGTTCATACCTATCTGAGATGATAAGATAAGGGACCCCATGAAATCATACCACCTCATAAATATTTTGCATTCCGAGATCATCTATACTAAAAGACTCTTTGATCAGAAATAAGTGAGTGAATTTTGTAAGTCTTTCATCCACCACCCACACTGTATCATTACCTTGGTGTGACCTCGGTAAACTTGTCATAAAATCCATCGCAACATCATCCCATTTCTAATTTGTAATAGGTAACTACTATAAAATATATTTTGTCCGCTGATGTCATTCCTTCACTAGAAGAAAGGCCAAGCACCTCATAACAAAACCGGCCACCTCTCTCATCATTCCCATCCACCAGTAATGACAGTGCAAGTCATGGAATATCATGGTATCTTCATGTTGCACTACCAATGATGATGCATCAAACTCCCACATCATCTCCTCACATATGTACATTGTAACCCAAACATGTCCACGGTTCTACAAGATCGCATCATCAACAATCGTCAAAACATGAGGTTGATCTTTACTTATTATAGTTTCATAAAAGACTAGGCCCTTAGAATTTGATATTTATATCATAATCACTCTGTCCAATAGGGTAGAAGTCATAACTAAAGAAGAATGGAAATTCAATCCCTGACTGTCTTGCACCTCAAAGTGAATCTCAGGTAACAACACAATAAGCTGCCACTCTCTATTGGCCCCCTGCACTTCCGACATCGGATTCCTACTTCTCAGTGAATCATCCACTACATTTCCTTTTCTAGACATGTAGGAAAGCTCTTGAAAAAATGTCATGAGGTACTCCACCCACCTTTGCTACCTCAAATTTAGTTAATGCTGATTAAATATATACTTGAGACTTTTATGGTCTGTGTACACCAAAAAACACTACCCAAAAAGTAATTTCTCCAAATACATAAATAATAAAAACCTCTACTAAATACAGATCGTGTATTGGATAGTTCCTCTCATGTGGCCTCATGTGCTGATACTCATACACAACATCTCATCCCTCTTTCATAAGCACTGCTCCTAGCCAGAAAACTGATTCTTTATAGTACACAATATAACCCTTATCTGAGTTTGGAAAAATTAGTATCAGGGCTAACGTTAATCTCCATTTTATCATCAAAAATGAGATCTCACAAGAATCGGACCATACGTGCTTCACATCATTCTTTTTCAAGTTCTTCATGAGCCTTACTAAGCGTGAAAAATCTTGAATAAAATATATGTCATAACCAACCATCCCTTGAAAACTCCACACCTCAAATATGTTTTTGGTATGCTCTAATGTAAATATTTCTCATGCATTTTTCAGTTCCACTAATACTCCTATCTCAAAGATGATGTGACCCAAGAAGTGAATCTGATCCATCCAGAAGTGGCACATTGAGTCCATATCATATAGAGTATTTTTTCTATGTGTGCTCAAAAAAATCTCATGATGGGTGTCATATTCATTTAGAGTATGAGAATAAAAAAAGATGTCACCCACAAAAATAACCATAATAAAATCCAAGTATGGATGTAACACTGGGTTTATCTGTGCCATGAATAGAGCTGACATGTTCATGAGACAAAACAACATAACCAGATACCCATATATATCACACATGCTACGAAACACAGTATGAGGTATATCTAAAAATTTAAAGCATACCTGGTGAAATCCTGATCTCAAGTTAATCTTCAAGAACGTTCGAGCTCCTTGATTCTGATCAAATAGTTCATCTATCCATGGAAAGAGATATTGTTTTTTAATCATCAGTTGGATTATTTATTGATAGTCCACACATATCCTGAGGGTACCATTCGGATTCTTCACAAAAAGGACTGGTGAACCCCATAGAGAAGTACTGTCTCAAATAAAACCCTTTGCCACTAGATCCTATAGCATCCTCTTAATCTCCTGCAGCTCCATGACAGCCATCATGTAAGGACTATTGGATACTCTTGCATCTCATGGAACTAGATCGATGAAGAACTCCACCTCTATTATCAGAGGTAATCCCAAAAAATCATCTTGGAAAACATCATTGAAATGATTAACCACTAGTGGGAAAACTATCTGGCGTGTTCCATAGTAAACCATAAATAAATAGGTAATTTTTATTTTCATCCCATTCAACCCACAATTCTCAAGTCCATCTCGGATAGCCTGGACATTCCACTCTTTCTTGTATTTAAAGAATCCACCCTTTGGTGATGTAAAAGTCACCCTGCGGTGATGGTAATCGAAAAAGGCTTGGACGGATACTATCCATAAACATTCCAAGTATGACATCAAATTCTTCCATCTATAAGAGATAGAGATTCTATAAGAAGTGGCACCCACCAACCTCAAGATGGCACTCGTTACACTTCCTCACTCCTTCCATCCTTATCCCTAACAGAGTGTCTAGCATTATAAAATCATCAAAAGAGAAAAAACAGATCCTATGGCTCTCTAAAATGGGATCATATTTTAAACAATATGAATCTTTTATATTAGATACTATATAAGATAAAATAGAGGTGACTAGAATAATACCTCAGACAACAGAAGGTTTGGGATCTTACACCTGTTGGGTCTGTTGCACAAAAAATTTCTAGCCTGTACGGTGGTCCTGTGATATTGTCTGGATGCCCTGAGATGATCCACTCTATTGTCTCTAAAATACTTGAGTTTGGAAACCTCATCCTTGACCCCCACCTCATCCTGATTGGCCCGATGTATACATGTTCCATGACTTGTAAGAATCCACTGACCCTACTTCTGAATGTGGGCTTGGTGAATAACCTATATCACTAGATGCTGGTGGAAGCACCATGTAGTATCACTATATATGGCCCATCTTTCCACAAGCTTGTCCCAATACTAGGTCCATCAGTCATAGTGGTCTCATATTCCCTGATCTTCCACAATGATATAATCTCTTCTTGCTACTTAAAGAAACCCGTTGAATGATCGTATCACTACGAGAAAACTCCATACAACACTTCTTTCTCCTGATCAAGATAGAAATAGATCAAGGTGTCGATCCCCGCTTCCTGTAGATTATAATCGGTAATAAGATCCTCTTTAATAATATATTATACATAAAGAAACCTGAAAATGTTTACCTAGGATTAGATTTTGTACTTGATATTATCCTCAAATTTCCTCTCCCTCGATGTCTCATCGCCCATCATAATAGGTGAGAATCTCTAAATACTCTGTTAAATGGAAAAATTATTCCATCAATAACATTGTACCCTACTCCATATGAAAAAACATCTGAGCTCTAACGTCCCTCATTGTCTCGAGAAAATATTTATCATTGACGACCATAAAAAAATATCCCCATGCCATGTCCTGATGATGCTTCATATGAGTGATTACATCCCACCACCTATTGGAGGAATCACGTACAATAAATGTTGTGAGATTTACCATCCTATTAGGAGGCATCTCTAGATGGTCAATGTTTATAAGAATGGACTCCAGCCCTGATTTTGTAGCATATGGTCAACCGTCCCTTAAAAACATAGGTGGATGGTACTAGTAAAATACTCATGTCTGTTCTGTCATAGACGTGGTAGGATGAGGAACTCCCTTTACGGTTTGTCTAAACCTCATGAATCCATCAATGAACTGTTAATACACACATCTATTCGATATAAATATTTTTTTTGATACTGGTACATCTTTTGTATCCATTGGTAGCCCATGGCTTACCACCTCTAGGGTATGCTCATTTCCACTCTCCTAGCATACGACTGGAGGTCATCTTGGTGTCATTACTCTATAAATTTCAGTATATAAACCTCAGTATAAAATTCTTCTTTATGGAATGCAGTTCAAGAATGAAAGAACTAAAAAGAAGAAGAAAAGTCTCTAATGATAACAAAATATGAGTACACGATGTGTTGGAACCATACACGGTGTGTACACATAAGCCTTTACATGGTCGTGTACTCCTTCTAGCCTGACCATGTAAAGACCCTTGGTACACAAGGTGTAGGGACTATACACTGAGTGTCCCCTTAAACTCATACATGGTCTTGTAACACAACCTACCTTAGTCATGTAAACATCCTAGGTACACGGAGTGTGCTCGTGTATTCCCTCCGAGACAGGTACTTTAACATGGCCAGAGCCACATGAGGCTGCCTATGAAAAACTAAACAGGGTGTAGTCATGGAACATGACATGTTCAGATCAAAAATTAAAAACCTTTGGTATCTATCACATGGTCGGTGACATGGTCATCTGTCACATGGAGTGTACTAAAAATTATATGTGTGTAATTTGAAAATTTATTTCATTCCCAAATAGAAGAACACATCGCATGTGTTAATAGAACGACACACTATGTTGTTTGGGTTTCCAAACAGTTAGCCTTAGAAACTTCATGAAAACCCCTGTTTTGAAAAAAAAAACAGTGTGACAAATTCCAATCCTTTGGGGCCCAAAATCCCCATGAATCAAATATTTTCATCAATATGTTACACCTAAAAACACAATATATCTTGGTATCTATCACAAAACCATGCATATCTAGCACGTCATCTATCACAACAACATACAATCTGTAATGCTTTCTAAATGGCACAAAAAAAATCTATGGCATGTCATTTCTAACATGTGCCTATATGATGCATGATATGGAATAGCCTCATCACATCAGGTTTCAACAAAATATAACAACAATGATTTCAATAATAATTGTACAAAACATGTTTTTCACCCAATGGTGAAAGTGAATCAACTGTAATAGCTAAAAATCCAAAACTCCCAATTCAATTCAAGTTAATTTGGTTTTCCCTATAGACGTGGTAGTTACTCATTGGCACAACTAATGACCAAACTCAATTTCCTATCAATATCATTATAATTCCACAAAACTATATGACGAACAAGAAAGAAAACTCCTCTGATACAACTTTGTAACATCCTAGATCCGGATGCCACTCAACTTATGCCCCATACCTGGTTGGCCACATGGCCTCAAGCGCATTTCCCCAAATGTTAGATGATACCAAATAGAAATGAGTTCCTGGGGTGTGATAGTGGGGAAACAATGCACTTATTGGAAGAGTGTAAAATAACAGAATGCAGAAGCAGTAAATAAACTACAATTGAATTTAAAAGTGGAAGATACCTAAGATAAATAATCAACAATCATTCAATAAAAAACGATGATGCATGTCGCATATTTGAGTAATGTATTAAAACATATACACTAAAATAATTCACAATATATGTTCCAAATAAAAAATATTTAAAGGAAACTAAGAATCATCACAATTTTTGGCTCAGTCCCATGCTCTCAGGCTCCAAAATAACTTCTCAAGTTCCTATAGAAGGGAACATTCCCTTTTTGAAAATTGCAAACATACAATATGTTTGGGCCCGAAAGTATGAACCAAATAGAGTGTGAGAAATAAATTCTAGTAGGGAACCAAGAAAGATTTATTCCTATCTATTAGTGAGTATATGTAATCGGTATTGTATGAAACAAAAAATAAGTAATCTATGAATTACGTAAAAGTAAACAATCCTGCAAGTCCTAGTTTCCATTTTCATTCGTTATGCTTATTTCAACCATTCAATTACATTTAATTACATAACTATAAGGATTCAACCTCCGCCAATCAATCCCTCATATACAAAATATTGAATTGATACCTCATAATAGTATCTAAAGAAATAATGTGAATACCGAATCCACGCTTATGCTTTGGCATGGCAGAGACATCATAATTCGTTCCATTTCAATATTCAATTGAAAATCTTTCCAACATGCCAAGAAAATACATTACTATAGCTAAAACCAAATCTTTTCCCTCAGGACTAACTAATCCTCTCCCACATTCATAACAACTCCTTACCCACAAGAAGATCAAATCCTTGCCGACTGGCATAATGGATCCTTTCCCACAATCATAACAATTTCTCGCCCACACGAATAATAAATCATTCAGGGTTATGCCTGGTATATCAGCATAACCTCAAATTAAACAACCTATGTAAATTACTCTATTACATGGTTTAGGTATAACCACTCAAGTGTACATCACACATATCAAGACACAAGTGAATCAATCTATCATAAGGATTGAATGATAATTTCTTTATCATGGGTAAGAATGAGAAATCACTAATCACAAACCTATTAATCAAATCAATTACAATCTACCAAAATTTCAATTCCCATTTTATGTAATTCGTACTTAAAAACCAATAAGGTAAAAGCATTTCCTCATAGGAATCCTTGGTCTAACGACCATAAATGGTCATTCCAAGGGAGTACACCCACAGGGTGACCCTTAATCAATCCAACAAGCTCAACCATTCTCAAAATAATTTAATTCGCATCCTAATCATAATTAAGAAACAAAAAGGGTCAATTTCCATTCAAGGATACACCCTAAACATGGGATAATGGTAATACAGATCATATAAACAACTCCACATTGAGTGAAAGACACAAGACCACCTACCTCTTCGTAGTACGTCTCTCCACATCCAACATAGAGATTTGAATCGACCTAGAGTAGAGTAGATATACGAAACTATGATAAAATTTCAACTATAAAATAACTCCATTGAGATAATAACTTAAGAATAAATCTATAAAAAGAATCTATAGCTCACAGATTGGGTTCCAACGCATTCGATGACGATCAAATTGGAGTTCAGATGGAGAATCAAGGGGAAAATTTGTGTTCGACAATGTAGCTCGAATAATGGGTTGATCCCTCTATCTGTCTAAAAATACATGAGGATACTACCTAATTTAATCTATAAAAAATGTAGATGGTGTGTACTTTATACTACACACTGTTTCCATACAAAATATGTCCATATTATTATATGTTCATGTATCGGGATAGCATGGTGTCTAGACGAACATACGCAACATGTACCTATAAGTACATAGTGTTTAGTTCTTAGTCACGTCATGTAATATGCATACAACCTTCCCCTATTCCCCTATTCCCCCATTTCATTATGTACAAATTGATAATGAAAGATCCATACCTCAAAAGAAGAACTAGGTTCTTACATTGGACATTCAATTTAGAAATACAAAATTTGGGTGATTCTTAAGAATAGTCACTTATCAAATGTAATAATTTAAACATTGGATATTATTATTTTTAGTTTAATGTATTATTCATTACATTGGATACCATGTGATAATCATTTTTATTTTAGTAATACTTTATAGGTCAAATTAATTTCTTGTAGATCTTAAAATTCAAAAAAGTGCTCAAGGCCTAAATATATTTCATGAATATCAATCTATAGATTTAATAAATTAAGTGGATATAGATCAAAGCACAACTAAAGTATGATATTTTTACATGGAATGGAATCAAGTACATTTAATTTCTCATGTTCTTATCTATATAGTAAAAGAAACCCTAAACATGAAGAAAATGATTTTCAAACAAAATGTTGTCCTTTTCTATTTATTATTAAAAATAAATGGTCTTTTAAATGATAAAAAATATATGGTTTTGTGATGTTTGACATTCTAATTACCATGTTATTTGTCACTCTCCATAAGAACTTGATTCATAACGGTTTACATGAACACTGATGTGCACATACAGGGGGTGAGAAATAAATCCCAATATGTCTCCACAAATGTTAAACCTATAATCTGTGTAAACAATAAGTGCATGAACATGTGATATACCCCATCTAGTCAAAAAATAAAAATACCTTGTACAAAATATATAACATCAAAAATAAAGTGAGCTAAATTAAAAAAATCCAATCCAAAGATCTAGTATGAGATCCAAGGTAAATCCACCACCACTTTGGCCCACATGAGAGGACCTAACACACATGGATAACCAAACCACATGAAATTAAGTCCACCCCCCATATCATCACTCCAACTCCATGTGGTCTAAAAATACACCAGATATGAATTGCAGATCCTATGGGGTTACTATAAGCATATAAGATAACCACATGCAACTATATTGTGCTCTAGGACTCCAATGAAATTATATCAATTATAAATAGAATCTAAAAAAATACCAATATAACCAATCGAGAAAAATATCTTCATGAAAAGAAATTCATCTCCATAAAATATAAATTTGGGGAAAGGTATACCCCATAACCTAGGTTCATCAAAAAGTTTGGGGACACAAACACCCAAACCCTAGCTAGGTAAGTATCCATGGGCATATGGGAGTGTCTATCTCTTACTTATCACCCATTAATTACATATTCTTTTATAACTATTGGATCTATGTATTTAGATTGACTTGGAAGAAATTGGGTAGAATTTTATTGGCCAAAATTGAACACAAGAACACAACTCTTACTGTTTGGTAAAATTTTTACATGGTTACTGTAGAATCTCAGACTTTGGGGACATCGATACAATAGCTCAACAAAATTCCCTCCATTATTCATTGTATCTTAGTAGAGTTACAGTAATTTTGGTGACTTACTTACATCATCTTCATTATTATCTCATTAGATTTTGGATTTTTATGAGTGTCTTAAACTCTAAAATTTCCATGTAATTATACACCCAATAATACTGAAATTTATACCTCCCTATGGATGTAGAGATAATTTCCCAAACCATGAAAATCACTGTGTCTTGTAATGACCGGGACCTATCTGGTTCATTCCTTGCTAAAATTTGTTGTTTGGGGTGTTCTGGGAGGTCAAGGTGGCTTGTTCCAACACTTTTCCAAAAACAAATTGTGTTTTGTGTACAATGTTTCTAGGATAGTAGCTCATCTATAGGTTGTGGTAGCTCATCCAATGTTGGTGGTAGCTCATCCAAGAGTGGCAGTAACTCATCCAACCGTGGTGGTGGCTCATCCAATAGTGGTGGTAGCATGTCCAATGGTGGTGGTAGCTTGTCCAACGGTGATGGTAGCTCATTCAACGGTGGTGGAGACTCATCCAAAAGTGACTGGTGATCATTCCAAAATTTGAGGAGACTCATCCAATGGAAATTGAAAATCATCGTTACAGATATAGTGACACTTCCAATGGTGATGGTACAACATTTCAACAGTGGCGGCAACTAATGAAAAATGTTTCTAGCTTCATACAATTTCACTCCTTTGACATCTTATTTGATGTAAAATGCATTCTGGTCCTTGTTTTATGTTATTTTAGGACTATTCCAATCCCATAACTTCTATATTAATTTTCTTAAGGATTCGAGTGCCTTTACACAATCAAAACATGTGACCTTGACCAGATCCGCTAATGGAAAATCAAAAAAGTATCTTAAATTACTACTCTGTCATATCATCTAAAGGGGTGATATATCTTCCTCCCTTGTTTTCCATTTTTTACTAGATAAAAGATGCTCCAACCATTCCTTCCATCCCATATGAGTCATGTGTTGTGTAGTAGCATTGGATCATGTTTTCCCCAGAGTTCTTCATGTTGTATGGGAACCCACTATTTTGGTGCCACAGGGAGGTGTTGATATGTCTTTGATATAATGTTTTTTCTACCTATGATTTCTAGGTTACTCAATATATTTCCTCATGTTACACATTTCCATGTTATAGCATGTGATCTCCATGTATCTAATGGATATTTCTAGGTTATTGGTTAGTACAGCGGTGTCACGACGTCCTTGGGTAGATGTATTTATTACAGGAGAGGTGATCATTATTTGTTGAGTTGACATGTTCTCATGTAAATAACATAAATAACCAGTTGATGTAGGATATTCATCGATTCTCTATTTTATTCACATGAAATTTTAGAGTAATCATAATTTATCCCACTAAATCAAAATTTAATTGATGTAATAAATATTGGAACCAGATTAAATAATTGGTCTTGATCATATATTGTTGCCTATTATTTATATATAGTGTGATATCTATTCCTCTTTTTTTATAATTTTTTCAATAATGTCATTTGGTAAATAACATAATGATATAATTAATGTGTAATTAATGGGTTAAAAATATTGAGGCATGTTAATGAATCTGGTTGTTGCTATTGTAAATTTATGATAATCAAATTGATTCAATAAGAATGTTTTATTGAATTGATTGATAAACTTGGATCATGTTGATGATTTTTGTTTTAAATCTTGTAAAATTAATTTTTTAATTAATATTTGTTATCTTAAATAGCTACTTATTTAGGTTTCATGTAGTTGGGACATGTGATAATGAATTGGTAAAATAAAGAAGGAATAATGATTTGATTGTATGATAAATATAATTCCATGTACGATTATGAGTAACCCACTTTTTGGTAATGTCCATGTGCCTTATTCATTTGATCTGATATTGCTCGTTGTAAGTGGAGTTTTAATTCATTTTTTAGTGCCAGGAGCCCAGTTGCTATGTTTTTTATTTATGGCTACATGTATAATGGTGTGAGCGTGGGATGGCTGATCGTGGAGGGATGTTATGGTATTTGGTGGAAGGAAGTCCTAGTGGTTATGGAAGCAATTGAAACCTATAATGGAGAGATGCATCAGATTATTCAGGTGGGTTTCAGTGAAGACACTAGGGATGATAGAATGGGATGAATCTGGGAATTCCCATTGATGTGAACATGGTTTCTTTTGAATCTATTGTTAGTTTATCTTATTTACTTTCCCCAATACATGAGGCATATAGTCTTACTTACCCTCCTTCCAGAATAGATGAAGATATGTGGAGTACGTCGCATTCTTTCCATGTTTAGATTCTCGAGGACGGATGGGTCTACACTCGTGTTATTGGTGGAAAAGACTCGACAGGTAGTTCATCTTCTCATCGTGATGAGCCCCTTGGGATTGGAATAGAATAGTTTTTTTTCTAGATTTCCTATAAATATGTAAAATGATAATGAAATTAATAAATTTTTTCATAATTTATGTTGATCCCATTGGTTTGGAGATTGCATGGTGCAGTTTTGGGGTTAGGATTATAAGAAACCATGGACTCTATTTGGTTGTTCCTGGAGGGAATGGATCTTTGTTGTGATTATAATGAAATGTAATGTGGAAACAATAATTGTTAAATAATGGTTAAATAATTAATTATCATAATGTTATATTGAGTAAAATGGATAAAGTGATTTAATAAATATCTTTAAATGGTTGTGTGCTTATATGATATATAGTCTTAATAGTGGTAGCTGGGAGTTCGAGAGACGTTAGCTATAATTGTTTCGATGAATAGGTTTTTCCTGTAGTGTTGTTGTGAGATATAATATATCATGTACTTTTCATATTTATATACACAACCCAAACTTGTATTTTAGGTTTACAAACACCCCATGGATTCTTAGTACTGGGAGTGTTTCCCCCCACATCCCGGTGGGAGTATGGATGGTTGAATTCCCACTTTGGCCCTGTACTCTTCTATTGGTAGTTATGTGTGATGGTATGCACGATGATTATTTTTTCCCATATATGTGTATAGAGGGTTATAATGGCTTGTGTTTTTTTCTCACACATAAATTATATATTTAGTTTCCTATGTGATACTACATGTATAACATGTATTTTCTTTGATGGCTTGAGTGTACTTACTCAGTGTATGGGATGTAGTGGCCTAAGGTATAATACCCAATATTTGATACACATTATGCAAGATTTGGTGGTTCCTGGAAACTATCTGGTTACTTCTAGTTGATTGGATGGTGTGGTGCTTCACCCAGGTGTCTGTGAGAAATTCTTTGTGTTTCACGAGGTGCATGTTGTGGTACTCACTTATGATTCTTTAGGCTAGCCTTTTTTGATAGAGATTCTTAGGATATGCGACATCGAGGAAAAGTAGAAAACCAGTGGGGAAGTGGTAGTGGGTACCCTTGATAATGGTTATTATATTTTATACTATTGTATGTTCTAATTGGTGATAGTATCCCTGGTGAGGCTATGAACATAGTATACCATGTTTAGGTGATGATTTAGTTTCACATGTTGGTCAAAATGTTTTAGCATACTATAATTACATTTTCATGAGTGTCTCTAGAGAGGATCCTAATAAGTATACTGTTATAATCACCATATATTATATAAACAATTTTTAGGTAACATGGAGTAGGTTGGGGACCAAGAGAGTTACTAAATTCATGGGGTTGTAGGTTCTATTTGTGATTCATGGACACTAAAGTTTTTACATTCTTTTAGTACTTGTATTTTTGAATTTTAGTTTTAGTACTTCTTGCATGAAATTACATATGTTTACATGGGAATATTTTTATATTTTAGTGTGATTAGGAGTTGGTTGGTGTCTATATTATCTATCTATTCTGTATGTGTTTTCTTTGAGGGTAATGCCTCCTATTTATGCATTTATTATACCATCAGATCTAGTCACCAACCCAGGGCTGACAAGAGGTGGGACTCAGGGATTATTATTACTCCTCCGATATTTTTGGCCTATGATGGGTACACATTTGGGGTAGGGGTCATGAAATAGTGGTATTATAGTTCGGGTTGAGTTATAGGATATATTTTGCAGTTAGTCATAGGTGAGTATTCATGGTTTGGTAGAGAAACACTTTTAGTTATGTCTAGTAAGTTCTATAAACAATGGAGACCAGCTAAGACATAGGAATTTACCGCCCCCTGTGATCTAACACACATAAAATTGTGTTTACAATGGGTACTAAAAATTGTGATACTCATTGTAGGGTAGAGTCCTAGGAATGGATCATGAATCATTATTCGTTTCACATATGTTTGAATGGGTACGCCTTAGGACAAGTTATCCTAAAATGAATAAAACAAACCAATTAATAAATGTAAATTACTTTGTATTACTCGTTTATGAGCTCTAACTATTCTTCCTTTTGTAGGTATGGCTCCAGGTAGATGTCCTAGTCAACTTCATGTAGAAGATGTTCAGTATGTTTTGCCAGCCGATCACCCGAGATTAGAGGATGACGAAACAAACACTTAGAGGAGGGAACTATAAGAATTACAACACCAGAGACTCTAAAAGTATGAGGAATCCATTTCAAATGCATTCACAATATACTAGTTAGGGGAGGTTGATATATATTTTGGTTGGATCCGTGCTCCAATGTAGTGCTGGGTGTCATTGGTTAGAATGTTGTTCTGTGGGGAAATGAGGCAGTTTTGGTTCCAATTCCTTGGGGATCGCAATGTGTCAGTGATATCTTACGAGAGGTTTAGATAGAACATCAGAGACAAGTTTATTTCCTCGAATGTGATGTTGTAAAGTCTCTATGATCTACTTACCCTTCAGTAAGGTAGATATAGCCTGTAAGAGTTCGAGATCCATTTCAAAAACATTTTTTGATATTCTTAAAACCTATTTATGTATGAGGAGGTCACGTCGAGTCATTTTGAGTAGAATGTTTATACAGAGATCCAGCGCCAGGTCACCCCGTTTATGATGAAGACATTTTTGAGGTTTTGGTGAGGGAAGAGGATATCAAGAGGATGTTAGCTAGAACAAGATCATCATGAGAGGGGTGTAATCAACATTCCTCATAAAGCATAGATATGGTTTGGAGTTCCTAGTTTCTAGGTTAGAAGAGGTTTTTTTGGCCAGGGGTAGGCCCTCGCCCTTCGTATTTCATTTCTCCTAGGGTGGAATCTCTTAGAAAAATAAAAATGGATAAGAACTTGTTTTAAATATGGATGTTGACATCATTAGCAGAAAGAGTTCCTGACCTTTATATGAATTTAGATTGTGCCAAGTGTTCCACTCTAGGTTCCTCTATTGAGGCAGTTCTAGCCAAGGTTGTAGTAGTAGTTTTTACTTGCTTGGGATCAACAGGGAGAATATGGGGTAGCTATTAGACATCCCTAGGATGATCCCCGTCATCTAGAGTAGAGAAACTCTTTGGTGGTGATTTTCATTATCGCCAGAGCGGCCATGGAGTAAGTCGTGGTCAGCTTCATGCTTTATTGTCTCTATCATTAGGCGAGCTAGATGTCATTTGAGGTAAAATTTTCATGTTTTCTGCTGGGGTGTATGCCCTGTTTGATTTTGGAGTAATAAACACCTTCATATCTCTTTTCGTTGTCCCTACTTTCGGACATGAGGTAGAGAGGCTTCCAGTGCCCTTGGCATTGACTACGCCAATTAGAGGTCATGCTGACTTGTTTGAAGAATGTTGAGACTGTGACCTTGTGCTGGGGAAGCACCACTCTTGGAGAGATTTAAAATGCTTACAAATACAACCATATGATATCATCTTTATCATGGATTGGTTGTATTTTTTGGACGCTATTTTGGATTTCTTTATTAGGAAAGTGGTGTTCTTCGATACTGATGGAGAACCAACATTGTTTTTCGATGAGTGATTCCCTCATACGGTTCAGAGGTGTGTTCCTTCCATGTCGTCCTTGATGGATGACTTGATGTTGAGTTTTTCAGAGGTTTAGTATTTGTTGTTTCCTGTGGTCGTTGAAGAGTACACTGATGTCTTTCCCATGGTTGTTGCATCATTACCCCCATGACAATAGATTGAGTTTGTGATTGATCTAATGCCAAGAACATATTCTATATTGATGTCTTCATATAAGATGGTGCCTTATGAGTTCTGAGAACTATGTATACAACTCGATTGTCTATTGTAGTGTGGTTTTATTCAGATGAGTGTGTCACCGTGGTGTGTAATAGTATTGTTCATCCAAAAGGATGATGAAAGTTTGAGGTGTTTTTTCAATTATCATCAATTAAACAAAATGATAGTGAAGAACATATACACTCTTCCACATATTGATGAATTTTTCAACATACTGAAGGGTTCATGTTGGATCTAGAATATTTAGTTTTTCTCAATATATCATAATATTCATGAAATATATGAGGATATCCCAAAGACAACTTTTTTGTTTCATCATGGGAATTGCGAGTTCTTGCCTATGTCGTTTTGTGTAAAGAATGCTCCAGCGATGTTGATGGGGTTCATGAACGTTGTGGTCAATGAGTTCCTAGATGTGTTCATGGTTGTTTTGACCGATGACATCCTTGTATTCTACACATCTGAGGATGAGAATGAAGATCATATTTGGTCCATTTTGGGAGTTCATCCTTGACAACAGTTATTTGGGAAGTTTTTGATGTGTGTGTTTTGGGATCGAGAAGTCTTTATCTTGAGGCATGTTGTATCCTAGAAGGTAGTAGCTATGGATCTGTCAAGGATAGAACCAATTTTGCCTTTAGAAACCCCCAAGACTGTGGCACAGTTGAGAAATTTCCTTGGTCTTGTAGGATATTATATTTGATTCTTAGATGATTTATCTCATGTGGTGACTCCAATGACAACATTTACCAAAATGGATCATGAATTCATGTGTACTGATTAGTGTCATGTAGTATTCGAGTATCTGAATGAGAGGTTGGTCACTTCTCTGGTTCATTGTCTGCCAGTAGAAGGGGTTTAATATGAGGTTTTCTGTGATTCTTCATGTCTAGGGTTAGTTTGTGTTTTGATATAGTAGAGATCAGTCATTATTTATAGGTCTCGACATTTTAATCCCCACAAATGTAACTATTCCACCCATGATCTTATGTTAGGTGTAGAGGCTATATTTTACAGATGATGGTGTAGTCATCCTTGGTGTATCAAGTAGATGAGTCACAGTTGGGGAATCTTGAGGTGGAGCTCTAGAAATACCTATTTGTTTATAGAGAGGCCCATGATGGTCGGTATGAGTAGGAACATCACAAGGTGTTCTTTTAGGGATGTATTTTCATTCTTTTCCATCACGTGAGATAGCTCTCAGAGAGTTACATAGATCACACATAGCGGTACATCCTGGAGAGATAATGATGTACCAAGAAATGTGGAGCCATTTTTAGTGGCATGTGTTAAAGAATGATGCTATAGAGTTTGTGTACCAATTCATGGTCTTCCCAAAGAATAAAAGTTGAGAAATGTGTTCCCAATGTTTTCCTCTAGCCGTTATATGTTCCTCAGTTAAAGTGGGAGGAAATATCGATGGACTTTTTTACTAGTTTACCTCGATCCCAGTGAGGATATGATGCTATATGGGTAGTTATGGATCATTTGATGAATTATTCCCAAATTATACGAATCAAGAAGTATTGATAAGTGGTGGTTTTTATGAATTAGTATCTACTGAAGGTGGTGAGACATCACAAATTCATAATGATGACCATTTCCGATCAATATCCACATTTTACCTACAGGGTCTAGAGAGGTCTCTAGCATGCTTTCAGTTAACATCTATCTCTTAGCACTACTTTTCATCTACATATGGATGGTTAGATAGTACAGGCCATCCATACTACTGAAGACATGTTTCACTCTTGTTTGATGATTTTTTGAGGGTTTTTGGTTAGTAAATTACCCTTGGTAGAGTTCTCTTACAACAATAGTTTCCACTCCACCATCGGTATGGATATTTTTTAACCATTTTATGATCGATATATCATTTCTATATTTTGATAGACTAGGGTCAAAGAGTCGTCAGTTCTTAGACTAGAAATTTTAAAGAATACAACAATGAAGGTTTAGGTGATTTGCGAGAGGGTGATGGTAGTTCTGGATCATCAAAAATCCTATTCTAATAATAGAAGGAGACCTCCAGATTTCAATGTAGGGGATCACAAGTTTCTAAACGTGACTCTGTTTCATGGGAAATGATGTTTTGATGTTGTGCTAAGCTTTATTTTGGTTTAATGGTATTTTTAAGGTGTTGGATTGTGTCAGATACATGTCATATCAATTAGAACATCCCCCGCATATGAGCCAGATACACGTTGTTTTTAATTTTTCGTAGATCTTTTTTTATCTTCAGGATGACTTTCATGTCATTGATTGGGGTTAGATCAATGTTGATGAGGATGAATCCTTTGACAAGTAACCTGTATAGTCCCATGAATGAAAGGAGAATGAGTTTTATGGGCATGATATCCCCTTATTTTGTGTCTTTTGGTGGCACTGTTGTGTGAAGTATTGTACTTGAGAACGTGAGTGGCATATACATGCTCAGTAACTTGGGTAGTTTGATGTTTGTCCCATTTCTTGTAATGTTGTTAGTTTTGTGTTTTCAGACCATTTACTAGTTTTGAAATGTATTTATTTTGTTTCTTTTTGTTTCATTCTCTATTTTGAGAGGTATATCCCCTATGATATTTTTTAGGAGATGGTTATGGTTGACGCATTGATTCATGTTGTTTCTCTGAGGAAGTGGTTGAGATCTTTTTGTGGCGAGAGCCTAGAGAGGTATCTCAAAGGGTGGTTTTTCGGACCCCTTTTTAAATTTACTCTCCGGTTTGGTTTTGAATTACTGAGGATGATAATGTTTTGAGAGGTATCTGATGTAATGGCCTAGACCTATCTAGTCCATTCCTTGTAAAAATCTGGTATTTCGGGTGTTCTAAGAGGTCAAGGTGGATTATTCCAAAACTGGGCCAATTTTTTCCATTTCTGTGAACAGTGTTTCTAGGATGGTAGCTCATCCAATGGTGGCGGTAGCTCTTCCAATGGTGGTGGCAGCTCATCCAACGATGGCAGTAGCTCATCCTATAGGGGTGATAGCTCATCCAACCGTGGAGATAGCCCATAAAATGGTGATGGTATCTCATCCAAAAGTGGCAGAGATTCTTCCAATGGTGATGGTTGCTCATTCTAATAGTGGTGGTGAATCATCCAATGATGAAGTCATCTAATCCTAATGGAAACAACGACTCATCTAACGGTGACGGTAGCTCGTTCTAATGATGACGGTGAGTCATGAACATTGTTTCCAACTTCCTATAATTTCTCTCCTTTGACATTTTATTCGATTTAAAACAAATTCAAGGAATTTTATAAGGGAATTATGGCCGATTAAAATCTCATAACACCTATCAAAATTTTCTTAAAATTTATGGTTACTTTACTCAGTAAAAACATGTTACCTTGACCAGATCCACCTTTAATGTCAAATCTAAGTAGTATCTTAAACCACAACTCCATTAAATATTATAAAGGAATGATATATCCTCCTCCCTTTTTTTTCTATCTTGTTCCCTAGTGTGAAATTCTTGAACCATTCTTTATTTCTCATTAGATTTGTTCATTATTATATAGATTCAGATCATGTTTTTCCTAGAGTCATTCCTGATGTTGATGAACCCCCTGTTTTGGTGCAACAAATAGTTTTTAGTCATTTATTGATATATGGTTTGTTCTACCTCTATTTATTGGATTCCTCAATCAGTTTCCTCTCATTTATCATTTCCATGTGATGGCATGTTGTATTCAGGTTTATAATGGATCTTTCTAGGTTGTTGGTTGGTTGGGTGGTGTCATGGCATCCTTGTGTGGATGTAGTTGGTGTGGGAGAGGTGATAATGATCTATTGAGTTGAAATGTTCTTATTTAATGAATGTCAAGAACCTTTTGAGGTAGGGGATTTCTGGCTTCTCTATTATGTTCACATGAAACTGTAGAGTTAGCATAATTTACCCCACTGGATAACAATGGAATTGACATAATTAATATTTGAACCATATTAAAGAATTAGTATCGATCATATCTAGTTGCCTATTATCTTTCTAGATAGTGTTATATTTATTCACTTCCATTTATCATGTTTTTATTAATGAAAATTTGTAAATAATGTAAAACAAGAATTAATTGAAAATTAATTTTCTAATGATAGAGAGGTATGTTATTGAATTCAGTTATTTCTGTTGTAAATCAATTATAATCAAATTGTTTAATTAAGCATGTTTAATTTAATTTGTTGATAAACCTAAATAATTTTGAAGCGTTTTATTTAAAGTCATGTAAAATTAATTGTTTAATTAATTTATTGTAGTTTGATATAGCTAGTTATTTAGGTTTTCATTAGTTCAGACATGTGATAGTTAATCATTTAATTCAATATAGAATAACGATACGATTGTGTGATAAATATAATTCCTTGTAGGGTTCTAAGTTTTATGTTGTCTTGTAAAGGATGAGTGACTTATGCATTGGAGATGTGAGTTCCCATTGTGTATGATGGATAAATTCCTTTTTAGGGCCATGATCTGACATGCAATGTTGTTTGTTTCCTTCTGCTTGTTTTATGGTCTGAGCCTAGGATGACTGAGCCTAGAGGGATATTGTGGTATATGGGGGTAGACAGGCCAAGTGTTTTTCGATATAGTTGATGGCTAGAGTGGCGGGATGCATCGGTTTATGCATGATGTGTCAGGGAGGACACTGGGTATGAGGGAATGGGTTGATGTTGGGATTTCCCTTTGATGTAAAAGTGGTTGTTGTTGAATCTATTATTAGCATATCAATTCTACTTTCCCTAATACTTGAAATATATTTCCTTATATACCCTCCTACATAAAGTAGTGAATATGTGTGAGGTATTACACATTGTTTTCATGTTAGCTTCTTGAGGATGGATGGTTCTATGTTCTTGTTATATGTGGAAAAGACTTTACAGGACGTAAATATACTGACCGTGTTGATCCCCTTGTGTTTGGTATCTAAGAATTTCTTTTTCCAGAATGCTTGGAAATATGGAAAATGATAATGCTATTAGTAAATGATTTAATAAATGAAGTTGAATGCATTGGGTTGGAGGTTTCTAAGGTGAAATATTGAGGTTGTGATTCTGAGAAACACCTGACTTGAGTTGGTTTTTCCTGGATGGAATGGAACTATTTTTCGATTCTACTGAAATTTAATGATGAAACGATCATGGATAATTAATGGTTAATGAATTAGTTAACATAATGTTCAACTGATTAAATGGACTAAAATGATTTAATATAGCTCTTTCAATGGTTTTGTGCTTATAGGATATCTAGTCATAATAGTGACAACTAGGAGTCTGAGTGACGTTAACTACAATTGTGTACAGGACTATATTATTTCCATGGTGTGGTTGTGAGCTATAATATATCATATGATTTTTGTGTTTATATAAGCAACCTCACCATGTATGTTAGGGATACTGATGCCCTGGGGATTATAAGCCCTGGGGGGGTCCCCAAAATCCTGAGGGAAGGATGGAGGTCTGACTTCCCCCTTTTACCATGATCTATTCTCTTGGTAGTTACCTATGTTAGTATGCACGACAGTTAGTTATCCCCTCATATGTGTGTAGTGGGTTCTAATATGATGTGGTTATTTCAGACACATATATTATGGATATATTTTCCTTCGTACTACTATTGGTATAATGTTTATAGGTTGTGATGGCTTGAGGATCCATACACGAGGTATGGGCTCTAGTGTCTTGATGTATAATACGCAATGTTTTATAAACATTATGTGGGCTACAGTGACTCCTAGAAACTAAAATGTTACTCCATGTTGTGTGTATGGTGTGTTTCTTAGATTAGGAGTCTGTGCATAAGACTTTGTGTTGCATTAGGTGCATGTTTTGGTACACACTCAAGTATCACTGGACAAGCCTTTTTGGAGAGAGATGCATTGGTTGAACGACATTGGGTCCAAGCGGAAAACTAGTGGGAAAGTTGTAACGGGGTACCCTTGAGATTAGTTATTGTATTATATACTCTTGAATGTCATAATTTCTGAGAATTGACATGGTCAGGTTGGTATCTTAGTATACCTATTCAGGTGATGAGGTAGATTCACTTATTGTACACTATGATTTAGCATGCTTTATTTCATTTGCATTATAGGGTCCAAGGATGATCCTATTGAATATAATATTATACTAACCATATATTATATAAACATATTTTCATGTCACATGGAGTAGGTTGGTGATAAAGCTAGTTACTACTAGATTAGGGTTGCAGGAGCTGTTCAGGATTCAGGGTCGCTACCATTTTAACTTTCTTTTGGTACTTTCAATTTTCACTTTCTTTTGTATTAGTTATTGCATGAAAACACAAATGTGTACTTCAGTTTCTTTTTATAATGTATTCTGAGCATGATTTGGATTTTTTCTATCTTATCTATCTCTTTTCCTTGTGTTCTCATAGAGGGTAATTCCTCTCATTTGTGTGTTTACTGTTCCCTTAGTGCGAGTCTCCAACCTAGGGCCTACTGGATGCAGGACTCAGGGGGTCATTATCTCCCCTCACACATTTCTAGCCCAGAATGGGTACACATTATTGGGAGGGGTGTCATGTGACCTTCTTCTCATCCTTTTGTTTTTACCTTTTCTTATTCTTTGAATCCTTTTTCATTTATTCCTCGCATCTTATCTACAACACTAACCACTACCATCCAACTAAGAAGAGAACTATAACAATATTGGGAATCATACCTAGTTCAAAGGCAATAAATATAACAGATAACTAACTATCAAACCCATTATCCTACTACTAAAATATCACCACCGACCACCTCATGGTTAATAAATCTTAAGGATCCCACAATCCCCTAAAACCCCAAGATATCCACTATAAGATCTAACCATCAATATTTGGGTCATAAGGGGAGATCTGATATCACCAATGCTGAGAATAGTCTGACCCCTCATTTCATTAACCAAAACATGGGGATATCATGGTCCCCTAGAATACAACCATAAAAATCCCCAAGATAAGCCTGATATATGAATGCTCAAACGATGAATTAACCATGACCCAACCAAGATAATTAACTCACCCACAAGTTCATCCATTAAGACTGTACATGGAATCCAATGGGGGGCTTCCCTATCCCATCCAAAACATGAATCCAACCCGATGTGAGAAGCATCTCCATGTATCCCTCAAAATCCAACCACACATCCTCGACCAACAATGTGCCTAAAGGGGTATCCAAAAGCATAACCACACCCACAAGGCCATTCAAAATAGTCCTCATGACCTTAATAAGAATAATATTCCCTACAAGGGGATCCTCTTACACAAGAAAACCCATGGGAAAAATCCATTCATAAGAATGCATCAGCCATCCCCCTGAAATACAACCCATCCTCTGCTATTATTTCAAAATTTTGGCAATCCATAATTTTTCTAAAGATGAATATAAATATCTCATCAACAATTTCTAGTATTACATAAACCCCAAAGTTCTATCCCATCCCAAAAGGCCCCATAAAAATGATCCTCATACATTTATCTAAAACCTAAAGTGAGTGTTATGGAACCTCAACCCCTCAAAAGATCTTTGGCGGTAGAGACATGTTCAATGTTTAAGAAGAATACATATTTAAGTGCTTGAATATAGACCTGATGAAAGGTTAAACATTTTTATGGAGGTTGAAAAAAGATGCAGGATAAACAAAAGGTTTCAAGATTTCTTTAGAGAAAGTACATTAATGCATTTAGTTGAGTTTTTCAGAGGCATCAGAAAGAAATATTATATTTTTGACGGTTGAAGGAGGATGTATTTTAGAGGGAGCATCGATGATAAAAAGGAATCATGGTGCTGAGAACCAATATGATGTTGTATAAGGAATGAGAGAATAATTTGATGGATGTGACATCGGTTTGAGAATGAGAATGGTCTTTGAGTGGGATAATGATGGACTCGGTTTAGGAAAAATAATTCTCAAGTGAGAGAATGTTAGGTTTATTGTAAAAGTTTTTTCCTGGGTCATGTGGAAAAGCTATGAAAGTACATTCAGAGGTAGCAATAGAATATTAATAGAGGTAATGGACCAGTACCATGGAATTCTGAGTTTAGGCATGTATTTACTCGATATTTCACTATATATTCTTGTTAAATAATATAATATATATAATATCATGATAAAAAATATACCAAACTAAATCAAAAAGGAAATGATATTTTTCAAATATGTAATTTGACCGTTGAAACTTATTAGTAAAATTAGCTAGTATAAAATTAAAGAAACCGTACTGAAAAATAAATAAAGGAAGTAGGATGAAATGATATCCGAAAGTAGAATTATCCCATATGAATCCCATTTGTCTGAGATTAAAAGTGAGTTATATTAAATAGGGGTTTCCCTAGACTAATCCCAAGACAAACTCAAGAAATTATGCTTTGATAAAAATTGAATATGGTATAATTTGAAGCTTGGAGAGAATTCTATAAGATCCATGCTTGATGAACCGCCACATGAAACTAAAATCAAAGATTACTTGATTCATAGGTCTTCATAAAATATCATAAAATGTTATTTAAGTATAAATTATGATTATATAAACATGTAATAAATTACATAGGTATAGTTATAAAAATGATTTTAAATCTTTTTGAAAAATAATTTTTTGTTCTCTTCTTAAAAATTATCTTCCAAAAAATGGGTTTTTATTTCAATAAAATATTTTTATTATGATTGGATAATAAAAATTTATATTTATTTCATTAATAATAAGTTAAGACTGTACTAATTAGTAATTTTTAAGAAATAAATACCCAATATATCAAAACACTATTTTTTATTAAAAATAGTTTCACTATATTATATGTTTTTAGTAAAAAATTGAATTTATTAATTTTCGAATTTTAATTTAAAAAATAAATATTATTTTTTGTATTTATTATAATAATATCAGATTTGGATTAATTTTTATAATTTTTAGAAAATTATTAATTTTTAGTTGAATAGTGAAATATACAAATTTTACTAATACTCTAACTTTTATAACATTATACCATGAATGTAAGGGCTCAGATCCCAATATCCCATCCCATTGTGATTTTTGTGTAATTGAGGTACTTAGAGGAGGGTCCAATAATTTTAGAGGAAAAATTTATAAGGGGGAAAATATTATATCTCAGGATATTAAAAGAATGACAATATTTTATAGCATACAAAATATGCAACACCATTCATAAATGAACAAAAAAACATTATTATTTAAATATAAATATTATAACCTAGCAATTTAATTGATGGGTATAACTATGATGTACCAAATTATGAAATATATTTAAATCTAAAAATAAATAAAAATATATTGATTCATGCTTCAGAAATATTCACTCAATTTTTAGAAAAGTAATTTTATGCTTCATAAATATGTTTTCTTAAAAAATATGATGTTGGTAAAAAAATGTCTCATAGTACCATTAAACCATTTTTGAGGTGATTGTGTTTGTTGACAAAGAATGCCTCCATGTTGACTTTGATCACATAGATGACCACGATGCCTAATTTGTTAATAAACATGGTTTACATATTTATTATTCAAGTTCAAGATATGTTGTTGGCTATCCATGTTTAACAGAAAAACATAGACAAAGGAATGGATGGTCTTGATGTGGTTCAAAATGAGCAAATATAAGGTGGTGTTATTTTCCACTGTTTCCCAAATTTTTTGGCCTGAAAATCAGAAAATGGAGAGCTATATTTTTTGAAAATGGAGGTGCGCACAATAATGGAGTGGTGCCTAAAATATTAGCATGGTGTGGGAAGTAGAGGAATGCAGTTTTTTGTGCAAGAGATGTTTCAATACCACAAGCTCGAAAATTGGAAAAGGCATGAGGTGCATGAAATATTGGAGTAGTGCGTGAAAAAATGTGTTGTGCGGAAGATGTGTGTTCCACTCTCGAAGAGGATTATGCTATCAAGAAGGGTTTCTTATGTATGGTAGATTTTTCTTATAAATATGAATTTTCCCTCTCATACGTTAGAGCTCAAGACGTAGACAGAATCCAAACTATGGCACACGAAATTGGACTACGCAAAGGTGTTGTGCGTAAACGTCAAGATTGCACGTAAAATAAGTGTTTGTGCATAATGAAAAGGTTTCACATAAAAGAAGACCATTACGCATAATAGAAGTGTTTCCATGTAAACGAGTTGTTGCGAGAAAATTGGTTTTCTTGCAAAAGCAGGGAACTATGCGCAAGGTCTAGTGAAGGATGCATGTAAAAATTGTGGTTTCCCGGTACACACGGTGAAAAGAGAGATTTATCTGTTGGTGAAAGTGGGACATCAACTGAGAATCTATCAACTGTTAAGGTTGCATACTTCATTAGATGCAATGAAGAGTCTTACAAGTCTCAAAATTGGGAATATATCTTCTCAAGAAGCAGTGATTGCACATCAGTTGAGAGAGTAGTGATCTTTCATAACATGATTGGTTGTAATCCAGAAGGGATAGTGAGTCTTATTCAAACATTGTAAACAATAATGTAGTTTTAGTGGATTTTGAACATTGCCACATTACTAATGTATACTCCTTGAACGTAGCCCGGTGAGGGTGAACCAATTAAAAATTACAGTGTCATGTGGATGATTTATATTCTATTTATAAATTTCTACATAAATGAGAGAGAAGAGAGTTTTGATTTACACCAAAACACGATCAATATGGGATGTTGTTTTAATCTTTCATACCCTAATTCATGCATTCTATTAGCTTAACTAACCTAGTAGACCGAGAATATGATTTTATTACTTTTTGCGTGAAAATATTATAAATAATTTCTTGATATTTTAACACATTTATTTTATAAATTAAAATTCATTTTTAAAAGTATCATTTAAAAATTATCTTAAGGTGAATGTTTTGTATTTTTCTGAAAATATGGATTTCCAATAAATAGTGAAAAATATTGATTTTAATAGAAAACTATATTTTATATCAAATTATTTATAATTTCAAATTATATTTTGAATTACTTTTAAATTTATTTATTTTATTTTTAATAATCATACTCCATTTATGGACTTTTTAATGATTTTTAAAATGGAATTTTTCATCAAAACATTTTCTTAAAAAAAGTACTTTTCTGAAAAACTATTCTTCATTGCATTTTGTCAATTAAATTCTAAATTAAATTCTGAAAATTATGTTTTTTGATGTTTGAAAGGTTATTTCATATTTATAATCATAGGGTCTAAATATGGTAAATAAAATCATTTTATTTTTTGGATATTTTGAATATTTACATTAGAAATTTTTGTTACCATGGTAAAGGGTAAATTGGGTAATTATGGATTAAATATAATATGACAAGGACTATAAAATTACCCTAAAACCTATATTAATATTATATGGTTATTAAATTTCTTCCATACTCATTCACAATTTTCTTATATGAACTTTTTTTATTATATGGATCTAATTATGAGATTTAAAATATATTATGAAATGAAAAGTAAAAATGCCACAATATTGTTTTTAATAACTATATTATTTTTAACATGGTAGTAATCAAAGTATAAGATTATTTTTAATGAATAATATAAAATATAAATTTATTATCTTCATCATGTTAATTTATATATATTTTTATTGATGAAATAGTTATCTCAAATGCTGAAGCAATGCGAACCCAACAATTATTAAATTAATAGAGAGAAAATAAATGATATTAAAAGTAATATAATTAGAAATAATTAATGATACCCATGAATTTTATAGATATATATATAACAATTACAGTATGTATTATAATTTTTAATTTTTTTTATTTATTTTATTAATTCAAAATAAATGAATAGTTTTAAAATTAGCATTATTGATATCTTTTGAAAATAATATTTTATTCAGTGATTTAAAATTCCAAAAAAAATAATTTATTATACCATGTTATTATTATATAGAAGAAAATAATAAAAATAATCCATATATTGTTTTTTTCATTTATAGAAATTATCCTAACCCATAAATATTAAAAAACATTATTGTCATAAAAAGTGTAAAACTGGTTAAGATGGATTAAAACCAAATGATAAGGGTAAAAATGTGATCCAAACTTGTATAATTTTTTGGGATTAGAGGATATAGTGTTTTTATAATTTTATATTTTGATATTATCAATATTTATCCACTTGAACACAAAAATGAATATATATTAATATAATATTTTAAGAAATTCCATGAGTATCCCTCCCCTCTCTTATAAATGGTCAAATCTTATTCTCATTTATTGAAAAATAAAAAACCATTTTGGTCTTCCAATACATTCCCAAATCCACTATTTGAATACTTACCATAATTATAGTGGCCTTTATAGGTATAATACCCACCTCAAAAGGCCTAAGGTATAAACCAAAGGAGGCTTTACAAAGAAGTGATATAGTTTTTAACCGCATGTTTTAGTTTTTTTAATTATTCCACATTAAATTATTATTCAACCATAATTAAATTATAAAAACATAAAAATACATATTATTTTATTTTATTATGTTAATATCATAACATATATCCATATACAAGCTTATGAAATGTTAAAGGTATTCATTGTTCATGTGAATGGTAGATTACTGCCTTGCAAACAGATGTAATTCGTTTTCCATAAACATCTATCACAGATGGTTATAAGGATTTATATATTGTGTATATATGATATTAATGACTTATTTATCATTATTAATGTATTAAATAAAATATACTTTCTCACTTTTCCATTCACTGATAAATGATAGCGTCTTTTATTTGTTTGTGTGGACTAAAACCTCCATGAAGCGATGTCATTTGTTTTTCATCACCAAATGTCATGGATGATATATATATATATATACATATTTTTTGCAGTATTATGGAAATAATATGATATTTCTAATATGATTATTATTATGTAAGGAAAAAAGGATACTTAAATTCTTTTTATAATCATCCTTGTAAAACGAAAACGTTACTCATGATTACATACATCATACTCTCTCTAATATTGTAATGTAGTTAATGTTTCATAATACATTTACATGATTAGTTTCAAAATTATAATTTAGGAATAAAAATAATAATTATTTAATGATTATTATTCTAGTAATGATAAAATAATGACCACTTTGGCCATATTTGACCAGCGAGAGTAATTTTCAACTTTTGTAATCAATATCATCAAAATATCCATCGTGAACATAAATGATAAATTAATTGTGTATTATTTAGAAAAAATAGATATAAATGAACTAATAAACAGGAAAATGTTCTTAATAATTTAAATAATTAACATAATTTTATTATTCAAAAATTTAAAAAATTTAAATTACTTGTTAGACTCAATGTAAGAGACTTTCTTTAAAAAATATTATTTAACTATTTCTCATTAAATATGTTTTCAACTGTGTCAATAATTTTAAAATTATTTTATGGATGTATTTATATGGAAATAAAATAATTATAAATTACATTTTATGTATCCTTTTACTTTTATTAAAATATTTTTAAAGGAACATTTTATATATATTTTTACTTTCTTTACAAATGTTAAAGGAATGATTTATTTTATTGTATACAAAGACAATTTATTTTCCATATACCATAACCATTATTTCACGTTTGGATTACTTTATGATTATTTATGCATTATTTAAATGAAAATCGTCTTTAAATTTGTTTTAGTAATTTATGTTTTTGAAAAATTGGTTTTAAAGGAAAGGGATATATCAATATCTGAAAATACTTTCTTATGGGTGCCAAGAAAATTTTTATTATGTAAGATTTTATATATTTTGTTGTGGTTCTTGGATATTTTTTATGATGATGGGTGGTTTTTTTATAAACCAATGTTGAGTAAGACAGTAATAGCTCTGCAATAAATGTGTTAAATGGATGGTGTTAACTGATTAGGTTTATCTTAAAATATTATGGGAATATATTACAAGGGTTATTCTAATTGTAATTGTGATGGTTATATTATGTGTAACCTTGATGGTTATTCTATGTTTAATGATGAAGGTTATTTAATTTATATTGGTGATAGGGCAATGATTTCCCAATTTACCTACATGAATTATTTATGATTTCTATGGGTTTTTAAGGAAATATTATGAATTCACATGTTAAAGGAAAGTATATGCTACTTATTAAGGTTGAAATGTATAACATTATAAAAAATATATTATGAGTTTTTCATGATTTCAAATACACATATAAGAGTTTTAATTTTCATTCAATAATAATTATTAAATATTTTATAAAATAACTGGTAAGAGAAGTTTATTTTTTTTGGAAATAAAATGATTATTTTGAGCCCAATGTATAGTTTGAAAAATGAAAATATCTATTAGTAGTCATGGACTAAAAATTTATTTCATTAATTTTATGTCCCATAAAAATATTTTTGTCCTAATAATGCATTTAAAAATATTTTTAATTGGATTATTTGGGACATGGATGAGGTCAAGATGAAAACTGTGCATATGTACCATGAAAATAAAACATGTTTATCCTTTTAATGTTTTGTTTTATAAGAAAAATGGGTAATGAATATTAGTGTTCACTTTGTAATATATGGGGTTTTTATGTAAGATTTATGACATAAATATCTAAACCAATAAACCTAAAAGTTATTTAGGAATGTAATAATTTTAATTATAGTTTTAAGTCACTAGAATCTGTAATATATAAGGTCAGGTCCTTACAGTTGTTATGAGGGGAAATGATTATGAAATTTTAGAGGTTTGGATATCATTTAAACATAAATTAAAAGTCCTCTATCAATAAATTATATTATGTGAAAGATAATTATTGTTATATTAGATAAATATAAATGAGATTAAGATACCATGGTTATGTATATCTTAATGTTACTCATTCTCATAAGATGGTTTATTGAAATTTTAATGATATTCTTAGGGAAATATTCTATATTTTAGTAAATGGATGGATCTTGCATGAATAAAGGTAACAATGGACGTAAAGGAAAATGGGGTGGTTTTATGAATGAGAATACAAATAGGATGTTATCTATTATATAAATTCATTTGGTTATTCTTAACCAGCTATCAAGAATTATGATTAACAACTTAAACCTATACAAGTATTCTAAGTATCCAAAAAGTGAGAAATGGAGATCCATATAAGTTTAGGTGATAATGATAATAAAGGTATAAATATTCAATTACCTATGTCAAGAATGTTCGATTAACCCTCTAAGAATGTGTCTTTATATAATGGGAATATGTTTTGTGTGTGTTAAATGAGGGAATAAACCAATAATATGTCATGTAAAAAAGAAATAATTCAGTTAAAACAATGAATAGTAATAATGTTCTTTCCAAGTAATCCATTTAATATTTGAAATGTTGATAATCTGGTTATTATAAAAATAGATTTCCTATGGGAATATATCAATAATGAGATCATCATGAGTGTAGAAATGAATGTTTAAAAATGCACATGGCCACTATCGAAGATGATAAGGAAACTAAAAATGAAATATTAAAGGTATGGGTCAAACAATGTATTATGTTTTATATTGTTTAAACCTAGGTAATGATTAATATTTTATTATAATAAGTATTTATTAAATAATAATATAGACAATCATGGTTAATTAAGAGCATTAAATGATTAAGGTATCTTTATATCGGGATTCAAGAGATATGATGTTGTGGTATATTCAAACATGATACTAATTTCAAAGGCATAACCACACATTTTTAAGGTTTTACCTAATGAGAAAACTTTTTGAGACATTGATTAAGTTTTTTAGATGTTAGAGTTAAATGTAACCCTAACGTTTAACATGTGATAGAAAGTTAATTGAGAAAGAATGCTATTTTATTTCTGAAAACATCAGTTTAATGATATTTATAATCTTTCGGTTTTATATAAACATTGATGATTAAGGTTATTTTTGATTATTTCCATCATATTAGTGGAAAAAATATTATATTTTAATTATATGATGGCCCTCAAGCTGGGTGATTACCCGTCACATATGGCAAGGCCACTAGGATTGAACCCACAATCGAATGACGAAAAGATTATTTTATCTACCACTACCCTATGTAATATCCTGATTAGTATAACATTACTTTTAGGAATAATTCTATAGAAAATGATAAGGTTTATTTTTGGGACCTATTGTATATATTTTAGATAACCATGACATTGAAAAGTGATTTGGCAATTAATTGAATTTCAAAATAAGACCACAATATTTTTTGGAAAATTATCTAATTAAGGTAAATATAATAATATGATATTTTATTTATGTTGGAGATATCTTTTGTAAGAATATAATATTTTAACATGGCTTTATGGTGAAACATGTTATTTAGGGAAATGATTTGCATATTTGAGAGATAACATAATTAGGTCATATGCATTTTGGTAATGTGACTTTATGAGTGATTGATGTTATTTGGAGATAAATGTTAGCAGAATAGGTGATAAAAAATTCTAATCATTGGATTTTATTCTTAGTGAGTGATATATTGAATAATTTTATGTATTGTTACTTACAATGGGATATAGTTTGATATTTTTGTATTACTATTGAAATTTGGGTATTAATATATTATTTCTTAATATGAAGGTTTATTAATTTTTTGAATTATCTTATCTTATAGTAAATATTTTTTTTTATATTTTTATACTTTTGTTGAAGTATATTATCCAAAAGAAGTATATTTTAGGGATTAAAGTATAAAAAATTCATTTTAAGAATCATCATTAGGATTAAAAGATGATATAGTGATGAGAATTGATTAAATGATGAAATTATACTTATAAAGTACATATATTTTTTAATTTACATAGTATAGATGGTAAATTCATACATAAAATGTAGTAAAATTATTTTTAAAAAAAATTATCTTATTACGATCATTTCTAATGAATCGATGGTCTGTTCACCCATCTAAAATTTATGATTTTGTGGCTATTAACTGTCTTATGTCCATGTTACCTATCACTTCCTTTCAGTCCATGCGAGTTAGTTTTTTCATTCATGTCTATATTTTCACCACACACTATTTTCTTTATAATTTTTAACATATTTATTTGTTATTATAGATAACCTTCATATTTACATTCCCAATTATTTTTGAGGATATTTTTTAACCCTTTTTAGGATTTGAGATTTTATAAAAAGTAATGTTAGATGGGAAACTATTGATTACTGAGATCAAGTAAAAATTACAGGGACTTTTTTTAAAAAAAAATTGAGATAATATAAAAATAAATTATTTTAAAATAATGACCATGTTCAATAATGTAAAAAATATAAAACATTAAGTACAAATGTACCAGGTAATATTATTATTTAAATATGAACATTATAAAATAGATGTTGAATTAGAAGGTATGAATCGGATTGAATGAATTGTGAAATATATTTAAAGTTCATAATCAATTAAATTTCATTTATTAATTCTTTATAAATAATCACTCAATTTTTAGAAAAGTCAATTTACGTGTCAAGAAAAATTTGTTTTCGAAATAATGATTACTATTTATTTTTGTGTGTAAATATTATAATTTATATAAAAAAAATTAGATAAATTATTTGATAAAATTAAAATCAATTTAAAAAATATCATCTAAATATATTCATAGGGTAAAATTTTAGTATTTTTATGAAAATAAATATTTTTCTATGCGTAGTTAAAAATAAAGATTTTAATGAAACTGTGTTTTATATTAATGTATTTAAAAAGATAACTTCTCTTTTATATTTGTTTTAATGAACTCTTAGTTTAATTTTATTAATAATATTAATCCAAATATGGTATTTTAATTGATTTTTAAAATTTAATTTGTTAAAAATCAATTTGTTTTAAAAAATACATTTTCTAAAGAACTATTTTTCATTATTCATTATTAGTTTAATATTGAGTTAAATTATACCACTTCTATTTCATAAATTTTGAAAAATAAGATTCCCTATATTAATTATAGTTTTCAAAATTTTCAAATATACCCTTTTTATTTTTGGACATTATGAATAGTAAACTTAGTAATTTTTGTTACCACGATAATGGGTTAATCTCGTAATTAAGTGTTAAAAATAATATGATAAAGTCCATAGAAATTCCATAACCCTTTAATTAATTTTATTTATTGTGTCAATTTCATACATAATCATCTAATATTTTTTTATATTATCTTTTTTCAATTTGTATATGATTACAACCTTTATAATATTTTTGTAAAAAAAATTAAAAAATGATGCACTTCTATTTATAATAACTATAATATTTTTAACATGTGGAAAGACATGTATATGTTCATTTATAAATATTCCTTTTAAATATAAATTATTTATATTCATCATTATAATTTATTTTGATTTTTTAGTCAAGAAAAATATCACCTCAATTGCTTACACCATGCTGATGCGGTAATTATTCAATTAATAGAAAGCTAAAATAAAATATCTTAAAAGTATTAAAAGTAATATAATTTTAAATAAATAATAATATAAATTAATTTTATTTATAAATAAAAAATATTATTGATGTATTAAAAGTTATTATTTAAATTTATTTTGTTTTCTAGATGTTGTTAATGTCAGGGTAAATGAGTAGTTGGAAAATTGACATTATTCGTATTTTAGGGAAATGATAATTTCTTAAATGATTTAAAATTCCTAAAAATAAAATACTTTTTTAAGGTATTGGGATATGGTTTTAAATATCAACCATATTCTATTTATGATCCTTTCCTTCAATTTATTGTAACCATCTTGACAAGGAAAGAGTAGCAAACCTTTTTCTCCTTGTAAGTGTGAAATGGGTTAATGGGGGGGGGGAGGGGTAAAACTAAGAGTTAAAGATAAAATGTCATTAAAAATATTAAAATTTTATTATATGATATTATTTATACTTATCCACACCATATATTCTAATATTATCAATTTGGATTTTTTACAATAAATTAACATATATTAATTTAATATTAAAAAAACATTTCAAGAGTTCCCCCTCCCATATATTATAAATTAGAATTTACTCTTATCATTTATTAACAACACAAGAACCATTTTTTTAAAACAATCACCACCTATATCCAATCCTAGAAAACGTAATATCATTCAATTTTTATTGTTTTTGTAATAATACCGACCTTATATGGATTAATGTATTAAACAATGACTTTCCCATGAAGAGGTATAATTTATAACCACATGTTTTAGTTTTATTTATTCTACCACCTCCTTAAAATAGTATAAATAAATGATAAAATAATAACACAATTATCTTAAATTTAATTATATTTTATTATATTAAGTTCATAATTTATATCATTATCCATCCTCTATCAAATGGGAATGGAATTCATCGTTCATGTGTATGACAGACTACCGGCTGGTGAACCAATGTAGTATTTTTTCCATCACTGCCACTCACATATGTTTATAATTATGGATTTAATTTATATTTATTATTTTCATGGCATAATTATTATTTTTTAATGATAAAATACTATATAATTTATTACCTTTCCATTCATTGAAAAACAATAATGTCGTTTGTGCATATGTGTGGACTACCTCCTCCATGAAGTGATGTGATTAATTTCTCATCACCCCATAACATGGATGATATATATATAATTATAATTAAATATATAATATGATATTTATAATATTATGATCATTCAGGAAAGGTAAAATTATAGTTACTTTATTTCTTTAATTATTTTTGAAAAATGGAAATGTTACTCATGCTTACATACGACCTACCGTCTCCATTATTGTAACAAAGTTCATTTGACATAATGATATTTCAATACTAGTTAAGGAGTATAATTGATTTAAAAAATTATAATTATTTCATGATTAATATTTTTGAAATGATGGGATAATGAACTCTTTTACCATTTTCAATATACATAAGTTATTTTGGACTTATGTATTGATTATCATCAAAAAATCTGATAAAAACATAAAAGATTTTGTTTATAAAATTGTAATAAGTGATATAAAAGGAATAAAAAATATTAAAACATTCCATAATAAAGTAATAAAATTAAAATAATTTTATTATTTAGGAATATAATAATGTATATGATGAGCCAGACTTAAAGAAAGATACTTTGTTTTAAAAATATATTTTAAAATTTCCCATTAAAACACATTTTATTTCATTTCAATATTTTTAAAATTATTTTTTCGATTTATTTATATGGGAAGAAAATAATTAAAAAATAAATTTCATTTCACTTTTTTTTTCATTTAAATGTTGTTAAAAGGAATATTTTTATGGAATGTTTTTACTTTATTACAAAATACAAAAGGAATGTCATATTTTAAAAAATATTCCAATGACTTTTCCATCCACTATAATCGTTATTTCTTGTTTATTAAATTATAGTAATTCCTTTTTTATTTAAAAAAAAACCCTATTTCCTTTTTTTATAATTTAAATTTGAAAAATGTTTTATAATTGAAAGGAATATATAAAAATATTAAAATGTTTTATTATGGGTGAAAAGAATGTTTTTATGATGAAAGATTATATTTATTTTGTTATGGTTATTGAGAATTATTTAGGATTTTTTTTATTTGTAACAGTAACGGTTATTCTATATATAACCATGAATGTTATTATACATGTAATGGTGACATGAAAATGGTTCCCAAATCTACCAACATGATTTATCTATACTTGTAATGAGTTTTTATAGAAGTCTTATAATTTCATAGGGTAAAAGAAAGTATACGATACCTTGTAAGGCTGAAAAGTATAACATTGTGAAAATTATATGATTTCAAATAAACTTTTATATGTTTTATTTTTTCCTTTAATATTACTTATTAAATATTTTATGAAAATATTTGGTAGAGAAGATGATTTATTGGGTAAAAAATTGTTTATTTTCGGCCTAATTTTTATTTCAAAAAGGAAATTTTCTATAAGTATTAATGGACTAACGATTTCCTTATTTCATTTAATGTCTATTATAGAGTTTTCTATGATCATACTAAATTTTAAAATGTATTTTATGGGATTATTAGGGATAATGATGAGGTCAGGATGAATATTTTGAAGATGATTCTTTAAAATAACACATGTTTCTTTTTAAAAACATTTGTTTTGTGGAAAAACTGGATACTAAATAAAAATATCTCATTTGTAATATATGGGCTTTTAATATAAAAGTTAAGAAAAAAATCTATAAAAATATAAACGTAAAAATATTTGGGAATGTGAGAATAATAATTCTAATTTAAAGTCAATAAAATATATAATGTATAAGGCATGATACATACACTACTTCCAAAAATGGCATGGATGTGGTTTGGTGCCCTTGGTTTCACCGTAGTGTAGGTGGTTGTGGCATGGAGCTAGTGTATTTGTTGTAGGGACTTGAGTATCCACTTCCAAATCAATCATGGTTGTGACATGGCTTCAATGTTGCGGTGTAGGGGAGCCTAGGGAGGATTCTAGAGCTGCTACCTTTTAGGGATAGTTTTTTCATGTTTTTTGGGTTGTGGTGTAGTCTCCCTATTGGAATAGAGGGAATATGGAATGGTTTTTAAGGTTACGTCATGTTCTAAAATACCCTTTTATAGGTTCTTCCCATGTTCCCAAGCACACAGTTTGACCCCCCCCCCCCCCCCTTGGGGGGGGATACAGAGTAATCTAGGGGTTTTACAACATTGTATTCATGATTTTGAAAAGGCTGCGATGCGGTCCTAGGGGTTGGGTCATGTTATTCTAAAAATTATCCTATCTATAAATACCCCAATCCCATTTGAATTCTATTTTAGCCCACTCATTCCTTTCAAATCCTAGGTTCCCTAAAATAGTTATTAGAAGGGATTCAAGCCCTTATCGATTGGACTTCAATTATAACTTCTAGAGATCAATCCATAGTGATCTATGGAGACATATACCTCCTTTTTTAGCTGTTTTTATCTATATTATATTGTTTCCTTCTATTTCATCTTTCCATGTTATGGTAGTTTCTTTAAATCATTCTAATGAATTATTCGGGTTTATTTTTTGACATGGTTATGGCATGACGTCCTTGTAGGGATGTTGTTTCTCATGAGAGAGGTGATTAGAGATACCAATCATTGATCAATTCTGGGGTGAAGAAAATTGAGGCTTTTGATAAAGGGGATTCACGCTATCTCTTATTTATTTACTTAAAATCATCAATTCATCATTTTTTCCCTTTGGATGACAATGGAATTAACTTAATAATTATCGAAATATATTAATAAATAATTTGGATAGTGATCACTTGCGAATGTTTTATACTGTGATAATGGTTTCCCAATTGATTTTCTAGATAGTATTATATGTCTGTTATTCTTGTTATCATGTACTTATTCATGGATTATAATGTTGAAATTGAGGAAAATTTGTAAACTACATAAATATGGAATTATTTTATTTAATATCTTAATAAGAATAAAAGAGGTAAGTTTATAATATGGTGTTATTTATAATTTGATGGAAATAAAATAAATGCATGTATGTAGGTTCAATTGAATATTTTATTTCTTGAGATATTGTAATCGGTAAAGAACAAGAAGCTATATTCCTCATAAATTATAAAAACAGTAATAATACCTATTGATTGGGAGCATTCCCTCTCACATTTTGATGAAATTAGATTTAGGATAAGATCATGTTTACATAATTAAGATAGATAGAGATAGATGATGTCTTAAGATGACTATAGTTGGAACATATGAATTGATTAATTCAAGATGGAATAAAAATCATAATTTTTATAAAGATAATTATTTAGGGATGAGAGTTACAATTTATTTATAAGGATGGATGCCATGTGTTTAGGGACTTGAGATCCTGCTTGCGTGTGATGGATTAATTCCTTTTTATTAGATTAGATGTTTATAGTAACAATTATTGTGGTTTATTTACTTATATTTGATCTATATGTGATCCTTATTATGTGTTGTGATGCGATTTTGGGATGTATGATTCTAGGTTACTGATGACATATGGGTAGGGAGGCATGAGGTGGTGGTAGTAGTTGACACCTATGGACTATGGGAGGGTGTTTCCCCCAATATCCCAATAGGAGCACAGATGGCTGACTACCCCCTCTTACCATTCCATCTTATTTTGGTTGTATTATATGATGATATACATAACAATTATTTTCCACATTTTGTTTATAGAAGGGATATAATAGATTATGGTAATTTCACACACATGTATCTCTACATATTGTTTCAAATTGGTTATTATATGCATCATACATATAGGCTATGATGGATTGAGGTACGTTACTCAGTTAATGAGACATAATTGAATGGGGTATAATATATGATGTATGATTCATGTTATATTTCCTATGGTGGAACCCAAAAACAACTTGATTACTATACATACAGATATGTGGATGGGATGGTGTGATGCATGAAGTTCATGTTGTCATACAAATCCTTGGTGTCTTTGGCCTAGCCTATTTTGGAGAGAGATAGATAAAACATTAAGGCATTAGGGTATAACTGAAAACCATTGGGGATGTGGTATAAGGGTACCCTTAATGGGTACAATTTGGGGGTGGGGATGGGATAACGATAGAGTGGTATGAGAGGTTGGTTCTGAGGGATAAGATGGAACTTAGAGTTATAAATATGTGATAATTCATGGTTTGGAAGGGAAGATGTGTCATATTATGTATAGTAAGTTATGTAAACTTGAGAGATTGGCTGAAACAATGATATTTAGGGCCCCTATGATATGATGCACAAACTTTTAAATTGATGCGTATATTAATCAAAGTATTACTAGTTGTAAGGTAATGAATCTTTCATGTTTCCACATGTGTTTGACATGGGTAGACTATTGGAAAGGTTAATGACATAAACAAGATAAAATAATAATTATTTATTGTTAATTATTCCATATTCCTTATTTGTTTGTCTATAAACATTTATTTTTCTTATAGGATTGGACACAGGTTGATTCCCATGTTATGTTCTCACCAAATATATTCAGTAAGATGTGCCAGTAGATCATCACAGTGTAGAGGTCGAAGATGATTACACATAGATAATGACACTATAATAGATTCAACATCAATGTTTTTACAAATATGAGGGCTCAGTATTAGTGTTTTTAGAGAGAATTAGTTAGATGAGGTTGAGATAGGTTTTATTTAGATTTGTGCTCATAAGTAACACTAGGTTTCTGTGGGTTTGACAATCCTACGTGGATCATTGAGGAAGTGGTGGATTTAATTCCTTGGATATCGTGAAGAGTTAACAGTCCCATTCTAAAAATTAATAGAGATGTTTCAAGAAGAGTTTCTTTCAATGGCTGTGAAATAGGAAAGTCCCTAGGAACTACTTACCCTTCCATTGGGGAGTTTCTGCGTGAGGTAGTTTGGGATATATTTGAGGACCCTTTTTTGATATACTTTAGACCTATTTCTAGATGAGGTGGCCAGAGTGAGGCATTTGGAGGACACTTTTCATTTATATATCCTATTCTAGGTCCCCTGATTTATGTTTTCAACATATCATGAGGTACTAGATAGAGTAGATTTTGTTGAGAGGACATTGGATTGAACTGAATCATCATGATAGGGGGGTCATAGGGATTCCTCATGAATCATAGATGTGTTTCAAGAATCATAGTTTCCATGATATAATAGTTTTCGGTCATCTGGGTGCAGGTCCCAACCCTCATCATCTCATTTCCATGTGGTTGGTGTCTCTTAGAGTTATTCCAAGCGATCATATGTGTGCTTTTTAGGATGATGATTTCATTAGTTACGAGAGTGCCCATCCTTTCTTAGAAGTCAACGAGCACCTAGTGTCTAGTTTCAGATTACTCTGTGGAAGAAGTTTTTTCCGAGGTAGTGGTTGTAGAGTGTTCTATCATGGGAACAGCGGAGAGGAGATGGGGTTGGTTGAGCGAATCCCCAAGATGATCCTCACCCTTTTAAAGTAGAGTTCATCCCTGAATGATGTCTTCACCAATTCCATGGAACCCATGGGAAAGGTCATGGTCAACATCATCCTCTAGAATTTCTAGTTTTATGATATCTAGATGTCATACATGGTACTATTTTCTTTTTTTCTACATGGGTGCATATTTTGTTTGATTCTGTTGTTACACATTCCATCATTTCACCTACCCTTGTATATGCTTTTGTAATTAAGGTTGAGAGGCATTTAATTCCCTTGGTAGTGACTACGCCTGTTGGGGGTTGAGATAACCTGTATGAATCACGTAGAGACAATGAGAAAGTGATGGGGTAGCACCGCTCATGATGAGACTTCTTATGTTTACATATATATCCATTCAACATCATCATCAACATGGGTTGACTGGGTTTTGGAATGGGGGCTTTGACATGGTTTATGGGTACTACCTTGTAGTAATCCTATTTATTAGAAGGTTGTGGCATGGTATTATGGTCTAAGCTATGGTATTATAAAAATCACCCTGTTTATAATTACCCCCATCCCATTGGAAATCCTTTTTCTACCACAATTTCCTCTCAGACCCTAGACACCCCAATGTAGTCTTTTAAAGGATTTTAAGTCCCTCATGATAGGGAATGATCCCCAAATTCTAGATAATAATCAATGATGATCAAATGTATCATACACCTCATTTCTTAAACGATTTCTATTTCTCCGATCATATTTCCTTAAATGTTCACATTCCATTATTTGGATATTTTCTCCACCATCTTAATAGAGTCTTATTTGTTTTTTTTGTCACATTTAGGGTGTAACATCTTTTAAGGGATATAGATTCTTATGGGAGAGGTGATCAAACATCCAAAATGTTGATTCATTCTTGTCTGAAGAGTGTTTATGATTTTTAGATATGATATTCATTTATTTTTCTATTTATTTACATTAAATCATAAATCTAGCATGTTTTTTCCCTTTATATTAAAGTGAAGGAACCAAATAAATATTTAATTGAAGTAATAAAAAAATTGGATTGCGATCTCATGTCAATATTTTATTCCATGAAAATGGTTTTCTTCTTGATTTGAAAGATATTTTTTGTTAATGTTATTCTTGTTAGAATGATGTTTTGTTTGGTTTATCATATTTAAATTTATAAAATTGGATAAATATTATAATTTCATAATTTATATATTTAATTGCATTAAAAATTAGATAATATGAAATTTTTTTTCACAATTTTCCTTATAATTTTATGATAATAAAATTAATGAATGTATGCATGATTAATTGGGTATGTTATTCAATGAGAGATTGAAATTTATTAATAACACGATGCTATAGTGATTATAAATGATGAAAATAATAAAAAATAATGTTAATTAGTAGTTTTTGTTTTCATATTTCAATAACAATAGATTTATGTTAAGACCAGGTTTACATAATTGAGATAGATTGAGGTAGTTGATTCATTAGGTTTCATATAGATGGAACGTGTAAATAATAAGCCAATTAATTCATGTTTGATTATAAAATGGTTATTTGATAAAGATAATTCATTTGTATCAAGTGTGATAACTTTTTTATAAAGTTGGGATGCCTTATTTTTAGGGTCTTGAGATCCCATTTTCATGTGAAGGCCGAATGACTTGTTTTAGGGAATATATTTCCCTTTTGAAAATTCTTCTTGTTTGATTCATTTTATATTATCTAGATGTGATCCTTTCTATGTGTTATGATGTGAACCTAGGATGGATGATGATTTATGGTTAGGTATTCATGAGGTTGTGGAAGCAATTGATGTATGTGATGGTGAGACAAAAAGTGATATGCATGATGGTGTTGGAGACGAAATTGGATATGATTAAATATGTCGAATTTGGGATTTCCCATTATTGTTCATAAGAGTGATGATTATTGTTAATGAATTAATTTAATGTTCGATGATCGGGTTGCTTATTTTTTTTAAATTCCTTTCTCTATTGCCTGATGTAGCTTGATGTGCATGGTTGTATCTCATTGTTGATAGCTTAGTATGTTTTCCTAGAGTACCTGGAATCATATAAAGTTTAATAAATTTAAATAAATTATATATCCCATAGGGTTAGTGCTGATGGAATGCATATGAGGTGATCATGAGAAATCATGGACACCGTATGGATTAACCATAGAGGTCATGAACTTGGCATGATGGTTAAAGTAATGTAATCAGAATACTGTTAATTAATGGTGGATGAATTCATGAAATAGGTTTTAAATGAAAAAATAAATCAAATTAATGTACCTCCTTAAATTCTTGTTTTCTTATTAGAGGTCTAGTCCATATCAGTGGTAATCAGGTTTCCGATTAATGATAGTTACAGTCGAGCCTGGGACAAGGTTAATACCATAGTGTGGATGAGATCTACATTGTATTCTGTATGTTATGTGATTTCATGCACTAGCCCACCCATGCCATTTAGGGAGACTAAATCCAAGTGGACTCTGGATGGGTGTTTTTTCCAACATCCCAACTGGAGGATGGATAGCCAAAAACCCCCTCTGGCTATGCTCTATTCCCTTGGTAGTATTATGTGAGGATATACACGATGGTTAGTTTCCCCATATATGTGGGTAGATGGATGTATTGACTTGTGGTAATTTCAAACACATGTATTTTAAGATATATAAAACAATTGGTTATTATATGTATAATGGATATATGTTGGGATGCCTTAAGCTACCTTACTTAGTGTATGAGCTCTAATGGATTGAGGTGTAATACATGATGTTTGATACCCATCATATGGGTTTTGGTGGATCCCAAAAACTACTCGATTAATATATATATATATATATATATTTATGGGATTATGTGATACATATGGTGCATGTTGTGATATTTAGACTAGGTATCTTTTTTATGGCCTATTTTGATAAGAGATGACTCAGCATGTGCGTTGTCAGGGAAGAGTAGAAAACTAGTGGGGAAGTGGTAGCATGGTTCCCTTGATGTTTTATGACAATAATATATGATCTCTTGTATATGATAATTTGTAAGAGATAACCACAATGATGATATGAACTTAGTATAACTGTTTATGTGAAAAGTAAGATTCATTTTTGTTATTTGCGTTATAGAATGCTTTCCATATCTTTTTTCGTGAGAGGATCTAGGGAGGATCCATGTGAGTATATCGTTATGATCAGCTTATGTATACATAAAATATTTTCAGGTTAGTAGGATGAGGTTCGATATTGGACTGGATATTACTTGGTCATATTTTTATAAGAGATGTTTGGGCTTCGTGGTCATTGTTGAGTTTACCTATTCAGTACTTTTAGTTTTCCTTTCAGTTTTTTATTACACAATGACATCACATTTATACAATTGGGATTTATTTTAACCTTATGAGAATGTGTTTATTGGTGTATCATTCTTATCTCTGTATTATGTAGATTTCACTTAGAGTGTAATTCCTCCCATTTACATGTATGATATACCCTCAGTGCTAGTGGCCAACCTGGAGCAACCAAGAGGTGAGACATAGGCGGTCACCATCTCCCTTCTCTCATTGTCGATCTAGGAGGGGTTCTTTTTGAGGGGAGGGTCGTGAAAATAAATGTTTTTAAAAAAATTACTATAAAAAATATATTTTATAATTTTAAAACAATTATTTTTAAATACTATATTTATATATATAATTAATGTTTAATATTTTATAAAATTTATATAATGGTTGAATAAAAACTTTTTTTCCATTTCTTTTAATCCAATTATGACATGGTGGAATTTTTTTTTAATTTATTTAATTTATATTAAATTTTTTTGAATTAAAATAGTCATTTTAATCTCAAAATAATTAATATAATTGATAATTTGATCCAAATAATAAATCTTATGCTTAAAATACATATTAAAAAAACAATATTTTAGGTGTTATATGCGATAATACTAAAATTCATTTCTACAAATCATGGGAAATTTTTTTTCTGAAATAATATAAATATTTAGAATAAAAAAATTTAATTTGTTAAATTACATCATTTTAAATTTCTTCCATTTCAATTAGTTTACAAGGGTGAAATTAGAGTTACTGTAGTAGAGATAAATTAAGATAAACGTTGTTTAACATAGTGAAAGTAGCTACAACACGTGAAAAACATATATACTATTGGATGTTGGAGGGAGTATTGTCCTTATATATTTCCCCCATTCCATTAATTTTTCATTTTTGTGCTTTTATCAAATAATAGAGTGACATTATTCAGAAATAATTTGTTTTTACCAAAATGTTCTTTTCCTCAGATATAAAAGTTCACAACATCATTCTCATTTTTCCACTCATTATAATGATTCAATATCATCCAAAAACCTAACCTAGATTCTCCTAAAAACCCTCCCCAAAACTTTTAATCTTTTGTCTTTCCATAATACCATGTTAACAATTCTTAATGAGTTACCCACAGGAGAACTTCCAAGGGATAGACAATACTCTCAACTCCACCTCCCTTGCTCTTTTATTCATTATCACCCCTCAAAACCCCTATATAAAATAATGTATGATAACAATATAATTGTTACTATACTAAAGTGTTATTATGATAATGAAATAGTCATTGTATTTTTTCTTATGGATCATTAATAAAAAGAAAAATGTCTGCATGTGAGTCTACAAACAACTACCTCCATGAACGACGTGTTCAATTTTACATCACCAATATAAATGATATGTTTGAAAATATTATTTAGTTATTTAATAAGAAAATTTTAACACCATTAGTATTCTAGAAGAATAATATTGGTCATCTTATTTGGGTGATTATCTAGAAATGGTTGTAGTACCTTGAACCACATTAAATGGACTTATCAAGGTATCTTTATTAATTTTGATCTATTTTGGGATAACGATTGAAATTGTATAATTATTTTCCTAATGGAACAATAAATGACCAATAATTCCATAATTATAGGGATCATGAAGTTTTATATAACACCATTGATCATGTTTAGAAAACCAAAGGTGTTACAAATAAATTAACCAAACACATCAAGTAACTGAGATAATAGAAAAATATATTATAAATAATTTACAAAAAATAGTATATGGACCATATAAAATTATATAAAGATGAATAATTTTTTTTTTCATATAGATAATGAACATAATTTAATTATTTTTTAATTTATGTTCATATGTATAACACTTTCATAAATGATCTAAGGGTTTCTTCTCAAAACATCATTATTTGAGAAACATATTCTTTTATGAACATAATTTATCTTAAATGGTGTGTATACTGCCAATTTTTCTATTTAATATAATTTATTATTTTTATTCATGAAATTTTAACTTCATATTCCATCACTCTCCCTCTCTGATAAGGGGTTATTCATTGAATAGTTATTATGTCGAAACAGTTCCATCTCAATCACCCTTCATTAAGAAATGATTTGATATTATGCACCGGTCATCATTTTTATGGTTAATATACTACACAAATGACTTATAATATCATAAATTATTTTTGGAATTTTAACATAAATTTCCATTCATGCACTTCATTGATGTTTCCAGCAATTTATGTCTTCCCTAAAATATAAGGTTCTTTCATAAATTAGTCTGATTTTTTTCAGTTGTAATGATATTTCTTGAATTTCACCTTTCATTAAATTTTTGATATCATATATCTATCTTTGGAGATAAATTTTTATTCAAGTATTCCTTACCAATAAGTTTTAATCCATTTTAAAAAAATTAATATATGTAAAAAATAACTCTCATCCACTTATGCAATGGTTCCCACTCCTTGTACATAATTTCCATTCCGTCAAATGTATTCTTTTTAAATGGAAACCTAAATATTTGTTATCTTATGCTTAAATAATATTTAAATTCTACAATTTTTAAAATAATGTTTTATTATATTATTTTATAATGAAATAATTCATTTCATTCATCATCTATTATTGAAATGATCAAATATCTTGAGGTTCATTAAATTACAACATCATTCACTCCAATACATTTCTAATTTTTTCTAGATATCATTGTTGTATTTATACCATCCCAAAATTTGTACATTAGTGTTTGGTTTATTATATTCCAATCCAAAAGATGTTTAAATGGGTTTTTCATACCACCTAAAACGATGGTCGGGTTTTGACTCCTAGATAAAAGACAGGTGTATTGTGACTCTTTCAAAAGTTAGGTTGGGATTATACCACCAGATGAAAAAAAAGGTATGTGTGTATGTAAGGGGTTTATCAATCCATATAAAATGTGATTTTTTATTTTAGAGTGATTTTCATGCAAAATATAGAAGATATAAGGGTAGAATATGATCTTGGTGATTGGAACCACCATAAAAATAGCATGTAATATTTTGTTTTATTTATCCTGAAAAGCTAACACTCATATAAATTTGATAATCATATTCAATTAAGCTTAATTGATTACTCTTTATAACTATTATTCACACCCCTCTCTAGTAAATATTTTTATACACTGGGACCTAAAAATTGGTATCAAAGTAATGTTCCTTGTAAGGAATTGGTTTTAAAAATTTCATTATCTATTTTGAAATAGAAATTATCCAAGGAATTTAAATTTATGAAAAAGATCCAATAAATGTTTTTGGAATGTTAGGAATTATATATTCTAAATCCAATAAAATAACCACACTTAAATGTATGAAACAATGTCTACAAAACGAATATATGGAGGTATTTATAAAAAATATATGCATTGATTATTGGGAAATTATGTCAAAACATTATAAATATTCTAATGTTGATTTTGGAAATTTAATCTGTAATAATTCTACAACATGAGTTAAAAATTTAAAATTTAGGATTTATTTGTATTTTTCTTTATGTAGAAATAATTATAGTAATATTTATTCTCATAAAACTACTTACAACATCAAGAAGACATTAAAATTTACTCTTCAAGGAACTGACAAGTTGAAGAGATCCAATCTTTGTTTTCACAGAGATTAATTTCAAGAATGCAGAGTGACTGGTGAAGAGACAATCAATAATATATACAACATATTGAATAAGATAGTGAATAACATGGTTTCACATGAAGACATCAAGTTTAGTAATTCTATTATTGAAATATTAATTTAATCTCTTCAAAAAATCTGGCTTTTATTGAAAAATTAAATTTAAGAGAGTAATGAGTTTACTACCTAGTCAATGGATGAGATTACATGATAACTTATTCTATATAATTTTGAAAAAAATAATAAAAATACTGATGATTATGATAAAATTAAAGGCATATCCTTCAATTATAATATAAATGTTATTGAAAATTTCTCTTATTCATTGTTACAACTAAATGATAATATTATATTTAAAATTTTTCCAAAGGACTCTACAAGTAGAAATGAATGAGAGGAATTAAGAAAATTATCAAAGGAGGGTATTAAAAAGATGGCCAAAATGGAAGTAAGAAAGGAGTAATTTCTAAATATGATGGTTCCGAAATAATTTTCTATAACTAACGGAAAAACATATATATAAGGTCATACTATCCTAAATTGAAACAAGAAGGAAAATACAAGAAATTCAAGAAATAACTAAAATGAGCATATCATGTTAGATTGAGATGTACAGAGTAGTCATATGCCAGTAGATATGGTTTTGAGAGTGTTAAAGAATCATTCAATATTTTCATCAAGGAAATAGTAAATGAGGTAAACACTAATTCTGATTACAGTTCTGGTTATGATCCAGATATTGAAAAGAAGTTAATAAATTTACTAAATAAAAATGAAAAATTTAAAAGTGATATTTTGATAATGACTAAACTCTATGGATAACAACAAAGAGAAAATAAGAAAATTATAAAAGAAATGTTTTTATATTCTGAACAAATTATGCATAATGTTAATAATTAAATAATGAAATATTTCATGTCAAATGTTTATGATGGGTAATAAAAGATATTTATATTAGTTTATGATAATTTGAAAAAATTTTAAAATTAATTTATGAATATTAAACATGAATATAAGAAAATGTAAAATATTAGATAATATTCAGCTATGTTAATATTTGATGACCTAGAAGTTTCTCATAAAGAGAATAATAATAATCAAAGGTAAATTATTAAGTTAAAAGAAACTCTATCTATTTTATCACATAAAAATTAAAAAGTTGATATGATGACAGATTTTAGTAAAACTAATAATGACAAAACCGACTTTGGATATAACAGAATGATTCCAAAAATGTATTAAACTACTTTTTTTAAACATGGTAAAGGAAATGTATCAAATTTTACATGTTATAAATTTAATCTCAAAAGGAATTATGAAAATGAATGTTCATTATGATTTACACAATCAATCATCCACACTAAGACATTGATATCTAAGAATCTATCATCACAATTACCCTATAACACATGTCTTAAATATGTAAAGGTTCCAAAGAGTTTTATTACTAATTTAGTTGTACCCAATATATCTTGGGCACCCAAAAAATTATATACTTTTTCAGTTTTACAGGAAAAATTACTAATGATTTAGAAATATACGTGGTACATGGAAAGAAAATACTCCATGAACATGATTGGTGTCATCTCTAACATTGATGATTTTATCATTAGAATGGAGGTACTATCACTTTCTATGAAAACTCTCAAGTCATGGAAAAGTTCTTGGAGAAGTAGTTATAGTAAAATATGTTATAATTTATAGAGTAATATATGTAGAAGGATTAAATCAATATTTAATTAGTCTATAAAAGAATTATGATGATTGTATGAGTATAATATTTAAATATAATGATGTCTTGTTTTTAAAGATAATACTCTTTTATTTTATTCTAATAAAAAAGAAAACGTATACTCAATATATTTTTCAGAACAAACCCATATAAATTAATGTGATTAAATTCTATGAAACATATCACATTCTTTAGAACATAATTTTGGGACATGTTCAAATTTAAAAACTATACAAGTTAGAAAAACATGGAAAAGTATTTAACCATCCTAAATTTAAAGCCAGTAAGTTTTACATATGTAATTATTTCATAAATAGTAAGTCTTCGAAAATCCATTTAGACCTGTTAATATGGTAAATAATTTATGATAATTATAAATACGTCATATTGATTTATTTTGTCCCATGAGAACTGCCATTTAAGGTAAAAATTGATATTTTTTTTAAATTTTATATGATTTATAGTAGATTCACATGGAATATATTTTTATCCTTTCATATTTAAACCTTGATCAATATTATTACATTATGTTAACAAATTCAAAATAAAAAAATGTCATTTAATATCATCAATTATAATTGAATGAGGAGGAGAATGTTTTCATTTAGAATTTGAGAAATATTTTGAATATAATGGTCATTTTGAAAGTTTTTATTCCCATAGAACACCACAAAAATATTGTGTTTTGGTGTGGAAAAATTATTACTATTCCGGAATGACAAGGTATATTCTTAATCAATTCATCCTAAAAAAATATTTTTGGGCTGAATCAGGAGACACTTCTTGTTATATATTAAATAGAGTTTACATTAGGCATGTACTAATTTTTTTTATAAATTGTTAAAATAAAAAAAAATTATAGGTTACATTAAAATATTTGGTTATAAGATTTTTATTTCAAATATTAATGATAATCTGGTCAAATTTGAATTTAAAAGTAATGAGTGATTTTTTAAATGATATTCAAATAATAGTAAAAGATATATTTTATATAAAAAGAGAACTATTTCAATGTATGAATCATTACATATAATGTTCATTTAAAATGATGAAAAATATATTATTGATTTATTTAAATCCCTTGAATTATTTAAATGATTCAATTTTTATAAAGAAAAACCTGAAAATAATGCATTAATTGAGGGGGGGAATATCAATTCTCAATATAATCTTATGAATTGGAAAACTAATATTGATCATTCATTTGAATATATAAATTGAAATGTTCAGTCTAGAATTAGAATCATAAAATTAGTTTTCAATTTTTGTGTAAATTCTATCTTTGTTGGTGATTTAGTACTTATTAATATTAAAGAATATTAGAAAGAATCAAACTGAAAAAATTCTATGCATGATGAACTTATACAATTTGATACGAATAAATTCTATAATCTAGTTTAGTTATCTAAATATAGACTATCTATTGGAACTAAATTTAAATTTCAATATAAAATTGATGTGTCTTGTATTACATATATAAAAATTCATATATTAGTTTCCAAATGATATTTACAAGAAAAAAAAAATTTAGATACATTTGCACCAATATGTAAATTATAATCAATTAATTTGTTTTGTTTTTTTAAAGTTTTAAAAAAATTAAACTGATTCAAATGGATGTAAAATGTAACTTTTTCAATAATGTTATTTTAATAGAGGTATATTTTATTCCACCACGTAGTTTCAAAAATTATAAATTTCAAAATCATGTTTTCAAACTTCATAAATAATTATATTGTTTAAATAAATCTCCAAGAGATTGGTATGATAATATAACTATGTTTTTTTAAATGATTTTCATAAATTTATGGTTGATCTAACATTATTTATAATGAAATTTTCTACAGGTATTTATGTTTATGATATTATATTTGAATCTGAAAAATATATACTTAGTAAAGTTTTTTAAAAATTAATGAATAATAAATTTGATATGAGCATAATGGGGGAATTAAATGTTTTTCATAGGCCATCATATTTTATATATATGTGATTTTATTTTTATAAATCAAAGATAAATTGCTAAATATTTGATTAAAAATTGATCTTTATTCTTATAAATCAATGAGAGCCCAAATGATAAATCATTCTAAACTATATTTAGATTAATATATAAAATTAGTTAGTGATAAACTATATATGTGAATGATAAGAATCTTAATGTATCTAACTCCTTCATGGCCCAACAATATTCTTATTTTGTATTTGTGCAAGAAATCAGTCTAATCTGAAAGAAATCCATTTAATGGTTGTTAAAATAATATTTATATATGTTTTAAGAACTTTCAGCACCATTTTTTTTAACTCCATTCAGAAATACTTTTATTTTATATCATTTTCTAATTCTGACATTGGAGTTTACAGACATGACAGAAAGAGTACATTGGGTATGTTTCACATAATAGATAAAAGAAAATTTTCATGGAGTTATAAAAAATAACTTGTCAATTGAATTGTCCCCAAATAAGGATGAGCACATTTGTGCTGCTAATTACTATGATCATAGTCTCTTAATAAAACAAATTCTTTTTAATTTTAATGTTTACTTAGATAAAATTCCATATTAGGTGATAATACTTCTGTCATTCCAATTTCTAAAACCCCTGTAAAACATTCATGGACTAATCAAATAAATGTTATATTTCATTTCTTACAAGACCATGTTAATAAAGGGGACATTGTCATTGAATACATTCCTACATAAAAATCAACATTTTTATACATTTACTAAAGCTTTTGATTCTGTGAGTTTTGTAAAATTAATGTTTGAATTGGGATTAATGGAGATTTAGTTTCATAGAATAATGCTATTAATTTTTTATTTGTTTTTTACTTCTATATTGTTATAACTACATAATCTAATGGAGATTAATCCATTACATGACAATTATGATTATTTTAATTATTTCTCTGATCAAATTGTTCACAATCTTGTTCTTAATAATTATGTGCTTAATATTTTTTGTTTCTTTATTTCTACTTTTTTATAAATTTTAAAAATGGGGAAAAATTTGATGAATATTTTTGGTTTTTTAATTTAAAAAAGGGAGAGATTGTTTGAACTGTTAGTTTATATTATTATTTATTTATTGTTTTGTTAAATTGGAATCATTATTTTAAAATCCTTTAATTTTTTGATGTTATTTTAATTAAATTATATTTAAATTTCCAAATTACTGAAAGAATAAACGATATAATTTTTTTTTGATACCTGAGTTTTAATGTAGTCGAATGCTAAATTAAATCCATGTAGTCATTTTATAAGTATCTTTTTGTAGAATAAAATGTCATAGGGATATGCTATATAGGTGTTTATAAAAGAAAACTTCATATCCATTTTGTGTTTGTTGGTATATATTCATCATTACAAGATAACCACATTTAAAATTTATATTAAGCATGGCATCTCCAACCACAGTTCAACTATAGGTCTCCTCAAACATTAATGCTAGTTTGAGCGATATTTAACTAACCATAAACCTACTTTTTTAGTTTCTATATAGAATTTACCTTATTGTGAATTCATATATGAACATATCATGGAGTTTCCCTTCTTCCCCCAATACGAGTAACATGATACAGTGGGTTCTATTTATACTTACATTATATCATCCAGCCACCCTACCTCATGAGTTAAATTCTAACAATGAATTTATTTTTCATGTGACCACACATAAGTTTATGATCAATATATTAGTCATGCATGATCTATATAATGATTTCATGATATTTCATGGTCATTAAGTCATGAGATCACGTTTTCCATTTTCATTTTTTACTAAAACTTATATTTTTCGAAGTCTCTATTTTAGGATTATTTCTATATATTTATTTATTGTAACAAAATTAAAATTACTTTTATTATTATATTGAGTTTCAAAATGGTTATATATTATAATATGTTTTTGAAAATTTCATGTAGTTGAAAATATTCTGAAAATAATTGTTTCCATTGTAATTATTTAATAACATGTTTAATGTATCTTTTGAAATAAAAAAATGATGCAAGATTGTAAAAATGTTAACTAATGTTTTATTTATTTGAATAATTATCATTTATTTTAAAGATCATTTTTCGAAGTGATTGGAAATTTATTTGATGCAAAATTAAATGAGCATGAAGACTCGACATGTTAAATCGAATATATGGTAATGGAATTATTTTAAATGTTTTTTATTTTTTGAATGTGTCATTATATGATTTTAAATTGAGATGTTCCATGATCATTGGAGTTAATGAAACAAATCTAGATGTTGTAATGTGAACAAAAAAATGTGATAAATTTCTTGAATGAGGATTCATAATAGATAATTACATGATTATAGATAGAAAATAAATAAAACATTTATATGAAATTTACAACATACTACATCTAGACATTGACCAATTTTCCATTTCCTCGATCATGAACGACTTCATCATTTTCATCATCCATTACTAATGTTGTAAAAGATCTAGAGATGCATTGAATTTCAACATCATCTTCTCCACTATTTCTCTAATTTCTTTCTAGATTTCATTATTGTATTTATTTTTTCCCTCTATTTGTTATCTTGATTTTGTTTTACACTATTCTCATCCAAATTCTATCTAAAAAAGTTATTCTTCCAATTTAAGGGGATGGTCTTGTTTTGAATCTATGAAAACAGTCACGTTGGTTGTGAATCCTTCAAGAGTTAGATTGGGGATGTACCACAAAGTGAGAAAATGGTACGCATGTATTTAATCAGGACATAACTCTCCATAAAAATTGATTTATTAGTGAATACTGATCAGATCACTGATTAGAGAAGATTGTAGAGTGGACTAGGATACTAAAGATCTAGACGATGATAAAAAAATCATGTGTAATTTATTTCCTCTGCCCAATTAACACTGTTATAAATATAATAATGAAATTAAAATTAATTTAATTGATAATACTTTAAAAGGAATATTCTCCCCATTTTGTTCAATATTTCCATAGGATGGAACCAAACAATTTATCTATCAATTATGCATTAAAATGCAATTCTAAAACTAACTTCCTTCTACTGGGTTTGATCATGCTTATGATATATGTATGATTCATTTTCTTTTTTGGCCCAAAAATTCATGTACATATAATAATATGATTGGGGGATAGTTAAAGACCTTCATTCCATTGAGTATGTTAATGTCTTATGAGATACCATGAATGGTGCATGGTTGGTTAGCCTATGAAAACTATGTTTTGATGGCTGTTATCATGATCATACGATGATTATGATGATGGTTAGCCTATGTTTTTTCATGTTTATTAGCCATGACTTATGCCAATAATTTCATGATTTATGATGTTTCCACATTTTTATGATTCCATGATTTTCTTCTTTTATTTACATATTCCAAGTTATCTTTCTTATGATCATTCTCTTTACGATATCATGTTATGCTTATTTTGTGTCATGTTATTCTTTATTTTCTTATTTATTACTTTAGTGGGATATTTATCTCACCCTTTAGGTATTTTCCTCAAGGTATCCTATGTATTTTTTGATGATCTATGAGAGTTAAGAGCACTATGTTGAGTTTTAAATAATATTTTTTAAAATTTATGATGATTTATTTTGTATCTAATCTTTTAAAGACACTAGAACTTTGGATACATAGCTTGTATTGTTGGTAAAGTAGGTTATAATTCATGAATTAATGTGTGTTTATGTTTTGGGATGTTATAAGGTATCCAAAGATAGTTTATAGGAATTTTAATAAGAGGAATAATTAGTTAATCAACAACAACATCAACGATAGTTGAATGGAAGTCCAATAATATTTGTTTCTTCTACCATTCACCTCACTACATCTCCTTAATCCTTATATTTGTTAATAGATCAACAAAATATATTTCTACTCCCATTGTGTATGAACCTAAAAATTTCTGGAGTTTTCTTAAATACATTTAGAGGAGCTAATTTTTTTAGTTTGGGGTAATTTTCATTTGTGTTTTAAATTGTAGGGTGTTTGAGTGAAATTTTTAGAAATATTGAAGAAGAACGGGTTGTGCATAGTTGGAGAATGGTTAGAGAAAACAATACGCCCCAACCTAGCAAACCATTCAATCCCAGACATTGGGTATTCACATGGATGGTGCACTATTTTCCAAAATGTATACCTTCATAGGATTAAATGTTCACCCATATGAAATAGGCATAAAATTTATGTTCATAGATTCGGAAAAATATGTGACTCTTCCCAATAAACCATTCATAAGAATTAAGTTTACACAAAATTAAGCTTTTTAATTACTCTAACCCCTTAGTTAACCAAAAAACTACCTCCATTCAGCCCTAGGTCCTCCTTCACAATTTTGGATCTCTCCAGATGAATTAAATGACTTCTTGAACTCAATTCTTCATGATTTGAGGCCTGGATTGATGATCTTAATCCCTCCCGGTAAGTGGATTATGTCACGTTTCTTTCATGTACATACTTATTTATTCTCTCATTCTTTTGGTGAGAAGTTATTCTCTCTTTTAATATATATAGATCTATATTTTATGAATCACGATTTAGTCTTGTACATCTCTATATAGATTTAATAGATCTGGAATTACTTAATATTTAGTTAGGGTTTTATATTTGTATCCTGATTTACATCATTCTACTATTTAATTTTGGAGATTCCCATTCTGAGATATTTCATAATAAAATTGAGGTAGGTGGTCTAAAATTCAAATCCAGTGGTCTTCATTAAAATTATTTGAATGCAATTACAGAATTTTTATTATATTTTTAATCAATTTCATTGTTGAAATTTCTTCCTAGATTAAATTATTTAATTTGGTGAATTAATTAATTAATCAATATTTTAAATTTTCATTTTTTGGATTTTAGATCATGAGTAATTAATTATTAGAATATGAAATTATTTATTACGGATAATTAATTGTTAATTAATTATCAGAATATTATATTATTAGATAGAACAATTTATTGAAGAATTAATTAGGGGTATTAAATTGATTAATATAGAAAAATTAATTGATGAATGAATTGGTGTAATTGAATTGTTTAAGTTGGAATAATTAATTAATTAGTTAATTAATTAATGGAGTAATTTGATTAAATAATTTTGCTATTAAATAATTGAATTGATGTGATTAATTAATTGATGAATTTATAAATGTAATAATTGTGACTAAAAAATTAAGGACATAATTAATGGAGTTGAAATTAAAATTAATTGGTTATTTAATTTAATGGATTAAATGCGACTAATTAATCAGGGAATTAATTAAGGGAGTTGATGTGAACAATTAATTAGTGAAATAATTGACGATATTGAATATGATTAATTAATTTTGAATTAATTAATGGAGTTGATGTGTATAATTAATTGGTGAATTAATTGATGGGGTTTAATGTGATTAATTAATTGCAGGGTTATTTAATGGATTTGACAAGATCATTTAATTGGGGATTTAATTATTGACGATTGTTTAATTGATGTAGTTGAATGAGTTGGATTAATTAATTTGATATTTAATTATGAGATATTGAAATTATTTAATTGACATAATTAACGGATGAATGAAATATGATATAGTAATATTTGATAGTTGAAATTATTAATCCTGTAGTTAATTATGAAATATTGATATTGTGAATGAGATAATTAATTGTGGAAATAATTTCGGTATTTTTTAGTTGTGAATATTTATATATTAATTGAAAAATTAATTAATTGGATTTGTGTATTTAATTAATCCGGGAATTAATTAAGGGGATTTATGTGATAAAATATTTATTGAATTAGAAATGAAATTGACATGACTAGTTAATTGTAAAATTAAATAGAATTATTAGTGTGACTAGTCAATTTCTTAATTAATTAATATTATTGATGTGATTGGTTAATTGTTAAATTAACTAGAGTAATTTAGTTGATTAGTTAATTGTTGAATTAATTAATAATATTGATTTGATTAGTTCAGAGTTGAATTAACTACTATAATTAATGTGATTAGTTAATTATTTAATTATTTATTATTATTGATTTAACTAGTAGATTTTTTAATTTACTAGGGTAATTTATGTGATTTGTTAAATATTGAATTAATTAATATTATTGGTGTGATTAGATAACAGTTTAATTAACTAGAGTAATTGATGTCAACAGTTAATTTTTGAATTAATTAATATTATTTATGTGATTAGTTAATTTTTGAATTAACTAGAGTAATATATGTAATTAGTTAATTGTTGAATTAATTAATGTTATTGATTTGATTAGTTAATTGTTGAGTTGAAAAATCGAATTGAGGTGATTAACTAATTTTTGAATTGATTATTTTTTATGATGTGATTAATTAAGTGTTGAATTTATTAACATTATTGACAGGATTAGATAATTGTTGAATTAACTAGATGTATTTGTGTTATTATTTATTTCATTAATTAAAAAAGGAATTGATTGGATTAATTAATTTTAAAATTAATTAATTTTATTGGTGTAATTAGTTAATTTTTGAATTGAATAGAAGAATTTTTGTGATTAATCTCTTATTTAATTAATTTATATTTTTGATGCAATTAGTTCATTATTGAATAAAATAAGGACATCATTGTGTTTAACTATTTTTTGAATTAGTAATATAAATTATGTGGATAATTAATTATTGAGTTACTATGTGAGGTATGAATAGTAACATGGTCTTTCTAACATGAATTCAAAAATGGGGACATGATCATTATAATGTTTGGTATAAGAATGCAAACATGGTCATTATAATGTGGGATGTAAGAATGGGAACATCGTTATTCTAAAGTGTGATGTATGATGGGAAACATGATCATTTATGTATGAATTACTGAATGAGAACAAGGTCATTATAATGTGTGATGTATGAATGGTAACATGGTCATTCAAGTAGGAATTAAATTATGGGAACATGGTCATTATTTGTGTGTAGTATGAATTGTAACAGGTTTATTAATGTATGAATTTAAGAATCGTAACAAAGGAACTCCATGATATGACCTCACTTATGAATTATTTGAGCTCTGGAATGTTCTGAAGTTGGTATTGAGATATTATATCACCATTGAATAATTTAGGTTCTTGCATAATCAGAAGGATGTATTAAGAGATGGAATTACCTAGGAACACATTGGGATCTGACATGATCCAAAACAGGCATTGGGGTACGAGCGTCCTCAAAAACCTATGAGTTAATGTGGTTATGTAAAGCATAAATGATAATGAGATAACTATTTACTTATACATTGTACATATTTCATTGTACAAATACATACACATTTTGACCGGATAGAGTTTTAGATATTGTTTGTGGTGACCTAATGAGTTGCACTCACACCCTATATGGGATTCCGGATCTGTGCCCAAATAGTCATGTTTATTCTGGACTAGAGAAGGACAAGGGACCTATGTTAGATTGATATGTTGGGTATGGATCATGAATAATGGAACCATACATGGTTCAAGACTTTCTATTGAGTTGTCAGTGTCTTCAATATTGAGTTTCATTTTTAATCTTGTATGTACATTAGCATGGTATATCTATTTTTTTGTTTTGATATTGTATTTCTAGTTTAGGAAATCTTGTGATACTGGTATTGTTCTGTCTATGTTATATCATTTGGTTTTTTATTTTATTATTGTTTTTTATTTCCACTGATGTATTACACTAATTAAAGACAAAAAGAGGGTAGATTATCCACATATCTAATAATAGCCCCACATTACCAGTCGGCGACCTCTAACATATGTAGAGACCTTCTTGTCAAAATGTGACTAAACAGTTCAGGGCCCCATTGTTTGGAACCCGAGTCAGGACGTTAAAAAGTGGTATGAGATCCCAATTTTATTTTATTTTACTTTTCTCTTATTGTTTGGGAAAGGGTGAAAAGATACTAGGAATAGTTGTTTATTGGTTATTATCCCATGCATGGATGTAGCTACCCCATGTATGGGGGGAAACCCAACTACCCAAGGTAGGAATTTTTGTTATTGTCCTTTGCTGTTATAGTTGAATATTACTTCAACTTTGGAAATGAAGTTGTGTGTTATTGTTCTTGATATGTACATTTTCTATGATTTTACTTGTGGCCTAGTATGGAATGAGAGTTGAGTTTTCATGATTCATTCTAGACACTCATGTTTATTGTGACATGCATCATTTTAAGTGAGAATTGGTAAATGTAATATGGGTAATTTTTTGAACATTAATTATTTTACATTCTTATGAAATTAAATTAAAAATGATGCCTAGTATGAAATTTTGATATATTTTAAAATGATGAAAGATGAGAATAAATGGGTTTTTGATTGGTAAAAATGAATAATGAGAATATTTTACCCTGTTTAACCCGTACCTAGTTATAGGATGGTTATGGGTAGAGATAGTGGCTTGGTTTTGATAGCATGGAGGGAAAAAGGGAGGATGACTTAATATGATTTTTTTATAGATCCCTATTATTAAATATGTTAATTTTGTGAATTAAGAATCCTTTGTTTTGTTTATTTTTCCCCTGATGTGGGTAGTTTTGGGAGTGAGAATGCCCTAGTTTGAGAAATCTATTGTGAGTTGGGTGAAAGACTGTCTGGTTCTGGATATGTGTGTTGCAATATTGGTTGCTATAGAAGACTGAGACTTTCAACATGTTACAGAGTTTCCATAATTCTAGGTTATATCAGTGACGGAAGATTTGTGGTGGTATTCATCAAAGAATTCTTAGTGTAATTCTAATTATTTTATTTTAGGTCCCCGATATTGTCATCATCCTGGGTACTCTAAAAAAGATTTTGTTCTATTACAATCAACCTAAATGTGTTTTGGTTTGATATGGAACCTCATGGAGGTTGTTCTTAAGAAGACAATTTTTGGAGTTGTATGGTTGAAGGTATGCCATCAACAGTTTAAAGATGTGGTTCTTAGGATGGATATGATTTCGAAGAATACCTTGGTGGATGAATTGCTTTAAAATGTGGTGTTAACGAATCTAAAAGGTGGGGGATGACGTTTCAAGTGTAGGTGCGTGGAGAATGACCATGGTATAGAAGTGATGGGATAAAAAATACAATGGAGAACCTATAAGGTGCATGTTTAAACTCATTAGGGAAAGGACATGTGGGCCTTGGATATGGTATAATAATGTCCTTTCTATGAGGGTTTTTACGGGAATTCTAAGTGACTATGTTGGATGGTGTTATTGTAGTAGTTGGGTAGGATGAGTTGGAAAACATGTCTGGTATGTTTTGAAAGTTGATCATGAGACCGATGCATCCTTTGAGTAGTTATACTATGTTTTTTATAGATATAGATCTATATCTAGTGAATCTATATCAATGTCTTCTCGCCCAAATTTACACATGATTTTAGGGTTAATAGGTCACTTGAAGTTTAGCCTGGGATGTCGATTCCTCAGAGACCTAAAGAGTAACCTATAGAAATATACATTCTATGGACTATTTTTTGATATTATGTTTCCAACTATGGGTAAATTTTATATGGATTTAATTGAACACAAAATGTCTTAAGTGATTTAAAATTATGAGAAGGGTTGATCTTAGGATATTACAAGGGGTGGATTGGATGCATTCTTTTATTTAATATTTCAATTTATTATATTTGAGATTGGCTTATTTAAGAAGATCAAAAAATCGTCACTTACAAGTTTAATTCCTACACACTCTAATACTAATCACCTATAGACTTGAAGGATTAATGTTTTGAGCACTCCATTGTAAGGGTTCGTATTATTATTTGAAGTGTGTGACCTTAAATTCATTAAGGATGAAGAGGATTTAAAGTCATAAAATAAAAATATCATTTAAAATAATTGATTAGCCATTAATGGTGTGAGAAAAAAAATCCAGCACATCCCATTTATACTCCCTTGAATGAAACCATAACTTTGGAAGCCCTTTATGGATCTTTTGGTTTCAATGTAAGTGGGGAGTAGACTAATGAGGGGGGAATTGAAGAAGTAAAAAAATTAAATAACGATCACTCCACCATTGTGTGATGATTTCACAAGGGCTGGTGTGAAAAAGATCACACCTTGAACCAATAGTGTTAACGATATATGAAGATAAAAACCGTAAGTGTAAAAGGAGACCATTTATTAATAATATAAAGTGAATTGAACAACTTACATGTGAATGACCAAGTTGAGATAACAAAATCACAGCATAACATTACAATGAAAAGAAGTCTAAAATATGATAAATTCTTCCAACACCACATAATTAAATAATAATTTTTTGATCCTTTGGTAGAGAATTCAATTATACAAATCATACCACTTGATTATGGTAGGCCAAGGGTTGTGGAATGTAAGGGAGAGTGGACTTCTTTATCCTTGACTTGAAGTGGCAGCCAACTTGCATCCATTGAATAGACACACCTAGATGGCCTTATAGATTTCCAAATTAGAGTGGGACATAGATTAATAATGTGAATCTCTTGATGTATTCTATCTCTCTGTAAAATTTGAGCCCAAATTAATTTGTTGTTTCCGAGACATGATTAAATTGGTGGGCGGTTTTTTTGGACCGTAGAATCTGGCCCAGACATTTATCTCCAATTTTGGCTGCCAGTATATCCACAATGAAGGCCAAATTATCACTAGATAATGCAGAATTATATGTTCCTATATATTTTTTATATCATCCCATGAAATTTGGTAATCATTGGGCCTCTATTGCTGGCCCCACATTCCCATCAGTGGGATGGTGTCCAATCTACCCTCCCCAGAATTGTTTGCATGAAATCTCATTTTGGTGGTCTTCCAATGTGACGCTTCCATCACTCCATAAGTATGAATTTTTTCCAATATAATTGGAAACATGAAAAATTAAATATGAAAATAATATCAAGATCATTGGGTACTTTAAATTATTTTAATAAATGTACCATATAATAGTGCATTTTAAGGAGGAATTAAAATCATAATGTGAAATGATGTTTTAAGTGTAAAATGAACAAAAATGGTTTTTATGAATAATAAATCACATGAATATTATATATATTGACAATGAATATTATCCTCATTCAGTGTCTAATCACATTCCCCAAATTGAGTTTTTCCAGTACTGAGAAAAATATATTTCAAAAAATGTTAAATTCAAATTTCCTTTTACATGAACATTTTAATAAACAATGACCTCTAAAGACAGTTATATCAAACAACTATGAAAACCTTCAAAATATTTTAATACAATATAGTTTCATAAAAATATCCCAATCCCATGACCATTCATTTGTTAAAATTCATCGCCATATTTCATCCAATATCAACTAAGCGTGATGATGTTTTGTGCATCGCAATAGACATGGGGGTTCATATTTATTCAATGGGAAGTGATGGAAGTGCTAGGTGGAATCACATTTCAATATTAGATGAGTAATTACGTTTTTTAGTATATATATATATATATATATATATATTTATTTGTTTTCTTAATTTTTCCATGTTAATTGAAATTGCACTCAATAAAGTCAACCCATGTAGCGAGATTTTTCCAATGACTCCCTGGATCAATGACCTTAGGGAACTAATTGATGCCCACATACTCGTTCATAATCTCAAGTTAACTCAGTTAAAAACAAAGTCAATTTACTATAAATTGAGATAAAATTACTAACTCTGGGTCTGAAAACTATGGAGTCACAATCTACAAGTGCCGAAAGCCAAGCATTAGGTCATTTCATTACTCTACTTGCACATTTTCTTTTGAATACTCTGATTAAAAGTAAAATGATCACCAAACCTATGATATTTATTTGGGGGACCCCATTAACTCAAACTAATACCCCACTATCAAATGGATGTGCATTGTGTTTTTTTAATTTGGATGGAAATATAAACCATGAAATATCATATTAGACAACCACACTTTAAAAAATCTATGCTCATGAAATATACATGGATTAAAATAAAAATCAAGCCATGATAAATTATTTGATATTCAGTTGAAACATGTACAATGTCTATTATCATGTTCATGGTTAAAGAATTTTTTCATTCCATTAAGGCACACTTCTTTTCAAATCATTCATTTTGTTTGACAGAAAATAATTTTTCTTTATTTTACCTCCCCGCAACATAAAATTTCATTGTCCCCAGTGTTTAAGGAAATGAAAATATAGAAGGGGCAGAGGCATAGAATGAGTGTTCAAAAAGGAAATTGAAATTGAGGAACATGTAATGATGTCAGTTGGTGGTTGATGTTGAAATTCATGCTGCTTCCTTTAAATCCCTTTCTCTCCATGTCACTCTTGGAATTCCCTAGTGTAAAAAGGGAATAACGAACAAACAAATAAAAAATTACTATATATAAATATATATAAATTTATATAATAAATAATGTAAAATATAATTATATATACAAAAATCATCTAATAAGGAAACACTATAATCCATAAGCCAGTGGTAAGTGTGTGCCCCTGTCCCCATTCGGTTCCGTGTTCTATTCCTTGCGGCTTTGGCGATTATGATGAGGTTTTCCCCATGACCTACGATGTGTTATTTTAATTTTTTTTTTTAATTTTTATCCCAAAAACACATAAAATAAATTGAACTGATGATACATTGTATTTTTTTTAAATTTATGGGTAATTAATTTCTCAATAATCACACCACATGACATATATGAATATGGAACTCCCCTTTCATACCAATCCATACTCATAATAGAAGAACAGTTCAATAGTAAAAAAATTATAATAAATTTTTAAAAAATATAAAAAAATTATTCAATCATCCTATTTGAAAAATAAAGATGATTCAAAAAAATTAGAAACGTGAAAACCAAGGGCTGCCTCCCATGCAGCGCTTTTGTTTAACGTCGTTATCCTAAAATGGATCCCAAATCTATCAATTTTTTTTCTTGGTTCATAGGTTTTATCTGTTAACTCAACCTTTATTTCCTATTTATTGAATATTTAAATGAATTGATTTATCCTATAACTGTTGACAGTGAAAATGTGACCACTTGTGGGATCTTGAAACTTTACTGCCCCATGGGGGTACACATGATGCACTATGAAAGGACCTGATCATCTAGACCATAACGTTCCTAGGTGTAAATAAAGTTTTGAAATATATAAGAGTACAAAATTTCCTTGTTCAAAATGTTTTACTTTGAAATTCTTATATTGGAAGGCTTGAACTCTAGCTTTTTTGATCTGTGATTTTCATAAACCACCATCCTTAGTTCCTCATGTCCATTGAGGTCTAATTTTCTTTTTGTTCCAGCCAGTGATTGTTCATAATTTATTTTTCTAATTTATCAAAAACCTTATTCTCAATTTCAACAGGTAAATGGCATGCTTTTTCATAATCCATCTTATATGGTGACATTCCTATGATGGTTTTGAATGCTATACAATATTCCTAAAGAGCATCCAAGAGTTTCTCGGACCAATATTAACTATATGGATTGACAGTTTTTTCATGAATTTTCTTATTCTTCCTATTCTCTAACTTAGCATGACCATTGGTTTGAAGATGGCAGGCTGTGGAAACTATGTGAGAAATCCCATACTTAGAATTGAGTGAAGAGAATGTTCTGCTGCAGAAATGGGTTCCACGATCACTAATGATAGATCTAGGAATTCCAAATCTAGAAAATTTATACTCTTTTAGAAATCGAATCACAACTTGATGATCATTAGACCTTGTGAGAATGGACTCAACCCATTTTGAGTCATAATCAATTGCTAATATGATGTAAAAATATCAGCTACCGATTGGTAAGGGACCCATGTAATCAGTTACCTAGCTGTCAAAGATTTAAATTACTAAGATGGGAGTGAGTGGCATTTGATTCCTTTTGGGGATGGACCCTACTTGTTGACACTTAGGACAGCTTTGAAAAAATGTATAGGAGTCCCTTGAGAGGGTGGTCTAGAAGAGGCCACACTAAATAATCTTAGAATATGTTTTCTTAGGGGAGAAGTGACCTCCACATACCTCACTATGATAGAATTTAAGGATGGACTCTTGTTCAGATTCTGGGACACACCTTCTAATGACTCGGATAGGGAAGAACTTATAGAGGTATCCATCATCAAATTCATAGTTCCTAACATCAAAAAATATTATTCATTCAAGATTCAATCCCTAAGAATTTTTTAATGACTCATGTAACTAAGAAGATGTCTATCATGGAATACTAAGGATGGTTAGTCATAGAGTATAGGTGTTCATTATAGAATGAATCAGACATAGAAAGGTTATTTTATTTGTCTTTGAATTCCATCCTTGGAAGGTGATCTGCTACAAAATTTTCAACACCCTTTTTCCCTTGATTGTGTGGTCAAACACTTATCAGAGAAGACCCTACCTAATCAGTCTAGCCTTGGAATCATGTTTTTTGAAGAGTTATTTCTGTGAAGAATGGTCAGTGAACACAGTGATGTGGGATCCAAAGAGGTATCACCTATAATTATATAAGGAAAACACGGTAGCAAGTAACTCTTTTTCAGTGGTGGTGTAGTTAATTTGGGCATCATTTAAATAATTTTCATCCATATTAAATGACATAATGAGTTTTATCATAGCATTGTCCAAACAGAGATCCTACAAAAAACTTAATAGCATCACGCATAAGTTCTAAATGAAGGTTAAAATTTAGATATTTCATAATGGGAGGAGAGGTGAGAGAGGATTTGAGGGTTGAGAATGAACCTTTATAGCTTTCAGTCCAAACAATGGAGCATCCATTACTAGGATAGGACCCAGGCGATAGAAGATTGATCTAAATTCCTTGATTAATATTCTATAGAAACCAGCATTTCCTAAGAAAGACCTCACATCCTTAATAGTTTTGTGTGATGGAAGGAGACTAATGATATCAAATTTTTCTTTATCAACTAAAATACCCCTACATAAGTCTATATGTCCCAGGACTAATCCATATTTAACCATGAAATAAAAATTTTCCCAATTTAGGACTAGATTCATTTTTTCATATATGAACAAAACTCTCTTCATATTCCTAATCCATCCATCAAATGTATCCCCAAAGTAGAGAAGTCACCCATAAAGACCTCAAAAAAATCCCATACTATGTCTGAAAATATTCCCATCATGCACCACTGGAAGGTTCTAAGGGCGTTGCTTAACATGAACAACATTAATTTGAAGGAAAAGGTGCCAAATGGAAAGGTGAATATAGCCATCCCTTGATCCTCTAGTGAGACCTCAATATGATTGTACACTGTGTACCCATCTATGAGACAATATAACTCATGACCTTCCACTCTCTCAAGGTCTTGGTCAATTAATGGTAATGGGAAATGGTATTTATTGGTGAATGGGTTTATATTACTATTGTTGATGCAGACTCTCCAGCCACTACTCACCCAAGATAGAAGAATCTCTCCATCCTTATTGGTTATCACAGTGATTCATGCCTTCTTGGAAACCACTTGTATTTGGATCACCCACTCACTCTCAGTTATGGGATAGATGACACCATCTTTTAACAATATCAGAAGTTCTTTTCTCACTGCCTCCAATATATTAGGATTGAGTTTCCATTGAGGTTGATGAAATAGCTTAGAATTAGTTTCTAAAATGATCCTATGGGACCCGATTAGTGGTCTAATCCCATGAATATCAAACAAGGTCCAACCAATGGAATTATTAGGTTTACTAAGGACATTAAGAAGCATTCTACCGTGATTGGATTAAAGAGAAGAATAAATGACAATAGGATGTGTTTGATTGTCCCCTAGGAAGTCATACATGAGTGCAGTGGGAAGTTCCTTTAATTCAATGTTAGGTTGGTCCATAATTTCAGCAGAAGATTGGGACACTGTATCAAGATCAATTTTTTTATTAGTGTTGTAGATTATATTGATTCCACACAAGTAAAAGTTTCAGATACTAGATTAGATTGATCAAATTATGTGAAGGAAGTTAGAGTGGTCTCTATGAATGTGATTTCCTGAATTGTTTCACTGATTTTTGGACCTAATAATTAATTATAAGAGTAATTTGAAAATGATTCAAGCTAAGAAGAAAAAATTCCTTCTTGTACAAAAAATAAAAACAATCTCATCCTAACATAAATATCCATCAAATATTTATTGATGTTCTATGGATTCATTATCAATGATTTCTATCATGTTTACTTCATGAATGTCGTAGTCATACCCTATTTGTGAGCCTGTATTATAGATGTTCAAGTCTAGACTCATGTTTCCAAAGGTGATGGTCATGATCCTGTTTTGAACTCAAATAATAGAGTTTATTTTTGCAAGGAATGGAAAACCAAGGATCATTGGGTTTTGTTCATTATTTTCTATGTTAGGATGGTTGTTCAGGACAATGAGGCCATCAGGGTAGATGAATTTTTCAACCTTTACCAGAGAATCCTTTAAAATACACTTTGGAATCCTAATTATTTTATTAGAATGTTGAATTGTGACAGATGTGGGTTGGATATCTTCTAGGCCTAATTTCAAGTACACAACATAGGGAAATATATTGACACTAGCACCTACGTCACACATTTCCTTGAAAACCTTTCTCTATCCTTGTTCAACATTGATGTAAGGGAAACCTGGTCCTTTCAACATAAGAGGCATGGTCCCTTGAATGGTGTTTCTATCTTTAGCAGCAAAAAGGACTTGGTTTTTATGTGAAAATGTTATTTTAAAGGTTCACAAGTCCTTATAGTACATTGAGTAGGAATGTATGGTTTGGATTTCATCGAGAAGAGGAATTTTCAACTTGACATGTGAGAATATTTCCCTCTATGTTTCGCTCAATTCAGTTTTGGTTTTCCCCCTCATGCATTGAGGAAATGGTGCAGGTTGTGGGGTTGTTTGTTGATGTGTTATTTCTTTCACAATGTTATCAGTGTCGTCCATTTGGTCTTGTGGTTCATTTGAACTTTTATTAGAGTTTGAAGCTTCACATGGTTTCTGACTTATTTGATCAGGTTTCACAATTGATTTACCACTTCTTAAAATAGTCACAGCCTTTAGTTTTTCATTATTTGTTTGACTGAAACTTGAATCACTCCTTAAATTTGAGGATGGTAACGCTTGAGTAGGAATGGGTTGTTTTACAGTTTTGATGGTTTTAAGCTCTTATTTAAGGTAAGAGACATCCGGGTTCATCCTTTCCATTTGTTTTCACAGTTGTTCTAGTAGGATTTGTGGAATAGTTTGGGTTGGTTCTTGATATGATTGGTTTATCTCAAGGGGATATTTTGGAGGTGGTACGGATTGTTGAAAATTGATTGGTAGCTATTTTAATTGGATAGGTTGGGTTTGGTACTAGTTATGGGTTTGGGTTTGGTAGTTTTGATGGGTGTAAGGATTTTATCCATGTGGTATGATAGGTTTTTGGTTATCTTTCCAGTAGAATTTTGGGTGGTCATTGTATCATTGGTTGAAGTTGTTTTGGTATTGAGGATTTTGAAAGATCAAAGAAATTAATTCCACTAGGGGTCCTCTTAAAATTACATCCTTTGTGTATGGAATGGTTGGGTAGTTGTTTGTCTTATGGTTATGTTTTTCAAAAATTGGGAAAACATGGTCTACAGTTTCGATTTCATGGATGTTTTTATTGTCTATCTCTTCAACCTTCCTAGAGAGTGTTGTGGGTTTAGACCTAAAGCTTTCCTCTTATCTAATAGTATGAACTATAGTACTTTTTTTGGATTTTTAGAATAAGGTGAAGTTTCCAATGTTTGGTTTTGTTCAGTTAGGCATTCTATATACTCGTAAGCATCATTTGGGGCTTTTTTTTATAAGTTTCATGTCACGTCATTTTAATGAATCGTTTGTTTCCCAGACACAAACCTTCATTTAAAATTCTATCATGCTCTAGAATAGAAAAACCATAGTGTGGAACCATGTTTAGAGTGTCTTAGAACCTCTCCCATGTTTTGTATAATGACTCAACCTCTTTTTCAAAAAAATATTGGATGCTCTTTTTAAGTGAAATTCTTTTGTGGTGGGGAAATCATTTTTTGTAGAGTTCTCGTTGTAGTTTGTCCCAATAGTTGATGGATGTTTCTCTCAAAAGTTTTAGCCCATTTTTTGCTCAATACTTTAAAGAAAAATTACATAGCATTATCTTAGCTGATTCAAGTTGATGTGGGGGACACATGATTTCTACAATGTCATTTAACTATTTAACCTGAAGGTAGGGCATCTCAGACTATATTCCATGGAATGTGGGAAATTGGGTTAGGACATGGGGTTTAAAGATGTCTTTGGAATCTCTTAGGGAGTTGTGTCTAATGCATTAGGTGGAATTGGTACAGGTAGGTGTGAGGTAGTCATTAATGGTTTCATCAACTACATTTCCCAAGTTTGATGCTGTCTCATTTTGATTTCAATTTTGGTTCCCACCTTGGTTTATATGTTGGTTTCTTTGAAGAAAATCCATTAAAATGGGATCTATTTTTTACTTGAGGGTATTAGGAATATTAGAGTATAATTTAAAGAGTTACCTTGGTGTAATTGACTCCCTAAACCCAGTACTATCCTCCCTAACTAGACGGTTTGATTGATCACGGGTGTAGGCGGACAAGCGCGAAAAGAAAAAAAACGAGAAATGGAAAAGATAAGAGAATTTGGATGAGAAAATAAGAAATGGGGGAGAATAGAATGGGTGTATAGATGACTTACCTAGGTCCCCAGAAACGGTCCCAAAATTTGGTATCACCCAAATTTACCTAATATTTTAGGGTTAAGCGGTCACTTGTAGTTTATCTTGGGTTGTTGATTCCTCAGAGACCTAAGAAGTAACCTACAAACACATTCATTCTATAGAAAGTTTTTTGGATATTATGTTTCCAACATTGGGTTGATTTTATATGGGTTTATGTGAAAACTCAATGTATGAACTGAATTCTAATTATGAGAAGGGTTGATGCTATGTTATTGAAAGGGGTGGATTGGATGCGTTCTTTTTTTAAAAAAATTATTTCAATTTCTTATATTTGAGATGGGTTGATTAAAGAAGATAAAAAAATCATCCCTTAGTGGTTGCATTCCTACACAACCTAATAATAATCACTTATAAACTTGTAGCATCAATGTTTCTATCACTACAAGGTAAATGTTTGTATTACCACTAGAAGTGTGTGACCTTAAATTAAATAAGGATGAAGTGGTTTTAAAGACATCAAATAAAAATATCATTTAAAAGAATATATTATCCCTTAATAGAGTAAGAATTAACATAAAATATATCCCCTTTCTATGCCATCGTATCAACCCATAAGTTGGTTATCCCTCCATTGTTCCTATGGTTTCAATGGAAGTGGGATGTAGACTCATGAGGGGGAATTGAAAAAGAAAAAGAATTATGAAATAACGAGCAGTTCACCATTTTGAGATAATATCACAGGGGTTGGTGTGAATAATTTCAAAACATGAACCAACAGTATCAATGTGATACAATGATCGACATAATAATATGAGAAGAAAGTCTTTTATTAAGAAACTAAATTGAACTGAACAAATTACATTTGAAAGAAAAACTTGAGACAAAAAATTGTAGCATAACATTACAATGAAAGGAAGCTCAAAAGATGATAAAATCCTCCACCACCATTTCCTTAAATAAGAATTTTTGGAGCCTTGGGTCGATCCTCAAATAGTAAAAATCATCCCACTTGATTATGGTAGCCTTAGGGTGGTGGAATGTAAGGGAGGGTGGACTTCTTTATCCTTGACTCGAAGTGGCAGCTAGCTTGCATCCACCGAACAGACGTGCCTAGATGGCCTTCTAGATTATAGAATGAGAGTGGTTCATTGAAGAAAAAAGTGAATCTCCAGATGTATCCAAACACACTATTATATTTCATCCCAAATTACTTAGTGGGTTCCATGATATCATTAAATTGGCGGGTTATTGTTCTGGGCCGCAGAATCTGGCCTAGAATTTTATCTCTAACTTGGGCTGCCTGAATAACCACAATGGAAGCCGAATTGGCACTATATCCCAAAAACAATTTATGTTCTTCTCTGTGTCTTATATCATCCCATGAATTTTTGGCTTCATTGGGCCTGCATTTTTGGTGCCACATTCTAATCACTGGGATGGTTTCCAATCTGCCTTCCCCTGAATTGTTTACATGAAATCCCACTTTGGTGGTCTTCCAATGTGAATCTTCCATCACTCCCCAAGTATTAATTGTTCCCAATATAATTTTAAACCTTGAAATTAAATATAAAGATAAAATAAATATCATTTTTTACTTTATATGATGTTTAAAAACGTTTCATATAATAGTGCATTTACAGAAGGAAATACAATCATAATGTGAAATGATGTTCAAAGTGTAAAATGCCCTAAAATAGTGTTTATGAATAATAATGAACATGAATATTATATATATTCACAATGAATATTATCCTAATTCAGTGGAAAATAATTATGAGTGTGAACATAGATCAATATCAAAGAGATCTTGTATTACTTAATCTTTCTATATGGTTTTAGATCTAGATATCGATTTACATCATTATGTTGTTCAATTTTGGGTATTTTCATTCGGAGATTTTTGGTTAAGGTATTGAGGTGGGTGGCCAGAAATTCAAATCACATTGTCTAGATTACAATTATGTGTATGTAATTGAAGAATTTCTATTATATGTTGAGCAATTGTATTCTTGAAATCACATTCTTCATTAAATTAATTAATTTGGTGAAATAATGAATTAAGTGAAATATGAAATTGGGATGTTTGGATTTTTGATCATGAATAAATAATGGTTGAATAAATTTTGGGAATATATATTTATTGATTATAGATAATTAATTATTGAGATAATTATCATAAGATTTAATTATAAGATAGAACAATTAATTGAGTGATTAATTGGGGAATTTGAATTTATTGAGATGGAATAATTAATAAATAAATAAATAAATAAATTGGTGTTATTGAATTTTCTATGTTGAAATAATTAATTTATGAATTAAATAATAGAGTAATGTTATTTTTTAATTATTTAATTAAATAATGAGATTGATGGGATTAAACAATTAATTAATTAATTAATGTAAGTATTGTGACTAATTAATTGAGGAACTAATTAATGGATTTTAGGTGTAAAATTAATTGGTGAATTAATTGAAGAGATTAATTGTGATTAATTAATTGGGGAATTAATTAGTAGAGTTTATGTGTAAAATATATTGGTTAATTAATTGAAGTGATTGAATTTGGTTAATTAATTGTGAATTAATTAATTGATTTTATATATACAATTAATTGGAGAATTATTTGATGGTATTTAATTTGATTAATTAATATTTGAGTTAATTAATGGATTTGACATGATGATTAAATTGGTAATTTAATGAATATAGATTATTGTGTTGATGCAATTTAAAGGGTTGGATTAATTAATTAGAAGATTAATTAATGGGGATTGTTGTATAGATACATTTGAGTGATTCAGATAATTAATTACTGAATTAATTATGAGATATTATGATTATTGATTTGAGATAATTAATTAATGAATTAATTATGATATATTTAGATTTGATAATTTAGATAATTATTTTTGGAGTTAATTAAAATATTAATATAGTTGACGAGATAATTAATTGTGGAATTAATTATGGGATTTGAGTTATGGAAATTGATAAATTTATATATGATTAAATTAAAGTGATTGATGTACTTAGTTAACTGGGTAATTAATATAGGGGATTTATGAGATAAAATAATTGTTTAATTGGAAATTAAATTGAAGTGGTTAGTTAATTGTTGAATTAACTAGAGTAATTTAGGTGATTATTTAATTGTTAAATTAATTAATATTATTTATTGGAATATTTTATTGTTGAATTAACCAGAGTGATTGATGTGATTAGTAATTTAATAAATTCATTACTATAATTGATGGGATTATTTAATAGTTTAATTAACTAATGTAATTAATGTGATTTGTTAGTTGTTGAATTAATTAATATTGTTGATGTGATTAGTTGCTTATTGTATTAACTAGAGTAATTTATGTGATTATTTAATATTATTTATGTGATTATTTTATTTTTGAATTAACTAGAGTAATTAATTTGATTAGTTATTTGATGAATTAACTATTTTAATTCATGTGATTAATTAGATAAATTGTTGATTTAATTAATATTATTGATGTGACTGGTTAATTGTTGAATTAACTAGATTCATTTATGTGAAAAGTTAATAATTTACTTAATTAATGTTATTGATGTGATTATTCAATTATTTAATTAACTAGAGTAATTTATATAATTAGTTAATTATTTAATTAATTAATATTATTGATGTGATTAGTTACCTGTTGAATTGACTAATAGAATTAACGTGATTAATTAATTAATTTATATATTTTATGTGATTTATTAATTGTTTGATTAATTAACATTTTGGATGTGATTAGATAATTGTGGAATTAACTAGAGTAATAGGCGTGACTAATAATTTTTTGAATTTACTAAAATAATTGATGTGATTATTTAATTATTGAATTAATCAATGATATTGGTGAAATTAGTTAATTATTTAATTAACTAAAGGAATTTATGTCATTAATTAATTATTGAATAAATTAATGTTATTGATATGATTAGTTAATTTTTGAATTAACTTACAAAATTATTGAGTTTAATTAATTGTAGATTTATTAATGGAAATTGTATAGATAATTAATTTTTGAATTTATGTGTGATGTATAAATAATAACGTGGTCATTCAAATGTGAATTAAATAATGTGAACATGGTCATTATAATATCTGATATAATAATGGGATGATGGTCATTCTAATGTGTGGTGTATGAATGGTAACATGGTCATTTATATATGAATTAAATAGTGGGAACATGGTCATTTTAATGTGTGATGTATGAATGGTAACATGGTAATTCATGTATGAATTAAATTATGGGAACACTGTAATTATATTGTGTTTATTATGAATGGTAACATGAGAATTCATGTATGAATTTAAGAATGGTAACAATGGAACTCCAAGAAATAACATCACTTGGGAATACACCAGGCTCCGACATGAGCTGAAGCAGGTATTGATATATGATATCACCTTTGAATGCTTTAGAATTTATAATAAGCTGAAGCAGGTATTTAGATATGGTATTACCACGGAACACATTGGTATCCATTATGAGCCAAAGCAGGAATTGAGGTACGGGTTTCCCCAGGATCCCAATAGTTAATGTCGTTATGTAAAGAATAAATGATTATGTGATAACTATTTAATTACGAATTGAACTAATTATTTGTACAACTGAATACATTGTTTTGTACTAGATATTGTTTTATATTTCATTGGTGGTGGCCTACTGAACTTTACTCACACCCTACTCAGGATGCCTAATCAGTACCTGAATAGTCTGGTGCTTTCTGGAGAGGAAAAAGGGAATGAGCCCCATGTTAGATTTCTGTTTTGGGGTTGGAACATGGATGAGGGAGTTGGATGTAGTTCGAGAAAAACTTTGGAGTTTTAGGTGATGTTAATTTTCATCTAAATTTTTAGACTTAACACATAAATTAGCACAAAATATCTACTGTATATTTTTGATATTGTATTTTTAGTTTTGGTCATCTTGTGATACTAGTAGGGTTATGGCTATGTTATATTATTTTTATATTTAGTTGAATATTATTATTTATTTCCACTACTATATTACTCTGATAAAAAAGAGTTTATAGTCCCACGTGACTGATAATAGACCCTCACTACTAGTCAACATCCACCAGCCTATAGGAAGGTGCGCTTGGGTTCATGTGACTGACCAATTTGGGGAACCTGTGGGTGGCACCTGGGCTGAGATATTACACATTGCTATAGTACACAAATAAGATCCTCCTTCACCATTTAGAGGATATGTGATGTCTAACCACCTCCACATTATATTGGGGTTCTGGTTTTCATCCCCACTTCAAAATTTCCAGAATATAAAATTATAGAATTTTTATAGACAAGCCTCTTGGTTAGGGTAGTCTTATTTACAATCTTATTGGATTTAATATAAAAAACATTATCGATTTAGGTCTCCACTCACCATAACATATGTAATATTACATAAATAGTTTAGTTAACCATATTTAGATACTTTTAAATGGATTATTTTTCTATTGATGGGTTCTATTTTTGTACATTGTGTCCCTTGAAAGATGCAACATTGAGAGTGAAATTCAACAAACATAATCAGTTTTCATTCTATAGTCTAGAGAACATGACTATTTCACAGGACTGGCCAAGTGATAGAGCATGTGGTAACACTACAGTCAGTAAATTATATTTCAAAAGGGTGGAACTGATAAAAATTGAAAATGAAAACCATAAGGGGAAATGAGTTTCATTATAGTTGAAACAATAACCTTGAAAGAAATGACTATAGTTGGGTTGTTTTTGCTAGACCCTATAGTTTTTTTAGGGATCCCACAAATAAAATACATGGAAAGTTGTTTTTAAATGTTGGAGGGAAGTGAGAGAAAATAGGGGATTATACCAGTAATGTATTAATGTCTTTGGAATGAGAGAATAATAATTATCTAGTGTTCATTTATAACATCGTCCTAGGGACTTATGTGAGATAGGAAGCCCCCTTCATAAAAACCATGCTCTTTACTTCACATTAATAAATTATTTATTACCTAAATTTACACATAATACAACTCATAAGATCAACATGTGTAATGTATTTGGAAATTTTGTATATTATATAAGAATATAATAAAATGAATTCATCATCTTTATTGAAAATCTTTTTAACATGTTCATAATATTACTTCATACATAAAACTATATGGGATAACCTGGGGACAAATATAAGAATGTGGTAAGCTATAAAGCCCTGTAAGGGATTAATGATGGTATAAAATAATGAAAATAATACATGTTAGACAATATAAATTTCAATGGGACATGAAATGGGTGAGAATAATAAACATGAATAATGAGGCATGATAAGCATGATAACATGAAGGCAACATGAGAAATGTGGTAAGAACATAAAACACTACATCATAAAAATAGGTCCAGGATAACTACAAATACATCATGGGATAAAATGTACCATTAATGAAACATCTTTAATCCATGTCCCAAAATGATGTCTCATGAGACTAAACATTACCCAATGCATTGGGGCGCTATATAATTCTGGGCACACCTTTCACTTTCATTTCATTATCATGCTTAAGTGTGTCACATATATAATAAAAAATGGAATCATTTATTATCACATTATATTACATGATCATTGAGTGTGTAATAAATATTATTATGTCCCTGATCAATAATTATATGTTCATAATATTGAACACCTTTGATATAAATGGGTATGAGTATTCATTACACAATTGATTTGGCATGGAAAATCACTGTGAAATTTCAGCTACATAACAACATCCCTTAAATTTAAAAATTTGGTTTAATAAGAGAGAAACATGTGTATAATCATTTATCTATAAAATTGTACGTAATAGGGACACGTAAATACATATCCCAACATTATATATTGGAAATATAAGGCATATGGTAATAAAGATATTTGAATTAAGAACAGAAGGTTAGGATCCATTACTTGAGTGTGTGATACCAAATGCTTGGTTGATGCTACTTGTGAACTTTAAGGAACCATAAAAGGACTATAGATAGGTTAGGGAAGAGTAATTATGTGCTATATGTATTTTTATTGAAAAAAATTTGGAGTTTTGGTGGGTTTATGTAGGAAAATAGTGGTGAACTCATTATTTCTCAAACATATGTTTTTGACTCTATATAATAATATAATCAAACCATAAATCTTCTAATGGGTTTTGAACATATTTTGTAAAAAAAGGGATTGGTTATCATTATTTTATAAACCAAAGGGCTTATATCGTTAAAAAATTATCCTTATTTATGTGAAGAAGAGTCATACTCTTAATGAAATGATTTCAAAACCATTAAATATATTAATGGTTTTGGCGGATTCATAAAGGCTATATAAAATTAACAAATAAACATAAAATCCCATTATTTTAAATGGAAAAATACAAATTTGAATATTTAAACCCTTTATATGGTTTATTAAATCAGTTTTCAGTCATTTTAATGTCATAATGCATACTGTATATTTATACAGTATTTAATTTTATCCCAAAAATTCGACTGTATCGAAAAATATGAAAAATTACATGTTGGACAATCTAAAAATTATGATTTCATAAATAATATTAATTTTATAAAAATAATTTTCTCAATATTGTTATTTTCACTTTTAAAATGAGAATCAATATTTATTAAAAAGTTATGTAATTTTATTACAATCATAGTTTTTGTACAATTATAAAAATAACATTTGACTTCATAAAAATTATATGATATTTTATATTTAATAAATAATATTTAATAAAAATATTTTATTAAAAAATTGTTTATTTCCAAAATCCATAAATTTATCAAAATAATCATCTTGATTTAATTTGAATACTATTTAAAAATTCAATTTGTTCTTTATTGTATAAAAATTTAATTTTTTATCAAACTAATTACTTAATCATTAATAATTTTAAAAAATAAGGAATAACTATCGTTATAAACTCAATGAAATATAAATATTCATACTGGTATAGTTACTTTGTTTCCAGTCCTTGTTAAATTATTATTACCCTTAATTTACTTATTTTCTTTTTAACATGGTAATAAATATTAACTATAGATACAATTCAAATTCATCAAAAATTAAGTTGAAATTATTACTTAATATTAATTGTGACAATTAAAAATATGAAATAAATTTTATCTAAATTAATTTATAGAGGTGGAATAATCTTATTTAATATAAAACCAACAAGGAATATGAAAATTAGTTTTCCAAAAAATTCTTTTTAAGGATAAAATGATTTTTCATTACCTATTAAATTGGTAATATTGATTTTATGAATTTAGGTTCATAAATATATATATGTAATATAAAAAATTAATTTTAATTATTTAGAATTAGGTGTTATTTAAATTATTTATAATTGATAATCATTATGAATTTCAAAACAGTATCCAGAAATAATATATTTTTAATCCTAAAATAAACCTCTATGAAAATACGGTATAAAAAGGATTTGAATTTAATTAATTAAATTAAACATAAATAAATAATTTTTTTTAAATTTATATCAGAATAAAAATACATTAATACTTAGGTTACATAATTTATCCATAGAAATGAAAATTTTACACAGAAACCGTATTTTTCATTGTTCACTATAAAAAATTAAAATTATTGATGAATCAAACATTCCACCCAATGTTAATATTGATATGATAATATAAAAATTAGCATAAACATTATAAAATAAATTTTATAAATTTTATATAAAATAACTATAACATTGAATAAAAAATCATTTTTAAATAAAACATATTTGAAGAACAAAAAGACATTACTAAATATTAATTGATTAATTTCTAAGAATTCATCAACATATTTAGAACAAATATATATTTCATAAATTAGATAATATGATTCATATTTGTAAACATAATAGATATGTTAAAATGATCATATTTAAATAATAATTATCCATTTGTGTTTGGTGTTGTGTATCACCTACGGTATCGAATATAGTTTTCTCTTTTAAAAACCCAAAATTTTACATCCTCCCATGTTCTTAATTTTGGGGGTTTTAATTCCCTCCCACTTTATAATTTACTTATCTACTGCCCATTCATATTATACCAAGGTGTCACATGGGATTTTGTGCTCTCAGAGAGTATATTCAAAGGATTTGTTTTTCAAAATTAAATTAGTGTAGAAATCAAACAAAATGAATGCGGTGAAAATAGGGGAAATGATAACTTCATTGATCCACATTTTAAAAATAATTCACCAATCTATAAATTTTTTACTGTTTCTTTATCATTTAATTGGGACTCACATAATTAATATAATCATTTTGATAATTAACCAATTAGATTATTATTATTATTTTCTACAATTTATCATATCAAATTAAACTGAAGAATATGGGTTTAGTATATGATCAAAAGAATGGGCATACTCATTCAAAAAAATAACCCTATCATTCATAAGATGAAATTTTTTATAATAATTTATGATAAAAGAGTATATAAGACATCATAACAATCCTAATATCTATTGAGATGATTTTGCTAATCTTGTATGAATTCAATAGTTTAATTTGTCAATATCATCTGAAGAATTAATGAATTTATCTAATTAGAAACTATCTCCTTTTACCGAGGTCCCCATAGAAACAAATCATCATATTATTCTTATAAAATAAAAATAAACTACAAAAAATTAACAAGAAGAAATTAAGGAGATGAAATAATTGGAGGATGAGAAAGCATCATAGAATGAAATTAGATAAAAATCATCCAACAAAGTGATAGTTTATTCAAAGATGTAGATGAAACCTAGTAGTTGTAATTGAGTCACATAAAGGTGAATATATTTTTTCCAGTCATAACTACAATATTTATATTAAATAAAGAAAAATAATCAGGGTTCATCTTAGATAGGGTGGAAGCAAATTATTATTCCTTTTCAGTGGAATCAAAAAATAACCTTATAACCAAATTCTCATCTCATACCTCTTTCCTCTATTGTCTTCCATGTGTGCACCCTTTTGGTGTTCGATGGTGGGCAACAATTTTGATGTTAATGCAGCCATGATTATGATAAATGGATATTGATGGCCTAAAAATACTATAGTTGGGTTTCATTTTATGTTTTACATTCCAATGGGATAAAGCTAATGTTGCTAGGGTGAATGTTGTTGGTGTCTTTGTATATCCCCATGAGTAATTCATTTGACCTTGGACATTGATCGACCATCCTGTGTTCGACATCATGGTAAACAATCAATGGATACAGGTAGATAAGTGACGACCTTAAGTCATTGTCACCTAATACTTATGATCATGGATTAATTTAAATCTCCATAACATCATCTATTAAAGCATTCTCTATAATCAGAATCCAAATTACCATTTATTTCTTCATCAAAAGAGACTTATTTATACCCATTTAAAATAAGAATACATACTCAATGATGATAGAGACTATTACAATGTGAGAAGAGGGACTTTATGGGCTTGAACTGATAAGGGTTTTGATGTGGTGGACATCATTAAGGAGTTCATTCACTTTTTTGGATTGAAACACAAATTATTAACACTATCAATTTTAAGCACTCATTTTATTTGAATGTGTTAGTGAAATTTAATTTAGATTTAATAATTTTGTGTATAATTTAAAAGTAAGTATTTCAATTTATGGTGTTTAAAAATTAGATATTATAAGGAAGCCTCATATGGAAATAAGTAATATAAAATTATCATCATATTAATTGGATATACGGTTCATAGGAAAACATGAATGGGGCCATTTTGCTATCTTGAAGAATAATGGCATTGTATAGAAAATATAAAATAATGATGGCATACAATATTATATTTTTTTATCAAATATTTGAACTATTAACATCAAAGATCATAAAATGAATAATAAATATGTTAAAAGAAATTACACAGTACCATGAAATACAATCATCATATCTTGCACAAAATTTGGTCATAAAAAACATTACCCCCACTTGTTTTTCATCCAAAAAATAATTTATATAAATTATATATTCATTGATGTCAAAAAAATATCATTCAAGAAGAGTTTTAATAATACCTAACCCATATCATTAAATCTCTAGCCATGTGACGTTACTAACTAGAAATATGTTCCCTCATATTTAAAAGGTTGTTAAATAATAAAATTGAACTATAAATTTTTTTGGAATACTGGGAATAAATTAATTTAATAATTCAATTCATGCCTCGATTATTTAAAAATTGAATATAATCTGTATATATAATTTTTATTTTAGTGATTTTATCCAAATTTTATTAAAATTTAGAAAATAAAATTCTAATGGGGTAAAATATGAGTAAATTACACAATAATAAATATTTATAAAACATAGATATTCCCTGGTAAATAATTTAATATTTACCAAAAAACAAATAAAAGGGGTGAATAATAGATTCTTTTATAAAAAAAATAAATGAATTCTCATTGGATCTGAGTTTGTATCACAAAGGCGATGTTCATAACTGTAACTGCATTTATCAATTATATTAAATGAGACAGTTATTCCTTTCCCTTCAATTTTATTTCACTAACTATGTTTTTATTTTCACAAATGTGATGTATTTAATTGGCATGATATGATTTAGAAATGTAGCATTTATTACTCAATGAATATTACATTTCATTTTTTAATTGCCCCATTTCAATTTAATGATTTGACCTATATGTGTTGAACATTTTATTTCACTATATATTTATCTATTAGTCGATAATTGTTTATATTTATATTTTTTGTAATTCTAATTTTATAAAATTTTCAGTTTTTTTAGATCGATTTCATGTGTTTGTAATGTAGGGGAATATTTTTATAATTCTATATGTACAAGCCCATTAAAATGGAGTACATGATTTTTTCAAACAGAATTGATTGATGTGTAAATATAAAAACTTTTATACTACCAAAAAATTATGACTCTAAATAAGGACATATGTTTTCAATTTTAGTCACAAATCGATACATTTTAAGAATGTTTAGAATAGTTTATGATCCATATAGCTCTAAATTGCATCTTGTCTTCGATATTTTTTCATACATATTGTTTTAAAAAATAATATATGATGGTAATTAAGTGTTATTCTAAGTGAATAATTAGTAAAACACTCATTGAAAAATAATTACTAATTCATCACATAGAATACAACTTGAATAATTATCATCGTAAAATATTTTATTATATTGAAATCACTCGGAAAGAGTGAAATACAAATATTTGGAGACAATATCTAATTTGATGCTATTATGATCATTAGAATTTCCAAATATTATTAGAATGAATTTATTTGGGACTTCCATTAAAAAAATTACCAATAAATTGAATCTTGATTTTTTAGTAGTATAAATTTTATTATATTTATACATCTATAAATTATGTTAGAATGAAAATTCTTATCTCCATTTTTATGATCTTGTATATATTACTAACGAACAACATGACTCTGAATTGTGCACGCACATGTACTAAATCTAAAAATACCAAAAAATTAAGATAAATAGAATTCAAAACAATTGCAAGCACAAAAAATAATTGTCTAATTAAGAAACATATATTAAAATAACAAGTTCAACACATAAAATTCAAATCAACTAATAAAAATGTTTCAATTAGAGAATATAACCATCAAATCATTGAGAAAAAAATGTTTCACTTTCTAATCAGAGCCTTTTGATTAAAAATGTCTCGTTAAATACATGAAAAACACATTTATAAAAAATAATTGGAAGGGAAAGGTATGAATGTGGCTTTCAATATATTTGATAGATATAAATGTTATCGTGAAAATATCATTGTGAGAAATACTCATACCAAATTAATGCACATTCATCTAAAATATAATAGAATGTATTTTTTTAATCCCTTTTCATTGTTTTTAAAATATTTAATTATTTACCATCCAATTTTTGTGTCCCCACTTTTTTTTATTTGTATAATTTAAACATATTTTTCCTTTTTTCATTTTTATTTACTAAATTTAAACATATTACATATTAAATGACTTAAAATAAATTATGTACGTGGATTATATTTGTATTTTAAGTAATCCATACATTATTATCATTGGTAAATTAAATTTTTATACCCTCCCCAAGTTCGTATAGAACAATTTTATTGAATAACATCCATTTAATTATGGGAAGGCATATTTTTTGTTAGTAATGCCACATGGCTTGAAATTCAAGAATCAAGGGATAGTATTGTTGAAACCCTTAATTAATGGTAAATTTTAAATATTGATTTTAATAAAAAAATGAATGATAATGCATAAAAAACATTTCTATGGTTGAAACCCAATTATGAGTAATATTTTATAAATACTAAAATTTTCACGATATGATGTTTGTATTTCATGTTATCATATAATGTTTTTGAACATATTCCTTTTCATTTTTCGGAAATTAAATTTTAAATTTTCAAATATTCAATAAAACAATATAGTTAGATATTCCCTCAATATTTAATATTTATTATAAAATTACATTTCACTTCAAGGTGATAAAAGGCTCCCATATTTTTTTCTAATGGACCATACATACTATTATTGTAATTAAAATATAACATTACATATTTCTATATATGGTTTAAATCTGAAATGTAAATTTTTAACATCATAAACTGAAATATTCCCTTTTTAAATATAAACAAAATCATTTATTTTAATTAAATAACACAGATGCATTCAAATATAATAATTGCAACTCACTAGTATCCATGTTCTAAAATATTATCTTTTTATGTTTCTGATATTTATTTTTTTAGTTTTAATGTCATATCCAATATATTCAGATAAACCGTCCCGTGCTGTATAATTCATAAATGATATTTTATATAGTATACTCTAACACATGTCATCAGTTGTGGGGATACCCCAACACTATAGATAGTACCCTTGAAATATCCCAAGATCTATTAGGTATTTTGGTTTTCTAAAATTCAAAAACCTGAAAACGATGTTTAATTATAGTTTATTACATAAAAATGATAAATAGAAAATAGAATCCTGCATTTCATTCCTTCAATAGAGAAAAAATCCCAATAATTGTACGAAAAAAATAAAACACATTTTGACACCGAAAGTGACCATTACACCAAAAGATAGTGGTAGGTTAATATTTCATATGTGTAAATTTAATCAATTCAAAATAATCGAAGAATTATTATAAAAAAATACAATTATTTTTTCATAAAGAATAAACAACTACAATCAAACATCAAATCAGAATTAAAATTCTAGATTCATAAATGCAATTCCAAAATTGTTAAACCAATTCCTACACAAAAAATAATCCCAAACTACGTGATAAAATGAATACTAAAAAAATGAAAAATCAATAATAAATTGAATAATCAACAACTTGAATATACAATAAAAAATTCAATACAATATTTTTAATTATTTCAAAAGAAAAGTGAGGATGAACAATTTAGAAGTTCAATAATACAAAACTAGAAAGTAGGAAATAATACATGGATTTATTGAGTTTCATACCTTTTTGGTCCTATGTTCAAAAACACTACTCGAATCACATGTTTTATCGTGTTAATAAATAAAAATACCATGATAAAATACAAGATAAAATATTTATAAAAAATTACAAGCTAAACTGGGAATTAAGAAAAGAAAAAAAATGCATACAAAACGGGATAGATTACCACTATATGGTGGTGCACCACCATGTGCATTATTATAATGATGTGTTTTGTCCTAGTTCTAGAATCATATACAAGAGCCATTCCTATAATGTGAATATATTATTGGACTACAACATGTGTAGATCATGAAATATAGAATAACAAAGTCACCCTCTACAGATTGTGCATGAAAATCATTATACATAGATCTAAAAACCACCAATAATGGATAACGAATAATCTACTAGATCTCTTGCATGAAAACAAGTGATCACCCTTCCTTCTTCGATCACAAAATCTCACACCAATGGGACTATATCTCAATCTGATGATATCTTGATCCGAACAAAAGGTCCCAATTTCCATGAGCACTAAAATTTCCAAATATTAGTGTGTGATGAGGGTTGTTGATTTCGGGGACAAGAATCACCCAAGAATAGAGCGAGCAGGGCAGATGTTGTCTAGATCTAGAATAATCTCACACCAATGAAAATAAAAAATCCACACAATAAAAACCTATATTCAATTTCTTTCATCATATCCAATCCATACATATTACTCACTGACTTCACAAATCAAATTATTTATTTCATTAAATTATAAAAACATTTGAAAATAAGGTTCTATACCAAACATATTTAATATTATTTAGTCATAAATGAATACAATATATGTGCACCATCAAATATTCATAAAGAGTTGATAAAAGGGGGGATGTTTATCAGTGCTAATTATAGGTCATGTGATATCCAACACTAACATATATTAATGCTAAATAATATGCATCTGTAGAGGGGGGATGTTTATCTATGCTAACTAAAAGCTCTAATAAAAGGGCTAATTTTATCATTATTTTTTATAACTAATAAAGGCACCCTTTATCAACACTTTTTAGTATTGATAAAATTTCTACTTTAAATACTGATAATAATGTGTTGATAAAGGGTATAAAGATAAATTTAATTTAAATATACATACTTTTATATTTTATAAAATATTTATATAACAATAAGTATATATATGTAAATATAATATGTAAATATGATTTATATAAATATATTTTTTTAAAAAATTATTATTAGTCTTATTTTCATAATTTTATATATAAAAAATTTTCAATTTTATATTAAGCAATAAATTTTTTAATAATATATTTATATACATTAATTAAAAAATTTATATATGAGTGTAAATATAATATATTAAAATTTTATTTAAAAAATATATATATAATATAAATTAATATATTATATTAAATTTCTTATATTTGACATTATATATTTATATTAATATTTAATAATTTAAAATATACGTACATATGTTTGTATGTATGTGTATTCATGTGTATGTATGTTGATGCACGAGTATGTATGTGGATGAACATGTACGTATGTATCTATGTGTATGTTTTTTTTTTGTATCGGTATATATGTGTTGTGTGTTTATTTGATTTAGGTGTGTGTATTTTTTTGATCGTGTATGTATGTTAGTGTGTATGTGTATGTGAATACATACATGTGTGTTTTTGTACATATATGTATGTATGAGTACATATATGTATTTGTGTGTACGTATATGTGTCTGTGTATGAATATGTGTATGTGTATGCATGTGGATGTATGTGCATGTGTGTGTGTGTGTGTCTAAGTATGTGTATGAGTGAGTGTGTGTGTGTGTGTGTGTGAAATGTGTATACATGTACTTATGTTTATGTTTATGTGGAATCTGTATGTTTTTGTAGAATATGTATGTAAGCATATTTATGAGTATGTAAGTGTATGCACGTGTAAGTAATTGATTGTCTGGGTATGTGTATACATGTATGGATCACCCCGACCTAGAAGCACTACAAAAACATATGCATTCCTCCTTATATTCTAGTGGATTCCAACTATCAGTGTGGGTCTAAGCAAGAATAATGGGGATAATATAACAGCTTATAAAAGTAAAATGATATTGAAAAATAAAGGAAAACATAAATATATAGATAAATATCCCAAAGGGACGTCATAAAGGAAATCCCCAATAGGAAAAATATAATAACAAACATGTCCTACATAAATAGAATATAGTGCATCATGAAGTTATACATTCATGATGGGTCATATGTAAAACAACTCCAAATAAAACCAGAAGAAAAAATTGGAAGAAACATGGAAAAATTTTCTTTGATCATATCCAATCCGAAGCTCCCAAGATCTATCATATCATCTAAAATAGAATACCACACCATCGAGCCTTTACATTTGACTAGTCATAAAACAGGTTGCATATGCTAAGGCACCCAAGTGACATGGTGGCCCATGCTTGAGATGGATACCACCAATGGTATCCATAAATATCTGGTCTGATAATCAAGTTCATGTCAGGTACAATAGAATGAAGTGGGCGATAAAAAAATAAATAAATAAATAAATAAACCTTTGATTTCACAAGTACCATGGTGATAACTAGGGTTGGGTCCTACCTACTTCGAACATTTCTAATGTGTATTTTTTCATGTCATGATGATTGTACCTCCCCAAGTAACCACATGGAATCCAATCACTCATCCTGACATTCCCCGGTATCATCAATGTATCCCCTGGAATTCGAGCACTCATAAAGGAATTCTCATAGAATCTAACACCCATGTTGGAATTTCTTATAATAATGTGTTGTAAAAAATCCTTATATTCATGATATTAGTCCAAACATTAGGTATTATGTGGAATCCAAATATCTCATCTTGGAATTACTAACTCATGTAAGAAACAGAATCTGGGTTCGCATCATAGCATTCTCAATCATCATGCATAACATGGAATCAAAGTGCTCATCCTGGTATTCCCTACATAATGTTCCACAACTGAATAAAGGAATTTACATTTCACATAATTAATCTTTATAAGGCCATATGAATTTTCCATTTCAAAGGGTATTTACCACTATACTATTTACAATTCACTATCCCCCAACCATCTCACACTTTAAGATTAGCGAGTTCCTTTCATAGTTCCACATTATTTAAAAAAAATACATTAAAAATATAAAATTTTATTCCCTTAATATAAATCTATGGTGTCTCATTTAACAAGTGAAATTCATCCAGTGATCTCACCATTCATTTCATGAAAGACTATCTCAATTTTCCCCATTTATTAGCCACATTGATGTTTCCATTCTAATCATAGGCATACCATTATAATTTCCCTTAATACATGCTCATTAACACCTAAATGATTTTAATTCTAAATCATTTTTGGAAGGATGGATTAAAAATTTTCAATGAAGACATGTCTCCTTTTTTAAACAAAAACCTTTTAACAAATGTCTAAAATAAGGTAAAATCAGTTTTAATTCAAAGGAATTTTTTTATAAACATGTTCTAACTCTATAATCTCTCAAAAAACTTCTAAAATCTATACTTTAATTATAACCATTATATTTCCACTTTAAATTAAATATTTCATCATCTCTAAATCTCAATAAGGGATCCGAAGTAGTTCACTATTAAGGAAACCATTTGGCTTTATGCCTAATGGAATAAAAGGCAATTCATATTTAATGTTCTCATATTAATTATATGGTCAACACTCAATATGTCAACAAAACCAAAAAACCATGATCTGTGATTATAAAATTTGACTATGGGATAAAATACGGACCACTTACCATAAATAAGCACTTCCACATTAACTCTTAGTTCGACAACCCACCACCTAAGCTTGTCCAATACGGTTGGATAAAACCCAAAAAATCCACAACCCTATGTCACACCATAAAATACAATATTAATTAATTATAATGTAATGTTAATTAATTATCAACATAAAAAAATAATCAACTTGAACAAAGTAGTCAAAAATGAAAAAACACTCATTATATACTCCCTCTCATACCCAAGCTGAGAACAACAACCCTCCAGAGGTCCATTCCAACCTTTAGGAAATTACCCAAGACAAATACCAGTCAAATTGAACTGAAATAGTATGCTAAGATGAAAAACATCCCCAAAACACTCAGAAAGAATATACAACCACATACATCTTCTAAAATTATGGTTGGTGATGTGAAAATATTGTCTTAGGACACTCTCTTACTATGAAACACATATTCCCCATTATCCCAAGATGATTCAACATTTCATAGATGGAATAGTTTATCAAAATCCTAATTAGAACAACTAATAATTTATGGGTAAATGAAGAGTAGAGTAATCAAACTCATACACTATCCTATATGTTTCCAATGTCATTGAAGGAAGTAAAATCAGATAAGAAAATAGAGAGAAAGAGAACGATTTTCCATGGATTAGAGGGAGATGAAGGACGGTGCATGGAAAGATACTAAGATATTAAGGGAGTATAATGGAGAGGGTTTGAGTTAAAATACCAAATAGAAAAATTTATAAAAATTCACTTTCAATGGGGATATTATTGGCCACATGGTTTTCCAAAACATGTGATAACCATGTTTTCAGCACTATCCCAAAACATCCACCCCTCATGATTTTACTACATTGTTTTAAAATCTTGAACCTAATGTGATCTTATTCCATGGAACCCTCTATAACTAGGTTGACGTTTTACCCTTATTCCTAAATAATTTAAAAAAATATGTGCCAAAAAAAATTATATTATGATGGTGGGGTGCATATTTAGAATTTACTTTGCACTCTAGGTTGTTTCCACCAAAACTGATACTTCAAACCCCAAAGCTCTCGAGTCTTATCCAAAAATTTAATTCTCCCCTTGGGTCTCATGAGACATCAAAAAAACCATATTTATATACAGAAATCCAAAATTCCATTTCGGACCTCGATTCAAAATTTGGCATGTCCACTAAACAAAAACACAAAACTCTAAAAATTCATGCACCTGTACAAAACATGGGTCCACTCAATCTCCCCACCTTATAATAAATCATCCCCAATATGTACCCATAATCACTTATGAGACCAATGGATCAAACATTCTTGTTTCTTACATGAGTATCCTTCTAAACAACACTTATTTAATAACCTTCTACTGGTCATTGCTGGACCGAGCCACCCAAAATCAACTCTAACCCCAAAAATATCATCAGACCATGCATCACTACACCAATAACATTGAACAATCTATGTTGACATCATACATCTCATGCCATTCACAAGACCCCAAAATTTACAACACCATACCTTTCTAGTTTATTCCACATGCTTAAATCAGTCCCCTTTCATATTTCTGCTTCTCCAAAACTCACTGTCTCACTCCTATGATACATTGTGACATGAGTCCTTCCTGCAACATTCACATTAACATACCACACCCGAATCAAACAATATTAATGTAAAAACATTATTTAGTATTACAATTACACTTTGATTGTCAACTCACCACATCCACCTTCACATAAGTACCCATGTCAAACCTTCATAGGACGATCCACCCCAAAACACACTTCTGCCCATATCGACGCATTAGGAATAGACCCGAACAATGTGCCTTAAATCTTAAAGGCATTCTATGATCATCTTGGTACACCCACTAAATTCAGGACCAGACATCTGATGAAACTCCAATGGCTAAATCCTTAGTTGGCCACTTCCATTTTTTGTTCCATTCAACGACCACCAATGCTCCACCATGACAAACCACTTGTGACTACTCCATGACCAACTAGACACTGATATCAAGGATTATACCCCATCCAAAACAATACCAAAAACCATAACAGATATTCATTATGACTAACATCCTACTCCCAACTATAGGATCATACTTTTCATCATGTCCTAGGAACTCCTTGGAACTCAACGACCTGTGTTCCACCTATCACCTAAAATGATAGCTAGATAGGGCAAAAACCGATCACCCCTAAGAATCAATTTGAAGGTTAAATCTTTACCCATTCCTATTTCATGGTAAAATTTCCCTTCAAATGATGAAATATCTAATATCAATTACAACCACACGACAAATGAATTATGTAACGTCCTAGTTTCGGGTGTCACTCAATGGGTGCCCTGAAACCGGTTAGCCATGTGACCTCATGCGCATTTTCCCAAACGCTAGAGGCTACCAACTAGTAGCGAGGACCCAGGTCTGATAGTGGGTAAACAATGCCCTCGTTTGTCATAGTGTAGTGCAGTGGATAGAATAAAACATACAACAATTGCGGAAGTGAATAACTATACATAACTGAAATAAAAAACTACAGTAGATATAAAAACCAGTATATATATAATGATGCAACATTCTAAATTCTATGAAAACAGCCAGAACATGTTACAAAATAAATACAGTACAACTGCATTGTACAATAATACAAAACGAAACAGCTGGTTGCATCGCGAGCCTATACCCGGTCCCATGCTCCCCTACACCTCAGCAGCAATCAAGTACTTGTATAAATACCCTTGACATTATCCACACCTATAGAAATATAATCTGTTTTGGCTGAAAAGAATGACCCAAACAGGGTGTGAGAAATATATCTCAGTAGGCACCCACCAAAGGCTCGTGCCCAACTATCTGTAAACATGCATCAATAGTGTGCAAAAGTAAAATGCAGTAAACTAAGAATTACTCAAAATTAACCAACATACCAGTATTATTTCTATTTAATTATTCATTTAATCCATTTTATATAAAGAAACACCACAGTGAATTTCTAAGTAAATAGTTAGCGTCCTCATACAAGCAAAACCTTACCCTCGGGTAATCAGAATCCAACCCGAAGGTAATTTCCCTTAGGCGTAATAGAATCTCGCCCTTAGACATTGCCCTTAGGTGTATCAGAATCTCTCCCTTAGGCATACGATGTTTCACCCTCAGGCACAGAAGTCAAGCCCTTAGGCATGAAAGGTTTCCCTCAGGAAAAAAAGAACGCTGCCCTAAGGCTATTACAGTCACGCCCTCAGGCCATAGTAGAACACCGCCCTCAGGCATAAGTTACTGGGCCCTTCCCAACATATAAACATGAAATTTACATACAATTCCTCTCAAGGAAAAATTAATGCAAAATTTAAACATGGCATACCCTCGGGTATCCTGGCCAAACAGCTAAACAGAGGAATGCACCCCCAGGGTGGTCCTGGATCCAAGCAACGATCCCAAATAACATTTTAATATCCCATTTAATTACCTATACGATTATAGGTAGTTAAAATAGCCATGTACTCAGCCACACGACACCCCAACATTGGTTCGTGGCACTAAAATACAAAATACACACAGTAGATGGAAAAATAAACACCAAGACACATACCTTAAACAACAACGAACGATATATGGGATTGACACCTTCTGAAACGTCCAAGAATGTTGTAGATCTAAGGAAAAATAATTCTCTCTTAATCACAAATAACTCCCATTAGGGGAAAAATTGGCTAGAACTACTCGAGGAGAAGAGAGGGCATACCCGCGCGGTTCCAACAAGATTTTCCAAGGTAGAAATAGATTCTAGACGTGCGCTCGGTGGATCTCCCAAGCTCCCGCCTTCCTCTCCCGATCCCTCTTCCCGTTCTAAGCCTTCCCTATGCACAAGGGAGGATACTGCCCATTTTAAGAGAAAAAATGAAGTACACGGCATGTCTTTCCACATACACGGTATGTACTTCCGATTTTTAAACTATTCCTCTAATGGCTTCTCGTCAGTGCGGCACTGTTCACTTGCTAACATGACTACACGGCGTGTCTTCATTAGTACACGGCGTGTGCTGCCCTACAGCTAGCCAATACCTTACTATACTCCTACCGACTGACTACATGGCGTGTAAAGTACAACTACATGGCATGTAGTCAGTTCCTACACCCTTCATCACCGACATGGCCACACTCCCCGTGTACTCATCCCACACGGCCAGAAGTACATGGCGTGTGGAAAAGTACATGGCATGTACTTCCAAAATTTTGAATTTTTCCCCATTTTCCTTATTTTCTCAAAAACACTTAAGGAAATGAAAAAAGAAATAACTTGTACCTCAAAAATTAGAACCAGGTTCTTACAAGCTTCCCCCCTTAAGGAAATTTGTTCCCGAATTTCCCTTCCAAGGGTGGCGAAGATAATGCTCAGAACATCTCTGGCCACTGAGCACGTAGTTTAGTCTCCCGCTCCCAGGTTTCGTCCTACACTCGGACATGCTGCCATAGCACCCGTACGAGAAGAACTGACCGGCCTCAGAGAACCTTCGTTCTCCTATCAACGATACGAATCGGATGCTCCTCAAAGGACGCATGTCCCACCAACTCAAACTTGTCAGGGCTGAAATATTTGAGACATGTCTGAATGATAGAGGCGCATATGAGATACATGGAAGACGTCGTGCATGGCTTGGTACCTCTGTGGTAAGTGCAGCTGATAGGCAACCAGCTTGACTCTCTCTAGAATCTCAAATGGCCCGACATATCTCGGTGAATGTTTACTCTGTCTCTTGATCCACATGTGTCCTAGCCTCGGCGAAACACGCAAGAAGACCTAATCCCTGACCACGAACTCCCAGGGTCGTCTGCAGACATCAACATAATATTTTTGCTGAGACTGTGTGGTAGCCATCCACTTCTGAATCAACTGGACCTGCTCAGAAGTCTCCTGCACGAGACGTGGCCTAGTAAATCTGCCTCACCTGCTCTAGCCAACACAAGGGTGATCAGCATGGACTACTATATAAAGCCTCGGAAGGTTCCATCATGATGGTTTCCTGAAAACAATTTTTGTAGGTAAACTCGACTAGGGTTAGATGCTTCTCCCAAGAGCCCCCAAAGTCTAGGACGCATGCACGTATCATGTCCTCAACCACCTGTATCATACGCTCTGACTGGCCATTGGTCTATGGGTGGTAAGCTGTGCTTAGAAGAACTTGGGTACCCATTGCCCTCTGAAAACTCTGCAAGAAATGAGACATAAAGGGGGAGTCCCTATCTGAAATTATAGAACGAGGGACCCCATGAAGACGTACTACCTCTCGGATATACAAATTTTTGACCTCGTCAACCCCAAAGGTCTCCTTGATCGGAAAAAAGAGAGCTACCTTCATGAGTCTGTCCACAACCACCCACAAGACATCATTGCCTCAAGGTGACCTCGACAATCCAGTCATGACGTCCATCGCGACATCATCCCATTTTCACTCCGAGATAGGTAACTGCTCCAACAATCCGGCTAGCCTCTCGTGCTCCACCTTCACCTGCTAATAGATGAACACCTCGTAACAAAACCAGCTATCTCTCTCTTCATACCCGGCCAGCAGTACTGATGTCTCAAGACACGGTACATCTTGGTAACACAGAGAATAACTACCCAAGCTGAAGCATGAAACTCCCGCATCAGCTCCACGCATATATCCCCTGGAACCCACACTCATCCAGGGAAACGTAGAATTTCATCATCATCTATCGTCCAACTAGAAGGAGGGTCCTCACTTTCCACCGAATCCCGTAGAAATAGGCTATAAGAATCAGATAGCTCTCTCATCATCACTCTATACAGGATGGTATGAGTTAGAGGTAAATAAGAATGATGGGTCTTTACCTTAATATCATGCACCTCAAAATTCATCTCAGAGAACAAGGCCATAAGTTTCCACTCACCACTGGCCTCCTTCACTACCTGTATCTGAGTCTTCCTGCTCAGTGCATCGGCTACTGCATTACCTTTAACAGGTGTATAGGCAAGATCAAAATCGAAGGACTGTAGTTATTCAACACACCTCCTCTACCTCAGATTCATGTTAAGCTGAGTAAATCTATACTTGAGGATATTTTGGTTGGTGAAAACAACAAAATTCTCTCCCAATAGATAATGTCTCCAACAGCGCAACACATGCACCACTGCATCCCACTCGGGTTCATGTGTCGGGTAATTTCTCTCATGTGGCCTAAACTGTCAAGACCCATATGAAACAACTCAATCGCCCTACATCAACACTACTCACATCCCAATAACTGATTCTTCACAGTAAACTATATATCTCATAACTTGATCTGGAGTATCAGGACTTTTGCTGATGTCAACCTTCCTTTCAGGTCCTGAAAGGAAGTCTCACAAGCTTCCTTCCAAACGAACTTCACACCCTTCTTAGTCAAACATGTCAACAAAGCTTCTAAGAGGGTGAAGTCCTGTATGAAGCATCTATAGTAACCAGCCATCCCTAAGAAACTCTGTATCTCAAACATGTTCTTAGGTTGTTCCCAAGAAACTACTGCTCTCACCTTATCTGGGTCTATAGAAACACCTTCCTCTGAGATTATATGACCCATGATGTGAATACGGTCCCTCAAAAAGTGGAACTTCGAGAGTTTAGCATATAGTTGATGCTCTCTTAGTGTACTCTATACGATGTGAAGATGGGTGGCATGGTCGGGTCGATTGTGAGTGTACACCAAGATTTCATCCACGAATACTACCACAAAAGAGTCCATATAAGGATGGAACAAATTATTCATCCGAGCCATGAAAACTATTGGTGTGTTTGTGAGTCCGAACGGCATAACCAAGTACTCGTACAAACCATATCTGCTCCAAAAAGCTATAGGCGGTATATCTGATGGTCTCACATGCAACTGATGGTATCCTGATCTCAAGTCAATCATCAGGAACACTCTTGGTCCAAAAGGTTGATCAAAAAGATCATCTATACTTGGAAAGGGATATCATTTATTAACCGTCAACCAGTTCAGGTTCCGATAATCCACACCGATTCTGAGGGTACCATCCGCCGTCTTCGCAAAACAAACCGGAGAACCCCACGGAGAAGTACTGGGTCGGATAAATCCCTTTGCCTATAACTCCTCTAACTGCATCTTGATCTCCTGCAGCTCAGGTGTAGCCATCCTATAATGAGGAATGGACAACGTTGCTGCCCCTGGCACAAGATCAATAGAGAAATACACCTCTCACTTCAAAGGTAGACCTGAAAAATCGTTTGGGAAGACATCCCTAAAATGATCAACCACTGGACGGAAATCTGTCTGACAAGTCCCCTGATCATCCAGGTATAAGCTAGCAATCTGGGATGTGACTCCACCTCTCCCATGATGCTCTGGTCTAGCTCGACTCGCCTGAACATCCCATTCACCCTTTTATAGAAACTCTCTGCCCTCTGGTGACGTGAAACTCACCCTACGATGATAACAGTCTACAAAGCCTCAAAAGGGAACCAACTAGTCCATCCCGAGAATGACATCATAAGTTGTCATCTCTAAGACAAAGAGGTCCCAATGAATGTGACACACACCAACCACTAGGGGGTACTCCTTGCACAGATGCACACAAGTAGTTCTAGTACTCAAAAGAGTGTCTAGCGTCACAACATCAGAAAAATAATAAAGACAGAGCCTGAGGCTCTCCACAACAGGCACAGATATGAAACTATGTGTAGAACCCGTATCAAAAAGTACTGAAGACAAGACAGAAGCTAGTAGAATAGTACCTATGATAGTATAAGGTCTGGTATCTTGCTCTTACTAGGTCTGTTGCACTGTATATGCCTGCCCAGTGCCGCGGCCCTACGACACAGCCTGGCTACCCTGAGCTGTCCCGCCCTGCTGCCTTTGAGATCCTGGTGTCTGGCTACCATGGCCATGACCACTATCCCTGCCTGCACGCCCTGACGTATTCCAGTTCCCCGACTGGTAAGAAGCCACTGGTCCTGCTCCCGCACACAGAGTCTGCACAAAACCCCTCTCACTAGCCATCGGTGGAAACTCCCTACAAAATCTCTATAGAAGACCCATCTTTCCGCAAGATCGGCACTCCACTGAATCATGTGGACACTGCCGTCTCTTGTGCCTCTCTTTAACACACTGGTAGCACCTGATCGGGCCACCTGAAGAAACTTCCTGGCTGGTACTGCCTCCCTAAGATAAATCCATCTGTCTCTTCCTCTTTCTTGTTGAAATAGTATCCGTAACTGGTGTTGAACCGCATGGGCCCACACCACTAGCTTCCTGTAGGTTCCTCTCTGTAATAAGTGCCTGATTTACAATAGCATGTATTGAAGGGAACCTAAAAACATTCACCAATGCTCGGATATCATAACAAAGACCATCCTCAAAGCGTCTGGATATCAACGTCTCATCACCCACCATAATGGGTGCAAAATGGTGAAGCTTGGTAAAACGAGCAGAATAATCCATTACTGACATAGTGCCCTTCTGCAGATTCATGAACACTCGATCTCTATTAGCTCTCAGCGTCTCTAGAAAGAATAAGTAATAGAAGACTGCCTGAAAATATTCCCACGCCATGTCCCTGTGATGCTCTGACTAGGTGGTTACATTCCAGCACCTCTTGGTGGAATCACGCGGCATATAAGTCGCAAGCTTGGCCCATCACCCTGGAGGCATCTCAAGATGCTCGAAAATAGTCTGCATAGACCCCTTCCAATATTCCGCAGCCTGTGGTCCATCATCCCCTGAAAACGTAGGTAGATGCTGTTGCTGGAAGATAGATGTCAGCGCAGCCATAGATGTGGCAGCATGCGGTGCTCCCTGAATAGTCTCCATGAACCGCATAAAGCCTTCACAGAACTGCGCATTTGCGCCTTTGTCTGGTATAACAACTGGAGCCGCATCGGGCTCTTCCTGAGGGTCCAATGGTAGCCCATGTCCCACCATCTCTGGAGTATACTCATTTCCACTCTCCTGGCGAACAATGTGCGGTCGTCTAGGCGGCAAGACACAACAAGGTCAAAAACACACCTTAGATCAAGATTTATCAAGACTGAAAGAGAAGGAACCACAATGGGAACAAGAGGAAGATGGTATTTCATGATTTGAAAAACAATACTACACTCCATGTAAAATAACTACACGGCGTGTACTTGACTTTTCTTCCCCTTCCCGGGTCCTTCCACCAGGCTAAGCCACACGACTCCCGTTGAACAAAAACTACACTGCGTGTATAATATATACAAGGCGTATACGGTGTTATTTTCCAACTTCCCGTGTCATTTGTGACATGGCCGATAACTCGGATTGCAACTACACAGCGTGTTACACCCACACACGGCGTGTACACCACCCCATTTCCCAGCCACACGGCTAAGTTCACATGGTATGTCCTTGGTCAAGACTACACGGAATGTCCCACAGGTACATGGCGTGTACTAGACGAGCTTTGCTGACCTTTGTTGTTAGATATACAGACGAACACATGGCTTACACTACACGGTGTGTTATATAGACACATGTCATGTATTCGAAATGATCACAGCGACTCGTGTTTTTAGCAACACGGCCAGGACCCCATGTCAGACAACACGGTGTGTTCCATAGTGGACACGGTGTGTATGTCTTAAGGTCTCCTCTGTCTGTGTTGTTACTTATAGGGGCAGACATCAGGACAACACCACACAGTGTGTACTTCCGATACACGGCGTGTGTTCCACAAACATTCCCTACCTCATGTCGCCGCCCACACGGTTTGTGACACAGGAAGAGACTACACGGCGTGTACTCTGGGTACACAGCGTGTACTTTAAAAAGTTTATTTTCCTTCACGAACAGAAGGCCATCCACAACGTGTTTAATGATACTACATGGCGTGTATACTGGGTTTCCAGAAACCATGCCTCAGAAACTTCCCCGGAACCCATAAATACCAAAAAACAACACCTAAGTGTCAAATTGCGACCCGTGAGGGACCATACTCCCCACGAATCAAAGATTGACAACTTATATGTGTAATAACTAAATAACCTGCTAATGATCAAACAATTTCTGGTTAGTGGGGGCCCATACTCCTCAAAAACAAAAGTTTGTTGTCAATTATTTTTAACAAACTTATCCAACAATACCCTATCACATAGCAGGTATTTATCAAAACAGCTCTCACAACAGCATGCTTTTCTAGCACAAAAACTATCACATCAAATGCAAATTCTAATGCACCTACGTGGCATAGAACTATGCGTGGAACATGATTTCTAGAATGTGCATATATGGTGCATGTGATGGAATACCCTCATCTCATCGGGTAGTAACCAAATAGAACCCCTAGATAAAATATAACCAGCATAATTTCAAGTGTGTCACCCAATGGTGAAATCAAATCAACTGTAAATTTCAAAATCAGTAAAATTTCAATAACAAGGGAAATTAGATTTTCCCTATACGAGGGTTAGCAACACCCGAGCACAACTTATTACCAACTACCATTCGTCCTATCCCTGACTACGGCTTCAAATAGTAAGTCAAATAAAAGAACCGCCTCTTATACCACTTTGTAATGTCCCGGTTCTGGGTGCCACTCAATGGGTGCCCCGAACCCAGTTCGCCACATGACCTCTAGTGTATTTCCCCAAATTCCAGAGGCTGACGACTAGCAGCGAGTGCCCAGGTCTGATAGTGGGGAAACTATGCCCTAATTTGTCAAAGTGTAGCGCAACGGAAAGAATAAAAGATACAATAATAGAGGAAGCGAATAACCATACATAACTGAAATAAACAACTGAAGTAGATATTACCAACCAGTATATAAATAATGTTGAAACATGCCTCAATTCTATGAAAATAGCTTGAACATGTAACACAATCAATACAATACAACTGCGGAGTACAACAATACAAAACAAAACAGCCGGTAGCATCACGAGCCTAAGCTAGGTCCCATGATCCCCTACTCCTCAGCAGTAATCAAGTACCTATATAAGGACCCTTTCTCTTATCCACACCTGCAGAAAAATAATATGTTTGTGCCGAAAAGCATGAACCAAACATGGTGTGAGAAATATATCTCAGTAGGCACACACCAAAGGCTCGTACCCAAGTGTGTGTAAACATGCAACAATAGTGTGAAAAAGTAAAATCCAATAAACTAAGAAATACTGAAAAGTAAGAAACTTACTAGTAATATTTCCATTTAATTATTCATTTAATACATTTAATATAAGAAATCACCACAGTGAATTTCTATGTAAATAGTCAGCGTCTTCAGACAAAAAAAACCTTACCCTCAGGTAATCCAAATCTAACCTGAAGGTAATTACCCTCAGGCATAAAAGAATCTCGCCATCATGAATTGCCCTAATGCGTATCAGAATATCTCCCTCAGGCATACGAAGTGTCACCTTCAGGCATAGAATTCAAGCCCTCTGGCATGAAGGGTTTCCCTCAGAAGAAATAGAACGCTGCCCTCAGGATAATAGAGTCACGCCCTTATGCCATAGTAGAACACCACCCTCAGGCATAAGTAATCGGGCCATGCCCAACATATAAACATGAAATTTACATACAATTCCTCTAAAGGAAAAAATAATGCATAATTTACACATTGCATACCCTCGGGTATCCTGGGAAAAAGGCTAAACAGAGGAACGGAACCCCAGGGTGGTCCTAGATCCATGAAATGATCCCAAATAGCATTTTAATATCACATTTAATTACCTATACAATTCTATATAGTTAAAATATCCACGGCCTCTTCCACATGACACCCCAACATGGGTTCGTGGCACTAAAATACACAATACACACAACAGTTGAAAAAATATACACCAAGCCACCTACCTTAAACACCAACGAACGATATACCTGAATGACGCCTTCTGAATCATCCAATAAAGTCGTGTATCTGAGGTAAAAGAATTATATCTTAATAGAAAATAACTCCCATTAGGGTAAGAATTGGCAAGAACAACTCAATTAAAAGGGAGGTCTTACCCACGCGGTTCCAACGAGATCGTCCGAGGCGGAAATGGATTCCAGACGTGCACTCGGTGGATCTCCAAAGCTTTGGCCTTCCTCTCCCAAGCTCTCTTCCCATTCTAAGAATTCCCTGTGAACAAGGGAGGCTACTTCCCATTTTAAGTGGAAAAAACAAAGTACACGGCATGTATTTCCATGTACATGGAGTGTACTTCCCATTTTTAATGTTCCTCTAACGGCATCCTGCTAGTGCGACATTGTTCACCTGCTGACATGACTACACAGCGTGTCTTCATGAGTACACGGCGTGTGCTGCCCCATAGCTGGCCACCGCCACACTATTCACATGTTGACTGACAACACAGCATGTAAATGACCACTACACGGCGTGTAGTCAGATCCTACACCCTTCATCACTGACATGGCCACACGCCCCATGTACTCATCCCACCCGTCTAGAAGTACACAGTGTGTGGAAAAGTAGATGGCGTGTACTTCCAAAATTTGGAATTTTTCTCCATTTTCCTTATTTTCTCAAAAACAATTAAGGAAAGGAGAAAAGAAGAATGACATCCCTAAAAAATAAGAACTAGGTTCTTACAAATTATTCCAGTTGCCACACAATTCGGTTCATCACTTACTGCTCCTAAATCATTTACCCAAATGGGTCTCCTCGAAACTGCATGATTGATTCTCCTCAGAAGCCATGCGTCCACATCATTAATACAGAGTTTCATCCTTGGATTGGTCTTTTCATTTTACAGGGTCCATCCATGTTTTCATTCCCACCTAAAACCTAAAAACTCTTACCAAAAGTCCCCAGGACGACATGGATGTAATATTTTTATTAAAACTACATTGTTTCTCAAGCCCCCGACAATTTTGTTTATTTTTTAAGAAAAAAATAGAATATTCTGCCATACCATCCATTTACAAGCTATGTGACACAATGTAATATTTCCACATACCATGCTCGGATTATTCCATCATATCTCAAAACATGTGTGCTCTGATGCAACTCGATTAATAAGGTCCTGATGCATTTCAAGTGTTTATATGTATTTTGAAAAAAAAATTATTTCAATAAAGATATGATTAATGTATTTTTAAAAATATTGTGTAAAGGGGAATCATAGATACCACCTTTCAGTAAGAAAACATATTTTAAATATACATGTATTTATATTAATTTTTTTTGTTTTTGTTTATATATATATATATAACAAAAAATTTCATAAAAATTTTATTTTTATTTAATATCAAGAATTACATACATTAATGTAGTGTGGAATTCTGATAGAAATTATCTCCTAGGGATCCATTTTATTATAGGGCTTACCCTATAAATCATTCTATATTTTCGTTTTGGGATTTAGGTTCTCCATTTCCTGCACATAGTTGATAATATATTATTAATAATATTTTTTAATAAATTAATAATAAATATTAATTAAAAGAAATAATATTAATACATAAAAAATAATTAATTATTTAGAAAAATGTCAAGATACAAGAAAAAGTCCCCGAAATTATATTAAAAGTGAAATAAAAAATGAATGACATAGAGTGAACGGGTTCACACAGAGATATGTGCCCTCATCCTGAAAATAAAATTATTAAACCAAAAATTAGGATCATTTTCATGATCATAGTCAAACTCATCAGCATCATCATAAGATTCCCAATGCAACTGTGTGTTACATTGATTATGAATTCAAAGGATCATTTCCCTGGATTATTATTACTTCATAGTGAGCATGGTTGTTTATTTATATGATGATATAGTGGATAAAATACTTGTAATGATGGAATAATCCTTCCTTGGAAATCTTTTTTGAGGATTCAAATTCAAGCCTTCATTATTGACCATTTTCCCCATGCCATTTAAAACATAATACATAAAACAAATAGGATTATCATTTCATGTATATTACATACTAGTGGTATCCAATCGGACCATCAGAATTATTTTTTCATTTCAATCATCCAAGACATTACTCTATAATCTAGGAAGTTATGAAGACCCGAATAAATTCTAATTCTCATTATAACAATTCAGACTATACTAAACACCATACTCTTATGGAACATGTCCTAATAAATCCACATCTAGAGGCTACACAATTCAACCGTTCTCAATAGGATGTGATGGATGAACCATCAACAGCACACGTTGGGAAATAACCTGATGTCTAGATGCATTTGTAACACCAGATGTAGTGGCACACATAAGTATATGTGAAACATCCCTATAACCATACACATGTACATCGTTAGGATGTTTTGATGATTCAGTGGTATCAAGAGGAATATTCTTGACATATTGATCACTATTAACACAAAAAAGATCAACACCCTGGGCTTATCTAGAAGGATGGACAAGGCCTGAAGAATATCCAGAAGAGTGACCATGACCCATAGATCTTCTTATGAAAGAACCTACTGTATTGGTGTCATCTGGATGGAAGGTATGTGGATACGTTCATAAAGCATGACCCTGACCCTCTCTCCCTGTATCATTAGGGTAAACACCCTATCCATTATTGGGGTAATCCATTTGAAAATGTACACTCAAATGACAGGGGTCACAAGAAATATTTCTCCAATAGTTGGACCTCTTATGACCAATCACCTCATAGTTAAAACAAAAATATGGGACACTTTCATACATAATTCTTAAAAAGAATGAAATCTTAAGATATGAAAGGCATATAGTGTCCACAAGAGTTTAGGAGAGGTCAAATTCCAATACCATAAATTCATAATGACCAAATATGATGTTATTAGTTTTTTATTGATTTTAACAGGGACACAAATAGAATTAATTATATCATAAAGGATTATTGGGTGCCAAAATATCCCATTAAGACCATAAAATCTTACCCAAACTTGACCAGAAGAAATCCCTTGATAAAAAATATTGAAATTGTAATCCCATTATTGAATCTGTAGATATATCGTCTTGAAAGAAATGGATCAAAAACCCAAATCCCCCACCTTAAACTCTGTATAACAAACATGCATATGAATGTAACCACGCCCCATCAAGAAACATCTCCATGAAAAATACCCCAAATAAGGGATAAATATCCAACAACATCATCAATCCTAATGGATTGGAACCTAGAGAAAAAATAAATAAGTCATTAATAGAATGTTTACCTAATTTCATCTTCTTTGTGATGGCATCCTCATCCCCAATGACGAAAGCAATGTTTCCCTTCTTCCAAATTCAGATAGAATTTGTATCTTTTAATTGATAGAATAAGCCACTAGAAACATCATAATATTTTCTCGTAGTAAGGTCACCATGGACATCAAATAATGGGATGCAGATCATAGTATTATTTCTTATAGCAAGGCTACAATGGAAATCAATCGATGAGACATGGATCGAAGTAGAAGCATCCTTACTTATCGCTATGATAACTAGATCAAAGGAGTCATGCAAGCGTTTGATAATCATAATCAATGCATCCCAAGATAAAGACCCTCCAGAAAACATGATCACATACCTTCTTCTGAATCTAACTGGACTCAGCTGCTATGCCCCCCTAATCAAAGGGATCATGAAAGGGTTTGAGAATCATGGTTGAATCAACCCGAGCTAATGATCCTCTAAAAGTAAGATTGTTTCCCTTCTTCTGAATCTTACTGTAATCTACTGTTATTCTACCATGAATAAAGGAATCAAGAAAGTGTTTGAGAATTGGAGTCGATGCATCCCAAGACGAAGACCACCCCGAAACGGGATCAAAGACTAAATAGTGCGGAATAACTGTGGTTGCTGAGTAAAACAAGATGATGCCAGAATCACAATGATGTGGCTCATGTGCCCCAGACAACATAATGCCACTCCTTTTAATTTCAATATCATAATTAACTATTAATATTTACAACTAAATATAAATAATTAAATAATTTATATTAATAAAACATTAAACAATATCAATTAATACTTTTAATTACAACTTAATAATATTAATAAACAACTAATTAATCTCTAAAATGTTAATAATAATTAGTATGTTTTAGTTAATTAGAAATTAAATAATATATAATTAAGAATAAATAATATTAATAGAAATTGAATGATTATTAATATATATATATATAATATCATAATAATAATTATTAATTAGTGGCTAAATAATAATTTTAAATATTTATAAGTAATTAATGTTTTTTAGAAATTTATGTTTTTAAATAGTAAGTAAAATTATTTTACTTATCTTCTTTGTAATTAATATTCATTTGAAATAAATATTCAATTTAATAATATTAATTTAATAATAATTAATTATCAATATTATTTTAATAATCTATTCATTATTAAAAACATTTAGTTGCTAAATACAAATTTTACAAATTTATTAGTATTTTTATAATAATAATAATTAGATATTTTTAACTTGATATTATTAATATGTAATTAAATATTATATATATACAAATTAATTAAAAACTAATAATATTATTGTTAGTTTTGAAAATTAGTTTATAATTCTAATTCGAAATAGTTATTAGTAATTAACACTAGCTAGCAATTAATATTTCATATAAATTAATATTATAAAATATTAAATCATATTATATAATTAGTATTTAGTAGTAATTAATATTAATTAGCAACACTTAGTTAATTAATTCAATACTGATATAGTAATTATTTAAAAATTAATAATTTAATAATATATTCATTATTATTATAAGTTAGTAACTAAATAATAATTCTAAATATTTATTAGTAATCGATTAATAATGATTTCTAATAAGTATTAATATATTAAAAATTAATTATTTAATTAGTAAGTACAATTTTTAATAAGTAGTTAAATATTTCATAATTACAATTTATTTAATAACTAATAATTAAATTATTTTTTTAATAATTAGTTAATAAATACTAATTTTTAATATTTATTAGTAATTAATATTAACTAGTAATTAATCTCTATTATAAATTAAAATTATTAAATTTTAGATATAATTATTTAATTAATAATTATTAGTAATTAATAAAGATATTATCAAGAATATTTAATTAATATTGATTTGTAACAAATATTAACTTGCAAAAAATTTTAATTACTAATTAATAATATAATAAAAATTAATTATTAATTAGTAGTTTAATAATATAATAATTATTATTAATATTTAGTAATAGAATAATAATTATAATATTTGTTAGTAATTGTTTTATAATAATTAAAAATTAATTTTTTTGTTATTTATTACTATTATCCACATGTATTTAAATAAAGATTAATTAATAATTAATTAATAAATATATAATATTAAAATGTATTAGTAAAATATAGTAATTAATAGATTTAATTATTATTGATTAAAATATTATTAATATATATTATATAATTAATAATATTTTGTAGTAAAAATTTATAATTCATTATTATTTACATATTATTATTATTATAATTTATAATTAATTAGTATTTAATGTTTATTGAATAAAAAATATTAATAATAATATATTATTAATTTAGCATAGGAAAGGGAGAGCTCGAATCCCACACAGAAAATCAATAATGGTTTCCAGGGAAACCCCTTTATAAAAGGGTAGCCTCAGTGAGAGATTTTGTCAAAATTCTAGACTGCATTAATGGTAGTAATTATGGATATTAAATAAAAGTTAAATTCTTTTAAATTATATATATATATATATATATAATCAAGACAAATTAAAAATAACAAAAATAAATATACAAAAATGTATATTTAAAATAAGGATTTTTTGTTGAAAGGAATCATCGGTGATGCCTCTTTTTTGTATTAATTTACAAAATAATTATATCCTAGCATCATTGAAATAATTATTTTAAAAACATATATTAAAAAATTTTAAATTTCTAACTTTTCCAAATAAAGAGTACCATTGGGGATTTTTAGGACCAAAGGAATCTCATGTATGACATATCTCATTTAATGAGGTCTTCCCCACATGTACTGACGTTGCCTATGATATGCAATCGAATAATCATACCCCTACGAGACTAACCAAAAAAACACATAAACCAATGCATGAGTTCAAATCCCTTAAAACCAAGACCATCCAATGTGCCGAAAATATAATCTAGGTATCAGATGACATGCACCGTTTTGAAAGCCACAAGTTCCAACCATGCCTCACGCAACTGGAAGTATATACAAACTTGATCGAACCATCTCATATGTTTCCTCTGAAGATAAAAATCCACCAACTCTAAAACACGGGGTCACACCTAATAAAGGATTACAAAACTCCCCCACTTAACCCCCACACCAAACCACATCTCACATAGGTCACAAACCTCAAGAAATCACTCACCTCTATCCCAAGGCCACAAAACACCGAACATGTCATACACTGTAACACACCATGATTTTATGATATGTCTCTTTTTAAATTTAACATCTTCAATAGTTTATGTTTCATGCAACACTGAGTTTAAAACTGTGATATACTATTTAAAATGTGACTGTTATAACCTAGCTGTCAAGTTCGTAGGAATGAATAGTATTAACTACATTACGAAATATCTATATTATATGTTCAATAAAATATTTTTACATTCAACCAAATTGGGTTCAGAGGCATAATATTAGAATACATCTAATTTTACACCTAAAAAGGATATATTTTTTTAAAGGTAGTTTTACCTCGTTTTAATATAATACTTATTTTAAATCAATATTTTGATTATTTTATAAATTCTATTTGAAAAAATAAAATTAGATTTTAATCTTTTAAATTCAAAATTATCTTAGGGCGAATTTTTGGTATTTTTCAAAATATATTTACTTACTAGTGATTAAATAAAAATACTTATTTTTTTATATAATAGTCAATTTCATTGTATTAAAGCCTCATTCTGATTTTAATTTTATATAAATGGAAATTATGAAATATTTAGTAATAAATAATATAATTAATTTCATTTTATTCATCATTATATATTATTTTGGTATAAGTATATTTTTTCCTAAAAAATACATTATTCAATATACCTATTTTTCATTTCGTTTTGCGGGATTAATTTTAAATTAAATTATAAAAAAAATTTGTTTGTAATATTTAAAATTGAATTTCATATTTGGTCTCAAAATTTCTAAATTTAGTAAATAGTATCCATTAATTTTTTATCTATATGAATTTTAAACTTGATATTATTTTATAACCACATTAAATGGTAAACAGGGTAATTTATGTAAAAAATAAAATGACTATGATCAAAAAAGTACACTAAAACAGAAAAAAAAAATTATTTATTTATTTATATTCTACGACTGACACCAATTTTTAAAATTTATGTTATTTAACAAAAAAATTTCCAAGAGAATGACATTTCTATTATTTATATTAATGAAAATAACAAATGTCACATTATTTGACTTATATATCATTTATGTGTCCACATGGGAAAATGGTACGTTTTTAATGAATATAAGTATCCATTTTTAACATAATAAAATTATTTTTATGATATAAATTTATAAATAATTTTTGAAAACCACTTGGATGATGTTATGATATTTATAATATTTTATTTAAAGAAAAGACAAGTATGCCACATTCATATTTTAATAACTATATTATTTTTTAAATTGTTGTATTTAGAATATAACATAAAATATATATATTATATTATAATATAAAATATTTATATATATCTTGGTATTTTATTTTTAATTCTTCCTAAAAATATATATACCTTATATAATTTTACAATGTTGATGTAGTAATTTTTTTATTAATGAAATAGAAAAATAAACAATATTTATAAATATTAAAACAAATAAAATTTGAAGAAATTATAGTTCTCCAAAAACATTTTGTATTATTATGACATATCAATTGTCCATTAAATGTATTGGTTTGATGTTATCTTGTTTTCGTTTTTTCCATTACGCTAAAGTAATGAATATTTTCAAAATTGATTGTAATGATATTTTATAAAAATAATATTTTATTAAATAATTTTAAAATCATAAAAAAATATTAAAAATAACAAATTTCATTTTATTTTGAATAAAATCTCATGAATTAATTCTTTATGTTCGCATTGACATTTTATATGCAAAAATTAACTCATTTTTATATTATATAAATTTTTATGATATTTTAATTAAAATATGTTAACCAATGTCAATCAATGTGATTAGGCCCGAAATAATGACAAAAATATATAAATTTTATTTTAAGATGATACTAAAACCTTATATAATCTTATATTTGAATAATTATCCATATGGTTTTATTTGGATAAAAAATTAATTTTTTATAATTTAACATTTTGAGGTTTTCCAAGTGAGCCCCTCACCTTAATTATAAAAGGGAACTTCTTAATTCTTTGAATTTCACTCCCATGAGCATTATATACAAATCAAAATCAATGAATTTGTCCTCATAACAGTCTTCTATATGTTATGGAAATCCTTTTACTCCAAAAAGTCTATCTCTAGATAATTTTATAAGAGATCTAAAATAAGTCCACGATGTGATAATAATTTTTACCCACTCATTAAAATTCATTTATACTTTTAATTCCTCTTCAGGTGTTGTTAAATTATAAATAAATATATATATTACAATATATATTCTTTTATATTATTATGATTATGAATCAACCATATTCTACCTTTTATCTATCCCATGAAAAATGAATGCATTGCATGTGTGTATGTGCGACTTACCCTCTTCGTGTTGTTGTGTAATTCAATTTCTATGTTAAAAATTAAAAAATGGATATAAAAATTTATTCACTAGTTAAATATGATATTTGTGACATTAAACATATTCTATAATATTTTTTATCTATACCCTCTTCTAGTGAAATGAGACTTTTTCTACAAAACCAGAAAGAGGAACAATGTAATAAATGCCTAAAATAGTTAAATGAATAAATATTAATAATAGAAGTGTGGTAAAAAGATATAATGGGATAATATATGATACCATAAATAATAATTTTATTATATTACAAGTTAATAATATGTTTAAATCCATTATACATGAGGTTCATAAACGTACGTTGGAAATCAGACCTTTGGTATGTGTTTCTCGTATCACTTTTACTTATATGAGATATATTCATTATTCAAACCTAATTTTTTGTGTGTGATGTATTTATATATACATTTTATATATAATATTATTAATTTATTTATATTCATTTTATTCAATGATTCATTTGGTTATAATTAATTTTAGGGAGCAAACGGTTCGATTGATTACATAGTGGTAAAGAATTTGGTCTCAATATCTTTTAATTGAGAGATATTTTCATGTAATACATTCACCTTATTTTATAAGGTGTATATAATGTCCTTGTGAATTATAATATCATGAATTTATTTTTTCTAATTTTATTTATTATTTTTCTAAATTTTATTCTTTCATGGGGCCTATGATTTAAATGTTTAATATTGTATCCAACACTATGAATTTTTTTGGAATTAATTTCAAAATATTTTTCACGAAGTCAATATTAATTATATTATTTATTATATTTATTTGTATTGATATAAAAGGATTATAAATGAGATTTTATTTCTATTTTTAAATTCATTAAATTTTTTCCCAAAAATAGTTTTTTATCTGTTTTATACAGAAAGATTTTCAAAATTTAAAAGGAATATTTATAAACCTATAAAAGAGTGAGTGAAGTTTCCCACATTCATGATAGATTTATTTTTTTAAGATTACATTATAATATTTTTTAAAAAAATTCAAGTAAAATATTTTCACTTATGATGGAACAACGTTTTAAAATTTTTTTATTTTAAAGTAAAAAAGGGTATCTTGATTAAGGAATTTTAGTTATATTATCTATGACAATATCAAATATTGAATCCTATACTTCGTTGTTTTTTATCTCTGATGATACTGTTTAACATATTTTATTGTCTATTTTATGATCATCTTGATTGGGGTTGTACTATTTGGACACAATTCCCTATATTTCACTAGATGGTTTATGATTATGTTTATTGTATGGAAAAAGTTTTTACATTATTTATGATAGTTTAAATATGATTTTATAAATTTATTATGTTTTACCCATTTCATATGAGGAATTAATTTCTCATATTAACTGTTGGGAGAGTCCCACTATATCCCCTTGATGAATTAGTATGTCTCATGAGACAAACTAGACTATGTTTTGACGAAGGCCTTAACCAATTATGTAAACTTCCTGGCCGAGGCCTTAATGGTATGTTTAAGATGTCCCAAATTATGAACTTCATCATTATGAGACAAGTTATTGATATTCTATGAGATTATTTGAATGTTTTAATATCAATGGTTAGGTTTTATTCCAATTTATTTATTTATATGGAATTATATGATCATATTTTTTTTGACCATATTAATTTGAAGTTATTTATTAAATGGCATGTGTTTCAGTTATTCATATTACCATATTTTTTATGCCCAATTATTGATGATCGATTCCGCTGAATCTATATCATTACTGATAATTTGAGCTTACCCCTTTTTTATGTTTTATTTTTTCCAGGATACGAGGGAGTATTTTGTATTTGTTATGCCAGGATATACTATGGGAAAAAATTGAATTATTAAATTATATTTTTTAAAATTAATTTTTTTAAAATTAAATGATAATTACAAATATATATCAATTTTTTCAAGACTCATATACTATTCAGTCATTTGGGATGAGATCTCTTATACTCTATACCAATGTAATAAAGTAAGACACTAGATATTTACTACTGGGGTCTGGGATATTATAGTTGGTATTAGAGAATGTTTATTAGAAACAATAGGAACTAGATTTAGTTAATCATAGATTTGGTAATATATCCCTATGGTATACATTGAGGATAAATATAGAAGAACATCCCCAAAAACAATGTTTATGAGAGTAACTATGCATAATTTGTACAATTTATGTTAAGTATTTCACTAGTTGTTGGATTATAAATTTTTTTTCATAATGATATTATATAATATAGTGTGTGTGGTCATTTATAAATGGAACCTCATAGAATTAATGGGAACCTCACTAATGCACAAGATCCAAAGAGTAATAAGGATCATATCTTTTTTGTTCTTATATCATTCTTTCTAAGAGAAGATGTATCCCAAAAATTCTCACCATATTAGGGCATAGAATCATATGATAACGAGATAAATAAATAATTCTCCAACTATTATGGATTCAAAGAGAAGCACAAGAACAAGTGTTAAATAAGTAAAAATAAATAAAAAAGAAACAATAGAAACAAGTATTTTCCCACATGTGATTATTGTGGAAATAAATACCCTGGTACTTTCATGAAATGAATTTTAGTTTACTACAACTATGGAGAGAATGGAAATCATTATTGTGATTAAAAGGGTAAGAAAAAAGTTTCAATTTGAAATACTTCAACTACAGGGAGATGAGACATTGCACAAATTAATTTCTTAGGAATCAAAGGAATACATCCTAAAAGATGATAATGGATCTTTTTCAAGTTTAAGCTAATACCAAAAACAAAGAAGAATAATTATTATTCCTATGTTTCTTTTCAAGAATTATGTATTTTTAGTATATTATCAATGATTTTTTGTCAATAAGTGTTATAAAATAAATAACGACTGTATTTTAGTATTTATTCATTAAGGAATTGGATTTTTGTGATGAATAACCCTAGAATCCAAGAGAAGTTATTATATTATAAGTTGATCTTTTGGAAAACAATTATATGGGAATGATAACCCTAAATATGTGATTTATGTTGATATAATAATAAATAGATGTTTATGGGATAGTATTTGTGACCTTGATGGTGGTTAGTGATATTTATGGTTTACTATATGTTTTGGATTTATGGAATATATTCAGTAATCAGAGATTTTACTCTGGGAAGCATGCATGTTTTTTATAATCTCTTAAAAGATAATAAGGTATTACTATATTTGGAAAGTGAAAATAAGAGTTACATTATTTTAAGGAATATTATGTTACATTGATTTTGGAAATTTAGTGACCATCCTTCTAAATTGATGGCCATTGAATTTAGATAGAGAAATTTTGGATGATTCTTAATATTAGTTACATACACCATGGATTTGGTTGAATATTGGATATTATTGTTTGAGGTTAATGTATTGTTTATTGTATTTCATATCACGTGATAATGATTTTGTGTTTAGTAACCCTTTATATTTTTAAAGAATTACTTTGGTATCTTATGATTAATAAAAGTGATTCAGAAATTATTTTTTTTCTTGAATATCCTTCTCCCAATTTATGAAATGAAGAGGAGATAGATCAAAGCACAACCAATGGATGTTATTATGACATGAAAAAGAGTCAAGTGAGTTTATTTTAAAAATTTATTATTATCATAGTAAAATAAAACATCAACTAGAGGAAAATGATTTTGGAACAAAATGTTATCCATTTACATTTATTGCTACGAAATCAGTGGACTTTTAACTGGTCACACATTTTGTTGTTTTTTTATTGTAGACATTCTAGAAATCATGTTCTCTATCACTCTTTATAAGAACATGATAGATATATTTATCTTCGAATACAATATTTCAATGAAAATTATCTTATTTCAGAATATTTTTTTTGGTGACCTTAAAAATTATATTTAACAATTCTTATGATAGAGATTGATATACCCTTTTTATAATGTGAAATTCCCCATAAAAATTTTTCAAGTATCAACATTTCACTTTTGAAGGAAAATTTAAAATTTCAAGGAAAAACTTTATTAATGTAGGGGATAGGGTAACACATAAAGATTTTATGGTACGTATCATTTTAATTTATCATATTTGATATCTTTTGTGGAAATAAACATCGAGTTTAAAACCATGATATGTTATTTCAAATATTACCGTAATAACATGGTCGTTAAATTTTTGAGATTAAATATTATTAGTAACAATATGAAATTTATATATTACATATTCAACAAAATAATTTTTACCTTCATCAAAATTATTTTTAGAGTTATATGATAGGAATATATATAATTTTACACATGAAAGTCTATATTTTTTTAAGAAGATTTCCCTGCCTTTTAATATTGAACTAGTTTTAAATACAAAATTTAAAACTTTTATAAATTATATTTGAAAAAATAAACTTAATTTTTAGAATCATAATTTCAAAAATATGTAAGGGTAAATTTTTGTATATTTCATAAAATATTGATTTTCTAGTGAATAGTGAAAATACAGTTTTTTATAAAAAAGTATATTTTGTTGTACTAAAAACTCAATAAGATTTCAATTTGAGAGAAATGTACATTAATAAATATTTAGTTATAAATAATATAATCCATTTCATATTAATTATCTTTATATATTATTTTTTATAAGACATTTTTTGGCTTAAAATACATGTTTTATAAAACATATTTTCTTTGTGTTTTGTAGGGATAATGTTAAATTAAATTCTAAAACATTAATTTTTAGAATATTTTAAAATTTATGAAATATTTGGATTTATAATTTACAATTTTAGTAAATTGAATCCTTTTATTTTTTGTCAATATGAATAATTCTTTGGTAAATTATTAGTAGCACACTTAAGGGTAAATTGGGTGTTTTAGTTTAAAAGTAAAATGATACTAATTATGAAATTACCCTAAAACTTTAAAATATTTTATTTAATGATTTATATTTGACCCTTAACAATTAAGTTTCTAATTTTTGTTATTTAAAGAACGCTTTCTCATAATAATGACTTTTATATTATTTAAATTAAAGAAAATCACAAATGTCACTTTCATTATCTTATATATCACTTATGTGTCCACATGTGAAAAAAGGTAGGTTGTATATGAATATTAGTATCCATTCATAAATTAATAAACTTATTTTCATGATCTGAATTTATTTTTGATTTTTGGGAACCATTTGGATGAGGTTATAATATTTATAATATTTTATTTAATGAAAAAATAAATATATCACTTTCATATTAGATAACTATATTATTTTTAAAAATATGTTATTCAGAAAATATCATTGACTAAAGATATTATTTTTTAATCTACAATATTTATATAAAATATTTTATTATATTTTTTGTGAGGAAATAAAAATCATAAATAATTATACAATGATGATGTAGTAATTACTTTATTACAGAATCAATCAAATAAATGATATTAAAAATAATAAAACAAATAAAATTTGAATTAATTAATGTTATGCACACTTTTTTAGTACTATGAAATATTGGGGGTGTATTAAATGTTTTTTGAAGTTATCTTACTTGCAGGTTTTGATTATGGACAAATTAATGAATAGTGCAAAAATTATTACTAATGATATTTTATCAAAAAAATATTTTTTAAATTATTTAAGAATTATAAATAATATTTAAAATTAAAAAATGATTATGATTTGGTCTAAAATGTCATAAATAATTCTTTTATAATCCAATTGAATTTTTATATGTAAAAATTACCTCTTATAAATATTCAATATATTTTTAATATAATTAAAATTAAAATAGGTCAACTAAAGTCATCCAAAGTGTTAAAGATAAAAATAATGAAAAAAAGTATAAATTTTATTGTTTGATGATATTAAAACATTATCTCATATTATATCTAAATCCTTATCCGTTTTTATGTATTTTGATATGAAAATTAATTTATTATAATTAAATATTTCGAGGTTTTCTCATGGTGCCCCTCACATTAATTATAAAGGGAAAATACTTCATTCTATTTATTTCATCACTATGAGACATATATATCAACTAAAATATATAAATTTAACCTAATAACTGTTGGTTACGGGCGTAGCGGAAGCAAGTTATTGGGTGTACACGAAATAAATTTTAGCAATAACTATAATCAATATGAGATTCTTCACGATAATAAAATTTCAGATCTTTGGAATAGAATTAAGGAAGAAAATTAAAAGAGGGGAGTCCCCGAACCATTGATAAAATCATAATATATTGGTTATAATTAATTTAATTAATTGAAAAGCATTACATTGATGGAATTCTTTCTCCATTGATGTTTTTGGTCACGATCTGATGTGATCCGTCATTGCGTCGTAGAATCCAAGTTTAGGATTCCTCTAGTTAGGATCCACACATGTTCCACATATCTCTAGACATCACTAAAGGGATCTCCAGGTGCTAGAATAGAAGAGCCTTCGCTTGCGACACCTATCTTTGATCACCTTGATTCGGTGGAGGAGGATCTCTCTCTCTCCTAGCTTGAGTGCATTGTTCAAAGAAAAATTATTCCCTCTTGGCTTGAGAACATTCTATAGATCCATTGTGCACAACCACAAAAAAGTTCTAGGCTAATGATAAATATAAAATTCTCATTTTAAATTACATAGAATAATAAAATGAATTAATTACCAGAAAGCTTTTATTCATTTAATTTAATTCCTAGTAATACCACATGTCTAATAATGTCAGTTGAATATTATTATTACTTGACATGTGCCCCATGAATTATACATAATATTAATTAATTAAATAACCAATACTATTTCTCATAAATTCTCAGAGAGAAATACACGACATGTACTTTTTTTTTCTATTTTTCTTTATTTCCTTCACGATATTTATTAGATATTGAATAATATTTATTTATTTCTAAAATAAATATCACTTCATTACTCGTTAATAAATATATTCTTTTTCCCACAATATATTCTCTCGAATAACTAATGTAAAAATAAATGCAATCAGGAATCCTTAAATAATAATTAAACCACAATCAGAAATAATCATTATTCATGTTGTTAAATTATTATTTAACTGAGACACTTGAACACACTTAGTGTATGACACTCTAGGCCTCTTTCTCAGTGGTATTAGGTGGATCCTGCATAAAGTCCAAGATTAGTATGTAGAAATACGCCAAGGCACCCATAGAGAAAGAAGTTAACACCGAAATGATGTGTCACCTCCTACGAACGCATACCGTGTAATATAATACATTTGTCTCGATATCTCGAATAAAGTAGGTTGCATGCTAGTGCCCTCAACCCATGTTCTCTATTATTGTTTCATTGACTTTCTGGAATTGAACATGCCCCTTTCTCATTAGGTATATTTATTTATTCAGGCTATATAAATTCTAGCACATGGCCTGAGATATTTACATCTGATATGGAATAGAGGGAACAAATCCTTTCTTGCATGATCTATTAATGCAGTATCACTCGGGATGCACTCAACGTATCAAACCTCGCTGCGAAGAGCGTGTCATCACAATTTTTGTCAAAACATATAAGTGAGTGATTTTTAATACCCATTAATAATAATCATAATGTCTACGGACCAATACACACATTAGCAGATAGAAAAATCCAATGACACTATCAAATGTGGATTTCCTACTGGAGGGTCTCGTTCTCATAATATGCTTGTGGATATTACCAATGGTGCACTCCCTGAGAAGCTGCCTCAATGTTTTATGAGTATTCACCCCTAATTGCATGTATTATTTTTTTCCATAAAATAACATCATTAGAACATAAACCATATATTCATGAATGGTCTTATGACATTTCAAGTTCTCATCATAACAGGGATATGCTAGGACCATTTAATGAAACAATTATCCTTAAGACATTATCACATGCATTTTAACACAAAATAACAAGACATATGTGAAATTTTTTTTATTAATAAATAAAGTACAAAGTAGATGGTTCTAGGCCACCAACTCCAAATGACTCCTACTTGGAATAGAGCCAACTACTAACAACTTTTAACCCGCAAACTCTCACATGATATTCAGGCTTCTTCTAAGATATGCCTTTATTCATGGGTTTTTCCATGTTCTCTTCTGTGGACACTCTGTTCACTGTAACTTCCCCCATTTTATGTAAATCCATCAAGAGGTGATAATTTTGGATTATGTTCTTTGTACGTTGTTGTGACCTTGATTCCTTTGAAAGAGTCACCACTACAGTATTATCACAATATAATGTGATAGGAATTTTACTACTAGTCACCACATAAAGATCCTGGACAATGTTTTGAATCTATAAGGCTTTAGTGGCTGCATCAGAAGCCACTATAGAATTGGAATCGACTGTAGAATAGTCGACAACTGATTTCTTTGAAATCTTCCAGATCACAGCACCACCATTGAGATAGAAAACATATCTAGATTGTGACATCAGATCATTCTGATCTGTCTGAAAACCAACATCAGCATACCCTCTGATGACAAGCTCCTCATCTCCTCTATACAATATGTACATATCATTATTTATTCTCAGATACTTAAGTATAGTATTTATAGTAGTCCAATGCTATTATGCTAGATCTTCTTGATATCATCCTACAATGCTTAGTGCATAGGGAACAACATGCCTGGTACATAACCTGGCATACATGATGGATCCTATAGCGGAAGCGTATGAGATCATACTCATTGTATATTTTTCTTGTTGTTTTTGTGGAAATTTTTTCATAGAAATTTGTATTCCATGTTACACTAGAACCAATCCCCTATTGGATTATTCCATACTAAATCTCTTTAGTATCTGGTCAATACATGTACCCCAACTATGTCCAAGCAGCCTCATGGATCTATCACGAATGATCTTGATCCCTATAAAGTATGCTGCTTCACCCATGTCCTTCATGGAGAAACAGTAGTTCTACAATTATTTACCTGACTGTATGACTGGTATATCATTTTCAATAAGCAATATTTCATCACCATATACTACTAAGAAAAGGATTGAATTCTCATTAAACCGCTTATAAACACATGGCTCACAATCCTTCTTAATGAAACCAAATTCTATGATGGATTCATAAAATTGAATTTTCAACGGCCTAGATGCTTTCTTTATTCCATAAATATATTTCTGTAACTTGAAAACCTGTTTGGATTTTCCCAGTGTCATAAACCCTTCTGGTTGTGTCATATAGACATCTTCCCGATGGTTCGCATTAAGGAATGATGTTTTGAAATCCATTTTTCCAAATTTTGTAGTCATTGTAACATGCTATGGTAAGTATGATTATTATGGATTTAAAAATGGAAACTGGCGAGAAGGTTTCATCTTTTTCAATTCATTGATTCTATCTAAATCCTTTAGAAACTAGCCTTGCATTATAGGTTCTAACATGACCTTCCATCTACAATTTTCTCTTGAATACTCATTTTCATCCAATATGCTTTACATAAACTAGCTCATTGACCAGAACCCAGACTTGTTTCAGCTACATGTAATCCATCTCATAATTTATAGCTTCCATCCTTCTTGCTACTTTTGATCTTTCTACTACTTCCTTGTTGGAGGGAGGTTCATCATTGTCCAACAATAATGATTCACCATTCTCGGTGACTAGGAAACCAAATCACTCTGGTTCTCTTACCTCTCTTGATCTCCTACGCAGTACTTGTGTTCCTATAACCTCTTCCAGGGGGACCTATGAAACTTTTTACCCTACCATCTCTTGTGTATCTTGTTAATCAACATCATCGTAGTCAATGTTTTCCTACTATCCTTTTTCTCAAGATAGATGGATTGTCTAGTGACAATCACTTTCTTGTTTAAAAGGTTATATAGGTAACATCCTTTCGTTCACTTGGGATATCTTATAATGATATTATTTGTGCCCTGGGGTGATAGTTATTTTCTTGATAAGGCCTTAAAAATTCCTCTCATCCCAATACATGTGTGTGCGGAAAAATGGGTTTCACTCTCTTCCACAACATGGAAAGAAATCCATTTTCCCCCTTAGATGGTACGTGGTATAATATGTACGATTTAGTCTATAATACATATCCCCAAAATTATTATGGAGGATCTGCAAGAAACATCATCAACCTCACCATTTCCAATAAGGTGTTGTTCTTCTTTTCACTAACAGTATCCACTATGGTTAATCAGGAGGAGTGAGCTGAGATAGAATCCTAGACCCCCATAGAAGATTGATGATCTCTTGGTTCAGATATTCTCCATCTCGATATAATCAACGATTTTTTATATTCTTACAATGAAGATTCTCTACTTCATTATTGAATTCCTTAAATTTTTCTAAGGATTCTAACTTATTCCTCATTAAGTATACATTGCTATATCAACTCAAATCATCAGTAAAAGAAGGGATTTAAGAATATTCACCTATTGCTTCTACTAGAAATGGTCCACACACTACCATGTGCACTAATTAGAGAAGCTCTGTGGCCCGTCTCACCCTATCCACCAAAATGGGGTTTGGTTATTTTTCCTTGTAAACATGCATGACATCTATCAAATGATTTTAGCTCAGTAGAGTCTAAATATCCATCTTGGAAGAGCATGGTAATCCTCTTCTTGTTTACTTGACCTAGATGGTGATTCCAAAACTATGTGGTGAATGACTCAGGGGAGTTTGTTTCGTTATCAATTTCAAAGACTCAATTTTTGTAATTTAATAAAAATTCACCATTATTTAAATGCGCCATACCATAAAAAGCATTGTTTTTATAAAAGAAGTAACCCTTATTTCCAAACATGAAAATAAATCCATCCATATCAAAACATATATCATAAATCATGTTTTTGGTAACACTAGGCAGATAATAATAGTTATTTAAAACCAAAATCCTCATAGTTGGCAATGATAGGTGGTAATCTCCAATGCCCAACCAAGCTAGCATCGGGCCATTGGCAGCTCTAAGATCCACCTCTCCTCTAGAAATATTTCTAAATATACGCTGAACATGAATTTGAAAACAAATGTGAGCCCCACAAGATGCATCTAACACCCAATGTGTAGAAATAGAAACATTACACTCGATAACGAACACACCTTTTGCTTCTCCACACTTCTGGGTTCAATTCATCTTCCAATGGTCTGGCTTGCCACATGGAAAACATACCACCTCTTGTTCCTTGCTCTACCTCTGGATCTTCCCCTTCATGGAGGGATGATGCTCGGGGTCTTCCTACCATTTATAAGTCCTTGGCCCTTTTCCTTGTCCTTTATTTTCTTATTCACCATAAGAAATGCGGGTTTCCACGCCCCATTTCCATATCTACCTGAAAAATTAACGTCAGATGTTCTGATAGACTCTTATCATTGTTTTCCATGTTATAATTGGCCATTTTGTAAGAGAAGGACTTGAGAAGTGAGTATATGATGAGATCTGTATGCAACTCATCCGGGAACATAATCCTTAAGATGTCTAGGTGTTCAATGTATCCAATAAGCTTGACTACATGAGGCCCAGCTGGCGTATACTCTCCAAGATTAGTTGTAAACAATGATTTAGAGATGAAATATCTCTCCTGTATCTCCTTCTCTTGGTTGAGATCCTTAAGGTGAGATATCATGCTATATGGGTCCATGTTTTCATGTTGCATCAAGATCTCATTAGACATGTAAAATAGCATGAAAAATTTGAAATCAGTGGCATCATATATATGTTTCATAAGAGAGATAGTTCCTTATCACTGGACTCTTTCCCAGGCGCAACTATAACAAGCTCTTCCAACACATACAAATTCCTCTCATGGAGAAGGATGACGTGTAAACACATCTTCCGATCTATGAAATTGTTATTGGTGAAAATATATTTCCTTCTAGAGTATGTTTTGAAATGATATATTTAAATTAATACTAATTATTCTCCCACTATTTTAACAAAATCCAATAGCCCTCACCATTGACATAAGAATGTTATGTTTCCTAAATATTCTAGTGGAAATGATACATATTTCCCATCACATTACCCCAACTAGAGTTGGTCAAGAAAAATTAAGGGTTTTAGGTAGGTATTCCAAATCCCAACTGCATTAACTCGTAGCTCCTTGATCCGCTGAGGGGACTCCCCAATCCTGAAATTCTTTTATTTTCGATTTCGTCAACCTTTTCCTCTTGGTCAGACCATGACCTTCCTTGGTATTCAAACCTTGATGCAAACTGTGTCATTTAAACTCAAAACATTGAATTAGAATTCATTGATAATTGAAATCACCCCTACTAAGGTTGGTCAAGCACTCTGAATTGGGGTATGATTATGACCATGAATAAGGAAGGCTATATCGACATGATGTTTTCTTTGATGGATTTTATACTTATATGTAAATTTCCATTTTATTATCTTTGATTACATGATTGTTAATTTTATGTGGGATTTAATTAACTGATTAACCATGTCAATGATATCATTTCACCCATAAGCCGATCTAATTTTACTTCCATCATGCATGCTTGTTTATTTCATTAATTGTGTGATGGTGACAACACACCCAAAATCAATAAACCATGCAACTGACAGAAATAAAATAAATAGTATGAAATTGAGCTTCTTCTATTGGTAAGTTTATCTGGTGGTTAATAAAATAACCCAGGACCTAGGGGAGAAACAACTTGAACCTTTTGGGTTCATGTTTAATGCTTCCACCTATCCAGCTTTATATCTCCTTGGATTGGTTTCACCTTGGCTCCTAACTTGAGCTGCATCCACTAGCTTGGGAGATCCATCCATTACATATGCATTTATCTCACACACTGGTGAGAGGTAAATGGGAGTTTTACATAAAAGAAACCATGGTCATTGAGGCCCTATATATTAATGAGGAAAGGCGATCAGGCCAAAAATTTAAATTTAAATAAATAAATCAAAATAAACCATTCACATACAAAGTTCTTCTTCTAGATTATGATCAACCATGAGTACAATGATATTTATGCATAAATAAAACTAGCATTGAATTCTTTAATCGTTCTTGTTTAAGATAAATCATGCTCGAATCAATTAATTATCTATAATTAATAAATCCTTTTATCTTAAACCATTTTTTGAATTTCCTTGATATCATTATCCATCATAATTCTAAACAAATAAATTCATTTAAAATTATCTTTGTTCATAACATGTACCTTGGAGGTAACCCGGTGAATTCCCATTTATAACTACCTAATGAGTAGAAATGAACATTTCACAGATGTTAAATTAAACACACATATATAAAACACCTATCACGTGTTGTGCCTCAGCTTTACGCCATCACAATGGTTCACGTATCAAGGGTTTGTACAATATTATAATTAATTTTAATAAATCTTCATAATTTGGATGTGTACACAACATTGAGTCACGACTATACAACATGTAATATTGTTAACCATCCTTCCAAAGAACACGCCTGGGGACATGGCATGTAGATGTACTTTGGATATTTTTTAGAGTACACAGAGTGTTCAGTGGGACATGCGATGTGTAGTATCCACGTTACAAGGATTCCAGCCAGGCAATCCATGTATGGGGTACATGGTCCAACCCCAACCCGAAGGGACTACACACCATGTTCAGTGGACCACACGGCGTGTAATCTAGAAACTGTGTGCCACTTGTTCATGGTCAACCCACGGTGTTATTTAAGACATAGAAATACTCCAACAGATGGCCTAATTTGGCATATCAGTCTGATGCATTGAACCTAGAGTACACAACATGTACTGCCGAATACACACCGTGTATTATGGTGTTGTATGGCCAGAAACGAATGGCAGCACCAGATGATATACTCTATTTTATTTTAATAAAAATTAAAAGATAAATTTGTTTCTCTAAGAATAATGAGAAACCATATAGTAGAACAGATCTGGAGATTCATTTTTAAATAATAATTGACATGAATTTAAAAAACTAAAATTTTAAATGTGTAAATCACCAATGAAAAAATAAACAATTATAACCAGCGATATGACCGCTCTGATACCACTTATAGGTTCTGGGCGAAGTAGAAGGGCATTGGTGTGTGTAACCAAATATAATTTTTTTCTTTACAACAATCAACTCATGATTTATCATGATAATAAAATTATGGATCTTTGGAACAGAATGAAAATGAAAAAAATGTGGAGTCCTGGAACCATAGATAGAATCATCGTATGTTGGTTATAATTAATTTAATTAATTGACAAATATTACCATGATTGAATTCATTCTTTGTTGATGATTTTGGTCATGATTCGATGTGATCCATCATTGTGTCATAGAATCCAAGTGTTGCATTATCCTAGAAGTGATCCACACGTGCTCAATGTATCTTTGGATGTTGCTGAAGGGATATTTGGGTGCTAGTGTGGAAGATACTTCTCTTGCGATGTCTGCATTCGATTGCCTTGATCTGGTGGAGGAGGATCTCTCTCTCTCGTATCTTGAGAGGGTTTCTGGAAGAATATAAATTATCTCTTGGCTTGAGAGCCTTCTCTTGATCTATTATGAACAACCCAAAAAATTTCTAGGCTAATGAGAAATATATAATTTGGATTGTTAATTACATAGAATAATAAAATGAATTAATTACTCGAAATAATTTCTTCATTTCAATTAATTCTTAGTAATAACCCACGTCTAATAAAAACAGTTGATTATTATTATTACCTCACATGTGCCCAGAAAATTACACCTAATACTACTTAATTAAATAAATAATTTTATTTATCATATATTCCCAGGAAAAAATACACAATGTGTATATTTATTATTCACAACATGTACTTTTGTTTTTCCATTTTTCTTTATTTTCTCCACCACATTGATTATACCTTGAATAATGGATTTTTATTTCTATAATTAATATCACTACATTAATCGCTAATATGTAATGGCCCAGGTTTTTGGGGGTCCATTACTTTGTAAAAATCTGATGTTGGGTGTTCTGGGTAGACTGGGAAAGTTATCAAGGCTTCTCGGTGATGTTTTGACCCCTAACTATAGGCTTACAAGTAGACTTAGCCTACCGGTAGCAGGGATACCAGTAGCTGCAGCCTACCGGTAGCTCTGCCTACCGGTAGCTGCAGCCTATCGGTAGCTCTTCCTACCGGTAGCTCGGTCTACTGGTAGCTCTGCCTATCTGTAGCTCGGTCTACCAGTAGCTCTACCAACCAGTAGCTCGGTCTACCGGTAGCTCTACCTACCAGTATCTGCAGCCTACATGTAGATCTGCCTACCGGTAGCTCGGTCTACCGATAGCTCTGCCTACCAGTAGCTGCAGCCTACCGGTAGATCTACTTCCTTGTAGCTCCATCTACAGGTAGCTCTGCCTACCGGTAGCTGCAGCCTACCTGTAGCTCTGCCTACCGGTAGCTCAGTCTACCGGTAGCTCGGCTAACCGGTGGACCTAGCCCCCACAGGTTTTCCAGTAGTGCCTCCACATGAGAAAATTGGGTTTTAAACCTTATTTTGACCCCCTTAAACTTTTTTTTAAAGCCCATTAATGCCCATTAATGGCGTTTAATTAAATGGTCGTTGAGATGTGCGTCGGTTTAAACCTCCCCTAAAGGTGGGGATATGACAACCCTGCTTTTTATTACAACTTAAGCATGCTTTATTACATAAAAAATCACTTGATACAACAAAGAAGATTGATAGGTTTAGTTTCTTTGGGGCTTAGGATCATTACATAAAAATTTTAAACTGAAAAAAACATCATCTTTATTGAAAACTTCTTTTACATGACCACTACATTCCTTCGTACTTAGCATTGCATGGGATAACCTGAGGACATGCAAAAGAAAAGGGTGAGCTATAAAGCCAAGTAAGGGAGTACACAATGAATAACATGAGGAGTACAATACATGTTAGGCAATAGGAACATCAATAGAGAATTAGAGTAACATGAACATAAAGGCATGATAACGCATGATAACAATAACATGGAAATGTGGCAACAACACTTAACATTGAATTAGCATGAGCCAAGGCTCATTGCACATGGAGCATGAGTAAACCCTCATTGCACTTGATGAACGAGTAAACCCTCGTTTCACTTGAATTAGCATGAGTCAACACTCATTGAACATGACGTATCATGATACTAGACTTTACCCAATGCATTGGAGTGCTATCAGTGCGCACACTTCTTAAACATTTATTTCATGCATAAGTGTGCCATATGGATTATAAAACATGGATTCATAAAACATAATCATTTATTCCACAATAATGGAATGTGGAATTCATACACGAAACATTATAATCAATAAGTAAATGTGCATAAAGGTGAATACCCTTGATGGAGAAATGGGCATGGTATTCACTACACAATGATATTGGCATAGAAAATCGGTGTGATTTAGGCAGCGTAACGGCGTGACATAAGAATTCATAAAAATGGTTGATGAGAGAGAAAGGGGTTACTCATCATATTTACATGTAATGGACAGTAATGAGGTAATATAGATACATGTCCCAACAATTGAAAAGGAATTTAGATTCATGATACAAAAGTATTTCTTGAATATAAAAGAGGAGAAAAAAATCCCTTTCGGAATTTCGGCATAGTAACGGGTGTACATGGGAGGAATTTAATGAGAGATAAAGGGGTCTCCCATCATTCAAAAAATAAGAGGAAAGTATGGGGGAGGTTCTAAACCATACCCAAACATTCATAATTGAAATTAAATGGGCAATACAACTTAAAGAAAATTGACAAAAATGCGAAAGGAAGAAAAAACCCTTACTTGGAAGTGTGCTTCCAAACTCTAGAGAGAGGCTTGTGAGAGGCTTCTTGGAAGCTTGGGGAACCTTGGGAGGATTCTAGAGAGAGTAGGGCAGAGGTTGGACGAACTCCAAGGGATTTTAGTGAGAAGGAAGTGGGAGCTTGGGTGGGTTTATATAGGAAAGGTGAGAGAATTCTTTATTATTTATGTTTGGGACTCCTTATATTAAAATAATCCAAACCACAAACCATCCCATGGTATTTGCCCATGGTTTCTGGAAAAGGAAAGAGGAAAAAAATATTTTACAAGACCAAGGTCCGAACTTATTAAAAAAATCAGGGTTGCTTATGTGGAGGTGAGTCACACTCCCGTGAAAATTAATTTAAAAAGGCAAAGTGTTGAATAAGTCTTGAGGGCTCCATTAATGCTTTGAAAAGTAAGTCAAACAAACCCAAAACCTCATTATTTTAATGATAAAACACATATTTTCCGAAAATAAGGATTATTTTATTTTATTACATCACCATTGGGTAATTATGATGTCATAAAACAGATTATATATTTAAATGGTATTTAAGTTTTACCCAAAAATTTGACTGTCTCAGAAAATTATGAAAAATTCACCGTTGGATAATTTCGACGTCCTGATTCCAAAAATAATATTTATTTTATCTAAATAATTTTCTAAATATGTGAATTTTCACTTTTAAAATAAAAACCGACATTTATAAAAAATTCACGGGTTTTGACAGAAATGGATTTCAAACCTTAATAAAAATTTTAATTGCATTCATAAAATTATAAGATCATTTATATTTAATAAATATTAAAGTAATATATATAATAATATTTTATTAAAATATTATTTAATTCAAAAATCCTTTAATTTAACAAAATCTAATTCTTAATTAAATAATAACTAAAAACACCATTTGTACTTTAAAAACTAATTACAATGTATCAAAAATAACTAGAAATTATATTCATTATTATATAAAAAAATAATGTACATGAACATGGTGCTACATATTTGTTACATAACCCCTTAAAATAGCCGCATAAGACCTAAGGGTAAGGTGTTTGATTGTGACAGACTCTTGGGGCGGCTCGGATAACATCACTCGAGTGGTAATTTCAATCAACTTCCACTTTTCCCGTAGACGATCACATTTGAGCTTGACTTGATGAAGCTCAGCTTGGGCTTGCTCAAGGGCAAAGCCCAAAGATGCCACCTCTTTTCCGAGCTCTGACAAATGGGCTTCGTAAGGGGCAATCCTACTGGATGAGGCCATCACTTCCTTTGTCTGAGTATAAATGGGTTCGTTAAATCCTTATATTTATACTACTCAGATGATCACTGTTCAATGGCTATAAAAGTAACGGTCACAAATCTTAACATAAAACTAAAGAAGTTGACATCTTATAAAAAGATTTTTCATAAAGAAACATTTAACTGGATCAAGAGGGATTTTCTATTAATGAAACTTTGGGTCGTTACAATATTCCCCCCTTAAGAAATTTCGCCATCGAAATTTTTCTTTCCCCACACTAAAACAAATGCGGGTAACTTAGCTTCATCATATCCTCCGACTCCCATGTTGCTTCTTCAAACTTGTGGTTTCTCCAAAACACCTTGACGAGGGGCATTGTCTTATTTCGTAGAACATTTTCTCTACGATCTATGATCTTCACTGGTTGCTCCTCATAAGAAAGATCGTCTTCTAATTGTACAACCTCGAAAGAGAGTACATGTGAAGGGTCTGGTATGTACTTCCTTAATAGGGATACATGGAAGACATCATGCACCTTCTCCATAGTAGGTGGAAGTGCTAGTCGATAGGCCACAACCCCAACACGATCAAGAATCTCGAAGGGGCCGATGTACCTTGGACTTAACTTCCCTTTCTTTCCAAACCTCATGACCTTCTTCGACGGAGATATGCGTAAAAACACCATGTCTTTGACTTTAAACTCAAGGTATCGTCGACAATTATCTACATAACTCTTCTGTCGACTTTGGGCTGCCTTGATATGCTGCTGAATGGTTTTCACCTTCTCCACCATTTCTTCGACCATTTCTGGTCCAAGCAGCTTACGTTCACCGACCTCATCCCAACATGCCGGTGTTCTACACCTTTTCCCATACAGGGCTTCATATGGTGCCATTTGGATGCCCGAGTGGAAACTATTATTATAAGAGAACTCAACCAGAGGAAGATGTTGATACCATCCTCCTTTAAAGTCCATTGAGCACGCTCTCAACATATCCTCAAGTGTTTGGATAGTCCGCTCGGATTGGCCATCAGTTTGAGGATGATAGGCTGTACTGAAGTTCAGTTAAGTATTCAGAGCTTGTTGAAGACTCTTCCAAAACTTAGTGGTGAATCTTGGATCTCAGTCAAAAAAAATAGATAGTGGTACTCCATGCAACCGTACCACATCCCTGATATATATTCGTTCTAGTTGATCCAAAGAGAAATCCTCTCGAATAGCAATGAAGTGTGCAGTCTTTGTAAGATGATCCACAACAACCCAGATTGCATTGTTGCCTTTGGATGTCCTTGGAAGTCTAGTGACAAAGTCCATGGTGATGTTCTCCCATTTCAATTCTGGTATGGGCAATGGTTGCATCATCCCCTTAGACTTCTGCCTCTCTGCCTTCACTTGCTGACACACCAGGCACTTTGATGTATATTCAGCGATCTCCTTCTTCATATTATCCCACAAAAAGTTTTCTCGGAGATCTTAATACATCTCTGTGCTCCCTGGGTGAATAGAGAAATTTGATCTATGTGCATCATCCAAAAGTTCCTTCTTCAGCTCCGAACTTGATGGAACACATAGCCTTTTCCCAAACCACACAATTCTTTCTTCATTAACATTAAACTCTGAGGATTTTCCCTTTTTGATAGCTTCCACTCTTTCTTGGATTCCCGCATCATCCTTTTGAGCATCCTTTAACCTTTTTAAAAGAGATGGTTGAGCAATCATTTGTGAAAGGATTGATGAAGTCCCCTTATTTATGATTCCCACGTCCATCTTCATCAAGTCTAAGAAGATTGGATCCTTTTCAATTCTCATCATTGATAGAATCGCTGGATCCTTTCTACATAGGGCATCTACCACCTTATTCGCCTTCCCAGGGTGGTAATGTATTGAATAGTCATAATCCTAGATGAGCTCTATCCATCTTCTCTGGCGCATATTAAGCTCTTTCTGTGTGAATATATATTTAAGACTTTTGTGGTCAGTATATATCTCACATTTCTCTCCATAGAGATAATGCCACCAGATTTTCAAGGCAAAGATCATCGCCGCCAACTCCAGATCATGTGTTGAATAGTTTCGCTCATTGATTTTCAACTTCCTTGAGGCATATGATATCACTTTATCATTCTGCATCATCACACATCCTAAGCCCTTCTTCGAAGCATCACTGAATACCACAAAAAGCTCCCCACTTGTGGGTAAAGTGAGCACGGGTGCAGTGATAAGCCTCCTTTTCAACTCCTTGAAGCTTTCTTCGCATTCATCACTCCAAGAAAACTTTACTCCCTTTCGAGTTAGCTTGGTAAGAGGGTTGGACAATCGTGAGAAATTTCTCACAAATCGTCGATAATATCCAGCTAACCCCAAGAAGCTATGGATATCAGTTACCGATGTTGGCCTTGACCATCCCTCAATTGCATCTGTTTTGGAGGGGTCCACAGATATCCCATTGCTTGGGATGATATGGCCCAAGAATGAGACTTCCTTCAACCAAAACTCACACTTGCTGTACTTTTCATAGAGCTTCTCCTTGCGCAAAGTCTCTAGTATAGTTTTTAAATTCTCCTCATGGTCCTCCTTGGTTTTGGATTATATTAGAATATCATCTATAAATACTACCACAAATTTGTCAAGGTAATCTCTAAAGACTCTATTCATCAAGTCCATGAATATTGCTAGAGCATTGGTGAGTCTAAAAGGAATTACTATGAATTCATAGTGCCCATACCTTGTACGAAAAGCAGTATTGGGGATATCTTCCTTCTTCACCCTTACTTGATAATATCCTGACCGAAAGTCCACCTTGGAGAAGTATTGTGCTCCACGCAGCTGATCAAACAAGTCATCAATTCTTGGGAGAGGATACTTGTTCTTTATCGTGATTTTTCTAAGTTCACGATAATCGATGCAAAGCCGCATTGACCCATCCTTCTTCTTGATGAATAGGACTGGTGCACCCCATGGTGATGCACTTGGGCGTATAAACCCTTCATCCAGATTCTCCTGTAGTTATTTTTCATCTCATCAAGCTCAACAACAACCATTCTATATGGAGTCTTGGATATTGGTAGCACACCAGGTATAAGTTCAATTGAGAACTCAACATCTCTTCTTGGAGGAAGACCAGGAAGTTCCTCGAGAAATACTTCAGCGAATTCCCTCACAATAGGCATTTCTTCAAGGGTGGTATCTTCGTTGGACTCGATCATCTGAGCCAGATATGCGTGCTTATAAGGTAGTAATATCCATGCTTGAGATGATGGAGCTAAAGGAGATTCATCTTCCTCCTGACACTTGTAAAGAATCGGGGGTCGATTCTCCATATGGAGTGTTATTTCCCACACCTGACAATTTATGTTGGCTCTATATAAGGAAAGCCAATCCATGCCAAGAATTGCATAAAATTCCACCAAAGGTAGTATGACGAGGTTCTCCGGGAAATTCAATCCACAGATTATAATAGGGGAGGACTTATATTCATGGGATGCAATGATTGCCCCATTTGCCGTACTCACCGACATCCTTACTTACAAAATTTGTGGTGGTGTTGGGATTGTTCTACTAAACATTAGAGATGTAAAAGAATGCGTAGAACCTCAATCAAAAAGTACGTTCGCTATTCTTGAATGAATAACTAGCGTACCTGTCACCACTTCGTTTTCGGGGTTCACTTCGGCAGAAGTGATGGCAAAAGCTCTTCCTTGCTGTCTTGGAGGTTGTTGGTTGCCTCTGATAACCCTTGGATTAGGGAACTGATTTGCAAAATGACCCAGTTCTTTGCATTTGTAGCATTGAACAATGTGTTGAGGTTCGAACGGAGCGTTCCTCTCCTCTATCGCAGCCGCGGGTCCTTCTTGATAACAGTTAACAGCTAGGTGCCCTTCTCTTCCACACTTGAAGAATTTTCTTGTCCCCCTAAGGCAATTTACAGGGTGCTTCTTTCCACACTTTTGGCAAGTGCGGTGCTGGAACTTCTTTGCATCGTTGGATTTATCCATCGGACCACCAGCATTGAAGTCCACCTTCTGCTTCTTATCCCCATGATACCCCTGTGATTCTTCGATCTCCATTTCAACCTTGAGGGCACATCAGACAATTTCCTCATAGCTGTCGAAGTCACGGATCGCTAATGCTTTCTGCAAGCTAGGCCTCAGCCCACCAAAGAAGCGGTCAACCTTGCATTCAGGGGTAACGACAAAGCCGGAAGCGTATCGTGCATTCCTTGTGATGTTTGCCTCGTACGCTCCCACAGATTCTTCATCTTTCTGCTTGAGGGAAAGGAAGTCCCTTTCCATCTTAAGACGGAGGGTGTGCGGAAAATATTTATCGAAAAACATCTTCTGGAATTCCTTCCATTCCAAAGCCTCGATCTCCTCCTCAGGCTTCGTATTTTTGATCAACTTCAACCATTGATCAGCTTCACCCTCCATACGATAAGCCACCAGGAGAACCTTCTCATGTTCAGAACATTGAAGGATAGAGAAGATCCTTTCAATGGAGTTGATCCATTGCTCATCGATCGTGGGATCAGATGATCAACTAAAAGTAGGAGGCCTTTGTCTCATTAAGCTCTCGATAGAGACTTGTTCTTTCTTAGGGGGGGTTGAACGTTCCTCTTGACCCGTGTTTCTATTCAAAACTTGAGTTAGCTGAGAGATAATTGTGACAAAGTTCGCGATTCCCGCTCCCATTGGATAGGGCATCTCATTAGTACAATCATCACACTGATCTTCACAACGGTTGTTAGCCCGAGTTCTCCTATTACCGGCCATTGGCTAGAATAAAAGGAAAGTTAGGGGTAACACATAAAGGGTAATCCAAAGACAAAAGTTGATGAATTATAAATAAACTTTAATCTCTTTAACTCATGAGTCTATAGGATTCAATCCAGGCTTTTCATGATCTTCCTTCTAACATATATTCTTAGGGGCATTTTTCCCTTAATAAGGGTTCATACTATGATTGTGAATTTATCAAAATATATCCCCCGAGAGTGTTGTAACCAAGAGTGCAGCAAGGTCCGTTGTCGTGCACCAGTTCCCGTTCGAGTCTAGCTCAAAGCGGTGTTTTCGGGTTTTACCCCTAGGATACATCTGTGCCAGAGCCGCCTCTACCTGCTCGTATCCAGACATGGATGTATTTGTTTGATAAACCACTTACTTAGTATTTACCAAAACTTAGGGATGCTTTTATTATACTTAGTCTTGTATCTAAGGCTTTACTAGGGTTTCCTAATCCCAAAAATAACTAAACCTCCCTCTGATACCAACTATGACAACCCTGCTTTTTATTACAACTTAAGCATGCTTTATTACATAAAACATCACTTGATACAACAAAGAAGATCGAGAGGTTTAGTGTCTTTGGGGCTTAGGATCATTACATAAAAACTTTAAACTAAAAAAAACATCATCTTTATTGAAAACTTCCTTTACATGACCACTACATTCTTTCATACTTAGCATTGCATGGGATAACCTGAGGACATGCATAAGAAAAGGGTGAGCTATAAAGCCCAGTAAGGGAGTCCACAATGAATAACATGAGGAGTACAATACATGTTAGGAAATAGGAACATCAATACAGCATTAGAGTAACATGAACATAAAGGCATGATAAAGCATGATAACCATAACATGTAAATGTGGCAACAACACTTAACATTGAATTAGCATGAGCCAAGGCTCATTGCACATGGAGCATGAGTAAACCCTCATTTCACTTGAAGCATGAGTAAACCCTCGTTGCACTTGAATTAGCATGAGTCAACACTCATTGCACATGACGTATCATGATACTACACTTTACCCAATGCATTAGAGCGCTATCAGGGCACACCCTTCTTAAACATTTCATTTCATGCATAAGTGTGCCACATGGATCATAGAACATCGATTCATAAAACATAATCATTTATTCCATGATAAAGGAATGTGGAATTCATACACGAAACTTTATAATCAATAAGTAAATGTGCATAAAGGTGAATACCCTTGATGGAGAAATGGGCATGGTATTCACTACACAATGATATTGGCTTAGAAAATCGGTGTAATTTCGGCAGCGTAACGACGTGACATAAGAATTCATAAAAATGGTTGATGAGAGAGAAAGGGGTTCCTCATCATATTTACATGTAATGGATAGTAATGAGGTCATATAGATACATGTCCCAACAATTGAAAAGGAATTTAGATTCATGATACAAAAGTATTGCTTGAATATAAAAGAGGAGAAAAAATTCCTTTCGGAATTTCAGCATAGTAACGAGTGTACATGGGAGGAATTTAATGAGAGAGAAAGGGGTCTCCCATCATTCAAACAATAAGAGGGAAGTATGGGGGCGGTTTGAAACCATACCCCAACATTCATAATTGAAATTAAATGGGCAATACAACTTAATGAAAATTGACAAAAATGAGAAAGGAAGAAAAAACCCTTACTTGGAAGTGTGCTTCCAAAAGCTAGAGAGAGGCTTGTGAGAGACTTATTGGGAGCTTGGGGAACCTTGGGAGGATTCTAGAGAGATAAGGGCAGAGGTTGGACGAACTACAAGGGATTTTAGTGAGGAGTAAGTGGGAGCATTGGTGGGTTTATATAGGAAAGGTGAGATAATTCTTTATTATTTAGGTTTGGGACCCCTTATATTAAAATAATCCAAACCACAAACCATCCCATGGTATTTTCCCATGGTTTCTAGAAAAGGAAAGAGGAAGACAATATTTTACAAGGACAAGGTCCGAACTTATTAAAAAAATCAGGGTTGCTTATGTGGAGGTGAGTCACACTCCCATGGAAATTAATTTAAAAAGGAAAAGTGTTGAATAAGTCCTGAGGGCTCCATTAATGCTTTGAAAAGTACGTCAAACAAACCCAAAACCTCATTATTTTAATGATAAAACAAATATTGTCCGAACATAAGGATTATGTTATTTTATTACATCACCATTGGGTCATTATGATGTCATAAAACACATTATATATTTAAATGGTATTTAATTTTTACCAAAAAATTTGACTGTCTCAGAAAATTATGAAAAATTCACCGCTGGATAATTTCGACATCCTGATTCCAAAAATAATATTTATTTTATCTAAAATTTTTTCTAAATATGTGAATTTTCACTTTTAAAATAAAAACCGATATTTATAAAAATTCATTGGTTTTGACAGAAATGGCCTTCAAACCTTAATAAAAAATTTAATTGCATTCATAAAATTATAAGATCAATTTTATTTAATAAATATTAAAGTAATATTAATAATAATATTTTATTAAAATATTATTTAATTCAAAAATCCTTTAATTTAATAAAATATAATTCTTAATTAAATAATAACTAAAAATTCCATTTGTACTTTAAAAACTAATTACAATGTATCAAAAATGAATAGAAATAATATTCATTATTTTATACAAAAATAAAGTACATGAACATGGTGCTACTTATTTGTTACATAACCCCTTAAAATAGCTGCATAAGACCTAAGGGTAAGGTGTGCGATGGTGACAGACTCTTGGGGCCGCTCGGATAACATCGCTCGAGTGGTAATTTCAATCAACTTCCACTTTTCCCGTAGACGATCACGTTTGAGCTTGACTTGATGAAGCTCAGCTTGGGCTTGGTCAAGGTAAAATCCCAAAGAAGCCACCTCTCTTCCGAGCTCTGAAAAATGGGCTTCGTAAGGGGCAATCCTACTGGATGAGGCCATCGCTTCCTTTGTCTGAGTATAAATGGGTTTGTTAAAGCCTTATATTTATACTACTCAAATGATAACTGTTCAACCGATATAAAAGTAACGGTCACAAATCTTAATGTAAAACTAAAGAAGTTGACATCTTATAAAAACATTTTTCATAAAGAAACATTTAACTGGATCAAGAGGGATTTTCTATTAATGAAACTTTGGGTCGTTACAGGGGACCTCTATGACATCTGGGGCCGCGTGGTCAACACACGACCCCACACCTTACGTGGTTTCATGTTCTTATCTCAACCATTCCCGGAATTTATAAAACTACTAGGATATCCCTGTGTTTCCTTTTCTCGAGATCAAATCTTCTGCTCATCCTTGAGTTCCCGAGGCCAATCCCATGTAGTTTGCGCATCGGTTGTTTGTGGCGCGTGAGGATAAACTTCGATCGTTTCTCAATCAAGTAGGGTTTCACCTTCATCTTTCCTTTTTGTGTATCATGCGGGGGGGGATGGTTTTTATTATATAGATTTAGATGAACCAAACCTTAATGAAGATAATAAACAGATTCTAAAGAATGAATGGGGAGGGGTTTGATTGATGATTCTAGTCTGTTTATGCTCTTTCATGATTAATGATTTCTGATTTGTGTCGGATTACTCCTACTGAAAATCATGGCTGTTGGTGGTCTTTTTATGTGCACTAAAAAACCATTACTCCGTGTGTTGGTCGCGTAAAATAAATTGATTAATTACATATATGTGGCTAAATAAATTGAAAGCACCAGGATCAACCCTTTTCTGTGACAACCCCGGTTAAAATACAGCGGAATTGAAATCATGGATTGTTTTAAATCTTTTAAATCTGAAAATACCGACATGGGACTGCTTTGTGTTGGTGGTAGTGGTTTTGTTGTTTCCTATCATGGTCCAATTGATGGGTTATGTGGGTGGGGATGGGATCCCCAGTGGTTATGCTTTCATTTTTTATTTTGAGGTCGTATGGTTACTTTTTCTATGTCACGAATTGGGGTGGGATCCTCAGTTGTCGAGAAACCGTCGGCTCATGGAATTTGGGGGACACAGGGTTGTGTCTTAGGGTAAAAATTTTGCTTCCATTACTTCGAGGGACCTCACTAGCCCCTTTGGTTGCAAAATGTGTAGGCAGCATCTTGGGGTTTTCCTTGGTTCCAGTACTTTGAGGGGCCTCTTATCCCCTTTGTTGTTGTGGCTTTACAAGAGAACATAGTGTGGACGTTTAAGTTGATGTTTAACTATGATCTTTCCTTGGCTTGTGCTTATGATTTCTAGTTTCCCAAGTAGGTGCAGAAACTTATATACAAATTATTAATGAACATGTAAACAAGGATGCGAAAAATGGGTTTTGGTTTTGGAGTGATTTGTGACTTGGATGTGGTACTGATTGTGCTCTTTAAACTGGCTGATAAAAAACCTAAACTGGGTGAGTGCTTCCTACCTATACATATACTTGTAGTTTTTGTGTTTCTTATTCACACCCCTCCCATGTTGATCACTTAGTTATGAACACCCCCATTTCATGGGGGAGGGTGTTTTTTCCAAAACTTTTATTAGTGTCTAGTTAATAGCTCCTTTCTGCTTCCTTTCCCGGGTAGCCCAAGTATCTTCAGGCAGGTTGTGATGGCCTGAAGTCCATTATTGGACCAAGAACCTTTAGGAAAGGTGGTGTGGTGGTTGGCCCAGCTGTGTGCGGTAAGGTGGTTCCCAAGTATCTTCGGGATGAGGCCCAGGTGTCTTCGTGTGTGGTAGTATTTCTTTTAGCTCAGGTGTCTTCGGGCGTGGCGGTGGTTGTTCTGGCATGGGTGTTTGCATGCGTGGTTACGTGTGACAGTTGTGGCCCAGGTGTTTGTGGGCAAAGGTTTGGCAGTGGGACTGCTTAAGTATATGTCCCAGGTGTGTGCGGGAGGGTGTGGCAGTGGGACTATGGTGAGAATGGTGGTATTGGTTCAATGTGTAGGATGACTTCAATACCTAGTGGGAAAGTGGCGCGGGGTACCCAAACATCGATGTGATTTTATTATATATTACATGACTTGCGTTATTTGGGGAGTGTGCCTTGGTGAGGCTTGGGTGGTTAGTTTCCTTTTTTGGTGTTTGGTTGTCTGTTTCTCACGAGACTTTACTATGTATCCCCACTTGTGCACGAGAGATTTATATTTTTCCTTACTGAGTAAAATTGTATGCTCACCCTACATATGTAAACAGTTTTCAGGTTTCCTGGAGGAGATCAGGGATCGTGTGGGGTCGTACTAGCTCAGACCTTGGGGCAGTTGGTGTTGTCATTTTTCTTTATTTTGGTACTTTATCTTTGGAGTTCTTGTATCATGTATCTTTTACTTTTGAATATGCATGTAGGAATGGTTTACTTTTGTCTTTAAATTTAATTCAGTTTTGGTGTTGATGGATTTCATCATCTTAATTCCCAATCCTATAATAACAAAAAGTGTAATTCCTTCCATTTGTGTGTGATTTCCATATCCTTAGTGCTATTCGCCATTCCAGGACCTATAGAATGCAGTTTTTGTGGGTTATTAACTCTCCCTCAACTTAAAGAAGGATGGTATTGGCAATCTGCTGACCCTTACCTCCTTCTGGTGAAGGCGGGTCATGAGAGAATGGTGTCAAAGGCTGGTTGAGAGATAGGATGGAGTCTGGAGTTAGGCACAGTGAGGATTGCATGGGATGGTAGGGCAACCGTGTTGGGTGACCGTGGTGTGTGAATTAGGCCAGGGAATACCATCTAGGACACGGGATTTTAGGGCCCCCCATGATCCGATGCAAGGACCCTTGACCTATCGAACGACCAAGTGAGGCCACAATGGTTGCAGGGTAGAGACCCTATTAAAGGTACATGCATCATAATGACTTGTGTTCTCGTTTTTCATGGGTGTTTTTGGAATTGAAATCAATAAGATGTTTAAGAAATTATGTGAACAATATTATGCACTACTTGGGCTTAGGCATTCCTTGTTTACCTTGGAGATATGGAACTTGGTAGGCGACCATGTGTGGTGCGGGAGATCGAGGCCCATGAGACTACCTTGGCCGATCGGTAGAGAGCTGGTCGAGAAGAGGAGGACGACCAGTGACAGAAGACACTTCGGGCCTTCCAGCGACAGACCCTTGAGAATTATGAGGGCATCACCTCTAACATGAAGACGTATTGTTGTCTAGAGGAGCTGGTGATAGCTTTCAGCTTGAATCGGGCCCCGACCGAGTTCTGGTCTTCTTTGGAAGTCAGCCAGATGCGGGGAAAAGCGCGTCAGTGGTGGACGCTTTACCAGGGGAAGACGAGAGAGGCTGAGGTGGCATGGGCTGATTTCAATCAGGAGTTTCGGGCAGAATTCCTCACTTCTACGATGAAAGCGGAGAAGAGGCCGGAGCTACTCTCCCTCCCTTAGTGGAGTACGTCAGTAAGGGAGTTGGGGGTCAAGTTCAAGGACCTCCTACGTTTTTCTCCGGACCTCTTTCCAGATGAGGATTCTCAGGTAAGTTGTTCAGAGGAGGCGCTCCGACCCTCCCTCCAGTATGCTGTTACCCCCATTACCCAGCCGACGTACATGGAGGTCCAGAAGAAGGCCTAAGTGGTGGAGAGGATGCACACGCAGGGCGGTGTGTTGAGAGAGGGGATTCAGCTAGGTGTGTTAATGGAAAGGTTGTCAGCACCAGACCTACAACATCAGGACCCTCTAGGTTCCAACCAGCAGGGAGCAGGCCGCATCAGTTCCAGTTCTGGTCCCCCAGTCGTCACCCTTTCCCTTCGGGCCCAGGACCGCGGTTCTTCGTCTGTGGGAGCCATGGAAATCTCTGGAATCATTGCCTAGACTGAGTAAAATATGGCGGTGGAAGACATGCCCAGCACCCGCCCTAGTATTAGCTTTTAGCAAGGCCTTTCTAGCAGCAGCAGTAGGGACAGCGAGCTCCCGCTCCTCCAAGGGCAGACATTGCACGAGGAGGCCGACCTCAGGGTGCTCCTCAGGGACCTTTGCCAGGGCATGGTTGGGGAGGTGGAGAAAAACCATGGGGCAGAGGAGTTTTGCATGGGCAGTTGCACACTGCGGAGGAAGTAGTTCCAGCAGGGCTGGAGGTCGTTCGAGGTATGATCAGTTTGTTTAGTACCCTTGCTTACGCCTTGTTCAATACCGGGGCATTGCACTCCTTCGATGCACCCAGTCTAGAATGTTCATTGGGCCTAGATTCCTAGATACTTCCAGTGACCCTGGTGTTGAGCACACCAGTCAGAGGTTAGACTGACTTGTTATATGTTTGTCAAGGATGAAAACTGATGATAGGGCCACATCAGTTGGTCAGGGATCTACTACTACTATAGATACAACCATACGATGTCATCCAAGGCATCGACTGTTTGTTCTCTATGTGTGCCATCATCGACTGCTTCCGAGGAAGGGTTGTGTTCCCAGACTTGGGCGGCCTGCATGTTACTTTCACCGGCGAGTGGAGTGGTCAGAAGTGCGGCAGGCCAGAGGAACCCCTCCTGTCCTTGTTTGCTGAGCTGTCAGAAGATTCAGTAGATGATGGGATGGTGGAGGTGCCAAGGATCGTTAGAAAGTTTATAGATGTCTTCCCTGAGGAGGTGACGAATCTAGCCCGTCGACGTGATATCGAGTTTGGGATAGACTTGTATCCCGGTGGTCATCCGATTTCGATGGGTCCTTATCAGATGGCACCTTCAGAGCTGCAGGATCTGCGGATTTAGATTGACGATCTAATGAAGAGGGGTTCTGTTCGACAAAGTGCGTCACCGTGGGGTGCTCCGATATTTTTTGAAAAGAAATAAGATTGTGGTCTTAGGTTGTGCATATACTACAGGAGGCTGAATTAGGTAACGATCCAGAATCTCTACCATCTTCCCAAGTTAGACAATCCTTTCAACCAGCTGAAAGGAATATGATGGTTCTTGAAGATCAACCTGTGGTCTGGGTATCACCAGTTGAGATTAAAAGAGGGTGACATCCCGAAGACGACCTTCAGGTGCAGATATGGACACTTCGAGTTCGTAGTCATGCCTTTTGGAGTTACGAATTCCCCGGTCGTGTTCATGGGGCTTATGAACTCCATATTTCAGGAGTACCTGGATCGGTTCATAGTTGTGATCATCGACGATATCCTGATCTATTCAAGATCAGAGGAGGACCACGCAGAGCACTTGAGGAAGATTTTGGAGGTCCTATGACACCACCATCTCTATGGGAAGTTGTCGAAATGCATGTTCTGTACACGAGAAGTTCACATCCTTGGGCACATAGTATCTGAGCAGGGGGTAGCTATGGACCCATCAAAGGTTGAGCCAGTTGTTTCTGGGGTAGATCCCAAGAATATGGCAGAAGTTTGTAGTTTCCTTGGGAAGGCAGGTTACTATCCGAGGTTCAGACCCAACTTCTTTCAAGTTGCATCCCCTTTGACATCCTTGACCAAGAAGGGCACGGTTTTCGTGTGGAGTGAGAAATTTGAGTAAGACTTTAGCAATCTGAAGGCGAAGTTGGTTAGTGCCCCAGTGATGAGACTACCAGAATAAGGGGCGGCGTATGAGGTTTTTTGTGATGCTTCAGGGAATGGACTCATATGTGTGTTGATGTAGCGACAAGGGTTGATACCTTATGGGTCTAGGAAGCTACACCCCCATGAGAATAATTATTCCACCCACGATATGGAGTTTGCTGCGGTCATTTTTTTGCTGATTTTATGGAGGCATTACCTCATCGGAGAACACTTTGTGGTCTTCACTGATCACAAAAGCATGTGGTCTATCTTCTCCCAGAGGGACCTAAACTTGCAGCAGCGAAGATGGGTTGAGTTCCTCCAAGATTACAACATCAATATATCATACAATTCAGGGAAGGGGAATGTAGTGGCCAATTCTTTGAGCAGGAGGTCACAGAAGGATGCAGTCCGAGTGTTAGAAGACGCCTGGAAGGCGAAGGAGGAGATGGATGCCTTGCACCTGGATGTGAGGATGGATGGCGGTAGAGGTTTCCTGTATCAGATGACAGTGCAATTGTCTCTATTTTAGTAAGTGGAGGAGTCTCAGTGGGGAGACCCAGAGTGCAATGTGATGCATGACTGAGTTGACCAGAGCAATGCTCAGGAAGGATGGACCGAGGATGGTCAGAACTAGATGCTTTTCCGAGGAAAGTTGTTTGTTCCAGAGGCAATGCATGGAAAGGTTCTTAGTGAGTTCCAAAACTAACCCCTAGCAGTGAAACCGTGAGTTTCCAAGATGTACCATTGTCTGAAGAGACAGTTCTGGTGTCCTGGAGTAAATCGATCAGTGGCAGAATTTGGGGCCAAGTGCCTAGTGTGTCAATAGGTGAAGGCTATACACCAAGATCCTGGTGGTCTGCTGCAGTCTCTAGATGTCCCCAAGTGGAAGTGGGAGGACATCTCGATGGATTTCGTCACATGGCTACCAAGGTTCAAGGGGGATACGATTCCATCTGTGTAGTAGTGGACCAGTTGATGAAATCGTCTCACTTTTTGGAGATTAAAGAGTTGAGTGCAGTGGACGCTTTGACACGAAGGTACGTGGATGAGGTGGTGTGGTATCATGGTGTTCCGAGGTCCATAGTCTCGAATACGGATGCATGGTTTACCTCAAGAGTTTGGAGAGGATTTCAGCATGCTTTTGGCACCCAAATACGTCTTAGGACTCCTTTCCATCCCCAGACAGATGGATAGACAGAACGCACCATCCAGACCTTGGAGGATATGCTGCGAGCATGAATTCTAGAGTCAGGAGGATCATGGTTGTAACACTTGCCTCTGGTAGTGTTTTCCTAAAATAATAGCTATCACTCTACCATTGTTATGGCCCCGTTTGATGCCTTTTATGGGAGGCCATTCCGCTCACCTGTGTGTTGGACTAAAGTCGGAGAGGCGGGCATCCTTGGCCCATAGGTGGTGCAGAGCACGACGGAGAAGGATCAGCTTACACGGGAAAATATGAAGGTGGACCAGGACCGGTAGAAGTCGTTTGCTGATACTAGGAGAAGGCCCATGGAGTTTGAGGTTGGAAACCACGTGTTCTTGAAGGTCTCCCCTCGGTGTGGACATCAAAGGATTGGAAAGGGGAGAAAGCTTTCCCCCATGTTCATCGGACCCTTCGAAGTGTTGCGACGGGTCGGCGAAGTGGTTTATCAGATAGCATTACCACCGCCGCTACTGAGGATACATGAGTTCTACCATGTGTCCTAGCTCTGTCGGTATCTTCAAGACGATTCACACATTCTCGACTGGGTAGAGCTAGACATCGAGGATGATGTGACCTTTGTGGAAAGACCAGTGATGATTGAGGATCGCAAGGAGAAGGTGATTCGTGGGCGAACGATTCCATTGATTCATGTGTTATGGAGACATGGTGGGCTTCAGAAGAGTAGGTGAGAGAGGGAAGCACAAATGTGTGCCCAGAACCCAGAGTTGTTTTGTGCTTTGTGTTGTTCTATTAATACTTGTTGTAGTGGAGCATTTTACCTTGTCGTCTATGAAATATGTGGTTTTTCTTTCCTCTATGAATGTGTGTGAAAATTCCTGGCTACAGGGAGGGGAGGATCTGACCCCTAATCAAGACGCATTAAGGTGGATGCGATTAAACCCGTGCGGGCGAGTCAGTGCCGCCCAAAGCAGATAGTATCTTGACATGGGGGAAGAGACTCCCCAACCCACATGATTGGGCATTTTGACATGGTATTTTGCTTGGTTCATAAGGGAATGTATTTTTATTTAACAATGGGGTTCGATCCTGAGAGGTATCTTTCCAGGTGGTTGTTCAGACCCTCTATTTCCTTCTGGTTGTTTTGATTATCAAGGTTGAGAATAGTTTGAGAGGTATCTTATGTAATGGCTCGAGTTATTGGGGGTCCATTACTTTGTAAAAATCTGATGTTGGTTGTTCTGGGTAGACTGGGAAAGTTATCAAGGCTTCTCAGTGACATTTTGACTCATAACAGTAGGCCTACCAGTATCCTTATTCTACCGGTAGCAGGCCTACCGGAAGCTATAGCCAACCGGTAGCTCTACCTACGGGTAGCTGCTACCTACCAGTAGCTCTACCTACCGGTATCTCTGCATGCTAGTAGCTCGGTCTACCGTTTGCTCTTCCTAGCTCGGTCTACCGGTAGCTATGCCTACCAGTAGCTGGATCCTACCGGTAGCTCTGCCTATCGGTAGCTCAGTCTACCGGTAGCTCAGCTAACTGGTGGACCTAGCCCCCACAGGATTTCCAGTATCACCTCCTCTTGCGCATATTGGGTTTTAAACCCTATTTTTACCCCATTTAACTTGTTTTAAAGCCCAATTTCTCCCATTAATGGCATTTAAATAAATTTTCAACAAGGTGTGTGTCGGTTTAAACCACCCTTAATGGCGGGGACATCTATGACGTGTGGGGCCGCGTGGTCAACCCACGACCCCGCCCCTTATGGTTTTTCACGTTCTTGTCTCAAATATTCCCGGCCTTTATAAAACTACTGGGATATCCCTCGGTTTATTTTTCTCGAGATCACATCGTCTGCTCGTCCTTGAGTTCTCGAGGCACATCCTTTGCAGTTTTCACATCCTATGTTTGTGGTGCGTGAGGATAAACATTGATCGTTGATCAATCAAGTAGGGTTTCACCTTCATCTCTCCTTTATGTGTATCATTGGAGGGGGTTTGCTTTTGATTCGGTAGATTTGGAATACCCAAACCATAATGAAGAAAATAAATGGATTATAAAGAATAAAGGGGTAGGGGTTTGATCGATGATGCTGGTTTGTTTATGCTCTTTCATGATTAATGATTTCTAATTTTTGCAGGCTTACTCCTACTGAAAATTATGGCCTTTGGTGGTCTTTCTGTGTGCACTAATAAACCCTTACTTCTTGTGTTGGTCATGTAAAAGAAATTGGTTAATTATGTATATGTGGCTAATTAAATTGAAAGCACCAGGATCAACTATTTTCTCTGATAACCTCAGTTAAAATATAGCAGAATTGAAATCATGGAGTGTGTTAAATCTTTTAAATCTAAAAATACCCGCATGGGACTGCTTTGTGTTGGTTGTAGTGGTTTTGTTGTTTCCTTTCACGGGATGATTGCTGGGTGATGTGGGTGGGGATTATATCCCCTATGGTTATGCTTTCAGTTGTGATTTTGAAGCCATATCTTTACTTTTTCTATATCACAAATTGTGGTGGGATCCTCTGTTGTCGAGAAACTGTCGGCTCTTGGAATTTGGGGGACACGGGGCAGTGTCTCGAGGTTACCCTTTTGCTTTCATTACTTCGAGGGACCTCACTAGAACCTTTGGTTGTAGAAGGTGTGGGAAACATCTTGGGGTTTTCCTTGGTTCCAGTACTTTGAGGGGCCTCTTATCCCCTTTGTTGTTGTGGCTTTACAAGAGAACCGGGTGTGGACATTTAAGTTGATGTTTGAATGTGCCCTTTCACTGGCTTGTGCTTATGATTTCTTATTTCCCAAGTAGGTGTGGAAACTTATTTAAACATTATTACTGAGCATGAAAACCAGGATGGGACAAATGGGTTTTGGGTTTGGAGTGAGTTGTGACTTGGACGTCGTACTGATTGTGTTCTTTAAGCTGGTTGAAGAAAAACCTAAACTGGGTGAGTGGTTGCTACTAATACACATACTTGTAGTTTTTGTGTTTCTTATTAGCACCCTATCCAAGTTGATCACTTAGTGCCGAACACCCCCATTTCATGGGGGAGGGTGTTTTTCCCAACACTTCTATTACTGGATGATTATTAGCACCGTTCTAATCCCTTTCCTGGAAATCCCAAGTATCTTCGGGTAGGCTGTGATGGCCTCAAGTCCATTATTGGCCCAAGAACCTTTAGGCAGGGTGGTGTGGTGGTTGGCCCAGGTGTGTGCCGGCAGATGGTTCCCAAGTATCTTCAGGATGAGGCCCAGGTGTCTTTGGTCGGGGCAGTAGTTCTTCTAGCCTAGGTTTCTTCAGGGCGTGGCGGTGGTTGTTCTGGCCTAGGTGTTGCAGGCATGGTTACGGGTGAAAGTTGTGGCCCAGGTGTGTGCTGGAAGTTGTGGCAGTGGGACTGCGGTGAGAATGGAGGGATTGGTTCGATGCATAGGATGACTTCAATAACCAGTTGGAAAGTTGCGCGGAGTACCCAAACATCGATGTGCTTTTATTATATATTACATGAATTGAATTCTTTGTGGAGTGTTCCTTGGTGAGGCTTGGGTGTTTAGTTTCCTTGTTAGGTGTTTGGTTGTCTGTTTCTCATGCGACTTTAGTACGTCTCCCACCTGTGCATGAGAGCTTTAGGTTTTTCCCTACTGAGTATACTTGTATGCTCACCCTACATATATAAACTGTTTTCAGGATTCCAGGAGGACTTCAGGGATCGTGTGGGGTCATACTAGCACGGACCATGGGGTAGTTACTGTTCTCATTTTTCTTTCTTTTGGTAATTTATCTTTGGAGTTATTGTATCATGTATCATTTACTTTTGAACATGCATGTGGGAATGGTTTACTTTTGGCTTTACTTTTCTTTCAGTTTTGGTGTTGTTGGGTTTCATCATCTTATTTCACGATTATGTAAACACAAAAAGGGTAATTCCTTCATTTTGTGTGGGATCTCCGTACCCCTGGTGCTAGTCTCCACTCCGGGACCTATAGAAGGCAGGTTTCAGGGGTCATTATCTCTCATTCAACTTAAAGAAAGAAGGTCTTGACAATCTGCTGACCCTTCCCTCATTCTGGTGAAGGTGGGTCATGACATAATAAATATATTATTTCTCCCACAATATATTCTCTCGAATAACTAGTGTCGGAATAAACGAGATCAGTCATCCTTAAATAATTTTTAACCACAATCGGGAATAATCTATATTCATATTGTTAAATTTATATTTAAATTAGATTGTTGGACACACTTAGTGTCTGAACCTCTAGGCCTCTTTCTCAGTGGCATTAGGATGATCCTGCATAATGTCCAAGGATAGCATCTAGAAACATGCCAAGCAACTAATTGAGAAAGAATTTAATTTTTGTAATGATTCTTCATCTCATACGAACACTTACCATGTAATATAATCTCTTTGTCTCGATATATAGAATAAATTGGTTTCAATTCTTGTGAAATCAACCCATGTTCTCAATTAGTTTTTCTTGGACACTCTAGAATTGAACTTTCTCATTCGTAACAATGTCCACGAATTTATTTAGTCTATATCAATTCCATCAATTGACATGATATATCTACTTCCGTTATGAAAGATAAGGGACAAAAAATTTCTTGCATTATCTAGTAATGCAGTATCATTCGCGACACACCAAACATATCCTACCTCACTGCGAATAGTGTGTCATCACAATTTTCATCAATACATCTATGTGTGTGAGTTGTAATACCCACTAATAATAATATTAATTTCTAAGGACCAATACAGTCGTCCACCGATAGGAACATCCAATGACACTATGAAATGTGAATTTTCTACTGGTGCATCTCGTTTTTATAATATTCTCCCTAATATTACCAAGGGTGCACACAATGGGAAGGTGCCTCAATGTTTTATGAGTCTTCACCACTAATGGAATTTATTATTTGTGACCCTCAAATAAAATCATCCGGCCTTAGAAAATATATTCAAGAATAGTGATATGAAACTTTTTGGTTCTCATCATAGTAGGGATCAACTTTGACCCTTTAATGCAATAGCTATCCATAGGACATTATCACTTGCATTGTCACACAAATGAATAATCAAGACGTGACAAGGTGTTTATTAATGAATAAAGTACAAATTATTTGGTTCTTGGCCACCCACTCCAACAATAACATCATCATCCTTGTATTGGATGTCCTATTACTCCAAAAATACCAACTCTAGATTCTTTTATAGGAAATCTAAAGAATGTTTACCGAATAAGAGGTAATTGTTTTTACACACTCATACAAATACATTTATTCTTTTACTTACTCTTAATGAGTTGGTTTCCTTCTAAAAAACTATCTATAGTATAATTTATATATTTATATGTCATTATAATTCTGAAAAATTTATATTCTATCTTTTATCCATCCTATAAAAAAGAATGCATTTCACATTCGTACGTACGATTTAACATCATCGTGTAGCGGTGTAATTCATTTTCAATGTTCAGAAATTATATTTTTATAAAAATGTATTCAATGATTAAATTTAATATTTATGACATTAAAAATATTATGAAAATAATTTGGATCTATACCCAATGAATGATAACCATAATTTTTTTTGAAAATATAAGCAAGAGAAATAAGGAAATTAACACGTGAAATAGAGAAATGAATAAATATTATTATTAAATGAGTTGTAAAATATTATAAGGTGATATTATATGACACCATAAATATTTATATCATTCTAGTATAATTTAATAATATGACAAAACAATTATACATTTGGTTCAGAAAAATACGGTGGAAATTAAACATAAGGTAAGGGTTTCTCATCTCAATTTTCTTTCTGTAAGATATATTTTTTATTAATCCCTTGTTTTTTGTGATGTATGTATACTTAAATTTTAAATATTATATAACAATTATATTTATATTCATGGTATTCAATGTATCATTTGATGATAATTAATTATATATGACATATGGTTTGACTAATTACAAATTTGTAAGGGATTTTATCTCAATCGTGTTTCATTGAGGCGTATTTTGATGTTATACACCCACCTTAATTTATGATGTGTATATACAGACCCTTTGAATATTCATATCATGATTTTTTTTATGTTATCTAATTTTTTGTTAAATTTTATTCTTTAGTGGTTCTTATGACTTAAATGTTCAATGTGGTATGAGACCCTATGAAATTTTAAAGATTAAATTTCAAAATCATTTTCTCCATGTAAATATTCATGATATTATTTTAAATATTAAATTATATGGTCTTGAAAGGATTATATAAGTGATTTTATGTATATTTTTAATTACATTGATTGGTTGTTTTTGAAAGATACATTTTATGTGTTTTATATTGAACATTTCACAAAATTCAATGGAATGTTTTTTTTAATCTGATAAAAAATGAGGGGAATTTCCCACATTCAGGATGCTTTATTTTTTTTGAAGATTCCTTTACAATATTACGATGATATATTATTAAAATATTCTCTTAAAATGCATATCATTTTTAGACTAAGTTATTTTAAAGTTAAAAGGGTATTTTTCGCAATATTTTTTCAATGATCTTATTTATATAAAAATCCTTCATTAAATACAATGATTAATTGGGGTTCATCTATTATGATACTATTTAATATATTTTATTGAATTGTTTATGATCAACTTGACTAGGGTTGTACTATTTTGACAACATTCACTATATTCCTTTGGATGGTTTATGATTATGAATATTCTATGAAAATATTATTTAAATTTATTATGATTGTTTATATATAAATTTGTATGTTGATTATATTTCACCACTTTCATATGAGGAATGCATTAGATGTTTTATGTGTCGATCAGTGCTCACTATATCTTGTTGATGCACCGATAGGTCTCATTAGACAAACATGACTCGGTTTGGACCGAGGCCCTACAGAATTATGTATAATTCTTGGTTGAGGCCTTCATGATATGTTTAGGGTGTCCCGATTTATAAATTCTCTCATTATGATACTAGTTATTGATATTCCATGTGATTATTCAACTTCTATAAAATCCATGGTAATGTTTCATTCACATGTAATTATTTATATGGTATTATTTGGTCATATATTATTCTTTCCATAACATTATCATGTTATTAATTACATGTCATGTGTTTTAGTTTTTCATATTACCATATTTTGTATGCCTAATTATTGATGATATATTCCACTATATGTATAACCTTCCAAAGTATTTGAGCTGACCCATTTCCAATGTTTTATTTTCCCCTAGATATGTGGAATTATATTTTGGTTGTTATGAAGGGATTTAATAATGGAAAAAAATGATTTTATAAAGAATATTCTATGTGTTTTAATGTTTTTAAATATAATGATAATTTCTAACATATATCTATTTTTCCAAAACTACGAAGTTATTTGGTACTTTAGGATGAAATCTCTTGTACCTAGTACCAATGTAATAATTTCAGGAACCAGACATGGGCTACTGGGTTAGGGTAATTATAGTTTTTATTAAAGCGGGTTAAGAAGAATCTTTGGGAACTAGATTTTGATAAACATGGATTATGGAATATGAACCTATTATATACTTTGATTAAAACTATATAATAACATCTCAGAAAATCCATGTTTATGATATTAGATACAAATAAAATTTTCAATTAATGTTAAGTATTTAACTAGTTTTAGGAATATACATTAGGTTTCATAAAGATATGATGTAATCTAGTATCTGCCATCATTTATAAATGACAACCCATAGAAGGAATGGGAACCTCACCAATGCAAATTATCAAAAAATACAAGAAGGATCATATCTGTTATCATCGTATACCAATCTTTCGAAGGAAAAAATCAACAAAACATTCTCATCATATGAGGGAATAGTATCATAGGATAACGATTCAAAGAAAAAAATTTCAATGTATTATAGACTCAGAGAGAAGCATAATAATAAGAGTAAAACTACGAAAAATAAGGATAAAGGAAAAAAGAGAAAGATTTATTTTCCAACATGTGATAATTTTATAAAGAAACACCATAGTATTTTCTTATAAGGAATGAGTGTTTACTTCAAGTGTGGAGAGAATGGCCAGAATAATTGAGATTTAAATTGTGGGAAAATGGTTTCCAATGTGAAATTATTCAACTGTAAGGATATGAGACACTGCACATATCAATGTCTCAAGCGTCAAACGAATATACCCAAAAAAGGATAATAGAACATGGTCAATCTTATGATACTATCACAGACAAATAGGAATATACTTATGTTTGGATTCAAGAATTATTTCATTGGATTAGTTAATCAATGATTTTCTAGTCATAATAATTATGGAATAAATAAGTATTTTACTGATGTACCTATTCTTTAAGGAATTGGAAGCATGTGATGAATACCATCAGTAACCAAGAGAAGTGATTCTATTATAAGATGGTCTTCTCAAAAACACATGATCTAAGAAATATAACCCTAATTATGTGATTTAAATTTAGATAATAATCAATAGATTTTTATGGGATTGTATTGGTGACCATGAAGGTGGTTTGTGATGTGATGATTTACTAGAAATTTTGTATTTATGGAATATATTCAACAGCCTATGAATTTACACCTGGAATCATGCATGCTTTTCATAATGGTTTAAAGGATATGAATTTGTTCATATACTTTGTATGTGAAAACAAGATCTACATTATTTTTTTGAAATCTTATGTCAAGTTGATTTTCAAAATTTAGTGAAATTTCATCTCAAATTTGGGGCCTTTCAATTTAGACAGACATATTATTGATGATTATTAAAATTTGTTACTTATAGATTGTATTAAGTTGAAAATTTGATATTATTCTTTTAGGATAAATTATTATTTTTCATATTGGGTATTAGGTGATTGAATTTTGGTTTCAGTAAACCATTAATGGTTGAAGGAGTTACTTTTGGATCTTTTGATTCGTAAAAGTGGTTCAGGAATAAATTTTACCCTTGAATATCTATATCTAGATTTAAGAAATGAATTTGGGATAGATAAAAGGACTAAAAATGATGAGATTATGACAATTAAATAAATAATGTAAGTTTATTTTCTTAAGTGCTTCTCTGGATAGTCTAACAAACCCTCAACACAAGGAAATGAATTTTATAAAAAACATTATTTGTTTACTTTTTTTACTAAGAAATCAATGGTATTTTAACTGATCATAGATTTATGGTTTTTTGATGGTAAAACTTCTAATGACTATTTTCTCTATCACTCTATATAAGATCCTGATACCTAAGGGTCTTCATGAAAAACCAGAAAAATATATAGGGGCTATGAAATAAATATTAATAGGACTCCACCAATAGTAATCTAATAATATTCAATAAAAAATAAGTGCATGAACATGTGATATACCCAACCTAATAAAAAAACTAATAATACATTTAATAAAATAAGAACCATAAAAAATAAATTGGACTAATCAAATAAAATCCAACAACATGATCTAATACGACATCTAATGTAAATATACACCTGATTTGGTCCACACTGAATGACCTACAACACAAGGATATCTTAACAACATGAAATCAGGTGCATCCCCATGATCATCACTACTTCTCTAAGATGTATAAAAATTTATCATCCATGAATATTACACCCTAGGGTGTAACTGTAAGCATCTAAGATAAAAAAAAGTAATTAAACCAAGATATCAGACTCCAATGACTTGATATAAACTAGAAACATAAACTATAATAACACCAATATAACTTATCCAAAAACACAAAAGTCCTGCAAAACTAATCAGCTCCATAAAATATATATTTGGGTAAAGTTATAGCTCATAACCTAGGTTTATTGAATTCCCTAGAAATACAGACACCCAAACCCTAACTGGGTATGTATCCACTGGCGTATGGGAGGGTCACTCTCCCCCATATCACCCGTTATCTCCCTATACCCATATAAATATTGTAATGATCTAGATGGATTTATTTGGATGAAGTTGGGTAGAATTTTAGTGGCCTAAATTTCACACCAAACCACCACTCATACGGTTGATAGGGCACTATAATAGTGTTGAATTTTTACATGGTTAATGTATCATCTTTGTCTTTGAATACATTGGTACTCTAGCTTTGTAGACTTTCATCCATCAGTTTCTGTAGCATAGTATAATTATAGTGATGTTGGTGACATAGTTACATTATCTTCATTATTATATCATTTGATTTATAGTTTCTATGACTGTCTAAAACCCTAAAATTTCCATTTAATTCTGTTCCCAATCATTGTAAAATTTATACCTCTCCATGCATGTTGGGATCATTTCCCAAAACATGAAAATCACTATGGCATGCGATCTTCTTGTAATTATTTTTTTTACATTTAACTATTTTGTGAATATTTTTCCATTTATTGATCTAATATTCTACATGACACTAACCACAACCAACCAACTAAGGAGAGAACCAAAAAAATCTCAGGGCTAATGACTAGTTCAAAGGACACACATTTAAGTGCCACCCAACTCTCGAACCTATTATCCAACTGCTAAAATATCACCAATGACCACATCATGGTCAACAAGTCTTTAGGTTCCCACGATCCCATAAAACACTAAGACAAATACTATGGGATATAATAGTCAATATTTGGTTCATAATGGGATATTTTACATCACCATCACTGATCATGTATCGACCCATGGTTGGGTCAACCAAAACATGGGGCTCTGACAGTCCCCAAGATCACAACCATCTCAATGCACATGCCACACCTGATATATGAAATCTTAAATGATGAATTAACCCTAACCCAACCATGATCGTTATCTCACCCACAAGTGCATCAATAAATATATAATTTTACCTCCTTTGAAGGGATCCCATATCCAATCTAAATCATGATACCAACCTGACATGGAAAATAACTTCATGCAACCCTCAAAATCCAACCATATATCCTCAATCAATAGTTTTTCTAAATGGATATCCAAAAGGATCAACATGACCAAAAGTCATTTTTTAGTAGTGCTTATAACCATAACAAGAATAATACACCCTACTAGGGGATCCTCCTACACAATAAATACCTTGAGAAAAATCTCATAATAAGAAATCCTTAGCTAGAATCCCTAGAATTCAACATGTCCTTATTTACTATTTCACCCCTAAGGTGATCTATAATTGGTTGCACATACCAATATGAATATCTCCTCAACAATTTACAATCATACTTGAAACAAAATGATGACATCCCACCTCAAAAGGCCCCAAATACTAATCCTCAAATGTCCAATCTAAAACCTCAATGATCGGTATAGAATATAGTCCACTAAAAATATCTCTGGTTGTAGGGACATGATCAATGTTTAATAAGAATACCTTTGGAAGCCCAAAATTATGGAACATAAGTATGGTTCAGCTAATTGTTGTAGGTTCAACAATGTTTTCAGATAAACAATTTGTTTTCAGATTTCATTTGATAAAATACATGGATGTATTTAGATGTGTTTTTCAGAGTCAGTAGAACGGAATATTGTGGTTTTGAAGGTTGAAGGATGATTTCATATAGTGATATCCTTAATGATCATATGGAAAAATGGTGTGGAGAACCATGTGGCTATTGTAGAATTATGGTTAACATAATATGATCGAGGGGAACTTGGTGTGAGAATAAGAATGCTCTTTGAGTGAGAGATTGTTCAAATCAGTTTAAGAAAATACTTCTCATATAAGAGATTGCTAGACTTGGTGTGAATTTTTTTTCTGGTACATGTGTCATCTCTATGAATGTTTAATCATTGAATTCAATGGAATAAGAATAGATGCAGGGAAACAATACCATGTAAGTAACAGTTTAGGCGTGTAATGATGCAAGACTTCACTATGTATTCTTCTTAAATAACTAATATATATATATATATCATATAACACAAAAAAAACTATATGGATCTAAATAAAAAAACATTGATATAAAATGAATATTGAATATGAACATTAAAACATACCTGTAAAATTAGTCAGTATAAAATTAAAGTTTCCATATTTCAAAATCAATAAAAGAAGTGGGAAAAATTGATATCTGAAAGTAGAAGTCTCCCATACGAAGCATATTTGTTTTATCTTATATGTGGCGTATCGTCACTAGTGATTACATATGACCAAGACCAAGATAAACTCAAGAAATTTTGGTTTGATCAATTCTATATATGGGAGAATTTCACGCTTGGAGAGATTTCCACAAGATCTCTGCTTGTTGAACCGCCACCTGAAACTATAATCACAACTTAACTGATTATCATGTCCTAGGAAAAGATCATAAGCTTATATTTAAGTATAAACTAGTATTATATCAAAATTAAATTAATTATTTATATATATATAATGAAATTTTATGCATTTCAAAAAATCATTTTTCTCGATTCCTAAAAAATATTTTCCAAAAATTGGATTTTTATTTCAAAAAACTACATTTATTATGATTGGATCATAAAACATCATATTTATTTCATTAATAATAATTTAATGAAATTCTAATTAGTAATTTATAAGAAGAAAATACTAAATATATCAAATTTTGTTTTCCTATAAAAACAATTTTCACTATATTTTATGTTTTTAATTAAAAATAGAATTTATTAATTTTAGAATTGGAATTTTGAAAAATGAACATCATTTTTTTATTTAGAATAATAATATTAGATTAAGATGATTTTTTAATTTTTTTTGAAAATAATTAAATTTTAGTTGAATAGTAAAATTTACAAATTTTACTAATACTGTGACTTTTATGACATTATGCCTTGAATATAAGGGATTAGATCTAAATAACCCTTCCACTTATAATTTTTGGGGTAATGGAAGCACTAAGAAGAGGTTACAAGGTTTTTGGAGGGGAAATTTCAAGGGGGACACTTTTAATAACCCCTGATTTTAAAATAATGTGTATGTATAATAGCATTCAAACATGTTACACCACAAAAAAATAAAACATAAAATGTAATTATTTAAATATTACTATTATAACCTAATTTTTTAATTTATGTGTGTGAATAAGATTAACTGAACTATGAAATATATTTAAATATCAAATTCAATTAAAATTAATTTATTGATTCTTTATAAATATGCACTCATTTTTAGAAAAGTCATTTTATTCTTTAAAAATATGTTTTCGTAAAAAATTGATTTTTATTAACTTTTATGTAAAAATTTTATAATTAATTTTTTGAACTTTTATGAAATTTAATTGATAAATTAAACATAATTTTAAAAAATTATCATGTCAAAATTATATTATGGTGGGATTTTAAATTTTTTCTAAAATGATTTATTTTCAATAAATATGAAAAAATAATTATTTTTATTGAAAACTGTATTTTCGATTAAATTATTTATATTTAAAATTATATTTTTGATATTTTTTATGTATTATGTTTTTTTAATAATAATAATATTCAGGTTAAGGTCCTTTTAATTAATTTTATACTTTAATTTTGTATAAAAATATTTTTTTGCATGAAAGGTTGTTTCTGTAAAACTATTCTTCATCGCATTTTTTCGATTTAATATTAAATTAAATTTAGAAACATATGTATTTTGAACATTGAAAAATTTATTTTGTATATTTAATAATAGGTTCTAAATTTTTTAAATATACTCCTTTATCTTTTGGAAATTTTTAATAGTATACTTAGTAGCCTTTATTACCACGTTAAAGGGTCAATCAGTTAATTAAGGTAATAAAATAATATGTTAAGGACTATAAAATGACCCTAAAACCTATATGAATTTTAATTAATTATTAAATATAATTCATAATAATATATTATTCGGTTATATGAACTTTTTTTCTATTTAGATGTGATTATGACATTTATAAAATTGTATGTAAGGAAAAGTAAAAAATGTAACACTCATGTCTTTAATAACTATAATACATTTACCATGGTAATAAAAAAGGATAAATTTAGTTTGAAAAATTAATTTAATATATAAATTTTTTACTTCATTGTTGGAATTTAGATTTTATTTTTTAGTGATGAAATAATTACCTCAAATTCTTACAAAATGCTAATGTATTAGTTATTCCATTAATAGAAAAATAAATAAATGATGTTAAAAATATTACAAGTAACATAATTTGAAACAATTATTGATATCGATGACATTAATAGATAAGTAAAACATTTTAGGTATGTCTTATAATATTTTATTTGTTTTTTCCTTTGATTTTATTAATAACAATATAAATAAACTCTGCTAAAATTGACATATTAATATTTTATGAAAATAATATTTTATTAAATGATTGAAAATTCATAAAAATCCTGTATTTGTCCAAGTTATTATTATATAGTTTTAAAGATAAAAAATAATCCATTTATTGGATTTTTTCTATTTATATTAATTATCTTGACCCATAACGAGTTAAAAAATTAGATGTTTTTGGTCAGTTTGAAATGTGTTAACAAGGGTTAAAACCAAAATATAAAGATAAAAATTTGATACAAACATTTCAAAAAAAATTAATACATTATTTATGATAATTATCTTTTTATTTATTTATATTATAAATTTTTATCCATTTTATCGTAAAAATTAATTTATATTAATTTAACGTTTTAAGAAATTCAAAGAGTGTCCTTACCCTCTCGTATAATTGGGAATATTCTATTCTCATTTATTCACAAATAAAAAATCATTTGGTTTATAAAATACCTACCGAAATAATTATTTTGAATACCTATATTAATTCTAGAGGACTTTTTTAGGTAGAATACCAACCATATAAGGTTTAAGGTATTAACCAAATAGTTCTTTTAAAAGAAGAGTTGTAGTTTTAAACATCATCTTTAGTCTTATTTATTATTCCACATCATTAAAATATTCTTCATGCATTATAAAGAAAACCAAACCAGTATCATGAATGTAATTAGATATTATTATGTTAATTTATAACCAATATCCCTCTATAACCTGAAAAAATGGGAAAGGAATTCTTCGTTCGTGTGTACAGCAAACTACCGCCTCGCGAAATAATGTAATTTGTTTTCCATCTCTGCATCTCACAGCTCGTAATAATGATATATTTAACGTGTATATATTATTTTCATGATATATTTTTAATTATTTAAAGATTAAATAACATGTAATTTATCACATTTCCATTCATTAATAATTATAGTGTCGTTCATGCGTATGTGTGGACTACCACCTCCACGAAGCAATGTGATTTGTTTTTCCTCACCACGTCACATGGTTGATATGTATATAAATATATATTTCTGTGTTTATCTGTGTCTGGGATTAAATAAATAATATTATTTTTTTTATTATGATTATTTTGAAAAGATAAAATGCTACTTACATTATTTCTATAATGATCCTTGAAAATGGAAACATTACTCCATCTTATGTACGACCTACCATCTATATTATTGTAATATAGTTCATCTTTCATGATCATTATTCATTATTTGTTTCAAAATTATAATTTATGTGTAATAATAATAATAATTTAATGATTATTATCATAGTAATGATGGAATAATGACCACTTTGACCATTGTGGACCAACCGAAGTCATTTTTATCTTATGTACTAAATATCATCAAAATGTCCAACATGAACTTAAATGATAATGTAATTTTATATTACATGGTAAAATGTGATATAATATAAATAAAAATCCTGAATATGGTTTTCAATAAATTTAATAATTATCAAATGTTTATTATTCAATAATATTAAAAGAGATCATTACATTTCCAGCTTAAGGAAAGGGACATTCTTTTCAAAATCAATTTTTAGAACATTACCATAAAAAAAAATATTTCCCATCCATAATTTTAAAATTACTTTATGGATGTATTTATATGGACATAAATGAATTATAAAGGAAAATTTATTTCTCTTTTGACTTTATTTCAAATATTTTAATAAAGAATATTTTCGTAGAATGTTTTGACTTTGTTTAAAAAGGAAGAGGAATGTTCTATTTAAATGTATACCAAGAAAATGATGTTTCCACACAACGTGACCATTATTTGATGTTTGGATTCATTTATAATAATTCCTATTTTATTCAATGAAAAACTCTCTTTCCCTTTGTTCATGGAATTTTGGTTTTCAAAAATGCGTTTTAATGGAAAGGGGTATATTATTATCTGAAAATATTTTCTTATGGGTGTGAAGAACATTTTTATGATGCATGAATTTATGTATTAGGTTATTTCTTCATAATTTTTTATTAAAATGGGTGTTTTTATTGTAAAATAACGGTGGGTGATCTATTTATATCTCTCTAGTGCATTGGTTAAGGGGATCGAATAAACTTATTAAGTTTCTCCTTAGAGATTATAGGAATATACCACGATGGTTATTCTAATTGTAACTGTGATGGTTATTTTATGTGTAACTATAATGGTTATTCTATATGTTACCCTAAAGGTTATTCTATTTGTAAGGATGATATAAAAATGATTTCCCAATTTACCAATATGATTTATCTATTAATTCTATTGGATTCTATGGAAGTCATATGATTTCACAAGGTAAAGGAAACTATATTAAACATCATTATTTATAAATGTATAACTTTGTTAAAAATATATTATGTGTTTTTCATGATTTGAAATAATCCTTAATGAGTTTTATTTTAACTTTTGAGTTTTTATGAAATGTTTTATGAAAATATTTGGGAGGATAATTTTATTTCTAAGGTAACAAAATGTTTATATTGAGCCCAAATTTGAGTTTGAAAAATGAAAATTTCTATAGGTATTCATTAACTAACAATTTCATCTTTATTTTTATGTCTCATAATATCTTTTTTGTGATCATTCCATGTTTTAATTTTTTTTCATAGGATTATTAGGTTCAAGGATTAGGTCTTGAGGAAAATTTTGAATATGTTTCATTAAAATAATAAAAAAATTTATGTTTAATTTTATAGGAAAAAAATACAGAATAGTAGTGTTCACTTTATAATATATGGGGGTTTTATATAAGATTTATGATATAACTCTATGAAACTATAAACCGAAAACTTATTTAGGAATTTGAGAAAGTTAATTATCATTTAAAGTCACTAGAATATATAATATATAATGTTGGGTCGTTATTGTTGGTATCTAAGTAAAGGTTTAGATAATTTTAGATGTAAGGATGTTATTTGAACATAAGTTAAATGTTCTCTATAACAAAAAATGAAAATATGTTAGGGAGAATCGTGTCTGTTTTATATAAATATAAATTATTTAAAGATACTATGGTTAAGGATATCTTAATTTTTTATCATTATCATAATATATATTATTGAAATTTTATTGATATGATTATAGTAATATTTTTTGTTTTAGTAAATTGATTGATTCAGCAGGAATGAAATTACCAAAGGATATGAAGGAACATAGGGTGTTTTCTAAATGAGAATCCAAATGGGATGAGAGTTTTAATAAAAAAGTAATTTCTTTATTCTTAAGCAGCTATCAGTGTTATGATTAACAACTTGAACATATTTTGGTTTCAAAAGAATCAAAAAAGAGTGAGATGAAGATCTTCATAAGTTTAACTGATAAAAGTCATAAAGGGAAAAATATTCGATTACCTATTCCAATTATGTAGAAGGAATCCATTAATAAAATGTATTAAAATAATAGGAATATGTTTTGTGTGTGATTATGGGGGGAATAAATCAATAATCTGCCAAGTAAAAAAGGAATCATTAAGTTAACCCTATAAATATGAATAAAGTTCTTTCAAAGGTATACATTTAATGTTTTAAATGTGGATAATATATTAATTATTAAAATAAATTTCCTAGGTGGAAATATCAAGGTCCAGATCATAAATAATGTACAAATTAATTTTTATAAATGCCTAATGCCACTACTGAAGAAGATAAAAAAACAAAAAATGGCATATGAAAGGTATGGTTTATATCCTATCTTCTGTTTTGATATTTATTAATCTTATTTCTTTATTCATATTTTTTTATTAGATGGAATTATTAAAGAATAAGATGGAAAATCATGGTAAATAAAGAGCAATGAATGATTAATGTATCTTCATATTGGGATTCAAGAGATATAATGTCGTGGTATATTTAAGTATGATCATTATTTCAAAGAATTAGACACCCCCTTTTGGGTTTTATGTACTAAGAATACTTTGGGAATATTTTATTGAGTTTCTGTAGATGGTTAAGGTAATTCTAACCCTTAAGTTTATCATTAGAAAAAAATTTATTTCACAAAGAATACCCTTTTATTTTTGCAAACATCAGTTTAAAGATAAATATAATCGTTTAAGTTTATATGATAATTTATGATTAAGGTTATTTTTTTAGTATATTCATAATATTTTTAGAAACATTAACATTTTTTATGTAATGGGATGACCCGTAGGCCAGGAAAAAACTCATCACTTCTAGCAAGTCCACTAGGATTGAACCCACAATCAAAGGACGAAAAGATTTCAATGCCTACGAATGGCCTTTGATATATCCCTACTAGTATGAAATTGTTTTTTACGAACAATTAGATAGATATGTATTATGTTTAGTTTAGTAATTTAGAGTAAATTTTATAGATAACCATGACTTTGAAAAGTGATTTGGTAATTAAGTAAATTTTGAAAGAAGATAACACTATTTGTGGGAACATTATATTATTATGGTAAATAGAATATTTTGAGATTTTATATAAAGTTGAAATATATTTTTGGAATAATATATGATTTTAATGTGGATTTATGTTGAAACATTTTATTTATATAAATGATTAGTATATTTTAGAGATTATATAATTAGGTCATATGCAATTTGGGTATTTTAATTTGAGAGTGATTGATGTTATTTGAAGATAAATGTTGGAATAATATGTGATAAAAAAAATCTAATCAATGGGTTTTAAACTTATTGAGGAATATATTGAATAATTTTAAGGATAGTTACTTACATTGTGATTTAGTTTTAAATTTGGGTTTTACTATTGAACTTTAAATATTAATATATTATTTATTCATATAAAGGATTCTTCATTTTTGGAATTATCTTATCTTGTAATAAATTTTTTTTTTGGATAATATATTTTTATCCTTTTGTTTAAGTATCTGATAAAACATAAGTTGATTTTAGTGCTTCAGGTATAAAAAAAGTCATCTTCAATACTCACAATTGGTAGAAAATGATGATATTGTTGTGAAAATTGATTAAATAAGGAAACAAAACTTTTAATGTAAGTATATTTTTTAATGTACTTATTCTATATGGTAATATAATTCCTAATACAAAGTAAAATTATCTTGATAAAAGAACATTTATCTTATTACAATCATTTATAATGAATCGATGGTCTTGTCACCCATCTCAAATTTATGATTTTGCAGTGGTTAAATTTCTCCTTACCATGTTCTCTATCACTATCCTTTAGTCCTTGAGTGTTAGTTTTCTATTCCATGTATATATTTTCAACTAAAACTAATTTTTCCAAATTTTTAAACCTATTTATGGGTTATTCCATATGACCTTCATATTTCCCTTCCCTCATTTAAAGAAGAAGTTTTATTAACCCTTTTTATGATGTGAGATTTCAAAATATAAAATTTCTAATGGGAAAATATTGATTACTGAGATCTAGTTAAAATTGATAAGAATTTATTTAAATGTGAGAGAATATAATATCCAAATATTTTTAAATAATTACAATATTCAATAACAAAAAAAATATGCCACACCGAGCATAAATGACCCAAATAATATTATTACTCATATATGACTGTTAGAAACAAAACATTTAATTAGAAAGTATGAATAGGATTGGATGAATTATCAAATATATTTAATGTTATGAATCAATGAAATTTTATTGATTAATTATCTATAAATAAGAAGTCAATTTTTAGAAAAGTCTTTTTATGCATTATAAATAGTTTTTCTTAAAAATGATTTTATTTCTGTTTGTGTGTAAATATTATTATCAATTTTTAAAAATTCTAGAAATTGAATTAGATAAAATTATCATAATTATGAAAATTATCATGTAAAAATAATCTGTGGGTAAAATTTTAATATTTTTATAAATATATTGACTTTTCAATGAATAGTTAAAAATACATATTTCTATTGAAAACTGTATTTTCTTTTAATGTATTTAAAAAACAAAATTATATTTTATATTAGTTTTAATGTTTTATTTGATAATTTTTTTAATACCAATAAAAATTTAATCTATTTAATGAAGATTTTACATTAATTTATTATACAGGAATTTTTTTTACAAATAAATCTATTTTCTGATAAACTGTTTTTCATCGCACTTTATCTGTTGAATATTGAATTAAATTCTACCCCTTATATGGCTAAAATTTTGAAAAATAAATTCAATATTTTAAATCATAGGGGTCAATTTTGGTATATTTCCAGCTTTTTTTGGACATTATGAATAGTAACCTTAGTAATTTTTGTTACCATAATAATGGGTTAATTAGGTAATTAATTGATAAAAATATTATGAAAAGGTCATGAAAAATACCATAAAACATGAATTAATACTATTTTACGAGTCCATGTCATCTATAATATTTTGGTATTTTTTTATATGACCTTTTTACAATTTGGATGTGATTATGACATTTATAATATTAAATTTAATGAAAAATAACAAATATCACAATATTTTTCAATTAATATGATATTTTTATCATGGGGATAAAAAGGGGATATTTTTTGTTGTAAATATTCTTTTAAAATATTAATTATTTAACTTTATTATGGTAATTTATTTTTAAATTTTTTAGTATAAAGAATTAACTCAAATGATTACACCACACTGATGCTGTAATTATTCAATTTATGGGAAAAATGATGTTGAAAACATTAAAATAAAAACAGTTTTAAATAATTAATTACATAAAATAATTTTATATATATATGTGTATTTTTATATATGTATTAAAATATTTTATTCAAATTTATTTTGTTTCCTTGAATTTGTTAATATCAATGTAAATGAATAGTTGTAAAGTAACATTATTGATATCTTATGAAAATAATAATTTATTAAATGATTAAAAATATTTAAAAGTAATATATTCATCAAATTTACCGGGATATGGTTGAAAATAAAAACCTTACTCTATTTATGATCTTTTTTTCCATTTTTAGAAATTATCTGGACCTGAAAAGAGTAAAAAACCTAGTTGTCGTTGTAAGTGTGAAAACGATTAATGAGGTGTTAAAACTAAAATATAAGGGTACATATTTAATCCAAACATTACCAAAAATTTTTAAATAAGATTAAATATAATTATCCACATATTATCTTCTAATATTATAAATTTGGCCTTCTTTTTACATTAAATTGACCTATATTAATTTAATATTATAAAAAATTTCAAGAAAGCCCCTCCCATATTTGATGAATGAGAACTACTTGTTCTAATTTATTCATAAATCAAGAACCATTTTTCTAACAAATACCTACCCATAATCCTTCCCAAAATAAATCACCTCATTCTATAGTTGTTTTTTAGGAATAATACCAAACATATATGGCATATTGTATTAAACAACGACCTCCCAAATAGGAGGTATAGTTTTTAACCGCATTTTTTTGTTTTATTTATTCTCCCACCTCCTTAAAATATTATTGAAACAAGATATAATAATAATAAAATTATCCTCAATATACTTATATTTTATTATGTTAATTTCAATACCAATATCCATATCCAACCATTATCAAATTGGAAAAGAATTCATCATTCATGTGTATAGAAGACTACCGCCTTATGAACCAATGTAATTAATTTTCCATCACCCCCACTCAAATTTAGTTATAATGATAGATTTAATGTGTATGTATTATATTCATGAAATATTTATCATTGTTAAAGGTTGAAATATCTTATAATTTCTTACCTTTCTATTCATTGAAAAATGATAGCATTGTTTGTGCATGTTTGTGGACTACCACCTCCAGGAAGCGATGTGATTCGTTTCTCATCACCACGTCACATGTATGATGTATATAAGTATAATTAAATAAATACTATTATATTTATAATGTTGTGATGATAATGAAAATATAAAATGATATTTACCTTTTTTATATAAAGATCATTGAAAAAATGGAAATTTTGCTCATGCATACGTATTTCCTACCATCTACATGATTGTAATGTAGTTAAATTTTCATAATAATCATTAAATATTGCTTTCAAAAGTATAATTTAGGTATAAAAATAAAAAATATTTGATGATAATTATTATTTAGATTATGAGATAATGAAATCATTGACCATAGTTAACCAACCGAAGTCATTTTTGACTAATGTACCAAATATCGTCGAAATGTTTGATGTGAACCTAACTGATTTTGCATATAAAAATGTAATAAGTGATATAAAAGAAATAAAAAAATAAAAATATTTCATAAAAAAATTAAACAATTATCATAATTTTATTAATTATGAAGATGATAATGTACATAATGATATGAGTTCAAGGTGAGAGGCTTTCTTTTAAAATTATTTTTTAAAAGATTCCCTTAAAAAAATTCATTCATGTCCATATAATTAATATTATTTTATAGATGTAATTATATTGAAATTAAAAAATTATAAAAAAAATATTTGGTCACTTTTTAATTTCATTAAATATTTTATAAAAGTAATCTTTTTATGAAAATTTTTAATATCTTTACCAAATACAAAAGTAATGTTCTATTTTAACCTATAAAACAATGACTATTCAATAAAATATAATCATTATTATTTTTTTAAATTTTTTACAATTCTTGATTTATTTAATTAAAAACGTTATTTCTTTTTGTTTTTTGGAATTATATTTTTGAAAAATCGTTTTTAATTGAACGTTATATATCAATATCTGAAAATGATTTATTGTGGGTGAAAAGATTGTTTTTGAAATGAAATATTTTATGTATTTTTTTTATTTCTTCGGAATCGTTTACAATTATTTTATTTGTAATCTTGTTGTTTATTCTATGTGTAACCATAAATGTTGTTATACTTGTATGGTTGATGTAAAAATGGTTCCCAAATCTACCTACTAGATTTGTCAATACTTATTATGGGTTTTTATGGAAATATATTAATTTCACTAGGTAAAAAAAGTATATGATACCTTGTAATGTTGGAAAGTATAAATTTGTGAAAATAGTTGTGATTTCAAAGAAATAATTATGATTTTTTATATTTCCTTTAATATTTCTCATTAAGTATATTATTAAAATATTTGGGAAGATAAGTTGATTTCTTTGGTAAGAGAATTATTATTTTGATTCCAATTTTTATTTTGAAAAACGTAAATTTCTATTTGTATTCATAGACTAGGAGTTTCTTTCTTACTTTTTAATATATCTTAATGTGTTATTTATGATCATCCTAAATTTTAAAATGGGTTTCATGTTATTTTTATGTATAGGGATGAGGTCAAGTTGAAAAATGTTGAGATGTTCCAAGAAACCAAATTATGTTTCTTTATTAAAAGATATGTTTTGTTGGAAAAATGGATACTAAATAAAAGTACATAATTAATAACTTATGGGTTTTTAATGTTTGATTTATGAAAAAAATACATAAAAATATAAGCCTCAAATATCATTAGGAATTTATGAAAGTGAAATCTAATTTAATTTCAATCGAGTATGTAATGTATAAAGCAGGATGCTTACACCACATCTAAAAAAGGCATGGTTGTGGTGTCACACTGTGACGACACGAATCCGGAGCTCCTCCACCGATTCCCCATACCTGGTTCGCCACTTGACCTCAAATGTGTTTCCCCAAACGCCAGAGGCTGCCGACTAGCATTGAGGGCCTTGGTGAGTCGGTGGGGAAACTATTCCCTCATTTGGTAAGGTATATAGTGGAAAACAGTCAGACACAATAGCGGAAACAATAAACTGCATACAAAAATTGAACTAACAGTGGAATAAATGTATAATGTAATAATAATGCAACATGGTACATTTGTCTGTGGAATGTAGTAAACAAACCAATGTGCTGAATTACAACTGAGAAACAAAGTACAATAGAAAAACAAAGTAAACTCCTCAGCATTGCGAGGCATGGCTTGGTCTCATGCTCTCCCGCTTCAGTGCAATCAACAACCTGAAGTAGAAGGGCTCTTTCCCTTATCTATACCTGCAACAACATAGTCTTTTTGGGAAAAAATCATGGCCCAAACAAGGTGTGAGATATAATATCAGTAGGTAATCACCCCAATATTTGAGCCAAATAGTCAATGAATACAAGGCAAGTAAGATTGCAGAAAGCAGCAAATAGAAAAGCACACAACAACTACAATCCAAACTTATAACATATAATATACACAAGTAAACAACCAGAAGCAAGAAGGAAACAGGTAACCCTATGGGTACCTATCACATCCTAGACCCTAGGTTCAACCCACAAGTACCATCAATCCTCTAGGAGGCACACACAGTCTCACACCTCTAGTTCAGCTAAAAATAGACTATCTGAGGAAGCACTCACCGTCAATTACCCCTATAGTCTCATATCGTACTAAAGACTCTCAGGGGAAGCACTCAGCGTCTCATTCCCCCTATGGCCCATGTCGAGGAACTATAGACTCTCTGAGGAAGCAATCATCGCCAATTCCCCCTGTGGTCTTGCATCGTATTAAGAGACACTCTCGAGAAGCCATTACGTCTAGTTTCCTTATGGTCTACTACACTGGGTTCTCACAGTCCTGTGTGGAAAATAAACATGCTCAGCGTGCGTGCATCATCCATGTAAACCTCAAGAACTACATGGCTATCAATATAAGTATCAACATCATAACAAATAAATAGTTCCACTATCCTACAACATGACATGGAAACTGGAAAAACACCAAAAAGTAACACAATAATGGAAATGCAACCTGAGCACAAAAAAAATACACTACTCACAAGCATAAATCTCTACTAAAGAAATCATGAAAATCATGAAAAAGCATAGGAAAAATAGGAACACGCAATTCCCCATTCAAGGGAATTAGTGGAAATTGAACATTATATTTAACGACTTTCTATAGAAAGGCACAAACCACCCACCTCAATCCTAGGAGATCGATATATGTGAACCACGATGACTTATTCCCATTGAAGCGTCACAGATCTTAGAAAACGTCAAAAATGCTAAACCTACAATAACTGGAAAACGTTTAGGAATCATGGAACAAGGATAAAGCAGAAGAGAGAGCTTATCGTGGCAATACCAACTCAATCGACGGAAGCTGTAATGGAGATTGGACGGAGGAACGGTGGATCGGAGAAGATTCGCGGCCATACGGTCGCTCTCAGATGAAGAAGCTGGGGAAGAAGATGTTTTCCTTGATAATGTGCGACCCGATCCGTTTAATGAAAAAAAAATTACATTGCGTGTACTAGGTATTTTCCGTACTCCACCAAAATTGGCCTCCATGTCACCCCTACACACCGTTTGTGTGGCCCGGACATGGCCAGCACACAGCTTCGAGCGGGAAAAGAGTACACAGCGTGTACTCAGAAAGTACACAGCGTGTTGTTCAAAAATTTCCAGAAACATAATTTTTCCTCAAAAACTCCAAAAAATGGAAAGGCATACCTGAAACGAAGATCCATGTTCTCACAAACTTCCCACCTTAAAGAAATTTTTCCCTGAATTTCCCTAGAGAGGCGTAGAAGAAGAATCCCCGAACAGCTCCGGCCACTGCGATCGTACATCGGCTTCCCTCTCCCGGGTCTCGACTTGTACTCGCCTGTGCTGCCATAGCACCCATACCAGAGGGAGGGACCACCCACGGTGAACCTTCATACTTTAATCGACAATCTGAATGGGATACTTCTCAAACAACACATCCGCTTCAAGCTCAACCTCCTCAGGGTGAAAGACATGAGACGGGTCTGAAACGTAACGTCAGAGTTGAGAGATGTGGAAGACGTCGTGCATAGCCAAATACCTCTGAGGTAGCTGCAACCGATAGGAAACCATCCAAACTCTCTCAAATACCTCAAACGGCTCGACGTACCACGGTGAATGCTTACCCTGCCTTTGAATCCTCGTGTGTCCCAATCTCGGTGCGATACATAAGAAAACTTGATCCCTGATCTCAAACTCTAGAGGTCATATCCGCTGATCAGCATAAGACTTCTGTCGAGACTGTGTCATAGCCACCCTCTTCCGAATCAACTCTATCTATTCCGAAGTCTCCTGAACAATACGTGGTCCGAACAAATCTGGCTCTCCTGCCTCCAGCAAGCATAAGGGTGATCGACATGGCATACCGTACAAATCCTCGTATGGTGCCATCTGAATGGTCTCCAAGAAACTGTTGTTGTAGGAAAACTCCTCCAGAGGAATATGATTCTCTTAAGAACCTTCAAAGTCTATAATGCAAGATCAGAGCATATCCTCAAGCACCTGGATCGTGCGCTTGGACTGGCCATCAGTCTGGGTATGGTATATTGTACTCAAAAATACCTATGTACCCAAAGCCTTCTGAAGTCCCTTCCAGAACTGATAGGTAAAGCGTGCATCCCTGTCTGAAACAATGGAGCGTGTGACTCCATGGAGACGTACGATCTCTCTGATGTAATGTCGTCCCAGATCATCGACACTAAAGGTCTCCTTGATCGGAAAGAAGTGAGAAACCTTCGTGAGCCTTTCTACCACAACCCAAATAGCATCGTTCCCCTGAGGCGACCTCAGCAATCCGGTCACGAAGTCCATCACAACATCGTTCCACTTCCACCCCAGAATGGGTAGCTCCTGTAAGAGGCATGTTGGTCGCCGATGGTCTGCTTTCACCTGCTGACAAGTAGAGCATCTCATGTCAAAGCCAACAACATATTTCTTTGTACCTGGCGACCAGTACTGGAGAATAAGATCCCGATACATCTTGGTGATGCCAGGATGAACTGCCCAAACTGAGGAATAAAAATCCCACATCAACTCCTCATGTATGTCTACTGGAACCCACACGTGTCCCTGGAAATGCAAGATCTCATCCTCGCCCACTGTCCATCAAGGAAGAGGGTCCTCTCCTGACACACTATCCTGTAGGACTAAGCCTTCTAAGTATGATACCTGCATCATCCATACCCAATCAGGAAGTGTAGAGGTAATAGCTATAGAAGATAGGAAGGTATGTCCATGTCTGTCGTGCACCTCCAGATGCATCTCAGAGAACAGAGCCACAAGCTGCCAATCCCTGCTGGCCTCCAGAACTACCTGAATCTGAGTTCTCCTACTCAATGAATCTACCACTGCGTTACCATTTCCCGGTATATAGGCAAGCTCGAAATCAATAGACTGAAGATACTCGACCCACCTGCACTACCTGAGATTCAGATCACACTGAGTGAAGATATACTTGAGACTCTTGTGGTAAGTGAAGACCACAAAGTGTTCTCCCCAAAGATAGTGTCTACAATAGCATAAGAAATGAAAAATAGCTTCCATCTCTAGATCGTGCATTGGGTAGTTCCTCTCATGTTGCCTCAACTGCCGAGACCCGTACGCAATGACTCCATCTCCCTGCATAAGCACAACACCCAGCCCGATACCTAAAGCATCATAGTAATCAGTGTAGCTCTTTCCTGGCTCTGGAAATACTAGTATCAATGCTGACATCAACCTCCCTTTTAGCTCCTGAGAGGCTGACTCACAAGAATCTGACCATAAGATCATCACCCCCTTCTTGGCCAGATCTTTCTTTTAGATGAGAAAAGTCTTGAATGAAGCATCTTTAGTATCCATCCAGCACTAAGAAGATTCGTACCTCAAATACGTTCTTTGGATACTCCAGGGAAACTAAATCTCTCACTTTCTCTAGGTCCACTAATACTCCTTCATCTAAGATGATGTGTCCCAAGAAGTGAATCTGATCCATACAGATGTGGCACTTCAAGTGTTTAGAATAAATCTGATTCTCTCTCAGTGTACTCAGAACGATCTCAAGATGAGCGGCATGGTCATGTTGAGTGTGAGGGTACACCAAGATATCATCCAAGAAGACCACTATAAAGAAATACAAGTAAGGATGGTACACTCAGTTCATCAGTTCGATGAAAACTGCAGGCGCGTTCGTGAGACCGAACAACTTGATTGTATACTCGTATAGACCATACCTACTTCTGAAGGCTGTCATCAGTATGTCTGATGGTCTAACGCGCAAATGATGATAACTGGACCTCAAGTCGATCTTCGAGAACACCCAGGATCCTCAAAGCTAATCAAAGAGGTCATCAATCCTCGAAAAGCGATAACGGTTCTTGACCATCAACTGGTTCAACTTACGATAATCCAGAAAAAGACAAAGGGTACCATTTTCCTTCTTTGCAAACAGGACAGGCGAACCCCAAGGAGAAGTACTGGGTCGAATGATACCCTTCACTTGTAACTCCTCCAACTGCTTCTTGAGCTCCTACAACTCAGGTGTAGCCATCCTATAGGGAGGAATGGACACTAATGCCACTCTTGGAACGAGATCAATAGAGAAGTATACCTCATGATCTGAAGGAAAACCAGAAAAGTCCTCTGGAAAGACATCCTTGAAGCGATCCACTACTGGAGGAAAGTCCAACTGAGCAGTCCCCTGATCGTCCAGATAACGACTAGCAATATAGGCTATCACCCCTTCTATCCCAAGATGCTCGGGTCCTGCTCGACTCGCCCGAACGTCCCATTGGCCTCTATGAAGAATGGATTCACCCTATAGTGAGATGAAACTGACCCTGCGGCGATAACAGTCGATGACTGCCTGGAAGGGAACCAACTAGTCCATCCCAAGGATGAAATCACAGCCTTTCATCTCTAGGAAATATAGATCCCATAAGAAGAGATACCTTGAAACCTCAAGAGAGAACTCCCTACACTAGCGTAGACTATATGTTTTCATCCGAAAAGGTGTGTCTAGTGTCAACGAGTCGATAGATGAAATGATGTAGAGCCCAAGGATCTCCACTACCACAACAGAGATAAATCTATGTGTAGCACCGGTATTGAAAAGGGCTGAAGATAAAACTGAGGCCACTAAAATCATACCTCAAACTGTATAAGTGTTGGGATCCTGCTCCTGATAAGTCTGCTCCACAGTGAGAGACTGTCTTACACTGCGGCCCTACGCCCCTAGCTGACCACTCGGAGCTGATCCTCCTTGCTGGTGCTGAGGGACTAGTGGCTGACTTCCACGAACTCAACCTCCACCTCAGCCTGAACGACTAGAAGAAATTCAGTTCCCCGACTGGTCAGAAACTGGTGGTGTTGCTCCTGAACAAGGAGTCATGGGATAACCCCGGTCACCAGCTGGTGGTGAGAAAACCAGGCAGAAACGCTGAAGGTGACGCATCTTGCCGAAAGATCGGCACTCCACGGGGTCTCTCTAGCACTGCGGCTTCATGTGCCATGACTGGCCACACTAATAGCATATCACCTGGATGCCTGAGGATGCATCTCCCTTCCTCAGATCACCGCACGTAGACTCTCTACGGCGCTTCTTGTTGTCATCTAGAGGAAAGATAGCTCTGAAAGCCGAACCGCCCTGGCTCACAGAATTGGAGTCTCTTAGATAGCGCTCCGCAATCCGCGTCAGGTTGACAATGGAAGTGATGGAATTCAACTAGAAGATATTCACCTACGAGCGGATCTCTCTCCTGTGACCATCTTAAAAATTCTTTGCTAAGAACACCCAACTTTCATACTGGAGGGGTGTGAAATGCTGCAGCTCGGTGAAATGAGAGGAATACTCTATGACAAAATGAGTAACCTGCTCTAAGCTCATGAACTCCCAGGCTCGATCGGTCTTCTGGGTCTCCGGGTAGAAGCAGTCGTAGAACACGAGATGGAACTCCTCCCAAGCCGTAACCTGCTGATGACCCGCCTGTGAGATCAAGTCCCACCACCTCTTGGAAGAGTCTCGGAGCATGTAGGTAGCGAGCTTGAACCACCTCTCTAGAGGTGTCTTTAAATGCTTGAAGATAGTCAGCATGGATTCCATCCATGACTCTACAGCCTGAGGTCCTCCTTCCCCTGAGAACGTGGGAGGATGCTGCTGCTGAAAAACCCGTGTCATGTCTGCCACAGTCAAGGTCGGAGGCAGTTCTCTCTTGAAGGTCTGTATCATCCTCACAGACTCTTCCTTGAATTGCGCATCAGCGCCTGCAACTGGTATGACAGTCGGTGCTAAGGCTGGCCCGACTGGGGGATTGGAAGGAAGTCCCTGATCAGCTATATCTAGTGTCTGAACACTGCCTGACGATAGACGTACAACCAGAGGACGTTTCAAAGGCATAGCTATGAAAAATAAAAAGTACACCTTAGATCCGAAAAACAAGGATAGAGAACAAAAAAGTAAAAAATGGGAACATGGTAAGAAAAACACACATGTTTTCACTACATGACTACACGACATGTATAGAAACTACACGGGATGTCTTCTTAAGCCACTGACATGGGCATGTACTCCTTCCCTACAAGTCGTGTAACACCTCAAACTACATGGCACGTTGACCCACCACACGACATGTACTTGAAAACTATTCCCCTACCTGAGTGTCTTTACATGGCTAACCCACACGGTCCGACATAACTCGAGACTACACTAAGTGTTCTAAACAAACATGGTGTGTACTAGACAAGGATTTGGTGGCCCATGTTGTTAAAAACACGGCCGTATGCATGGATGAACCATACTCGGCATGTTTCGAACAAACACGTCTTGTATAGGTGAAGGCACCATCGTCTCATGTTGTTCGTGACACGACTGATTGCCTAAACTCGACTACATGACGTGTTCTCAAAACAACACGGCGTGTGGAAGAGAAGGTAATGTCGACCCGTGTTGTTCGTGACACGGCCGGGTACCTGGACTGGATGACACGACTTATTCCTTTACAACATAGGTTGTTCTACTCAAGCTTCCCCGAACCGTGTAGTTAGTGACACGGCCAGGTACATGGCTCTGAACTATGTGGCGTGTACCTACCGTACATGGCGTGTTCCTGAAGTTACTTTAATGACACCATGTTTCTTCTCACATGGTCAGTGACACGGCCTAAAAACTACATGGCATGTATCCAAAAATTACACACCGTGTATTCTGGGTTTTTCTCTACAGTAGCTCAGAAACTGCACAGAATCCCAGATACACTGAAAAGAAGGCAAATAGGTTCCAAATTCCAATCTTTGGGGGACTATACTCACGGCGACTCAAATTTTGGCTTCTCCTACAGTCATATACAAGAGAAAAAAGGATCATTATCCACAAAGTTCCTATTAATGAGGGACCATAACACCTCAAGAACCAAAATTTGGTGTTCATTTTAAGCAAATCACAAAACAATTAGTTCACTAACATAACATCAGAGCTTCTATCAAGAATGTATCACAACAGCATGCATAAGATACACAAGGTCTATCACAATAGCATGCAATTGCTAAAGCACCCTAGATGGAATGGCAAGAATGAATGACATGTGATTTCTACAAGTACCTATATGATGCATGAGATGGAATACCCTCATCTCATTGGGTTGCGACAGAAATATAACCACAATCGTCAAGAAAAAAACAACACAAATCATGTGAATCACTCTAGGTGAAATCATATCAACTGTAAATTATCAACACTAGAAATATGCAATTAATGAGGTAGAATGGCTTTTCCCTGTATACGGGTTTATCTACTCCTGAGCACAGCATAATACAAAGTATAGAATCCATCCTATCCCTGGTTAAAGGCTTCAAACAGTAAAGAAAGAGAAAAGAACTCCTTTGATACAACTTTATAACGACCCGAATCTGGAGCCCCTCCACTGGTGCCCTTTACTCGGTTCTCCACGTGACCTCAAGCGTGTTTCCCCAAACGCCAAAGGCTGCTGACTAGCAACAAGGGCCTTGGTTAGTCGTTGGAGAAACTATGCCCTCATTTGGTAATGTATACTTCTGAGAACAATCAGACACAATAGCGGAAACAATAAACATCATACAACAACTGAACTGACAGCGGAAGTAATGTATAAAATAATAATGATGCAACATGGTACATATGTCTATGGAAAGCAGTAAACAAACCAACATGCTGAAGTACAACTAAGAAAAAAAGTGCAAGATAAAAACAAAGTAAAATCCTCAGCATCACGAGCCACCGCTCGGTCCCATGCTCTCTAGCTCCAGTGCAATCAAGAACCTGAAGTAGAAGGGCACTTGCTCGTATCTATAACTACAACAACATAGTCTGTTGGGGCCCAAAAGCATGGCCCAACAGGGTGTGAGATACAATCTCATTATGCAATCACCCAATGATTTGTCCCTAGTAGTCAATGAATACAAGGCAGGTAAGAGTGCATGAAGTAGTAAATAGAAAATCACACAACATCTACAATCCACAGTTCTAACATATAAAGTACACAAGTAAACAACCAAAAACAAGAAGAAAACAGGCCACCCTATGGGAATCTCTCACATCCTATTGCCAATGGTTCAACCCACAAGTACCAGCAACCCTCTAGGAGGTACACACAGTCATACCCCTCTGGTTCAGCTAAAAATAGACCATCTGAGGAAACACTCACCGTCAATTCCCCATATAGTCTCGTATCATACTAAAGGATGTCTAGGGAAGCACTCAACGTCCCATTCCCCCTGTGGCCCATGTTGAGGGACTACAAAATCTCCGAGGAAGCACTCATAGTCAATTCCCCCATTTCTCACGCATCGTATTAAAAGACACTCTGGAGAAGCCCTTACGTCCATTCTCTCTATGGTCTACTACATTAGGTTCTCACAGTCCGGTGTGGAAAATAAACATGCTCAGCGCACATTCATCATCCAAGTAATCCTCAAGAACTACTTGGCTATCAATATAAGGCACAACAGGATAACAAAGCTATAGTTCCACTATCCTACAACTAGGCATGGCAATTGGAAATACACTAAAAAGTAAAAAAATCATGGAAACCCTACATGAGCACAAAAAACATTACTCTACTCACAATCATAAACCTATACTATAGAAATCAAGAAAAGCAGACAAACAACAGGGGAAAAACAGAAACATGCAATTCCTCGTTCAAGGTAATTGGTGGAAATTTCACATAATATTCAACATCTTCATATATAAAGGCACAAATCACCCACCACGATCCTAAGAGATCGATATATTTGAACCACGACGACTAATTCTCCTTGGAGCATTGTAGATTAGAGAAAACGTCAAAAATGCTCAAACTACGATAACATGAAAATGAGGAGGAATCATGGAACAAGGATAAATCAGAAGAGAGAGTTTAACGAGGTGATCCGAATGCAATCGACGGCAGCTGGAACAGAGATTGGACAGATGTACGGTGGCTCGAAGATGATTCGCAGTCGTACGGTCACTCTCGGATGAAGATGCTGGAGAAGAAGACGTTTTCCTCGATTAGGCGTGACCCCGGTCCTTTTAATGAAAAAAATAAATTACACAGTGTGTGATTTTAGAGTACACTGCATGTACTTGGTCTTTTCCATACTCCACCAAAATTGGCCTCCACCTCACCCCTACACATCGTGTGTGTGGCCCAGACATGACCAACACACTACTATGAGTGGGAAAAGAGTACACAACGTGTACTCAGAAAGTACACGGCATGTCCATCAAAAATTTCCAGAAACATAATTTTTCCTCAAAAACTCCAGAAAAGGCAAAGGCATACCTGAAACGAAGATCCAGGTTCTTACCGGCACCCTAGGCTATGTCGTAGCGTTGTTGGTTGCGGTATGAAGCTATTTGATATGTAATATTTCCTTGAGGATTCACTATTAATTAAATCATGGTCATTACATGGCCCTCGTGCAATTGAATAGGGGGCGTATAGGGTGTATTCCTAGGCTACTTCCTTTTAGGGGTATTTCTTCCATGGTGGTTGGGTTGTGGTGTAACCTCCCTATTGGAAGATGGAGGTTGTGGCATAGTGCATAAGGTTGTGTCATTGTATCAAATCCACTTTTATAGGATCTTATTATGTTCCTAGGACAAACATTCCCACCCGGGGGGGGGGGGGCTGCGACATGGTTTACTGGTTTTACACCCTAGTATTCTTGTTTTTTAATAGGTGGTGGTGTGGTCCTAGGGGTTTGTGTCATGGTCTTCAAAAAAATACACAATATACAAATACACCAAGACCATTTAAAATATATTTTCTCTCACTCATTTATTTCTAACCCTATGTTCCCCAATATAGTTTTTTTCAAGGCTTGGAATCTCATATTGATAGGGATTCATCCCCGAGTTATGGAGTTCAATCCATTGTGATCCAATGAATGATATAACTCATATTTCTAGAGTTTTCTCTCTATCTGATCTTGTTTCCTTAAATTTCTTATTTAAATGTTATGGAGGTTTATCTAAATCATTATAATGGATTTATCTTGGTTATTTTTTAACATAGTTATGGCACTCCATCCTTGGAGGGATGCAGTTTGTTATGGGAGAGGTGATCGTAGATCCACAACATTGATCTGTTCTTGTGTGAAGAAAATTGACACTTTGGATAAAAGGGATTCCCTAATTCTTAAATTTATTTACACAAAATCATAAAGTTATCATGTTTTATATATTTGGATGAAAATGGAATTAACCTAATAATTAATGAACTATATTAATTAATAAATCATATTGCAATTACATATCAATGTTTTATACTGTGATAATGGTTTCTCTATTGATTTTATAGAGAGTGTGATATCTATTTTATTCTTGTAAGCTTGTTGTTATGATTTTTTAGCATTTTTAAATTGGTGAAATTAGATAAATAATGTAAACCTATAATTAATTTATTAACTATATTAAGATTTACAGAAGATTCGTGTTTATAATACGTTGTTCCTTGTAATTTGATGGTTATACAATTAATGCACATATGTCTGATTAATTGAATATTTTATTTCATGGTATATTGGAATCAGTTAAGACCTTGAATAAATAGTGATTGTAAATTATGGAAAGTGTAATAATGCATGTTAATTGGCAGTTTTCCTTCTCATGATTGGATGGAACTGGATTTCTGCTAAGAGCATGTTTACATAATTGACATAGCATGAGATAAGTAATTTCCTAGGTTAACCATACTAGGAACTGAGGAATAATGAATTAATTAATTCAATATTCATTAAAACCAGTTGTTTGATAAATATTATTGTTAAGGGATTAGAGTTCCCATTTATTTATAAATTCTAGATGCCTAGTTTTTAGGGTCTTCAAAGCCCACCTGCGTGTGAAGGCTGAATGACTTTTTTATATCATAGATTGGTATAATGAATATGCTTGTGGTGTATTCCCTTCTATGTGATCTATATGTCAGCATTATTATGGGTTGTGATGTATGTTTGGGACGGATGAGTATATAGTGACTGATAAGATATGTGCAAGAAGGCCCATTGTTTTGGAAGCAATTGACATGTGTAGACTCTAGGATGGTGTTTTCCCAAATATCCCATGGGGGGATATATGGATGACTACCCCCACTTCCCCCACTCTCTTGTTTTGGTGTTATTATATGTTGATATTCATGATTATTAGCTTTCTCATATATTTTTGTTGAGGAATATAATGACTTGGGGTAATTTCACACACATGTATCTCCAGATATAGTATCCAATTGGTTATTACAGGAATCACATGTGTATGTTGTGATGGATTGAGGTACATTACTTAGTGTAAGGGACATAATGGATTGAGGTATAATATTTTATGTATCTAACCACTACTATAAAATAATATTATAATAATGGTTACATAACAATGGTAAAACCCCCAAAACTGTTGGGATACTCAATCTCTACAGTTCACTAAACCAATGGGCTATGTGTTGTAGGGAGATCCATATCCCATCAATTCAAACTTGAATTGTTGGGATAGTTTCATGGATTTTTAAAATACAAATGGTTCAATAAAACCATTGGTAATTTTCAATCCCAACTGTATCATCTCGAAATTTATCAGGTACAAACCATTTAAATTTATTTTTTCCTAATTCATTAAGTGACCCATGGTGGACGTTTGCACACCACGCTGCGGGTACCAGACAGCTTTTAAATTAATATAAATAAATGCATACGTTTTATTAAAAAATTTATGTCATCCTTTAGTGAAGTATTCAAGATTTAATGAATTACATAAATATTGAAAATGAATAATAAGATATTTAAATAATATTTAAAAAAAATCATGAAAGGATAAAAATAAATTTGAAAATGTAATAAAAAGGGCGTTATGGGAAAAATAAAAATAATTAAAATGGGAGATTTTCATTTTTAATTATTTTATCATTTTTACCTTCCTTAATTTTATTTTATTTTATTTTTTCTTTTCTTTTATCTTTATTCTTTTCTTTTCTTTTATCTCTTATTTTTTTAATTTATTTTTAATTATTTTCATTCTTTCTTTCTTTCCTCTGCCATCTTACTCTCCCCTTCTCTACGTCTCACCCCCTCTCCCACTAGTTGGCGCACTCCTCTTTTACTCCTTCAGAAGATTGTAGCTCCTCTGTTTGCCATCTGATTTCATCATTGTTAGGTCAAATTAATTCCTAGCACAGATCATAGTGTCACCTATGAATACATGGCAGGGTGCCTACTCACTTTTCATTTGTTTCATTACGGTTTATAAAAACGCAACGTTGTGCCGTTAGTGGGTTCCTACTGGATTTGCGAAATTACACCAAATTTAATCAATTTAGTTTATCCCCTAAATATTTTAGCCTTATTTATATTAATTTAATTTGTTTTAATTGATGAAATAAGGTCGGACACCCCATTGGTCATGCCGACATGGTCGATATATTATTCAGTTAGCATGGAATAAAGTTTAATTAATTGAAGGAGTTTCACAAACCCTTTTTATCGTAATTAAATTATATAAATAGTTTCATTGAATAAAAACATTGAATTTGTTGATTGTTGGTAATTTTTTTTATTATCTAATGATTTTTATATGGTATATTTCCTTGTTAAGTTTCTAAGCTGAAATGTTAAATATATACCTTGTGATGCACATGTGTATCTAGTTAATTTTGTAGATGTGATTTTATATGTTTATTATGTCATATCTGCTGCTGTGAAAACTTTAATTAAATTCATTGTGGGAAAAGTAGGTGTGTCCCATATATAGTTCCATACTTATCCCATATGTTCTTGACTATTACCATTAAATGTTAGGGGGTGGTGTCTTTGGCATTACAGGACTAAGAGTTCCCCACACGTCTTATACTTATGTGTGACACTAGTTCCAAAAGGCCCCATCAAGATAGATCTATTGGAAATGTGGCCAAGCCAGCCTCAGATGACACTCGACCCATTTTTACGAGATCAGGACGGACTCAAGGTAAATCTATTCCTCGAGTGATACTTGGCCTTTAGAAAGACGGCCTTGGATGGGATCCGTGGTATTGGATAAATTGACGGATGTTCAGTAGCAATACCATTGGGACAGGATCAATCTCAAACTCTCAACATGAACCTTAATAATGATTCACTTAAGGTATATATTACTTCCATTTGAGTCCATTGAGAATTGAAATGTTCTTCTAGTATGTTGAAGTGCACCTGGTTGATACTTTAGTTAGACCCCAAGTTAATGAAAAATATTGGAGTATACCTCTCCCTTGTTTTACCTTGCTTTTATAGTTTTTATATATACGTGTATGTGCATTCTAATAACAGGTATCCTTTCAGACTACTAGATTAGGCTAAATTAGGTGACTAGGCATGGGTGCCATTTGGAACCTGGGCCTACATATTTTTTACATTGAACATAAACTATTAATCTGAAATTGTTATATAATGGCAGACTGCATTTTTATCATTGCACAAAATGGAATGGTTTAGAAACCATGGGTGCCGGCTTACTGGGATTTTATCTCACACCATTCTCGGGCGTTTTTGACACCAGAGTAGATTACATGCTCACATGTATTGACAAGGGGAATTGGGCTTCTTCTGATGCATTATTGTTATTTACATCTTAAGAAGGAGATTAGGGGAGAGGACCGAGCATTGCTCGTGATGCAGCTGCTGCTTTGTGTCATTTCATTTTGTTGACAGTGTGCTTAAGTTTATGTTTTCCATTCTTCCAGTTTAGATATACATCATGGAATGACAAGATTTTGTGTGCTTCCGCCCATGATTATTATTATTATTTAGTTGGAATATTTATATTGTTTCGGCTATAGTTTATTCCTTTATATGCTTCTGTTATTTATTATTCATTGTTGTCTACTTCTGCTATGATAATAGCTATTACCAATGAGGTCATTGTAACACCCTGAGATTTTATGAGAAATATATTTGTTTTTATGTATTCTGTTATACGCAACACCAAAATAATCTTTCACTACACACAACACTGGCTTGGCTTACACTCAAGAGCACACTTCCCCGATAGCTTGAGTTGTACGCAATACTGAGTTTCACTAAACAATGATATATTATTATAAAATTATGAACTAGACGTAATGAATAGTATTAACTGAATTTTGAGTTTTATAACATTATTACTCTTCTTACATATTTCCTAGTGTTAGGTATGAAAAAAATCAGTTTTTTGGATTAAAAAAGCATTTTTTAAAAAATGCAGTTTTACCGCCTATTGATGGCACACCCATTTTAAATCTAATTTTTGACAGGATTATAAGTTCAATATTAAAAAATAAATATTTTTCCTTTGAATTACTATATAAAATTTTACATTGGATAAATTTTTGATACTTTTCTAATAACATTCATATTTTGATGAATAGTAAAAATACGCTAATGTTTTCTTAGAAAAAACTTTTTTCATCAAGATAATTTATATAGTTAAATTATAAAATTTATTTGTTTTAAAATATATATATAATATATTTTAACTATTTAATATAATTTATGTCATTAACATTAATTTGACATTAAATTCATAGTTAAAAACATTTCTATCTTTGACAATGTTTTAACTTTTAAAACTTGTTTTCTTCAAAAAAGAATTAATTTCAAATTAATTAATGCAACTTCTATGTTTTGAATTTTGAAAAATGGATTAGATATTTGGATTCAGTGGATCAAAAATTTGTAAATAGGATACTTTTATTTTTTGGATATTATGAATAGTAACTACAGTAATTTTTTTATTTACTAAAGTTAATGGTAAATCCGGTAATTAAGGGTAAAAATAAGATTATAAAATTACCATAACACCTGATAAAATACTATTGGATGAATAAAAGTCGACCCATATCACCTAAGGGTATGAATAGATACAATTCATGGACTTTTGACTTTGAAAATGATATAATTATTTTTAAATTCAAAGAAAGTGACAACATGTCACTCTCTTATATCTTATAAATGTAATAATTTTAATTTAGTTATAAACTTCAAAAAACATAAAATATAAATAGTATTTAGATATCTAATAAAATTATATACATCATGGGAATTTATTTATAATTTTTAAGGATTAAATAATTATGATTAATGATGACACAATAGTGATGTTTAAATTATTCTATTGATTGAAATATTAAATAAATGGTTTTAAAAATATTAAAAAAAATATTATATGAACTAATTAATGTTCTCCACAAAAATTTTAGATGAATATGACATGTTAGGAATATATTAAATATTTTGTTTCGAATATATTTTCTCTGTGGATTTTATTTAAATGCAAATAACTGAATAGAGTTAAAATTGACACTATTGTTATTTTATTAAAATAACGTATTAGAAAATTCTTTAAAAATCACAAAAATATATAAAAATTATAAATTTATATCTATATGGTCAAAAAATTTATAAAGCATCCCATTATGGACAATTCACAACACATAAGTAATTATTTATAACAATTTTAAATTTATAATATTATTACCACATATAAAATTGAATAGATTAAATGAGGATAAATCAAGTTTATAAGGTTTAAAATAAATTCCCAACATGTCTAAATTTGATTGGTTGATGAGATTACAACCCTATATCATCTCATATTTTAATTGAGTAAATTTTGGTGGTTTTTATGTGGGGATTGAATTTATTATAAATAAATATTTTTTATGTTTCCAAAGGTGCCCCTCTCCTACCTTATAAAAGGGCACCTCCTCCCTCTCCTCTTGAAAACATTTTTACCCTCCATGCTCAGAAAAAAACTATCAATTTCTCTTCAACACTTCCATAGAAACATACTATAGGTCTTGGTATTCTTAAAAGGCCAACTTTAGTGCACTAAGAGGAGGTTTAGAAGAGGCGTGTCGAAGAAGTGGTAATATGCTTTACCGATTCTTTCAAATTTATTTCTTATTCTACATACTCTTCTTTAATTTTATCATTATAATGGAATAAAATAAGTATCAATAGTATACTGATATGTTATTATAAATATGAAACAACCCTATTTCACCTTCTATCCATCCTACAGAAAATGAAATCACCATACGTGCGTACCTATGGAATCCCGTCTCCACGACATCGTTTAATCTGTTTTCCACCACCATCATACTTGGATGGGTATAATTGTGTAAAGAATATCTACATATGGTTATTATAACAAGATAATTATTCTTATATATTCTATCAACTACTACAATACCATTCAATAATTATGGGAACGATATCGTCGCTCGTGCGTACGTACGGCTTACCGTCTCCACAGTGCGATGTGATTCGTTGTACAAGATCATCATTAAACCATGATAATATAAATTAATTTAATGAATAAATCTGATATATATTATACTAATACCATTCATTAAATGATATAGCTATAACATAAAAATAGTAATAATAATTGTTTCGACAAAACTCACATAAGAACATAAAGCAATGAACACCTGAATAACAAGTAGCAATGAAATTTTACTAATAAGAAGATATAAATATGACCATATATGATATCATAAAAATGAATATGATTTTAGAATTCATCAAGGATATTATTTAAATCATTATATAGGAGACTCAAATATGTACAAATCATATCAGACCTAAGGTAAGGGATAATTATTCCAATCTCATTCTTATCTGAGAATGATTATTCGTAAGTATTTGTTGGGGTTATATTTATCATTCATAACCGTGTTTTATAAAAATGTTTTCATAAATTGTTTACTGATCTTCCATGTATTTTTAAAGTCATGTTTACACATTTTTTACTTTTAATATGTAGTATGGAAGGAATCTTACTTTTGTTTACCAGACGAGGTATTTTCTGACATTTCCGGAAAAAGTACAAGAAGAATGTTTTTTCAACTTAAACGACATGGACGTATTTTTAAGGTTTCATAACCCCTTATATCCCTAAATATTCTGATGCAATATTTCATGATTATTTTCAACAAAAATTCATTTCTTTTCAAATTTTATGTTATTTTGAGAAAAGAAAATAATTTTGAAGAAGAAAGGATATTTTCCCCAAGTAATGAGTTCAAGCGTTTTATCAAAATTATTTTCCATCTAAGATGATATATGGTAGGTTTCTATCACCATTATTAAATTAATTTGATTATGTTATGATGGAATTATATAAATAATGTCCTTTTCCTTAGATGGATTATGTTCTGATGGCATGATGATAAAGAATCCCATTTTTGTTACATGGGTTATGCTATTATGTATGATTTTTTATTTTGTAGATCATATAAGATTGGTTTTATTATGGATGGGTGGGACCTATATCTCACTCCAATGCATTGGGAAAAGATATATATCTCATGAGATAGACATGGGTGGAACGACATGTTAATTTGGTTTAGTGATACAGGACTGGAACGAGGAGTTAACTCGGATTAGTAATGGAATTTGTCCGCTATGATGGTCTTGGAAATGAGTCGTGACTAATATAAAAAAAATATGATTACGTGTGTATGCCACAATTTTTCATATTTTATGTCATGATTATTGGGATTACACTTCACTACTATGATTTATCCTGTATCATGATATTATGATCTCGTTTGCAGGTTAATATTTTCCAAGTGTTACGTTCTTATGAATATGATATGATTGATATTTACTTTTATTACCCTTACTAAGAATTTGAGCTCACCCTTTTGTGTGTTTTATTTTCCCCGGGTCAGAAAGAAGGTTATTAAGTAGGATATTCCAAAAGAGACTCTAGATATGATGAAATAAATGGGACACAATGTAAGTGATTTATAAACCAGTTGTTTATGATTACCAATTTCTAAAGACACTATACCTATACGGTTCTATCATGGGTTTGTTATATGTTCTAATACGTATGCTTCAATTCTGATGTAATAACCATGTATGTAATGTATGGGTCGATATAGTTGGTATCAGAGGAAAGGTATAGTTAACCTTTGGAAATTAGGATATGAACGCCTTTGTAAGAACCCTAAGGATATGTCTAAGCATAGAACACAATCTTAGTGTTTTAGAAATGGCCATGAATGACCTATGATATACCTAAAGTGTGAAATTTTATTACTAATTATATGGTTTTCATGTTGTAATTAGTGTTGCTCACACTATGTGTAACACCCCGACCCCAGTTACCTAGAGTCAGTGAATTATTACATAACATTGGCATGATCACAAGAAGGATCAAATCTCGAAAGACCAATTGGTTTAGTAGCCATAGAAATACTAGATATATTCATAAGTCTTACATTACATCATAAAAATGAAAACTACAACAACATCTTTTCTTTATATTACACACTCATATCCACACATACTATCCCTGCAGGTCATTCATAATTTACTTCTTCACACCCTGGGAAAGAAAAAAAATAGAAAAGGGGTGAGATCAAATGCCCAGTAAGGATAACAATATAGCGGAAACATTCATAAATAAGAATAAACATTTAAGGCAATGTATAACTAAAACAAAAGCCTTTTAAATTTGAACTTAAACATAGTATGGAAAAAAATGAAATAATTCCATTTACTTATTCACATGGATATTCTACTAATCGAATAATTAAATGAAATATCAATAACCACTTTCATAATGATGGAATGCATAATGTCAGACTATCATAACCACATAGCCAAGGCCTCGTGCCAAGACTACAAATAAGATTTTTTAAGGCCTTGTTCCAAAACACTAGTTTGTCTCAGGAGACCTACCGATGCATCGAGAAGCTATAGCGGGCTCCACCCGTCACACATTAAGTCTAATGCATTCCCATATGAAAAGGTTTAAACATAACATAATCATTCGTATTAAAACTAGCATACAAAATGTCAATACATTAACCATAAACTATGAATGGTATAAAAATAGCACATCCATAGTCAAACATATCACAAAACCTTCAATACAATATAGAAGTTTTCTATCATAATAAATCAACTTCAAATAAGCGTAAAATCCATCAAAGGATGTTGACATAGATGAAATCAAAACTCTTTTTAGAGAAATATCTATTTCTATTTTTGAAATCATTTAAGAGTCATATATTTATAAAATAAAACATTTTCATTGAAAATTTTCTTATAAGCTTGTAAGGGAAGCTTCGACGATTTTATAATGGCGGAAAATAACTGCACCCGCCGTATAAGTTAACAAACATTCTTACCTTAATTCTGTCAAAAAGGTTAAAAGTACCTTGTTTGGAAAACGACGGAAATATTTCTTTATAAAGCTCTTATAAAAAGTCAAACAAGGGTATAAATGAGTTTAACCCATAATATTTTAAATAGTAAAATCTTTTTGAAATACATTTCGAAGAAAATGGATGTGGATAATAAAGAAATCCCAGTAGATAATTACGTATAAACAACCTCAGAAAATGAAGAGATTGCAAAATAACCCTTACCTTGTAATTTTCCTTGTTTGAGGTAGGTTAAACTCCTGTATAATGGTGAAATAATTGTTATTAAATTATACAAGAATCATATACATTAATATTATATCATATATGATCTTTTAACATTGATTTGTTAATAATATCTTAGTATTATCGTTGTTTCAGGTGCTAACTTACTCATTTTCTTTTATATGTTTTGTTATGTAAACCATGTTTGTAAAGGATATGTTGTATATTATTCATATTTAGAATGATATCGAGTCCTTAAACATCATTTTTAAATCATCAAATAATAATTATACTTGAATGGATACGATGGAAAATGAATTTTTTCGCGTTCGTGGAGACGGTAGTCCGTACGTACGCACGAGCGACAATATCATTCTTTTGATATTAAAATAATATATAAATGGATGGTATATAATATATACAAAATAATTAACATGCTATATTTATTATTTACATGAGTTACACATCATTATTATACCCATCCAAATAATAATATATTGAATAACAATTACACCATGACGTGGAGACGGCAAGCTGTACGTACGCACGTATGGTGACATGTTATTCAAAGGGTGGATAGAATACTGAATATGGTTGTACCATATTTATAATAATATCATAGTATATATAAGATACTAGAGTTATTATTTTAGAATGGTAGTAACAATGAATGAAGAAGTGGAAGAAGAATGGAACTTGAAAAGGGGTGGTGAAAACATTACCTCTTCTTCAGGTACTTTCTTTTGATTTGATCAAAAGGTCTCATTAGGTTGGCTTTCTGATCAAAATAAGGCCACTGGGTTGTATTGAGGGAAGTTGGGAGAGTATTTGGGCAGAGTTTGGCCGAACCAAAAGGCTTTTAAGGTGTGATGAAATGAGGAGGAGTGCCCTTTTATAAGAGGGGTGAGTGGCACCTTTAGAAAAGCTAGAAATATTAATTTATAATAAATTCATTTCGGTTTCTAATGGCTCCAAAGTGGATTATTTAAATTTTTACGGTGGGGATGGGTCGAAAAACACTAAACAAATAGAATTTAGAAAGGTTTGGTTACTTATATTAACCTTATATTTAAGTATTAACTCTAAGTTAAATAGTTTCACTTTTTCAATGTCTCTTTGTATTTTTATATTTTATGGTTAATACACTTACTATATACATCCAAGAGATCCCCAAGTGGTCCATTAATGATATAAATATCATGATATAAGTCTCCTGTCCGAACCTTAGATTTATTGGAATTTAATATCAATTAATAATATAATATTTGTTTTAAAAAACTCTTTTATGTCAATTTTGACACTATTCAATAGTTGATTTTTGTGAAAGTCATAACAAAATTATTACTTCGAAAAAAGTTAATTAAATCAATCCTAATATGTCATATTATCCTATAAAATTAGTTTAATTCATTAAAAGTCTCAAATTATATTTATTTGGATATTTATAATTTCAATTATTTTAATTTGTCACTATTATGGTAATTACTACATCATAATTGTGTCATTAATAAATTAAATTATATAAAGTCTAAAAATTATAAATAAACTATCATTATGCAGGAAATATTTTTGTATTTATAATGAATATTTATAGTCTAAAATCAAACATATATAACCCTATGTAAAATTTGTTTTTCTAAAAGATATATGCTTATGTCATTTTTGTACGTATTTTAACTTAATTAAAATAAAGTGACCCTATCACTTACAAGTGGCACCATGGGGTCCCAAAATTGACCCAAATATGCCCATGGTCGGACATGTATCCACAAATAATGTTAGGACAAGTTTTAGGGTAATTTAGTATTATTATAATATTATTTTTTAGCCCTTATTTACCGGATTTACCCTTAACCATGGTAAATAAAATATTTACCGCATTAATTATTCAAAATGTCTAAAAATTAAAGTTACCTATTCACACAATTTGAAAAACGTAATTCTAAATATGGAATCCATTTTTTCAAATTCAAAACACAGAAGTGGCAGAAATTAATTTAAAATTAATTCCTGTTGTTAAAACAAAAAGCGTGTTTTTAAGAAATAATAACTATCAAAAGATTGACACTTGTTTATATCCGGTTTAATTGTAAAATTATGTACAATGACCAAAATTGTATTAAATGGTAAAAATATATTCTAAATATACTTTAAAACCACTCAAATTCATAATTTATCACTATTAATTATTTTTATTAAAAAATTTGTTTTTCATTAAAATTTAGTAGTTTTCACTATTCATCCAAATATTAAAGTTATCCGAAAAGTACCAAAACTTCACCTTAAAATAAATTTGATATTCTGAATCGAAAAATGAAGTCCATTTGGAAATATAATATATATATAATTTCAAAAAGTAGGTATTACTATTCATAACGGCTAGTTTGATTGGTTATGGTGTGTTAGAACTCGGTGTTGTGTACAACACACGCTATCACATTATTCAAAGAGAAGCGTACCGTAGAAGTTTGGGGTGTTACATTCTCCCCTCCTTCAAATAATTTTGTCCTCGAAATTTCTAGAATACGTATCACATGAAATGACTCGGGTGGTTCTTCATCATAATTTCCTCGGGTTCCCACGTTGCCTCTTCCATCTTATGGTTTCTCCACAAAACTTTTACCAGACGCGTCGTCCGGTTTCTCTGTACTTGTTCTTTCGTATCAAGAATCCTAACGGGATCTTCACAATAAGACAGATCGTGTTCCATTTATAATTCCTCATAGGTGAGTACATGCGTTGGGTCAGGCATGTATTTCCTCAATAGAGATACGTGGAACACATCGTGAACTTTGGAGAGACTTGGCGACATTGCCAATCGGTAAGCTACAACCCCAATTCGTTCTAAAATATCAAAATCTCTGATGTACCTGGGACTCAATTTACCTTTCTTACCAATATGTACGACTCCCTTCCATGTATATAACTTCAGGAAAACATTATCACTGACATGAAATTCCAAATCCTTCCTTCGATTATCGGCATAGCTCTTCTGCCTACTTTGAGCTGCTTTGATGTGATTTTGAATTACCTTCAACTTTTCCATCGTTTCCTCCACCAGTTCTAGACCTACAAGTTTTCTTTCACCAACATCATCCCAACAGGTCAGTGTGCGACATCACTTTCCGTATAACGCTTCATATGGTGCCATCTGAATACTCTAATGGAAGCTATTGTTATAGGAAAATTCTACCAGAGGTAAATACTGATCCCACATACCCTGAAAGTCAAGTGAGCAGGATCTCAACATGTCATCTAAGGTTTGAATAGTCCGTTCTGATTGTCCGTTTGTCTGAGGGTGGTAGGCAGTGCTCAAATGAAGTTCAGTATCCAGGGATTTCTGAAGACTCTTCCAGAATGTTGAAGTAAAATGGGGATCACAATAAGAAACAATCGATAGGGGTACTCCATGAAGTCTCACAACTTCATTAATATATAGTCTTGCTAGACATTCCAGTGGTAGATCTTCACTTATAGCAATAAAATGTGCTGACTTGGTAAGATGATCCACAATAACCCATATTGCATCATTCCTTCTAAAAGTCTTTGGTATCCCCATGAAAAAGTCAATCGTAATATTGTCCCATTTCCACTCCAGTATGGGAAGAGGTTGAATGAATCTTCCAGGGTGTTGCCTTCCAGATTTCACTTGTTGACAAACCATACATCTGGAAACAAAATCAGCAATCTCCCTCTTCATATTGTCCCACCAAAAATGTTCCTTCAAATATCTATACATTTTGGTGCTCCCAGGTTGTATAGAGAAATTGGAACTATGAGCATCATCCAGAAATTCCCTTTTTCGATCAGGTATATCGGGAACACAAAGTCTCTTCCCGAATTTCAAAATTTCATCTTCATACACAGAGTCTCTCATCCTCCCATCATTCACAGCTTTAATATTCTTTTGAAATTCTTCATCATCGGTCTGAGAACTCTTAATCCTTTCTAGTAAAGATGGTTTGGAAACCATTTGAAAAAGCATTGATGTTTCTCCTTCCCTGGTTATTCCCATGTCCATCTTCACTAGATCTGTGAAAATTGGATCCCTTTAAATTCTCATATTGTTCAAAACTCCATGATCTTTTCTGCTCAAAGCATCTGCCACCTTGTTTGCCTTCCCCGGGTGGTAGTGTATCGTGAAATCATAATCCTTGAGTAAATCAAGCCATCTCATTTGCCTCATGTTGAGTTCATTTTGTGAGAAAATATACTTCAAACTCTTGTGATCAGTATAAATCTAACATTTTTCACCATAGAGGTAGTGACTCCATATCTTCAAAGCAAAGATCATAGCTGATAACTCGAGATCATGAGTAGGATAGTTTTGTTCATGAATTTTCAACTGTCGTGATGCATAGGCAATAACTCTATCATTCTGCATAAGGACACAACCAAGTCCTTCCTTTGATGCATCACTATAAATAACGAACCCATCATTCCCCGATGGTAGAGTCAATACATTATCATTGACTAATCTTCTCTTCAGTTCTTCAAAACATTCTTCATAGTCTTTTTTCCAAACAAATTTAACCCCTTTACGTGTGAGATTCGTTAATGGGTTAGCCAATCGGGAATTTTTTTTGATGAAATGTCGATAATAACCTACCAAACCAATAAAACTACACACCTCAGTTATACTCATAGGTGCTAGTCATTCATGGATTTCCTTGGTCTTAGAAGGATCAACATGGATTCCATCTTTAGAGACAATATGGCCAAGAAAAGAAATCTCTTGAAGCCAGAATTCACACTTTCTAAACTTCCCATATAATTCATGCCTTCTCAGAGTCTTCGAGATATTGCGCAAGTAATTTTGATGATCTTCGTAGCTTTTGGAGTATACCAAGATATCATAAATAAATACCACCAAAAATTCATCAAGATACTCCTTGAAAACATTATTCATCAGATCCATGAATACAGAGGGTGCATTAGTCAATCTAAAAGGCATTACAGTAAACATGTAATGCCCGTACTTGGTTCGAAATGCTGTCTTCGGAATGTATTCCTTATTCAAACACAACTGATGGTATCCGGATCGAAGGTCAATCTTTGAAAAGTATTTATCTCCATTAAGTTGGTCAAATAAATCATCAATGCGTGGTAGGGGATACTTGCTCTTTATTGTTATAGCACTGATCTCCCTGTAGTCGATACATAACCTCATAGATCCGTCTTTATTTTTAACAAAAAGAACAGGGGCTCCCCATGGAGAAACACTAGGGAAAATAAATCCATTATTATTCAATTCCTCTAGTTGTTTCTTTAGTTCAACTAAATCTACAGTGTCCATTCTATAAGGGGTCTTTGATATAGGCCTTGATCCAGGAATTAAATCAATGGAAAACTCAACTTCTCGTTCTGGAGGATGTCCAGTTAAATATTTCGGAAATACATCTAAAAATTCATTCAAGATAGGTACATCCTCTATTTGAACATTCCTTTCCTCACCCACAGTTATTTCATTCTATTCCTCCCCAATAATTGAATTTAGTTGAGCTACTGGGGGTGGATCTAAATAAGAATTAGGTGGTGACGATTCTGCTCTAAAGATAAGGTGTTCCTTATCATCATCATCAAGAATCATAACCCCTTTCTTATTACAATAAATCTTCGCATCATAGTCTGAAAGGCAGTCTATACTAAGAATTATATCAAACTCAATCATAGGTATGACGATGAGATCATAAGTTAAAGAACATTTATGTGCTCTAATGGGGACTGATTCACAAAACATTGTTGCAATGATACTTCCCTTAAAAGTTTTAACTAAATACTACCTTGTTAAATCAAATAGGAAATATCTAATTTTCTTAGTAAGCTGGGAAGATATGAAACAATGCGATGATCCAGAATCAAATAATGCATTTTCTAAACTTGAGGAAACCATTAAATTACCTGCCACCACATCTTTCGGAGCTTCTACCTCAGCAGTAGTGATAGCATAATCTTAGCCTTGATCCCTTGTCCTTTTCTGAGGTAAGTTCTCCTGGCGCTTAGTACATTCATTTTCATAATGACCCATCTCCCTGCAATTGTAGCACTGAACATTGGTAGCTTCCTTCTTCCCTTTGAAATCACGAGCTTGGTGGCCTTTTTCACCACACTTGTAACAGACTCATGTTCCCTTCAAGCAAGTACCGGGGTGTTTATTACCACATTTACCACAGGATGGGTATTCAACCTTTCCCTTCTTCCCCTTATTTTTATTCCCAGATTGATCATCATATCTCTTCTTCTCTTGATTTGCTTTAAATTCATAAGACTTAGAGAATTTTTTTTTCGGTCTTGATAGCACATGAGACAATGTCTTCGTACGATGAAAAGGATTGTGAGACTAATGCTCGATGGAGATATGGTTTTAACCCATCAAAGAAATGATCAATATTACTTCTTGGGTTACGTATATAATCTCCAGCATACCTTTCTAACCTTGTAAAGTTAGCCTCATACTTTGCAACATTCTCATCCTCCTTTTGTCTCAGACTCAGAAACTGCCTTTCCATATCTGCTCGGTGGTCGCGAGGGAAGTATTTTTCTAAAAACAAATCTTTGAACTCCCTCCATTGCATATTTGATACTTCATCATCTTCCTTCGTAATTGAATCAATGACTACAATTGATCAGCATCTCCAGTGAGGCGGTAAACCGCCATGATAACTTTTTCCCTTTCACTACTCCCCAAAGCCTGAAATATTTTCTCTAGGGAAAATATCCATTGCTCAGCTACTAAGGGATTTGTACCCCCAATGAACTTTGGTGTTTGTTCCCTCATGAATCTATCTATCAATGATCCTCCATGTTTAGGATCAGGGTGCTCCATACGGGTAAGGTTATTATTCATAACCTGAGTGAGTTGTCCCGGTATAGTGATTAGCTGATCGGCACCAGTTGCATCACCACCTCCACTATAATTATCTTGATCAGGAGGGAAATATCTACATGGAGGGCGTGCATTGATACAGTTTCAATTTCTTCCACTAGGCGCAATTTCTAAATAATGGCATAAACTAGATCAGTTTATGAATCAAAATACATAATCCCATACTTATAAAACACTTAACATAAATTGAACTATTTATGAATATAATCCATAATCATAAAAATGTTTTTTAGGAAGTATATACTCATAAACCCTTATAATGATTTGTAAAGAAAATGAGGGTTATCCTAAGCATATCTCCCGAGAGTGTCATAACCAAGAGTGCAGTAAGGCCCGTTGTTGTGCACCAGTTCTCGTTCGAGTCTAGCTCAATGCGGTGTTTTCGGGTTTTACCCCTAGGTACATCTGTGCCAGAGCCGCCTCTACCTGCTCATATCCAGACAGGGATATATTGCTCAGAAAACTCACAAAATCTCTACAATACCAAAATTCTAAGAAGTTCTTCTAAACTAATCCTCAAAGTCCATCTTAAATCTATTTTCTCTAATCAGAGTTTATCTAAATCAAGCTTCCAAGGTTTGTACTAAGCTTCCTCTGATACCAACTGTAACGCCCCGACCCCAGTTACCTAGAGTCGGTGCATTATTACATAACATTGGCATGATCACAAGAAGGATCAAATCTCGAAAACCCGATTGGTTTAGTAGCCTTGGAAATACTAGATATATTCATAAGTCTTACATTACATCATAAAAATGAAAACTACAACAACATTTTTTGTTCATATTCCACACTCATATCCCCACATACTATCCCTGCAGGTCATTCATAATTTACTTCTTCGTACCCTGGGAAAAATAAAACATAGAAAAGGGGTGATCTCAAATGCCTAGTAAGGATAACAATATAGCGGAAACATTCCTAAATAAGAATAAACATTTAAGGCAATGTATAACTAAAACAAAATCCTTTTAAACGTGAACTTAAACATAGTATGTAAAAAATAAAATGAAATAATGCCATTTACTTATTCACATGGATATTCTACTAATCGAATAATCACATGCAATATCAATAACCACTTTCATAATGATGGAATGCATAATTCCAGACTATCATAACCACATAGCCAAGGCCTCGTGCCAAGACTACAAATAAGATTTTGTAAAGGCCTTGTCCAACACACTAGTTTGTCTCATGAGACCTACCGATTCATTGATGAGCTATACCGGGCTCCACCCATCACATATTAAGTCCAATGCATTCCCATATGAAAATTTCTAAACATAACATAATCATTCGTATTAAAAATAGCATACAAAATGTCAATACTTTCACCATAAACTATGAATGGTATAAAAATAGCACATCCACAGTCAAACATATCACAAAACCTTCAATACAATATATAATTTTTTAATCATAATAAATCAACTTCAAATAAGCGTAAAATTCATCAAAAGATGTTGGCATAGATGAAATCAAAACTCTTTTTAGAGAAACATCTCTTTCTATTTTTGAAATCATTTAAGAGTCAAATAATTATAAAATATAACATTTTCTTTGAAAATATTCATATAAGATTGTAAGGGAAGCTTAGAGGATTTTATAAGGGAGGAAAATAACCGCACCCGCCGTATAAGTTAAAAAAACATTCTTACTTTAATTCTGTCGAAAAGGATAAAATAACATTGTTTGAAAAACAACGGAAAGATTCCTTTATAAACATATTATAAAAAGTCAAACAAGGTTATAAATGACTTTAACCCATATTATATTTAATAGTAAAAAATTTTTGAAATACATTTTGAAGAAACATGGATTTGGATGATAAAGAAATCCCAGTAGATAATTACGTATAAACAACCTCGGATAATGAAGAGATTGCGAAATAACTCTTACCTTGTAATTTTCCTTAGTTGGGGTTGGTAAAACTCTTGTATAATGGTGAAATAATTATTATTAAATTATAAAAGAATCATTTACATTAATATGATATCATATATGATCTTTTAACATTGATTTGTTTATAATATCTTAGTATTATCGTTGTTTCGGGTGTTAACTTACTCATTTTCTTTTATATGTTTTGTTACGTAAGCCATGTTTGTAAAGGATAGGTTTTATATTATTCATATCCAGAATGATATCAAGTCCTTAAACATCATTTTTAAATCATCAAATGATAATTATACTTGAATGGATACGATGGAGAATGAATCTCATTGCATTCGTGGAGACGGTAGTCCGTACGTACGCACGAGCGACAATACCATTCTTTTGATATTAAAATAATATATAAATAGATGGTATATCATATATAAAGAATAATTAACATGTTATATTTATTATTTACATGAGTTACACATCATTATTATACTCATACAAATAATAATATATTGAATAACAATTACACCACAACGTGGAGACGGGAAGCTGTACGTACGCACGTATGGTGACATGTTATTAAAAGGGGGGATAGAATACTGAATATTTTTGTACCATATTTATAATAACATCACAGTATATATAAGATATTGGAGTTATTATTTTAGAATGGTAATAACAATGAATGACGAAGTGGAAGATGAAAGGAACATGAAAAGGGGTGGTGAAAACATTACCTCTTCTTCGGGTTCTTCCTTTTCATTTGATCAAAAGGGCTCCTTAGGTTGGCTTTCTGATCACACTAAGTCCTCTAGGTTGTATTGAGGGAAGTTGGGAGAGTATTTGGGCAGAGTTTGGCCGAACCAAAAGGCTTTTACGGTGTGAAGAAATGAGAATGTGGAGTGCCCTTTTATAAGAGGGGTGAGGGGCACCTTTTGAAAAGTTAGAAATATTAATTTATAATAAATTCATATTCGGTTTCTAATAGTTCCAAAGTGGATTTATTAAATGTTAATATGGGTATGGGTCGAAAACCACTCAACCAATAGGATTTAGATAGGTTTGGTTACTTATATTAACCTTATCTTTAATTATTAACTCTAAGTTAATTAGTTTCACTTTTACAATGTGTCTTTGTATTTTAATATTCTATGGTTAATAAACATACTATATACATCCAAGCGACCTCAAAGTGGTCCATTAATGATATAACTATCATGATATAAGTCTCTTTGCCGATCCTTAGATTTTTAGAAATTTAATATCAATTAATAACATAATATTTGTTTTAAAAAACTCTTTTATGTCCATTTTGGCACTATTCAATAGTTTATTTTTGTGAAACTCATAACAGAATAATTACATCGAAAAAAGTCAATTAAATCAATAATAATATTTCATATTATCCTATAAAATTATTTTAGTTCATTAAAAGTCTCAAATTATATTTATTTGGGTATTTATAATATCAATTATTTTAATTTGTCACTATTATGGTAATTACTGCATCATAATTTTTTCATAAATAAATTAACTTATTTAAAGTCTAAAAATTATAAATAAAATATAATTATGTAGGAAATATTTTCAGATTTCTAATGAATATTTATAGTCTAAAATCCAACATATATAACCCTTTTTAAAAATTGCTTTTCTAAAAGATATATGCTTATGTCATTTTTGTACTTATTTTAACTTAATTAAAATAATGTGTCCCTATCACTTACAAGTGGCACCATGGGGTCCCAAAATCGACCCCAAGATTCCCATGGTCAGACATGTATCCACCAATAAGGTTAGGACATGTTTTAGGGTAATTTAGTATTATTATAATATTATTTTTTTAACCCTTATTTAACGGATTTACCCTTAACCATGGTAAATAAAATATTTACCACATTAATTATTCAAAATGTCTAAAAATAAAAGTTACCTATCTACACAATTGGAAAATCCGGATTCTAAATATGGAATCCATTTTTCCAAATTCAAAACACAGAAGTGGAAGAAATTAATTTAAAATTAATTCTCGTTGTTAAAACCAAAAGCGTGTTTTTAAGAGATAATAACTATCAAAAGATTGACACTTGTTTATGTCCGGTTTAATTGTAAAATTATGTACAATGACCAAAATTGTATTAAATGGTAAAAATATATTTTAAATATACTTTAAAACCACTCAAATTCATAATTTATCACTATTAATTATTTTGATTAAAAAAGTTGTTTTTAATTAAAATTTAGTAATTTTCACTATTCATCAAAATATTAAAGTTATCCGAAAAGTACCAAAATTTCACCTTTGGCTAAATTCGATATTCCGAATGCAAAAATGAAGTCCATTTTGAAATATAAAAAATATATAATTTTAAAAAGTAGGTTTTACTATTCATAACGGCTAGTTTGATTGGTTATGGTGTGTTAGAACTCGGTGTTGCGTACAACACACGCTATCACATTATTCAAAGAGAACCATACCATAGATGTTTGGGGTGTTACACTATGCTTCATGGTTTTAGTCAATGGATAGAACTCGAAAGAACCATGTTAATGCTGACTGTGATGGGAAATGCAATGATTTTTCCCCTGGGAAACCAAACGTTATGGGAGAGGGAATGAAAAAGAATGTAGCCATGCTCACACAACATTCTCAAGCTATGAATCATGCAGTATTTCCAAACGAGTAATGGAAGGAGAGAAATTCCATTGAATCCTTCATGAGGCGGCGTCCACATTAATTCAGTGGGTCTTCTCATCCATTAGTGTCTGAACAATGGATCGGTACCACTGAAAATATATTTTTAGTCTTGTAATGTTCTGAACATGATAATGTAATCTAAGAAGTATATCGTTTGGAAGGTGAAGCTGATCAGTGGTGGAATCTAATATAGAATACAAGGAAAATGGATGAAATTTAATCCATGGAATGGGACGAGTTCAAGAACTTATTTTTTAATGATCACTTCCCTCGTGTTCTTCATACAAATATGGAGATGGAGTTTCTTGAACAGAAGTAAAAGGATGATGAATCTGTTGGTACCTACAAAACAAATTTTACAAGGCTTTAATGGTATGCTTCTATGATTATTATCCAACCTGAGAGTAAGATCGATCAATTCTTCAATGGCATAAAACCATGTCTTAGAAGGGTATTAGCCATGAGAGACTTTAATAGGTATGTGGAAATTCTTCGATGTGATCTCAAGGTTGAGATGGATATTGGAGTAACCCATTAGTCATATGGGATTGATAAGAAGAGGAAAATGTAATTCAACGGAACATTTAAAGACCACAATGAATAGAAGATAAGTTTTCCCTTATGCTAAAAGTGTGGAATAAAAAATGGAGGGAATTGTTTTAAAGGGACATGTAAAATTGTTAAATGTGGAAAAGATGGTCATTGGGCAATTGAATGATGTAGTGATGGGAAAAAGATTTTTTAGTGATGCGAACAAAGAAAAGGATACAGAGAATGAACCTACTACACTTCAATATTACTAGTGAAAGGAAATGGAGAATTATGCTAATCAATGCCTTAATCCAAGGGTTGTTGATGATGATTGACCTCAACAAACTCTTAAGGCCACAGACCAAGGAATGTCACATGCAGTTTCTATTGACGATGTGAAGTACGATAACGAAGTGGTGAAACATACACATACCATACACTCTAAACTAGAAAATGAATTAATTGATTCTGGATCCACCAACTCTTTTATTTCTTAAGAATTTTTTAAGGGTATCACCATACTACCTCAACAATTAGTTGTTGAGTTAGATGTGACAACTCTTAGTGGCACAATGGTTCCATCAAAAGTTTATAATTCTTTTCCTATTGACATTTGGGAGAAATTTCTTCCTACAAATCTTGTGATACTTCCTATAGTGGAATTTGATGTTATTCGTGGCATGGATGTTCTTTCCTTACATGGAGCTCATATCAATTTCCAAATAAGGGAAGTCACATTTCATATTCCTGATCAATCTATGATCATCTATCGATGCAAGGATGAATATAATCTTCCAGTGGAAATTTCTTCCATATTATGAGTCTTGATTCCAATTAATGAAGGATATTTATCTCAAATGTTTTATAGAGAAACTGATGATTAAGAATATTCCAATTGTATGGGGGTTTGATGATGTCTTTCCAAAGTAATTGCCCGGTCTTCCACCAAATCGTGAAGTTGTGTTTTCAATAGAACTCATACCGGGTGATCTATCCATTTCAAAGACACCTTAATGAAAGTCCCGAATTGAGTTGATGGAATTGAAGAAGCAACTTCAAGAGAATATTGATAAGGGATTTATATGCCCTAGTACATCACCTTGGAAAACACATGTTCTGTTTGTTAAGAAGAAAGATGGATAATTTAGAATCTACATTGATTATCGAGAAGTTAACAAGATAACTATCAAGAGCAAATATCCTCGCCCACGCATTGATGACTTATTTGACCAAATATGCAGAGATCAACAGTTTTCCATGATTGAACTTTGTTCAGGGTATCATCAATTAATGGTCAAAAGGAGGATATACCAAAGACTGATTTTTGTAAAGGGTATAGACACTATGAATTTATAGTGATTCTATATGGTCTTACTAATGCCCCTGATATCTTCATGGATTTAATGAATAAAGTCTTTATAGATTATCTTGATCAGTTTGTTGTAGTATTTATAGACGATATTCTTGTCTATTTAAAGAGTAAGGAAGAACATGAAGATCAAATAAGAATTTTAATGAAGACTCTGAGAAAAAAGAGGCTCTATGAAAAATTTACCAATTGTACATTTTGGATTCAAAAAGTTTCATTTTTTGGTTACATAATCTCAAGAGAGGGGATATCTGTTGATCTCACCAAAACATAGTTTATAAAAAGATGGTCGAAACCAACAACAGTAACTGAGATCCGAAGTTTTCCTGTTTAGGCCGGATATTATTGAATTTTTGTGAAATATTTTTCATGATTATCTGATCCACTCACAAGATTGACTCGGAAAGGAGTTAAGTTCATTTGGACGAAGGAGTGTGAAGATTATTTCAAATAGCTAAAAATAATGTTATCCAATGCACCTGTGCTCACACTGCCTTGTATTGGAGAAAGGTTTGTGATCTACAGTGATGCATCTAGAAAAGATCCGGGGTGTGTTCTCATGAAAAATGATATGGTGATAGCTTATTCCTCATGACAGTTGATAATCCATGAGCAAAATTACACAACTCAAGATTTGGAGTTAGCTGCGTTAATCTTTACATTAACAATATGGTGGAATTATCTTTATGGTGAAAACTGTGATATTTATAGAGATCATAAAAGTTTAATTTATATATTCACACAAAAGGATCTAAATATGCCCCAATGAAGATGGTAGGGGTGGATTAATGATTATGATTGCTCCATACATTACCACCCTCGGAAAGAAAACATGGTGGCAGATGCATTAAGTTTACTATACCATGCTAGCTTATCCATGATGAGGATACCAAAAGATCCAATATTTATGGAATGTCAAAGTATAGATCTTCGAATTTCAATGAAAGGGGATATATATTATCTTTCTCAAATGAATGTTCAACCATCTGTACAAGTAAAGATTAAAGAGACGCAGAAGGAGGACATTGGCCTACCAAATATTGTGAGAAATGTTCCTGAAATAAACCTTGATTGTGATGGTATAATAAGTTTCATGAATCGGGTTTGTGTTCCTTCCATACTATAACTAAGGAAAGAGCATTTGGATGAGTCTCATAGTTCTTCATTCTCTATTCATCCTGGAAGAACAAAGAAGTATAAAGACCAGAAAGAGTACTTTTGGTGGGATGGCATGAAAACAGATATCACTAAATATGTCTCTTGATGCTTCGTTTTTCAGTAAGTTAAAGATGAGAGATATAAGTCTAAGAGTATTTTACCACCATTACCCATACCATAATGGAAATTGGAAAACATCACAATGGACTTTGTCACTGGACTTCCTAAAACGTCCAAAGGAAATAATTCTATCTGGGTTATAGTTGATCGTCTTACGAAGTCGGCACACTTCATTGCTATTAGAAATTTTTTTTTCTCATGATCAACTTTCCATGATATATGTAATGGAAGTGGTAAGATTTAATGGAGTACCACTTTCTATTATATCTGATCGGGATCCGAGGTTTACATCCATGTTCAGGCGATGTCTTCAGCATGCTCTAGATACATAGTGGAGTTTCAGCACTACTTATCATCCTCAGACATATGATCAGTCTGAAAGGACAATTAAAACTCTATAAAGAATGTTGAGAACTTTATATATTTATTTCAATGGTGGTTGGTATCAACACCTACCTTTGGTGGATTTTTATTATAATAATAACTTTCAATCTAGTATTCAAATGGCTCCTTATGAAGCTATCTATCGAAAGATTTGCAGAACTCCAACTTGCTGAGATGAAGTTAGGGAAAGAAAGCTATAAATACCTGATCTTGTGGATGAAATGGCAGAAAAGGTAAAATCTATTCAACAATACATAAGAGCATCTCAGATTCAACAAAAAAGTTATGACGAAAACTGAATAAAAGACCTAGAGTTTGAAGTGGGAGATAAAGTGTTCTTACGAATATCTACATGGAAGAGAGTATTGGTATTTGGAGATAAGGGCATGATGATCCCTAGTAATACCAGTCCTTTCGATATAATGGATCATGTTGGGAAGGTAGATTACCGATTGGCACTTCCACCAAATCTCTCTCAAGTTCATGATGAGTTCCATGTATCTCTCCGGAGAAATTATATACCCGATCCTTCACATGTACTAATCTTAGAAGTTGTACTACTAAAGAAAGATATTTATTATGAAGAATAGTCGATAGAGATTCTGGATCATAGAGAAAATTATATACGAAACAAGAGCACTCGCTTGGTTAATGTTTTATGGAGGAACCACTAATTAGAAGAAGCTACATGGGAACTAAAGGATATGATGAGGGAGAGGTATCCTCATCTGTTTGTTACAAAGTGACGAAATTCGAGGGAAAAATTCATTTTTAGGGGGGTAGAATGTAACACCCTGAGATTTTATGAGAAATATATTTTTTATGTATTATGTTATACACAACACCAATGGAATCTTTAACTACACACAACACTGGCTTGACTTATACGCAAGAGCAACCTTTCTTGATAGCTTGCGTTTTACGCAATACCGAGTTTCACTAATCAATGATATATTATTATAATATTTTCAACTAGATGTTATGAATAGTATAAATGAAAATTTTAATTTTATTACATTATAATTCATCTTACACATTTTCTATAATTAGGTATGAAAACAAAATCAATTTTTTCAGATAAAAGAAGTATTTTAAAAAAAATGCAGTTTTACCACCTTTTGATGGAATATCCACATTAAATATAATTTTTGACAAGTTTATAAGTTCAAAATAACAAAATTAACTTCTTCCTTTGAATCAGGATATAAAAATTTACATTGGATAAAATTTTGATACTTTTATGATAACTTTCATATTATGATGAATAGTAAAAATAAGCTACAGTTTTCTTAAAATAAAATATTATCATCAAGACAATTTACATGGATAAATGATATAATTTAATGGTTTTAAAGTATAAAAAGAAAATATTTTTACCATTAAATATAATTTATGTGATTACCATTAATTTTACATTGAATTCATAACTAAAAACATTTCAATCTTTGATAATGTTTTAACTTTTAAAACTTGTTTTCTTAACAACTGGATTAATGTTAAATTAATTACAGAATCTTATGTGTAATGAATTTTGAAAAATGGATTAAATATTTATATTTAGTGGGTCCAAATTATTTTAATATGTTACTTTTATATTTTTGATATTATGAATAGAAAATACGCTAATTTAATTATTTACTACACTTAAAAGTAAATCGGGAAATTAAGGGTAAAAATAAGATTATAAAAATACACTAACACCAGAAAAAATTATATTGGATAAATAAAAGTCGAACCATATCACCTAAGGTTCATAATAGATTTATTTCATAGATTTTGACCATGAAGAGGATATAATTATTATTAAAATGAAAGAAAGTGACAACATGTCACTCTCTTATATCTTATAAGAGTAATAATTTTAATTTAGTGATAAAACTCATAAAACATCGAATATAAATAGTATCCAGAAAGATATTAAAATTATCTACATCATGAGAATTTATTTATAATTTTTAAGGATTAAATAATTATCCTTAATGATGACACAATAATGATGTATAAATTATTTTTCTAATTCAAATATTAAATAAATGGTTTTAAAAATATTAAAATAAATATCATATGAACTAATTAATGTTCTCCACAAATTTTTTTTATGAATATGACATATTAGGAATATATTAAATATTTTTTTTCGAATATATTCCATGTGTGGATTTTATTTAAATGCAAATAAATGAATAGTGTCAAAATTGACACTATTGTTATTTTATAAAAATAACATATTATAAAATTGATTAAAAATCACAGAAAAATATTTAAAAATTATAAATTGAAATTTATTTGGTCGTAAATGTCATAAAGTGCCTAATTATTGGATATTAAAAACACATTATTAATTATTTATAATAATTAAAAATTTAGATTATTATTACAACAAATAAAATTAAATAGATTAAAAAATGATAAATCAAGTTGATAAGGTTTAAAATAAATTCTCAACATGTATAAATTTTATTTGTTGATGATATTACGACCATCTCCCATCTCATATTTGAATTGTGTCATTATTGGTGGTTTTAAAGTTGGATTTAAATTTATTATAAATTAATATTTTGTATGTTTCCTATGGTGGTCCTCTCCTAACTTATAAAAGGGATCCTCCTCCCTCTCCTCTTCACAACATTTTGACCCTTAAATCTCAGCCAAACCCTGTACATTTCTCTTTTCCACTTCCATAGAAACATACTAGAGGTCCTGGTCTTCTTCAAAGACTAAATTTAGTTCCATATGAGATGGTTTAGAAGAGGAGTGTCTAAGAAGATGTAATATTCTTTACTGATTCTTCCAAATTTCTTTCATCTTCCACTTACTCTTATTTAGTTGTTTTATTATAAATAAATAACATCTATATCACTCATATACTGCTAAACTATTATAAATATGAAACATCCTTATTTCACCTTCCATCCATCCTACGGAAAATGAAATCACCACGCGTGCGTACATACGGAATACTGTCTCCACGCTCAGGTGTAAAATATTTTCCATCACCAACGTACATGGATTGGTATAATAGCATAAATAACAACTAGATATAATTAATATAACATGATACTAATTCTGAGATATTCTATCATCCACTCCATCACCATTAAAAAATTATAGGAACGATATCGTCGCTCGTACGTACGTATGGATTACCGTCTCCACAGTGCGATTTCATTCGTTCTGCATGATCTTCATTAAACAATGATTATATAAATTAATTGAATAAATAAATCTGATATATATAATAATAATACCATTCTGTAAATGATGTATCTATAACCTGAAAAGAGTAATACGAATTTATTCGACAGAACACACATAAGAACATAAAGCATTGAATACCTGAATAACAAGTAGCAATGAAATATTACTAATAGGAAAATAAGAATATGAACATATATGTTATCATAACAATGAATATGATTCTGGAATACTTCCATGACATTATTTAAATAATCAAACAAGAGGTTCAGATACGTACAAATCATATCAGACCTATGGTAAGGGATAATTATTCCAATATCATTTTTATCCGAGATTGTTTATTTGTAAGTATTTACTGGGGTTATATTTATCATCCATGTCTGTGTTATATAAAAATGTTTTCATAAAGTGTTTATCGTTTTTACATTTATGTTTAATGTCAGGTTTACTCCTTTTTTACTTTTACTATGTAGTATGGGAGGAATCTTCCTCTTGTTTACCATACGTGGTACTTTTTGACTTTTCGAGAAAAAATACAAGAAGAATGTTTTTTTATCTTATTCGACGTGAATGGATTTTTACAGTTTCACAAATATTTATTTCCTTGATGCTTCCTATGTAATATTTTATAATTATTTTCAACAAAAAATTCATTTCCTTTCAAATTGTATGTCATTGTTTTAAAAGAAAATGATTTTGAAGAAGAAATGATATTTTCCTCAAGAACTCAGTTCAAGTGTTTTATCAAAATTATTTTCCATATAAGATAATATAGGTTTATGATTATATCCCTATTATTAAATTTATTTGATTATGTTATGATGGAATAATTTTTTTGAATTATTTTATCTTATATAAATTATGTTATGATGGCATGATGTTTAGGAATCCCATTTATATTACATGGGTTATGCTATGATGTATGACTTATAATTTTGCGGCACACATAATAATGGTTTTATTATGAGAAGGGTGGGACCTATATCTCTCTAAAATGCATTGGGTAAAGATTAATATCTCATTAGATCGACATGGGTGGAACTGCATGTTAATTTGGTTCAGTGATAAAAGTCTAGAACGAGGAGTGAACTCAGTTCATTAATGGACTTTGTCCACTATGATGGTCTTGTCAATGAGTATTGACTAATATGAAATGATTTTCTCTGATTATGTGTGTATGACACAAAGTTTTTTGTTTTATTATATGATAATTGGGATTACATTTCACTACTATGATTTACCCCATTTCATGATATTATGATCTCTTGTACATGTTTTGATTTTCAAAATGATATGTTTTTATGAATATGATATGACTAATATTTCCATTGTTTACCCTTACTAAGCATTTCAGATCACCCTTTTGTATGTTTTCTTTTCCCCAGCTCAGGAAGAAAGGTATAAAGTAGGATATGGTAAAATGGACTCCAGATATGATGAAATAAATAGGAGACAATATAGATGATTTATGAACAAGTTGTTTATGTTTCCCAGTTTCTAAAGACATTATACCTATACGGTCCTATCATGGTTTTGTAATATATTGTAATAAGTATGCTTCAATTATAAAGTAAAAATTATGTATGTAAAGTATGGGTCATTATAAGCATAGTCTCCCCCTCAGACAGAAAAAGTCCCTAGTTGCTAGTCTGCAGCCTTTGGCATTTGGGGAGATACACTTGAGGTCGTGTGACCCACATGTCCGGCCACAGTATTAGAGGTGAGAAAGGTTGGGAAATTACGAAGTGGTATCAGAGGTGGATTTGTTCCATTTCATATACTATTCGAAATAGATAAAAGACTAGGATATAGGGATTTGGGGTGTACTCTGATCTTGGATGTAGATAACCCATGTACATGGGAAAATCCAAATTCCTAGGTTGGGATAATATATATTGATTATTTCTTTTACAATTGATATGATTTCACCTTTGGGTGAGTCACTTGTATTGTGTTGTTACTCTGCTGGTATAGTTGAAATAATGGGTTTAACAGTGCAGCCTGATGATACGAGGGTAATACATTCCATACATCACAATAGGCACTATAAAAATTAAATTCCATGCATATTTCCATTACAAATCTACTTTCAGCATGCAATTTCCTGTTTGCATGTGAGTGTTGTTGCACCTAGTGGTAAAATTTTGAAATAATATTTTGCTAAACATAATGTTGTGATAGTCTGTTAAATGTTAGCTTGACTTAACTAAGATCTGAGCTATCGAACTATTTATGAAATCTGTTTGAGTTGTCTCTTCCATATCGAAACCCAGCTCTTGAAGTGGGTTGTCTGCTGAATAGTTCTCATAGGTAGGCTATGTGCCTAACCTTTTTTTAACCTTAATTTTTTTCTTACCTTCTTTACTCCTTGTCTAAAGTTGTGTGTTTGAATGTTGTAGAAAGATGATGTTGTGACGTCTTCATGTCATGCCTCAAGAGAGTGGCAATGACCACATTCTAGGGATGGTGGAACCTAAACCACCACTGGTACCTCTTGTAGTTCCTCCTATGGAACTTCCTCCTATAGATCTTCCTAGGGACCCTGACGCTCAGTTCAGGAATAGTCTCCTCAAGATTATGTAGTCAGTTCATAATATCCTCAGACTCGCCCCGTCTATAGAAGACCTCATGTGGGACTTTCGGTAGCAACACTCCCCCATCTTCTGGGGGAGTGGAGACCCTCATGCTGTTGAGTCATGGATAGAATCTATAAGGTCTATTTTAGACCACCTCAAGACACATCCAGAACAAACGGTAAAATTGGAAGTCTATATGATTAGAGACTCCTCCAGGTGCTGGTGGTATGTTGTTTCTCAGGATGAGCAGACCATGGACGTGGTTTAGGATGACTTCCAAGTATCCTTCTTCGATCACTTTCCCCAAAGACTCTGAGAAATGATCATGCGCAGGAGATCCTACATCTTCAGTAAAGATTTATGACAATGTTAGAGTATTCTAATAATTTCACAGAACATCAGTGGTTTTCCCCATCTCTGACTGGCGGTGCACAGACTACCATGAGGCATTTTGAGGACGAACATGAGTATAGTATCCACTCACAGGTGAACACCTTCCATTTTAATATTATTATAGATATCATAAATCATGATCTAATCTCAGAGCGAAATGGCAGGGAAGCTAAAACATTGAGCTAGAGCAGTTCAGTTCTGAGATAGAGTGGCAGCTCTTCTGGCAGGAGGAAACACCATTTTGAAGCTGCATGTGGGAGAAATCCTTTCCAAACAGCACATGTAGAGGGATCTGCCACATGTTATCAGTGCAGAAGAGATGGCCACAAGAATCCACAGTGTACAAGAGACCCAAATGAGTGTCGAGCTTGCGACAGGATGGGTCACCATCAATATTTTTTCTGTTCCTTATTTTCAGCATCCTGTGGTAGAGGATCTACACCTACACCTCTGTCAGTAGTGGGATATATGACTCCAAAAAATACAGGAAGTTCTTTTTCCACCACCTGGTTAGGTCAAGGTAATGGTTGTGGTCGTGGTCATGGATATCAAGATCTAGATTATCAGCATAAGCATTGTGGACCTGCTCTGGCCAACCAGGCAGGCAGTGTATCTGGGCTGTGTCTCAGGTCTCATGTACGTAGTTCAATCATTACTATAGGAATAGAGTGAAATACCATCTATAGTGAGAGATACTATTCTAGTAGCCCCTACCATAGAATCTTCATTATTTAACAACAGTTCATTTCACTCTTTTAAATCTACTGTTGTTGTTGAATGGCCTGGTTTTCTAATTAAGTACCATTGAGGCATCATGTCTATCTAAACTCATCTTGGGGTCAGGCCAGAGGGAATATGCCAGTGCCAAGACTTACCCCTCAAGATAGGTGTGTACTATTTTGTTTAAAAATATTATATCCTTGCCATGGGTGGCATCGAAGTCATACTTGGTATGAACTGGATTTCTATTTATCATGCTCAAGTGGATTTATATCACCATCAGGTGTCCTTTAAAATCCATTAGGGTGACACATATCATCAATAAAGAGAATGGGATATGTGGGAAGACCGAGATAAGACTAAATCAGCATGGTTGGGTAGAGTGGCAGCTCAGATTGAATGCCTCTTCATGATCTATTAGGGAACAAAGACGGTTGAATTCCCTCAAGTGGTGGATCTTTCTTGGGATGTCTTCCCTAAAGATTTCTTTGGATTACCTTTAATGAATGACGTGGAGTTCATTATCGAGCTCCTTCTAGGTGTATCACCAATGTCTATTCCTCTTTATAGGATGGCACCAACAGATCTCTAGGAACTCAAAAAGCATCTTGAAGACCTTGAGTCTAAGTGTTTCATCTCATGTAGAACATCATCATGGGGTTCACCTATCCTTTTTACAGGAAGGGAGATGATACCCTCAGGTTGTGCATGGATTATATTCGACTCAACCAGCTCACAGTAAAGAATAGATATCTATTTCCTCATATAGATGATCTATTGGACCAGATCTGGGGAGAAAATGTTTTCTACGAGATTGATATGAGTTCAGGATACCACCGTGTTCTTGTGCGACCATCTGACATAGTACATACAGCTTTCTGAAGCAGGTACGACTTGTACGAGTGTCTGTTTATGCCATTCGGCTTCATGAATACACTGGCAGTCTTCATAGATCTGATGAACATGGGTTTTCACCCATACGTTGATTCCATTATGGTGATCTTTATAGACGACATCTTAGTGTATTCTCATTCCAGACACGACCATGCAACCCATATTGAGATCGTGTTGAGTACACAAATAGGTAATAAACTATCTTCTAAGCTCAGTAAACAAAATTTCTAGATTGACAAGGTAGAATTAATTGGTTATATTAAATCTGAAGTAGAAGTATAAGTTTACCTAAAAAGGTGAGTGTTGTGGTTTCATGGGAGCAGCCCAAGATTATCTTCGACTTCAAAAATTTCTTGGGACTTGCGAGCTATTACAGGGGTTTTATCCATGATTTATCCCACTTAGAAGTTCCTATTATGGCACTGACTAAGAAAGGTTTACATCTCATCTTGTTCAGATCTTATGAAAAGACGTTTCATGAATTGAATGGAAGACTAACCTCAACATCGATCCTGATTCTGCATGAACTTGGTAAGAGCCATATAGTTTATTATGATACTTCAGGAATCGAACTAGGTGCAGTTTTTATGTATAGTGATCGAGACATGGCTTATGGATCCCACTAATTAATAACTCATGAGTAGAACTACCCAACCCACTACCTTGATTTGGAAGCTATGTTTTATGATTTATGATGCTGGAGAAACAATTTGTTGGCTAAGAGATTCATTTTTTACACGGATCATGAATTCTTAAAATATATCTCCAATCAATGAGACGTGAACCTAGGAAACACTAGTGGGTCGAATACTTGCATTAGTTTGACTTTGAGCTTGTTTATACCCATGGTAAGGGAAATGTTGTGGTGGATACTTTAAGACACAAGACACAGACACAGGTCGAGCAGGTAGCCCGCAGTGAGTGGAACATGATGGCTCTGTTTTCATATATGCATATAGAGGCTTAAGAGCATAGAAAACAACCAGTTCTAGCATCTCATAAAGTGACGTCCTATCGTCTAGATAAGGTTCACAAAAAATAGTTGACAGATCCTGGGGGGCTCGTTTTGAGGAAAATAATTACAGGTAGTAACCCACCTCCTGGTTTGGTTTTTGGTGGCAATGAAACTCTCCATTACCATGGCTGTGTATGGGTACCTTAGGATATACAAGAAGATCTGATGAAGGAATATCACACATCCAATTTGGAAGTCAATCTTAGGATGAACACGATGTAAAGAGATATATGTCGATAGTATTGGTGGCCTGATATGAAAAAGCGGATAGTAAGTCTCATCACTCGGTGCTCCACCTACAGACAGGTGAAGGCTGAGCACCAGTGACCTCCTAGAATCCTACAGCCTCTGTCCATTCCTGAATTGAAATAGAATGAAATCACCATGGATTTCATTACATTCTTTCCATGATCTCCTTGAGGCAGCGAGGCAGTATGGGTTATTGTTGATAGGATGACCAAGGTTGTGCACTTCGTTCCTATCTGACTGGCCTTTATGATTGATGACACTGGAATTCAGTATATCCGATAGATTGTGTGACTTTATGGTATGAATCATTATATTGTCATGGAAAGGGATTCCCACATTACGTCACTATTCAATAAAGGGTTTAAAAGGTCGATAGGTTCAAAGGTACTTCTGAGAACTACATATCACCCTCTGACCAATGGTCAATCCTAGAGAACTATACGAGTGTTAGAGAATATGTTACGGGCCAATGTTTGTGATTTTGGAGGTTCTTGGGAGATGAATATACCTCTTGCTGAGTTTATCTATAATGATAGCTTCTAGGAAAAAATTCAAATGGATCTGTATGAGGACCTCTATGGTAGACTGTGTGGCTCACCCTTATGCTAGATCGAAGCAGGTGAGGTAGCTCTGTTGGGTCCTCGTCTCATTCAAGATACTTCTGAGCAAGTTTACCTGATTCAGAAGTGTATGACTACAGCTCAGTTGAGAAATAAGTCATGTACTGATTGTCATCGCAGACCTCTCGAGTTCGATGTGGGACATCGTGTTTTTCTGCATGTCTCTCCGAGGTTGGGTCGCATGTGGATCAGGAGATCGGGGAAGTGACCACCAAGATATGTCGGGCCGTTAGAGATAGTAGAGTGAGTAGGGCCGATAGCCTATTGTTTGTTGCTGCATCTGAGGAACCATCCCATGCACATTTTTTTCTATTTATCTCAACTCCGACAATATCATCAAGACCCGTCTCATTCTTCTGACATTAACGACATCGAGCATGACGTTGATTCATCCTTTATGAATCATCTAATCTGTATCGTCAATCGTAACATGAAATTCATCTGAGGGAAGTCAGTCCCTCTGGTCTGGGTGTTATTGCAACAAGTGTTTAAGTTGATACTCGGGAGCGAGATATGGTTGTACGTACGCAATGCCCAAAACGTTTCTCTGGCAGCGTTCCACTACCCTCAGAAGGGAAACTCAGGGATGAGTTTTCTAAAAGAGTAGAGGTTTTCACACCCTAGACATTATCAAATGTGGGCCATTTTTAATTTATTTTTCTCTAATTCTTTAAGCGACCCAGGGTTCATGTCTGTGAACCTCACTCCAGGCCCCGAGAAGCTTTTTAATTAAGTTAAATAACAGCATACATTTTATGAAAAATGATATGTCATTCTTTAGTGAGGTGTTCGAGATTTAAATAATTAATTAGAGGATGAAAAATAATAATAATATATTTGAAGATGATTTAAAAGAATGTAAAAAAGGATAAAATGAAATTTTGAAATAAAATAAAATGGGGGTTACGGGAGAAATAATAATAATTAAAAAGGGAGATTTCTATTTTTACTTATTTTATCATTTTTTCATTCCATCCATTAATTGTGTTTTATTTTTTCTTTTATTTTACCTTTTTACATTTATTTTATTATTATTTTTATTTTTTTTTCTTTCCTTTCTTTTTTTGGTTTTTTCCTCTCCTCTCTTCCACTCCCCTTCTTCATGTCGCACCCCTCTCCCCCCTAGGTGGAGCACCCCTCTCCTCTTCTTTAGGAAGACCGTATCAACTCCATCCACTTTCTAATTTATTCGTCATTAGGAAATATCAAATACTACTACGGATAATAGAGTTATCAATGACTAAATGGTAGGGTTTCTACTCCCTTTCCTTCTATTTTGATGCGGTTTATAAAAATGCACCGTTGTGCCATTAGTAGGTGCCTACCGACTTTGTGAAATTTCACCCAATTTCATCAATTTAGTTGTTTGCCTACTTATTGCAACCTTATTTATCTTAATTTAATTTTTTTCAGTTGTTGTAACAAGGTCAGACACCCCTTTGGGCATGCCAAAATTGTTGGAATATTTTTCCTTTAGCCAGGTTTATAGTTTAATTAATTGTAGCTGTTGTACAACCCATTTTTTATTGTAATTAAATTAAATAAATTGATTCATTGAATATGTACATTGAATTGGTTGATCATTGGTAATTTTTTTTACTGAACGATTTAATTATTTTAAAAGTTAATTATCTACTGCTGTTGATATGGTATATTTTTTTGTTATATTTCTAAGATGAAATGTTAAATTTATACCTTGTGATGGATGGGTGTTGCAGGTCAGTTATCAAGCTGCGATTTTATATGCTGATTATATCATATCTGATTTTATGAAAACTTGAATTAAATTTATGGTGATGAAATATGGTGTTTCTCGTAATAATGGACACACTTAGAACCATATTTCTTGACGGTTACCATTACTCATCGGGGGCAGTGTCTTTGGATTTTCAAGAATAATACTTCCCCATGATTCTAATTCTTATAAGTGACACCGGTTCCGAAAAGGATCATCATGAATAATATGTTTGCAATGTGGCTAAGCCAGCCTCAGATGACACTTGACCACTTTTTCAAGATCGGGACAGACTCATAGTAAATCCATGTCTCGAGCGATACTTGGCCATGGACATGCTCGGTGGTATTGGATAAATTAACGAATGTTCTGTAGTGATACCTTTAGAACAGGATCAGACACAAAATCTCATCATGAACATTAATAATGATGCACTTATGGTTTATATTAATTCCATTTGAGTCTCTGGAGAATTGAAATGTTCTTCTGGTATGTTGATCCACACCTGGTTGACACTTGAATTAGACACCTTGTTAAAGCACAAGCTTATGGCATACCTCTCCATTGTTTTACCTTGATTTTATGGGTTTTATATATATGTGTGCGTATATGAATTCTACTTAAAGGTACCCTTTTAGACTCCCTATCTAGGCTGAAGTAGGTGATTCGGCATAGATTTCGTTTGGAACCTAGACGGACTTATTTATTTCATTACACTTAAATTAATAATCTGAAATTGGTGTATAATGGAAAACTGCGTTTTTATTATTGTACGAAATGGAGAGGTTGAAAAAATTTAGTTTCTTACCTGCTGGGATTTTATATAACACCCTACTTGGGAATCATTGACAACCAAGTAGAATACATGCTCATAGTTATTGACAAGTGTAAGTTTGTTGCTTCCAATGCATGATTGTTCTTTACTCCTTAGAATAGAGACTAGGGTAGAGGACTGAGCCTTGATCATGATGAAGCTACTAATTTATGTCTTTTCTTTTAGTTGACTGTGTGCTTGAGTTTCTTTTTTATGTACTTCCAGTTTAGACAATCATCATGGGATGGCATCATTTTGTGAGCTTCTGTGCTTGATTATTATTATTATTTAGTTGGATTATTTATATTTCTTCTGCTGCAGTATATTAATTAATACACATTCATTACTTCTTATTAGTGATTTTCTACATCCTATGTGATAGTAAATATTACCTATGATGGAATAGTCTCCCCCTTGGACACAAAAAGTCCATCATTGCTAGTTCGTAGCCTCTGGCATTCGGGGAGATGCGCTTGAGGTCATGTGACCCACCGGTTTGGCCACTGTCTTAGAGGTGAGACGGTCCGGGATGATACACCAATGGTTAATAATCAAGGGTATACAAATAGACCAATGGATCTATTAACCATTGGTAAACACCAATTAAAATGGTTCAGTGAACCATTTTTATAGGTTAGTTGTATGGGTATACACCAATGGTTAATCAACTATTGGTATACCGCCTACAAAACACTCTATTCCAACAGATTCCTTGAAACTGTTATGATATAGGTATACCAATGGTTCTAAAACCATTGGAATACAATGAAAAATATATATACTAATGGTTCATAGAACCATTGGTATTTTCCCTTCTAAAAATATAGTCTCCACCTTTTTGAGAAATCCACTTCTAGCAAGCCAAAACCTAGTTAAATAGGGATTCAAACCAAAATAAAATGCAGGGATTAATCCTGTAACCTGCAATCACACAATAAAACACACTGAAAACATAGAAAAGACATATCAAACATCTTGTAACATGTTATCACCCAAAAACACACTATAAACACAGAAAAGACACAAAAAACCGAAAACACACAGGCAACCTGCAACCTATAATCACACAAAAACCAACCGAAAACATATAATACACACAGTAGACCTGCAATCACAAAGAAAACACACAAAAAATCACTACAAATACATATAGAATTCAATTAACACACAAAAAAACTCACAAAAACTCACTGCAATCACCTTTAATCACACAGAAACCACACAAAATCTCACTGCAATCAAATACAAAAACTCACTGCAATCAAACATAGAAACTCTTAGGATGAAAGGATTCAACCTTGATCTTGATGAGTGAGGAATTATTAGGATGCATATTTTCAACCTCGATTCTGAGGAGTGTTGGAATTTCTTGGATACTGGTATTCAGCCTTTATGTCTATGGAATTCATTATGTAACCCCCTAGATTTGATGATGTCTCTACAGGAGTGGGAATTCCCAAGATGTCTTATAATTGACTCTATTGAGATTGAAACTCAATTTCCCAAGGATCATGGGAATTGGATGATACTATATAATGTTTCACTTATTCAGACATCTAAGAATATACCATTGTGCCTGATATTTTTTGATATCTTAGGGGGAATTGGTTGTGGGATTACAGCAATTAGATTTCTTAGGGCCATTCATCTAGGAAATAGTGATTGAACATAGTAAATTGATATTAGATTTACCCAATATGATGGTAATTGGTTTTAAATGATATCCTAGTTGGAATTTTTTCACGACATGCCCAGAGACACTTCAGCACAAAATGAACTATGTGTGTTCAATCACAAGTGTCACATTAGAACCTAAGGATGAATGGTGATTTATTTATTTATATTAAAAAATTTATAAATTTCTTTATCTAAGAATATCACATGCACAGACACACATTTACTAGTTATGTATCCAACTATATTAGTGGTTCCCTACTATGTTGAACTATCACCACGCTCGGGAGGCCATGACATGTCGGTCCTGAAGAAGAATTATTACATTCTTATAAGATCAAATTGGGTAAATGATTATTATTACATGATAACAATGGATTAGTTTATATTGTTTGGTGATTGAGATAATGTGATACTCGAGGATGGATTGGAGTGTCTTTTTCATTTTATATTCATTTTTAATATCAATCGCCAATCTGGTGGGAGACTAGTGTCTGTATGTTTTTATGTATTTAATTTTAATTAAGTTATTTATTATCATTTGTACTCTAATGTTTATATCATAGAAATTGATAGGTTTATTGTGAAATCTAATATATTATATAGTCTTCCAATGGTATGACCCTAGAACCTCATTTTTAATCAACTTGTTCTAGTGTATGGGAATTCATTTCTAAGGTCTTATGGCGACTCCTTAATTGAGGTACCACTCAGTGGATATGGACCATGGGAAGGATGTTACAAGGGAGAATATGCCCAATAATTATTCAAGTACTCTTAGCGTTACACATTCAATCATATGGATAGGGTATACAAAAATTGGATCTAGGTATGATTTAGTGGTTAGATGAAGGGTGATCTAACAATATGTTAGTTTATAGAATCATAACTTTAACCAATGGGGATAACCCTTAAGTTCATATAGCCTAGATTGTAGGGGTGTATTTTTACATGTCATGTATCAATTAACAATGGAATATATAGATAATAAATAAATATGGTAAAACGAACATAGAATTTTTTTATAGCCTATGGAATATTAAGAACACCTCAGGTATGAGTGCATTTCCTTTAAGGTCATTGTGTTTAGACTAATGTATATCTATAATGATCGTGATCATGTACAGAATTATGGGAAATTATCTAGTGAGAAATAATTACTTGTGTGAATTTATTATGTTTTCATCACCAATTAAAACTAGGTGAACCTCTAACAAATATATATCTAATATTCGGATGAAAGTGCATCATTTGAGAATTAGGTTATGTAGGGGCCCGACATGAGTCTATCACAGTCTTTAAAATCTAGGATGGAATGAAAATTGTGTTTGTAGCTAGTTCTAGGAAAACATGTACAGATATCAGTATGTATAATGTGTAGTGGGAATTAATCCATACATTTTCCATGAGGGTGGTGTGAGGTAGTCACCTAAGATACCTCACCCAAATTCATCAAGTATGTAGTGCATTTGATGACTTTAATCATCATATATCATAAGTATCTATTAATGACCTACTTAAATATTTCGGTTCCATTCATGTTCCATAGAGGTAATAAACATATATATACAAGAAATATACACCTTCTATCCCTTCATCATGCCCCGGGACTTGGACAGGGACTAAGGAGAGTATAAAATGACCGAGGTCTAAGAAGGGTTGAACCTGATGTCTAATGTGGGTGTAGTATTCCTCATAAATTTTGATTTGATATGGACTTTAAAACTCTTATAATCTCTTGTTATGGGTAAATATTCTAAAAAATTCACAGCTGAGATGGAGATATAATTTGGATATGGTAAGAATTTATACTGAAATTGAATATACCACTGGGTCTATATCAAATTTTTTGACCTTTGATTATGCTTCCAACCCTTTAGGGTGGTGGTGTATATAGAATTAAACATAAACATGTTGTGTTAGTGGATGGGGAATCATTGGGTGATCAATGATACATGGAATAAGAACACATTACAATCATTTCTTAGGTCATGGTTGAGGTGAAAGAACTATATACGATATTAACTAAAATAGGTAAATCCTTCGCGGTTAAGATAATTACTACTCTTTTGAGGACACTAAGTACATAAATTGACTAATAGGCCTTATGTAATTAATTATAGAAATTCCTCTTCAAGGATCAGAGACCCCAGATACTTTTTCCTAAGTATCACTTCCCATAGAATCCATATATACACCATGCACACCAAGGGATGCAAGTACAAGTCCCATACTCACCACCTTATTCATGAATACATATGTGTTTCTTGTCTAGGCCAAGTCTTGGGTTTAGAATACTCCGCATTTTAATAAATACAGTTAGGTGAAAAGTGTGGGGATAGATATAAAGAATGATTTTTGAGAAGCCCTTTAAAGAGTTCAATGACCATTTGGAAAACTTCCGGAACATGTTAAGAACACTTTGCTCTAGTGGGTTTGAATATCAAGTACTAAATTCTAGGGTGAAGGAGGTCGTAACCATTAAAGAGATGAATAGGGAGTTTTAATTGAATCTATCAGTAGTGGTTGTTTTATGTTTAGCTGTAAAACATCAAAATAATTCCCTAGAAAAATTCTCTCAGTATGAAATGTAATTAGTGACTCACCAAAATTATTTCAATGCAGGGAGTGTTGAAATTGATAAGATTAAATAAGAGTTTTCCCACCTATAATACAGGTTGCCTATTAGAAATAAGATAGTTAGAGAATAATATAGGCTCCATGATGTGGTAGAGATGGCCACACATGATGTTTCTACCAAGGAAGAGGAACTATGATAGGCTATAGATATAGGGACTGCATCAATTGATTAATTACACCAATCAGTATCTTCTCTAGGGTAAAAGATAGCATATCTCATGGTGTCTTATGAGAACATACTATCATTATATTTTATTCATAGGAAACCACTTTTTTCTAGGAATTCATGGGAAATATTTCAAGATGTGGATATTATTAACTTATTTTCAATTATCAACATAGAAATACATTTGAATGCCATGTGTATAAAGAAAGTATTAATAGCCTCTATAGACCCTTAAACACTAACATGATTATTCGATCACTAATTTCCATGGGATTTCTTATAACTATGTTACATGGGAATCATGGACTCTAAGGATAGTATATGAAATGAAATAGATTAACATAGTAAACATATATATATGGTGTTCACAAGCCTTCTAGGTTTAGAGAAGGTTCTTTAGTGATTTTATGGAAATGAAATCATCATGTCACTAGGTATACAAGTGGATAAGATATAAATTATAATATGAGTTGTCATACATATGTTTTATAATTTGGATTATATCAGCATGGGCTAGATAAGTGTTTATATCATGTAAAATATTCCTAATAGTATTGGACCTTGTAGTTTTAGGTGTGGAAATTTTATACCTAGAATTTGTGATGAAATGCTTATGAGGATGGATTGTAATCATAGTGGTTTCTAAGACTGGTATTGTCCCTCTAGGTATATAAAATGTATTATGAATGGTTTTACTTCATTTAATGATTCCAGAGTACAACTAAGGAGATGAATGATGTTATTATAGTGTAGGTATTCAGTATTGTCAGACATATTGGTATTATAATTCCATGAGTCTTGTTGTTATTTAGCTTATGTTGGAACCTAGTTAGTGGGGCTGGGTAATAATACATGATACTGATGAGGTTCATGACCAGAATATTGAGAATATAATTAAGGAATGGTCTATATGTCGGGATAAGACTATAGTGTGTGAGATGAGGATTATGGTCAGTGAGTAGCGACTAGGATGGGTCTGAGGGACCCTAGAAGATTCCCATGTGGATTATATAAGAATGTAGATGGATTTGAGATGGTGTGATATTGTGACTAAGATAATAATGAGGTGAATAAACCTCTTTGTCTATTATTATGATGAGATGTGCATCAAGGCATGGGATAGTCCTCAAGAGATGAGTCTAGACTCTGTGAATGAGTGGATTGACATGTGTGGTGGTTACGTGTTGTATGAATATGAAAAGTGGGATTCAAGTAATGTTACATGAATATCATATAGTCCTTGAGGTCATCATGAGGTAATTATTTGTTTTCTTGGGAACGAGACTGATTTGAGTCTCATGGAATCTATTGGATTCCCTACTGTATGATATATGAGTATGAAGAGGACTTACATTTTTCACTTCGATGGTCAAACATTTTTTAAATGGGGGTATATGCCCTGAGTGACTAGAACCTTGTACTTTTTTGGTGAGCAATGATATATAAAAAATTCCCTTGTTGTTATTTCTTTCGCATGTTGGTTGACAAATTCTAACAAGTATTTTGATATATCTTAATGAATGAAAAAACCTTGAGTGATAAGGTGTTGGAAGGACCCTTAGTTGAGTGATAATGAAGTTATAATATTATAACATGATATCTAACCCTACCATGATTCATAAGGTAGTGATCAAGATAATGGCCTCACCTTGAATGATAAGATTCTAGATTAACCTAACAATGAGTGATAATTGAGTGTTTGGAACATGATATTAGACCTACCATGGTTAACATGGTATTATTTTAGAAAATTAATTTACATTGATCATAATTTATTAACAGGGATGTTTTTTGGAATGAGAATGTTGGTATGTGATATATTATGGTATGAGACACTAACTTTAGTAGTAAGGTATATGTTGGTAGTTGAGTGATAACCAATATTGAGTGATGAGTATTAGTACAGGGCTTGGATACATGACTCTATCCTACACATTTAGGATGTGTTAGAGTAATCATTGATACTCCTTATTTAGAGTATTTAGGTATAGGATGGGTTTCATGTATGATGGTACAATGATGCATGTTTTTTGTTTAGAAAAATGTTATATGGTTGGGTATCATGGAAAAAATATTTATCACATGATGACCTAATACACATGGATCCTTGGTGTCCTTGTTAAAACATGGAGTTTGACAAAATATGTGTGTCCATTTATTTTTATATCATTTACTTCGCTCAGGTATACATATAAATGTAAAAATATATTAGTGTCTCTTAGGTTTAGATGACTGCACACCTCTATTTGAGGGGTTTTATAGTGAAATAATGGAATTTATTTATCACATAATTTATTCAATTATATTTAACATTTATTATAAAATTCATTCATCACAAATCAAATACAATAAGTTAGGAAACTATATCAACATAACTATCACTGTGAGTTGTTTTAGACAACACAACTCCATTTTAGGCGTTTTTTTTATTAAAACATGACTTTATTTATAAAATGAAACAATTATATAAAAGAATAGTTATTCAGGATAGGATATTCAATATAATTAAGAATAATTTTGAAATGAGATAAATTCAATTTAAATAATTCTTGAATTAAAGAGGCTAGGAGTGGGACCCTACCTTAAGGTGGAACCAAGCTGTCCACTTCCACTCTTGTAGCTTTCTAACTAAAAGATGTTGCTCCACTATAGTGTATATGAACATTCACACGCATTCAAAGACACGTAGAACCTATGTACACACCTACTTGTCCATGAACATGTGCAAGGGGATCCCTACACATATGCTAGTTTGCATATACCAGTCCCCACTCACCTTCATATGGATATATATATATATATATATGGGAACAACTAGAAACATACATGAATAATAACTTCCATGGTTGACTATACATGTAATGGGGGAACCCACATACATATACTTACATACCTATTCAAAGGCAGGTGAGTCACCCTTGACTTGAAGACTCGAATCCAACGAGCAGGGATCAAAGCACTACAAAAAGGATATTTGTAACCATAAAACACATAAACGATGCTACATAACTTGTGAGAAACAAACCAATGGCATTTAAGCCTTACCTTGATTAGAATCGGAACACCAAATACTCCCAAACCCACATGAAACAATCCAACACCCTATCTAAAGGATAATATGGAGTCAAAAACTCTAAAATCCAGAAATAACCAAGGGGTGAGACAAGCAGTAACTGTAGAATATTACCTCGGATCAAAGATGGTGGACCGAATCAATTTGACCCACTTCTGGCCCCCGACGTAGAATATAACTACCCTCTGTCCATAGAAGGAGTAAAAGAACTATGTGGCCAATGCAATAAAGAAAATAAAATAAAAACAAAACTGAAATATACTTGTCTCCTATGACTATACACGTCGTCGCCCATCATATAATAACTACAACACCCCATGGGTCAGATCATGTTCTTGTATGCAAGGGGGAAACATATCGTTGTTTCAAAATGATACTATCAAATATTAAATTCTTATTAATTAACAATCAATCTTCTTATTAATGGTATACAATCATTTTGTATTGATTTTCTTCTTAGTTTGGTTTTGTTCGATGAAATTTTGTTTGGTATATTTCTGTTAAATTTAGTTTGTCTTGTTTATATTTATATTATCTTGGAAAATTTCATTCATTTGGGTTCAATTTGATCATGGAATTAATAATAATCAGTCGATCCATATTAATAATTATATCCCTTGCTTCCATATATAGTGTAAATATTACATTGAAATGAATGATATCATATAAGAAAAATCATTAGTGTGGAAAGATGTAAAGTTGTATTATTCATGAAATTAATACCTAATATAGTTTTATCATGGGCACATAAATCACCAAAATCCCAAAATTAAATTGGGCCAAACAAATAGGGTAGAATAAGCCAACCAAAAATGGTGGAAAAAGGTTACAGATGAACCAAGATGATCCAAACTGCTTTGCCTTCGGTAGAGAATTCCAAATCATGTCTATGGTGGAACTAAAAGAACCATGATACCACCAACAAATGAGGATAAAAGATAGATACGTGGAAATCATAGAATCATAGAAGATTAGTATAAATTCAATGTGAATATCAAGGCTTTTTTACTACATGTGAAAACTAAAAGGGTGAAATATCATTATAGTTTACTACAAGAGATTAATAAGATTCATAAAGAACAGAATCATAATATAAAAAGATATTAAAATTATTTTTGGTTGTGAAATATTCCCACATTATGAAGTGCAAAGAGATTGGAACAAAACTCAATGAATCATGAATCAACCCAAGATAAAGTTCCCCAGAGAATTGAGAAGAAACTTTTTACCACTGAAATCAAAATTAATAGTTTATACTAAAAATAGATTCATACTAGTACAAAATAAATCGTTAGAACATTGGGAGATTCCTCCACTTCATCCTCATGGAATAATGTACACCACCACCCTAATAAATTTCCAATTCTTATGTTTTTTTGTTTGTAAGTATTGTACAATGATCAGAGTCTATGAAAAACCTAGTGATATAAAATATAACATGGCTCACGAATATATTAATGGTAAATGTGAGAATATGTATGAAGACTATTTCCTCAAAACAATCAAAAAATTATGTTGAATATATCCAATGAAATCAATGAAATAAATATAAAAAACAACCTCAATGGACAATGAAACAATATTTTTTGTAAAATATTAGTGTTTCTGGATGTTTGGGCACATGGGAATTTATTTGTGGTATAATATATATACACTTACAAGTGGTATAAAAGAATATTAGAAAGATAGCATAGTTAAAAATAAGAACAAAACTATTGTACAATTGTTTTTCACTTATTAAGAGAAATTTATCTCATAGAAACATATTTGAAAGCCTTGATAATTTTGGTGAATATTGCAACGTATATGGAAAATGTTATAAGGAATTTTTTTATGTATAAACTCAAAATGAGGAATATGATAATGAAAAATGGATTCCATAATTTAATAAGTATGAAAAAAGAAAAAAAATCTACCTTGAGGTGTAAATTGAACAAAATAGTATAAAAAGACACTCCCACATGGTCATTTAAGATAGATGATCATCATGGGGTTTTAGTATAGAGAATATGATTCTATTCCAGTATTAAAGGCTACATCATAGACTATTTATAAATTTGTGAGGGTGTGAGTTCATGCAAAAAGATTTTTTTGTTGGTTCCCAGTTACCCTTAAAGTGGATTTTCAAAAAAATGAAAAATGGATTGTGGATAGTCTATTTAAAAATAAAAATAAAGATCAACAATGTATATGATTGAAAATTTGACCTACAAATGGAAACCATCCATGAAATATATTTTATAATTGTATTAGTAGTTGACATTTCTTAAGAAGATCCTAAGAGATTTCCAAATGAAAATCCAAAGTAGTTGAATAAGTTTTTTAAAGGTGTAATTATGTTCGTCATGGAGATATCACATGTATGACATTGATTCCTAGTAAAAAAAATTTGATTAGTGGTAAGTGAAAAGATCTAATTTTATCATGTTCTAAATCAGTTCTTACCAATGGATCCACACTAAAGAAGAAGGTTGAACATGACAAGAAAGAATTTTTTATCATATACACTGGTGTAGAAAACATTATTTACGTTGGTTATTTTCCATTTTTTACGTCAATTTTTAGCCGATGTTAATACGGACGCCATTATAAATAACATTTTTTACATCGGTTATTTATAAACCGACGTTAGAAACATAACATCACGGTGTTTATCACGTCGGTTATTTAATAACAGATGTGAAAAAACCAGGGGGGGTTCTAACGTCGGTTATTATCTAACCTCTGTCATAAACTGGGGGTTTTATCACGTCGGTTATTATATAACTGACATGATACACCCATGCGGAGGCTGTTTTCCACATCAGTTATTTAATAACCGACGTGATAAACCCTTGGAAAATGGTTTATCATGTCAATTATATAATAAATGACATGCTAAAGCAGTCAAGGGGGGGTTATCACATCCGTTATTACATAACCGACGTGATAAACCATTTTCCAAGCCTTTTATCACACTGGTTATTAAATAACTGACGTGATAAACCATTCCACATGTGTTTATCATGTTAGTTATTCAAAAAACCGATGTGATAAACCCTTCCCGATTTCTTTATCATGACGGTTATAAAATAACTGATGTAGAAGACTAATTTTTATTAAAAAAATTGAATGGAGTCCTCTGCTCTCCACAAGAAACAACCAGAAACCAAATCATGAATTCGTACCACAAAAATAGAAGTAGATCAAAATAATAACTAAAGAAAAATTATGCATTTACATTGATAACATATAAAACATACCCCACTGGGCAGCCCTCCCACCACCCCCTTAACAGCACCCCCTAACCCCACATGACAGCCCCCACCACACCCCTGGACTGCCCCCCGACCCCCTGGACAGCCCCAAACACCCCGGGACAACCCTCCACCCTCATGTAGACCCCCCCAGACACCCTGGACAGCCCTCCCCCACCCCGCTGGACAGCCCCCACCACACCCTTGGACTGGCCCCAACCCCCTGGATAGCCCCAAACACCCCTGGACAACCCCCCCCCCACCTTCATGTATACCCCCACCCCTGGAGAACACTTCCCCACCCCTGGACAGCGCTCCCACACCCCTGAAACAGACCAAAAAGTTACCGAAAACAAACCAGAACCCCCTCACCCCACTAGACTGCCCCCACGACACCCCTGGACACTCCCCCCCACACCCCTAAACATCACCACTAGCCCTGGACTCCCCCCACCCTCTTGTAGACCCCCACCCCCTGGACAGCACTCCCACATCCCTAGAAAGCCCCCCCACACCCTTGAAACAGACCAAAAAGTAACCAAAAATAGACCATAACCCCCTCAACCCACTATACAGCCCCCACCACACCCCTATACAACCCCCCCCCCCCCATCCATATGGACACCCTAGACCCCCCCAATTAGACAGACCCCACCCCTGGAAACCCCCCTCACCCCACAAAGACACCCCCACACCCCTGGACACACCACCTGGACAGCCTCCCACTCCCCTAGATAGCCCTTCCACCCTCATAGAAAAGCTCCCACCCCCTGGACTACCCCCCCCCCCCACTCTCATGGACTCCTAGGACCCCCCGCCCTACCAGATAGCCCTCCCAGACCCCTGGACACCCCCACCCCACTGAACACCACCCACACTTCTTGGAACCCCTCCCCTCAGACCAGAATCTATACCAGAAAAACCATCATAAGTATACCAAAACAAGAAGTACAGAAAAATTAAACATTCACGTATATAACATTAAAAACATACACTGTCAACTTAACAAGAAACTAAATTCAACCTAAACGACTACCAAATACACAATTACAACCATAATATTCAAAATTACATTTTCCATTACAAACAACTAAAATTTAATAAAACCTATAAAATAATTTTACCACTCCACTTGTAAGTGTTTGATGTCTTCGAGAATATAGGTTTGAGGGTTATAAAAATTATACAAATGAAAAGGATAGTAGTTAACATGTATAATGAATAAATCAAATTGAAATATTATGGAAAAGTTTAAGAGGAAATCTTACCATGTCAAAATTCCTAAATTTCCCAGTTGTTATTATTTCATACATAAATCTTAACATATAATATCTGCATTCGATGACGCCTTGTTGTTCATGACAATTATTTTTGAATGAGTTTAAATTAAATATATTATTTTTATGTAATAAATCAAAAAGTAAAAATTATAGATGGATATTTACCTTATCATTAACATATTTGATCTTTCCACTCCTTTTCTTTGTGTTTTTTTGAAAGTAGACCCATTCTCTATTAGAAAATAATAGAAATGGGGTAAATTTAAAATTTATTATAATATATAAAACTATTGAGAGACTGAAACTTACTTTTCCAATATATTCTTAAAACCTTCCCGCACATCATCATGGACAATGAATATCTAATAAAGTGCTTTCTCCCAAGGGAAAAAATCCCCTAACATCCAATGATCACTGATAAAAGCAAATTTAAGGTTAGTGGTTTTTTATGTAAAAAGATAATGAACTCTTTGATAGATATGTGTTTCATACCTTGCACAAAAAGGCATCATCCAACATTGTATGACTATATTATTTTCAAGTATTTCAGTAATATAAATAATTCTTTGTTCCTCATCCAATGTACATGCTTCAGGGGAAATAAATTGCATGTCCATGAATCCATATATATCTGTCAGCTCATTCCTCTCACAAATTTTATAAATATACCTAATAGAAAATAGACATAAGTATACATTTTTAATAAATATAACTCAAGGAAAAGGTGTTAAGGCTTGCATGGAAAAAAATTCACCACGTTGATTCCCAAGTTATCTCCAGTAACAAGCTCCATGATATTAGTTTTCATAATCCCCACAGTTATTGCACGTACACAAACATGAGATTCCATTGGAAACTCATAATAACTAGCCAACAAATTTGAATATCTTGACAATCTGTCAAGACAACTAGATTCTATATCTGATTTATAGCTATTTGTCTTTGTTGTTTTCTACACATTATTTCATTACCTTTAAAGTATTCCTATAAAAATAAATATAAAAATATATTAGTTTTCAAATGACAAAACAAATTTAATAAAAAAATAAAATAAAAGATATAACATTCATACCTCTATGGTAATTAGTCAAAGAAGTCTAGATGGCCAAATTAAAAAATGGCTGATACTATTTCCAATGGTCATCACCTCATCTGTAGGTAATGGAACTCGAGCTGATCTATCTATAATATCATTTACAATGACCCTCTGATTCTCCACCTCTAATTGCTGATGATGAACTATTTATCCTATCTAATATACCAACCCATATGAAACAATATGATGTTGAGGATCATCAACATCCAACTCGCAATAAGTAGGAAGCTGTGTTGGAGGAGTAGGATAAAAAATGGGGTCCGCAGGCTGAGGTGGGGGAGTGGAAGCTACTGGCAGAGGTGGAGGATAAATAATGGGGTCTGCAGGGGGAGGTGGAGGAGTGGGAGCTGCAGTTTGAAATTGTCGTTGCATGTATGCAAACTTAGACTGTACCGACGCTCTAATCTTTTCCTCCATTGTCGAATTAATATTATGAACATCAGCCTCCAAGGAATCTATTTTTTATAAACCCCCTCTATGTTTGAAGTTGAAGAACGTGGAAACACTTTTCTTACTGATACACCTGCCAGATATCCTCTTACACGACCAAGATGATCAGGCTTTCCCAATTCAACAGATAAAATATAATTCATCATAGTAGTTGTAAATGCCCCCTGTGAACTCTGCTCCTCAAGAGATTCCTGTATTAATTAATTAAACATTTCTATAATGATTGAAATTATATGAAGAAAATAGTTAACTTAAATAAATAAAATAGATATCTTAAAATCCTCTCAACTACGATTCGCGATTCTTCAGAAAGATATTTCCCTTTTTTCCCATCTGATCTCCCTTCCATTTTTCATGTCTAGATGGAGGGGATGGAGGGGCCACCTCTCCAGAGCTTGAAGACTCAGCTCATAGTTGTTGAAATTTTTCAGCCATCATTTTTTCTTCCCAAAATGCATACCCTCCATGAGTAAACATTGAGGGTATACATTTTTATATTTAATCGCTTGATGATCATTGCATTAATGCTGTAAATTAAGAATAATAAATCATTAACAAATCATTAATAAGATCATTTATATAATAAAGTTTATAAAAGTTTACATTTCCCTTACCAAAAATGAATCATTTCTTCTACTTTTAAAAAACTATCTCCATGTGTCTTCATCTATAAATGAATATATACGCTATGTATTATCACGACTCCATTGACCATAAATGAAATCAGATGAGAGGGTTGATTTGAAATCCCTCCATCTCTTGGTAGCCAACGATAAGCATTTCTTCCTGACTCCTCCTGTGTTAGGAATATCAAATTTCATCTGATTAATAAGAGGTTAAACATATTATATATACTAGAAAAATTTAATAAATAGTCAAACAATATCAAAATATCTTACCAAAATTGTCTCCCACAACAGAGAGATTATTTCTTTATCCACACTTATCTAGTCATCATACAGAATTCTTACATTGCTCTTCGCATGAGTTGATACAAAAATCTTACAATATTTTCCATTTGGACCTCTAGGAATATCATCTTCATCAAACTCAACGAGTATCCTCTGATCCTACGTATGGGAAAGTACTAATTTTCGTAAATGTGTGCACCCACGTTTACCAACTTTTGAACTCTTTGTCGTAATAGTAGCACATGAGGAAGATTGGGGTACATCAAGTGGAGCATGTGAATGTTCCTCCCCATAGGTACAACCAATATTCTCATCTTTGAAATCATGTGGTTAATCAACTAAATGATCTTTCATTATCCTTGAAATAAAAAAACAAACATTAGTTCACAAATATACAAATTCAAATATTTTAATACTACTGTTGTCATAAAATAGAAAACTGTACTAAGTTATGTAATAGTAAACATTGTTAATATGGTAAGCATGTTAAACAATGGTAAAGATGGTAAATATAGTCAAGATGGTGAACATGGTAAACATGGTAAACATGGTAAACCTAGTAAACATGGTAAAGTAATTGTCACTAAACAAAAATAAGAGATGCATAATTGATGTAATGGTAAACATGATATAGTAAAGTAATGAAACATAAAAAAACAAAAACTTATACTTATTTTGTTTTAATACATGTTTTAATAAAGAAAAAACTTACAGTATCTAACATTTTATGAAAAAAAATAACTGTAAACAAAAAATAAACATATGTTACCTGTAATTTTAGGAATGTACAAATGGATTTTTCCCCAAATTCCTTCGGCGTGATCGTTCCTTATGACACAAACCATGTCTTCAACATTCTCATCATTATGTTCTGTTAATCTTTCCATGGAAGTATGGATCTCACATAAATCAGCATCATCATCAAGTTCATCCTCACCATCATATTTTTTCCCATGTAAAACAACAACCCACTGCATATCTGATTGATCTACTACATAGAAATTTTTTTTTGAATGTGTTTACATTATAAAAGAATCAGTTGTGTCTTCCAATCTATTCAGATTAACTTGTGTCATTCCAAATTCATCGTGTCTGACACTGTTGTTACCGATAAACCATTTACAGTTAAAAACAAGAACATTAATTTTAAATTAATCAACCTCCCATATGTCTTCAATAACTCTATAATATGCACTTGATGCAGAAATTGGGTTTTTGTCCTTAGCACTCGAAAAATGTATTTCTTCTACAAACACCAATACACCACTATTCTGAACTGCACTTCTGTTGTCATGTGCTTTTGTATGAAATGTATAGCCCTAAAGGTTATAACCGGTCCATGTAATCACATTTAAACATGGACCACCCACTATCCATTTTAATGTCTCTGATACATCTGATCTACCAAGAAAACTCTTTTTAAACCTTGATAAAAAAATTTATTTGTGCTCATTCAAAATCCACATTTCTTTCTTCATTGGATGACATTTTTAAAAATAATTAATATGCATTGTGATTTACGGTTGAGCATCAGCTATGTTAATCAAGATGTATGATTATAACTTCTTCATCTGTTCAACTGATAATGATTTGACTTTCAAGCCACGAATACCCTTTTCCTCATTATTAACTCATTCATGGTGAGATGGAGGCAATCTTATGTGTTGCACTGCAGCCATGTAGCTTGTACAAATCTCTACTACCCCCTCCGAAATATACTTTTCAATAATGGAGGCTTCATGTCGATATAGATTTTTAACATAACCCTTTAATATTTTCATATACCTTTCAAAAGGATACATCTAGTGAAGATACACAGGACCATAATGCATTATTTCTCGAACCAGATGAATCTTTAAATTCACTATTATATCAAAAAAAGTTTGAGGAAAATACATTTTCAATTGAAAAAGTATAAAAATTGCATTCTTTTTCAAAATGTTTAATGAATTCACATCAATCTCCTTGTTACAAATTGAATTTATAAAATAACACCACTTAATTATTGTCTTTCTGACATGGATGGGAAATATTCCACGCAATGTAGTTAGTAGAATTTGTTGCATGATGATGTGACAATCATGTGATTTCATACCTATCAACTTCAAGTCTTTCAATGATTCAAAAATTTTTACATTTGAAAAATAACCTTGAGGCACATTGATATCATAAAGACACTGAATAATGCTAATTTTCTCCCTCTTCGATAATTTATCACAAGCCGGGGGAATAAAAGATCGTCTCTTTTTAGGAGTGGGATCTTACTCCAAACGAATTCCCATTGATAGTTAGTCTAATATTGAATTCAACCCATCTTTTTTCTATCCTTTAATATCTAACAATCATACAATCAAACAATCACATATATTCTTCTCCACCTACATGACATCAATATTATGTTTAACTTCATGATACCTCCAATATAGATTCTCAAAAAATATTGACCATTTCATCCAAATATATCTATCATTACCAGATTTTTGTGTCTTTCCAAATGTCACATCATGGTTTTCACCCTCTCTAAATACAGATCATGGGATAAATGTTTTGGAGTAGTATCAAATTATTGTGGAGCCATTGAATGCCTTTTTTAGTATTCTATAAGGGTGATCCTAGGAAAAAACATTCGATGACCCATGTACACTTTTTTCCTCCCATGATGCAATTGACATTATTACGTCTATTGTTCACTAATTGGACATTATTTATTCCCTTTAACACTGTATCAAGACAAATTTCCATATTCTAGGAAGTCATTTATATTGAACTGAAGCACATCATGCATTTGAAAATATTCCATTTTATAAGAATCATAAACCCTAATACCATCAACCCATGACAGTTTCAAATCCTCAATCAATGGTGACAAGTAAAAATCAATATCATTGTCGGGATTCTTTGGACCAAAGATGATTATACACAACATTACATATTTGCGCTTCATACAAACATCAAGAGAGAGGTTGTAAATTACCAATAAAACAGGCCATGATCTTTGTGTGCTACTGAGGGTTCAGTATGGATTCATTCCATCTGTGCACAACCCTAGTATAAGATTTCTAATTTCATTTCCGAATGTAGAATATTGCTCATCAATTTTCTTCTATTATGGACAATCAGCTGGATGATGTATTTTTCCATCAAATACCCGCTCATCATTATGAAATCATAACCTTTTTTCATCATGTGAATTAGCAAATTTACATTTGAAACGATTAATTATAGGAAGATAACCAAATACCTTTGAAGGGATCATTGTAATATCTACATCAGCCTGTGATTTTTCTTTCACCTTATACCGTGATGTCCCACATTTGGGACACTCTGACAAAAATTCATATTCCTTCCTATATATAATGTAGTCATTTGGAAATGCATTTATTTTTTTGTATCCCAATACCATCGGGCATAATATTTTCTTGGCCTTATAATGTGAATCTAGAAGATCGTTATCTTTTGGAAGAATGTCTTTCATGAATTTTTTCATCTCTATAAAACATCTGTCACTCCATCCATGTTTCGCCTTCAGGTTAATCAATCATAACACCACCGAAATTTTTTTAAAATCTCTACAACTAGGATATAATGGTTTTTCAGCATCACCATATAGACGCGCAACTTTCAGCTCTATCACAATGTTTTCTGCTACAATATCATGAATCATTTCTTCAATTCCATCAGAGTTACCATCTTGAGAATCATCATCATCAGTGACATTCCATCCAATTTCACCATTACAAATACAATGGCTGTAACTCGGATTAAAACCATGACAAATCATATGATATTTAATCTCTATACTTTTCTTCTTCTTCATATTCAAAAATTTCAGGGATGGACAGAAAAAATTGTCACCACATGGAACATTTCATTTAGCATATTCCAAAAAGGCATCAACACCTTCCTCATATTCATTGCTCATTCGATGTGCCGTAATCCAACATCGACTCATTATTAACTATAAAAAATATCAAATATATATATATATTTTAAGATAAGACAAATATATGTTTATACAAAAAAATCATAATTTGAATTTAAAACAATTTTGAAATATAAAACAAATTTATGCGTATTTAAAAAAAATATTCTTTAATATTATTTTAAAATCAAAATAGAGTAAGATATAACAGTTTTAAATTCCATTGAATCAATGAAAACCATGGGGCCAAGAATGGTTGATAGAAAATTGGAGAAAATGGAGTAAAACAGAGAATCAAACCAAATTTAAAATAAAAATTCAGAAGGATAAAATCACAATGTAAAGCCAATCATCACGGGACAATCACCATGTCATAATATCAGAAACCATGATGCAGTATTCAATCCCAACTGAAACTTATCCCCCACCCCCTTGGACCCCCCCTGGACACCACCACCCCCTTGTACATCCCCCCCACACCCTGGACACCACCCCCACCCCCTTGGACACCCCCTGGACTCCACCACACCCATGGACATCCCCCACCCTTTTGGACACCCCCACCCCCTGGACATCCCCCACCCCTTTAGACAGCACCACCACCCCTCATGGACACCACCCCCACCACTTACCCCCTTGGAACCCCCCTGGACAGTACCCCTCCCCTCTAGACAACACCCCCAACCCTCCTCGACACCACCCCCACCCCCCACCCCCATGGACACCCCCAACCCTCTGGATAGCCCCCACCCCCTGGAAATCCCCCACCCCTCTAGACTGTACCCCCACCCCTCCTGGACACCGCCCCTACTCCCCACCCCCTACCCCCATGGAAACCCCCTGGACTCCCCCTACCCTCTAGAAAGCCCCCCCCCCCGGAAAACCCCCGAAACATTCTGGAGAGGCCCACACCCCTGGGGAATGCCCCCCCCCCCCACCCCCCTGAACACCCCCAACCCTCTGGACTGCCCCTGGACTGCCCCCACCCCTCTAGACAGCACCCCCACCCCTCCTGGACACCACCCCATCCCCTACGCCCTCGGACACCCTCCAACCCTCTAGATAGCCCCCCACCACCTTGACAGCCCCCCACCCCTCCAGACAGCACACCCCACGCCTCCTGGACCCCACCCCCCACCCCTACCCCCTTTGACACCCCCTGGACACCCCCCAACCCTCTGGACAGCCCCACCCCCAGACAACCCCACAAACCCTCTAGACAGGCCCCCACCCCCTTCGAAAGCCCCCCCCCACCCCCTATGACAGCTCACCCCACCCCCTTCGACACCCCCACCACCTTGGACCCCCCACCACACACCCACTGGACAGCCCCCCCCCCCCCCACACCCCCTAAGACAGCCCACCCACCCCTTCGACACCCCCACCACCTTGGACCCCCCCCCCCCCCACACACCCCCCTGAAATCCCCCCCCCCACCTCCATGGACACCTAGGACAACCCCCAACCCCCTGGAAAACCACCAACCATCTTGACATCCCCCCAGAACCATGGGATTTTAACCTCAAGCTACTATTTTTCAATATCTAGATATTTTAACCTCAAACTACTAGTTTTGGTATCATGTCATTATTCAAAATTAGAACCATGAATTGTATCTCCAAATATTATAAAATGAACTATTGTGCAATGAATCAGATTTTAATAGCATATGAAGACTTATAATAGTCCACAAAAATAAGCGGCGTAAATAGATTATGGAACAACAAAAAGTGATACCCAAAATAGAAACAACCAAGGATCCAAAACCAACATTCCACCATGAAACATCATATATATAATTATAAAATAAATCACACTGGGACACGGAATGGGTGTGTCACAATGGTTTACATATAAATTTCATTAATAAAGTTGAATGAGATCCTTAGTTGTCAATGACAACCAAAATTACCATCAATGTCAGGCATTCATGAAACAAAAACAAACGAAATAGAAGTAGGTGAGGCTTACATGAATATTCTAAGTTGATCTAATAGATCTGGGGATAATAAATAACATGATGATGGAAAAACGAGGTAACAGGGTTTGAAATCAAAGAATCCTACCTAGTTTAAACAAAAAACTCTCAAAACGTAAATATAGACTATACGGGAAAAAAACGAACGAAATAAATTCGTGGGAGGCTTAACTGAGTTTTGTGAGTTTAGATGATAGATCCGAGGAGAGTAAAGATGATAAATGATGATGGAAAAAAGGAATTTAAAGAAACGAGATCGACGAGTCGATTAGGGTTTTCTACGCGAGAGAGGCGTGTTGCCGGATTTTCGATAGAAAAATCCTAAATGAAAATCCACGGGGCGTGTTAATTTTTTAAATGTTTTATAATGTTGGTTATTTAATAAATGAAGTTATAAACTATATTTATTAAATTTATAACATCAGTTATTATAATAACAGACTTTATAAATGTATCAGATATGGATTTTTTTACGTCGGTAATTTTATAACCGATGTAAAAAAATTTGCATGTTGGTTTTTTACATCGGTTATAGACTAACTAACGTAAAAAATAAATCACAAATCATAGTTTTTTACGTCGGTTATAATATAACCGACGTAAAAAATTCTGCGGGTTGGTCTGTTATGTCGGTTAACAAATAACCGACATCAAAAGGCCTTAAAAGCCATTTTTTAATCGTTTATTCTATAACTGACGTAAAAAATTCATAGATACCTCACTTTTTACATCGGTTATGTGATAGTTGACGTAAAAAACACCGCGCTTTGGTTTTTTACATCAGTTAATTTATAACCGACGTAAAAAATGAACGTGCGTGATTTTTAACCTCGGTTATAAAAATAACCGATGTTAAAAATTTACTCTCTACATTTTTTACTTCGGTTATAAAATAAACGATGTAAAAAACCACGTTTTAGAGATTATCACGTCGATTATATATAACTGACGTCAAAAATGGTGACGTTAAAAACATTTTATGCACTAGTGATAGTATGATGAGTTATAAAAAGATAAACAAAAAATGAAAAATATTGAGATTTATCTAATAGCTCAATGGAATATGAAATTTTAAATCAATAATAAATATTTAGAGGAAGATAAAACATGTTTTCTCAACATAAACATGTTTATAATGTGAGAAATAAGAAATGTCAATGAAAATTAAACAATTTTTTGCTACAAAGAAAAGTTCTCCATTATTGAGAAAAACCCCTCAGTTATTGTGATTACTTAGAAGTTGATAAAACCACCTTATTACCATACATGTTGATAGAAAAAAACATTCAAATGGAAATTTCACCTACCTCGCACTTCACGTATATATTGTTTTTGAAGGAAAATAATTTTTCAAAATGAATCCTTCATATAGTGTTGTTATTCCATTTAAAAAATTAACATGGAGAAAATACGAAAATACATTCTTGTTAATCACGTCTCTAAAATAGTTTCAACACATTTTCCAAGAGTTAATGTCATATATATAGCAAACATTTCATCTAGATAACTCATTATAATTTAATAAAATATGTTTACCCATTCAACTGTATGTGAACCCAAAAAGAAAAACACATTTATCCATAAAAAAATTTCTCTTCACTAATATCATATACATATTAAAATAGAATAAATTAGATAAAAATTTAATTTTCAAATTATAACAATCTATTCACACGAAAACTGCATCCATAAAGCATCAATGGTATGAATAATTCTACGCATAAAATATTCTTAAAATTTTTATGAGATCCAAATTATTTCAAATAGAATATGATATTCCTTGTGAAATTAGAAACACATCATATACTATTCACATAAATAGTAAAGAAATAATGTTCATGATGTATCTTTTATATGAACTTCCAATGATTTATATATACAAATGCTACAATGATATTAATTTTTATGTTTTATAAAACCAAAATTAATCATATATCACAGACAAATGAAACAATATGAAATGATACAAATAGAATAAAAACTCAAACTAAACAATGAATCAATTAACTATAAAAAAATAATATTTCGGACTTACTACCAAAGAATACCCAAATCATAAAAATATAGAAGGGAGTGCTCAATCAGAGGGGATCCACGTCTTAGGTGGGGATGTGATACCTCAGACGTGATACTATAATAGAGGAGGACTAGAAGGGGGATGCATGAACAACAATTAGTGGGGAGTGGGGTGCGGCGAGTGGTGAGGGGGGGCCAGAATGGGTGTAGGGGAGTGTTAGGGGGATGAGAGCGGTAGTGAGGGGGAGTTAAGATGGGAGAAGCATCGAGGGGGATCCCGGAGGAGTGGTGATGTAGGGATAAAGAAGTGGGGTGTCAGGGGAAGTTTGGATGGGAGAGGGGTTGAGATAGCGAGGAGGGTTTTTTGCAGTTCTATCCCAATGGTTCTCATAAACCATCGGTATTGAGTTAGTTTTTCAATCGGTTTACTAAAACTGTTGGGATAACCCAACTAATATTACAGTATAACAATGGTTTCATAGAACCGTTTGTATAGACTCTTTATGCCAATGGTTTTTTCAAACCTTTTGGAATGAAATTTGGGTATAGGTGGGAATTCCACCAGTGTACACATCATATAGCCTATGGTGGAAATAAAAAACTACCAAATTACTATATATATGGTTATTTGGATGGGATAATTTGAGGCAAGAAGTGAATGATATGATATATTTCTTATGTTTCTTTGGGATCACCTATTTTGGGGAGATATGGATAAAGTGTTGAGACATTGGGGCAGAGCTACAGACTAGTGGGGTAGCCGTAGCAGGGTAACCTTGATGTTTTATCACTATAATACTTGATAGCTTATATACAATACTTAGTGATAGATAGACACGATTAGGTTGAGAACTTAGTAATACTAGGAAGGTTTGTGTTTGTTTTTATATTTTTAATAAATCTTTAGCAAGAATTATTTATCTTTTACACAAAAGGATCTAGGTAGGATCATATTTAGTATACTGTTATGTTAACCCCACATATATATAAATTGTTTTCAGTTCATAAGTTGTGGTTTGGGGATTAGGATGAATAATACTAGATCATGGATTTTTCAGAAGTTGTTTGGGATTCATGTTCACTATCGAGCTTTCCTTTTTGGTACATTTAGTTTTTCTTTATGTTTTTTTTTGGTTCTATATGAAATTACATGAATGAACATGATATTTATTTTACCCTTATGAGTAGGTGTGGATTGGTGTATCTATTTTATAACTCTATTATACATTTTTCTCATAGTGGGTAATTCCTATCATTTATATGTATGATATACTCTTAGTTCTAGTCACAAACCGTGTCCCTACTGGAGTGGGATTCATGTGGACACCATCTTCCATCTCTCAATGCCAATACAGAAGGGGTACTCTTTTGGGGTAGGGGTTCATGAAAAGCTGGTATCAGAGGATCATTTTGAGGGATAAGATGGATTTTTAAATTATACATAAGTGATATTTCCTATAAGGGAAGTAAAATAATTGTATATTAAGTATAGTAAGTTACGTAAACATGAGAGACCGACTGAAAAAATGATATTTATCCCCCCAAGTGATCTGATTCACAAACCAATAAATTTTTGAGCCTACTAAACGAAGTGATACTAGTTTCATGGTATTGACCTAGGAAAGGATTATGAATCATTATTTTTTATCAACTATTTTAGAAATGGATAGACATTGGGATAGGTTAAAGACAAAAAAATATGAAAAAAAATAATTAATTATTGTTAATTATTCTGTATTCCATCTTTGGGAGTCTCTAAAATTTTATTATTCTTATAGGAATGGATTCAGGTCGATGTCCACATTAGGTTCTCAACAAATATGGTCAGAAGTATGTTCTAGGAGATCACCATAGAATAGAGGTCAATGATGATTTCACATGGAGGAAGATACTATGATAATTTCATCACCCGGGTTTTCCAAAGTCTGAGGGTTCAGTTTCAGCCTCTGTCATAAAGCATCAGTTGGAAGTGGTTAAAATAGATTTGATTTTGATCTTTGCTCGTAAGATGAACTATGTTTCATGTGATTTAAAAATTCCACATAGAGCATCGAGTAAGTGCTGTATTTTGTTCCTCAATTATTAGTAGGAGTTGACGGTCTCATTGGAAAAATTCATAGACTAGTTTTAAGAAGAGTTTGTTTCTTCAACCATGAAAAAGGAATGTATCTGAGAGCTTATTACCATTCAACTAGGTATTTCTAGTTTACATAAGTTAGGTATCACTTTCAATACCCTTCTATAATATACTTCAAACCAATTTCCCAATGAGGAGGCCAGGTTGAGACAATTTTAGGACTCTTTTCATTTAGATATCTAGTTCTAGTTTCATAGTTTATGATTTCAACATGTCTCAAGGTACATTAAAGGGGAGATTTCATTGAGAGAACATTTTCTAGAACTAAATCACTATGATAGAAGAGTCATCAGGAATCCTCTCAAATCAAAGATATGTTTTGAGATTCGTAGTTTGGAGAATATAAGTGATTTTATTCATCTTGGATAGGTCCCATTCCTCATCATCTCATTTCCTCAAAGGTGAGGGAACTTATAGTTATTACAAGGGATCATATGCTTGTGTTTTCATGTGGAGGATAAGGTAGTTGGTGGTGATAGTTCCCAAACCTACAAAGAATTCACCATGTTCATCGTGTCTTGATTTAGGGTCCTCCCTTGAGGCAGTGTAAGCATGCAGTTCTAGCTTAGGATCATCATAGAGGATATTGGTTAGGATGAGGGAATCCCCAAGATGCTCCTCTACCTTATAGTTCATAGTTCATCCATGGATGTTGTCTCTATTAGGACTAAAGATCCCACGGTGAAGTTTGTGGTCAACATCAAGCTCTAGCATTTCTAGTGTCAAGCGATATAGACTTCATATGAGGTAGTATTTTCTAATTTTCTACATGGATTCACGATTATTTAATTTAGACGTTACACACTCCATAATATCACCTACCCTTGTCTATTCATTGGGACATGAGGATGAGAGGCTTCCAATGCCCTTGGATTTTTCATCTCCAGTTGGAGGTCGAGCCGACTTGTATGAAGTGTGTGGATACTATGAGATAGTGTTGCGAAAACACCTCTCTTGAGGAGACTTATAATGTTTATAGATAAAATTATACAACATCAACCTCAACATTGGTTGACTGAGGGTTTGAGTGGGGGATGCAACATGGTGTAGGGGTATTATGCCATAGCATTCCTATTTTTAATAGGTTGGGTATGATATTAAGGGTTTCACTATGGTCTTCTAAAAATCACCATGTATATAAATACCCCAATCCCATTTGAACTTAGTTTTCTCCACTGCATTATTCTCAAACCCTATACACCCCAATAGAGTAATTTGATGGATTTTATTCTCCTATCGATAGGGATTGATCCCCAACATATAGACATCAATCAGTGGTTATCGTAGGTATGATACAACTCAGTTCTCAAGTGATCTCTCTCTTTCCAATATCATTTCATTCTATTTATGTTTTCATGTTATGGTGGTTTTTCTATATCACCCTAATGGAGTCTTATTGGTGATGAAAAATCCATGTAGGTATATATATTCTATTGGGAGAGGTGACCAAGGATCCATAATGTTAATTCATTATTTTTTGAAGAACATTGATGCTTTTGAGGTAGGGAAATCTCTGATTCTCCTATTTATTTACATTGAATCATAAAGTTTTCAAGTTTTATCCCTTTGTATAGAAGTGAATTAACCAAATAAATATTGAACTAAATTAATAAAAAAATTGGAGAGTGATATAATGTCAATGTTTTAAACCATGATAATAGTTTTCTTCTTGATTTGATAGATAGTGTGTTATCAATATTATGTTTTTTATAATGATTTTTCGTTTTGTTTATCATGTTAAAATTGATGAAATTTGATAAATAATATAAATCCATAATTAATTATTTAATAGGATTTTGAATTTAATAAAAGAAAATTTTCTAATAAATGTTACATGTAATTTGATGGTAATAAAATTATTTCAAGTATGAACGTTTCATTGAATATGTAATTCCATGAGATATTGGAATTGATTAAGAACATGAATATATAGTGATTGTAAATATTGTAATGAACAAAAAGTAAAGCTAATTAAGATTCTTCCTTATCTTGGTTTGATGAAACTATATTAATTCTAAGAATATGTTTACATACTTGAGATAGACTGAGATTGTTTATGTCTTAAGTTTCCCATATTTGTGACCTATAAATAATTATTCCATTAATTCAATATGTATTGAAACCCAGTTTTATGATATAGATAATTCTTTGGGATCAGAAGTGCCCACTTTTTTATAAAGGCCAGGTGACTTGTGTATAGGGTTGTGATATCCCATTTTAATATGATGGATAAATGAAATGAATTAGGGCAAGATTTCCATATTGAATGTGCTTGTTGTTTTCTGACTTTTTTGTGCTCTCTATGTGTGCCTTGCTATGTACTATGATGTTAGCCTAGGATGGCTTATGAGATATGGGTGGGGAGGCCTGAGGTTGTGGTAGAAATTGATGCATGTAATAGAGACATGAAAAGTTATATGCATGAGGGTGTTGGGGATGACACGGGAAATGATGGAATAAGACGAAGTTTTTCTTTCCCATTTTTGTACATAAGCTAGATTCTTGTTTTAAATGAATTTTGGTAATGGTCAATGGTTGAGTTTCTTGTTTTATAATATTTTTCCCCATTTTCTGAGGCATATGGATGTTCAATGTTTTATCTCTTTTATGGCTACTTTAAATGTTTATCTAGAGTACATGAAATCAAGGAATATTTTATTATGTTTAATAATTGGCTTTACCCATGGGGTTAGTGTTGAAAGAATGCAGATGAGATGATCTTGAGAAATCATGGACTGTTTATGGATTAACCCTATAGGGAATGAACATGTATTTATAGATAAAGTAATGTAATATTAATTATGTTAATTAATGTTCAATGATTAGGGAAAGAGAGATTAAATGAAAAGATGAGTTAATTTAATTTATCTCCTTAAATTCTTATGTTCTTATTAGATGTCATGTCCCTAGTAGTGGTAGTCGGGTTTGTGAGTAATGATAACTATATTTGATTATAGGGCAAGGATAAGCCCATAATGTGGTTGTGATATATATTATATTATGGATGTTTTGTGATTTAATATGTTACCCCACCCATGTCATTTAGGTCAACTAATTCATAATGGAATCTAGAAGGGTGTTTTCCCCAACATCCTGATGTAAGGATGGATGGTCGACTACCCTCTTTGTCCCACTCTCTTATCTGGGTAGTTTTAAGTGATGATATGCATGACGGTTAGTTTCCAAATATACGTGTGTAGATGGATGTGATGTCTTTTAGTAATTTCACTCATATGTATCTCCAGATATAGTTTCCAATTAGTTTTTATATGTTTTATGGGCAAAGGTTATGATTCTTTGAGGTACCTCAATCCGTGTATGACTTGTAATTGCTTGAGGTATAATATTAGATGTATGATACAAGTCATATGGGATGTGATGGATCCAAAAAACTACTTAGTTAAAATATATATAGAGATGTTCATGGGATTAGGTGATGCACATGGTGCATGTTCTGATAGTTATCCCATGTTTCTTTGGGATGGCCTATTTTGGATAGAGATGACTCAGGACGAGCATCATTGGGGCAGTGCAGCAAACCAGTGGGGAAGCAGTAGAAGGGTTCCCTTGATGTTTTATTCATATAATAGATAATATCTTTTATATGATCCATTGTGAGATAAAACCACGGTGATTTTATGAACATATTATACCTTTTTATGTGATTAGTTAGTTTCATTTTCATAATTGTGTTATAGAATGCTTTATTTATCCTTTGCATGGGAGGTTCAAGGTAGGATCTAGCCGAGTATACTGTTATGCTCACCATATTTATATATAAAATATTTTCAGTTCTGTAGAAGTGGGTTGGAGATTTGAATTGATATTACTAGGCAATAGTTTTATAGTAGCTATTTGGGCATTGTGATCATTGTTGAGTTTACCTACTTGGTACTTATTGTTTTCCATTTAGTTGTTTTAGTACTATAGGATATCACATGTCTACACTTGGGATTTCATTTACCCTTATGTGTAGGTATTGGTTGGTTTATCTATCTTATCTCTCTCCTCAACATGTTTCTCTTAGAGTGTACTTCCTTGCAATAATATGTATTATTTACCCTTAACACTAGTTTCCAACTGGGTACCGCCTAGAGGTAGGACATGGTTTGTAACCATATCCCTTATCTCATTGTCGACATAGGAGGGGTTCTATTTTTGGGGAGGGGGTCGTAACAATGAAATATTTTTAAACTATTTTTACAATAAAAAATATATATTTATAAATTTATACTGACAATTTAAAAATACTATATTTATATACAAAATTCATTAATAACAATAAAAAAATTAAGGTCTTATTTTAACAAAACTATTTTTTGACTATTTTTTAATAAAATTATCACATGATAGAATTGGTTTTTTTAATTCATTTAATTCTAGTTATATAATTATTGAATAATAATAAACATTTTAATTTTCATATAATTAATTAAATTGATAATTTCATCCTAATCATAAATCATATACTTAAAATATTCTTTTTTTAAAATGGTGTTTAATCATTATTTGTGCAAATAATAAAATTAATTTCTACCACACATGGGAATTTTATTTTATTAATCATATGCTTAAGATAATCTATCTTAAGAATGATTTACATATTTAAAATAAGAATTAATAATTTATTAAATAATTTCATTTTAAATTTAGTCCATTGAAATCAATTTTCAAGCGTGAATGTAGAGTTACTCTCCTAATAATAAATTAGGATAAAAGTAGTCTATCATTGTTAAAGTTGTTACACCACATGAAAAAGATATGTACTATTGGATTTTGGGGGAATTGTAAACCTTATATCTTTACCTCAATACATTGATTGGATATTTTTTATCCTTTAGCAAATAATAGAGTGATATTATTGAGAAATAATTATTTATTATAAAAATTGACTTTTATTAACTTCTAAAATAAAACCACCTCCTCCTCATTTATCCACTCCTTGAAAGTATTATCTTAACCAAAACCATACCCTAGATTCTCATCAGCCCCCTCTATATGCCATTTAATCCTTGGTCTTACCAAAAGACCAAACTATGGAGTCTTAATGAGTTACCTAAGGGAGAACATCCAAGTGAGAGGTAATACTCCCTACTTGACTTCCATAGCCCTGTTCTTCTTTAACACACATAAAATACCCTCTATCCATGAAGGTATGATAACACTATAATTTTTTCTATGATTATGTTGTATTATACTAATGAAATATTTGTTGTATCATTTCCTCTAGTATAATTATGAAAAAGGAAAATGTTGTCATGTGTGTGTACTAATTACTACTCCATGAAAGACGTGTTCAATTTTGCATCACCACTATAAATGGAATGAATAAAAATATTATTTAATTAAATAATAAGATATTTTCTACACCATTAATATTATGAAAAAATAATATTAGTCATTCTATATGTTTGATTGACAATAAATGGTCATAGTACCTTGAACACCTTAAATAGGCTTATCAAGGTGCCTTTATTAATTTGGATATATTTTGGAATAATATTTGATACTATATAATTATTTTTCAAAATGGAATATTAAATGTCCCAAACTTCTTAAATTATAGAGATCATGAAGTTATTCTACAACACCATTGACCACATTCAACAAAACAGAAGTGTTATGATGAAATTAACAGAACAACATTTAGTAATTAAAATAAAAGAAATATAGATTAAAATAAATTACCAAAAGATAATATATGAACCTTAAAAAAAATTTAAATATAGACAAATGAGGGGTTTTTTCATATATATAATGAACATAATTTAATTATTCAGTAATTTAATTTCAACTGTAGAACACTTTTGAACATGAGGTAAGGGTTTCATCTTAAAACTTATTTCATTGAGTCACATGTTCATTTCAGAACCTAATTTATTATAAATGGTGTTTATACTACCAATTTGATATTTAATATCTTTTATAATTTTTATTCATGATTTATTTACTTAAAATTTAATCTCTCTCTCTAAAGGCATTTTTTATAGAATGTTTATTACGTAATGAGGGTTCCATCTCAATCAGCATTCATTAATGAATTCATTGAAATTATGAAACAATCATCATTTTTATAGTGTATATACATCCCAAATGAATTATAATATCATAAATTATTTTGGATCTTATTAAATTCCCTTCCATTCATGCTTTTCTATCATGTCTACAATTCATGTCTTCCCTAAAATAAAATGGTCTTTCTTACCACAATCTGATTTATTGAGTTATAATGATTTTTCTTGTATATCATTTGTCATTTCATTTAGTATATATTATTTATATAATTGGAGATCACTTTATATTCAATTAATCATTTCCAATGAGTTAAATTATCTTTTTAAAAAAGTTAAACTATGTCAAAAATAACTCTCATCCATTTAAACAATTGTTTGAACTCCTTATCCATAATTTCCATTCCCACCAATGTTATCCTTTTTAATTTGAAACCTAATTAAATATTATCTCATGATAAAATCATATTTACGTTCTCCCATTTTCAAAATATTGTTTTATTATTTTATTTTGGGATATAGGATTTTTGTATTGGTGTTTTAAATTGTTAAATGGAATCTTTTATACTTTACTCATGACTTTTTGTTTCCCTTTCATTTTCTCCATTTTTTTCCATATTTTTTTCATGAAACTATTCCTTTTTTCTATATATGTTATCTTAAATATATATGTAGTTGAATATATTTTTCATTTTTGTGGTTAAAAAATTTAGTTCGCTTCAAAATTATCATTCTTAAGCAAACCTGATTTATGCGAACATTCCAGTTTTCTTGTCTCATGTCAATAATCACCTCCATAAAATTTTTTAAACAATGTATATATTTTAAAAACTACCATTATTTTATGGATAACTATCTTGATTAAATTCTAGTTTTTTGGAATATCATATTATATTTCCTTCTTTAAAAATATCACTACTTATATCACAAATCTTTACCGAAGTGGTTTATTTTTATTATTTGTTATATTTGATCCTTCTCATGGATTTTCATCATTGGGACTTCTTGTTCAATAATTATGTTCTTTTTGTAATTATGAATGTTTAAATAAATTTAAGTTATTTTTCTCTTGAGAAACCTTTTTATTTATGATTAATCTGTTAGTTTATATTATCATTTGTTATATTGTTTTGTTAAATTGTAATCCTTATTTTAAAATAAATTAATTTTTATATTATTTTAATTAAATTATGTTTATATTACCTAATTGTTAACAGAATGACCAGTTTAGCAAGTTTTTGAGACGTGATTTTTGATGTAGCTGAATGCTAAATGGGTTTTACATCGCCATTTTCTACATATCTATTTGGAGAAGCAAATGATATAGTTTTTTTCTATTTGGTTCTACGTATTCATTCCCATAATAAAACCATGTATCAAATTTCTAACAAAAGATGGTAGTTCCAACCACAGTTCAACTGTAGCTCACCTCAAACATTCATGCTAGCTCCAACAACACCAAATATACAATGAAACTCCTTTTATAGTTTCTATATAAAATGTTCATTACCACGAAATTTTATATGAACATTCCGGAGAGCTTCCATTCTTCCAACCATGTGGTTAACAGGGTACCATGAGTTCAATTTATAATTACCATAATGCTTCTTGCCACCCTACTGTAAGAGGTACCTAATAACAATGAATTATTTTTAAGTGATCACACATAAGTGTACGGTATGAATACCAACTATGCATAGTAAGTATAATAACCACACACTATACCATGGTCAGTATGCCACACAGTCACTTTTTTCAATTGTATTTTTTTTTCCAAAACTCATATTTTTCAAAGGCTCTATTTCAGCACTATTTTTATATGTTAATTTACTACAAGTGAATTAAATTTATTTTTATCATTATAATGACTTTTACAATTATTGTATTTGTAATAAGAACGTAAAAATTATTTTTTATAGAAAATATTTTGGAAATAATTGTGTAAAGAATCATTTTTATAATAATTATTTTATACCTTATTTTATGTATCATTTTAAATAAAAAAGTGGGGAAAGATTTTAAAAATATTTTTAAATGTTTTATTAATTTTATTAAATATCATTTATCATAATGATATTTCATCAAAGTGCATTGAAGTTATTTAATGCATAATTAAATGACCTCAATGACTTGGTGTGTTAATTCAAATTTTAGAAAACAGTATTATTTCGAGAAATTTTTATTTTTATAGCATGTCTTTATATGATTATCCATTGAGACACTCCAAGATATTTGGAGTAAATAAAACACATCTAGATATTGTAATGAAAATAGACAAATCTGATAAATGGTTTTTAACGAGGATAAGAATTATAGTTTGACACAATTAGAGAGACAGAAAAAAATACAACCCTTATAAGATCTTTGTGACGTACTGCATCTAGAATATGAAAAATGTTCCATAACCTCAATCATTAAAGAATTCATCGTTTTCAAAATCAATTATTGAAATGAAAAAATATCTTGAGGTTTATTTAATTTCAACATTCTCTATTCCACTATTTTTCTAATTTATTCTAGGATATCATTGTTGTATTTAGTACTTCCAACTATTTTTACTCTATAGTTTGGTTTATACATTTCCCATCCAAAAGATGTATAAATGGGTTATTTATACCATCTAAAAGGAAGGTTGGGTTGTGAATACTAGACAAAATACAATTGGGTTATTTCTCCTTTAGAAGTCCAGTTGGTTTTATACCACTAGATCAACAGAAGGTACATATGACTATAATCAGGTTATCACTCCCTATAAAAACTGAGTTATTAGTTAACAATGATTATCTCACAAACAAGAGATTATTGAAGAGTGGACTAGGATCTTGGTGATATGATCCACAAAAAAAATTATCATGTGCTATTTGTTTTTATTTCTACCACACAACATACTCTTTTATAACACTGGTAATAATGTTTGATTAAATTTATCTAATTAATTTTTAAAGGACTATTCAACCCTAGTCAATATTTCCATAAACTGGGACCTAAAAATTGGTATTAGAGAGAGGTTAATTTTATGTAATTTTTTTATCTATTTATCCTATTCTTAAATGTACAAGGAAAAGTTCCACTAATTTTTATGGAAATTCGAGAATTTGAGGTGCTAAATCACATCAAACCACCATACATTCGTGGAAGTGACTAGGTCTACTAAAAGCATTATATGGAGGTATTAATTAAAAATTCAGGCCTTGATTATTGTGCACTTATGTAAAATCATTATACATTTCCTCATGTTGATTTTGAAACTCTAATCTGTATTGCACAACAAAATGAGTTCAAAATTACAAATTTAGGAATTATTTGTATTTTTCATTAGATAGAAATATTCATATTCATATTTCTTCATGTAAAACTACTTATATCATCTGTATGACATTAAAATTTCTTCTTTAAGGAACTAAAATGTTATAGAGAACAATATTGGTATTCACAGAGTTCACTTTCAAGAATTTAGAATGAATAACCAAGAGAGAATCAATGATTTGTAAAATTTATTGACTAATATAGTGAACATCATGGTTTCTCTTGAGGTGACCAGGAGGAATCAGTCTCTTATCAAAATATTTATTCATTATCTTCCCAAAATATGGAATTCAAAGAATCATTATATTGAAAATAGTAAGGATTTTACTAAGTATTCAATATATTAGATGATGTGATCACTTCATAAGAATGACTTGGAAATAATGAATAAAAACACTGATGATCATGATAAAATGAAAGGTATATCCTTCAATTATAATATAATTTTTATGGAAAATTCCACTTATTTTGAGTTACAATAATGTGAGAGGGATTAAATTTCAAATTTCACCAAATGAGTCTATAAGTAAATGAATGGAAATATAAGCTTCATGAAGCTTCTTATAAGAGAGAATTAAAAGGATATCGAAATGGGAAATAAGAATGTTCAAAGTTATAAATATCTGTTTTCTGAATTAATATTCTATGATTGTAATAAAAAAAGGCATATAAAGTTAGACTATCCAAAATTGAAATAAGAATGAAAAGAAAAAAAATACATGAAATAACTAAAATGATCATATAATGTTTGATGGATCTATAATGAATAATCAGACACTGGTAGTGATGGTTCGGAGAGTGAAAAGGGATTAGTCAATCTTTTCTTGATGGAAATAATAAAACAGGTAAACACTGATTTGGATTATTGTTCTATTTATGAGTCTTATATTGAAAATACGTTAATGAATTTACTATACAAAATGAAAATTTTCAAAGTAATATTTTTAGAATGAATGAATTGTATAGAGAACTGTATAGAAGAAAATAGAAGATTATAGAAGAGAAAAATTATATATATTCTGAACTAATTATGTTTAAGGATAAAAATTAAATAATTAAATTTTAAATTTTAAAAATTTATTACGTTCAATATAAAGTATTTAAATTAGTTTTTTATGATTTTTAAAAAAATTAAAACGAATTCATAAATCATAAATATGAAAATAAGAAACTAAAAAATATTGGAACATGTTCAACTATGCAAAAAAGTTATGACTTGATCTTTTCTCAAAAAGAGAATAAAAATATTTAAAGATAAATAACAATATTAAAAGAAAATATATCTATTTTTTTCATGGAAAAGAGTAATTTTATAGCATGATAGATTTTAATAAAACTAATAAAGATAAAAATGACTATGGATATAATAGATAAATTCCCAATATGTACAGAACTACTTTTTCTAAAAAGTTGTAATGAAAATGTTTCAAATGTTACATGATATAAATGTAATTTAAAACAATATTACGAAAATGAATATACTTTAATATTTACTTAATCACTCGAAAAAAAAGACATTTATATCTAATAATATATCTTCTCGTTTACCCTAGAATTAATGTCTTAAATAAATATAGTTTCCGAAGAGTTTAATCACCAATTTATTTGGGCCCAAAATAGCTTGGGTACCCAAAAAATATATACTTTATCTACTTTATAAAAAATTTGACCAAAGAGTTATAAAGGTATATGATATATAAATATCATGTGCTCTTGGAACATGTTTGGTTACGTCTCTAACATTATATCTTTTTACTATTGTAATGGAGATACTATCACTTTCAATGAAAACACTAAAGGCATGGTAAAAGGTTTTGGAGAAGTTGGGGTAGTATGATCTATTATAATTCTTAATGTACTATTTTTAGAAGGATTAAATCACAATTTAATTATCATATCACAAATTTATGATTTTTTTTTCTGTGTCTAAAGAGTGAAGATAATGAATGTATTTTTTAAAATTAGAATACTAACTTGTTTTATGCCAATATAAAAGCAAACATCAACTCTATATATTTTTCTGAACTAGCCGAAGAAAATGTAATGTGATTGAATTTTAGGATATATGTCACATTCTATTGAACATTAAGTTGGGAAATGTTCATCTTCAAAAACTATACATGATATAAAAACATTTACAATTTTTGGATCTAACTAAATTAAAAATATATTATGTTTTTTGTATGTGATTCTTGCCTAAAAGGAAAGTAGCACAAAGAGTCATTTAGATCTGTTAATATGGTTAATACAAAAGATACATATGACTACTTCATATTGATTTATTTTAACCTAAGTGAACTTCCATCTTACATAGCCAGATATATGTTTTTTTAATTGTAGATTATTAAATTAAATTCACATGGACATTACACATATCCCATAAAAGTGAAACCTTAAACAAGTGAATTATATTATATTACAAAATTAAAAATAAAAATGTTCTTTTAATATCATCAATTAGACGTTAAGAAGGTGGATACTTTTTTTAAATTATACTTTGATAATTTTTTAAAACAATGGATATTTCGATAATTTTTACACCCCTAGAACAAAACAACAAAATTGTGTGGGGGAGAGGAAAAACAGAACTATTAAATAAATTGAAACGACAATACTTAATGAATTTGACCTACAAAAATATTTTAGCAATGAATTAGTTGACACGTGTTGTTATATATTAAATAATATTTTTATTATTTAACTATTGAGAAAACACTTTATAAAATATTTAAAAAAACAAACCTAATATTGGTTACTTTAAAATATTGCATTGTACAATTTATATTTTAAATAGTGAAAATAATCTGGAAAAATTTGTTGCTAAATGTAATGAAGAAATATTACTATGGTAATCGAATAATTATAAATATTATAATGTATATAACAAGAGACCCATGTCAATGGAGGCATATGATCATTTAATGTTCATTGAAAATAATGAAAAATAGATTATATCTTCTGTTGACTCTCTTGAAGAATTTGAATAATTCAATTTATATAAACGAAAACCTATAAAAGTTATGCATCAATGATGGGGGAGAATATATATTCTAAATGTGATCCTATTAATGGGAGAACTAACAGAGATCATTCTTTTGAATATATAAATGGAAATGTTTATTCTGTAATTAGAACTGTAGAATCGGTTTTTTATTTTTTTGTTAATAATACGTTTGTAGGTGATTTTGTAGTTGTTAATAGTCAACAAAACATTGAATAAATAATATAGGATAAATTATATTCATTATTAACTTAACCATTTTCGTAGGAATAATGTCTAGAATCTAGTAGAATTATTTAATGATATACTATCTATAGAATCCAAATGGATTTTTGAAAATAAAAATTATGATTCTGGTAACACAATTAATAATAAGTCAATATTAGTTTCCCAAGGTTATTAACACAAAAATAGAATTGAACTTGAAGATTAAATTTCACTAATTTATAAATTAGATTCCATTAATATTTTATTTTCAAAAAATGTTTTAAAAAATTTAAACTAATTCAAATGGATGTAAAAAATTTCTTCTAAATTATTGCGATTTCATAAGATGTATATTATATTCGACAACCTGGTTTCTAAAATTAAGAATTTCAAATTCATGTTTTCAATAAAACTAATGCATTATATTGTTTAAAGAAATATCTATGATCTTGGTATGAGAGACTAACAATATTTTTTTTCAAAATGTATATAATAAAGGGATGGTTGATCCTGCCTTATTTATAAAGAAAGTTTCTACTGATATTTTAATTGTACAAATATATGTTGATTATATTTAACTTAGATAATCAAATTATATACATTTTAATTAGTTCCCAAAATTTATGACTAATGAATTAGATATTATCCTAATGGTGGAATTAAAATCTTTCATTGTTCATCACATTTTCTAAAGAAGAGATAGTTATTTTATAAACCAGAAAATTTATTCTAATGATCTGGTTAGGAAAATCAATATTGGTTCTTGTAAAACTATGAGAACCCCCAGGAGTAGAAATTCTAAACAGGATGTAGATTAATATGAAAAATTAGTTTGTGATAAACTTTACAATTGAATGATATGAAACCTATTGCATCTAACTTCATCAATTCCTAACATTATGTTTTTTATTTTAATGTGTTCTACATATTAGTCTAATCCAAAATAAATCCATTAAAACGATTTTAAAAGAATAATTAGACATGTTAAACTAACTATCCGCACTGGATTATTATATTCCAAATAGAACAATTTTTATTTTTCATCATTTTATAATTTTGAATTTGGAGGCTAAAAACATGATAATAAGAGTAAATCAGGTATGTGTCAAACAATAGATAAATGAAAATTTTCAAGCTCTTCTAAAAAGAATTTTTTTTGTATTTTCCACAAATGAGGCTGAGTACATTAATGTTGCTATTTTTTTCACAAATAATCTGAGTAAAAAAATTATTTTTTATTTTAATGTTTACTTAGATAAAATCCCTATATTATGTCATAATGATTCTTCCATTTATATTTATAAAACCCCCTTACATCATTCAATGACTAATAATATATACATTATATTTCATTTCAGAATAAATCATGTTAATAAAGGGGACATTTCCTAGGAAAAATTTCTTTGAAAAAATACACTTGTATATATATTTACAAAAGCACACGTTTATTGTGGTTTTAAAAAATAATGTTTGAATTAGGATTAATGGGGATTTATATTATTAGAAGCATGCTATTATTTTTTTATTGTTTTTTCAATTGTATAATTTTGAAACATTATAAACTCAAGGGAAGTTATCCCTTGATATATAATTCTGATTATTATAGTTTTTTCTTTGTTTAAACTAAAAAAATCATAAAATTAATAATTACGGGTTTATTTGTTTTTCATTTCTTAATATTAATAAATTTCAAAAATGGGGAGAAATTAGAGGAATTGTTTTGGTTTTTCAATTTAAGATAGTGTAGATTATTTGATTTTTTAGTTTATATCATCATTATTGTTTTTGTTTTTTTAAATTTAAATCCTTATTTTAAAATACATTAAATTTTACATGTTATTTTAATTAAATTATATTTACATTACATAATTTCGAAATGAATGACTAACATAATTGTTTTGTGATAACTGAGTTTCAACATAGTAGGATACTAAATAGAATTCATGTAGTCACTTACTATGTATCTAATTATAGAAGAAAACAACATAACTATCTTTTACATTGACATTGGAAGAAGAAAACAATGTATCCATTTTTTGTTTAGTGCTACGTATTCATTTTTAAAAGAGAAAGATATGGAAAAATTATACTGAAAGATGGTAGCTCCAACAATAACTCTATTATAGCTGGCCACAAACATTCATGCTAGTTATAGAAACACTGAATCAAACATGAACTAGATTTTAGTTACTTTAACAAAATATCCTTATCATGAATTCTTATATGAACATAGAGTGGAACTAACCATAGAGATTCATTTTTTCCACCTTGTGGGTAAAAAGTTACTATTATTTAAATTTATACATACCTTGAATCTTCTAGACACCTACCATATGTGGTTACTTCTAACTATGAATTTATTTTTCAAGTGACCATGCATAAGCACATGATCAATATACAGATCGTGCATGATTTGTATACTTACCGCACAATATCGCATAGTCAGTTTTTCACATCGTCATTTTGACCTTTTCCTTTTTTACTAAAACGTATATTATCCCAAGTGTATATTTTAGTGTCATTTTTTATATTTGTTGACTATAACAACATTAATTTTTTTTCATTATTCTAATTAATTTTAAAATGGTTATCTATTATAATATGTATGTGAATATTATTTTTTATTGAAAATATTGTGGTAATAATGATTTTCAAAATAATTATTTCATACAATTTTTTGTATCTTTTCATATAACAAAATTATGCAATCTTGTAAAAATGTTTTTTAATGTTTTATCCATTTGAATAATTATCATTTATCATAAAAATCGTTTTTCAAAGTTATTTGAAGTTGTTTGATGTAGAATTAAATGATCATGAAGACTCGCCACATTAATTCAAATATCATAAAATGGTATTATTGTAGATGCTTGTTATTTTTATATCTTGTTTTTATATTATTATCAATTGGGAAGATCCAAGATAATTGGACTTAAAGAAAAAAATATACATTATAATGTGAACCAAACATTGTGATAAATATTTTGAATGAGGATTAACATTAGATTTTGATAGAAATAGAGACCTAAAATATAAAACCTTTATATAAAATTTGTAGCGTATTTTATCTAGTCTACAACCAATATTCTATTGAATCAATAATGAGTGACTTCATCATTTTCATCATCCATTATTGAAGTGGTTGAATACCTTGAGCTACATCAAATTTCATTATCATCTGCTCCACTGTTTATATTCTTTCTTTTTGGATTTCATTGTTGTATTTCTTTGTTCCCTCTGTTTGTAATCTAGAATTTGGTATATGATTTTCCCATGTAAATGATGTATAACAGTGGTATTCCTCCTATTTAAAAGGAAGTGTGAGTTTTGAATCCTAGAAAAATGTTATGTGGGTTGTGACTCCTTCAAAAGTCTGGTTGGGGTTATACCACATGGTGAGAAAGTGTTATGTATGTCTAAAATCGGGTTATCACACCCTATCAAAATTGACGTATTAGTGAATACTGATCATCTCAATGAGTATATAATATTGAAGTGTGGGCTAAGATCTTGGTCATTAGGACCACTATAAAAATATCATGAGATATTTTTTTTGTTTATGATTCCTAATATACACTTTTATAAATGTCATAATCACATCCAAATAAATTTAATTGATAATACTTTAAATGGACTATTCACCCCCCCCCCCCACTTTTCAATATTCTCATACACTAAGACCTAATAATTTATCAATCAATTATGATTGAAATCACAATTATGAAAATCACTTCCTTCTCATGGGTTTGAACTTAATTTTTATTTTTGTATGGTTTCTTTTCTTTGGTGGCGCACAAATGCGTGTACATATAATAATGTGATGGGTGGGTTTGTTAAATACCATCATTGGATTGAGTTTTTTAACGTCTCATGAGATACCATGAATGGTACATGGGTGGTTATCCTAATAAAACTATGTTATGATGGCTGTTAGTATGAGCATACGATGATTATGATGATGGTTAGCCTATTCTATTTATTCATGGTTATTGGCCTTGTAACGTGCTTATGATGACATGATTTATTATGTTATAATGTTCTAATGATTCCATAATTTTATGCTTTTATTGACTTATTCCATGTTTTCTTTCTTATGATCATTTTATTTATGATATCATGTTATGATTATCTACTATCATGTTATTATTTATATTCATGTTTATTCATTAAGTTGTATTTCTAGAACACCCTTTAGCTATTTTCCACAGGTTTTCATATGAAATTTCAAAAGATCAATGAGAGTAAGAAGCAAAGTGTGGAGTATTGAATAAGATTTTTTTATGTTTAAGATCATGTGTTTTTTAATCAAATCATCCAAAGACACTAGACCTCTATATCCTTATCTTGTATTGTTGGGAAAATATGTTATAATTCATGAATTAAAGTGTGATTATGATTTGGGTTTCTATAAAGTAGATAAATTCATTTTATTGGAAGTTTAGCAGGAGGCCGAGTTAGTTCATTGTCAGTATAAACAACAGTATCTGAATGGATGTCCAATGTAAGTATTTTCCTCTACCATTATTCTCATTGCATCTTTCAGATCATTGGATATGTTTATGGATTGTTAAATGGTATTTCCACACCCATTGTGTAAGAACCCAAAAATTGTAAGAGTTTTGTCAAGCTCATTTTAAGGTACTATTTTGTTTATTATTTTGTAATTTTTTGGGGTTTACCATAGAATGTGTATGGATGATATTTTGAGAATAATTGAAGAATAATGGGTTGTGTATAGTTAGATCATAGTTAGAGAAAATGGTGTGCCCCAACCTAGTTAACCATGTGAACCATGACAGAGGGGATTCATATGGCTAGAGCATGGTTTTTTAAATCATGTTCTCTATTAGTACTAATCGTGTACACTCTTAAGATTAATCGTGAACTGCTATAAAATAGGCACATGTTTCAGTTGCATGATTAGAGAAAACCATACTCCCCTACCCAACAATCCATGCTTGAGAATTATGTTGACAAAAAATTTAGTATTTTGAATAGCTGGACCACCTAAATATCTACAAATCAACCCCCATTCAACCCTAGGTCCAATTTCATGATTTTTGAGCTCTATAGAAGAATTATAATAATTTATGAACTATGTTCTTCATGATTAGAAGCTCGGATTGAAGATTTTCATCACAACCAGTAAGTGGATTATATCCCATTTCTTTTTTGTTCATCCTATTTTCTTCTATAATTCTTTTTTTGAGAAGTAATTTTCTATTTGGATAGATCTAGATATGGTTTTGAAGAATCTTGATCTAGGCCTATAGATCTAGATCTAGATTTAATAGATTGTGAATTATTTAATCTTGATTTAGGTTTTTAGATGCATATCCAGATCAACAATGTTATGTAGTTCATTTTTTGGGATTTCTGTTGGGCGATTTTTCATCACCAAATTGGGGTATGTGGTCTAAAATAGAAAAAATATAGTCTTGATTTCAATTATGTGTATGTAATTATATAATTTATATTTTATTTTTATAAATAGTTTTATTTATTAAATTAATTAATTTTATAAATGAATTAATTAAGGGAAATGTGAAATTGGGATATTGGGATTTTAGATCTTGAATAATTAAGAGTTAAATTAATTATCAAAAAATATAATTTTTGGATAGTATTTAATAATTGTTGAGTTAATTAGGAGAATATTGAATACTGATATAGATCAATTAATTGAGGAATCAACTAGGGATATTAAATTTATTTAGATGGAACAATTAATTAATGAATTAATTTGGGAAATTGGACTGTTTAAGATGAAATAATTAATTGATGAAATAATTAATGGAGTAATGTGATTATATAACCATATAATTAAATAATGAGATTGTTGGGATTAATTAATATATGAATTAATTAATTGATGTATTATGACAAATAAATTGGGAAATTTTTTAATGGGGTTCACATGTACAATTAATTGGTGAATTAATTGAAGAGATTAAATATGATTAATTAATTTGGGAATGAATTAATATAGTTTATGTGTACAATTAATTGGTAAATTAATTAAAGAGATTCAATGAGAGAAATTAATTGTGAATTATTTAATGGTGTAGATGTGTACAATTAATTAATGACTTAGTTGATGTAATTTAATGTGGTTAATTAATTTTGGGGTTAATTAATGGATTTGACAAGATCAATTAATTGGTGAATTAATTAATGGGGATTATTTAATTGAGGCAATTTATTGAGTTTTATTAATTAATTAGATAATTAATTATGTGATATTTAGTTAATTAAATGATGAATTAATTATGATATATTGATATTTGCGAAATGAGATAATTAACTACAGAGTTGATTATGAAATATTGATATTTTTAATGAGATGATTAATTCTAGAATTAAGTATGGGATTCTGAGTTGTAAATTTTAATTAATTAATGAGTTAATTAATTAATGGAATTTAAATACTAAATAAATTGGGGAATTAATTAAGCTGATTTCTGTGATAAACTAATTGTTTAAATAGAAATGAAATTGACATGACTAGTTAATTTTTGAATTTACTAGAGTAATTGGTGTGATAAGCTAGTTTTTGAATCAATTGATATTAATTATGTAGTTAGTTGATTTTTTAATTAGCTAGAATAATTTATGTTATTAGTTAGTTGTTTAATTAATTAATATTTTTATGTGATTAGTTAATAGTTAAATGAACTAGATTAATTGATGTGATTAGTTAATTGTCGAATTAATTAATATTATTGATGTGATTAGTTGATTTTTAAATTAGCTGGAGTAGTTGATGTAATTAGTTAATTATTTAATTAGTTAATATTCTTGATGTGATTAGTTAATTTTTTATTTAACTAGAGTATATGACCTGAATAGTTAATTGTTTAATTAATTAATATTATTGAGGTGATTAGTTAATTATTGAAATAACTAGAGTAATTGATGTGATTAGTTAGATTTTAAATTATTTAATGTTATTGATGTGATTAGTTAATTATTGAATTGAATAATATAATTGAGGTGAATAATTAATTATTCAATTCATTATTGTATTTAATGTGAATAATTAATTTTTTAATTAATTATGTTTATTTAGGTGATTAGTTAATTTTTTAATTAACTAGAGGAATTGGTTTGATTAGTTAATTATTGAATTAACTGAAGAGATTATTTCAATCTATTAATTTTAGGATTAATTAATGTTATTAGTGTAATTATTAAATTGTTGAATTAACTAGAGGGATCGATGTGCTGAATTAATTTTTTAATTAATTAAGGTTATTTATGAGATTAGTTAATTTTAGAATTAATTATGAATATTGGTTTGTTTAATTAATTTTTTAATTAGTAATGGAAATTATGTGGATAATTAATTTTTAAATTAATGTGTGATGTGTGAATTGTAACATGGTCATTCAAATGTCAATTAAATAATGGGAATATAGTCATTATGAATTTTATTTATAAATGGGAACATGGTCATTCTAATGTGAGATGTAAGAATAGGAACATGTTAATTCTAATGTATGTTGTATGAGTGGTAAATTCATCATTAAATATGAATTAATGAATGTGAACGTGGTCATTCTAATGCATGATATATGAATGAAATCATAGTAATTCTAGTATGAATTAAACGATGGGAACATGGTCATTCAATTGTGTGTAGTTTAAACAGTAAAATGGGAATTCAAGTATGGATTTAAGATTTCTAACAAATTAATTATGAGATGTGACCTCACTTGGGAATACATTATTCTTTAGGATGAGCCGAAGCAGGTGTTGAGATATGACATCACCTTTTAATTCATTAGGATATTTCATGAGCTGAATTCTATGTTATGTTTTGATATTAACTAGGAACACTTTGGGATCCAACATGAGCTGAAGCAGACGTTGAGGTATGTGTGTCCTTGGGAACCCATGATTCAATATCGTTAAGTAAAGAATAAATGAAAATGAGATAACAGTCTAATTATACATTGTACATATTTATTTATAAAACTACATACACTCTTTTGAATCGATATTATTTTAGATGTCGGTGGTGGTGGCCTACTGAGTTGTACTCCCACACTACTCAGGATTCCAAATGACTACCAAAATTGTCTTCTGTTTTCTGGATAAGAAAAAGGGAAAGGTGCTAGTGTTAGATGACTATTTTTGGGATGGATCATGGATGTGGTAACCCTACGTGGTTCGATGCCCACTTTTTATTTGTTAGTGTCTTTACTGTTGAGTTTCAATTTGACACATGGCATGTACATTAGCATGGAATATATATTGTTCGGTTTTTATTTTGTATTTCTAATTTTGGTCATCTTGTGATACTGGTATTTTTCTAGATATGTTATATAATTTTGATAATTAGTTTATTATTTTAAATTAATTCCACTAGTGTATTCCTCTGATGAACAAAAAAGAGGGTATAGTCTTCCCCTAACAGATAATTGACCCTCACTACTAGTAGGCAGCCTCTGGAGTACGAGGAGGTTCACCTGAGGTCATGTGACTGACCGGTTCAAGAAACCAGTGTATGGAAAATGGGTTGTGACGTTACAAAGTGGTATCAAAGCACATTTTTCTTTTCTTTTCTTTTTGAATTACTGTTTGGGAACGGTATACAAGAGAGTTGGAAGAGTCAAGCCTTGGTTATGAGGTTGGGTATGAGAGTATCTACCACATGTATGAGGGGAAACCCAATTTCCCTGGGTGGGAATTCTTTTTATTTTTCTTTGATGTTTCTATTTAATATTGTGTCACCTTGTGTGACACATTTATTCTCTGTTGGGATTATTATTGTCTAGATTTTATGATAGTTGACTTACAGACCGCTTTGGCATTAGAGTTGAGTTTTCATGCAACATTATAGGCACACAGGGTTATTGGGACATGAATCATTTTATGTACACACGAGAAAATGGGTTAAGGGTAAGTTTTTTACCATTAACTATTTCTCCTTGCTTGTGAAATTAAATTTCCAATGGTGCCTAATATAATGCTGAGAAGTATTTTAAAATGATTCAAGCTGAGAATAAATCGATTTCTGAATAAAAAAAATGAATAATGAGAATGTGTTTAACCTTGTAAACTATGACTTTTTTTATAGGATGGTTAAGGGTATGTATTGTACCTTAGTTTTAACCATGTTGTGGGATAAAGGGGAGAGGACCTTATTGATGGTTCCTGGTAAACCAGAAGCATTGTGGTGAAGGGGGATATATTAAAATTCCTTTTAATAAATTTTACCCAAAACCAAGAGTATTGATCTTTCACAAAAAAAGTTATTATTAATTTATTTTATATCTAAAGAAATAAATACATGGGCTTACGGAATTTCTTCGCCGATGATTGTTGTTCATCCAAAAAGGCCCTTTCAGATTTCATTCTCTATTATTGTGAGGATCTAAGGGTATAATACCTCTAATGGTGATCCATATGTGCTTATATGGTCTTTGTGTAATGTCACTCTCTCTTTGAGTGCTAGCATGGTGAATCCAATTTAGTGCATTGTTCACTCTTGATCACTTATTCTTCAGTCTAGAATAAAATTTCTATTGGGTTTCTCATTCTTGATCGAGAGAGAGGAGGAGTGGAGAGAAAAAAATATCTACCCAACAATTCACTATTCCAAAAAGGGAATTTTTTCTAATGCTTTACACAATAGACATAACTATCTATTTATAGAGTTGTGATTTTGGTTACAAAATTTAATTTCATAAAAGACATTAAATATAATTATATCCATTAATGAAATTCCATTCCATATAATAATAATAATAATAATAATATTTTTTGACGTACCAACTTACGCAAAATAAATTAATAATATTTACTAGCTCGCAAATAATTATTTTATCATCGAACATGGTCTTCGTCTGTTCATATCCTATTTCATTTATTATACACAATAATAAATATTTTATTCTATTAAATTTATATTTTATTCAAAAACTATTGATTAAATATTTATTATGTATTCAATGAAACATATAAATATATTTTATTCACAATCCATTGAATAAATCATTATTTAATTTATGCGATCAATATAACGTTAATAAAATTATTCCTCAGTCATTAAAATAAAATATCTTCCATTAATTAAATTCAAATAGAATTTAATCGAGACCAACATAAATTCTTATTCATTGACCATCTTGGATTCCTTCTCATTGGCATTAGGTGGTCTTTCATAAAGTACAAGATTACAATATAGCAATCGTTCAAGGCACCCAAGAGAAATAAATTAAAGTCATAAGAAAAAAAACAACATACGAACATTAATTATGTAATATAATCCTTTTATCACAATATATCAACTAGAAGGTTGCATGATGGTTTCATCAACCAATATGCTCAATAAATCGTTCTTTAACTATCTAAAATAAACTAATTGTTACATCATGGACATGAAATTTAGGGAGATGGTTATATTTCAATCAAAGGGATGAGATATCTATTTCTATAATGATAGAATGGAAAAATTCTTCCATGAATTATCTATTAATAACATGTCACTCATGACACATCCAACAGACCCTACTTCCCACCTACATATGATTTGACATTTTTCATCAGAAAATCTAAGTGTGTGACTCATGACATGAATTAATGATAATATTAAAGTCTAATGACCATTACACATGCTCATAGATCTGAATATCCGATGACACCAAAACATACAAAATTACCACTGGTGTGTATATTCCAATAATATCCCATCTTAGGGATTACCACTTGTGGACTTCATGCGAATAAGTCTCATCTGCTTACAAGTATTTGCACTAGATGTTCTATATACTATGTATCCCATCATATTATGTTATCAAACAAAAGAATTATTTTATGAATATATTCATATCACTTCAGGGTTCTCATTATATTGGGGAACTACTATGACCATTTCAATGGAAAAATACCCTAGGAAATTATAACATTAAATTCATGGTAAAAATGAGAAATAATCAATAATATGTTTAATTTAATATTTAAAAAATAAAATATTCAAATTTAAATATTCCTCTGAAATATAAATGACTCCTATTTATCATTATAATTTAAGTTTAAATTTTATTGAATAAATAATTACCTCAAATTATTACACTACAATAATGCGGTAATTATTCAATTTATGAAAAAATAAAATAACTTATTTTTAAGATATTAAAAGAATTATAATTTAAAATAATTAGTTATATAAATTAATTTTAGAGAAAATTATTAAATCTTATGAATGTATTAAAATATTTTATTCAAATCTATTTTTTCTCTTGATGTTGTTAATATCAATGAAAATGAATATTTCTAAAATTGACATTACAGATATCTTATGAAAATAATAATTTATTAAATTATTTTAAAATTCATAAAAATAATATGATCAGATATGTTAATGGGACATGGTTGAAAATACCAACCATATTTTATTTATGATTTATTTTTTCATTTATATTAATAATCTTTATCTGAAAAGGGTAAATAACAATATTGTCGTTGTAAGTCTGAAAAGAATTAACTATGGGTTAAAAATATAAGACAAGGTCTAAACATAACACAAACATGTAAAAATTATATTATATGAGATTATTCATAATAATAGACACATTATCTTATAATATAATCAATTTAGATCTATTTTTACATTAAAATTACTTATATTATATAAATATTATAAATCCAATTCAAGAGTGTCCCCTCCATATCTTCAAAATGGGAACTTATCTTCTCATTTATTCAAATCTCAGGAACCATTTGGTTTGTAAAAGACATACCCATATTCTTTCCTAAAATACATGAACTCATTCTTTAGTTCCTTGTTTAGGAAAAATACCTAACTTATTGGCATAAATGTATTAAACCTCTCCAAATAATAGGTATAGTTTTTAACCACATGTTTTAGTTTTATTTATTCTTCAAAATACATAAAATGTTATCTATCCATGGTAAAATATTAATACATGTATCCTCAATATACTTATATTTTATATGTAGATTTCATTAGTTATATCCATATCCAGCATCCATCAAATATGAAATTAATCCATCGATCATGTGTATGATAGAATACCACCCCATGAACCAAACTAATTCATTTTACATCACTTACACCCACATATAGTTATAATGGGGGATTTAATGTGTATACATTATATTCCTGACATAATTATCATTTTTAAAGGATAAAATATCATATAATTTCTTACCTTTCCATTTGTTGAAAAATGATAACGTCATTTGTGCATATGTATGGACTACCTCCTCCATGAAGTGATGTGATTCGTTTCACATCACCACATCGCATTGATGATATATATAAGTACAATTACTAAAATAATATGATATATCTCATATGATGATCATTCTAAAAGTCTAAAATGATACTTACATTATTTCTAGGGGATTTACACTGTAGTATTATTTTTTTTAAATTGTTGGGGTGTGGTCCTAGGGGGTTGTGTCATGGTATTATAAAAATACACTATCTATAAAATCCACAAGACCATTCGAACTCATTTTTTCCCACTCATTATTATATAAACCTAGGTTCCCCAAAATAGTTTTTTGAAGTATTTTAATCCTATATCGATAGGGATTCATCATAGACTTCTTTATATCAATCCATGGTGATCCATGGTAATATCTAAATCCTATTTCTAGCAGTTTATATCTATCCAAAATTGTTTCCTTCCATTTACTATTTCAATGTTATGGAGGTTTATCTAAAACATTCTAATGGATTCTTATTTGTTACTTTTTGATAGAGTTATGGTATTCCCTCCTTGGAGAGATATAGTTTCTTATGGGAGAGGTTATTAGAGATCCAGAACATTGATTCATTCTTGTGTGATGAAATTTAACGCTTTTAATATAAGAAATTTTCTGATTATCCAATTTATTTACATTAAATCATAAACCTAGCATGTTTTATTCCTTTGAATGTCAATCGAATTATACTATTAGTGGTTGAACTTGATTAATAAATTAATTGGATAGCAATCACATGTCAATGTTTTATAATATGATAACATATTTCTTATTGATTTTATATATAGTGTGTTATCTATTTTATGATTTCTATAATATCATTATGTTTCGTTTAGTATGTTGAAATTGTGAAATTGGATAAATAATGTAAATCTATAATTAATTTATTGATTAACTTAACATTTAATGAAGTTGAATGTTTATAATATGTTATTCTTTGTAATTTTATGGTTATAAAATTAATGCATGCATGTATGTTTAATTGAATATTTTATTTCAGGATATATTGAAATCAGTTAAGAACATGAATCTATAGTGATAGTAAATGAATAAAATATTAACAATGCATGTTAATTAGGAGTTTTTCATCTCATGGTTTGGTGAAACTGGATTTATGCTAAGAGCATGTTTACATAATTGAGATAGGTTGAGATAAGTGATGTCATATGTTTCCCATAGTTGGAACCCACTAATAATTAATCAATTAATTCAATATTGATTAAAAACTAGTTGTTTGATAAATATAATTCATTAGGGATGATATTTCTTATGTATTGTGTTTATGGTCTTAAAATACCATTTACATGTGAAGTCTGAATGCATTTTTTAGGGATTAGATTTCAATAATGAAGATGTATGTCGTGCATTTCCTGATATGTGATCTATACGTGAGACTTATTATGTGTTGTGATGGGATTTCAAGATGGATGATCCTAGTTTGATCGATGAGATATGGGAAGGGAGGCCCAAGTTTGTGGCAGCAGTTGACACCTATGGACTCTAGGAGAGTGTTTTCCACAATATCCCTAGGGCGGAGGGATGGATGAATACCCCCTCTTACCACACTCTCTTATTTTGGTGGTATTATATAATGATATACATGACATTTAGTTTCCCCGTATATGTTTTTATATAGATATAATGGATTGTGGTTATTTCACAAGAATTTATATATAGATATAGTATCTAATTGATTATTATAGGCATCACGGGTGTAGGTTGTGATGGGTTGAGGTACCTTACCCAGTGTATGGGACGTAATATCTTGAGGTATAATATATGATGTATAATACACATCATATGGACAATGGTGGAACCTAAAAACGAATCGGTTACTATATATGTGGAGATGTGGAAATGATGATGTGATGCAAGAAGTTCATGTTGTGATACATTTCCCGGGAGTCTTTGAGATTGTATATTCTTGAGAAAGAGATGGATAATTTTGTGGGACATTGGGGTGGAGCTGCAGACTAGTGAAGAAGTAGTAGCATGGTAACCATGATTATTTATTACTATAAAACATGATATCTTATATACGATACTTAGTGAGAGATAACCATAGTTATGTTGAGTACAAAGTAAGCCTATTAAGGTGATGAGTTTGTTTCACTATTATTAATCATGCTTTAGAATTCATTATTTTTCTTTTACAAGAGAGGCTCCAGGGAGGATCCTTTTGAGTATACTATTATGTTCATCCCCCATATATATAAATTGTTTTTAGTTCAGATGTAGTGGGATTGATATCAGGATAAATATTACTAGGTTATGGTTTTATAGGAATTTTTTGGGCTTCATGGTCACTATCAAGCTTACCTTTTTGGTACTATTATCCTTTGTTAGTTGAATTAGTACTATTTGAAGTTACATGTATGCACTTGATAATTCTTTTACCCTTGTCAGTATGTGTTGATTGGTGTTTTTATTTTATCTCTACCTTATACATGTTTTCTTTATAGTGTATTTGCTATCATTTAAATGTATGATATACCCTTGATGCTTGTCACCATTTATGTCTAAACAAGAGAGGGACTCAGGTGGTCACCATCTTCCATATCTCAATGTCGGTCCAATATGGGTACTCTTTGGAGGAGGTGGTCATGACAGAGTGGTATCAAATGTTAATTTTGAGGGATAGTATGGAGTTTGATGTTAGGAACAAGTGAGATTTCATGTGTGGGTAGGAATATAGTTTCAGCATAAGTATAGTAAGCACTGTAAACATGAGATACTAACCAAAACATGGATATTTAGCCCCCCTGTGATTTGATGCACTGACCTTTAAATTGTTGATCCTACTAAATGAAGTGATACTATTTGCAATGTATTTACCTAGGAAACGATCATGCATATTTCTTTTTTGAACCAATATTGGAAATGGGTAAACCTTTAGATAGTCTAAAGACATTGAAAACCTAATTTTTTTTTATTAATTCTAATTATTACATATTCCATCTTTTTAGAGTCTCTAACCTTTTATTATTCTTGTAGTAATAATTTCAGGTCGATGTTCATGTCAGGTTATCACCAAATATGTTTAGTAGGATGTTCTAGTAGATCACCATAGAGTATAGGTTGATGATGATTAGACCTAAATTAGGAATCTCTAATATATCCAGCACCAGTGATTGCAGAATAATGAGGGTTCAATTTCAGTATCATTCATAGAGGATTTGTTGGAGGAGGTTGAGATAGATTTCATTTCGATCTGTGCTCGTAAGGAGAAATATGTTTCATTGGCTATGAAAATTCCACATGGAGAATCAAGTATGTGGTGTATTTTGTTACTCAGATATCATAAGGAGTTGATGGTCTCATGGTAAAAAATCATAGAGTAGTTTCAAGAAGAGTTTCAATCATCGACCATGAAGGAGGGAAGTCCCCAAGAACTGCTTACCATTTAACTAGGGATTTATAGTGTAAAAGAGTTTGGGATAACTTTTAGTACCATTATAAAATATAATTCAGACATGTTTCAAGATGAGGAGGCTAGGGTGAGAAATTTTTAAGACTCTTTTAATTTAGAGATCCTGTTCCAGGTCACCCAATTTATGATTTTGACATGAATTGAGTTACTATAATGAGGAGAGGTCATTGAGAACACATTGTCCAGAATTGAATCATTGTGAGAGGGGAGTCATAATGATTCTTCACTAATCATATATGTGTTTTGGGATTCTTAGATTCAAGGATATAAGTATTTTTAGTCATATGAGGGTAGGTCTCATCCCTCGTCATATCATTTCCTCGGGAGTGGAGGCTCTTACAGTTATTCCGAGGGAACATATACATGTTCATTATGAGGATTGTAAGGTAGTTTGTGGTGAGAATTACTAACCCTTCTAAGCATTCAACATGCAGCTGGTGTCTCACTTCAAGTTCCTCCTTTGAGGCAGTTTCATCTGAGGCAGTGAAAGAAGAGTGTTATAGCTTGTAATTAGTGGATGGGAGATGGGGTAGGCAGAGGGAATCCCCATGATTTTCATCACCATTAGAGAGCATCGTTCATCCATGGAGGTTGTCCCTATTAAGTCAAAAGAGCCCACGTGGATAGTCATGGTCATCTTCATGCTCTAAAATTTCTGGTGTCAAGCGAGATAGACTTCATATGAGGTACTATTTTATTATTATATATGGGGGTTCATGATTTGTTTTATTCAGATGTTACACACTTAATCATATCACCTACCATTATTTATTCTTTGGGACATGATGTAGAGATTCTTCCAATTCCCTTGGCATTGACTTCACTAGTTGGAGGTTGATCTGACCTGTATTAAGTATACATAGTCTATGAGCTAGTGTTAGTGAAGAACCTCTCTGGAGGATACTTAATTTGATTATAGATACATCCATACAACATCAACCTCAACATGAGTTGACTGGTGGTTTGAATGGGGGCTACAACATTGTTTAGGGGTATTGTTCCATAGTTTCCTATTTTTTAATAGGTTTCAGTATGTTCTCAAGGTTTTCAATATGGTCTTCTAAAAATCACTATGTCTATAAATACCCCAATCCCATTTGAAATTTGTTTTCTCGCACACATTCCTCCCAAACCCTAGACAACATAATATAGTTGTTTGAAGGCCATTATGCCCCTATCGATAGGGATTTATCCACATCCTCTAGAGATCAATCCATGGTGATCCGATGTAAGATCAAAATAATTTATCAAGATATTTCTTTATATCCAATCTCATTTGATTCATTTACTATTTCCTTGTTATAGTGGTTTCTCTCCATTGTCATAATCGGGTATTATGGGTTGTTTTTTTCGAGGTTGTGCTGAAAAATATATGTAGGGATACCATTTCATATGGGAGAGGTGATCAAAGATCTGCAATGTTGATTCATTGTTGTGTGAATAACATTTATGATTTTGAGGTAGGGTACTCATTAATTATCCTATTTACTTACATTTAATTATAATTATTTCATGTTTTATCCCTTTAGATGGAAGTGAATTAACTAAATAAATAAGGAACTAAATTAATAAATAAACTGGATAGGGATATCATGAAAATTTTCTATACTATGATAACAATTTGATTCTTGATTTAAAAGATAATGTGTTATCAGTGTTTTGATTGTTATAATGATTTTATGTTTGGTTTACCATGCTGAAATTGATGAAATTTGATAAATAATTTAATAACATGATTAATTATTTAATTGTAATAATAATTAAAGAAGATGAACATTTGTAATAGAATGTTACGTGTAATTTGATGGTAAAAGAATTTATGAAAGTATTCATGATTAATTTAAAATATTATTCTCTGAGCTATTGGAATTGATTACAAAAACAGAGCTATAGTGATTTTAAATTGTGAAATGAATAAAAAAGAAAATTAATTAACAGTTTTCATTATCATAGTTTGATAGAACCAGATTAATACCAAGAGCATGTTTACATAATCGAGATAGATTGAGATAGCTTAAGTATTAGGTTTTCCATAGTTGGAACCTATAAATAATGATAATATTAATTCAATATGTATTAAAAAATGGTTGTCTGATAATGATAATTCTTTTGTATCAGGAGTTCATACTTGTTTATAAAGTCCAGATACCTTGTGTTTAGGGTCATGTGAGCCCATTTTCATGTGAAAACTGGATGACATGATTTGTTGCATATATTTCCCTATTGAATATGATTGTTGTTTTATTCCTTCTTTTTTCTCTGTATGTGAGCCTTGCTATGTGTTGTGATGAGAGCTCGGGATGGGTGATGAGATATTGGTGGGGAGTCCTGAGGTTATGGAAGAAATTGAAATATGTGATGGTAATATGGAATGTGATATGGATGAGGGTATTAGAGATGACACTGGATATGATGGAACATGATGAACTATGTCTTACCCGTTGTTGTTCTAAATCAGGATTCTTGTTATTAATGATTTTTTAATGGTCGATGGTTGGATTTCTTATTTTATATGAATTCTTTTCCCCATTGCCTATGGAAGATGGAGTTTCTTCATTATATCTCTTTCATGGAAGCATAGGATGTTTTCATGGAGTACCTAGAATCATGGAATGTTTTATTATGTTTAATAAATGACTTAACCGAAGGGGATAGTATTGATATAGTGCAGATGATATGATATTGAGAAATTGTGGACTCTGTATAGATTAACCCTAAGGGTGTGAAATTGACTTTATGGTTAATGTAATATAATAGGAATAGTTTTAATTAATTTTGAATGAATTAATGAACAGGAGAATAAAACAAAAATTTTATTCATTTAATTTATCTCCTTAAATTCTTTGCTGATTAGTAGATGTCTAGTCACTAGCCATTGCAATCATGTTTCTAGGTGATGATAGCTACTGTTGAGCCTATGACTAGAATAATCCCATAGTGGGGTTGTGATATATGTTATATTATGTTTGCTTTTTTGATTGCATATGATACCCCGACCATGTATTTTCTGTTGACTGACACATAGTGGACTCTAAAATAGTGTTTTCCCCATCATCATAATGGGAGGATAGAAGGCTGACTGCCCCCACTAGACCCACTCTCTTCTCTTGGTAGTATGAAGTGATGATATGCATGATGGTTAGTTTCCCAATATATGTGTGGAGATGGATGTAATGACTTGTGGTAATTTCACACACATGTATCTCCATATATAGTTTATAATTGGTCATTATAGGTAATATGGGTATAGGTTGTGATTCCATGAGTTTCGTTACTCAGTGTATCAGTTTTAATGTCTTGAGGTATAAAGATCGATGTTTGATATAAGTCCTATGGTTTGTGGGGTCTCTCAAAAACAAATTTTTTACAATATATATATAGATATTCATGAGTTAATGTGTTTCACATAGTGCATGTTGTGATAGTTAGCCCACATTTCCTCGTGTTGGCCTATTTTGGAGAGAGATGACTCAGGCGGAGCGACATTAGGGTAGAGCGAAAAATAGGTGGGGAAGATATAGTGGGGATCCCTTGATATTTTATTTCTATAATAGATAATCTCACGTATATGATACTTCATGAGAAATAAACATGGTGTTCCTAAGAACATAGTAAACCAGTTTAGGTGAAAAGTTAGTTTCACTTTTTTAAGTTGTGTTAAAGAATGCTTTCGTTATCTTTTGTAGGAGAGGCTCTAGGAAGGATGTATCATAGTATATAGTAATTCTCAACATATGTATATATAAACTATTTTCTAGTCAGTTGGATTAGGTTGGGGATTAGGCTAGATATTACTAGGTCAATGTTTCATAGGATCTCTTTGGGCTCTGTGGTCATTGTCAATTTTTCCAATTTGGTACTTGTAGTTTTCCTTTCAGTGGTTTTAGTACTCCATGACATCACATGTATACACTTGGGATTTATTATACCATTATGAGAAGGTGATTATTGGTGTATCTATCCTATATCTCTCTTCATAATGTTTCTCTTAGTGGTTAATTCCTCCCATTTATATGTATGATACACCCTCGATTATAGTCGCCAACCTGGGGTCACCTAGATGCAAGACTCAGGTGGTCATTATCTCCCTTATCTCATTATCGACCTAGGAGGAGTTCTATTTGGCGTGAGAGTTAGTAAAATTGTATTATTTTTAATCATTTTTTACTATAAAAATATATTTTATATAGTTAAACTAATTATTTTAAAACACTATTTATATATATATAATTTAGGATTAGATTTTTAGAAAATTTAGGTAATGTTTTAACAAAGATATCTTTTTTCTATTTATTATAATAAAATTATCACACAGTGGAATTGGGTTTTCCAAATAATTTAATGTTAATTAAATATTAATTAAATATAATAATCACTTTAATTTAAATATTATTAATAATTTTGATAATTTTATCATAATCCTAAATAATATGATTAAAATAAACTTTTTTCTAAAAATATGGTTTTAATAAATATATGCGCTAATACTAATATTAAAATCTAAAACTCATGGAAATTTTATATTATGAAATTATATACATATTTAAAATAAAAATTATCATATTATCAAATAATTTCAATTTAATTTTTTTCCATTGAAATTTGTTTCCATGGGTGAAAGTAGAGTTATCATGGTAAAGATAAATTAGGATAAAAGTGGTTTAATATAGAGATAGTGGGTACAAAACTTGAAAAACATATGTAATATTGGATGGTGATGGGAGTATCAACCTTATATATTTCCCCAATTTCATTAATTGGCTATTGTTTTCCCTTTTTCTAATAATGGAGTGATATTATTGAGAAATAATTAATTTTTAGAAAAAAAAATCTTTTCTTAACTTATAAAAGGACACAACCTCCTCTTCATTTATCCACTCATTACAAATATTATATTAAACAAAACCCTTCCCTAGTTTCTCATCAACATCCTCTATACACGTTGGAATTCTTTGTCTTACCAAAAGACAAATATAAGAAGTCTTAATGAGTTATCTGATGGATAACTTTCAACCGAGAGGTAATACTCTGAACTCGACATCCTTTGATATTTTGTTATTCAACACCCCTCAAGTAACCTCTATAAATGATGGTATTATAACAACATTATTGTTACTATCCTGCAGAATTACTATACTAATGAAATATTCATTGTATCCTTTCATCTATAATAATTAAAAAAAGTAAATGTCTTCATGTGAGTGTTTGAACTATTGCTTCCATGAAAGAAGTGTTCAATTTTCCAATATCACTATAATTGGTGTGCTTAAAATATTATCTAATTAACTAATAAGATATTTTTTACCCCATTAATATTATGTAATAATAATATTGGTCATTTTATATGTGTGATTGTTAAGAAATGGATGTAGTAACTTAAACACTTTAAATGGACTAATCATGGTGCCTTTATTAATTTGGATATATTTTGAGATAACCCTATTAACTATATAATTATTTTCCTAATGGAATAATAAATAACCCAAAATTCAATAATTATAGATATCATGATGTTATTCCACACCACCGTTGACCATTATTAACAACCCAAAGTGTTACAATGAAATCAACTAAACAACATAGAGTAACCATGAAAAGAAATAACTATTTTAAAAATAATTAACAAAAGACAATAGATGAACCTTATAAAATTATATATATATATATATATATTAATATGGTTTTTGGTCATATATATAATAAACATAATTTAATTATTCAGTAATTTATGTTCAATTGTAGAACACTTTCGGACATGTGGTAAGGGTTTCATCTCAAAACTTATTTCATTGGGACACATGTTCTTTTATTTGCATAATTTATTTTAAATGGTGTGTATATAGAAAATATGATATTTAATATCATGTATTGTTTTAATTCATGATATTTTTACACCAAAATAAATATCCCTCTCTCTTAAGGGGTTTTTCCTAAAATCACAATTAAGTCCTGAGGGTTCCATCTCAATCACCCTTAATTAATTATTTCGTTGATATTATGCACAAATAATCATTTTTATGGTGTATCAACATCACAAATGACTAATAATATCATAAATTATTTTTGAGATTGGAAAATTCACTTCCATTCAATCTCTTTCTTGATGTGGTCGACAATTGATGTCTTCTCTAAAATAAAATGGTCTTTCATACCTCAATCCGATTTATTGAGTGATAATGTTTTTCATTCAATTTTGTCAGTCTTATCATTTAGTATATCATATTTATATCTTGGGAGATAACTTTTTATTCAATTATTCTTTTCCAATGAGTTATAATTGCTTTTAAAAAAATGATACTTTGTTAAAAATAAATCTCATCCATTTAAGTGAGGCTTTTTACTCCTTATATATAATTTCTATTCCTGCCAATATCCTCCTTTTTTTATTAGAAACCTAATTAAATGTTATCTCAGTCTAAATTCATATTTACATTATCCCATTTACAAAATATTTTTTATTATCTTATTTTACAATATAGGATTTCAATAAATGGATTTTAAAATGTAAAAATATATCTTTCATTCTTCATTCGTGACTTTTTAGTTCCCCTTCATTTTATGCATTTTTATTCTACATTTTTCTCATGCACCTATTCTATTTTTTCATATACAATATCAGACATATATCTCACGTTGATTATATTTTTAATTGTTGTGGTTACAAAAAAAATTTAGTTCCCTTTAAAATAATCACTTTAAAATAAACCTGATATAATAGAACATTCCAATTCATTATCTCATATTAAGAATCACCTCTATCATCTGTATTAAAACAATTATTTCTTTATAAAACATAAATTATTTTATGGATTACCATATTGGTTAAATTATAGTTTTACGGAATTTGATATGATATTTCCTTCTATAAAAAATCATTACATATTTCATAAAACATTACCGAATTGGTGCGTTTTTTATATTTCTTATATTATATCATTCTGACCAATTTTCAGAATTGGAACTTCATTTTCATGACCTAGATTCCAATTTTAATTATGAATGTTCAAAATGATTTAAATCCTTATTCTCTTGAGAATCTTTATGATAAATTCTTGATCTGTTAGTTTATATTATCATTTGTTATTTTTTTGTTAAATTCCTTCCCTTATTTTAAATTCCATTGTGTTTTTAATAATATTTTAATTAAATGATATTTATATATCTTAATTGTTAACAGAATAACCCATGTATATGATTTTGGAGAAGTGAGTTTCGATGTAGATGAATGCTAAATGGGTTTCACATAGACATTTTTTAAATATCCATTTTGAGAAGCAAAGGATGTAGTTGTTAGTGTTTGGTTCTACGTATTCCTTATCCAAATAGAACCATGTATTTTATTTCTCCAAAATTATGGTAGTTATAACCACATTTCAACAATATCTCACCTAAAGCATTCATGCTAGCTCAAATAGCACCAAACGAACCATGAACTAGCTTTTCTAGTTTTCATAATGAATGTTCCTTATCATTAAGTATTATATGAACTTACCATAGAGATTTTATTCTTCCAACCATGTGGGTAATAGGTTACAGTGAATTCAATTTATACTTACCATAAAGCTTTTATCCACCCGACAACAAGAGGTACCTTAAAACATGAATTTATTTTTTATTTTATCGTGTGTATGTGTACATTTTTCATACCAACCATGCACGGTAAGTATACTGATAACACGCTATTTTAGGGTCATTATGTCACATTTGTATGTATTTTTAAATAAAATTCATATTTACCAAAGAGAACATGAGCCTCAGCCCCGTTGGTGAGATATCCTTAAGTGCATCAAAAAGACCCAGGTTCAAAACCAGGTAGAGGCATTTTTCCGGGGTACTGTTGCATTACTATAGTAGGTACTGTAGAAGGCTCTATATGAGTACTATAATAGAACTGTACACTGTGTAGGTACTGTAGCAGAATTGTACACTATATAGGTACCATAGCAGAACTATACACTGTAGCGGGCACTTTAGCAGTTACTGTAGCAGGTACTGTTCGGTGCTGTAATAGTTGGAACTATTCACCTTGGGCCTCTAGTTTGGGCTTGGAGTCATTAAGGATTTAGGTCCACCCAGGTCTTTGGGTCATTAAGGCATTTGGGCCACCTATATGTCCTTTATGATACCTCAATGGCCTTCAAGCCACATATAGTTCCCCAGACATACAACAAAAAAAATAAGTAACCCTAGAAGAGGATTCAGAGCAGGTGCACTCAACAGAGCCGAACCAAATGGATTTGTCATAATCATAGGGTATGTCTATGCCATAGGGACTATCATGTGCTTACACAGGAAGCTTTTCCAGATGACTAGGTGAAGGTGGAGAGCTACTATCATCATGTAGATGCTGGGGAGGGGCAGTTCCGTGTAGATAGTCTAGTTGAATTCCCTAAGTCCTTCGGGTCATGTAATCTCCTAAGAGTACGGGTCATTTAATCTCTGAGCCTACGGGCCTTTTAAGGGTTCCCCCTTATCCCTTGAAAGGGGGTTATATAAAATAACTAAAAATGTAGGCCTTCTGGCAATTTGGGAATATTTAACAAAGGCTCTATTTTAATATTATTTTTATATATTAATTTACTGAAAGTTATTTAAAAATATTTTAATTATTCTAATGATTTGTGAAATCGTGATAATTATAATAATTATGTGAAAATTATTTTTTACAGAAAATATTGTTGAAATAATTGTGAAAATAATCATTTTTGTAATAAATATTTCATACCTTTTTTATGTATCTTTTGAAAAAATAAAGTGGAGAAAGCTTGTAAAAAAATTTAATGTTTTATTCATTTGAATAATTATCATTTATCTCAATGGTCATTTTTTTAGGTTCTTTGAAGTTATTTGATGCAGAAACAAATGAGCACAAAGACTCGTTGTTTTAATTTAAATTTCAGGTAACGATATTATTTATACAACTTGTTATTTTTAAAGCATGTCTTTCTATGATTGTCCATTGAGACACTCTAGGATATTTGGATTTAATGACATAATTATATACATTGTAATGAAAAACATCAAATATGATAAATTTTTCCAATGATGACTGGAAATAGATATTTCCAGAATTTGAGAGATAAAAAAAATATAACCCTGATATGTGCATTGTGATGTACTTCATCTAGAATATGGTAAATGTTCCATTTCCTTGATCTTGAATGACTTAATAATTGTTATCATATATTATTGAATTGTTAAAATCACTTGTAGTATATTTAATTTCAACATCATATGTTCCACTATTTTTCTTATTTCATTCTTGATATCATTGTTGTATTTATTTCATCCCACTATTTGAACTCTAAAGTTTAGATTATGATTTTCGGATCGAAAATGTTTCTAAATGGGTTATTCATACCATCTAAAAGGAAGGATAGGTTATGACTCATAGATAAAATTCATGTGGGTTATCACTCCTTTATAAGTTATGATGGGTTTATACAAATATATGAACAAAAGGTATGTACATTTTTAATCGGGTTATCCCTCCCTATGAAAACTATGTTATTAGTAAATAGAAATTTTCTCACTAAGTAGAAAAGATTGAATATTGTACTATGATCTTTGTGATCTAAACAACAATAAAAATATCAAGTTTTATTTGTTTTTATTTCTTCCACACAACTGACACTATTATTAATTTGATAATAATTTTTTATTAAATTTAACTAATTAAACATTAGAGGACTAGTCACCCCCCTCTAGTCAATATTTCTATACACTGGGACATAAATCTTTGTATTATAGTTTGGTTCCTTTTTAGTAATTGGTGTATCTATTTATCCATGATGTAAAAGTCTAAGGAAAATATCTGCTACTTATTTATAGAAAGTCACGAATTTGAGGTGATAAATCCCATCAAATCACCACACTTCAGTGGAAATTACTAGGTATACTAAAAGGATTAGATGGAGGTATTAATTAAAAAAATTGTTCTTGATTCTTGGTCCATTATGTAAAAACCATATAAATTTTCTGATGTTGATTTTGAAACTCTAATTGGTAATTATGAAAAAAATGTGTTCAAAATTAAAAAATTTATGAATTATTTCTATTTTCATTATATATAATTATGTATAGCCATATTTCATCATGTATAACTACTTCTAAAATCTCAATGACTTTAAAAGGCAATCATTAAAAAACTGATAATTTGTAGAGCACCAATCTTGTAATTCACTGAGTTGACTTTTGCGAATTTATAATGACTGACCAAGAGAGAATTAGTGATATGTAAAATTGATTTACTATGATAGTGAACAATACAGTTACACTCGAAGAGACCCTGATGAATGAATATCTTATCAAATGATTTATTCGAGCTCTACCCAAAATATGGAATTCAAAGAAAGATGAAATAGAATAGGGTAATGATTTTACAAAGTATTAAATGGATTAGATGATGTGATCACTTCTTCGTTATTATTTGGAAATGAAGAATAAAAAAACTAATGATCAAGAAAAAAATAAAGGCATAGAATTAAATTATATAATAATTTTCTTTGAAAATTCTTTTTATTCTGAGTTACCATAATGTGAGAAGTATTAAATTAGAAGTTTCAACAAAGGAGTATATAAGTACATAAAAGGAATTATAGGCTTTAAGAATCTTCCCATGATATATAATTAAAAGGATGTCCAAAAGGGAAGTAAGAAAGGAAAAAGTTATAAATACTATTTTTTTTAAAATTAATTTCCTATGACGGTAAGAAAAATAAGAATATAAATTCAGATTCTCGAAAATTGAAATTAGAATGAAAACACAAAAAATACAATAAAAAACTAAAACAAGCAAATCATGTTTGATAGAGAAATACAAAATATTCATAAACTAGTAGGGATGTTTCTAAGAGTGAGAAGGAATTAGTCAAAATGTTCTTGATTAAAATAAAAAAAGAGGTAAAAACAAATTATGGTTATAGTTCAGGTTATGCATCGGTTATTTAAAAGATGTTAAGGAATTGACTAAACGAAATGAAAATATTCAAAGTGATATTTTGAGAATGAATGAACATTATTGAGAACTATAAAGAGAAAATAATAAGAATATAGAAGATAAAAATGGTATAGATTTTGAACTAACTATGTTTAATGATAAAAATGAACTAATGAATGATTTAATTTTAAAAATTGATGAAGGTAAATACAAGTGATTTAAATTAGTTTTAGATGATTTAGAAAAACTATAAAAAGAATTTATGAATCAAAAAAATTAAAAATATGAATCTAAAAAATATAGTATCAAGTTCAACTATGAAAAAATGTGACGATGTGGATGTTTCTCAAAAATAGAATGAAAATATTAAAGTATAAATAACTAAATTAAAATAAATTATATATGTTTTTTTCAAGGAAAATAAAATTTTTCTAATATTATGGATTTGAATAATACTAATAAAGATAAAACTGACTTTTGATATACTAGAAAAATTCTTAATATGTATAGAACTACTTTTATTAAAAGTGATAAAGGAAAGGATTCAAATGTTACATGTTATATATGTAATCTCAAAATTCATTATGCAAATGAATATTATTTAATAATTATTGAATCATTAAGAGAAACCAAGATTTTTATATCCAATCATCTATCCTCTAGATTAGTCTATAATAAATGTCTTAAATCTGTACATGTTCTTAATAGTTTTATTATTATTTCTATTGGACCCAAAATCGCTTGGGTGCTAAAAAATATCTATATTTAGATTTTATTGGAACCCTGACTAAAGAGATATAATGATATATGGTACGTGGATATTAAGGGATCTAGGAACATGAATGGGGACATCTCTAACATTATATCTTTTAATTCTTGTAATGGAGGTACTATCACTTTTGATGAAAATACTACAGGCATGGAAAAATGTTTTATAGAATTAAGTATAGTAAAATCTATTATAATTTCTAAAGTACAGTTTTTAGAATGATTAAAACACAATTTAATTATCATATCACTACTTTTTGATGATGTTATGAGTATTATGATTGAAGATAATGAAGTTTTTTTAAAGATAATCCTATCTTATTTTATGCCAATAAAAAAAGAAATCTTCTACTCTGTATATTTTTAAAAAATATGCCAACAAAATTTAAAGTGTATAAATGCTATGAATCATATTACAATCATTGAAAGAAAAGTTTTGTACATGTTTCTCTTGGAAAATTATACAAGTTAGAAAAACATATACAAGTTCTAGAATATAGTGAATTTAAAGCTAGAATTTTTCTGAAGGTGATTCTAGCCTAAAAGGTAAGCACCACAAAGATCCATTTAGAATTTCTAATATAGTTAATATATAAATATGCTTATAACATATTCATATTGATTTATTTTGACCTATGACAACTACCAGTTTTGGTAGTAAGAGATATGTGATTTTAATTGTAGATAATTTAAATCGATTCACATGGACTCTATTCTTATGTTCCAACGAGCCTGTACCTAAGTGGTATAGGATCCTGCTTGGAATCCAAAAGACTCGGGTTCAAATAAGGGCAGGGATGAATTTCCAGGTACCGTAGCAGGGTACTATAGCAGACAATGTAGCAGTGGTGGAACTGTACCTGCGGCAACACTGTAGCGGTGGAGGAACTGTAGTAGGTTAATGTAGCGGCGGCAGGAACTGTAGCAGGTACTGTAGCTGCGCAGGGTACTATAGAAGTACTATTCACAGAGGGTCCTTTGGGTCAAAAAATGGGCTTTCAAAGCCTTGTTTTCAGGCCACTTGGCCTTGGGCCTTCAGGCTATGTATTGGGTCTCCCTTTACCATTTAAGAGGTCTTAGATTTAATAACAAATTGTGGCTTCAGCACCAACCTTTAAAAAAACATGGCCTCAATTCTTATCCCATAAAATTGAAACCTTAAACATGAAAATAATATTAATTAAAATATTCTAAATAAAAAAGATTATTTAATATCCTCAATTAGATGTGTAAAAAGAGGATAATTTTTTTAACTTATACTTTAATAAATTTTTTGAAACAATAGATATTTCAATAATTTTTCACCCCTAGAACACCACATCAAAATGATTTTGTGGGGAGAAAAAAACATAACTATTCAATGAATAAGAAGGAATATTCTTAATGATTTTGACCGACCAAAATATTCTTGTGATGAATTATTTGAGAGTACTTTTTATATATTAAATATAGTTTATATCATAACCTTATTAAAAAAAATTATATAATGTTGAAATAAAATAAACCTATGACTAGTTACTTTAAAATATTCGGTTATAGAGTTTATATTTTAATTACTAAATAAAATCTAAAATAATTTGAAGGTAAAAGTAATGAGGGAATATTTCTAGGATATTCAAATAATTTAAAAGCTTATAGGGTATATAACAAGAGAATCTCATCAATAGATAAATATGAACATGTAAAATTCATTGGAAATAATGACAAATATATTATAGTTTCTATTGACTATCTTGATGAATTTTTAGAATTAAATTTCTATGAAGAATAACCTGAAAAAATATTGCATCAATTGAGGGGGATCATATCTATTCTCAATATTATCCTATGAATTAGAAAAATCATAGTGATCATTATTTAGAATATAAAAATGGGAATATTGATTCTAAAATTAGATCTATAGAATTGGTTTTGATGTTTTTTGTTAATTCTACATTTGATGGTGATTTTGTAGTTGTTAATATTAATGAATAATTTAATGAATAAAACAAGATAAATTTTATGCCTTATGAACATAACCAATTTCATAGGAATAATGTATAGATTCTTGTTGATTTTTCTAAAGATATACTATCTAAAGGAACCAAATTTATTTTTCAAAATAAAATTTATGATTCTGGTAAAACAGTTAGAAATAATTTTAGATTATTTTCCCATGTTTATTTACAAAAATAAATTAGTGACATCGAAGATTCATTTTCACCAATTTCTAGATTAGAATCCATTCATATTTTATTTTCTTCGGTGTGTTTTCAAATAATTAAACTGATTCAAATGGACGTAAAAAGTTCCTTTTAAATTAGTGTGATTTCAGAAGAGGTTTGTGCTATTCAACCACCTATTTTAAATAATTAGAAACTTCCAAATTATGTTTTCAAATGGTCGAAAGAATTACATGGTTTAAAGAAATATCTAATAACTTTGTATGATAGGATAACAAAATTTTTATTTCAAAATAATTTAATTAAAGGGAACGTTTATCTAACCTTAGTTATAAATAATGTTACTACTGATATTTTAATTATATAAATATATGTTGATGACATTTTGTTTAGATCATTAAATGTTATAATTATTAATGGGTTTTCAAAATTAATGAAAAATGAATTTGATAAGATCCTATTGGGGGAATTAAAAATTTTGATTGGTCGTCAATGTTTATAAGTAATAGATTTTATTTTTATAAATCAATGAAAATATTCTTAAGCTTTTCCTTATAAAAATTAAATTGTATTGTTTTAAAAATATGAGAACCACAATGATTACAAATTCTAAACAAGATTTAGATGAATATGGAAAAATATTTTGTGATAACATGTATAGATGAATGATAATAAGCATGTTATATCTTACTTCATCAAGGCTTAACATTATGTTTTTTTGTTTTCATATGTTCTATATTTTAGTATAACCCAAAATAAATCCATTTAAAAGATGTTAAAATAATAATTACATATGTTAAAATAACTAACAGTACTTGTTTATTTTATTCCAATCAGAATTAATTTGAGTTGTTATCATTTTTTGATTCTGATTTTGGCGGCTACAGACTTAACATGAAGTGTGAAAAAGTTATGTGTCATATCATATATAAAGGAATTTTTTTTTGGAGTTCCGAAAATAAATTTCTTGTTTTATTGTCCACAAATGATGTAGAGTACATTGATGCTACTAATTTTTTGTTCTCAAATACATTGATTGAATAAAATTCTTTTTGAATTTAATGATTACATAGATAAAATTCTTATATTATGTGATAATTATTCTACCCATTATATTTATAAAAAACATTTATGTAATTTATGAAAATATCATATAGACATTAGATTTTATTTCTAAAGATATCATGTTAATTATGGGGAAATTGTCTAGTAATACATTATTATAAAAAATCAACCCGTAGATATATTTACTAAAGTTATAGATTCTTTGAGGTTTGAAAATTAATTATTAAATTGGTATTAATATAGATTTATATTTTTGAATGAATACTAACATTTGTTATTGGTTTTTTACTTCATTATAGTTATAACAGCATAAAATCAAGGGGAGTTATCCCTTTCTGGATAATTATGATTATTATAGTTATTTATTTGCTATAATAAAACATAATCATGAAATTAATAATTTTTTGGTTAATAATTTTTTATTTATTTCTTCATTTTGATAATTCTAAAAAATGGAGATAAATTCGAGGATTTGTTTTGGTTTTTCAATTTATAAAAGGGTTGATTGTTTGATCTATGAATTTAATTTATTATTATTGTTATAGTTTTTTAAAATTTAAATCAGTATTTTAAAATAAGTTATTTTAATTAAATGATATTTAAATTGTCTAATTTATAAAAGAATAACCGACATAACTGGTTTGTGAGAAGTGTGTTTCAACATAGTCGGATGCTAAATGTAATTCATGTACTCATTTTAAATGTATCTGTTAGTAGAATATAATTGATGTGATTAGTTAATTATTTAATTAATTAATGTTATTTATGTGATTAGTTAATTGTTTAATTAGCTATAATAATTGATTTTATTAGTTAATATCTAAATTAATTAATGTTATTGATGTTATTAGTAAATTGTTTAATTAACTAATAGAATTTGAGTGATTAAATAATTATAAAATTTATTAATGAATTTTATTTAATTAATTAATTATTGAATTAATTAGCATTATTGATGCGATTATTCAATTTTTTAATTAACTAGATGAATTGGTGTGATTATTTTACTATTGAATTAACTAGAATAATTAATGTGATTGATTAATTTTTGAATTATTTAATTTTATTATTGTAATTATTTGATTGTTTAATTAACTAGAAGAACTGAAGTTATTAATTACTTCTTGAATTAATTAATGTTATTTATGTGATTAGTTAATTGCTGAAATAACTAAGGAAATATTTTTGTTTAACTAGTTATTTAATTAGTAATGTCAATTGGGTGGATAATTAATTTTTGGATTAATGTGTGATGTATGAATGGTAACACAGTCATTCAAATGTTAATTATAGAATAGGAACATGGTCATTATAATGTGTGATGTGAGAATGGGACCATGTTCATTCTAATGAGTGATGTATAAATGGTAACTTGATCATTCATGTATGAATTAAATAATGGAAACATAGTCATTATAATGTGTGATGTATGAATGGTAACATTATCATTCAGGTTTGAATTAATGGATATGAACATGGTCATTCTATTGTGTGTAGTATGAATGGTAACTTGGGAATTTCAGTATAAATTTATGAATGGAAACAAAAGTAATCTGATATATGACCTCGCTTGGGAATACTTAGATATCTTACAAGAGCTTAAGTAAGTATAGAGATACGATATCACCATTGAATACATTAGGCTCCATCATGACACAAAACAGGTATAAAGATATGAAATTACCAAGGAACACATCAGGATCTGGTGTGATCTAAAGCTGGAGTAGAGGTATCGGTGTCCTCGAGAACCCGAGAGTTAATGTGGTTATGTATAGAATAAATTATAATCTGATAATTATATAATTATGAATTGTAAATATTTATTTATACAACATCATACACTATTTTTAATAGATATTACTTTAGATGTCGTTAGTTGTGCCCTACTTGGTTGTACTCACACCCTACTCGGACTACCTAATCGGTACTCGAATAGTCTTGTGTTTTAAAGATAGTAAAAGGGGAAAGAACCCAATTTTAGATGGTAGATTAGGGTATGGAGCATGGATGAGGGAGCCTAATGTGGTTCGAGAACTTCTTTGGAGTTGTTAGTGTCTTTAATTTTGAGTTGCATTTTAACTCTTAGAATGTACATTATCATGACATATCTACCATTCAGTTTTCATATTTTATTTCTAGTTTGGGATATCTTGTGATACTGGAACTATTCTAGATATGTTATATCATTTAGTTATTCAGTTTATTATAACAATTTAATTCCCACGGTGTATAAAGCATATGAAAAAAAGAAGTTATAGTCTCCATATTATTGAAAATATTCCCTCGCTGCTAGTTGACAATCTCTGGTATATAGGGAGGTTCACTTGAGGTCATGTGACAGAATATTTCCTGGAACTGGTGTGTAGCACTCAGGTCGGGATTTTACAAATTTTTCGGGTAGGAAACAAGGTTCATCCTACACCGGTTGGAATTTTATGTTATGGAGAAGCACTTTCACTTTGGAGTGGGGTTATAGATTATCATCCAAACTACATACTTTTCATAGTCTAATGTATTAGTGATTTTCTAGACATGCCTCTTGGTTAGGGTAGTCCTCTTTCCAATCATATTAGATTTAACCTCAACAAACTACATCTATTTATGACTCCACTCACCTTCAAATATGGCCTATTATAGAAATAGTTTAGTTATTCCATTTTAATTAAATTTCAATGGATCATCATTTTGGGAATTGGTACTATTTTTTTTATTTTTGTGTCCCATGGAAAATGCTACATTGAGAGAATAATTCATTAACTGTAATCAGTTTTCATTCCTTGTTCTTGAGAACAAGACTGTTTCTCAATATGGGGAAAGAGATAGAGCATGTGGCAAGACTATAGCCAAGAAATCACAATTCAAAAGTGTTGCCCCACTAAATAATTTAAAACTCAAAATAGAAGGGGACCTAAGGGTAAATATAGTATAAACGCAATATTTAAAATCAATAACTATAGTTAGGTTGTTCTTCATAGACCCCATAGTTGTTTTTCAGGGATCCCACACAAAGAATATTGGGGAATAGGTTGTTAAAAGTGGTAGGGAAATGATAGATAATAGGGGACAGTGTCGGTAGAACTTCGTGGAATGAACTTATGAGAATATGAGTTCTCCGGTGTTCATTTCGAGCATCACCCTAAGGACTTAGGTGAGATAGGAAGCCCCATCTATAATAATTATACTCTTTATTTTACATTAATAAATTATTTATTAAATAATATTATACTTTATACAAATCGAAAGAATGATATGTATATTATACTTAGAAATTAGGTATATTACATAACAATGTAAAACTAGGTGTACATTATCTTTATTGAAATCCACTATAACATATACATAATACTCCTTTGAACTAATAACTTTATGGGATAACCTGGGGACATATATAAGAAAATTTTGATCTATAATGCCCAGTAAGAGATTAAAAATGGTATAACATGAATAAAATAATACATCCTATACAATATACATATAAATGTGACATATTAGTGGTGAGAATCACAAACACGAATAATGATACATTATATATCTTGATAACATGAAAAAAAGAGGAGAAATGTGGCAAGAAATTAAAATCGACAGACATAAACATATGTTATGGATAACTACCAATGAATCATTATAGGAAATGTCCCATAAAAAATTTGGTATACTCCATGTCCTAACATGATTACTCATATTACTAAACATTTGTTAATCCATTGTGTGCTGTGTAATTCTAGTCGCACTAGTCACTTTCATATCATTCTCATGCTTATTTGTGTCACACATATCATAAAACATGGAATCATTTATGATCACATTTTATTCCACGATCATGTAGTGCAGAATAAATACATTTATGTCCCTAATAAATAAGTATAAATGTTTAAATTTGAACACATTTTATTTGAAATGAGTACGTGTTTTCACTACACAATTATTTTGGCATGGAAAATCACAGTAAAAATTTGGCAGCATAATGTTGTCCCTTAAAGATTTATTCAATGGTTTAATGGGAGTGAAATGGGTCACCCATAATTTGTACATAAAATGGGACATAATAGGGACATTTAAAGACATATCCCAAGAATAGAAATTTGAAATATAAGTCATAAGATAACAAAAAAAGTTGAATAAATAAGAGAATGTGAGGATCTGCTACATGAGCATGTGGCACAAAAAGCTTGCGAAGAGTTTCTTCAGATATTTAGGGAATATTGGTATCACTCAAGAGAGTAATGGGTAGAGTAAGGACCTATTAAAATGGTTTTTAGTGAATGTAAATAAGAGTTTTTGTGGGTTTATAATGGAAAATAATTTTTAATTTTTTATAGTTTCTCAGACTCGAGTTTTAGACTCTATATAATAAAATATCCAATAAACCAAATATTCTGATGTTTTTTTATCATGGTTTATACCAGTGGGGAGGGGTTTAAATTATTTTAAATTTTCAAGGGCCTAACTGAATAAAATAATACCCATAGTGATGTGAAGTCGAGTAATACTATTAAAGAATATATTTTAAACCCATATAATAAATTAATAGTTTTCAATGATTCAAAAAGCCTAATAAAATTTACCAATAAACATAAAATAAAATTATTTTAAATTAAAAACATATCTTTGAACGTGGATACCCTTTATTGTATTTATTATATCACATTTGGGGCATTATTATGTCATAATACACACTGTATATTTATACAGTATTTAATTTCTACTTGATAATTTGGTTGTCTCAAAAAAATGATGAAAAATTTAAAATTGGATAATTTCCGCATTCTAATTCCAAAAATAATATTCATTTTATCAAATTATTTTTATAAATATTTTTATTTTTAATTTTAAAATAATAATCTCCATTTATTGAGAAATGCTAAATTATTTAAGAGTAACGGTTTTTGAGCCCTTATACAAATTACATTTGACTTCATTAAAGTTATATGATAATTAATATTTAATAAAAATAATTTAATATTAATATTTTATTGAAATATTATTTATTTCTAAATCCATTAATTCTTCAAAATAAAATTTTTGATTGAAATTGAAAACCAATAAAAATTCAATTTGTGTTTTATTGAATAATAATATAAATTTTTTATTAGAGTGGTTCCTTAATAATTTATAATGTAAAAAATACGTAATTAATATAATAAATATTTAAATGAAATATAAATATTCACGCTATTAGAGTTACATTGTTTCTAGTCTTCTTCAAATTATCTTTACCCTTAATTAACCTAATTTTTTTGACATGGTAACAAATATATACTGTAGTTACTATTCATATTGTTCAAAAAATAAGTTAACATTATTTCTCTATATTAATTATTATGATTAAAAATATGGAATCTTTTTTATCAAAATAAATTCATAGAGTTGGAAGAATTTAATTTAATATAAAACTTACAAGTAAGATGGAAATTAGTTTTTTGAAAATTCCATTTTTAAGAAAAATATTATTTCACATTAACTATGTAACAGGTAATATATATTTTATGAATTTATATTCATAAATATATATATGTGATATAAACATTTAATTTAAATAATTTCTCATTATTGGATATTTTAATTAATTATAATTGATAAACATTATGAATTTCAAAACAATTTTCCGGAAAAATACATTTTTTATTCTGAAAAATAAACTTCTATTAAAATTCAATATAAAGATGATTTAAATTTCATTAATTGAAATAAATAAAACTAAAGTATTATTTTTTAGAATTTAAATAAAATTAATAGAATAATGAGACTTCAACTACTTAATCTCACAAAATAAATGATAATTTTACAAAAAAACAGTATTTTTCACTATTCACTGAAATATTTAAAATTTTAAAAATCTCAAATTTCACCCAATGTTATTCTTGTAATGATGATATAAAAATTAGATAAAATTTTATAAAATAAATTTTATAAATTCTCTATAAAATAAGTATAATAATGGAATAGAAAACATTTTTAATGAAATCATATTTTGAAGAACAGAAAGACATTACCAAATTTCAATTGATTATTTATTAAGAATTCTTCAATAAATTTAGGGCATATATATTTCCAAAACAATTAAATATGATTAATATATACTAAATTAATGGCTGGTTGAAAATGATCATATTTAAATAATCATTATTCATTTGGGCTGTCTGTTGCAGAATCCATACAATATCGAACATAGTTTTCTGTTTTAATAACTTGGGGAATTACATCCTCCCATGTTCTTCATTTCTGGGGTTTTTCATCCCTACTATATACTATACTTTTATAAAAACCATATATATTAAAAAAATGAGTTACATAATATTGTGTTCTCACACAGAGTATATTCAATGTATTTTTATTTTTTTCAAAAGAAAACATGTGTAGAAATCAAAAAAAATGAAAGAGGTGCACATAGGAGAAATGGAAACATGATTGATTCATAGATTAAGACTAATTATTAAATCTATAAAATTATAATTGTTTCATGATCACTAAATTGGGTTTCATTTCATTATCATAATCATTATCATGATTTCCCAAAGATTTTGTTCTTATACTTGTCTACTATTTATCATGTCATACAAAAATGAAGAATATGAGTTCAGTAGATGATCAATTGGATGTGAATACTCATTCCAAATTATAACCCTATCTAGAATAAGATACATTTTCTGATAATCATCTATGATAAACAAATTATATAGGATAACTTAACTATCATAAGATGTATTGGGCTGATTGCACTGTTCTTTCATAAATTCAATATTTTTATTTGTCAATATCATATAATGAATTAATGAATATATCTATGTAGAAACTGACATCATTTACCAAATATCCCTTAGAAACATTACAACCCAAAATTCTAATAAAATCAAAATAAAGTGAAAAATAACAATGAGGTTGAAGAAGAAGAAATAAGTGGGGAATATAAAGCCACATAGAATGAAATTATATAGAAATCATCCCAAAATGTGGGATTATATTCAATGAAATATAAGAAACATAGTATTGGTAAAAAATTTCTATGGAGGTGGATATTTTTTCCAGTCGTGATACAAAAATCTAGATAAAAGAAAGAAAAATAATCAGGGAGCATCTTTGTTGAGGTGGAAACAACTTATTATTTCCTTTCAACGGCATCAGCCACAAAATTATTAAAAAACACTCATCACATACCTCTTTCCTGGATATTCATCCATGTGTCCACGCTATTGGTTTTCAATGATGGGAAGAAGTTTTCATGTTATTGTATCATTTCTAGGTATAAATGGATATTGATGGGATATAAATACTCATTTTGGGTTGTCATTTGACGTCCGACCTTCCAATATTATATAGTTAATGTTGAAATTGTTAAGGTTGTTGTAGTACTTGTTGATCTCTATGAGTCGTTCATGTGACCATGGACTTTCATTGAGCAGCTTGTGCAGGATATATTGGGTAGGAAATAATGTCTACCTAAATAAATAATATTTTCCATAATTTTACATTTACATCATTTTTATAAAACCATGTATAGTGTTATTTTATTAGAAATTGTCACATTTTTACGTTTTTGAGGATTTTTTATCTTAATTGTAAAAATGACATAATTTTGTGATTTAACTATTTTATTTTTATTCTGTATTTCATCCATAACATTATTTAAAATAATTGAAATTGTTAAATTCATTTTTTTAGGATCCCAAATATCTTAGGCCACATTTCTTCCTTCTATACCACACGCTCAACCCATTAATTGGAGGCCCAATACCGGCCAAAACAAAGGCCTATAAAACTATTCAAAAACATGGAATGTTTTATAAATTATCTTATATTTACAGCCTTTATAGCCTAATGATGCAGATATTCAACACAGAGCTAGATAAGAAATTTATTAACATGTTTTATAATAACTCCTTACATGAATCAGCCGTTTACAATTCCATTAATTCATGGAAAATCAAAGATACGGAATTTGGATATTCATCCTATAGAGATAAAATTATGAGAGTAAAAAGGGAGTAAATCTCTCTTCACATAGAAAACTACATATAAATTGGGGGGGACAAAAGACACAAAGTAACAACTTTCATGAAGGTGTTCATGTGTGAATCAACCATTTAATGTGGGTATCATGTGGAGACTTTCTAAGAGAGAATCAAGCCTAAAAAATGACGAGGGATCCTCCTTACCAAACCATTATAGTCCATCGATTTGACCACCATTATAGAGGAGGCCATGGGCCATACTAATTTTTTAGTATTTCATTCTTCTCTTTTTGTAGTTATCTTTTCCTATTTAACACATATTCATATTTTTAATCCAATTGTTTTCTTTTTCTTCTCCAATCCTTTTTTCTCTTCAAAATATAATTATTTTTTGTCTTCCATCATTCCATCATGATCTCTTTTCAACTTTCAATGGAATTTTACTAACTAAAGGCTTTTCCGGGGAAGAGTTTTCATGATGTTATTTGTTATTGATATTAAATTCAAAAATATTTTTATTCTATTTGTGTTGGATGAATGAGTATTTTATGAGTTGAGGTGGTCGTCCACTACGAAATTATGTTTAATTATATTTTTTCATTGATTAATTGTTTCCCTCCATTATCTCAGGGAGACCCTTCATATGGTGGAAATTTGGTTTCATAAAGAGATGAAATAATATATGGTAGAGGTGGGTGTTTTAGGAATAACATTTCTATTTAAGGTGTTATTATATTTGACTATTAGAGGAAGTGTGGTTTATTGCACCAAAGGAATGCTAAAATCACACACATAATAAATCAAAGAAAATTAATTCATTAGTTTGGTTTCACCAATTGAATTATAAAATTTAATTTAAACAACCAATAAATAATGAATAAACTTGTGTTATCCTACCATATGATCAAGATCATTCTTCAAAAAGTCTATTTTGTTTGCATATGCATTTAGATTTAAAATTTTTATTTCATTATTTTCATTTCATGATTTTCCAAAACCCCCAAAACAGATATTTTATTAAATAATATAAAAAATATGTAACATTAGATTGTAGGAATTATAATTATTGATCAAAGCTACTATGATTCTCCTCAAGTGAGATGACCCTCGTCAGCCTCTCTATTGCATTAGGAATATAAATTTTCTTTTTCCACGCCCTATGACAGGAGTGCATCAAACTAGCACCATTTCTAGGGAATCAATGAGTTATTCATTTACTTTTTCTTTTTTCACATCTTAGATATATATCATTTCTTTTTATAACCATAGAAAAACAATAAAAAATTGACTTTCCAAATGTTTTTAAATGAATATTTTTTCGATTTAAGGGAAAAAACACTCAAGAGAAAGAATTATTAGTTAAATACCCCTAGTCTAGAGAAAATGGTTGTATAATAAGCAATTGACCTATTAGGGGAGCATAGAATTAAATTTTTAATGTGGAGGAATCCAATGAAATCATCCATGAACTCAATGATATCATTGAGCAACAAGTTGATGATGGATTGGGTAGAGATCTCAATAAGTTCTAGGAGTACTTCCCCAAATTATATCAAGAAGATGCCAAGACACAAGAAGTGTACGTCTAGATTCTTACCAGAAATTTTAATGAAGTTCCACAATAATATTTTTAATAGGGTGTTAAAAACCCCACACTCATGTACGATATTCCAGAGCTTGAGGAAAAGGTTCAAGGCTTCCAATGAAAACTATATTGGATAACTTCCTACATACATGCATCAACAGAAGAACCTAAACCTAAGTTTGAACCTAAACCTAAAGATGATCCACTTGTCTTACCTAAAGAGGTAAAGGAGGAACACTTTAATTTTGAGATATTTGTGGGGATCATAAATAACTAGATTGAATCTTCAATGAATTAGTCGAACTTCTTGATCTCCCCATACTATGAAATGATGAAGATATAGCATCAGTGTAGAAAGATACCACTCAAGTAGTGAAACTTGAAGTGAAAATGGCATATTCTGACTACCTCACTCCATCCATAATGAATCTACTCCAACATGCACTTACCACTTATTCATTAATTGAAACTAAACAAACATATGGAGTTAAACTTTTCTTTAACTGTATCTATTAAGATTTTATAGAATCTGAATTTTGTTTCACTCCTTATTGTTTTTATTTATATAATCATAAAATCATTGTGATTATTTGGAGGAAAAAGGAGAACCTAAATTTGAACATGTAGAGTAGCACCTGAAGCACTTGATTTTGATGAACATATATTTGAGAAGACCCATTAGAAATATATAAATGTTTCTAAGCATGAGAAAATCAAAAAAGAGGCATCTTTTATGAAAGGAGATAGATTACTTTTTAAAATTTCATATTTTTTCCAGTAAATATACTTGTTTACTAACCCTATTATAATTCATCTCATGTAGCCCATGTGAATTTAGTTTCGGAAGAGGATGCACAAGTAGAAACCAAGAAGGTGGGTGATCCCTACTTCATCTTACCCCATCCATGTAATCTATACCTAATTGTGATGGGGGAGCCAGTATACTCTATTCAAGGATCATTCCTCAAGAACAAATAACTGAATTCTACGAAAATCCACATGTGGTGGTTCAAATCAAAGATGTCATAACCTCCCTTAGACTGTAGATAATAACTAGTACATCCCTCTGGAGGCATTAAAAATACAATGTCTTCATGGGGGATCATTCTATGATTTATCATTACATGATTTCTAGGAATTTATATTTCAATATCATTTCTCATGAATTAGCTCAGCATGTAGTGCACTCCCTCATATCTTTTTTTATCTATAATGACATATAATCCTTGTGATTAATTGAGTTTTCTTTTTTTATTGGTTCATGGTGATAAAAGGAAGTCCCAAATAGTGAAGGAAAATGACTAATCTTTATTTCGAAAGGGATTTCACTTTTACAATTTATCATTTAAACTCTTTATAATTTCTCCCAAAAACAAGTTTATATATTTAAATAAAAAATTGCATGCCTGCACTTGAATTATGATTTACATGAAAAACCAAGAGAAATAAGTTTCATAGAAATCATATGATGCTTTGTTTTCTAGGATTATATGATTAAATGAGTAATATAGAGAATTAAAATTTTAATGGGAATCATGGATATTAAAATGAGGGATCATGATTTGAAGGAATTAATTGACTCATGTAAATGAAATTTCCAAACCATTTATCTTTATTTTATTTTATGAAATTTATGAGAATTTATTTTTATTAACAATCACACCTTGATTAATTATCTCAAATCATATGCATCATCCCCAAGATTATTTCTAGACCAGTACTTCTTATTTTATATTGATCATATTTCTTGAGTAATCTAGGGGCATTCCATCTTCTAGAACATGAATTTGAACTTGTCAAAGCTATGAATGTACAGAAACACATTTAAAATGATTGAGGTATATTTTTGACAAACCACTTATCATTAAAAATTGGCCTTTACATCAGACCTTATTAATCCCATATAGACCGTGAATTACCTTTATTGGAATGAGACACGTTTCAAGTCCATTTTTATCATTCCTACCCTCCTCTTAGAATTTGAATGATATTAATAAAATTGATGTGTGGGGGTAAAGGGAGTCATTTTGGAAGGTATAAAACACATTGTAATGAAAATTTGTGGAGGTTCTTATTTTATTAAATTTTAGTTTTCAATTAATTCATTGTACTCTATTTTTCCCCTATCGAATAAAAAATGAAAAATTCAAATGAACAAAAAAATTGATAAAAATGGATTTAGATTTCAGGAAACTAATAATCACCATTACCAAACCTATGATTTTTATTATACATGGTTATGTGGTATATTTGAGGTTTATTCTAAATAAAAACATTAAAAAATAAAAAAATGAAAATGTTATTTGAAAAATATAAAAAGTAAAAATGTAGAAAAAATATTCAAGAAGGTACACAAATCATTCATTATACTTCAATGGATCATAACATTTGAATAATGTTTTAGGGAAGTGGAAGTTTCTACATTGAAGAGGAAAATTTAATTACTCTATTATTTTTGATTTCAATCATTTCAATTAAGAGATAAACCTCCTCCTTTGAGCCATAAATTTTCAAATATCAATTACTACCAACCTTAAGCCTCATAGTCATTTGAACTTTTAATGAAATCCCTCATTATGTTATTTGAATTTTATCTTTATTAAGTTGAGAAATTATTTCCTTTAAAATATTATGGATAAGGAGAATGTTTTTATGATATGTGCATAACACCGACTGAATTGTATCATGATAGATATGAGAAAAGATTCAAGTGTGGTAAATCATGACAAGTAATATTTAATAATAATGAATAGAGGATATTCAATGAATTAAATGAGGGTATCCATATGTTTTCAAAGAGAAAAATTAAAATAATTTAAATACTTGTTTTTTGAAAAATGGGAAATTAAATTGATATTTTATGTAGATTTTTAAAATATTTATTTGACATTGAAAAGTGTGTGATTATATTGAATTGAAATTTGAATATTCATAACATAGGGTGCCCTCAGGTTGTCAATGTTGAGATTTTACGCATGAGGAAAATAATGGTTTTTGTATGGGGGAATTGACAAAACTAATATTTTCTATACCATTACAATAAATTTAAATTTTTTTAAAACCACAATAGTGTTATTTTATTTCCAATTGTCACATTTTTTGTTGAATTTTGATTTTAATTGTTAAAATGTCCTAATTTGGGGATTTAACGATTTTATTTTTTAGTATGAAGTTTGGAAATAAATTTTTATAAACTAATTTCAATTTTAAAATCCCTTTTTTAAGGATCTCAGTATTCTTTGTCTACATTTCATCCTTTTAGAGAACAAACTCAATCCATAAATTGGAGTCCCAAAATCTACTCAAAACATAGGCCGAGTAAACTATTCCAAAATCTAAAATGTTTTAAATATAAGATAATATTGTAAATTTATATGGCTTAATGAAGATGAAATTCTATATGGAGATGTATAAAAAAATTATTAACATGATTCATGACGAAGTCCATACATAAATCAGTTGTTTACAAGACCATTAATGCATTAGAAGCCGAATATATTTAATCTTGAGAGTCTCCCTAGGCAGATTAAATTTCCAAAGTAAAAAAGTAAATAAATATACGTGGACACATATGATGAAATATTGTGGAAGGTGAGAAATACAAAAAGTAAGGACTTTCATGAAGTATTCCATGCATGAATCTACCATTTAATGTAACTATCACATGAAGAATTTCAAAGGGATTATTTAGCCTATAAAATGAGGAGAGATCTTCCATCCCAAATCATTCCAATACATCAAGTTGACCATCATTGTACAAGAGACCAAGGCTCATGCTGATTATTTATGATTTATCTATTTTCTTCTTATTTCAGTTTTCTTTTTTCATGTAAATCATATTCATATTTTTAATTAAACTATTTCCTTTTATTCCTTCTTCCTTATTTATCTTCCTAACCAAATTATCTTCATATCTTCCATATATTAACTGTGATATCTTTTCACTTTTCAATGGAAAGTAACTAATTTACGGCATATCCTTTGAAGAGGTTTCATGGTGTAATTTGTTATTATGCATCAATTCAAAATAAGTTTTTATTATACTTGTGTTGGATTAAATATTTTTGAATGAGTGAGCTGGTCATCTACCACAACATTATTTTTATTTATATTTTTTCATTAATTAATGTTTTTCCCTTTCTTCCCTTGGGAAAACCATTCACACGGTGGATCTATGGGTTCCTGGAGAGATTAAACGACATAGTGTGGAGCATGGTCTTTTAGAAATAACATTATCAGTTGTGATGTTATTCTATTTGGTAATTATAGGAGGTGAGGTTTACTACTCTAAAGGCATGCTAAAATAAAAGACTCAATAAATAAAAGAATAGTAATTAATTAGTGAGGTTTTACCTAATTAATTATCAAATTGAATTGAAACTGCAAATACAAAATGAATGAACCAATGTTATCCAACCATAGAATCACGAACATTCTTCCGTAATTTTATTTTGTTCTCATCAACAATTAGATTTAAATTATTCATTTAAATATTTTAATTTCTGGATTATTGTAAACCCCAAAACTGAATTTTTCATAAATAATATAAAAAACCAGAATAATTATATTGTGGTAATTATAATTAGTTATTGAACAAACTGTGATTATCCTAATGTGAGACGGCCATGGTCAACCAATATACTGGGTTACAAAGTTAAATTTTCTTTTTCCACACCCTACAATCGGTGTGCGTCACCACCGGTTGAGCAGTTCTAGCCTGAAGTCGTTGTATCCAAATATTTACAATCAGACAATAATTTAAATCTCCGTGATATCCTCTATTAAACCCTCTATTAGAAACTCAATCCAAATCATCTATTTAATTCTCCATCAAAATCGACCTATGAATACCCATTCAAAATAATCATACACACTCAAGTATACTATCAACAACTGCAATTTTAGAATAGGGACATTGAGAGATTAAAATGAACAGTGTTTCAATGTGGTGGACACCTCTATGGAGTTCATGAACATTTCTATCTCGAAACAACAATGATTAATTCAAGCTAGTTTAAGCCTTCATTTTATTTGAATGTATTAGTGAAATATAAATGATATTTAATTATTTTGTGTGACATTTAAAAAAATATTTTTCAATTTATGTTTTCTAAAAATTTAATTATATAAGAAATCCTTATATGGAAATAAGTAATATAAAATTATCACAACATTAAGTAGATATATGGCTCAGAATAAAACATGTATGGGACAATGTTGTTACCTTGAAAAATAATTACACGATATTGAAAATATAAAATAATGAGGGAAATAAAGAATATATTGTTTTATTAAATATTTGAATAAATAAAAAATCAAAAAATGAACAATAAATATGTTCAAAGAAATTACATGGTACCATGAAATAGGAACATCATGTCTTGCACAAAATTTGGTCTTAAAAACATTACCCCTATTCAGTTTTCAACCCAAAAATTGATTTTTATGCATTATAAATTCATTGATATCAATAAAATTTTTTATCACCATATTCCCACAAAGTGTACCCTTCAAGCGCTAGCAAAGGGAGAAGAGAGAAAATGACACCCATGTCCCGCTTCTAGTAGGCCCTTGGTTGGTGAGTAGCACTGAGGGTATAGTAAACACACATATGAGAGGCATTACCCTCTAAGAGAATGCATGTTAAAGAGGGAGATAAGAAAACAACCAACCAACTCCTTCATAGACTAAATATTAAATGTAACCCAAGTGAAAATATTTAATTTCATCGAAGAACTACTATAAATAAAAAGGGAAAATTAAAATACAAAAATAAGTAAGGCGACAGCGACCACAATTCCCAAAGAGATCCAACAAAATATCAAGATTGTATTAACCATTCTGATCTCTAACCAACTCCAACTGACATTAAAACAATTTATATAATGTAGTGTGAGTATAATATTATAATAATTAGGTTCCTCCCCGGATCCTCTCATAAAAAAGTTAAGAAAACATGCTAAAACATAGTGATAAACAAGTAAAACTAACTTGTCACCTAAACGTGTATACTATGTTCCCAGCCTCACCATGGATACTCTTAGCAAGTATCACATACAATAGTATATAATATAATAAATAATATCAAGGGTATATTGCAACCACTTCCTCACTAGTTTTCAACATTACCCCTACATTAAACATCCTAAGCATCTCTCTCAAAAAAGTCAATCCAGAAGACACCTGGGAAAAGCATCCCAACATGCACCTCGTGCAACTCACCACCACATCCATGTAACCAAAAGTAACCATGTATTTTTTGGGATAAACCACAACTTGTATATTGGGTATCATACATCTGGTATTATACCTCATTCCATTACATCCCATGCACTGAGTAAGGATCCTCTATCTATCACAACCTATACACATTACACCTATAGTATTCTATAAGAAATAGTATCCAGAATAAAAGTGTGTGAAATAAACACAAGCCATTACATCCCTCTACACACATATATGGGGAATACTATCCACCATGCATACTAGCACATGTAACTACCAAGAGAAGAGTGTGGGGTTATAGAGGGTAGTCATCCATCCATCCGCCCACTAAGATGTTAGGGGAAACACCCCCAGGGATCATAATCCCCAGGGTGTTCATTCCCCTAACCATCAAGGTGGACTATCATATTGAAACAAAAAAGTGCCTTTTATAATATATCTCCCAACCACACTATGGTCATAACCTAGTCTTAGACTCAAATGCACCACACGTCTCTCAGACCCCGGACTACCACTACTAAGACAAGATATCAAATAAGCACACAACCATTTTAATGAGCTTAATTAAGTTACTTTATCCCTTTTCATCAATTTTACTTTTTTTAATTAATTTTTAAACCATTGATTAATAGTTTCTAAGTCGAGATTACCTTTTGTTATCATTCCAGATAAGATCCAATCCCTATAAGCATAAGCAATCAAAGTTTATGGTTTCATAGAAATATAACCCTAGAATTACAACCAATCAAGCTCCAACCCCATGGGATAAAAAATTATTTATTAATAAACAACATTACAATTTTACATATTTCTATATTTTTAGGTATTTTAGGAAATATTCTATGCTACCGAACAAAAGGGGATCAACACGGTGAGTATCCCGTCGAGTCTTTGTCACCTAATGTTTGAACATTTACCCATGCATCCTCAATAAGCTAAACATAGAATGCATATGGAATAACACATGCGTATTTGCCTCTTTGGAAAGGAACGTAAGAAAAACTAGTTGCATCAAGCCGTGGGGAGAGTAATGTAGATAAATTAAAAAAAGATTCAATGAGAATCCAAATTTCATATCAAAGGGTAATACCCCCATTATCTCATTGCATCATCTCTAGTGTCCTCCCCGACACCCACATGCATAAACAGATGCCTCTCACCACTCTTGGTGTCAACTATTTCAACAACCACAGGCCCTCCCAGCCCCATTTACCACAAAATCCATCCAACATCATCCATCCCAGACTCACATCACATCACAAGAAGTTGTAAACCACCCATGAAACTTGGATCTTTTCCCTAAAAAATCATCCATCCTTCACACCATGAGAAATCATGGATCTAGAGAACAAAGAACTCGTCCTTACCGGAAAACGGGTAACTCCGGTCCCATAAAGACATTATATTTAATCACACAACCAGTTATTTTATTCCATCTTGAATTGACCAATTCATTATTCATAGGTTCCAACTACGAGATAACTAAGAAACAACAACAAATAGATTCATTAAACATGTCTACTTAATCCTTTATCTAATTAATTATCAATGAATTCCAACCTTACATTCCTTAACAATTTACACCAGGAAAAACATGCTAACCAAGAAAGGAATAGATATCATACTATCTAGAAAATCAAGAACCAAATTGTTATCACAGTATAATACAACATACAATCGATACCAATTCATTAATCTGGTTCAGATATTTATTATGTCAATTTCATTACGATCCAAGAGGTTAAATCATGCTATCTCTACGATTGCACGTAAATAAATATAGAAGCAACAAATCACCTACCTCAAAATATCACAGACAATCTTCGCCCCCAAATGAACCCGAAAACAAATCATGATCACCTTCCACAAAATGACTGAATCCACCCAAGGATGATACGAAACCATCGCACAAACGAACAACTGAAAAACTCCATTAAAAACATGGATATCACATGTCGTCACATGGAAAGGAGAAATAGGAGGAAACAAATCGGGTAACCCAAAATAACTGAGGTAGAACCTACCTTATATCGAAGACATATCGACACTTCTTTATTACACAAAACAGGGGTGCGCGTGTAGAAGGAAAACTTTAAGGGGAACATAATCTAAGGATTTTTTTTGTATTTAACGACCCCTAATGGATGAAGAACTATGGGTGTCCCATATTAAGGAAAAAAAGAAGGATGAACAAGGGAGGAAGGTATCTCCACCCTTTTTAAAATCTAAATGGAGCAGAGATTTAGAAATAGATTATATTTTCCATTAAAAGTGGATCTGGTAAAGATTCTGCATATTGACTGAGTAAAGGAACCCAGGTCCATATGAAAAATTATATAGTAGTTCTGTGCATTTAATGGGCCTTAAATGCCTTAAAAAAGTTTTGGATTGTGATTTACATCAAAGATATCATCAAAACAGAGAAACTGTAGGAAACTAGACACACTATTCATGACTCAATGTTGGACGAGTCGCCTTTAGATGACTCCCTGTTGGAAGACTCACCATTAGATAAGTGATTGTGTGGAGAGCTACCATTCAACGAGTCACTGTTCGGTGAGATACCATTCATCGAGTGTCACACACTAAAAATGATTTACTTATTATTTAATTATATATGGACTTTCTTTTGATTTTCGGGTCAAAGTAGTTTTAAATTTTAAATTTTGGGGGTCTCTAGTAGAGGAGCATGTTAGGCACACTGTATGAAAATCATGCATATTTTCGAGGCTTTTGAAAAATAAAATAATAAGAAAATAATGAAATAAAATAATAGTAATGATTTATTAGTAATAATAATAAGGATAATATTAATATTTTAATAATAAATATTATTATTATTATATATAATTTTTTTAGGGTTTTTTATTTTTTTTCTTTATTTTTGTTTCTTTCTTTTTTCTTTTTTTCTTTCATTATTAATTTCTTCCCCCTAGTTTCTCTCCTCCTCCTCTTATGTGTCACGCGGCGCATCCCTCCCTCTCCGTGAAAAGTGATTCCCTACACCCTTGGCTAGTTCCACCTTCCCCTTCTAATGAACTCCATGGACAGAACCCCATTCACCCCTCCGTGCAACCTCCAAATGGCATGACACACCCCAGTCGAAGCCCCACCATGGTTGCGTGATGAGCCACCCTTCGGCCTCCTACATCTATTGTTTTCTTACTTCATTTATTGATTAAAATTTTTCGAAGCATCATGGTACGGTTCCCTGCTCCTCCTTCCTATTAATGGGTGAATTTCAGCCACTCCATTGACCTATGAAATTGAACTGAACCCTATATATGGACTAACTCAAATTTCCTTTGTTTCTTCTATTGTAAGCTGGTTCAAAAGGTCCGTTTGTACTCCCTTGTGCGTATTCCAACAACTGACTCTGAAAGAGAGGCGGTTCAGTGTGTTTCGATTAACTCCTAATGTTATGGGGTAAATTGTTTCTTCTTTTCATATTGTCACTCTATTTTAATTATGGGATATTATAGTTTACGGGTTCCTAGTATTATTCATTGAGTTTGTTGAACCATTCCACTATATTTTTGAGACCCTAGTGTGGTTTGTAGTTTGTTGTGTAGTCTTTTAGGTGGGTTCGATTCATCGGAGACTAAGGTGAATCGCCTGCATATACATTGGTAAGTATATATATATATATGTGTGTGTGTGTGTGTGTGTTATCCTTTTAACTGTAAATTCACCAATGATAGTGAAATACATGTATGTGTAATGGTTTTCCTAGGTATATATATAAAAAATGCATGTGTATATGAGTAGAGACTAGTATATTCATATAAGAATTTATGTAAGGATCCCATTACACTTGTTCATGTCCATGTAGATGTGTGCATATGGTCTAGGTTTCTTTATATTTATGTGAAGGTTCATATTCTTAGTGGGGGAGCATCAAATTATAGTTATAAAGGGCCAAGGGTAGAATGATCGGTTTGGTTCTACCTTGATGTAGGTCCCATAATCCTATACCTTTAAATTGAATTAATTAATTTCGATAGTGTTTAAAAAGTATTTTATTATATTAAACAATAATTCCATGCTATGAGAAGTGATGGTGATTCCTGATGTTGGTCTTTCATTCATTTTTCATGTTTTCTTTAAGTGTTAACATGTGTGTTTCTCATTAAAATTTGATCCCAAGCATGTTTTATAATGATTAACATTTTAAATGCTCAAAATTTTATTCTAAAATGGTTTTGGGTTTGTGGTGGGTATTTTTCAGAATATTGGTGTGTATATTAGTAGAAAATGTTTATTTCAATAAATATGGATTCTTGTGTGATTTTAAACTAGGGAAATTTCATGATTTGGTATGTTAATATTAGAGTATGGGATTTGATGTGAATTCAAGATAAATAGTGATTTACCATTCTTAAATGGGTTTCTTGAATTTAAGCATGGATTCAAGTTATTTTAAAATGTGTGAATCCTTTTTTGTTAATTGGTATATTAAATGGATTTAGAACATGAAAGTGTTGGGTGGGTGTGTTTTATAAAGCATTGTTATTTTTTGGGAAGTAATGAGAAATGTTTGGTACCCTGAAAATGGTATCCAAAAGTGGAAAATTCCTCTTGAGGAAAGCCACATTGGTTTAGAAACATGATATTAATGTTAAATGTGTGATATCATTATATGTGCCTATTGAAGAGGATTGTGCTTAGTTGTATGACTTTTAAAGGGGGTTTTCTCAAGGGGAGATCAGTGGTGAGTGGTTGGATGTGTTTTTTATTAATGAAAATGAGAAGTTCATATTTGTTTATTTGATAAAAACTCACCATTGTTTGAAATAGAGCACAATGTAAACCTGGGTAACTTAGTGGGCAGACTAGTACTAGTATGCTAAATGATACAGAAGTGGTTTGTCCTAATTTCGTCAAGCAGGATTGGTGCTTAAAACACTATGTAGTCATAATGATGATTGATTAGAGACCACTAGGTTATGTTTGTGTTCCCTACTAGTAACTCATGCATGAGAATGTATTTCATTATGGTTGTTATACCACATTTCAATGAGGTATGAGGATCCAAATTCCCCAACTAACACTAGCTGCTTAGGGAATTCCCATGGTTCTTGTGATATGATTTTCAATTTAGTTATTTCATGATGGTTGCTTATTTTGTAGAAACCATGTTTTTAATATAAATTTGTTTGTATTCATTTTTAAATGTTAATTCGTTCTTGGAACCTATTTTTATAATGAAGTGGAAGTTAAATTCTTTTCATGAATATTAAATCATGTCACATAAATTTGAATGCAATTAAAAAAATTATTTTGTTATGTATTATTTTCAAACTATCTTATTTTGAGTTTATTTTCAAAGGTACGGGAATAGGGTGTGGTTGTACTGTGGCATTCCTACTGAGCATATTTGTGCTCACACCTACTGTATAATTTTAGGTTTAGGGAATATTTTTGGATCTATCTTGTAGCCAGTGTGGTGTCTTTTTTGTGGTGACCGAAGAGATATCTTAAGGAATGTCTCGTTACTTAGTTTATTCCATTTTCTATTTCTAGTTTATTCAGTTCATCACCTTTTATTTAGCTATTATGTTCAGTTTATGTTTATTTACCCACATTTTTATGGTCCATATCATTCATAACTAGTTTATATTAATGTTCGGTAATAGTTGACAACCCATGGCGATCGGGAATGCCCTTCGAGCCTTGTCATAGGCCGACTCGTGTGACCTGTTCAGGGTTGACCCAAGGTGGTTATGAAAACGAACCACCATTTCCGAGTCACTGTTGTGAATCACCATTGCTAACTCACCATTCTAACTCACCACTTCGTACTCATCATTCCAGAACCACTTTTGAAACGAGCTACCATTGGAAAACTAAAAAATGTTGATGAGTGTTGAAATAATTCTCCTTAACCTCCCATAACACCTCAAACACCATATTTTTACAAAGGAATTGACCAAATTGGTCTGGGCCATTCCATTAGATACATCTGAAAATATTATCACCCTCAAAAATCCAAAACCAACATGGATAGGAAATAGAAAAAAGGGTCTGAACAACCACCCTCCGAGATTCCTCTCAAAGATCTTGCCACCATAGGAGCTCAACCGCATTATAAATAATAATGAGAAACGACATGAAAACTACATCAAGAACCTAAACACTCTCCTGGGGTAAATACCTCTCAAAATAGAGCAAGCCTCCATAATGAACCAGAGAGATTCATCTCATAAATAGAATGGGTCAACAATAACCAAATGAAAAGCATTATAAGATAATTTCTAAACATAAAATAGATCAGGGTACTAAGAACATATTAGCAAATCATGTTTCTAAGAACTATCCTCCATGCCACGGTGCCGCCACAAGATAGGAACAAATGGGATATCACACTTGTGAATCACCTTCTCCTAGCAGTCTTGGATCTCCAAAGGCCTCTCCTCGAAGGTTACATCAATATCAACATCGATCTCTCCCAATCGATGACATGTGATTCATCATGAAGATAATGATGGAGCTGAAATACATGGAATACATCATGTTTATGGATAATCTATGGGTGAAGTGCTACCCAATACACCAAGACCCCAACATTATCCAACACTTCGAAAATCCAAACAAACTAGGGAGAAAGCTTACTCCCATGACCAAACCTTCGCTTCCTGCAATGAGGATTCACATTCAGAAAAACTTAATCCCCAATGTCAATCTTCATAGGTCACCACATATGATCAACATTGGACTTCTGATGTTCTTTCACTACCATCATCTACTCTCGAATCACCAGAACCATCTCTGTCATACTCTGTATTAGTTCCGTTCGAGAATTGCTAACTCTTTGACCTCAAGATAGCACAAAATTTAACTAAAAGGTCGGACATAAATGGATTCAAATGGCTCTATAACAATGTTGGAATGATAACAATTTTTGTAAGAGAAGTTGACCAATGGTTAGTGCCTCATCCACAAAACTACAAAATCTAGGACACGAGATTGCATCATGTTGTCAGGAGTCTGGATGGTCTGTTTTTTCTAACCATCCATAAATGGATGAAAATTAGTGATAAAGAATACACAACATTAAAAATCACCTACATAAAAGGTTCGAAACTATGGTCATTGGCCTGAGAACCGTGGTAATATAATATGGCCACAGTTTTAGATAACTGTGGTCGCTATCATTAGGGCAATATAACTTAACCACTGTCACGGTTTTACCATGTCACCTGGCCCCTACTTACATGGTTAAAATTATAGAGATATTATTTATATGTTAAAAAAATAAATAAATTTTTCCCCACAAGTTCCCCACCCCCACAACCATTTACCCCCACCCCACCCCTTGCACCCCCACCCCACTACAAGTCCCCCCCACCCCATACACCCCCTCCCCCTGCCAGTCCCACATTTCCCCAACCAGTCCCCCCCCCCACCCCTACCCCACCCCTCTACCTTCCCTCTACCAGTACCCCATGCCCCTGTAAGTCCCCCACCCCATTCCCTTTATAGTCCCCCACACACCATTTATATGGTATAAAAAAAAATTTGTCTCCCCTCAACACCCCCCCCCACCCTTTCACCCCCACCCCCTCCAGTCCCCCCACCCCTTTCACCCCCACCCCCTACCCCTGGACCTACCCCACCCCTCCCATTCCCTCCCCCAGCCAGTCCCACCATTCCCCTACTAGTCACTCTCCCCCCATTATATGGTAAAAAAATAAATTCATTACCCCCTTTCACCCCACCCCCTACTAGTTCCCCCCATGTACCCCCTCCCCCTGCCAGTCCCCCTACCCCTACCCCTACCCCACCCCCTCTTATCCTCCCCAAACAGTCCCCCCTACCCCTACCAGTCCCCCATCTTCCCCCCATCTATATGGTATAAAATAAATAAATTCATTTCCTCCCTTTCCCTCCCCCTTACACCCCCACCCCTTTTTAGTTCTCCCCATCCCATACACCACCCTCCCACCTTCCAGTCCCTACTACCCCTTCCAGTCCTCCCCATGCCCCTGCGCCACCCCCATTTCCTCCCCTATGCACCCCCACCCCTTTCACCCCCCCCCCCTTCCACCCCTACCAGTCCCCCCTACCCCTGCCCCACCCCCTTTCTCCCCCATGAACCCCCACCCCTTACACCCTCTACCACTACTAGTCCCCCTGCCCCTAACAGTCCCCATAGTTTCCTACCCCCATTGCAAGTTTCCCCCGGCCCTCACACTTTCACCCCCACCCCTACCCCTACCCTTGCATGTTCCCTCTCCCCCCTTTCCCTCCCCTTGCACCCTCACCCCCTTGACCTACCCCTTGCACCCCCTCCCCCTTCGAGTTCTCCCATCCCCTTGCACCCCCACCCCCAACCAGTCCCCCCCCCCATATTGGAAATGAGACAATAAATTAAAAAACTAGTTATGAGTCAGTGAACCCATTCCATTATTGGTGGTGATCTAATAAATTGATGTAATTGTAATTATAGAGTAAAATTTAAAAAATCATATGTGATGAGATGAGTAATTAAATCACATTCCAGGGTAATGTTATATTTTATAGTCCCTTATTTTATGGATTTGAACTATTAATTGATTCATTAAAAAAAACATAATGAAATTATCATGGATGGTGTTCAGACCACTGAGCCAGCATGTTATAAAAAACCAGGATTGTTAATAGGAAGGATTTCATGAATATTTTTTAAAAAAACCCCAAGGATAATTTTTTTTGATCAAGATCATCATGTCATAGAATCAAGAAAATATAACATTTTTTAGCATGGTGAGACATGATAAAATAAGGAATATCACAATGCACAAATAAATACAAACAAAAGATTTTTTCTTTCATCATAACTAGAATGGAATAAAAACATTGAATACAATATTTAACATTGATGATTGGATATTATAAAGGTGCTCATTATTCCATGATTGGATGTATGCAGACCCATATCTACCATCACCTAAGAGAAATTATCATGTCTAGATCTCTAAAACATTTAGATTCAACTGAAATTAAATCAAATAGTTCACCAGATAAGATAAAAACTCACATACAAAGGGACTCCAGATCATTTTTCAGAGTCTATAACTTCATAAAGGCATTAGAAGTCATCTGTTCTAGCATCTCTGCATCACATTGTAATGGAATATCATTCTTGATCATGCAGTTAGAAATATTTAAATCTAGGTTGATGCTAATCATTCAGCATATTACAACAACATCTTCAGTGTTAGGTGATCCAAAACTATAAGGTTATCCATAATGAATCTTCAAATAATGTTTAACTATTTTATGAAAACATAAAATTTATGAAATTAAATAGTTTGTGGTACTAGAAAATTTAAATAATGAAATATTATGAAAATAAATGATGACACAAAAAAGGAAAAATTTAGGGAAAAATATATTTACCAAATATAATAAAACAAGAAATAGAAAGAGGCTACATGAAGCGGTGTAAATAAATTATGTATGATAACAACAGCATGTCTGTTAGTTGTTGGTGATGCACTTGTGTTTTATGAATTTTGATAGGTCTTAAGGATAAAATTGTATCGAATTTAAATAGTAACACCACATCCAAGGGAACCATGATATAATGTGTAGTTTCGTAATAATAGATTATTTAAGGCTGGTAAAGGACCATGATATATCCATGGACCTCACAGCATTGTGATTGTTTTCATAAGAATAAATTCTTCTCAAGTAAGGTTACATTGTTGATCTGAATGTGGATCACACCATGACCCATAATGTTTCTCCATAATCCCCCAACCACATAGGTTGGTTGCACTGTGAATGGATGGATCATGTCGTAACAAGGTCCTAGGTAGTGGAGTTAGGTTATTTGGTTATCACTAGGGGATTTATGTCATGGAATGACTCAAATAGTCCCCATACCAATGTGGGTTTTGTTGAGGAATTGTGTTGTGGAACCTAAAAGTTGCACCATAATTTACTTCATAACAAGTTTTTTAAATGTCAATTAATATGTTTACTTTTTTAATTAAAAAATGATTTGACCTAATTTTCCTATGAATAGAAGGGTAGCTATCCATAAATTCTATATCATTCCTTCTCCCCATCCTAAGTGGAATTTTGAAGTTGTATCGAGTGGATACTACACCTTCCAAGCCATTGGGTAAGAAGAACTAACTAAAACACGCACTATGGAATATGGATCCCAAATTAGAGTGTAAGTGGTGTTAATAATAAGAAAATGAATGTTAATAATCCAATTAGAATTTAATGGTACAAACAAGGTATTTTTAATTGAGAAGAAAACCTAGTGCTCATTTTTGTAAAGGTGGTCTAAACCCCTTATGTCACAATTTAAACCACCACTATGAAAAATTACCCAAAATAGTTTCAAAGGGAATTTATTTTACTTTAATGACCTGAATACTCCTTCAATACTCCACCCTCCTCACAAATATTTTTTAAGGATCATCTGATCCTATATAAACCCCATCCAAACATATGATGGTTTTAACCTGAGATGTAAAGAATAAAATAAGTCCAGGGAATGAAACAACCCTACAAACTATAAACCAAAGGTCTTAGAGTTTATACAGAAGACATCACCATTGATTATCCAAAATAACTAGATTAATAGAATTAATATCTTTCATCCCAAGTCTATCACAATACCTATCATGACACATAACCTCCCACTTAACCTAGTATAGAGTTCTTCTACCTAGTTCTCCTCCCTACGAATATTTATAAATGAAATAATTTAAAATTCACAAATAGATTTAGTAAAATATGAAATCACCTTATAAAAAAATAATCAAAAACAATTACACTTTGTAGATTAAAATTCTCTTCCCCGCCTTGGATAAATGTTTCCATTTATATCCATAAATATTATTAGCCACCCACTCCTACAACCAATGGAAAATCATCCACATGTGACAAACATATAATATGTTGAAATCCCAAATATTTTTCCTGATAAACATGAAAAAAACCTCAACACACAAAACAAAACTTGAATGATATAAGAAAATATTGTCCCTATAGATATGATTCACAATTTAGTTACCATTTTTCTCGCCCCTTCCTATTTCTCATAATGATTTCACCATTCACCACCCCATGAATAAACTGAACATTGTTATCCAATTTCAATAGATCCAGTTCATGTTTATCCAAGAGAACTCTCTCCATAGTAGTAGTAGAAAGATATTTTAGTAAAATATGGCCATTATATATAAACCAGACATCAAATGATCTAAGAATAATTTTATCTTCTCATATAATCATGTCACAGGTGAAATAAATCTTCAAGAAAAAAACTGAAAACCATAGTGAAAATACCTTAAAATCGTCATTGAGAAATGAAAAATGGGATTTGAGGGTGAACATACATTGATTTGTTGTACCAAGATGGCTGGTCTCCCTGTGGTGATAATTTGAGTGTTCTGATACATAACCATATAATTAGGCAACCTTCGCCACCTTTACAAAATTCCTCTTGAAAGACAAGAAGAGAATCTGCAATTTCTCGGCTTCAAGCCGTCGACCATTAACAAAATTGACCTTTGAAGTTTTCCCATTGAAAATAGTATGAGCTCTTTGTTGACAAAGTCACTATAGTTGATAACATTATTCTTCTGATCAAGGTAATTGACAACCTGTAGAAACAGATTATATAATAAGGAAAGCCGCATTCAACCCTAAAAATCACATGTCGAAGTCAATTCTGAACCTCAAACTGTCAAATACAATTCTTTCTATCTTTAATATTTTTCATGCTGAATGCGTGCTCAGTTGCATATCCATATTCATGATCTACCCATTTAAATTCCTTCTTGTTCTTTTGGAGCTCATTGAAGTATTATTTTTCTAGTTTAGATGTGCTTGTACCCAACCCCCGTTACATAGAGAATAAATATCAAAAAAAAATTCAGAAAATGAGGCCTGATTGTGTTATTAAATAAACAAATATCAATTACATAAAATTTATGTGGATTGAATCCAAATCCCCCTACCCCTTACCCCACTAGTCCCCCTACCACTTCCAATCCCCCCTACCCTGCCAGTTTCCCCTCCACCCTACCCCTGCTAGTCCCCCTGACCCCTGCCAACCCCCCCCAACACCCCACCCACCCAGCCCCCTCCACCCCATTCTTGTCCCCTCTCCCTGCTAGTCCCCCTCCCACCTTATCCTTCCCCTTATATGCCACCCCCTTCTAGTTCCCCCTACCAGTCCTCCCCCCACCCCCGTGAACCCCCACCCACCATGCCCCTTGCACACCATCCCCTTCCAGTTCCCCCCTCCCCTACCAGTTTCCCCTCCCCATAATAGTTCCCCCGTGCCCTTGCTAGTTTTCCCTCCCCCTGCTAGTTTTCCATCCCCCTGAACAAACCTATATTATGCTAATACAACATAGACATACACATGCAACAAATTCCAAAATCATTATATCATATCATTTACACATAAATAACAAAACAACAAATACATATAAAATTGAAATTTTATAAACAATGGAAACAAAGTTGTAGATACAAAAACCATCAAAAATGTCGTTGAAAAATGTCATCTAAATCCTCCTCATTATTAGACCCTATATCAACAGCATCGACGTTTGTACCACCAATAGCAGCAGCATCATCGCCATCACCAACATATTCATCCTATCCACCATCAGCAGCAGCTTCAACCCCTCCACTCGCATCTTCAGCTACACAATCATTTCCATTGGCATACATCGAGCACAAACTCGACAAACATCCATCCACTGTTGGTTCACATTTTTGTAGAAGTGAAGAGAATATAGATGATATCAACTTAAAAAATTATTCATTTTCTTTTTTCTGCATCTTTTGAGACTTTTTATCTCTTCTTTCTTTGCATTCTCAATGGAAGCATATAATTGTTCTTCGGTAACCATTCCTACAATATGTTAATAATATCAATAATTTATGACCAATATTTAGACAAAAAAAATTATTTCAAGGATTACAATGAAATCTGCCACAGTGCTCTTTTCTATGAACCTGATGTAAATAATTTTTTTGTCCAAATGAGTTCAGGTATTTTTCTATTAGATCTTTAAGAGCATCCAATAAAAGGGCGTTTCAATTTTTGTAGATAATCAAAAAAATAAATAAGTACAGATATATTCCCATTGAAATCCTCATACGTGTTGTGATTAAAATGTCTACAACCTCCGTTTTTAATGAAATCTTGACCAAAACATAAGTAGCGTATGTCCTTTTATATTCTTTATACTACTTTTAAGTGTGGGTATAACTATACTAGTATCTTGGGATGTGGTTTGGGTTTACCTGTATATTAGAAATACTAAAGAGAGTGGAATATAATGTAATTTATTATATAATACCTTAGGAACAAGTGATATATTTGACTCATGAATTCTCATTCCCTATGAAGAAAAAACAACTCATATAATATTCAGTGAATGAAACAGCATACTAATAACTAAAAATTTAAAAACATGCCTACAATGTTTTCATGTGTTGCCTGACTCATAGTAGTTCCATCATTCTTTTTCCTACAATAAAAAAACAATAATGATCATGGAAACCATCCATATATATTTAATGGTTGTTTGTACATGAAACATAAACATAAATCAATGATATAATAAATGTATATTTAATGTTAAATCATATATAACATGTGATAGTTAATGATCTGGGAGTTTAGTTTACCCCAGAGTATGATTATATATCATGATGCCCTTATTTCTTATAATTCTTTTTGATTAATACTATTAGTAAACAAAAATAAAATAGCCTTTCAACAAGTAAAAAGGGTTAAAAATCATCATTTCAACTTAACAATTCTTCAAGTTCAAGACACCGCGGAAATAACCATGTCGGAAAAATAAAACTGAACACAATCACATCTAATAAAATCATCCACTACTGAAAAATAAGATCAATGAAAAAAATCAATTTATTAAATTAATTAAGATTGTAAATTACAATAAAAGAGTAAGAGCTCCAATATGCAATTAATTCTTTGTATTGTGAAATTGTTCATTCATTGAAGATCAGTTCATTTTCAAGAGTAGTACATCTTCTTTTTTTCCAGCCAACATTTAGGTCTTGCATGTTAGCCCGCCACAACTTCCCCAGTTTTATTATCCTAACTCTATTTGCATGGAGACCATCTGGGAAGATATAGATAAACTGAATATTCAATAAAATTTATCAATAATAGTTTACAATAAAATTTAATAAAATTTTAAAATATATATTACCCAAATTTATTCCCAAACCTTGTCTTTTATTTCTTGTCCAACTTTTCTCCACTCTATTTCTTGAACCATAAAAATATTTCTTTGTCTGCTAAGTTTCCCAATGAATTATTCAATTCATTACCATTTTTTTCAATAAATTTAATTTCCTTGTTATAATAAACAATAAATTTCATGTGTCTGTTCCACACATTATACATCTTTGTATGACCATGTATTTTAGTAGATGAAGGTCTTGAAAAAATAATTGAATATTTTATACACATATAAAACTAAAATTTCATAAACATTTATTAATTTCAATATTTTTTAATCATTTACCAATAGCACTATTTTTTGTTGCTTGATCATGCACTCTATATTGGGGGTACTAACTAGAGAAGGGTCTTCTATAGTAGAATGTGGATAATGAGGTTGGGTAGGAGGGTACGAGTATACAGGGGGAATAACCAATGGATACAACATATAATAGAGGGGCATGATGGGAGAAAACAGTCACGATGACTACAAATCCATGGACTGTGAGGCAGTACATATAGGGGGGATGCATGTATGGTCGTTCCTATACTCTGAAGTGCATGAACCATATTTATTGAATAAAATTTTCCTCCTAGATGATTTCTGTTCATATTAAATATGATATTTGTAATTTTCGTGCGTAATAAAAAATAAATATGGGACTCACCAGAACAACCATATTCGCCAGGTCAGCTTCTCTAAGTCGGCGATCATTTTCCTCCATTTTATTCTCTTATCCTCCGCGTAACACATAAAAATCTCTAAATATCAAATTTGATGTGAAGATTTTAAAAAAAAAATAGTGCATTAAATAACCATGATGATGCCAAGAAAATTTATATTATTTTTGAAAACATTACAAACTCCATTATGTTTTTTTCATTATGTTGCTTTTTAGCGAAATAAAAATATAACAAAACAAGAGAAAATACTACTTGAAAATATAAAAAAACACAAACCATGTTATAATAATATAATCTAAATACATTGAAATATATATTTCTATGCAATTTCTTCTATAATTTCTAGTTCACAATCCATTTTCACAATTCAATCATCTATATCATGAAATGATACATTTTACAGAATACCGACTGGTTCATCCAAAACATCATAATCATCCAATCCTTCATAAAAATTATGTCTGGGAATAACATCAACAATAACACAATATTTTGGTTTTAAAGCTCCATTAACATAAAATTCTTTTTTAGCTTGTGATGCAAGAATATAAGGCCCATCAGTCCATGAATGAAGTATCATATCCATCACTCTAAAAATGAAAATATCTATATACAAGCCTTATCATGTCATTGAATCCAACCTCTTTCATTTCATTATAGCGACACGACCATGTGCATAGTAATATAATAAAAAAATTCTCTCAACCACCCAATAATACGACATATTTTTGGAACGAGGTTGTTTGTCTGATGCACTAGAAAAAAACCCATTGTAGCCCTTATCGTGACACTGCCATGCTGTGTTTCTATCTTTGTTTCACAACTATATATAGTGAATTTAAAACCATTGTCAACCATTAATTTATAATGACGAATCACATTTTTCAGACCAAACAGCAATGCCCTTATTTCAGTAGATACATCATCTGTCTATAAACATTGGACCTGAAATATATCTACAATTAATATTGATCAACTACCAATGATTTGGTAATGTAAAAAAATAATTTTTACCTTTTAATTCAACCAAGAAAGAAATTATTTGTTGTTTAATTTCTCCCGCCTCTTAATAGATAAATTGGGATGTGCTATTTTTATAATTACACATTGTTCTCAAAAAATATAAAAAAAATTGGATATCAGGAATTATGAAAAAAATACATATATATATATATATATATATAATTTTACATACCAGATGTTATAATCAACCAAGAAATAGTTAAATAATACCATATGGTGAGCCATTTTCCACTCACCTTTTTTTCAATGTACAAAACTTGTATTATCTAGATATCCCCCCCCATTTAGGGTAGTGATGGAAATGTTGGCTCAATGGGATAATAATGCTAATCTTCAGTTCTCAGGGGTAGATTAGATCTAGTGGGGACATTAGTCATATACATTAAACAACAATACATGCATTCTTGAGTTAAATAGCTTGTCACAAGAGATTCTTGAGGATAATTCTTATTTATCACAAAAGATTTCAATGTAAACATCATTTTGTCCCCTGGAAACATCCAATGAATAGAAACGGGATCACCAAAATGAACATCAATTAAAAGATTCAGGGTCAAATGTAACATACATGTAAAAATGATGGGGGAAATATTTTCTTCCACTCATAGAGAATGATCAATGCTTCATTATATAGTTTTTTCACAACACTTTTGTTAAATATTTTAGCACATATATCTCAATAAAAGTGACATAATCTAATCACAATGACCCTAAAATTATGTGATCGCAAATTTACATTGGAAATAAGAACCAATTCATTCAACAGGACATGGTAGTAATGGGTTTTGAGGGATTTTAGTTTCATATATCGTGTATTCCCTCATTTAAAAATGTTTCTCAAATAACCATATGGAACCTTTAAACATTTCAAGACTTGAGGAATTTTTTTCTCTACATTTTTCATCAAAAATCATGCAAAAGCGAATTTCCCCTAATTCTGACTAATTCACTCAGGATGAAGTCTGGGTTTTATACCCCAATCCAATAAATCACAATGTGAGCACAAATCATCTTTTTTATTTTCCTTTACATTAAAAATCATTGTTAGTAACATTTCACACACATATTTTTCAATATGCATTAAATCCAATAAGTGATATAGAAAATTTGATGACCAATACAGATTCTCCTAGAATATACTTTTATTACTCCAATTGTTGTTGGAATTAAAAGGAACATTCTTTCTCTTGTTCGAATTTATCTATCCCTTTACAGGAACAAAATTCAAACAGTCTTGTTCTTTAAGGATAACACCCCCGACATTCATTGAGGCATTTCGTCTGTCTCTGTGGAATTATCAAACAGTCTTTGATTTTTCCTGTATTGATGATCCATTTGTAGAAATCATCGATGCCATATGAAACTTAAAGTTCATCAAAACATAAATCTCCTTGAACATTTATTATTTATACATATAGGGAAAGATAATCTCCCCTTGGAACTCCTACCAGACATCATTCCATATGTAGAGATATCATTTATTGTCCATAATAATTTTTCACATCACAAATTTAATCCTTTCTAAATGCATCAAATGTCTGCACCCCAATGGTCCATATCTCCTTCAACTCATCTATTAATGGTTGAAAATATATGTCGATATCATTTTCAGGATCGTTGGGTATAGAAATCAACATTATCATGTTAGTAACTAGCTTTTTCAAACAAATACATGATGGAAAATTATAAATATGAATGAAAATAGGCCATGTACTATGTGTAGTATGAACCTTCTTAAATGGGTAGAAACCATCACATGACAATCCCAATCTACCATTTTTTGGGTCAGCTAAAAAATCAGGATATAACCTGTCAAATTCTTTCCTTTCTAACCCATCAGTAGGGTAAAATATATCATTGTTATCCTTGTTTTTTCATCTTCATGCCATCTCATATTCATAGCCATTTATTCTAACATAAAAAGTTTCTAATGTTTGGGAATCAATGGAAAGTTCCACATCACTTTCTCTAGTACGCGAGATTGATTTCCATCTTTATAAGTCTTCCATCTCGATGTACCACATTGTTTTCACTCATTTAACTCGACATTATCCTTCCAGAATAGACAACCATATTTAGGGAATGCATAGATTTTAGTACTTGAAATCCAAATTTCTCAACCAACTTTGATTCTATATAATCATTTTCAGAAATACATGCATAATTAGGTAGAATTTCCTTCAAACGAGTAAATATATAGTCAATTGCAGCATTACTAAATCCATAATACTTCTTCATATGATACATTCAAATTAAAAACTCTAATTTGGTCATTTATTTAACATGACTTTTTTACTATGGTAGTCACATCTTCTAAAAACATTCTAACACATTCAATGTCATCATTCTGATCATTAGATAAAAACAATATTCCCATAATCATTTCATATTCCACTTCTCTACATGAAGTGTAGTCTTGAGAAGAAATTAGAAACCAATCAGATATACAATTTTCCATTCCGATCCTTTTAGTATAGTCAACGTCATTCTCCATTTGATCTTTTTCTCTATTGTAATAACAAATATGATGTATTTTTTGTAAACTGTTTTTAGTGAGGTGGTAACTTATGTTGGTCGGAGTGGTTTACTCAAGAGGGGGGTGAATTGAGTACCAATTAAAATTTCTATATTTAAAAACACTGTCTTAAAGACCCCCAAATAAAATAATAAATTAAACTGTAGTGAATTTATATTAAAGTAGAGGTTCTGTTAGATTCACAAGGGATTGATTAATTCCCAGTTAATCAATACAGGAGTGTGTGATTATCTTTTGAAACTCACTTAATAATCTACACTTAACATAAACACTTGCTAATTTAATTGTCAAAGTGACTTTAAAAACAGTATTGGTTTTAAAGTGATTAGCAGCGGAATAAAACTTTGAAAGAGATGGCACAACAAATGTAACCAAGAGGTTCAGTCTCAAGACGAGACTTAGTCCTCTCAAAAGTTTATATAAAAATGATCCACACCCTGGATCGAGGTTCAACAGTTTACAACTGTCCAGGTCCAAGACCTCTACCACTGTTATTCGTGGGAAACAGTACAACAGCAACCAGCTGTCCAGGTCACACATGACCTCTACCACTGTTATTCGTGGGAAAGAATGAATGCAAGAATTTGTTAAAGATTTTCAAATCCTTCAGTTTAAGCACAAGAGACAGTGTATGTGTTAGATACACAGATAACACACACTGCTCGAAAAGTATAATAATAAATCACAGAACAAGAGATGTAGAGTTTATAAATGGTTCTGGTGATTTCAGTGTAGCTCTGGACTCCTTTGGATTCGATCAGAAGTGAATCTGAGTCCTCTTCTCGTTTCTGTTTGAGAAACAGAGTGTCGTATGCTCCAGGTTCATAGACAGTGACAATGTAGTGGTTGAAGTTCTTTAGTGTTCTTCTTATATGCACAGAACACTTCTCGAGTATGCTTGATTTTCTATGAGCTTCTCTGTGTTCTTGATGGAACTAGTTTTTCTCTTCTTGATTCTTCTCGTTCGTGTGTTTTTGGTATATTCCATCCACCACACTCTGCTTGTTGGGCAGCGTAGTCTTCTCGTATTTATATCACGGGCAACAGGAGACAGAAGAGATTTCCTTTCTGCAGGTACGAGGTACGGGTTCCTGAAATCCGACAACCTTTATCAGATATTTGACAAATTATTAAAATGTACATGATATGACCGTTGGATAGATTAAATAAAGATAGGAAATAAAGAAATTCAAACAGTGAGTCGAGTGATCGGTAGGTAATCATCATCGGTAGCTTGGACATCGGTAGCTCAATTTCATTAGTTGCTGACTCTATCGGTGGCTCTATGCGTCGGTTGGTATATGCTTGTATCAGTTACTTTGTTTATCGGTAGCTCCATGCGTCGGTAGCTCCATGCGTCGGTAGCTCCATGCGTCTGTAGCTCCATGCGTCGGTAGCTCCATGCGTCGGTAGCTCCATGCGTCGGTAGCTGTGAGTCTGTCAGTTGCTTCGTCCATCAGTGACTCTTATTCCATCGGTAGCTATTTATACTTACACCGGTAGCTCTATGTTTGTATCGGTAGCTGTCTGTAAGTCAGTAGCTTACATTTATAAGCACATCGGTAGCTCTGTGTTAAGTATATCGGTGACTCTGTCTATCGGTAGACTAAGTCTACCGGTAGACTGGGTACCGGTAGCTCTTTATCAGTAGCTATAGTCAGATTACTTATCTGTTTTATGCAGAACACATCTGATTGTGTTAGAATCAATTTATAACTTGTATGAACATGGATAAATGAGGATTAACATATTCCAAAGACTATTTTATTGGTTTGATCACAGATTTGAAAGAATTAAAGTATAGATCAATGATACTTAAAAATATCATAGAGAATGAAAACATAATTGGGATTTTCAACACATATGAATACATGATTGAGATTATCAAAACAGGTGAGGTCAACAATCTCCCCCTTTTTGATAATCACAATTTATGATATGGGCATTTAACATAGTGAAAATATAATAGTAAACAGTATAATATTGAATTCAATTTTCTCAGAGAAAACAGCATCAGAGATAATAGAAATAGTATGATATAGACATAATTTATCATAGGTAACAATCATAAGGTACCAAAGGTAAAAAGAAACACAATAATATCAGAGATAAAATTGAAAAGAAGGTAATGTTTCTGCCCTTATTCCTTATTTTTCTCCATTGAAAATCTTTATTTCTCGTATTGTTCTCCCCCTTTGTGATAATCAAAAAGTGGGAAAGCATATATATATATATGAGACAAATAAAACATGAGAAGTAAAATGAGTTCTTCTGTATTAGAGCAGTCAGAAAGTACAGAAACAGAATACAAATGAATTCCTATCAAAAATCCTGGCCACTGGATCAATCCACATCTTCAACATGAGATTTTCCTTTGGGATCAGAAGAAGGCTCGGGTGGTGAGGATGCAGGTGAAGGTTCTGGAATGCCATAAATGATCAAAGGAGGCTGAGCCACTGACACAGAGTCAGGCCTGTAGGTTGAAGATCTTTGGGTGATCATCGGTGTGAGGCTTCGAATAGCTTTAGCAGGAGTCAGCTGGACTGTGGAAGCAGCTGAGGCAGAAGCAGGCAAAGCAGGAGGTACGATGACTGGTCTGGCATCGACATGCAAGAAGGGCAGCAACAGATTTCTAAAATCCATAATAATTCCTCCTCCTCTTTCCATAGCATAGATGAAATCATCTTTGTTCTCCATGAATTTCTCCAAGGCAGGAGTCAATTTTCTTAGTTTTCTCACTTGTTCTCTAAAAGCATGAGTTACTGGAGGTAGCTTCATGTTTTCCAACATCAGCTTGAAGTGGTGATCGAGTTGATGCTTAGTGAAAATTCAGGTGAAGTAGTAGTCCACTTTGCTCTTTATGGCTTCCTGAGAGGCAGAGGATTCTCTCATATAATCTTGAACAATCTTCATTATTTCTCTAGCAGAATATCTTGTAGAAAGCACCACTCGGCTCAACTCTGATGAGTCCACAGAGCCACTGGTTGAAATAGAACCAATCTCCTCCTTCAACATTGCTCGAACTAGATTCAGGTCAACAAATAGTTTGGATGTGAGAGGGCCAAGAGAGAAGGAAATAGTTTCTTTGAAACTCTTAGACAAACCACTGATTAGGCTTTGAACTTGAGAGTCCTATAATTGAACGTGATCCTTCACTGAGGTTTTGAAACTTTCAAACACCGAGACAAACTGGCTTACTACACACTTCACATAAGCAAGGTCCTTGTCAGCTTGAGACTTGGAGCTCATATAGAAATCCAAAGCAGCAACTGATGTCTCGAGAGCTTCAAGATCTGCTTCGATTCTAGAAGACTGAGTCCGGCACTCTTTCACTTCTTCCATAAGCTCGGACACAAAAGAAGATAAATTAAAAGCCAGAGAGAGCTCGAAGGATCTCTCTAACATTTTCATTTCTTCATCAAAGCTTTGCTTCATCTCAGCAACTGATACACTGAATGATTCATTCAGGTCATTCTTCATGGATTCAAGATCAGATTTAGAGACAAAATCATTAGGGATAACTGCAGAAGATCCCTTTACTGAGGCCAATCTAACTACAGAATCAGTCACTACTGATTGAATTGAGGATGAAAGGAAGGTTTCCATTAACTTCACTTCTTCAACAAAACTGGATTTGAGGTCCTCTTTCAGCTTATTCAGATCATGAAATCTGACCACATTATCAGAATCCGGATAATCCAACTCAGAAGCAAGATCATAATTGGTCTTCGGTCTATTCACAGACATCTCATTATCAGAATCCGGATAATCCAATCCACAGACTATAAACCCTGGGTCTTCTACCCAGTCTCCAAACTCAACAGCTACTGTAACATTTCCAAGAACAGATTGATGCTCCCCCTCAATGGGTGCATTCTCATGTATCACAACAACATTCAGTGCTGGATTCTCTTCATCAGAATCTTCTACTACAAGTTCCATCGGTGCAACATCTAGAAGATCTTCTGATACAGGTACAACTTCTTCTGTATCTCTTTCTACTTCAGCAGTCTGCATAGCTGAGCTTCCAATCAAAGGACTCATACTTAAACTACCAGAAACAGACGATTCAGATACATTCTCCTTTTCCTCTTCTTCTTGGTGAGGCACAGACTGGTCTTCCTCATAAGTAGACAAAATTTTCTCTACCTTTCCTTTCCTAGAATAAACCAATTCTGCAACAGGACTTGGGGGAATGTCTGGATCTCCTCCAACATCCATGGGAGTTTCTTCTTCTTTTTCTGTTTCATTACTATAAACAGGTTCCTCTTCATCAGGTCTCAGACTCGGATCTCTCTTATCCTTTGGTCTTGAGGGATGATCCACAGGATTAAACCTATCATATATCTTCTGATCATCACTGACCCATTCTCCCTTCCATGGGTTCCAATTAATTTTCATGTACTTACAAACAGTCGAGGTGATGTAGAAATTATTCCTGACTACAACTGTCTCATCCTGAGACTCAGCTATTCCTTTCACTTTTATCATTACTGAAATCAGCTTGGCAAAGAATAAAGCATTAGTCTTTGACTTTGGTCTAATCATGTCTTCCATTTGAAGCATTAACAATTTTCACAGACTGATTTTCACACCATGTCTTAGAAGATGAAGAAGATAGATATCTTGATATCTCATATTTGCAAAATCTCCTCGCCTCGGTATCAACACATGCTGAACAAACTTGAAGAGCAGTCGATTATCTCCATCCATTTCAGCAGCAACCACTTGCCTTTGATTCCCATTACCGGTCAGCTCTTTTAAGGCGGTTTGATAATCAAAGATGTCACTGCTAGGTGGCATTGCTCTTGATACGTACCCAGAGACACCTTCATGTGGTACTTTTAAACACTCATCCCACTCTACTGAAGAAAAATACATCTCTTTTCCATTTAAAAAAGAGCTTACCCGATTCTCATTTTCAGACTTCTCGAAGCTTACAAACTCGTAGAACTGTTTTACCAACTTCAGGTAGTATGGGCCATTGTTATTCGAGAAACAATCCACCCATTTCTGGTCCTCCAGAATCTCAAGTACTAACGATTTTCTAGGCAGTATCCATTCCACGCACAGTTCCTTCTCGATTACTATGTCTCTATTCTGCAAGTGAGGATTCACTGGTCGCTTTCCCGATCTAGTTATGACTTCACTAACACTGGTTTTATGCTGTGTCTTCTTCTTCTTAGCTTTTGGTTCTACACTTTCATCTCTGACGGTAGGAAGCTTAGTTTTTGCCATCGCGGGTTTAGGGTTCTTGGCCGATTTGGGAGCTAAGGTTCGAAGGTGAGAGATTTTGAGCTCGGTGAGGTAGGAAGTGGCTTAGGCTTAGTTTTATCATTTAGGAATTCCAAATAAATGACTAAAATAGAGTAATATAAAATAAAATAAAGCGATTCGTATTCTTGGAGGCAGAAAGATGCTTTTTTAACAAAAAACATTGCATCGGTGTGAGTTAATCATCGGTGAGAAAGAAAAAAAAAATCGGTGAGAATTGTACATCGGTGAGAATTTTACATCGGTGAGAATTTTCACATCGGTGAGAATTTTCACATCGGTGAGAATGTCACATCGGTGAGAATTTCACATCAGTGAGGATTTTCACATCGGTTGTGATTAAACATTCCCAATTCGTGTCTTATGTAACTTAGCCTATCCGAACTTAAAGGTTTAGTGAAAATATCAGCCAATTGATGTTCAGTGCCAATAAATTCAAGAGAAATATCACCTTTTTGAAAGTGATCTCTTAGGAAATGGTGTCTTACATCTATGTGTTTGGTTCTAGAGTGAGATACAGGATTCTTAGAGATGTTTATTGCACTGGTGTTATCACAGTTGATTGAAACATGTTTAAAAACATATCCATAGTCCAAAAGAGTGTGTTTCATCCACAGAATTTGTGCACAGCAACTACCAGTAGCTATATATTCTGCTTCGGCAGTAGATAATGCAACTGAGTTCTGTTTCTTACTACACCACGAAACTAAATATTTTCCAAGCAAATGACATGTTCCTGATGTGCTTTTTCTATCTAACTTACAACCAGCAAAGTCAGCATCTGAATAACTCATTAACTCAAAGGATTGTCCTTTTGGGTAAAACAAACCTAAGTTAACCGTGTGTTTGAGATATTTAAAAAATTCTTTTAACAGCAAGCAAATGAGATTATTTTGGATTAGCTTGAAATCTAGCACACATACACACACTAAACATAATATCAGGTCGACTGGCAGTAAGATAAATTAAACTACCAATCATACCTCTGTAATTTGTTTGATCAACTGGTTTCCCAGTTTCATCTGCGCCCAATTTATAGGTAGTACTCATAGGATTTTCACTTTCCTTGATACTATCCAGACCAAAACGTTTTAAAAGATTCTTTGTATATTTACTTTGATTCAAAATAATACCATTTTCATTTTGAAATACTTGAAATCCAAGAAAGTACTTAAGCTCTCCCATTAAGCTCATTTCAAATTCATTTTGCATACTTTTTGAAAAATCAGTACATAAAGAGTGTTTAGAAGATCCAAAAATAATATCATCAACATATATTTGTACAACTAAAACATCTTTAGAAATTCTTTTAATGAAAAGAGTTGGATCCGCAATCCCTTTAGTAAAACCATTTGAGATAAGGAAATTGCTAAGTCTATCATACCAAGCTCTTGGAGCTTGTTTTAAACCATACAAAGCTTTAGAAAGTTTAAAAACTTGATTTGGAAAATGGGGGTTAGTAAATCCAGGTGGTTGTTCTACAAAAGCATCTTCAATTATAAAACCATTTAGAAATACACTTTTCACATCCATTTGATATAACTTGAAATCCAGATGTGCAGCATATGCAAGTAAGATCCTAATGGCTTCTAGTCTAGCTACAGGTGCAAAAGTTTCCTCATAGTCTATACCTTCTTCTTGACTATATCCTTGTGCAACTAGTCTAGCTTTGTTTCTAACTATATTTCCAGATTCATCTACTTTATTTCTAAAAACCCATTTTGTGCCTATTGTCAAAGTTTCCTTAGGTCTGTCAACTAATTCCCAGACTTTGTTTCTTCCAAACTGATTTAATTCTTCCTGCATAGCTATTACCCAGAATTCATCATTGATAGCATCATTGATATTTTTGGGTTCTAGCTCTGAAAGAAAAGCTCGATGTTCAACCTGGTTTCTTAGAGAAGCTATAGTTTGTGTTCCTCTATCAAGATTACCAACAACAGCTTCTAAAGGATGATTCTTTAGAATCCTCGTTGATCTGGTAAAGGTTGGAGTAGAAATTTCAGGTTCATCTATAGGTTCAGGTTCAACAGAAGCAGATTCTGGAAAAAGTCCAGAACTGGATGTTTTGATAACAGGTTCTTTAGATTTATCATTAATGTCCTGAACAGATAAGTCTTCTTCAATATTTTCAAGAGAGGTTTTAGACTCATGTGGATCAGTTCCATCAAACTTGATGTGAATAGATTCTTCCACACATTTAGTTTTCTTATTGAATACTCTATAGGCTTTACTTGAAATAGAGTAACCCGGAAAAATTCCTTCATCACTTTTGGAAGCAAACTTATCCAGATTATCTTTAGTATTCAGAATAAATACTTTGCAACCAAAAAATTTAAAGTAATTAACCTTAGGCTTTCTATTGTTCCACAATTCATATGGGGTTTTCATAAGAACTAGTCTAATTAAGACTCTATTAATGACATAACAAGCTGTATTTACAGCTTCAGCCCAAAAATAAATAGGCAGGTCATATCCATTGAGCATGGTTCTGGCAATTTCTTGAAGGGTTCGGTTTCTTCTTTCTACCACACCATTCTGTTGGGGTGTTCTAGGGGCAGAAAAGTTATGAGTATAGCCATTGTGTGAGCAATAAGATTCAAAATCTTGATTTTCAAACTCACGACCATGATCACTTCTCAAAGTTTTAATCTTAAGTCCACTAAGGTTCTCTACAGATTTAGAGTATTTAAAAAAAGAAGAACAGGCTTCACTTTTGTGAGCTAGAAAATATACCCAAGTATATCTAGAAAAATCATCTACAAGAACATAAACATAGTGCTTTCCATTTAAACTAGAAACTCTTGATGGTCCAAAAAAATCCATGTGAACCAATTCAAGTGGTTGAGAAGTCGAAACTTCTTTCTTTGATTTAAAAGAAACTTTGTGTTGTTTTCCCTTTTGACAAGGGTTACACACTCTATCATTTGGGAATTCTAATTTAGGTAGGTCTCTAACTAGGTTTTTTCTAGAGAGTTTTCTAAGTGAGTGAATGTTGCAGTGTCCCAATCTTCTGTGCCATAGCCAAGATTCTTTATGAAAAGCATTCAAACAAGTAATATTTTTCTTAGCTAAAGAATTCAGATTAACAGCATAAACATTTTCATTTCTTAAGGCAGAAAATACCAAAACATTCTTAGAATTAAAAACATTGCAGGAATCATTTTCAAATTTAACATGAAAACCATCATCACATAACTGAGAAATACTTAATAAATTGTATTTAAGGCCATCAACAAATAAAACTTTATAAATCAAAATTGAATCAGTGTTACCAATCTGGCCTAGGCCGATGATTCTTCCTCTTGAATTATCACCAAAGGTGAAAAAGCCTCCATCAACTTTTATTAAACTCTTAAAACAAGATAAGTCTCCTGACATATGTCTTGAACATCCACTGTCCAAATACCAGGTCTCTTTACAGGAGCTCTTTAAGCAAGTTCCCTACAAAACAGATTCAGATGGAAAATGATTTTGGTACCCAGATTTTCTTGGGTCCAGACAGGTTAGCCAATAACACTTTAGGTACCCATATTTGTCTAATGGGTCTCATATAATTTGTAGAATTGACATGCTTTGAAAGATAAACTTTATTAGATCCATAGCTATGTATATAACTGGTTGAAGCATATGAAGTTCCAGAATTACCTTCATTCTGTTCAGATTTAGAAATGAATCTAGTTTTGGCAATTTTCCTTTGTCCAGGTTGGTATCCTATACCAGTAGTATATTTAGGTGCTATTTGCTTTCCTAGAATCTGTGTTAGTGTATTTTTACCATTGGTGAACGTCTCTAAGTCTTTCTTGAGTTGCTCATTGGATAGTTTCAGTTCAGTGTTTTCTTTTAACAGTTGAGCATTTTTCTCTTTTTCAATAGTGAGTTCGGTTTTAACTGTAGTGGTAAGAGCATGTTGTTTCTTTAATGACTTGTATTTATCCTTAAGTTTATTACATGTCTCTTCCAGCATATCACAGTACTCAAACAATTCATTTTTAGACATTTTTCCAGAATCAGAATCAGATTCTGCATTATCTCCAGAGTAATAATAATTTAAAGCAGGAGTTTCAGCAGTTACCTGAGAAGTGTTTGTCATAAAGAACATGTTTGCCTTATTTTTTTGTTCAGTTTCAGAGCTTTCAGATTCGGTATAGCTATCCTCAGAAGCACTCCAAGTAGCCTTCATGGCATTATTAAACTTATTGTCCTTATATTCATATTTCTTTTTATACTTCAGCTTTGGACATTCGGCTTTAATGTGTCCTTTTCTCTTGCACTCATAGCAGACAACATCATCTGATTTGTCATTCTTCTTCCAATCCTTTTTCCATTTACCTTGGTGATCATACTTACCCTTATAATTTGTTTTTCTGAAGAACTTCTTTTTCCTATAAAATTTCTTAAATCTTCTAGCAATGTGAGCCATCTCAGCATCACTGTCAGAATCACTTTCACTGTCTTCACAGCTTGAACTTTCAACTACAGCTTGAAGCTTTTCTTTGTCCTTATTCTTTGAAGTTGATGATTTGAAAGTGACAGACTTTCATGGAGGTTCATTTTCTTCTTCCTTATTCACTTTAAGCTCTTCTTCATACATCATCATCTTTCCAATTAGTTCCTTGACAGGTAGAGCAGCAATGTCACATGATTCTCTGATTGAGACAGATGTGCCTCTCCATCTATCAGGTAGACATCTCAAAATTCTCATAATTTGTTCCTTCGATGAGACATCCTTTCCCAGCGATATCATTGTATTGACAATTTCATTGAACCTGAGATACATGTCAGAAATGGGTTCGTCAGGCTTCATTTTAAAATTATCATACTTGATAGTATAAGTGTTCAATCTCATTTCTTTAACATTCGTTGTTCCTTCATGAGAAACAGCTAAGGTATCCCAAATTTCATAAGCAGCTTTACAAGAAGAAATTCTATTAAACTCTTCATCTCCTAGAGCACAGTACAAGGCATTCATAGCTTTACAGTTGTTATTTTAAGCAGTCTTTATAGGTTCATACCAAGTAGATCTAGCAGTAGTGGGAATTTTGTATTCTGATTCAATAGCAGTCCAAATATCAAAACCTATGCTTTCTAGATGAATTTTCATTTTCAGTTTCCACTGAGCATAATTAGTTCCATTGAAGAATGGTGGCCGGTTAGTAGCAGCACCCTCAAGTCTATTGTCCATGCTGAGAAAATTTTAAAGAGATAAAAATTTAGATATAACAGAAATTTTAAGAACTTAAAAATACAACTAAAATCACAGTTCAAAAGTAGAGTACTTTAAGAGAGTATTTTCGACCCTCTGATACCAAGTGTTGGTCGGAGTGGTTTACTCAGGAGGGGGGTGAATTGAGTACCAATTAAAATTTCTTTATTTAAAAACACTGTCTTAAAGACCCCCAAATAAAATAATAAATTAAACTGTAGTGAATTTATTTTAAAGTAGAGGTTATTTTTGATTCTCAAGGGATTGATTAATTCCCAGTTAATCAATACAAGAGTGTGTGATTATCTTTTGAAACTAACTTACTAATCTACACTTAACATAAACACTTGCTAATTTAATTATCAAAGTGACTTTAAAACAAGTATTGGTTTTAAAGTGATTAGCAGCGGAATAAAACTTTGAAAGAGATGGCACAACAAATGTAACCAAGAGGTTCAGTCTCAAGCCGAGACTTAGTCCTCTCAAAAGTTTTTATAAAAATGATCCACATCCTGGATCGGGGTTCAACAGTTTACAACTGTCCAGGTCCAAGACCTCTACCACTGTTATTCGTGGGAAACAGTACAACAGCAACCAGCTGTCCAGGTCACACACGACCTCTACCACTGTTATTCGTGGGAAAGAAGGAATGCAAGAATTTGGTAAGGATTTTCAAATCCTTCAGTTTAAGCACAGGAGACAGTGTATGTGTTAGATACATCAGATAACACACACTGCTCGAAAAGTATAATAATAAATCACAGAACAAGAGATGTAGAGTTTAGAAATGGTTCTGGTGATTTCAGTGTAGCTCTGGACTCCTTTGGATTCGATCAGAAGTGAATCTGAGTCCTCTTCTCGTTTCTGTTTGAGAAACAGAGTGTCGTATGCTCCAGGTTCATAGACATTGACAATGTAGTGGTTGAAGTTCTTCAGTGTTCTTCTTATATGCACAGAACACTTCTCGAGTATGCTTGATTGTCTACGAGCTTCTCTGTGTTCTTGATGGAACTAGTTTTTATCTTCTTGATTCTTCTGGATCGTGTGTTTCTGGTATATTCCATCCACCACACTCTTCTCGTTGGGCAGCGTAGTCTTCTCATATTTATATCACGGGCAACAGGAGACAGAAGAGATTTCCTTTCTGCAGGTACGAGGTACGGGTTCCTGACATCCGACAACCTTTATAAGATATTTGACAAATCATTAAAATGTACATGATATGACCGTTGTATAGATTAAATAAAGATAGGAAATAAAGAAATTCAAACAGTGAGTTGAGTGATCGGTAGGTAATCAGCATCGGTAGCTTGGACATCGGTAGCTCAATTTCATTAGTTGATGACTCTATCGGTGGCTCTATGCATCGGTTGGTATATTCTTGTATCAGTGACTTTGTTTATCGGTAGCTCCATGCGTCGGTAGCTCCATGCGTCGGTAGCTCCATGCGTCGGTAGCTCCATGCGTCGGTAGCTCCATGTGTCGGTAGCTCCATGCGTCGGTAGCTCCATGCGTCGGTAGCTGTGAGTCTGTCAGTAGCTTCGTCCATCGGTGACTCTTATTCCTTCGGTAGCTATTTATACATACACCGGTAGCTCTATGTTTGTATCGGTAGCTGTCTGTAAGTCAGTAGCTTATATTTATAAGCACATCGGTAACTCTGTGTTAAGTATATCGGTGACTCTGTCTGTCGGTAGACTAAGTCTATCGGTAGACTGGGTACCGTAGCTCTTTATCAGTAGCTATAGTCAGATTACTTATCTGTTTTATGCAGAACACATCCGATTGTGTTAGAATCAATTTATAACTTGTATGAACATGGATAAATGAGGATTAACATATTCCAAAGACTATTTTATTGTTTTGATCACAGATTTGAAAGAATTAAAGTATAGATCAATGATACTTAAAAATATCATAGAGAATGAAAACATAATTGGGATTTTCAACACATATGAATACATGATTGAGGTTATCAAAACAGGTGAGGTCAACAACTTACATCATCACATGTTAACCATGGTATTACAATGCATCCAAAACATGGGCATCAAATCAATCCACTGTCTGAACCATTGTTGAATGAAAAATACAAAAAGTATTCCAACTCCTTCTAAAACTCATTAGTGATCCTATCAACATTATACATCCAGCTTCTATCCATTCTAATATTCATAACCAAATAGTAATTAAAATTGTTGATTGTAAATAAAAACATTGAAACTCATTCATGATTATGAAAATTAGTATATTGAATCATTCATACGATTCTATTCATTACATTCTTCTTTTGAAACATTAGTAATTTTTCAAGCCTTATGCATCAACTATAACATTATCATTTACTATGGTATTTGAGATCTCTAAATAATAATAATATATGAACTATACGCATATACACTAATTAATATTTATGTCATGTTAAGAGAATACATAATTAAATCTCTTACTATCAATTATTACACTATGACAGGTCAACCATGTGTTTCTAGAAAGTTCATATATTTCTAGATATTAATAAATATTAAAAATTAATAAATCATAATTATCAATGATTTACATTATCTAAAAAAAGATACTAAAATACATTAGATACAAGTAGAGGAAACATTTTATATCGTATTGAAAATATAAAAATACATACAATGGGTATCATTTTTAGAATCTTATATAGTGGAAAATGATTCAATTGTTCGATTTGTATGAAATTAAACACATTAGAAAGACATAATTATAGTGGACCATGGGGTTAATATGTTAAGGATGGTTTTTCTAAGAACATTTGGTTGTAATACGTGTATAAGAGAGGGGCTGGTGTGCAGGGAGGGGGAGGGGTTGGGCAGGGGGAGTGGGGAGGGGGGTGTTGGGAAGGGGGGTGGGGCTAGGTAGGGGGAGGGGATGTTGGGAGAAGGGGGGTTGGCCAGGGGGAGTGGAAGATGGGTTGGGCATGGGGTGGGGTTGGTGTAGTGGAGGGGGAGGGCTGGGTAGGGTAGGGCAGGGGGAGGGGCTAGGCTTTGGGGAGGGATTCCATCATGAAAGTCATAGGGAAAGGGGAATGGGTTCAATCGCAATTGAGGAATAGAAAGGGGAAGTCGAAAGTGTTTCGATCGTGTGAGGTAGGTTTTGATCAAAAGAGAGAAGAAAAGATGATTTGGAGTGTTTGGAGATGAGTTCTGGTGAAGTGAAAATGTTTTATGTTTTATTAAAGATATATATAAATTATATTTGGAAGATAAAAGTTGACAATGTCCTGAAAAGTTTAGGACAAATTTTGGGCATCTCATAAAACATTTACATTATTTGTAAGACTTTTTGTGATTTCATAAACTATGGAAGTAGATATGTGGCAGTAGGATATCTAGAGAAAAGCCATTTTGGTGTAGTTTATTCTTACCATAAATGAATAGATCTTAGACAGACAGGTAGAAACTTACAAAATATTTACTTAGGAAATGCATGGAGCTATCGACCCATACACACTATATCTATCCCCCTTCACCTCCCTCCCCCTCCCCCCAACCTCCTTCACCGTATTTCCCCACACCCTTCACCCCAACTCCCTCCCCCACTTTCACCACCACTACCCCCCCACCCAACCCTTTACCCCCACTCCATTTAACCACCCCCTCCGCTTTCACCCCCACTACTTATATATTTGATATATATTCATGTAGTTTGAAGTAGAGGCTTGTGAATGTTTGAAACTATTATTCAAGATTGAAGAATTTAAATGAACTATGTAGAAGAGTGATAGAACCCAAAACAATTGGTTATAAAGATATGGAGTGGGAAATTATAGATCCATTAATTTGGGGAGATTTGAATCCAAATTTTTCATGTGGTTTAGTGAATTATAAAAAAGAAGAAACTTGCACTTGTATATATTATATATATTCATGATGTTCTAAATATAGATAAGTGTATGCTTGAATGTATTATTCAAGAGATAATAATTTCTATAAACTATTTAAAAGAGTGATAAGACCCAACCTAGTTTCGATTCTGAAGAACCACTATGTGTCAATGTTAGAAATAAGAGGAAGATATAGTGCTCTTTGTATTGATAAAAATAAGATAAAAAGGTGGGTAGAGGTATAATAATCAACCAAGTAGTTCCTGAAGATTATAATAAGTAGATATATGTTCCCCTAGTTCACACATGAATGAAGGTTTTAGGTGAAGAGTTATGTCTATTTCAGTTTATACAAAAAGGAATATAAAGAAGAAGTTATAGAATATCAGTTTAATACTATGAAGAAGATGATTTTTTATATAGTTATGTATAAAAATTAAATAAGTGACATGCTAAAGTTCAATGGAAGAAGAAGAAGAAGAAGAAAGGAGGAGTACATGAATAATAAAGAAGTATTATAAATTGGCATTACAATATATTGTTGTTACCCCTGTATTTATTATTAAGTTATGAGATGTACCCAAGTGTGGGAAACACCAAATAAGTGTGTAGTATATACACTCTATATTATCAGGCGACTATAGTTCAATGCTCAAAGGTATTTACAAATGGGTTTTGTGACCATCAGTGTTACCCGATCACACTAAGGATTAGACATATCAAATTGAGAAGTGATCCTCATAAATTAATATGCCACTTGTGTGTTTTTTTATTACGTTATAATAAATAATGGAAGAGGAAAGAGAGAATAAAATAACCAGCCACCTAATATTTAGAGAGGTAAAAATAAAAGAGATATAAATTGAAAATTACAAAATATGTAATTAAAAGTCTCCAAAAATAATTCAACCCCCACTCAATGTGGTGCATATCCCAACCAGTCCACTTTAGTTGGTATTAGAGAGAAAGACACCCCTTATTTGATTCTCTAGATTTGAATTTTTTCTATTTTAATGATTGGAATGTTTTATTCCAAATCGATAATGAAGATCAGTTTTAATATTGAATTATCTATCTTAGATTCAAATTCTATTTCTACCATGACTTAGATAAATAAGAGAAAAAATAAGAACAAAGTATTAAGAATATATCACACTTGAAAAAATAAAAATAATGGTCTTTTTAAATATTATAAGATACTAACGATGTTATACCTATCATAAAAGGTAATAAAATAGTGGTTGAGACAACTACCAAGGTGTTTGATAGTCCTACAACCTCTATTGATTCAATTGATCCATGTGAAAACAAGCCATGTAAAGAATATTTCTCAAACTATCCCAAAGAAGATCCAAGAATAATTATGAGTGATTATAAATTTTCTAGTTAACAAGATATATCTTTGGTAACATTAAAAGATATATTTTATTGTTTTCTCATGGAAATTATTTATTTTATTTTTAATTTTTTTCATATTTTGTAGGAAGAGATCACTCAGATTGAAGGTGTGGCACATAATTTAGAGAAATATTTAAGAAAAAGAGCTCTAACATGAATAACTATATCTAAAAAAGTTCATTTCAACGAAGATACGAATTAGTATCTTAAAGAATGATACTCCATATTTGAAGAAGAGTGACTCAAAACCATCCGTGAAAAGGATGACCACACTGAAGAATTTGAGAATAAATTCTATGAATTTGAAGAAGATCTTTCCACCAACAATGATAAAATTAATGTCAATGCCAAAAGAATCAACGATTATGACCCATTTTTAAATGAGAAGATAAAACACTCATGATCAAGAAGTTATATGAATGAAAAACGACTATGAAAGTGATGTGTAATTAATTAAAGACCCAAAAAAATCTCTCAATATGAAGATTGAATAATTGAAAAAAATAATCAATCTCAAAATGAGACATATTTATTTTTCGGAGTTTAAAATGAAAGAATATACTACAAAAAATTGTGCTAATGAAGGCACTGTTGTTGAAAGGCTTCCATTATATTGAAATAAGATCATTGTGTCATCTAATGGTAATTTTCATGTAATCCTAAATAAAAAGGTGTCAATCATACATTAATATAATGATTTTTTTAATTCTATTTTCAAAGAAAGTAAAGGTTTGAAAATGAAATCTATAAAATCATCGGTGAACCAAAATGAAGATAATTTTTACACCATGTCTATTGTGGATAGAGGAATGAGTGAAGAAGATTGTTTTATAAAAAGAACCCATTTACTGATAAAAAAATCCAAAAAACAACATTATCTAAAATCTGGAATTTCAAAACAACATGTTATAAACTATAAAGTATTTAGTTATGTTGGAAAATGATGGTAGTGTAACATGTTTGGGAATTTTTCATTGTACTGGTAGTACAATCCATCAATTCTTGAAGCATTATGGATGAAAATTTCAAGGGGGTCAGTCTATAGGAAAAGAAACATCCATTGATTAAAAATAATCTCTCTACATAAAAATGATTTGGAAATCGTGAATAATTGTATGATGTTTTCAATTGTTTTAGTCACATAAGTGATGCATGTTCACAAATAAATTCTAAATTATGTAAATTTTAGAAATAAAAGGTCTATTACACAAAACATTTAGAAATAGATTAGTAATTCCATAATTGTAAATAGAAACATAATAATTCCAGAAAAGTAAATTGATAACAGAATAGTAAACATATTAATTGATGAAGATCAGAATACCATATTAATTATGAGAATGAGATTGAAATATTTACCCTGAAATTCTCGTGAATAACAGTGGATAGGATACCAGCAAAAAAAGAGGTGCCTCAAAATAGTTGACAATAATCAAAAACTCCTCCGGTCAACTCTTCATGAAACTAAGAACACATAAATCTGAATGAATACTTCAAAATCCTCATGAAAATAGAAGGGAGCTACAAAATAGGTAAACAATATTATAAATATAAAGAATAATTCAAACATGAGCCACAAAATAGAATGAGGTAAAACATTTTGGACAACGCACCAAATGGAGGAGTAATGCCCAAATGCCCGAGTGGAGGAGGAACACCCAATAGAGGAGGATTGCCCGAATGGAGGAGTAAATCCCAAAAAGTGTGGAGGAACACTTTGGCCGATGTGCCAAATAAAGATGGGGTGAGGGAAGGGGGAACCACGAATGGAGAGGCCGCAAAAGAGGAAGTCATGCCGCGAATTAAGTAACAGTGGTTGGGGTTGGAGGAACTGATGTCGGCGAGGAAGAACGAGAGAGAAATAATTGTTTTGGAGACGATTGGAAGAAAGCCACGATGAAGAGGATGAGGGTTTTGAAGGAGTGTCAGCAAGCGAGAGAGGAAATCTGTGAGGGTGGATGAATTATCACGGCTAAAGCCACTGTTTTTAATAACTGTGGTGGTATCATAGGATGTAGTCACATTTTTTAAAAATGTTGCTATATAAGTGTGGCTATATCATTAATTTCAAGTAGTTATTTTTTGGGAACCAAAAGCATACTGGATACCTCTCCTCACATTGGAGGTAAAACGAAGACCTCAATAAGATATGATCATCCTCGGGACCCCATGGAGTCTCACCACCCCATCCAGATATTACCTCAGCAAAAATTCCCCTGAGCTTGACTCCTTGATAGCGATGAAGTTCACTAATTTCGTCAAATGATTCACTAACACTCATATAGTGTAATAACCTCCCTGAACTTGAGGTAGACTATTAACAAAACCCTTTGAGATGTCCTTCCACATTAACTGAGGAACATCTAATAGCTAGAGAAAACCATTGGGAACACGGTGATCGGCCCTCGCCTTCTGGAAGAGCAAACATCGAGAAAACCTTTGCCCTCAAATTCTCTCATATTCTGATGTAATGCTAAAATATCTTCCATCACTCTCTAGGAATCACCTGATTCATACACTGCATCACTACATGACTTCCTGGTGAGCACATAGTCTACAACATTCTCCTTCTAGGTTTATATGAAATTTAAATGTCATAACCATGTAAGAACTCCATCCATAGACATTGTCCAACGTTCAAATCACAATATGAGAAAACGTACCTCAGGATATTATGATTGATGAATACCACAAAATGCTCAATAATGAGGTAAGGTCTCCACAACTTTAGGGAAAACACCACTCCTACTAACTCGAGATCATGGAAAGAATAGTTACATTCATGGGGACGTAACATCTGATACCCCTAATAAATGTCTGATCTCCACTTAATCAAAACACACCCTAAACCCAGATGCAAAGCATTACTGAAAACCTAAAAATGAACTCTTGTGGTTGGCGTTCAATGAACTGGGGCATTCACCAACTTATTTTTCGTATACATGAATTCTACCTAACATTGATCACTCCACATGAACACCTAATCCCTCCTACTAAACACTATCAGAGGAGTAACAACCCGAGAGAAATTGGATATGAACCTCATACAATAGTTTGCGAGACCAAGGAAAATTTTCCCTCTTCCAATATCTTTTGGTATTTCCAAGACACAACTGCATCAATATTTTATGGATCCACAACTCATCCCTAATGGGATAAAATATATCATGAGAAAAGGACTTCTCAAACCCATAAGTCACACATCAACAACTTCCCAAATAGCTTCTCACAGCAAAGAACTCCCAAAACTGCACAGAGATTCCTTTCATGCTCCTCCTCAAATAAGGTGAACATAAGGATGTTGTCCATTAAAACCAACATGAACTTATCCCGGAACTCATGAAACACAATTTTTATCAACCCCACGAACATTGCAGGATCATTCATCACACTGAACGACAATAAAATGAATTCGTAATACCCATGATTGCAATAGAGAGAAGTCTTCAAGATATCATTATCCTTCACACACATTTGATGATATCGTGACCAAAAATCGATCTTCGAGAACCATATTTCACCCTTCAGTTGATCATATAAATCATCAATCCATAGAATATGATAGTGATTCCTTACTATCACTAGGTTCTAGCAATGATACTCATCACAAAACTGTAAACTATCACCAGTCATCTTCGCAAACAAAACATGTCTTCCCCATGGTGACATGCTTGGCCGAATGAAACTGCACTGCAACAGACCATCAAGAAGTTTACACAACTCTGAAAACTCAAAATTCACCATCATATATGAAGAAATCAATATAATAGATATTCTAGGCTGTTGTTTGATCCCAAACTTGATCTCCAATCGAGTGTTTAACTCTACAACCTCTTATAGAAAGACATCGTGTTACACTTCCAGGACCTGGTTAATGTCAAATATTGAACCTCCAACAGACCCAACATCATCTTAGCCATCAAGGATGACATGGATGGAACATTCCCCTCACCCATCATAGGGTCTTGCTTACCAAAAAATATTTTTCGCTCTCCGTCAACATCGATGAGCATCACCTGCCTCCGAAAACAATACACAATAGCATGCACTGAATACAACCAATTCATGCCGAGGATGAAATCATATGGTTGTATTCCGAAACATATGAAATATTTCCAATAGTGGTGCTATCCCAACTCTATATCACATTCCCTACATACTTCAAACAAGTTAGCTCATCCTCCAACTGATGTAATCAATGATAGTGGCACTGGAATTTTTTATACCTCAAGCCATGAGGAATGGACAATGGAAGGTGATATGAAAGAGTGTGTTGCACCTGAAAAAAAAGGCATGAACCCAAGTAGAAAACAAGAAAATGGTACCTCAAAAGATATCTGGATCCTCTAGCACTGGCAACGCTAACGCATGAATATGACCATGACCTGCTCCACGACCTCTCTAACACTTCTAAAAACCAGATTCACGACCATGCTCTTCTTTATGAGGATGGGGAGCATCCAGGGGTTGTGCTCTTCTTGCCCCATCTTCTGTCTTATGATCCAATGCTAGTGGAAACTATTGTTGTGGGCTTATCTGAAACTTCCTAAATAGAGGAACTTGAAGCAAAACATCAGGAACACGATGACTTCTCATAATGGTCGGGCACTCATTCTAGTGATGATCTTGGCATCCACAAGAAATCATGTGTCCGATACCATAGCATATGCCTGAGAGTTTATACCCTCAGATAAACAGGACCATGACGGCTAGGACCTACCCCTGGATGAATAAAAACTCTTATTCCCTAAAAACCGGGAATCATGGACCACCAGTATGCTTCGTGATGAATCTTGATGACTCCCCTATCATGATGACCGGGTTCTATATAACTTCCTCTGGATAACCTCTACCATTGATCACACCTCCAGTTATATCTTCATCTTAAACGGAGTGACCCAATGCTAGATATCAAAATACAAAGCCACCTCTAAATGTCTCTCCCAGGCCTCCGCATCTGGAAATAGGTCCAAAAAATATTACAGAAGGTTACAAAAATGGATCTTGAACTCTCATACAATGGAGCTCCCCTAGTAAAGGGTAAGAAGCTCCTAGCGACTAGTCACCTTCACAGTCCAAGAAAAAAACTCATCACTAAACTAATCTCGAAACTTCTCCAATGATACTGTTGACTCCTCACAATCCGTGAAGAACAAGAACCACCACTACCTCATTACCCCACAAAGCATCGTCACAACCAATGATACCCAGTGCTCTTTCTGGGCATGAATCAATCTAAAGGCTATCTCAACATCCTCCAACCAATATCCCATGACTAAAAATGAAATAGAGCCCTCATATTTATGCAGAACCTGACGTTGAAATTATTGGGGTGTCCTCCTCATAGTGTCGTTATTGTAAACCCGTACTCTTTGGCGATCCAGTGGCACAACTTTTTGACATCTTTTGCGCGAACCTAACGAGGACGTCGACCTAGTTCCATACCAGAAAAGGTAAAAACAGTTAGAGATCCTAAACCTGTAATATAAAATACATTATCATTAATTAATTTTTTTATTCATTTTAGGTTATCCTATACCAATGTCTAACCATTCAAGAATAGGCGCAATGAAGATTTATTTATGATACTTTCCTAGGTATCTACATTGGAAAAAGTATCACCTTTTTTAGAAACCACTGTAAACATGATGGTTCGTGCATGAGATCACAAGGGGTCCTAAATATATGTGTCTTAGCTGGTCACCTTTGTTTACAACTCTTTATAAACATAGCAGACATTGTTTCCCTACCAACACATGCAACCTCACATGTGCCAAACTCCATCATATCCCTCAAGCTGACCTTTGATACCATTTTTTCAGGACTTTCTCCCCATAATGTGTACACCTCTTGGGACAGTAATGGGGGAAGAGAGATAATGGAACTTGTGTACCGCCACCAATAGGCCCCGTGTTGGTGACTAGCCCTGAGATTATAGGGAACATGTAGATGTGAGGCATTACCCTCTAAGAGAACACATGCGAACGAGAGAGATAAAACAGAAACAATACAAATCCTTCTCAGAATACAATGTAAAAGAAACCCAAGTACAAATATTTAATTTCATGGAGAAACTAATAAAACTAAAATGGAAAACTGAATATACCAAATGAAGTAAAACAGAAGCAACCACGAAGACCAAAAAACTCCTGAAAACCCTGAAGCTAGTAGTAACCAGCCTGATCTCCAACCTTCTCCAATTGACCAAAAAATAGTTTACATAATGTAGGTTGAGTATAAAAGTATACTCAGTAAGATCCTCTCATGAAAAATTAAATAAAACATGTTAAATCATAGAGAACAACAAGTGAAACAAACTCATCACCTAACCATGTATAGTAAGTTCTAACCCTCATTAGGGATACTCCCATCAAGTATCACATAAAATAGTATAATATAATAAAAAATATTAGGGGTATCCTAAAACCACTTCCCCATTGGTTTTTCAGTTTTCCCAAACATCGTACGTCTGGAGCATCACTCTCCAAAAAGGTTATCCCGAAGACACCTAGAAAAAGCACCCCAAGATGCACCTCATGCAACTCACCACCACATCCACATAACAAAAAGTAACCAAGTAGTTTCTGAGATCCACCACAACTCATATAGTGTGTATCATACATCGGATATTATACCTTATACAACTAAAACTCATACTAAATGTAAGGATCCTCGAGCTATCATAGACTATACATGTTACAACTCCTAGAGTAGTTTATAGGAAACTACGTCCAGAATATTTTTGTGTGAGATAACCACAATACATTACATCCCTCTACACACATATATAGGGAAAATTAACTTTTGTGCATACAAACACAAGTAACTACCAAGAAAATAGTGTGGGGTCAAAGTGGGTATTCATCCATCCATCCCCTCACCGAGATATTGGAGAAAACACCCACCCACCTCAGGGCTCTGAATCTTTGGGGTGCCAGTTTCCCAAATAAATTGGGTGGAGTATCATATAGAAACACAAAAAGAATTGGATATAATATATCTCACAACCACACTATTGGCATAACATAGCTTTAGACTCAATTATATCTCACATCTCTCCGACTCCCGACTGTCACTACTAAAAACACATATCCTATTACCAGGAAACCATTTTAATGTGTTTCATTAAGTTATTTATCACTTTTTATCAATTTTAATTTAGGTTAATTAACTCATTGACCATTAATTAACCATTATCAATTCCACATTACATTTCATTAGCATTATAACAAAGATCCATGCCCTACAGGCATAAGAAAACTGAGTCCACATTTTCTAAGAAATACAACCCCAACATAGCATCTTGGAAACCTCCATCCTCATGGGTTAAACATTTATTCATTTATTAACTACATTACCAAATTAAATATTTCCATATTTCCAGGTATTTTAGGAAAAAATTCTATGCTACCAAACACAAGAGGATCAACACAATGAGTAGATGAACTACCTATCAAGTATTTTCCACCTATAATAGGAGCGTAGAGTAATATATCCACAAAGAGATAAACATGAAAATCAATTCATATACCTCGAATTCCTTTACCTCTTTTTGAAGGATAGTTGTAACACCCCAAAATTCTATGGTATGCTTTTCTTTGAATAATGTGATAGCGTGTGTTGTACGCAACACCGAGTTCTAACACACCAAAACCAATCAAACTAGCCGTTATGAGTAGTAATACCTAACTTTTGAAATTATATATATATTATATTTCAAAATACACTTCATTTTTTGATTCGGAATATCTAATATAGCCTAATTTGAAATTTTGGTACTTTTCAGATAACATTAATATTTTGATGAATAGTGAAAATTACTAAATTTAAATTAAAAACATCTTTTTTAATCAAAATAATTGATAGTGATAAATTATGAATTTGAGTGGTTTAAAATATATTTAGAATATATTTTTACCATTTAATACAATTTTGGTCACTGTACAACATTTTACAATTAAACCGGACATAAACAAGTGTCAATCTTTTGATAGTTATTATCTCTTAAAAACACGCTTTTTGTTTTAACAACGGGAATTAATTTTAAATTAATTTCTGCCACTTCTGTGTTTTGAATTTGGAAAAATGGATTCCATATTTACAGTCACGATGTTCAAATTGTGTAAATAGTTTACTTTTATTTTTAGACATTTTGAATAATTACTGTGGTAAATATTTTATTTACCATAGTTAAGGATAAATCCGGTAAATAAGGGTTAAAAAATAATATTATAATAATACTAAATTACCCTAAAACGTGTCCTAACCTTATTCGTGATTACATGTCCGACCATGGGCATCTTTGGTTCTATTTTGGGACACCATGGTGCCACTTGTATGTGATAGGGACACTTTATTATAATTAAGTTAAAATAAGTACAAAAATGACATAAGCATATATCTTTTAGAAAAACAGTTTTTACATAGAGTTATATATGTTTTATTTTCAACTATAAATATTCATTAGAAAGATAAAAACATTTCATACATATTGATATTTTATTTATAATTTTTATACTTTAAATAATTTAATTTATTTATGACACAATTATGATGCAGTAATTACCATAATAGTGACAAATTAAAATAATTGATATTATAAATACCCAAATAAATATAATTTGATACTTTTAATGAATTAAACTAATTTTATAGGATAAAATGACATATTATTATTGATTTAATTAACTTTTTTCGAAGTAATAATTCTGTTATGAGTTTCAAAAAAATCAACTATTGAATAGTGTCAAAATTGACATAAAAGAGTTTTTTAAAACAAATATTATATTATTAATTGATATTAAATTCCTAAAAATATAAGGTTCGGCCAAGAGACTTATATCATGATATTTATATCATTGATGGACCACTTGGGGGTCGTTTGGATGTATATAGTAAGTTTATTAACCATATAATATAAAAATACAAAGAGACATTGTAAAAGTGAAACTAATTAACTTAGAGTTAATACTTAAAGATAAGGTTAATATAAGTCCCCAAACCTGTCTAAATTTTATTGGTTGAGTGGTTTTCGAACCATCCCCACCTTAAAATTTAAATAATCCACTTTTTAGCCATTATAAACCGAATTTGAATTTATTATAAATTAATATTTCTAGCTTTTCCAAAGGTTCCCCTCACCCCTCTTATAAAAGGTCACTCCTCCTTCTCATTTTTTCACACCTTCAAAGCCTTTTGGTTCGGCCAAACTCTGCCCAAATACTCTCCCAACTTCCCTCAATACAACCTAGATGCCTTAGTTTGATCCTAAAGCCAACCTAAGGAGCCCTTTTGATCAAATCAAAAGGAAGAAACCGAAGAAGAGGTAATGTTTTCACCACCCGTTTTCAAGTTCCTTTCTTCTTCCACTTCTTCATTCATTGTTATTACCATTCTAAAATAATAACTCCAGTATATTATATATAATGTGATGTTATTATAAATATGGTACAACCATATTCAGTATTCTATCCACCCTTTGAATAACATGTCACCATACGTGCGTACGTACGGCTTACCGTCTCCACGTCCTGGTGTAATTGTTATTCAATATATTATTATTTGGATGGGTATAATAATAATTTGTAACTCATGTAAATAATAAATATAACATGTTAATTATTCTTTATATATGATATACCATCCATTTATATATTATTTTAATATCAAAAGAATGATATTGTCGCTCGTGCGTACGTATGGACTACCGTCTCCACGAACGCGATGAGATTCAATCTACATCGTATCCATTCAAGTATAATTATCATTTGATGATTTAAAAATTATGTTTAAAGACTTGATATCATTCTAGATATGAATAATATACAACCTATCCTTTACAAACATGGCTTACTTAGCAAAACATATAAAATAAAACGAGTAAGTTAACACCCGAAACAACGATAATACTAAGATATTATTAACAAATCAATGTTAAAAGATCATATATGATATCATATTAATGTATATGATTCTTGTATAATTTAATAACAATTATTTCACCATTATACATGAGGTTAACCTACCCCAAGAAAAGAAAAGTATAAGGTAAGGGTTATTTCGCAATCTCTTCATTATCCGAGGTTGTTTATACGTAATTATCTACTGTGATTTCTTTATCATCCACATCCATGTTTCTTTGAAATATATTTCAAATAAAATTTAATATTTAAAATAATATCGGTTAAAGTCATTTATACCCTTGTTTGACTTTTTATAAGAGGTTTATAAACGAATCTTTCTGTCCTTTTCCAAATAAGGTGCTTTTAACCTTTTCGACAGAAATAAAGTAAGAATGTTTTTTAACTTATATGGCGGGTGCGGTTATTTTCTGTTGTTATAAAATTGTCGAAGCTTCCCTTAAAATCTTAAAAGAATATTTTCAAAGAAAATGTTTTATTTTATAAATATATGACTCTTAAATGATTTCAAAAATAGAAAGAGATATTTCTCTAAAAAGAGTTTTGATTTCATCTATGTCAACATCCTTTGATGGATTTTACACTTATTTGAAGTTGATTTATTATGATACAAAACTTATATATTATATGGAAGTTTTTGTGATATGTCTGACTATGGATGTTCTATTTTTATACCATTCATATTTTATGGTGAAAGTATTGACATTTCGTATGCTAGTTTTAATACGAATGTTTATGTTATGTTTAAACCTTTTCATATGGGAATGCATTGGACTTCATATGTGACGGGTGGAGCCCGCTATAGCTCCTTGATGCATCGGTAGGTCTCATGATACAAACTAGTGTCTTGGAACAAGGCCTTTAAAAAATCTTATTTGTAGTCTTGGCACGAGGCCTTGGCTATGTGGTTATGATAGTATGACATTATGCATTCCATCATTATGAAAGTGGTTATTGATATTGCATGTGATTATTCGACTATTAGAATATGCATGTGAATATGAAAATGGAATTATTTCATTTTATTTTTTCCATACTATGTTTATGTTCAAGTTTAAAAGTCTTTTGTTTTAGTTATACATTGCCTTAAATGTTTATTCTTATTTTTGAAAGTTTCCTCTATATTGTTATCCTTAGTGGGCATTTGACCTCACCCCTTTTCTATGTTTTATCTTTCCCAGGGTATGAAAAAGTAAATTATGAATGACCTCCAGGGATAGTATGTGGGGATATGAGTTTGGAATATGAAGAAAATATTTTGTTGTAGTTTTCATTTTTATGATGTAATTTAAGACTTATGAATATATCTAGTATTTCCAAGGCTACTAAACCAATCGGTCTTTCGAGATTTGATCCTTCTTGTGATCATGCCAATGTTATGTAATAATGCACTGACTCTAGGTAACTGGGGTCGGGGCATTACAGTTGTTATCAGAAGAAGATTAGTACAAACCTTGGAAGCTAGATTTAGTTAAACTCTGATTAGAGCACATAGATTTAAGATGGAGTTTGAGAATTAGTATAGAATAACTTCCTAGAATTTTGGTATTGTAGAGATTTTGTGAGTTTTCCGAGAAATACATCCCTGTCTAGATACGAGCAGGTAGAGGCGGCTCTGGCACAGATATACCTAGGGGTAAAACCCGAAAACACTGCTTTGAGCTAGGCTCATACCGGAAATGGTACACGACAATGGGCCTTGTTGCACTCTTGGTTACGACACTCCCGGGGGATATGCTTAGGATAACTCTCATTTTCTTTACAAATCATTATGAAGGGTTTATGGGTATATACTTCCCCGAAGAAAACATTTTTATGATTATGGATTATATACATAAATAGTTCAATTAATGTTAAGTGTTTTATAAGTATGGGATTATGTATTTTGATTCATAAACTGATCTAGTTTATGCCATTGTTTACAAATGAAACCTAGTGGAAGAAATGGAAACTTTATCAATACACACAATCCATGTACGGATTTCCCTCCTGCTCAAGATAATTATAGTGGAGCTGGTGATGCAACTGGTGCCGATCAGCTAATCACCATACTGGGACAACTCAATCAGGTTATGAATAATAACCTTACCCGTATGGAGCACCCTGATCCGCAGCGTGGAGGATCAATGTTAGATCGATTCATGAGGCAACAACCACCAACGTTCAATGGGAGTACAAATCCCTTAGTAGCTGAGCAATGTATATTTTCCCTAGAGAAAATATTTCAGGCTTTGGGGAGTAGTAAAAGGGAAAAAGTTATCATGGCAGTTTACCGCCTCACTGGAGATGCTGATCAATGGTGGTCATTAATTCAAAATATGAAGGAAGATGATGAAGTATCAAATATGGAATGGAGGGAGTTCAAAGATCTGTTTTTAGAAAAATAATTTCCTCCCGACCACCGAGCAGATACGGAAAGGAAGTTTATGAGTCTGAGACAAAAGGAGGATGAGAATGTTGAAAAGTATGAGGCTAACTTTACAAGGTTAGCAAGGTATGCTGGAGATTATATACGTAACCCAAGAAGTAAGATTGATCATTTATTTGATGTGTTAAAACCATTTCTCCATCGAGCATTAGTCTCACAATCCTTTTCAACGTACGAAGACATTGTCTCATGTGCTATAAAGACCGAAAAGGAATTCTCTAAGTCTTATGACTTTAAAGAAAAGTAAGAGAAGAAGAGACATGCTGATCAATCTGGGAATGGAAATAAGGGGATAAAGGGAATGGTTGAATATCCATCCTGTGGTAAATGTGGTAAGAAACACCCCGGTACTTTGTTGAAGGGAATAAGAGTCTGTTACAAGTGTTGTGAAAAAGGCCACCAAGCTCGTGATTTCAAGGGGAAGAAGGAAGCTACCAATGTTCAGTGCTACAATTGCAGGGAGATGGGGCATTATGCAAATGAATTTCCTAAGCGTCAGGAGAACATACCTTAGAAAAGGCCAAGGGATCAATGCCAAGCTTATGCTATCACTACTACAGAGGTAGAAGCTCCGAAAGACGTGGTCGCGGGTAATTTAATGGTTTCCTCAAGTTTAGAAAATGCATTATTTGATTCTGGATCATCGCATTGTTTCATATCTTCCTAGTTTGGTAAGAAAATTAGATATTTCCAATTTGATTTAACAAGGGAGTTGTCAGTTAAAACTCCTAAGGGAAGTATCATTGCAACAAAGTTTTGTGAATCAGTCCCCATTAGAGCACATAAATGTTCTTTATCTGCTGATCTCGTCGTCATACCTATGATTGAGATTGATATAATCCTTGGTATGGACTGGCTTTCGGACTACGATACGAAGACTTATTGTAAGAAGAAAGAGGTTATGATTCTTGATGATGATGATAAGGAACACCTTATCTTTAGAGCAGAATCATCACCACCTAATTCTTATTTAGATCCACCTCCAGTATCTCAACTAAATTCAATTATTGGGGAGGAAGAGAATTAAATAACTGTGGGTGAGGAAAGGAATGTTCAAATAGAGGATGTCCCTGTTGTGAAAGAATTTGTAGATGTATTTCCAGAAGATTTACCTGGACATCCTCCAGAATGAGAAGTTGAGTTTTCCATTGATTTAATTCCTAGATCAAGGCCTATATCAAAAACCCCTTATAGAATGGCCACTGTAGAATTAGTTGAACTAAAGAAACAACTAGAGGAATTGAGTAATAAGGGATTTATTCTCCCTAGTGTTTCTCCATGGGGAGCCCCTGTTCTTTTTGTTAAAAAGAAAGACGGATCTATGAGGTTATGTATCGACTACAGGGAGATCATTCCTATAACAATAAAGAACAAGTATCCCCTACCACGCAGTGATGATTTATTTGACCAACTGCATAGAGATCAAAACTTTTCAAAGACAGAACTTCTATCTGGATACCATTAGTTGTGTGTGAAGTAGGAAAACATTCTGAAGACAGCATTTCGAACCAGGTACGAGCATTACGAGTTTACTGTAATGCCTTTTGGATTGACTAATGCATGCTCTATATTCATGGATCTGATGAATAGAGTTTTCAAGGAGTATATCTATGAATTTGTGATGGTATTTATTGATGATATCTTGCTATACTCTAAAAGCTACGAAGATCCTGAAAATCACTTGCGCATTATCTTGAAGACTCTGAGAAGGCATGAATTATATGGGAAGTTTAGCAAGTGTGAATTCTGGCTTCAGGAGATTTCTTTTCTTGGCCATATTGTCTCTAAAGATGGAATCTCTGTTGATCCTTCTAAGACCAAGGCAATACAATAATGGCCAGCACCTACGAGTATAACTGAGGTATGAATTTTTATTGGTTTGGTAGGTTATTATCGACGTTTCATCCAGAAAATTGCCTGATTGGATAACCCATTAACGAAGCTCACACGTAAAGGGGTTAAATTTGTTTGGAAAAAAGAGTGTGAAGAATGTTTCGAAGAACTGAAGAGAAGATTAGTCAATGATCCTATATTGACTCTACCATCGGGGAATGATGGGTTCATTATTTATAGTGATGCATCGAAGAAAGGACTTGGTTGTGTCCTTATGCAGAATGATAGATTTATTGTCTATGCATCATGACAGTTGAAAATTCATGAACAAAACTATCCTACTCATGATCTCGAGTTAGAAGCTGTGATCTTTTCTTTGAAGATATGGAGGCACTACCTCTATGGTGAATAATGTGAGATTTATACTGATCACAAGAGTTTGAAGTATATTTTCTCACAAAAAGAACTCAACATGAGGCAAAGAAGATGGATTGAATTACTCAAGGATTATGATTGCATGATACACTACCACCCGGGGAAGGCAAACAAGGTGGAAGATGCTTTGAGCAGAAAGGATCATGGAGTTTTGAACAATATGAGAATTGAAAGGGATCCAATTTTCATGGATCTAGTGAAGATGTACATGGGAATAACCAGGGAAGGAGAAACATCAATGCTTTTTCAAATGGTTGCCAAACCGTCTTTACTAGAAAGGATTAAGAGTTCTCAGACCGATGATGAAGAATTTCAAAAGAAGATTAAAGCTGTGAATAATGGGAGACTGAGAGACTTTGTGTATGAAGATGGAATTTTGAAATTCGAGAAGAGACTTTGTGTTCCCGATATACCTGATCTAAAAAGGGAATTGCTAGATGATGCTCATAGTTCCAATTTCTCTATACACCCTGGGAGCACCAAAATGTATAGAGATTTGAAGGAACATTTTTGTTGGGATAATATGAAGAAGGATATTGATGATTTTGTGTCAAGATGTATGGTTTTTCAACAAGTGAAAGCTGGAAGGAAACACCCTAGAGGAGTCATGCAACCTCTTCCCATACCGGAGTGGAAATGGGACAATATTACGATGGACTTTGTCATGGGGCTACCAAAGAATCCTATAAGGAATGATGCAATATGGGTTATTGTTGATCATCTTACCACGTCAGCATATTTTCTTGGTATAAGAGAAGATCTACCACTGGAACGTCTAGCAAGACTATATATTAATGAAGTTGTGAGACTTCATGGAGTACCCCTATCGATTGTTTCTGATCGTGATCCGCATTTTACTTCATGATTATGGAAGAGTCTTCAGAAATCCGTGGATGCTGAACTTCATTTGAGCACTTCCTACCACCCTCAGACAGACGGACAATCAGAACGGACTATTCAAACCTTAGAAGACATGTTGAGATCCTTCTCACTTGACTTTCAGGGTATGTGGGATCAGTATTTACCTCTGGTAGAATTTTCCTATAACAATAGATTCAATTCGAGTATTCAGATGGCACCATATGAAGCGTTATACGGAAAGAGATGTCGCACACCAACCTGTTGGGATGACGTTGGTGAAAGAAAACTTATAGGTCTAGAACTGGTGGAAGAAACGATGGAAAAGGTGAAGGTAATCCAAAATCACATCAAAGCAGCTCAAAGTAGGCAGAAGAGCTATGCCGATAATCGAAGGAAGGATTTGGAATTTCAAGTCGGTGATCATGTTTTCCTAAAGGTATCTCCATGGATGGGAGTCATACGTTTCAGTAAGAAAGGTAAATTGAGTCCCAGGTACATTAGACCTTTCGAAATTCTTGAATGAATTGGGGATGTAGATTACCGATTGGCAATGCCGCCAAGTCTCTCCAAAGTTCACGATGTGTTCCACGTATCTCTGTTGAGGAAATACATGCCTGACCCAACGCATGTACTCACTGATGAAGACTTAGAACTGGAACCCAATCTGTCTTATTGTGAAGAGCCCGTCAGGATTCTTGATACGAGAGAACAAGTACTGAGAAACCGGACGACGCGTCTGGTAAAAGTTTTGTGGAGAAACCATAAGATGGAAGAGGCAACGTTGGAACCCGAGGAACTTATGATGAAGAACCACCCGAGTCTTTTCATGTGATAATTATTCTAGAAATTTCGAGGACAAAAGTATTTGAAGGATGGGAGAATGTAACTCCCCAAGCATCTACGGTACGCTTCTCTTTGAATAATGTGATAGCGTGTATTGTACGCAACACCGAGTTCTAACACACCAAAACCAATCAAACTAGACGTTATGAATAGTAATACCTACTTTTGGATATTATATATTTTTTATATTTTAAAATTGACTTCATTTTTGGATTTGGATTATCGAATTTAGCCTAAGGTGAAATTTTGGTACTTTTCAGATAACTTTAATATTTTGATGAATAGTGAAAATTACTAAATTTTAATTAAAAACAACTTTTTTAATCAAAATAATAAATAGTGATAAATTATGAATTTGATTGGTATTAAAGTATATTTAGAATAGATTTTTACCATTTAATACAATTTTGGTCATTGCACATAATTTTACAATTAAACCGGACATAAACAAGTGTCAATCTTTTGATAATTATTATCTCTTAAAAACACGCTTTTTGTTTTAACAACGGGAATTAATTTTAAATTAATTTCTGCCACTTCTGTGTTTTTAATTTGGAAAAATGGATTGCATATTTAGAATCATGAGGTTCAAATTGTGTAAATAGGTAACTTTTATTTTTAGACATTTTGAATAATTACTGTGGTAAATATTTTATTTATCATGGTTAAGGGTAAATCCGGTAAATAAGGGTTAAAAATATTATTATAATAATACTAAATTAACCTAAAACGTGTCCTAACATTATTGGTGGATACATGTCCGACCATGGGCATCTTTTGGGTCGATTTTGGGACCCCATGGTGCCACTTATGAGTGATAGGGACACTTTATTTTAATTAAGTTAAAATAAGTACAAAAATGACACTAGCATATATCTTTTAGAAACAAAATTTTTACATAGGGTTATATATGTTGGAATTTCGACTATAAATATTAATTAGAAAGATAAAAATATTTCCTACATAATGATATTTGTTTTATAATTTTTAGACTTCATATAATTTAATTTATTTATGACACAATTATGATGCAGTAATTACCATAAAAGTGACAAATTAAAATAATTGATATTATAAATACTCAAATAAATAAAATTTGAGACTTTTAATGAATTAAACTAATTTTCTAGGATAATATTACATATTAGGATTGATTTAATTGACTTTATTCAAAGTAATAATTCTGTTATGAGTTTCACAAAAATCAACTATTAAATAGTGTCAAAATTGACATAAAAGAGTTTTTTAAAACAAATATTATATTATTAATTGATATTAAATTCTAAAAAATCTAAGGTTAGTCGAAGAGACTTATATCATGATATTTATATCATTAATGGACCACTTGGGGGTCACTTGGATGTATGTTGTAAGTTTATTAACCATATAATATAAAAATACAAAGAGACATTGTAAAAGTGAAACTAATTAACTTAGAGTTAATACTTAAAGATAAGGTTAATATAAGTAACCAAACCTGTCTAAATTATATTGGTTGAGTGGTTATAGACCCATACCCACCTTAACATTTAAATAATCCACTTTTGAGCCATTATAAACCGAATATGAATTTATTATAAATTAATATGTCTAGCTTTTCCAAAGGTGCCCCTCACACCTCTTATAAAAGGGCACTCCTCCTTCTCAAAACTTCACAAATTCAAAGCCTTTTGGTTAGGCCAAACTCTACCCAAATACTCTTCCAACTTCCCGCAATACAACCTAGAGGCCTTATTTTGATCATAAAGCCAACCTAAGGAGCACTTTTGATCAAATCAAAAAGAAGAACCCGAAGAAGAGGTAATGTTTTCACCACCCCTTTTCAAGTTCCTTTCTTCTTCCACTTCTTCATTCATTGTTATTACTATTATAAAATAATAAATAAATTATCTTATATATAATTTGATGTTATTATAAATATGGTACAAGAATATTCAGTATTCTATCCACCCTTTGAATAACATGTCACCATACGTGCGTACGTACGACTTACCGTCTCCACGTTGTGGTGTAATTGTTATTCAATATATTATTATTCGGATGGGTATGATAATGATGTGTAACTCATGTAAATAATAAATATAACATGTTAATTATTCTGTATATATGATATAACATCCATTTATATATTATTTTAATATCAAAATAATGATATTATCGCTCGTGCATACGTACGGACTACCGTCTCCACGAACGCGATGAGATTCATTCTCCATCGTATCCATTCAAGTATAATTATCATTTGATTATTTAAAAATGATTTTTAAGGACTTTATATCATTCTAGATATGAATAATATACAACCTATCCTTTACAAACATGGATTACGTAACAAATCATATAAAAGAAAACGAGTAACTTAACACCCGAAACAACAATAATACTAAGATATTATTAACAAATCAATGTTAAAAGATCATATATGATATAATATTAATGTATATGATTCTTGTATAATTTAATAACAATTATTTCACCATTATAAAGGAGGTTAAACTACCCCAACCAAGGAAAATTACAAGGTAAGGGTTATTTCGCAATCTCTTCATTATCCGAGGTTGTTTATACGTAATTATCTACTGGTATTTCTTTATCATCCACATCCATGTTTCTCCAAAATGTATTTCAAAAAGATTTTACTATTTAAAATAATATTGGTTAAAGTCATTTATAAACTTGTTTTCTTTTTATAATAGGTTTATAAAGGAATCTCTCCATCATTTTCCAAACAAGGTTCTTTTAACCTTTTCAACAGAATTAAGGTTATAATGTTTTTTTAACTTATACGGCAGGTGCGGTTATTTTCCGTCGTTATAAAATCGTCAAAGATTCCATTACAAGCTTATATGAATATTTTCAAAGAAAATGTTTTATTTTATAAATATATGACTCTTAAATGATTTCATAAATAGAAAGATATATTTCTCTAAAAAGAGTTTTGATTTCATCTATGTCAACATCCGTTCATGGATTTTATGCTTATTTGAAGTTGATTTATTATGATACAAAACTTCTATATTGTATTGAAGGATTTGTGATATGTTTGACTGTGGATGTGCTATTTTTATACCATTCATAGTTTATGGTGAAAGTATTGACATTTCGTATGCTAGTTTTATTACGAATGTTTATGTTATGTTTAAACCTTTTCATATGGGAATGCATTGGACTTAATATGTGACGGGTGGAGCCCGCTATAGCTCCTCGATGCATCGGTAGGTCTCATGAGACAAAATAGTGTCTTGGCACAAGTCCTTGACAAAATCTTATTTGTAGTCTTGGCACGAGGCCTTGGCTATGTGGTTATGATAGTCTGGCATTATTCATTCCATCATTATGAAAGTGGTTATTGATATTGCATGTGATTATTCGATTAGCAGAATATCCATGTGAATAAGTAAATAGAATTATTTCATTTTATTTTTTCTATACTATTTTTAAGTTCAAGTTTAAAAGGATTTTGTTTTAGTTATACATTGCCTTAAATGTTTATTATTATTTATGAAAGTTTCCGCTATATTGTTATCCTTACTGGGCATTTGAGCTCACCCCTTTTATATGTTTTATCTTTCCCAGGGTATGAAGAAGTAAATTATGAATGACCTGTAGGGATAGTATGTGGGGATATGAGTGTTGAATATGAAGAAAAGATGTTGTTGTAGTTTTCATTTTTATGATGTAATGTAAGACTTGTGAATATATCTAGTATTTCCAAGGCTACTAAACCAATCGGTCTTTAGAGATTTGATCCTTCTTGTGATCATGCCAATGTTATGTAATAATGCACTGACTCTAGGAAACTGGGGTCGGGGCGTTACAATAGTAAGTAAAATCAATTGCCTCATGATGTGGGGAGAGTAAAATAGATAAAAAAGACAACATATTCAACAAGAATCCAACTTTAATATCAATGGGTAAAAACAACATCAACTCGTTCCATCATCTTTGATGTCCTCCCTGACACCCACAAGCATAAACTGATGCATCTCACTACTCTGAGACTAGATATCCAATAAGCACGCGACCATTTTAAAGGGCTGCATTAAGTTACTATATCCATTTTCTTCAATTTTACATTATGTTAATCAATTCTTTAACCATTAATTAATTATTATCAATTACACAATAAATTTCATTTTTATTCTAGAAAAGATCCATGTCTTCCAAGAATAAGAAATTTGAGTCCACGGTTTCTCAGAAATACAACCCCCACATTTCATCCATGCAAGCTCCAACCACATGGGTTAAACATTTATTAACAACATTAACACTTTCCATATTTTCAAATTTACATGTATTTTAGGAAACTATTATAAGCTACCAAACACAATGGGATAAACACGGTGAGTAGATGAGTTACCCATCGAGTCTTTGACACCTATAGAATGAGTGTATACCCATTTATCAGTCACAAGCTAAACACAGAAATAACATGGCATACATTGTGCGTCATCGCCTCTATTGGAAGGACAATAAGCAAACCCAGTCTCATCAAGCAGTGGGGAGTGTAAAACATAAAAAAACAACAAATTCAACTAGAATCCAACTTTAATATCAATGTGTAACCCCAACATCAACATGTTCCATCATTTCTGGTTTCCTCATCGACAACGACATGCATAAACCGATACATCTCACCACTCTAGGCATCATCTACTTCCACAACAACCGAGCCTCTACACCAGGTACCACAACATTCATCCAGGCTCATCCAACCCAGGCTCACATCACATCAAAAGAAGCCAGAAAGAAACAAATCAACATGGCTCTTGTCCCTGAACAATGCATCAAAACTTCTCGCCACGAGCACTTATGGATCTATAGCATAAGACACTCATCTTTACAATAAAGCAGTTAACTAGGATCCTAAAAAGGCATTATATTTAATCAGACAACCAGTTCTTTTATTCCATCTTAAATTAACTGATTCATTTTTCATAGGTTTCAACTACGGGTAACCTAAGCAACAACAACCACTGGATTAATTAAACATACATCTTTAAACCTTTAGCCAATTAATAATAAATTAATTATAACATTACATTCTTTACCAATTTTCATCAAGAAGAAAATGTTATCCAAATAAGACATAGATATCACACTATCTAATAAATCAAGAGGAAAACTATTATTATGGTATTAGACAACAATAAACGATTGATACCAATTATTTAGTCTTCTTCAAATGTTTATTATGTAAATTTCATTGAGATCTAAGGGGCTAAATCATGATACCACTATGATTTCATGTAAATAAAAATATAAGAATGGAATCCACTACAACAAAAGGTCACTGATGTTCTTTGCACAAGAATGGACCATGCAACGGATCATGATCACCTCCCCTACAATGACTGTATCCATTCGAGGACGCCACGACACCAACGCACCAACCCAAAACTGAGAAACCTCTATTAGAAACATGGAGATCACATGTCCTTACATGGTAAGTGGAAACATGAGAAAATATATCAAAGAACCCAGGATAACAGAGGTAGAACATACCTTATATCGAAGACGGATCGACACCTCCTGGTTGCACCAAAATAGGGTGTCCGCATGTTGTAGAAAAACACCAAGGGGAATGTCATCCAAGGATTTCAGTTCGATCACATGACTCCTATGGGAGGAATAACTCCACTCATCCCATACCAAAGAAAAAACAAGAAGAATGAACAAGCGGAAAAGGTATCTCAGCCCATTTGAAAATCTAAACAGAGAAGCTGTTTAGATACGGTTTAGTTTTTCCATTGAAGGAAAATCTGATCAATATTACACGTTTTGAGTGAGTAAAGGCACCCGGACCCTTATGAAAATTTAGATATGAGATGTGGGATTTTAATTATCCTTAAATCCCTTAAAAATTATATGAATTCATTTTACATAAAATATAATTTCACAGGGGTGAAACTATAGGAAACTGTAAACATTGTTCATGATTCATTGTTGGACGAGTTACAGTTCGATGACTCTATGTTGGATGACTCACCGTTAAACAAGTGATAGTTCGATAAGCTACCATTCAGTGAGTCACTGTTCAGTGACCTACTGTTCTGGGATCCATCGTTCGTGAGTCACCATTTTGTGATCTACCAATGTGAGTCACCATTGTGAGTCATTGTTGCTTACTCATTGCTCATGACTCACCGTTCCTGACCCACCGGTGAAACAGGCTACCATTGGAAAACTATAAATTTTAGAAAAACTATTGAAATAATCCTCATTATCCCTCTATAACACCTCAAACACTAGATTTTCACAATAGAATGAATCGAAACGGCCTAGGTCATTACAAAATCTATCATTCAAGAAGAGTTTCAAGAATACCTAACCCATATCATTGAATATCAATTCATTTGACATTACTAACAATAAATATGTTCCCTCATATTTAAAATGTTGTTAAACAATAAAATTCAACTATAAAAATATTAGGGATAATATGAACATATTAATTTAACAATTGAATTCATGCATAGATTAACTAAAAATAAAATATAATCCACATATATATTTTATTTTTATTTCATTATTTCAATAATTTATTTAAATTTAGAAAAAAAATGAAAATTTGTAAAATATGAGTTAATCACACAATAAAAAAATTTAAAAATTCAAATATTATATTCTACATAATTACATATTTACAATAAATGAAAGTGATGAATAAATATATTCTATTATAAAAATTGAATGCACTATCATTGGATCTGACTTTGTATCCCAAAGGTGATGCTTATAATTGCTAAATAATTTATCAAATATATAGAAAGGATTTCACTTCAAAAAAAATTCATGATTAGTGTTTTTATTTTTATAGATGGGATATTATTAACCAACTTGTTCTGATTTAAAAATCAGACATTTATTACTAAGTTATTAGAAGAATTCATTTTTTAATTACCCCATTCTCATTTAATGATTTAACCTTTATGAGTTCAACATTTTATTCTACTATATATTTCTATATGAATCAATAAATATTTGTATTTAAGTTGTTTATAATTGTAATTTTTTTTAAATTATTGTTATTTTTAGATTGATTTTGTCATTATGGGTAATTTAGGGTCATAATTTTCCCATGTTAGATGTACATGTAACGACCCAATGTTTCATTAATGGAAATCCCTCTTGATCTAGTTAAATGTCTCATTATGAAAAATATTTTTATAAGATGTCAACTTCTTTGGTTTTATGTTAAGAATTTTGACCGTTGCTAAAATAGCCGTTGAACAGTGATCACATGATTATAATAAATATAAGACTTTAACAAATCCAATTTACTCATACAAAAGAAGCGATGGACTCATCCAGTAGAATTGCTCCTTACGAAGCCCATTTGTCGGAGCTCGGAAAAGAGGTGGAATCCGTGGGCTTCTCTCTTGACCAAGCCCAAGCAGAGCTTCACCATGTCAAGCTCGAACGGGACCGTCTATGGGAAATGTGGAAGTTGATAGAGATTACCACTCGAGCGATGTTATCCGAGCCACCCCAAGAGTCTGTCACCATCGCACACCTTACCCTTAGGTCTTATGCGGTTGTTTTAAGGGGTTATGTAACAAATAAGTAGTACTATGTTCATGTACATTATTTTTGTATATAATAATGAATATACTTTCTAGTCATTTTTGATACATTGTAAATAGTTTTTAAAGTACAAATGGGGTTTTTAGTTACTATTTAATTAAGAAATATATTTTATTAAATTAAGATATTTTTGATTAAATGATATTTTAATAAAATAATAATATTATTATTAAATTAATTTTTATGAAATATAAATGATCTTATAATTTTATAAATTCAATTAAAATTTTTAAGGTTTGAAATCCATTTTTGTCAAAACCCGTGAATTTTCGATAAATGTCAGTTTTTTATTTTAAAAGTGAAAATTAACTTATTTAGAAAATTATTTAGATAAAATAAATGTTATTTCTGAAATTCGGAAGTCCAAATCATCCAATGGTGAATTTTTCATAGTTTTCTGAGACAGTCAAATTTTTGGGTGAAAATTAAATACTGTTTAAATATATAATGTGTTTTAGTACATCTTAATGACCCAATAGTGAGGTAATAAAATACTATAATCCTTAGGTTAGGCCTATATAGGTTTTAACATTCAAATAATGTGATTTTGGGTTTGTTTTACTTTCTTTTCAAACCATTAATGGACCCCTAAAGACTTATTCAGCATCTTTCATTTTTAAATTAATTTCCATGTGAGTGTGACTCACCTCCACATAAGCAACCCAAATATTTTAAGAAGTTAGGACTTTGGCCTTATAAAACATTCATTTCCTCTTCCCTTTTATAAAAACCATGGGCAAAAACCGTGGGATGGTTTGTGGTTTGGATTAATTTAATGTAAGGGGACCCAAACCTAAATAATAAAGAATTCCCTCACCTTTCCTATAGAAACCCACCCAAGCTCCCACTTCCTCCTCACTAAAATACCTTGGAGTTCGTAAAACCTCTTCCATACTCTCTCTAGAATCCTACCAATGTGCGCCATTCTCCCAAGAAGCCTCTCTCAAGCCTCTTCAAGCCTTTGGTATCACACTTCCATGTAAGGGTTTTTTCGTCGTTTCTCATTTTTGTCAATTTTCATTATGTTTTATTGCCCTTTTAATTTCAATTATGAATGTTTGGGTATGGTTTATAACCTCCACCATACTTCCCTTTTATTTTTTGAATGATGGGAGACCCCTTTCTCTCTCATTAAATGCCTCCCATGTACACCCATTACTATGTCGAAATTCTGAAAGGAACTTCTCTCTCCTCTTTTATATTCACGCAATAATTTTGTATAATGAATCTAAATTCCATTAAAATTGTTGGGACATGTATCTATATGACCTCCTTACAGTCCATTACATTTAAATATTATGAGGAACCCCTTTCTCTCTCATTAAATTCCTCCCATGTACACCCGTTAGTATGCTGAAATTCCGAAAGAAACTTCTCTCTGTTCTTTTACATTCATGCAATAATTTTGTATCATGAATCTAAATTCCATTACAATTGTTCGGACATATATATATATGACATCATTACTGTCCATTACATGTAAATATGATGAGGAACCACTTTCTCTCTCATAAACTTTTTTTATGAATTCTTATGTCACGCCGTTACGCTGCCGAAATCGCACTGATTTTCTAAGCCAATGCCATTGTGTAGTGGATACCATGCCCATTTCTCCATCAAGGGAATCCAACTTTATGCACCTTTACTTATTGATTAAAAATTCCCATTTATTAATTTCACATTCCTTTATTGTGGAATAAATGATTATGTTTTATGAATCCATTTTTTCTGATCCATGTGGGACACTTATGCATGAAATGAAATGTTTAAGAAAGGTGTGCCCTTATAGTGATCCAATGCATTGGTTAAAGTATAGTATAATGATATGTCATGTGCAATGAGTTTTGACTCATGCTAATTCAAGTGAAAATAGGGTTTACTCGTGCTTTATGTGAAATGAGGATTTACTCATGCTCCATGTGCAATGGGCCTTGGATCATGCTAATTCCATGTTAAGTGTTGTTTCCACATTTCAATGTTATGATTATCATGATTTATCATGCCTTTATGTTCATGTTTATTTTATGGTCTTTTGATATGCCCATTTTCTATCATGTATTTTACTCCTCATGTTATTCCATGTGTACTGCATTACTGGGATTTATAGCTCACCTTTTTCTTATGCATGTCCTCAGGTTATCCCATGCAATGATAAGTACGAGGGAATGTAGTGGTCATGAAAAGGAGGTTTTCAAGAAAGATGTTGTATTTCATGTTTTATGTTTTTTTGTAATGATACTAAGACCCAAAGACACTAAACCTCTCAATCTTCTTGTTGTATCAAGTGCAGTTTTATGTAATAAATCATGTGTAAGTTGGTAATAAAAGTAGGGTTGTCATAGTTGGTATCAGAGGATAGGTTTAGTTATTTTTGGGATTATGAAACCCTAGTAAGCCTTAGATACTAGAATAAGTATAATAAAAACATCCATAAAATTTTTGTAAGTACAAAGTAAGTGGTTTATCAAACAAATAAATCCATGTCTGGATACGAGCAGGTAGAGGCGGCTCTGGCACAGATGTATCCTAGGGGTAAAACCAAAAAACACTGATTTGAGCTAGAATCGAACGGGAACTGGTGCACGATAACGGTCCTTTCTGCACTCTTGGTTACGACACTCACGGGTGATATGTTTTGATAAATTAAAAAGCATAGTATGAACCCTTATTAAGGGAATTAAAAAAATTCCCTTATGAATATACGTTAGAAAGTAAATCATGAAAATCCTAGATTGAAGGATATAGACTCATGAGTTAAGGAAATAAAAGTTTATTTATAAGTCATAAACTATTTTCTCTGGATTACCCTTTATGTGTTACCCCTAACATTCCATTTATTCCAGCCAATGGCTGGTAATAGGAGGACTCGGGCTAACAACAGTTGTGAAGATCAGTGTGATGACTGTACTAATGAGATTCCCAATCCAATGGGAGCGGGCATCATGAACATTGTCATGATTCCCTCTCAGCTAAATCACATTTTGAATAGAAACATGGGTCAAGAGGAACATTAAACCCCACTAATAAAGGTCAAGTCACTATCGAGAGCTTCATGAGACAAAGGCCTCCTACTTTTAGTGGATCATCTGATCCCACGATCGCTGAAAAATATATCAACTACATTGAAAAGATATTCTCTATCCTCCAATGTTCTGAACAAGTGAAGGTTCACCGGGAGGCTTATTGTATGGAGGGTGAATCTGATAAATGGTGGACGTTGATCAATAATACGAAGCCTAAGGAGGAGATCGAGGCATTGTAATGGAAGGATTTCCGGAAGATGTTTTTCGATAAATATTTTTCGTGCACCCTCCAGCTTAAGATGGAAAGGGACTTCCATTCCCTCAAGAAAAAAAGATGAATAATCTGTTGGATCGTACGAGGAAAACTTCACACGGCTTGAACGATATGCTTCCGACATTTTTGTTACCCATGAATAAAAGGTTGACCGCTTCTTTGGTGGGATGATGCCTAGCTTGAGGAAAGCATTAGCGATCCATGACTTTGACAACTACGAGGAAATTGTCTGATGTGCCCTCAAGGTCGAAATAGAGATTGGGGAATCACAGGGGGTATCATGGGGACAAGAAGCGTATGGTGGACTTCAATGCTGGTGTTCCGATGGATAAATCCAATAGCGCTAAGAAGATCCAGCACCCCACTTGCCAAAAGTGCGGAACGACACACCCTGGAAATTGCCTTAAGGGGATGAGAAAATGCTTTAGGTGTGGAAGAGAAGGGCACCTATCTGTTAACTATCGGCAAGAAAGACCCATGGCTGCGACAGAGGAGAGGAACGCTCCGTTCGAACCTCAATGCGTTGTTCAATTCTACAAATTCAAAGAATTGGGTCATTTTTCAAATCAGTGCCCTAATCCAAGTGTTTTCGGAGAAAAGCAACAACCTCCAAGGCAACATGGAAGAGATTTTTCCATCACTTCTGCCAAAGTGAACCCCGACAATGAAGTGGTGACAGGTACTCTAGTTTTTCATTCAAGAATAGCGAATGTAGTTTTTTATTCAGGTTCTATGAATTCTTTTATATCTAGAATGTTTAGTAGAGCAATCCCAGCACCACCAAAAATCATGGAATTAAATATTTCGGTGAGTACGGAAAATGGGGAAATCATTGCATCCAATGAATATAAGTCCTCTCCTGTTATAGTCTATGGATTGAATTTCCTTGAAAACCACGTCATACTCCCTCTGGTGTAATTTGATGCAATTCTTGGCATGGATTGGCTATCCTTATATAGAGCCAACATAAATTGTCGGGAGAGGGAAATCACACTCCATATGGAGAATCAACCCCCGATTCTTTACAAGTGTCAGGAGGAAGATGAATCTCCGTTAGCTCCATCATCTCAATCATGGATATTAATTCCTTATGAGCACGTGTATCTGGCTTAGGTGATTGGGTCCAAGGAAGAAACCATCCTTGATGAAATGCCTATTGTGAGGGAATTCGCTGAAGTGTTTCCCGAGTAACTGCCTTGTCTTCCTCCAAGAAGAGTTGTTGAGTTCTCAATAGAACTTATACCTGGGGTGCTAACAATATCCAAGACTCCATATAGAATGGCTGTTGTAGATCTTGAAGAGCTGAAGATACAACTACAAGAGAATCTAGATAAAGGGTTTATACGCCCAAGTGCTTCACCATGGGTTTCACCAGTCCTCTTCATCAAGAAGAAGGATGGGTCAATGCCTCTTTGCATCGATTATCGTGAACTTAACAAAATCACGATAAAGAACAAGTATTATCTCCAAATAATCGATGACGTTTTTGATCATCTGCGTGGAGCAGAATACTTCTCTAAGGTGGATTTTCGGTCGGGATATTATCAAGTAATGGTGAAGAAGGAAGATGTCCCCAAGACTGATTTTCGTACAAGGTACGGGCACTATGAATTCATAGTAATGCCTTAATGACTCACCAATGCTACAGAATTATTCATGGACATGATGAATAGAGTCTTTAGAGATTACCTTGACAAATATTTGGTAGTCTTTATAGATGATATTCTAATATACTCCAAAACCAAGGAGGATCATGAGGAGCATTCAAAAACTGTACTAGAGACTTTACGCAAGGAGAAGCTCTATGAAAAGTACATCAAGTGTGACTTCTGGTTGTAGGAGGTCTAATTCTGGGTCCATATCATACAAGAAATGGGATCTCTTTGGACCCCTCCAAAACAGATGCAATTGAGGGATGGCCGAGGCCAACATCGGTAATGGATATCCGTAGATTCTTGGGGTTAGCTGGATATTATCGACGATTTTTGAGGAATTTCTCATGATTGTTTAACCCTATTACCAAGCTAACTCAAAAGAGAGTAAAGTTTGAATGGAGTGATGAATGCGAAGAAATTTTGATGGTGTTGAAAAGGAGGATTATCACTGCGCTCGTGCTCACTTTACCCACAAGTGGGGAACTTTTTGTGGTATTTAGTGATGCTTCAAAGAAGGGATTAGGTTGTCTACTAATGCAGAATGATAAAGTGATATCCTATTCCTCAAGGCAGTTGAGAATCCATGAGCGAAACTATCCAACGCATGATCTGGAGTTGGCTGGGGTAATCTTTGCCTTGAAAATATGGCGGCATTATCTCTATGGAGAGAAATGTGAGATATATACTGACCAAAAGAGTCTTAAATAAATATTCACACAGAAAGAGCTTAATATGCGCAAGAGAAGATGGATAGAGCTCATCATGGATTGTGACTTTTCAATACATTACCACCATGGGAAAGCGAACAAGGTGGCAGATGCCCTAAGTAGAAAGGACCCATCAATTCAATCAAAGATGAAAATTTAGAAGGATCCAATCTTCTTAAACTTGATGAAGATGGACGTGGGAATCATAAAGAAGGGAATATCATCAATCCTTTCACAAATGATTGCTCAACCATCTCTTTTGGAAAGGTTAAAGGATGCTCAAAAGGATGATGTGGGAATTCAGGATAAAGTGGAAGCTATCAATAAAGGGAAATCCTCAGAGTTTAATGTTAATGAAGAAGGAATTGTGCGGTTTGGGAAAATACTATGTGTTACATCATGTCCGGACCTGAAGAATGAACATTAGGATGATACACATAGTTCAAATTTCTCTATTCACCCAAGGAGCACAAAGATTTATCGAGATCATCGAGAAAACTTTTGGTGGGATAATTTTAAGAAGTAGATCACTGAATATACATCAAAGTGCCTAGTGTGTCAGAAAGTGAAGGCAGAGAGAAAGAAGTCTAAGGGGATGATGCAACCATTACTCATACCTGAATTGAGATGGGAGAACATCACCATGGACTTTGTCACCGGACTTCCAAGGACATCCAAAGGCAACAATGAAATATGGGTTGTTGTAGATCGTCTTACAAAGACTACACACTTCATTGCTATTTGGGAGGATTTCACTTTGGATCAACTGGCACAGATATATATCAGGGAAGTGGTAAGGTTTCATGGAGTACCACTATCTATTGTGTCTGACCGAGATCCAAGATTCACCTCTATGTTTTGGAAGAGTTTTCAACATGCTCTGAATACTGAACTGAACTTCATTACGGCCTATCATTCTCAAAATGATGGCCAATCCAAGCATACTATCCAAACACTTGAGGACATGTTGAGAGCATGGTCAATGGACTTTAAAGGAGGGTGGGGTCAATATCTTCCTCTGGTTGAGTTCTCTAATAACAATAGTTTCCACTCGAGCATCCAAATGGCACCATATGATTCGCTGTATGGGAAAAGGTACAGAACACTGGCATGTTGGGATGAGGTCGGTGAATGTAAGCTTCTTGGACCATAAATGGTCGAAGAAATGGTGGAGAATGTGAAAACCATTCAGCAGCATATAGAGGTAGCCCAGAGATGACATAAGAGTTATGCAGATAATCATCGATGAGACCATGAGTTTAAAGTTGGAGAAATGGTTTTTCTACGCATATCTCCGTGGAAGAAGGTCGTGAGGTTTGGAAGGAAATGGAAGTTAAGTCCAAGGTACATCGACCCCTTCTAGATTCTTGACCGTGTCGGGGCTGTGGCCTGTCGACTAGCACTTCCACCTACCATGGCCAAAGTACATGATGTCTTTCATGAATACCTCTTAATGAAGTACATACCGGACCCTTCACATGTACTCTCTTCCGAGGTGGTACAATTGGAAGACGATCTCTCTTATGAGGAGCAACCAGTGAAGATATTATATCGTAGAGAAAAATTTCTACGAAATAATACAATGCCCCTCGTCAAGGTGTTGTGGAGAAACAACAAGTTTGAAGAAGCGACTTGGGAATCGGAGGAAAAGATAAAGCTGAGTTACCCACATCTGTTTTAGTGTGGGAAAAAGAAAATATCGAGGGAGAAATTTTTTAAGGGGGGAATATTTTAATGACCCAAAGTTTCATTAATGGAAAATTCATCTTGATCGAGTTAAATGTCTCTTTATGAAAAATATTTTTATAAGATGTCAACTTCGTTGGTTTTATGTTATGAATTTTGACCGTTGTTAAAATAGTCGTCGAACAGTGATCACATGATTAGTATAAATATAGGACTTTAAAAAATCCAATTTACTCAGACAAAAGAAGTGATGGCATACATGGGCTTCGTTCTTGACCAAGCCAAAGCTAAGCTTCACCATGTCAAGCTCGAACGGGACCGTCTACGGAAAAAGTGGAAGTTGATAGAGATTACCACTCGAGCGATGTTATCCGAGCCACGCCAAGAGTCTATCACCATCGCACACCTTACCCTTAGGTCTTATGTGGCTGTTTTAAGGGGTTATGTAACAAATAAGTAGTACTATGTTCATGTACATTATATTTTTATATAATAATGATTATATTATCTAGTCATTTTTGATACATTGTAAATAGTTATTAATGTACAAATGGTGTTTTTAGTTATTATTTAATTAAGAACTCTATTTTATTAAATTAAGGGATTTTTTCATTAAATAATATTTTTATAAAATAATAATATTATTATTAAATTAATTTTTATTAAATATAAATTATCTTATAATTTTATGAATGCAATTAAAATTTTTAAGGTTTGAAATCCATTTTTGTCAAAACCCGTGAATTTTCTATAAATGTCGGGTTTTTTTGAAAAGTGAAAATTAATATATTTATAAAATTATTTAGATAAAATAAATTTAATTTCTGAAATCAGGACGTCTAAGTTATCCAATGGTGAATTTTTCATAATTTTCTGAGACAGTCAAATTTTTGGGTAAAAATTAAATACCATTTAAATACATAATGTGTTTTATGACATCATAATGACCCAATAGTGATGTAATAAAATACTATAATCCTTGTGTTCGGCCAATATATGTTTTACCATTAATATAATGTGATTTTGGGTTTGTTTTACTTACTTTTAAAAGCATTAATGGACCCCTCAAGACTTATTCAACACCTTGCCCTTTTAAATTTGATTCCATGGGAGTGTGACTCGCCTCCACATAAGCAACCCAAATATTTTAAGAAGTTCGGACTCTGGCCTTATAAAATATTTATTTCCTCTTCCCTTTGACAAAAAACATGGGAAAAATGATGGGATGGTTTGTGGTTTGGATTAATTTAATGTAAGGGGACCCAAACCTAAATAATAAAGAATTCCCTCACCTTCCCTATATAAACCCACCCAAGCTCCCACTTCCTACTCACTAAAATCCCTTGGAGTTCGTCCATCCTCTTCCCTACTCTCTCTAGAAACCTCCCAAGGTTCCCCAAGCTCCCAAGAAGCCTCTCTCAAGCCTCTCTCAAGCCTTTGGAATCACACTTCCAAGTAAGGGTTTTTTCTTCCTCTCTCATTTTTGTCAATTTCTTTAAGTTATATTGCCCTTTTAATTTCAATTATGAATATTGGGGTATGGTTTCTAACATCCCCCATACTGCCCTATTATTGTTTTAATGATGGGAGAGCCCTTTCTCTCTCATTAAATGTCTCCCATGTACAACCATTACAATGCCGAAATTCCGAAAGGAACTTCTCTCTCTTCTTTTACATTCAAGCAATAATTTTGTATCATGTATGTAAATTCCATTACAATTGTTAGGAAATGTATCTATATTACATTCTTACTATCCATTACGTGTAAATATGATGAGTAACCCCTTTCTCTATCATTAAATTCCTCCCATGTACACCTGTTACTACGCCGAAATTCCGAAAGGAACTTCTCTCTCTTCTTTTACATTCAAGAAATAATTTTGTATCATGAATCTAAATTCCATTACAATTTTTGGGACATGTATCTATATGACCTCCTTACTATCCATTACTTGTAAATATGATGAGGAACCCCTTTATCTCCCATCAACCTTTTTTTATGATTTCTTATGTCACGTCGTTACGTTGCCGAAATCACACCGATTTTCTAAGCCAATGCCATTGTGTAGTGGATACCATGCCCATTTCTCCATCAATGGTATCCACCTTTATGAACCTTTACTTATTGATTACAAAGTCTCATGTATGAATTCCATATTCCTTTATCGTGAAATAAATGATTATGTTTTATGAATCTATGTTTTATGATCCATGTGGCACACTTATGCATGAAATGAAATGTTTAAGAAGGGTGCGCCCTTATAGTGCTCCAATGCATTGGGTAAAGTATATTATCATGATACGTCATGTGCAATGAGTGTTCACTCATGAGAATTCAAGTGCAACGTGGGTTTACTTGTTCTTTATGTGCAATTAGGATTTAATCATGCTCCATGTGCAATGGGCCTTGGCTCATGCTAATTCCATGTTAAGTGTTGTTGCCACATTTCAATGTTATGATTCTCATGATTTATCATGCCTTTATGTTCATGTTTATTTTATGCTCTATTGATATTCCCATTGTCTAACATGTATTTTACTCCTCAAGTTATTCCATGTGTACTCCCTTACTGGGCTTTATAGCTCACCCTTTTCTTATGCATGTCCTTAGGTTATCCCATGCAATGCTAAGTACGAGGGAATTTAGTGGTCATGTAAAGGAAGTTTTCAATAAATATGTTGTATTTAATGTTTTATTTTTTTATGTAATGATCCTAAGCCCCAAAGACACTAAAACTCTCGATCTTCTTGTTGTATCAGGTGAAGTTTTATATAATAAATCATGTGTAAGTTTGTAATAAAACCAGGGTTGTCATTGTACAATCCCATTAGGATGGGGGATAACCTTTTTCAAGTATAATTGATGGATGTGTAAATATAAAAACATTTATACTAATAACAAAGTATGATTCAATATACTGGTATAAGTTTTAAATGGAAATCACAAATCAAAACATTCTAATAAAAACATATACTTTTATATTGATTTGTGAATTTCACTGAAAACTTATACTAGTAAATTGAATCCGTAATGTCTTGGAATTTTTATATTATTTTTTTACTTATATAGAATTATTTCGAGACCAATCGCTGAGACGGCGTGCGATTCTGAGGCACGGAGTTCCCAGAATGATCCATCAAAAAATGTAAAGCTTTAAATAGTGTGAATGTGAGGTTTTCCTGAAATAATGGAATAACTCATAAATGGGTTACTGGATCATAAATCTATGGGCACCATTGCATTCAGGATGTTGGTTTTACCCTAGTCACGAATTATGTTTAGTCAACGCAGGCCACCATTGAAAAAACCTGAAAACGATATAACAGAAAATTAAATAATTAAATAAAATTATTTTATTATTAAAATGATTATAACACACAAGTGCTGACTTGGATTAAAAAATCAGATACCTCCCTAAGCTCGTGAGGGTGTGCTTTCTATAGGTGGATCCTAACATTGGTCCCTGTGGGCCAATAGTGGAAGTTAGATTTTAGTTGTAAATAAAATAATTAAGTAATAATTATTCTGTTGTCAAATCCATATAAATCCTAAATGGTAACAAATATTGGAAATCTAAGAGTACATTGGATCTCGTGAGGGTGTATTCCTCTAAGGCAGGGCCTAATCTCGACCGATGCGGGTCAAGGGTGAAAGTAAATTTTTTAATCTTTTTTAATGTCCATTTATATAAACGCGTGAGTGGGTTTGTCAAATTTTTAAAATGGTTAATAGATTAAAAATATCAGGGTACCATTGAATGTAGAATGCCATGATTCACCTATAAATGACATAAATTCAGCTAGAAATGGTCGAACGAAAAAGATAATTTTCAGTATTTTTTAGAAATATAATAAAATAACATAAAAGTTAATTTATTTATTTTCTAACTGATGAGTGGTGACACGAATACACAGTGGTGTAGTGGAGAGGCCGCAACAAAGAGAATTAATGAAACTCATTAATGGATTTTTAACTCTTAGTGTAATGACACTATAATGATGCGTAACAGTGACGCTGTTTCATAAGTGAAACAATGTAACAGAAACGCTGCAACAAGTTTTCCTTCTATTTTTGTTGACACATTGGTTAAATGAGGAATTAAACTGTGAGGATTCAATAAAGAACCTCCAATTAACTTCCTCCCCAACGAATAATTACAAACATCAACGAACGTCAAACATCTTCAACACACCTCGAAGAACGAAGCCGAAAGAGATGAACGACGTCGACATCTTGAGACCACGAGGATGAAACACTCAGTCATCAAACATCAAAGATATACGGTTTTAATTTTTGAAAGTTCTTACCCTATATTATTACGTAAACAATAAACATGAATCAAACTATGAACAAGTTGATATGCAAATCATGCATTTATACGGTTTGGTGGATTTTCTTTTCGTAGTTATTATCTGGGATTAGTCAATCTTTAGTTTTATTGTGCCACAATTCATGAGCATCCCCATGATTATATCTTCTTACGCGGAGGGTGTGGGTCGACATGAACAAGTCCTAAACCCTTCTACATGTGTGCTCTTTCTAAATGGTTTGTCCAAATCGACGATGGGACAACAGGTCGTCAGCCATGTTGGCTGTCGGGTGGAGCGGCGCACCACGGTGGTCGTGAGGAGGAACAAAGACCGCCTAGAACTGTATGGTGGGATGTCCCACATCTAGTCAGTATGGGTGGCTCAAACAGTTGTAGTTTCTTGATCGTGGAAGGAGGGCCATGTGCGTCTATGGGGCCGGTAGAGGCCGGAGGCGGCAGTCGGCCGCATCTTGACCAGATGGTGCACCCCTGGCCCACAACACGCGGGCTGGGCTTCGTGCTGGCAGGTCTTGTCCCTAGATAGTAGGCCGGTCCTATGGCCAAGTGGGTTTGACCACACTGGTAAGCCAGAACCATGCCCTTCGGGTCAGGCTAGACAAGACAGGGTCACCTATCAACCCAGCGGGTTTGACACTTGCCAAACTATGTCGTATCTAGAAAGACCCATAGGATATGGCCAACTGGATAGGCTAGACTGGACCTACCCAAACCCGAACAGGTTAGCTCGCATCGGTAAAATTAAACTAGGGTATGCAGGATCCCTGGGCTGGTTTGGTTGGGTCGATTCGACTGGGTCGGACCTGACCCCAATGAAACTGGCCCCTATTTACTAAAACGCTAATAACATGAAAACTGAGTGTCTGATTGATGATTTGTTTGTGATGTAGGGACCCTCTCACCGAGGCGGATCATTTGGAATGCCTTGAGGAGGCTTTCATGGAATCTAAAAAAGAGATGAATGGAATGTGGAGCATTTTTCCAAAGCGCGCTACGTTCAGAACCCTGCGGTTGGATGACACCTCAAGACTGCTGACTTTCGACTCCTTATGACTCGACTATGGCCCAGTGGGAAGCACATATGTGTGACATTGCAAGCCTGCAGTGGGATTAACTTCTTTAGGCCCTTAGTATGCATCGAGGATGAGTACCTCAGTTGGCCAAGATTAGTGGGAATCACTTCTGTGTGACTTTACAGGCCCACGATACGCGATGTGGAGGTGTACCTAAGCAGTGCAATGTTACGGGGAAGAACTTTTGTGTGATTTTTAAGGTCAATTGTACTTGATAGGGGAGGAGTTCTATAGAAGCTAATATGTTCGATGAAGTGACTCATGATTCTTCTATCACTACCCTAAATGTATTCATGGGGTGAGTTGTCTTGTGCTTCATGCTTTACTTTGTGGACTGTTGTGTGATCTTTCTTCTTTGTTCTGGGGTCCCTATAATGTATTTTGTTAATCACTAATGCCTAATAATAAGCACTACTATATGAATTTGTTGGCCCAAGGAGTGAAGCACTTCTGTGTGACTTTGCAGGCCCACAGTACGCGATGTGAAGTACCTCTATTTCCCATGATTTGTGGGAAGCACTTCTGTGTGACATTGAATTCCCATGGTACATGATGAGGAGGCATAGCTATGTAGTAAAAGGATAATAGGAAGAACTTCTATTTGACATGGTATCCCACAATACTTAATTGGGGAGGATTTATCAAGCAGTTGAGGTGTTCTATCATGTGACTAATGATTCTTCTATCACTACCCTAAATATATACCTGCTGTGAGTTGTCGTGTGTTTCGTGCATTAGTTTGAGGATAGTTGTGTGGTCTATCATTTTTTTCCAAGGGTCCCTACTGAGTATTTTGTTACTCACCCTTGCATGAGCTTCTCCCGAACATGTTGGGTCTGGTGTAGACGATCGATGTTTCAACAGAGACTTTGGTGGACCTATACCCAAAGGTGCACAGGGAGACGAGACCGACTGACTCTACGATGGTGGAATAGGACCTAGTGTGGGCTAGTTGGATTGGGTAGAAAATAAATTCTACTTCATCTTCTAGTAGCTACACAACTCTCACAATCAGGTGCGGTTTTCCGCAAGAACACCATCAGAGTTTCCACTTTGTACTTTGTTGTTTTCAGTTATTTCGGTGGGTTTGTATTCTGGACAACTTATATTAGGTGTACTAGTACTCAACATTGCTGTCGTGATAGTTCATTGCTTTTTAGTGTGTGGGACTAGGTTGGGCGGGAGTATGTGTACAGGTACTCAGTAAATTTCCTCCCACTTGCAGGTTGATGCCTTCAGTGCTAGTTGCCAGCCCTTAGCCTTCAGGAGGCGGGCTTGGGGTGGTCACAACACGGGACCCATGGGAAGGGTAGTGAAAAAGTGGTATTAGTTGGAAATCGTTCCTACCACAAACACAGAGATTCAGTTGTTTGTTTTGGGGAAACAAGGTTAAGTGTTGCGAGTTCGACTTATAGATTTGGAGATTCTAGTGTTGCGGTGACGGTCAATGTATACATACACTAGGATCTTGATATCTTCTTTTCAACTCAATGCATGAAAACATATGTTTCACAAGTTTCTCCTTAAGTTATTTTGAATATGAGTCATCTCACCAGCTAAAATGTTTTGACATTGGTTCATCTTGATTCTCTTCAAGATTCCTCATCACAGACAGCCATCCAGGATTCTAGTGTGTGGCCATGAGGATTTTCCACAGAGTGATGAGGCTTCAGTGCAAGGATTGTTGGTCGAGTTGGTACCTTTGGGTGGTGTCTAAGTAATACCACTACCTGTTGGTCAGTATTTACTACTGACGCTACCGGTAGAAGACACATGTAGGGTAAGTGCCTTACGTGAGTTTCAAGGATAGATACCCCTCAGGTTCTAAGGTGATCCCGACTCACATGTGGCTAAGGATTGACATGAGGTGATGAATGAGTTGACATATATCTAGGGTGGTGTTAGATCAGATGTTGGAACTAGTTATGAACCTTTTACATGGATTGATAGGGTGTTGATAGGGTTTAGATTACCCTGATCATATGATGAGGTGACTTTTTCATGGACATCGCATGAGAACCTTTCTTAGGGAAGGTGTCTCTTTCCATAAAAAACGAGAGGGTATGTTTCCCCAAGAGCATCTACAACTTTGGTAGGATGACATGTCTGTAGATGAGTATTCATCAAGGCTTACTGATCATTCTAGTTAATTGATCAATATGACACATCCAGTGCTTTAGGGCTGGGAAATTCGAGCGAGATGTATTTAGGGATATCTGAGACATCGCTATTACTCTGTGATTTTCTAATTATTTATGGTGTTGGAGTGAACCTTTGTGGTTTAATGTTATTTGGATGAGAAAATACAGTATGTGAATGTCAACTTTCGGAATGCAGGAAACTGACGTTAGTTTCAGAGACTAGGATATGTAAAATGTTTCAGGAAGAGTAAGTGATAGGGATAGATGAATCTGTAGGGAAGAATATGTGGAAGAGGAGCTAGAATATTAGAAATTGGTGGTATACATTTCGACATGTTACAACCAACACCCCAATGTAGTCCCTACTAGGCGAAGGGAGCTAGAGGACGGGGGAAGGGAGTAGCCGTATATGATCAAGGAGTATGACTCAAGAGCTCCATGATTGATTTGAGGTATAGTCTGTGTCTAATACTAGTTGTCATACTAGTAGGCATAGGAACCGTTCATTCCTTCTTTTCACAAATATTTTCCAAGACCTAGAGTTTCTGGTTAAACAATTTACTTGATCCTTATATCTACAGATACCTATGGGAGGAGACTCAATAATCCCATTTATGTCGATGGTATGATCTAACCCTTTAGGCGAGAGTTTTAGTACGATCCTCTTTTGGGAAGCGTCGAGGCCTTGCGATGTTAGTCTGGGTATGGAGTGGTCATCCACAATTCATGATCAGATTGACCTTTTTACGCAAAAATATTTTGTATATCTGTAGCAATGGAATGGGGTTTTACTTGGTTGGTGAAAAAGGAAACCCAAACAACACAGAATAAAATCTTGCATATAAGGGTGCAGCTGACCACTCTTGAGTTAGTAAGCCTTACCCTCTTTGTAGTAGGTATTTTGAGTTTTTGGTTCCCAACAGTAGTGGTAGAGTGCGATAACATTCATTCAAATGATGTTTCCTGGATTACCTCTCCGCAGAGACAAGGGCTTCTACGTTGACTTGTACATAGGGACAACACTGATATCTACACATGCATATCAGATGGCTCACGTGGAAATCCAGGAGATGAGAGTAAAATTGTGGGAATTGTAGAGGAAGGGTTTAGTAAGACCTAGGGTTCTAGGTTATGTATGGATTACCCACACTTTAACCAAGTGGTCGTGGAGATTGAGTACCAAAAACCAAAGGGTCGATGGTCACATCAATCAATTAATGTGGGTAGTCATTCTTGTGGATAGAACTGTGCCTTAGGGTTTTTCAATAGTTGAGACAGTGGTGATGTCTAGAGTTCCTCTAGGACTATTACTATGACATAGACTATACTTTTGGGAAGGGGAACGTGGTGGATTATGCGCTCAGCATGAGGTTTGGTTTGCAACTTCTAAGTTAGGCGATGGAGCAGCTAGCCACGATGTAGATATCCTTCATGGATGATAATAGAGAAGCTTACCTCCAGTATATGACTATAACTCCCACACTCCTTTAACGGGTTATGGAGTCATAACTTGGGGATGTTGACTACGAGGCCCTATGTGTTAGATATCCTCAGGACATGCTTCGGGAAGATTTTTTATAGGGGGAGAGAACATCATCCTTTTCATAGGATGCATCATGGTACCAGTGACATTGCAGGAGGGGTTGAGGAGGGAACTCCATACATCCCCTTTGGAGGTATATCTGGGTGTGGTGAAGATGTTTAAGGAATTACGACGCCAGTACTAGTTGTCAGGAATTAAGAAAGTGTTGGTAGAGTTTGTCTCATGATGCCTCACTTTTCAGCAACTGAATGACCAGAATCAGGTTTCAGTATGCTTGGCACAACCACTTGAGGTACCAGAGTAGAAGTGGGATGGTATCTCGATAGACTTAGTAATGGGATTACCAATCACATCCAGGGGGAAAAATTTTATCTAGGTGATCGTGGACTGAATCACCATGTTGGCTCACTTCCTACCCATCCAAAAGTAGGGATCGGAAGAGGGATTGGGAACCTGTACATCTAGGATACAGTATGACTTCATGGGGTGCCTTTGAAAATTAGCATAGATCATGATTCTCATTTTACATCTTTATTATGGAAGGGATTGCCGGGGGAATTCAGGACTAGGCTACGCTTGAGAATCACCTTTCACCCTCATATAGATAGGTAGATGGAGAGGACCATACATATCATGGAAAAAATTCTTCGTGTATGTGTCCTGGATTTTTGTCATAATTTAAAGGACCACCTACAACTAGTGGAGTTTACGTACAACAATAAATATCCCTCCACTATTGTCATGGTACTGTTGAAGGCCTTGTACGGGAGGTCATGTTGACCACCTCTATGATAGACAGGCCTAGGGGAGTTTGTACTCTTGGGTCCATAGTTGTTACGGGATAACACTAAGAAGGTGCATATCATCCAAGAGAAGACGTGGATTGCATAGAGCAGACAAATGTTTTATGCCGACAAGAGACAGAGACCCTTGGAGTTCAAGGAGTGAGGCCATGTTTTCCTTCATGCCTCAACCCAACAGGGATTGCAGAGATTTGGCTAGGGTGGCAAGCTATCTCTGAGGTTCATCAAACCTTTTCATATCCTCAGTAGAGTTGTTGAGGTGGCGTACCGTCTATCTCTTACCCCATAGATGCATCACGTGCATGATGTTTTTCACGTGTCAAAGCTAAAGAGGTATGTGCATGATCCATCATATATCATTGACTAGGGAGATCTTGACATTGATGATGGGGTGATGTTTGTGGAGTTCCCAGTGAAGATATAGGATCGATAGGATTGGGTCCTTCATGGATGATTGATTCATCTCGTGTGAATTTGGTGGAAGCTTGGGAATCTTCATGAGAGCACATCGAAGCGGGAGGCTAAGACTCATTCTCAGTACCCTCACTTGTTGATTAGTCTTTTTTGGATTTCGAGGATATAAAGCCCCATGGTGGAGAGAATTTAATATACCAGAATATCCATATAATTTTTTAAATTATATATAATTATTTCGATACCGGCGCTGAGATGACATGCGATTCTGAGTCACAAAGTGCCCGAAATGACACGTCCAAAATTTAAAGCATTAAATAGGTTACCATAGGAATGGACCACAGGCCCACACCGTGCGAGACATGCTTCAGGCTAGTGGGCCGCACTATCAACCAGCTAACGGAGCATGTGGAAATGTGGGTCAGTCCCTCACAGATGGTATGGACCTGTGCTGGTGGGTCGGGGCCGACTAAACCGGGTCGTCGGGCAACCAGGCATGCTACACCCTCGACCTAACTGGGATTGGTCCAATGAGGGCCATTGAGCCTGGCCCACTGGTTAGGCCAGACCAGACCAACCCAGACCCGAACCAGGTCAGGATGAGTTAGTTGAATTATACCGGGGTATATTGGACCCCCAGTCCGGGTTGTTCGGGTCGGTCTGGCCGGGTCGGACATGACCCAGACGCAACCAGTCCCTGTTTACTAAAACTCTAATAACATGAAAACCGAGCATTTGATTGACGATCCGTTTGCGGCATTTGGACTCTCTCGACGAGATGAATATTTGGAATTCCCTGAGAGGGATTTCATGGTTGTTGATATGTGAAAAATTTATTGTGGAGTGTTTCTCCCATGCACAGTACGTACAGAACCCTACGGTTAGCTAAGACCTGAAGAGATGGTATGGACCCGTGCTGGTGGGACATGATCTCACAGGAAGGTCAACAGTAGGCTGTGACTTGGGAGGAGTTCCAGCACGTGTTCTATGACTACCTCTACCCAGAGACCCTGAGGGATGATTGATCCCAGGAGTTCATGAGCTTAGAGAAGAGTACTCTATCTGTCATGGTGTATTTCTCTTGTTTCACTGAGCTGCAGCATTTTACACCCCTTCAGGATGGGAGTGGGGTGTTCTTGGCGAGGAAATTTGAGGATGGACTCAGGCGGGAGATCTGCTCGCAAGTGAACATCTTCTACCTGACTTCCATTACTTCCGTCGTCAACCATACACTAACTGTGGAGCGCAATATGGGAGACTCTGGAGCTACGAGTCAGGGCTGTTCTGCTTCCAGAGCTAGATTTCCTTCAGAGGACACCAAGAAGTGTCATAGGGAGCCTATGCGCGGTGATTCGAGAAAGCGAGACGCATCACCAAGCAGCCCGGTGACATTCTACCAGTGTGGTCTGACAGGGCACACAAGGCCACAGTGCCAGAGAGACCCTGTGGAGTGCCGATCATGCGGCAAGATGGGTCACCTTTATTTTTTCCGCCAGGTTTTCTCACCAGCAGCAGTTGACCGGGGTTCTTCCATGACTCCTCGTTTAGGAGCAGCCCCACCAGTCTCTCACTAGTCAGGGAACTGGAGTTCTTCCGGCCGTTCTGGCCGAGGTGGAGGTCGAGGTCATGGCAGTCAGCCACAAGTTTTTCAGCACCAATAGGGAGGTTTAGCTCAGAGTGGTCAGCCAGGGGCGTAGGGCCGCGGCACGGGCAAGTCTTTCACCGTGGAGCAGACTTATCACGAGCAGAATCTCGACCCTTCTACTGTTTGAGGTACGATTTTAGTAGCCTCAGTTTTATCTTCAGCCCTTTTCGATACTGGTGCTACGCATAGTTTTATCTCTATTGCCATTATGGAGAGCCTTGGACTACACATCTTTTCGTCTGTCGACTCATTGACACTGGACACACCTTTGGGGACGAGGACATCTAGTGTATGCCAGTGTAAAGAGTTCCCTCTTGAGGTTGCAGGGTATCACTTCTTATGGGATATCTATGTCATAGAGATGACGGGATATGATGTCATTCTCAGCATGGACTGGTTGATTCCCTTCTAGGTAGTTTTTGACTGTTATCGCCTCAGAGTCAGTTTCATTTCCCCGGAAGGTGAATCTTTCCTTCATAGAGGAGAATGGAACATTCAGGCGAGTCAGGCAGGACTCTAGCATCTTGGGCTAGGAGGACTGACGGGCCAGATTTCTATTCTTTATCTGGATGATTAGTGGAGTCCACAGTTGGACTTTACTCCTATGGTGGATCGCTTCATGGATGTCTTTCCAAATGACTTTTCAGGGTTGCCTCCAGAGCGTGAGGTAGACTTCTCTATTGAGCTCGTGCCAAGAGCGACACCAGTTTCCATTCCTCCCTATAAGATGGCCACACCCGAGTTGAAGGAGAAAGCAGTTGGAGGAGCTACAGGATAAGGTTTTCATCCGACATAGTACTTCTCCTTGGAGTTATCCTGTTCTGTTTGCAAAGAAGTCATACGGTACCCATCGGCTTTGTGTGGATTATCGGAAGTTGAACCTGTTGATGGTTAAGAACCGATATCCTTTGTTGCGGATTGATGACCTTTTCGATCAGCTTCGAGGAGCCCAGGTTGTAAAGACCTGAAAATTCAAGAAATTTTTTTCTTCTTAATTTTCTTTGAAATTTTACAAGAACACGGTTTTAGACGGCACCTGATTCCGAGACCCGGTGTGCCCAGAATCATTTTCCGACGTTTGGCTCGGGTACGTTCAGTGAATGAACGAGCGGGTTTTTCTAACTTTTGAACGAGTGCCCGGAATCGAATTCTGAGGGCACCGATAGAATCACAGCTCCGGTATTTTCTTAGAAACGCCTTTTCGGAGTTGCGTTTTCTCGGGTGTGGTTTTTAATTTTTGGGGTTACGATAAGAAAATAAAATAAAGTGGTGCGACAACTTTATTTTATTTCACATAAAGCCACTTAAATCCACTTAAGCTAAGTTGAAGCGGATAGGGTGGAACCCAAAAATATCCTACCCTCTTGGTAGGATATTTGTGAGGTAGGGCCCGCATGAGCCCCACCATTTCTTTTCCTCTAAGTAACACACCCGTGAAAACCCCTTTTAAATGAAGGTCAACTGGTGCATTTTCTTAAACTCTTAACACCCCTATTAATTGGACAGTTAAGATGTTACCATTAATTCACCAAATTAATGGTTCGTTTCTTAACGTGTTTTTCAAATTTTTGGCATGTAATAAAATAAGACCAATGCATTTCTTTCTTGGGTGTGGCATGTTGAGAGGATTTGGAGAAACTCTATCTTCATACTCCTTCGCGAAGAACACAAAGAACCCGAAGAATACGAAGAATGTAAAGAACACCAGCCTTCGACGAAAGGCAACGAAGAATGCTGAACCCTCGGATATCGACGATGCGACGCCGTGTGCCGCGACGTCGATGACTCTCCTTCCACGATGTTCTTCCACGATGTTCCTTCCCCACGACAATATTCGATCAACAACTGATTGAGGTAGGATATTGCGGTTCTTTAATTTTTTCTTTGTGAATTCTTTTATCCTCAACATTGATTTAATTGGTGCAACTAAATCTGTGTGTTTTTAACCCTCAAAGATCATCGATGTGATGTCGTGTACCGCGACGACAGCGACGCCCCTTCCGCGACGCGGCAATTCTCTTCTTCTGCGATGGACAATTCCATGAATAACTCACGTTCAATGACTACGATATGGTAGGGGTTGATTCTTTTAAATATTTGTGATTTATACCTGCGGCGTATGATTAAAATTGTTGTGAGACTTTTAAAACTGCTAACGCGGTGGGTGTGGACTAACGAATAAGTCCGAACTCACTGCCCCTTTCGTTCTTGGTGTGAGAAACGGCAGACATTGACAAAGCAGGCCGCACGGGCGACGCGGGGTCCTCTCAGGGAAGGACAGACCCCGAGAGGACCTTTGGCGAAGACGGCGTGAATTTCTGACCACCAGAACTCGTCTGGTGGTACGCGGAGCGACCCACCGGCGCGCCCCACCGGCACAGCGGCTCCCGGCGCGCCGCCGTGGAGAACCGATGCAGCGGCAGCAGCACTGTCCCGCGACCGCGCGGGACCGGAGGAGCACGGGACGCGGCGGCCCGGCCGCGTCCGCTGGCAAGGGTGGCCCCACGCGAGGCCGCAGTTCCCTCACGCGGGAGAAGCACGCCCCCCGCTCCGCTTGGCCATAACCGGCCAAGCCGACCCGCCGAACGGGCCGGGTCGGGTCGGCCGGGTCGGACCCGGAACCGGGTCGGGTCGACCCAGGGGGGTTGGGCCGGGTCGGTCGGGGCCCAGACCCCTCGTTTTCGGACCTTTTCGGTCTTTTGCTCATAACATGAGATACGAGCCTCCGATCGACGCACCGTCATTGGCGATGTGATCCTTCGATCGAGACGGTCGTTTTGGTATATCGCACTCAAGGATTCGGAGTACAATGGGTTCGGCCGAGTTGGTTCGTACACAAAACCAACCGGGCCCTCGGAGCGGAAACGCTCATAACTTGAGCTCCGGACGTCTGATTGACGTACCGTCGACTTTGTTGGATTGCTCTTGATGAGACGGAACTTTTGGCTTAATCCGCTCGAGTTTTGGATGCTGTCGGAGTGCGGTCGGGTTGGTTCGCTCACGAAACCAACCGGGCCCCTAGGACGAAAAAGCCAATAACTCACAGACCGGGCGTCCGATTGACACGCCGTCTGTCTCGTTGATTTCATCTTGATGTGATGGAAATTTTGGCATACTTCTCTTGAGTTTTGGATGCAGTTTTATAGAGGCCGGTTTGGATTGATCCTGAAATCCAACCGGGACCCTAGAACGGAAAAGCTGATAACGCTCAGACTAGAGATCTGATTGACGCGCCGTCTGCGACGTTGAGTTCCTGTTTACGATACGGAGCTTTTGGATATATCAACTCTGGACTATGTGTTAGTTGATGCATCGAAATCTTGTCTCATGGAGTGGACCCTCCCGGAACGAGCATGCAGTGTGCGGAAACCCTAGAGCCGATTGAGACTTGACGACTGTTGATCGAACGACTCGGTGTGTTACGGATAGCCCAGTGGGAAGCGCTTGGTTATAGTAGCAGACCCACGGCAGAGGAGTGCTTGGTTGTACCGGCAGACCCATGGTACTCAACAGAAGAAGTACCTCTGGAGGCTATGAGGGGGAGCACTTCGTTGTAGTGGCAGACCCACGACGGAGGAGCGCTTGGTTGTAGCAGCACGGGGGAGCGCTTGGTTATAGCGGCAGACCAACGACGGAGGTGCGCTTGGTTGTAGCGGATGACCCGTGGTACTCAACAGAAGGAGTACCTCTAGAGGCTATGAGGGGGATCACTTGGTTGTAGCGGCAGACCCATGGTGGGAAGCACTTGGTTTTAGCAGCAGGCCCACGGTACTCGATAGTTGGAGTACTACAGCTGTCCAAGGTTAGAGGGAAGCGCTTGGTTGTAGCGGCATACCCACTGTACTTGATGGAGAAGTAGTTTCCCAATATCTATGGTTTCAACTTCATGATCGATCCTGTGTGGTTTATTGCGGGGGTTAGTACCTACCGATCCTTTGTGGGTCTGACGACTTAGATGAATCAGTGGCTATATCCGATCATCTCTATCGTCATACGAAGTAGTATTCCTGTGTGAGCTGAATCTTATTTTTCTTTACTATTTGGATTGTGTTGTGCTATCCTGTGTGGATTTACGTTTTTCTTTCCTATACGGATTGTGTTGTGCTATCCTGTGTGGATTTACGTTTTGTTTTCCTATGTGGACTGGGTTGTACTTGGGCTCGGATGTTGGAGCCGAACTTGGAATTGATGACGTAGGTATATGTATGGGCATATACCTATGCAGTGTCGGATGTTACTATGTGATTGTATCTTAACGTTTTGGATTATCCTTTGTGGATTCTGGGAGACCTTCGGGGGTCTCGGGGTCCCTACTGAGAAGCTTATACTCACCCCTGCATGGGCTATGCCCGCACTACGTTGTGTTGGTTGCAGACGACGGACAACGCTGATCGTGGTTAAGGCATGCGGAGCAGGACGGTACCTGGAGATGGACCACTGGGAAAGACGTACTCGGAGTGGTCAGCTGGACCCGAGGAGCAGTGGAGGCTATCTGTACCCACCCTTCAGGTGGGATTCCCAGTGGACAGCTCGACGTTGCAGCATTACTTTTCAGTTTCTGTTTTCCCTTTCCAGTTGTACTTTACTCTCAGTTTGGGTTTGTATCTGGCCCACTTTCTTTTCTGCACTTACTATTGTACTCAGTTTTTACTTAGTGCTTACTTCTGCCTGCTTGCTCTGTGGTGTTTGTGGTTTACTTTACAAAGGCAATGCCTTCCTTTTTTACCGAGATTTACGCCTTGGTGCTAGTCGCCAGCCCCTGGCCTATGGAAGGCGGTATTGGGGTAGTCACGACACGGGACCCGAGGACGGGTCGTGGAAAATTGGTATTAGAGGAGTTCGGTTCTACCGCCGAACATCGAACTCTAATATTTTTCTATGTGAAGCAATAGTGTTGAGAGTATTGAGTGCGGTTATTAGTCCAGGGAGTCCAGTGTTGGTACGGCAGCCGAATTATCCGTACACCAGGACCATGACTTCTGATTTCCGACTTAATACATGAAAACATTTATTGCATGTGTGTTTCATGTTTTCATTGTGATTACTTTTGTCAGCTCACCAGGTATACTGTTCTAACCGTGGTGGCACCTGTCTCTTTTCAGGATGGTCCCATGATGGGAGCCAGCTAGGGTTCCGAGAGTTGTGTGTGACGACAGCCCACCGAGCGACGAGGCCTCGATACAGGGCCCTTTGACAGCATAGGCACCGGCGGTACCTCTACCCACCGAGCCACCGATGCTACCAGCCCCAGTCGCTTACAGTGCAATTCGCCTTAGTGCACTGCACGAGTTTCAGCATCAGCGACCGCCCAGGTTCCATGGGGAGACGGACCCTCAAGAAGTTGAGGATTGGATGGAGGTAGTTGTACAAGTTTTTCGTTTGGTAGGGACACCAGCCGACCTTATAGTGGCCTTTGCAGCGAGCCTCCTGTATGCGGCAGCAGGCAGATGGTGGATCTTGATGCTCCAGGTGCACAACGAGGTATCACTTATTTTTACGGACTTTGAGAGCCTTTTTCACTCAGAGTTCGTCCCAGCCACCCTATGAGCGGTGCACATCCAAGAGCTACTACAGCTACGGTAGGGCAGCATGACAGTAGCCTAGTACGTGGCAAGGTTTACCGATCTCTCGCTCTATTCCATGGACATGGTACGAAACCCATTCTTCAGGGTCCAAAACTTTGAGCAGGGGCTCAGGTGAGAGATCAGAGCTTCAGTTGTTTCTCACAGCATTCCGACACAGACATGGGTGTTGGAGCGAGCTCTCTTAGTGGATAGTTTCCTTGCTGATCAGTCTCCAGTAATGGGACCCACCACTAACCGGCATGCGGCAGAGTCTTCTAAAGTGGGAATTAAACAGATGATGCAGGGGTCTAAGAGGACTAGACCTACAGGTGGTCAACCGCGTGACATAGGATCGTCTGTGAGAGGCACCCGGGGTGGACAACGACTTACCATGAGCGGACAGTGTTACTCATGCGGCGGGGTTGGTCACATGGCTCGTGACTATCCGACCAGCCATACGGATGACCAGAAGATGACCAAAGGACCTCTTAGGCAGAGGCAGAGGTCTGATCGAGGTGGACCGCATGGAGCAGGAGACCGTGGCAGGGGAGCTGGCCATGCAGCTGGAGGCGGACGACGCTTTGAGGTGTTGCCACCACCACCACCAGGAGGTCCACCCTGACCGCAGGGAGCTGGTGGAAATGGGAGAGCTCAGCTTCAGGCAGCTGAGGCCTACGATTGTGGAGCTCTGGGAGCAGATGGATAGAAGCGGGACTAGCTTCAGACCTAGAGACTTTTGTTTATGTTGCTTCTAGAGTTGTTGATGTTTGTTTGTAGATGTTTTGTGTATTTGTACTTTGATCTGCAGTAATAAAAGACACCTTTATTTTGGCATTTACCTTCTTGTCCTCTCTTTGTGTTGTTACTAAGAGGTTCCAATTTAAAAACCGTTGACTTGTCCCTCACATTGTGATACCTACTGGAGGAGACCCATTGACCACACACTGATGCCGACAGTGTGACTCAACCATTGGAGGCGAGAGTAATGGTTGGATCTCTTGGTAGTAGCGTTGAGGCCTTACGACTTCATCCTTGCTATGGGTTAGTATCATCCATGATGGGATTGACTGTATTAGGCGAAAAACGTGGTTCATCTAGGGGATGAGACTAGATTTATCTTCTCGGAAAAGAAGAAATCTCAGTAGCTCAAGTAGGACCAGAAAGGTCCAAGTCATCCAAGAGCGGATGCAGATAGCTCAGAGCCGGAAAAAGTCTTGTGCTGACAGGAGGCGTAGATCACTAGAGTTCGAGAATGGCGACCACATTTCCTTATGGGTCACACCTCATCGTGAGTTAGAGATTTGGCCGAGGTGGCAAGTTGTCTCCACGCTTCATCGGACCATTCCAGGTCCTCAACAGGATTGGCGAGGTGGCTTATCGCCTGGCTCTACCAACTCAGTTGCACTGGGTGCACGACGTCTTCCACGTATCTAAGCTGAAGAGATACTTGCACAACCCGACGCATATCATTGACCATGGGGAGCTGGAGGTTGATGATGGGCCGACTTTTACGGAGGTCCCAGTGGAGATCGAGGATCGACGGGAGAGGGTCCTATGTGGACGGTCGATTCCTCTTGTGCGCATCAGATGGAAGCACGGGAACCTCCAAGAGAGCACTTGGGAGTGGAAGGCTCAGATGCGTGCTCAGTACCCACATTTTTTTCCCTAGTTTATGATGTATCTTTACGAGGACATAAATCCCTGAGGTGGGAGTGATGTAAAGACCCGTAAAATTCAAGGAAATATTTTTCCTTAATTTTCTTTGGAATTTTACAAGAACGCAGTTTCAGACGACACCTGATTATGAGGCCCGGTGTGCCCGAAATCATCTTCCGAAGTTTGGCTCGGGTACGTTCAGTGAACGAACGAGTGGGTTTTTCTAACTTTTTAACCGGTGCTCGGAATCGAATTCTGAGAGAACCGATAGAATCGCAGCTCTGGAATTTGCTATGAAACGCCTTTTTCAGAGTTTTGTTTTCTCGGGTGTGGTTTTTAATTTTTGGGGTTAAGTTAAGAAAATAAAATAAAGTGGTGTGACAACTTTATTTTATTTCACTTAAAGCCACTTAAAGCCACTTAAGCTAAGTTGAATTAGATAGGGTGGAACCCAAAAATATCCTACCCTCTTGGTAGGATATTGGTGAGGTGTGGCCCGCACGAGCCCCACCGTTTCTTTTCCTCTAAGTAACGCACCCCTGAAAACCTCTTTTAAATGAAGGTCAACCGGTGCATTTTCTTAAACTATTAAGGCCCCTATTAATTGGATAGTTAAGACGTTACCATTAATTCACTAAATTAAGGGTTTGTTTCTTAACTTGTTTTTCAAATTGTTGGCATGTAATAAAATAAGACCAATGCATGTCTTTCTTCGGTGTGGCTTGTTGAGACGATTTGGAGAAACTCTATCTTCATCCTCCTTCGCAAAGAATGCGAATAACATGAAGAACGTGAAGAACACGAAGAATGCCTGCCTTCGACGAAAGACGACGAAGAACGCTGAACCCTCAGAGATTGACGACGCGACGTCGTTTACCGCAACGCCGATGACTCTCCTTCCACGATGTTCTTTCGCGACGTTCCTTCCCCGTGACAATCTTCGATCAACAACTGATTGAGGTAGGAGATTGCGGTTCTTTAATTTTTTCTCTGTGAATTATTTTATCCTAAACATGGATTTAATTGGTGCAATTAAATCTGTGTGTTTTTAACCCACAAAGATCGTCGACAGGACGCCGTGTACCATGACGACAGCGACACCCCTTCCGCGACGCGATGGTCCTCTTCTTCCACGACGGTCAATTCCGCGAAGAACTCACCTTCAAAGACTACGATGAGGTAGGGGTTGATTATTTTAAATAATTGTGATTTATACCTGTGGTGTATGATTAAAATTGTTGCGAGACCTTTAAAACCGCTAAGGCGGTGGGTGCAGACTAACGAACAAGTCTAAACAAACCGCCCCTTTAGTTCTTGGTGTGCGAAACGGCGGACGTCGACAAAGCAGGCCGGACGAGCAACACAAGGTCCTCGCAGGGAAGGACGGACCCCAGGAGGACCTTTGGCGAAGACGACGTGAATTTCCGACCACCGTAACTCATCCGGTGGTCCGCGGAGTGACCCGCCGGCGCGCCACGCCGGCACGGTGGCGCCGGCGGCAGAAGGCGGCGGCGCCCAGCGCGCCGTCGTGGAGAGACGCTGCGGCTAAAGCCATGGCGGCAGCTGTGCGGTCCCGCGACCGCGTGGGACCGGAGGGGCACGAGACGTGGTGGCTCGGCCACGTCCGCTGGCAAGGGCGTCCCCACGCGGGGCCGCGGTTCCCTCGCGCAGGGGCAGCACGCCCCCCGCTATGCTCGGCCGTAACCGGCCGAGCCGACCCGCCGGCCGGGCCGAGTCGCGCCCAGGCCGGGCCGGGTCGTGCCCAGGCCATGCCGGGACACCTTGGCCGGGCCGGGCCGTGCGTCTGGGTCGGACCCGGACCCAGGTTGGGTCGACCCGGTTCAGGTCGACCCAGGGGGGGTTGGGACGGGTCGGTCCGGGCCCAGACCCCCCATTTTCGGACCTTTTCAGTCTTTTGCTCATTACTTGATCTACGGGCCTCTGATCGACGCACTATCAGCGGCGATGTGATCCTTGGATCAAGACAATGGTTTTGGTATATCGCACTCAAGGTTTTGGAGTACTTTGGGTTTGGCCGGGTTGGTTCGTACACGAAACCAACCAGGCCCTCGGAGCGGAAACACTCACAACTTGAGCTCCGGACGTCTGATTGACGTGTCTTCGACTTTGTTCGATTCCTCATGATGAGACGAAACTTTCGGATTACTCCGCTCGAGGTTTGGATGTCGTCAGAGTGCGGTTGGGTTGGTTCGCTCACAAAACCAATAGGGCCCCTGGAACGAAAAAGTCAATAACTCACAAACCGGACATCCAATTGACGCGTCGTCTGTATCGTTGATTTCCTCTTGATGAGACGGAAATTTTGGCATAATTATCTTGATTTTTGGATATAGTTGGATAGAGGCTGGGTTTTATTGCACCCGAAATCCAACCGGGCCCCTAGAACGGAAAAAACTTTTGGATATATCATCTCTGGACTATGTTTCAGTTGATGCATCGACCTCTTGGCTCGTGGAGTGGACCCTCCCGGAATGAGCATGCTGTGTGCGGAAAACCTAGACCCGGTTGAGACTTGACAACTACTGATCGAACGACTTGGTGTGTTACGGATAGCCTAGTGGGAAGCGCTTGGTGGTAGCAGTAGACCCACGGCAGAGGAGTTCTTGGTTGTAGCGGCAGACCTGTGGTACTCAATAGAAGGAGTACCTCTGGAGGCTATGAGGGGGAGCGCTTGGTTGTAGCGGCAGACCCACGACGGAGGAGTTCTTGGTTGTAGCAGCACGGGGGAGCGCTTGGTTGTAGCAATAGACCCACGACGGAGGAGCGCTTGGTTGTAGCGGCTGACCCGTGGTACTCAACAGAAGGAGTACCTCTAGAGGCTATGAGAGGGAGCGCTTGGTTGTAGTGGCAAACCCATGGTGGGAAGCGCTTGGTTGTAGCAGTAGGCCCACAGTACTTGATAGGCGGAGTACTACAACAGTCCAAGGTTAGAGGGAAGTGCTTGGTTGTAGCGGCATACCCATTGTACTTGATGGAGAATGAGTTTCCCAATAGCTATGGTTTCAACTTCATGATTGATCCTGTGTGGTCCATTTAGGGGGTTAGTCCCTACCGATCCTCTGTGGGTCTGACAGCTTAGAAGAATCAGTGGCTACATCTGATCATCCCTATCATCTTACGAAGTAGTATTCCTGTGTGAGCTGAATCATGTTTTGATTTCCTATGTGGATTGTGGTGTGATATCCTGTGTGGATTTATGTTTTGCTTTCCTATTTGGATAGTGTTGTGCTATCCTGTGTGGATTTACGTTTTTCTTTCATGTGTGGACTGGGTTGTACATGGGCTCGAATGTTGGAGCCGAACATGGAATTGATGACTTAGGTATATGTATGGGCATATACCTAAGCAGTGTCGGATGTTACTTCGTGATGGTATCTTACCTTTGTGGATTATACTTTGTATATTATGGGAGGCCTTCAGGGGTCTCGGGGTCCCTACAGAGTATCTTATACTCACACCTGCACGGGCTATGCCTGCACTACGTTGTGTTGGTTGAAGACGAAGGACAACGCTGATCGTGGTTAAGGCTTGCGGAGCAGGACGGTACCTGGAGGTGGACCACTGGGCGGGACGTACTCGAAGCGGTCGGCTGGACCCGAAGAGCAGTGGAGGCTATCTATACCCACCCTTCAGGTGGGATTCTCAGTGGATAGCTCGACGTTGCGGCTTTAATTTTCAGTTGCTATTTTCCCTTTCCAGTTGTACTTTACTCTCAGTTTGGGTTTGTATACTGGCCCAATTGCTTTTCCGCACTTACATTTGTGCTCAGTTTTTACTTAGTGTTTACTTCTGCCTGCTTGCTATGTGGTGTTTTTGGTTTACTTTAAAAATGAAATGCCTTCCCTTTTTACCGGGATTTACGCCATGGTGCTAGTCGCCAGCCCCTAGCCTATAGAAGGCGGGCTTCGGGTAGCCACAACACGGGCCCCGAGGACGGGTCGTGACACGGGTGTTCTTGAAGATCGACTTGAGGTCTGGTTATCATCAGTTGCACGTTAGACCATCATATGTACCTCTGACAGCCTTCAAAAGCAGGTATGGTCTTTACAAGTATACAGTCATGTTGTTCGGTCTCACAGACTCACCTGTAGTTTTCATGGAACTGATGAACCAAGTGTTCCATCCTTACATGGATTCCTTCGTCATGGTCATCGTGGACGATATCTTGGTGCACTCTCACACTCGACATGACCATGCCACACATCTTGAGATCATTCTGAGTACACTGAGAGAGAATCAAATTTAAGATAAACTCTCGAAGTGCCACTTCTAGATGGATTAGATTCACTTCATGGGTCACATCATCTCAGAGGCATGAGTATCTATGGACCCAGAGAAAGTGAGAGCTGTAGTTTCTTGGGAGCAGCCGAAGAATGTTTTTAAGGTACGGAGCTTCCTAGGGCTAGCTGGATACTGCAGACGCTTCATTCAGGACTTTTCTCATCTAGCAGCATCTTTGATAGGTCTGACCAAGAATGGGGCGAAGTTCTTATGGTTAGATTTTGTGAGTCAGCCTTTCAAGAGCTGAAAGGGAGGTTGACCTCAGCACCGATACTAGTCTTGCCAGAGCCAGGCAAGAGCTACACTAATTACTGTGACGCTTCGGGTATCAGGCAGGGAGATGTGCTTATGCAGGGAGATGGAGTCGTTGCGTATGGGTCTCGGCAGGTGAGGCCACATGAGAGGAACTACCCTACGCATGATCTGGAGTTAGCAGCTGTTGTTCATGCCTTGCGCTGTTGGAGGCACTATCTTTTGGGAGAGTAGTTTGTGGTCTTTACTAGCCACAAGAGTCTCAAGTATATCTTCACTTAGCAGGATCTGAATCTGAGATAGCGCAGGTGGGTCGAGTATCTTCAGTCTTTTGATTTCGAGATTTCCTATATGCTGAGAATGGGCAACACCGTGGCTGATGCATTGAGAAGGAGATCTCATATTCAGCCAGTTCAAGAGGCCATTAGTGAGTGTCAACTGTTGGCTCTGTTCTCTGAGATGCATCTGGAGGTGCACAATAGATGGGGACAAACCATTATATCTTCTATAGCTGTTACCTCCATGCTACTTGATCGGGTACGGATGAGGCATCTATCAGACTCAGAAGGCTTAGTCCTATGGGAGAGTGTGTCAGGAGAGGACCCACTTCTTAGATGGATAGTGGGGGAGGATGAGATCTTGCATTTCCAAGGACGCGTATGGGTTCCAGCAGACATACATGAGGATCTGATGCGGGATTTCTATACCTTAGCTTGGGCAATTCATCCTAGCGTCACCAAGATGTATCAGGATATTCATCACCAATACTGGTGGCTATGTATGAAGAAGGATGTTGCTGGTTTTGTCATGAGAAGTTCTACTTGTCAGCAGGTGAAGGCAGAGCATAAGCGACCAGAATTCCTTCTACAACAGTTACCCATTCCGGAGTGGAAGTGGAACGATTTCACGATGGACTTCGTGACCAGGTTGCCGAGATCTCCTCGAGGGAACGATGCTGTTTGGGTTGTCGTTGACAGACTTAAGAAGGTTGCTCACTTCTTACCGATCGAGGAGAACTTCATTGTTGGTGATCTGGGACGACTTTACATTAGATAGATTGTGCGTCAGAATGGATTTTTGTGCTCTATTGTTTCAGACAGAGATGTGCACTTTACCTCTCGGTTCTGGCAGGGACTTTAGAAAGACTTGGGTACACAGGTAAATTTGAGTACAGCTTACCATCCCCAGACTGATGGTCAGTCCGAGCGCACGATCTAGTTTCTTGAGGATATGCTCCGGGCTTGCATCCTTGACTTTGGCAGTTCTTGGGAGAAGCATATTCCTCTGGAGGAGTTCTCCTACAACAATAGTTTCTAGGCGACCATTCAGATTGTGCCATATGAGGCTTTGTATGGTAGGCCATGTCGATCACCCTTATACTGGCTGGAGGCAGAAGAGGCAGCTTTTTTGGGACCTCGTCTTGCTTAGGAGACTTTAGAGTAGATAGAGCTGATTCAGAAGAGGATGGCTACAACACATTCTCGATAGAAGTCTTACGCTGATCATCAAAGATGGCCTCTGGAGTTCGAGGTCGGTGATCTAGTTTTCCTACGTGTCGCATAGAGGTTGGGACACAAAAGGATTCGGAGAGAGGGTAAGCTTTCACCGTGGTACGTCGGGCCGTTTGAGGTCTTGGAGATAGTTGGGCCGGTCGCCTATCGGTTGCAGCTACCTCAGAGGTATCGGGCTATGCACGACATCTTACACGTCTCTCAACTCCGACGTTACTTTTTAGACCCTTCTCACATCTTTCAGCCGGAGGAAATCGAGCTTGAAGCGGATTCATCATTCGATGAGCATCCTATCCGGATTTTCAATCGTAGTACGATGGTTCTCCGTGGGTGGTATGTTCCTTTGATACGAGTGCTATGACAGCACGGGCGAGTACAAGACAAGACCTGGGAGAGGGAGGCTGATGTACGATCGCAGTGGCTAGAGCTGTTTAGGGTTTCTTCTTCTCCGACTCATTATGGATATTCGGGGAAGAATTTCTTTAAGGGGGGACGTCTGTATGAACCCGAAACTTCTTTTCAGGTACGTTTTCCTTTTTCTGGAGTTTTCTGAGAAAAATGAATTTTCTGGAAATTTCAGAAGTACACGCCGTGTACTTTCTGATTACACGTCATGTACATTTCCTCGGCTCAAAGCCGTATTCTGGCCGTGTCCGGGCCACACACACGGTGTGTAAGGCTGAGGTGGAGGCCGGTTATTTCGGAGTACGGAAAATTCAAAGTACATGGTGTGTACTCAAAAATTACACGCCTTGTACTTTTTTTCATTAAACGGACCGAGGTTGCGCCTAACCCCCAAATACGAATTCTTCTTCAGTTTTCAACCATCCGGAAGTGACCGTATGGCTGGATCTTCGATGGGCTCCCGCCTCACCATCCGTTCTCTGATTCGAGCACGGTCGGTTGCTTTGGAAGTACAACGGTGAGTTCTTCCTTCTTCTTGAGCCTTGTTTCTTGATTCCTCCTTGTTTTAAAGTTATCGTGGGATGAATGTTTTGCATGTTTTATCAGATCTACATCATTATAAGGGGAATCTGTCATCGAGCCTCACGTATATCGATCTCCTTGGATCGAGGTAGGTGGTTTGTTCCTTTCTGTAGAATGTTGATGAATATTTTGTGCAATTTCCACCAATACCCTTGAACGGGGTATTGCGTGTTTCCTGTTTTTCCCTTTTTACTTTCATGCTTTTCCTGATTGTTTTAGTAGAGGTTATTGCTTTAGATTAGAGTATTTTGTTTGTTCTTAGTTTTCTTTCCATGCTTGTTCTGCCTGTTTGGCATTTTGCCAGCTGCCATGCCTAGTTGTAGGATTGTGGACTATTGCCTTGTTTTGCTGTTGAGCATTAGTTGATAGCCAAGTAGTTCTTAAGGTTTACTTGGACGATATGTATATACATGCGCTGAGCATGTCTAGTTATACTCAGGACTATGAGAACCTAGAGTATTAGACCAAAGGGAGAATTGACGGAAGGGATTCTCTAGAGTGTCTTTTAATTACGATGCGAGACCAAGGGGAGAATTGACGGAAGGGCTTCTCCACAGTGTCTTTTAACAACGACATGGGCCATAGGGGGAATTGACGTTGAGTGCTTCCCCAGAGAGCCTTTAGCACGATATAAGACTATAGGGGGAATTGACGGTGAGTGCTTCCCTAGAGAGTCTGCTTAATTACGTAGCTGAACCAGAGGGGTGATACTGTGTGTGCCTCATAGAGGGTTCCTAGTACTTAGAGGTTGAACCATAGGGGTTAGACTATGAGAGATACCCATAGGGTTACCTATTTTTCTTCTTCTTGTTGGTTGCTTACTTGTGTACTTACTTATTAGAACTATGGATTGTAGCTGCTTGTGCTTTTCTATTTACTACTTATTGTTTTATTACTGCCATATATTCATTGACTGTTAGCCACAAATATTTGGGTGATTGCCTACTGGGATTGTATCTCACACCCTGTTTGGGCCATGATTTTGGGCCTATGCAGACTATGTTGCTGCAGGTATAGACACGGGAAAGCGCCCTTGTACTTCAGGATATTGATTGCACCAGGAGCAGGGGAGCATGGGATCGAGTCATGGCTAGCGATGCTGAGGAGATTACTTTTTTTCCACTAGGTTTCAGTTATATTCGAGCACGTTGTTGTGTTTACTAATTTACATAGATACTTGTACCTACTGCCTTATTGTCATCATTGTTATATATCTTCCTTGCTTCTGCTATTTGGTTTCTACTGTTATGCATGTTTTTTACTGCTTCCACTATTTATTGTTGTTTTCTTACCTTGTATACCTTACTGAATGAGGGCATAGTTTCCCCACCGACTCACCAAGGCCCTCGCTGCTAGTTGACAACCTCTAGTGTTCGGGGAAACGCGCTTGAGGTCATGTGGTGAACTGGGTACGGGGCACCAGTGGAGGGGATCCGGACTCAGGTTATTACAAACTCACTTCCTTTCACATAGAAGATCTTTTCAAATTTATAGATTTAGATAATTGGGACATAATAAATTTATAAAATTACACACTAATACATAGTGGATACCATAAAAACAGTATTCATTCCTTCCAAAATATAAAGCTTTTCAAATTAAAAATCATTTCTTTAACAAATATTTATAACATTTATCATGTCTTCCTTATTTGTATTACGTATTCTTATAATCTGTGAAAATCATTTAAAAACATGGAATGAGAAAAAAATATCAGTAAGGGATATAAAAGGAAAGAATGAACAAATTAGTCCATGAATACTTGTAATGTATGAAATCATTTTCAAAAAGACATACTTGTCACCCATATAAACATACTTTGTGAAAGTTGATATTTCCATGATATTTACACCTTACATATAAAACATAAATAAAACCATAAAGGTATCTTGGTGCATTACTTACATAATCTTTTAATGCTCTCGGTTACATTATAATTTGTAGCTCTCATGGATACCTTACAATTTGTGTAACATTCACAGTTACACTTGGAGTAAACATTTATCCAACCTCCAACAAACATATCTCCAATGCATTAAAAGGATATAAAGGTTCCACCTTTCATCATAATCAATTCCAAAGAATCATAACATAATCATACAACATGTATAATTGCATAAAAATATTGTTTTTGAATTTTGTAAAATAGCATTTTTAAAAGTGGATTTTAAAACAAATCCCCTTAAAAATATCATATAATTGAAGTGAGACATAATAGAGGGGATGAAATATGTATATACATTGAAAATGAAAATAATTAAACTTATTATAAACACAATTTTTCCCACAAACAATTTTAATACCACATAAATAATGAAGTAACCGGTTAACCCAAAAATGGAAATTGGGTTAAGAATTCACATATCGTGGGTTCGTCATACATAAAAAAAATTAAACCTCTTGTATAATGGTTAAGTGATTATTATTAGTATTAAAAAAACTATTCATTTTTTTAAAACCTTATATGATCATTTCATAACCTCGTTTCACCCTTTAATTAGTAGAATTATATTCCTTCCACTATTTTTGGAAGTGTTCTTTACACGATTTCCATGGCGGGTTTATATTTGTTTTTCTTATTGTATGGAAAAGAAATTAAAAAAGTGGAATGAAATGGTATTAAAATGATTAAATAATATATAATGTTTCCATACATCATTTTGTTATCATATATGATGATGGATCATTAGATGAATCATTAATGATATTTTTTTACATTATTTTTGCGGTTTCATGATAATCATGAATTTCTTTCATTATATAAATTAATTTCTGTAATAGATGTTCATTCTAGAACATAAATTAGGTTAAAAAGTTCACTTTTAATTTTGTTTCAACCATTAAAAGGGTTTTATTATAATATTTGAATGTTGTAATGGATATTGCAATCACATCGTCCCCGATTCTGGGAAATCGGCCCGTCGTGGATGATGTTTTTATTTTGAGAACAAGAGGGAGATGATATGATTAAATATGGTGAATCTTTTACATGAACATTGTAATATGATTAATATATATGATTTTGGATATTTCATACCTCCTTGATAAGTGGAGGTAATGAGAGTATAATATACTACAAAAAAAACAATACATTAGAGGGGGTTATTTAGAGGGGGTTATGCACAACCCCCTATAAATTCATTTTCTATAACAATAGAGGAGTTCTACAAAACCCCCTATAATCATATAATTCATAGGGGGTTTAATAACACCTCTAAAAGTTTTATGATAATTTTAATATGTATTTGGATTTTAGAGATGGTTAGGTTAAAATTGTCGCTACTATAATAAATAGTGGCGCTATATATTTAGTTATAGGCACTACAAATTCAGTTATAGGCTCTATATATATACATACATACACATATATATATTTAGTTGGATTTTAGTGGTGTTATATATATGTGAGTGTGTGTTATACGAAATTTGTTTTTTTAGGAAAATAGTTGGGGTTCACAACCCCCTCTAATGTATTGCATCAATTGGGGTTCAAAACACAGTCTAATGTATGACATTAGTTGGGTTTCAGAACCCCCATTGATCTCACACTAATGTATTACATTAATGGGGTTTTTCAAACCACCAATAATGTTTTACATTATAGGGGTAGAGGGGGTTCACAACCCCCTCTAATTTAAGAGATCCGAGGAGTTGTGAACCCCTACTATTTTCTTAAGAAAATTCATAATATATATATATTATATATATTGTATACATATATAAATGTATTTATACAATTTATAATATATTATATTAATATAAATATTTGACATATATATATATATATATGTATATATATTTTCATTTTGTACGTATAAATATAATATGTATGTATATATTTGCATAATTTATTTGGGTAAAATATAAATATATATATATATACGTTTATTAAAATAAAGATAAATAATTACTCTTAAATATATAAATACACATTTTCATTTGTGTGTGTTTGATATAAATTTATTTACAAATACACACATACATAATTTTGTATAAATATATAATTTATTGAGGTGTGCAGAAAATATAAATATAAATATATATTTATGTTTGAATAAATATAGATATATGTTATTTATTTAATATATTTAAATATAATAGGAAAATAGTGTTTGTCTTAATTAACATATTAATATATATAAATACAGTAATATTTATAAATTATATGTGTAAATTTCTTAATATATATGTTTATTAATATATATTTTTATTTTAATAAACTTATTATATGGGTTTAAATATATTTTTTTAATAATGTTTATTTTAATAAACATATTAATATATATAAATATAATAAAATATAAATTATGTGTAAATTTGATAATATATATATGTTTATAAATATATATATGCATATTTTAATAAACCTATTATATGTATTTAAATATATTATGAGAAAAATTTATATTTTACTAAACTTATCAATATATATAAATTGAATAAAATATGTACAAAATAAGAAAAATGAGACTTGGGATAGAGGTTTAGGAGTAGAGCATATTCTTTGGATAAGTGGGGTTTGAATATCGTCTGTATATATATTTTACAAGCCCTCCGAATTTGCGGACCGATAGGAGACTGAGGGATGGACCTGGAAACTCATAGAAGAGACTGGTGGCGGGGATGGATCAGGACACGCACGCGGAGACTGGGGGATAAACCCAGAGAGGCACATGTGGGGGACTAGGGGAGACTGAGACAGACACGCGACCTTGAGACAAACATGCGGGGGACCAGAGGGAGATCAGGAGGGGGGACCGCAGGGGACTGGAAGACCAAGACAGAGGCGGGGTACGAGAGACCAAGATTGACACGTGGGTCCATTGGGGACCGAGACAGACACACGGGGGGCTGGGGGTCGAGGTTGCCAACACAGAGAGGCGCACACGGGACCGGGGGCAGAGATCGGGGGGACAAGAGGGGAGAAGACAAGTGGGATGCACAATAGGGGTGGTGGGGACAGGAGGGGGGGGGGGAATTGGAATAGGGCGGGTGGGGGAACATAGACATAACAGATTTGGGAGAATTTTTCTTAAAAAGAAGACATTAGGGGTTGTTGTTTACAACCACCCCTAATGCAATAAATAATTAGGGGCTGTTAGAACCACCCTGAATCCCTCTATTATAGGTGGTTGGGTTTATAACCGCCAATAATGATAATCATTTGTGGTAAAATTTGGACAACATTAGAGGGGGTTTAAAACCCCTCTAATTTAACTGCCACTAAATTTATCATGCATTTACCAACACATCCGCCAAACCACCATTACTAACAATAGCAAGGAACAATAGACATGGTTCTTTATTTCCACTACTAACATATTTATAAGGCATTATAACCCCTTCTACAATGATCGATTTTTTGTATTGAGAAAGGAAAATAATTTAACAAAACACATGAAAAAGGAAGATGATTCTAACCTCTTGAGAACCTCATTAAGGACTTTGGTTTTGGCCTTTTAGTGGTACCAAAAGCCATAGGAAGTGGGAAAGAGACTTGGGAGGAGTATTGGGAATAACATTTGTATGGATCAAGGATTTATAGTTGTGGGAGGAAGAGGGAAATGAGGGTTGTATTTATAGCGGAGGAGGGGATGTATTTTATATTATTTTAATCATTATTATAATATTTTTTCTCAAGACAGTGAATTATCATGATTAATGTGAACAAAAATAGTAGTACCAGCATATTAGTTCAAATAAAGTGGGATTAAATCACTTATTTTGTCATAAATAATGTATTTAACTGATAATTTCAATATACGGTATTTTACCAAATTTCACTATTCATAAAAAATTCAAAAATTTCAGAAAAATCCAAAATATTCACCCTATCCATTTATCAACATGTAGAACTCAGAAATAAAATAATTTTTTTGAAAATAATTTTCTAAATAATAATAACATAATTTTTAGATAAAATCATTATTTATTCAATAACAACCATTATAAATATGTAGTTCATTTTTTAACACCTTGAAAAATTAATCAACATATAATTATCTTATAACCTTGTAAAAATAAAATATTAATAAAATTTACAAATAATTTAGGTCATATTACTATTGATATTACTTTTTATACAGGTATGAAACTATACACTAAAAATAAATTTAGTTCCATCAAACTCCAATTAACACAACGATCATAATTTTAGATGACTATTTTTCAAAATTCAAAACATAAAATCTGCAAAATTATGTATAAAATCTAGTTATAAATATATAAATAAAACAATGTTTCAAGCATTTCAATTTATTTTTGAAACTTTAGGGTGTTATATTATCCACTTCTTCAAAAAAATTCATCCATGCAATTTCATTTACTTATTAAACAAGTGATGGTATGTTTCCCTCATAACATTTTCAAATTCCCATGTTTCTTCTTCAACAACGTTGTTTCTCCACAAAACCATTACCTGGTGGATTACCATATTCCGTAATACTTGTTCCCTGCAATCAAGAATATGAATTTGTTTCTCATCATAAGAAAGGTTCTCTTCCATCTAAACTACTTCTCGTATCAAAACTGGGGATGAATCTGGTACCTACTTTCTCAACATCAAAACATGAAAAACATTATGTACCTGAGATAAAATTGGATGTAAAGCTACTCGTTATGAAACGGGTCCAACTTTATCAAGAATTTTATAAGGTCCAATGAAACATGGAATTAAATTCCCTTTATTTCCAAAATAAATAACAATTTTCCATAGTGAGATTCTAAGAAAATGATGATCACCAACCTCAAAAGAAATGTCTTTTCTCTGGTTGTCTCCGTAACTTTTTTGCCTACTCTGAGCTATCCCCATGTGTTGCTAGATCATCTTCACTTTCTCACCCACTTCATCTACTAATTCTGGTCTCATCCACCTCTTTTACCAAAATTCATCCGAACAAACTAGAGTTATATAGCACATCCCATACAATGCCTCCAAAGGATCGATTTGTATACTGAAATAAAAAATGTTATTATAAGAAAACTAAACTAAAAAAATATGCTGATCCCAAAAGCATGGTAGTCCATAGAACAATCTTGAAGAATATCCTCGAACGTCTGAATAGTTCACTCTTATTTCCCATATGATTGAGGATGAAAAGCGGTACTAAATTTTAATTATTTTCCCAACGAATTTGGAAGGCCATTAAAAAATTTAAAAGTAATCCTGAGATCCTGAACAGATAAAATTGAAAGTGAAACTCCATGTAACCTGACAATATCATTGAGTTACAATCAAGAAACTTGATATAGAGTCCTTGTATCTCAAATATAAATAAAATGTGTAGATTTAGTCAGCTGATCAACAATTACACAAATCACTTTGTTACATTGAAAAGTCATATGTAGTCCCACAACGAAGTCTGTTGATATATTATACCATTTCCAAAATTGAACTATAAAAGGATAAATCTTCCCCATCAGTAACTACAACTCTGATTTAACCTGTTGACATGTCAAACATTTCAATGTAAAATCTGAAATATCTCTCTTTATCCCATCCCACCAGAAATACTCCCATATGTCTATATACATCCTAGTACTGATATGATGAACTGAAAATGGATAACTATGAGAATCACACAACAAATATTTCTTCAAAAAGGAATCACAAGGAACACAAAACCTTTTACCAACTCTTAAAACACAATCTTTATCAAGGTTAAATTCTGGAAATTTACCCATTTTATCCAATTCCATGTTTTTCTGTAGCTCATAGTCCACCTTCTGCGATTGCATAATTCTGTCTGATAACAATGATTGCACTGAAACCTGAAACAGAACCGATGTATTTCTTACACTAACAACTCTATGACAAAATTCATCAAATCATTAATCAAGGGATCATGTTCTAAATTTAACATGGTTAATGATTCATGATATTTTCGACTCAAAGAATCCTCTACTTTGTTTGCTTTTCCTAGATAGCAATTGATTGTGAAACAAAATCCCTTATCAGTTCCAGTAATCTTCTCTACCGCATGTTTAATTATTTCTAAGTGAATATATACTTCTGAATGTTATGATAAGTATATATTTGACATTTGGCTCTGTATAATTGATTCTACCAAATTTTTAATGCAAAAACCACATTTTCCAATTTGAAATCATGTGTGGGATAATTTTACTCATGAGATTCTTCTTGTCCTGATGAAAACAAATTACATGATCATTCTACATGTAACAATCAGATCATCCACAATAATCTTCCCTTTTAATAATATAATAGCTGGCAATGTATGCATTTCTGAGTTCAAGCACACCCCGACCAATCAAACAAGTTTTTTAAAAAGTTGTTATGAATAGTAGTACTTACTTGTTTAAATTTTATAAATTTTATTTTTCAAAATGGACTTCATTTTTTGATTGGGAATATCAAAATATCTTGGGGTGAATTTGTGGTATTATTCTTAAAACTTTCAATTTTGATGAATAGTAAAAAATACTGCCTTATTGTTTAAAACCGACATTTTAATTAAATATTTATTTTAAATTTGAAAATATTTTAAAGTAAAAATAGATAAATAATAACTATATTAGTCCAATTTAACTTATTTTAGTCATTTTACCATAAGATCACATATATAAAATTTTATTGAACTTTTTAATGTCTTTTACCCACTTTCTAGGCACATTTGAAAATTTGTATAAAACGTAATTTTTCCACTTCTGTAAATTGAATTTAAAAAAACCGACACACATAGTTGTCATAATTAAGTAAAATGTGGTTAAATATGGTGAAAATAATTTTTGTTGAATAGTAACTTTTGAATTTTATTTACCACGGTTAAAAGTAAATATGGTATTTAAAGGTAAAAAATATTATAATAATATAATGATACTTCAAAACATGTCCTAATTCAATTTTATTTCTATTTCTAGACCAAAATAATCTTTAAGACAAAAATATGATCTTTTTTTATCCACATGGGTATGATGAGGACATTTATTATATTTTATTTGAAGAAGAGTTAAAAGCTTTAAATTAAAATATTAATAACTAATCCATTTTTAATATAGAGATATAAATAAGATAAATTTGAATAAAAATATTCTATAGAAAGATAAAAATATTTCCTAAATCATGGTATTTTATATTTAATTTTTAGACATTAAGTAATTAAATTTATTTATGACACAATGATGATGCAGTAATTTCCTTATTAACTAATGATTAAAATAAATGATATTATTAATATTAAAATAAATGTAAATTGAAACTTTTGTTTCCATCCAAAAATTTTCAAGGTGAATATGAAATGTTAGGGTTTATTCAATGTATTTTTTTTCTAAGGAATAAAGCCATAATTATTTTAACGAAAACCAATTACTAAATAATGTTAAAATTGACATAAATGAGTTTTAAAACAATTCTTATATTATTAATTTCTATAACAGTCATAAAAATATAATATTATGTAAAATTACATATATGATGTTTATTAGTCATTAATTAACAAATTTGAGTTATCTTGGCATTTTATTGTCACTATATTAACTGTGTAGTATAAAAATAAATGAAGAAATGTTAAAAGTCAAACTATTTAACTAAGGATTAAACAAAAAATATAAGGTTGATATGGTGACCTAAAAATGTCTAAAACCTTTTATTTGAGAGTTTTTAGACCCATAGTCATATTATCATATAAATAAATCAATTTTGATCAATTAGAAACCAAAAATAATTTTATAATAAATTAATATTTCAAACTTTTCCTAAAGTGCCTTTCACAACTCATATAAATAGGAACTTCCTGTTCTCTTAAATTCACACTTCCAAATACATTTGTATAATCAAAAAACATTCAAAATAGGTTCTAAACTACCATAAATTCAACTTATAGGCCTTACATTGATCATAAATGGATCCTAAGGATACCTTTTGTTCAAATCAAAAGGAATCACCTGAAGAAGAGGTAATTATTTTATCACATCATTCAATGTTCTTTTCATCTTCTACTTCCCCTTTATTTGATGTTTCCATTCTAAAATAACAAATCCAATAACTTATACATATTTAGATGTTAATATAAATATGGTAAAACTATGTTAATTATTCTATCCATATTATGAATGATAAAGTCAACATGTGTGCGTACGTACAACTTACCGTCTCCACATCGTGGTGTAGTTTGTTATTAACCACTAAATTATTTGGATGAGTATAATAATGAGTATAATTGATGTTAAAAATAAATATATAATGATAATTATTTTTTATATATAATATACCATCCAATTACAAATTATTTCTCCATCAATAGAATGATATTATCACTTGTGCGTATGTACGACTTACAGTCTCCACATCGTGATGAGATTCGTTCCCCATCATAACCATTCCAAATAATTATATTTTGGTGATTAAAAATAATTTTTAAGAAAATAATATCATTATTTATATGAATCAAATATATATTATCCATAACATACACGACTTTCGTAACTAGGCATATTAATGAAAACAAATCTGTTAACACTTGAAACAATGATAATACTAAAATATTATAAACAAATAAATATTAGAGGACCATATATGATTACATATTAATTTATTTGGTTCTTATATAATTTAATAAAAATGCTTTAAACATTATACATGAGGTTAAAATACCCTTAACTAAGTAAAATTATAAGGTAATGGTTATTTTTACAATCTCCTTATTATCTGAGGTTATTTATACATATGTATCAACTGGGACTTCTTTATCATTCACATAAATTTTTCTAAAAAAAATATTTCAATTTTTTTTAATATTACATATAATATGGGATAAGGTCATTTATAACCTTTTTTAAATTTTTTTAAAATATTTTGAAAGTAATCTTTACATCGTTTTCCAAATAAAGTACTTTATGACTTTTCCATCATATTAAGGAATGAATGAGTTTTAACTTATATAGAGGGTGAGGCTATTTTCTACCCTTATAACCCCTTTGAAGATTCCCTTACAAGATTATAAGAATATTTTAAAAATAAATGTTTTCTTTTATAATTATTAGGCTTTTATATTATTTCAATGTAAAAAGATATTTTTCTCTCAAATCATATTTGGATTTATTTAATCTATGTCAACATCTATTGTTAGATTTTATGTATAATTTAAATTGATTTATTATGATAGAATATTACATATTGTATTAATAGTTTTATGATATGTTTGACTATTGATGTGCTATTATCATTTCATTCATGGTATATAGTTAATGTATGAGCATTTCATATGCTAGTTTAACATGAATATTTATATTATGTTACAAACTTTTTCTATGGGGAATGCAATGGATGTAGTAAGTGACTAGTGGGGCCCTCTATAGTCCCTTGATGCATTAATAGGTCTCATTAGACAAACTAGTGTTTTGGCTCAAGGCCTTGGCAATATATTTATTGATAGTCTTGGCCTGAGGCCTTGACTATATGGTTTGGATATTTGGCATTATGTATTCTATCATTATGAGATTAGATATTGATATTAAATGTGATTATCTGACTAGTTTAATATATATTTGAATAAGTAAGTGGCAATATTTGATTTATCTTTTCAATATTATTCTTATGTTTTAGTTTAAAAGGCTTTTGTTTTGGTCTTATACATTACCTTAAATTTTTATTCTTATTTATGATAGTTTCTCCTATATTATTATCCTTTCTAAGGATCTAAGATCACCCATTTCATATGTTTTATTTTTCATAGGATGCAAAGAATTATATTATGACTGACCTATAAGGATAGGATGAGGGATATGAGTGTGTTCAAAGGATAAACTATATTGATTTTTCATTTCACATAGTAATGTAAAACTTATGTATGTATCTAATACTTCATAGGATACTAAATAGATCAGTCTTTCGGGACATGATCTCTTGTGATCATTCCAATGTTATGTAATAATTTACTGACTCTGGATAATTGGGGTGGGGTATTATAGTTGGTATCAGTGTAATTATATTACAAAACGTGAAAACTAGATTTAGGGAAACTCTGATTATAGAAAATTACCCTATGATAGACTCTGAGGATTAGTATAGAAGAACATCCAAAATTTTTGGTAATGTAGATATTATTTGGGTTTTCCATGCAATAAATCCTTGTCTGTATACTAAAAGTGGATTTGGTTCTAGAATAGATGTACCTCAAGGTCAAAACTCCGACAATGAGTTTTGGGCTTGACTCGGGGTATCCTGGTACACAACAGCGGGCCTTACGACGCACCTGGTTTTTCAATTCCAGTGGTTATTAATAGGATAATTCACATTTAAAATACCAAGAATTGTGAAGGATTTATGAGTAAATACATCCCCAAAGAAATCTTTTTTATGATGATCAATTATATGTATAAACTATTCAATTTCTGTTAAGAATTTTACATGATTGGAATTATGAATTGTGATTCATAAACTAATGTAGTATATGTCATTTTTTAGAAATGGTGCCTAGTGGAAGGATTGGAAATCATACCAATGAATGTAATACATGTATGGATTTCCCTCCCTTTCCAGATATTTATAGTGGAGCTCATGATTCAACTGTTGTTGAATATATTATAACCATACTGAGACAACTCAATTAGGTTATGAATAATAACCTTACCTATATGAAAATCATGATCCACAATGTGGATGATCAATGATATACCCCTTCCTGAGAAAACAAACAACAAATTCAAATAAGACTACTAATCTATTTGTAGCTGAGAAATGGAAAAATTTCTTAGAGAAAATATTTCATTCAATGGGGAGTAGCTAAAGGGAAAAAGTTTTCATGGCTGTTTATCACCTCTCAGGAGATTCAGATCAATGGTAGTCATTAATTCAAAACAATAAGAAGGATAAACATATATAAAATATATAATTTAGGGAGTTTAACGAAATTTTATTATAAAAATACTATCCTCGTGAACTTCAAGTGGAAATGGAATGAAAATTTCTCAGTCTAAGAAAAAATGAGGATGAGAATGTCGAAAAGTATGTGGCTAACTTTTCTAGGTTAGAAAATAATGCTGTAGATTATATTTGTAAACCAAGAAGTAATATTGTTTGATTATTTTATGGGTTAAAACTGTTTTTACAATGAGAATTATTCTGAAGATCCTTCTCATCATATGATGATATAATCTCAGGTGTTATCTAGATAGAAAATTAATTCTCTAAGTCATATGACTTTAAAGTTAAGCAAGAGTACAAGAGATTTATTGAACACTATGGAAAAGAAAATATGGGGAAGAAAGGAAAATTCGAATTTTAACTTTGTAGTAAATTTGTGAAGAAACACCCCACTACATGCCTAAAAGGAATGAGAGTTTGTTACAAGTGGGGAGAAGAAGGCCACCAAGCACATGATTGCAATGAGAAAAAAGAACCTACCGGTGTTCAATGATATAATTTTAAAGAGGTGGGAAATTATGAAAATGATTGTACTACATGTTAAGTAAATTTTCCTCTAAAAAGGAAAAGGGAGAAAGTCCAAGCTTATGTGATCACTGCTACTGAGGTTGAAGTTGTTAATGAGCTGGTGGAAGATACTTTAATAGTTTCCTCAAAATTAGACAATAATTTTTTTGATTCGAGATCATCCCATTCTTTAATATCTTCCCTATTTTCCAAGAAAATTATATATTTCTAATTTCACTTAATAAGGGAGATTTCTATCAAAACTCTTAAGGTATGTATCATTGCAAAAAAGTTTTGTCAAGAAGTTACAATTATGGAATATAAATGTGATTTATCTTCCTATTTTATTATCATATCGATGATTGAATTTGATATAATCCTTGTTATGGATTGGATTTCAGACTATGATGTGAAAATTTATTTTAAGAAGAAAGAGGTTACCATTTTTGATGATGATAACAAATCCGTTATCTTTACAGAAGAAACACCACCATCTGATTCCCATCTAGATTGACCCCTAGTAGCTCTCCTAAATTCTATTATTATGGAGAAAGGGAGTGAAATAACTATGGGTGTGGAAACAAATTTTCAAATAGAGGATGTACCTCTAGTGATAGAATATGTTGATGTCTTTTGAGAGGATTTACCTAGACATCCTCCAAAATAAGAAACTGAGTTTTCCATTGACTTAATTTTTGGTTCAAGGCCCATATAAAAAACCCCTTATAGAATGACCACTGTGGAATTAGTGGAACTAAATAAACTTCTAGAGTAATTGAGTAGTAAAGGATTTATTTTCCCTTGTGTTTTTCTATGTGGATCCCCTGTTCTTTTTGTTAAGAATAAATATAGCTCATTAAGGTAGTGAATTGACTAGAGGGATATCAATTTTATAACATTAAAGAAAAATTATCCCCATACTAGCATTGATGATTTATTTGATCAACTTAATGGATCCAAATATTTTTCAAATATTTACCATTAATATTGATATCATCAGTTGTGTGTGATGAAGTAAAACATTCCAAATATAATATTTCGAATGAGGTATGGGCATTAAGAGTTTATAGTAATGTATTTTGGACTGAATGATTCACCCTTTTTTTCATTGATCTAATGAATATTGTTTTCAAGGAATATCTTGATGACTTTTTAGTGTTATTTATTGAAGATATCTTTGTATACTCCAAAATATACAAAGTTCATGAATCTCACTTGTGCACTATTCTGAAAACACTTTGATGAAATAAATTATATGGGATGTTTAGCAAGGGTCAATTCTGGCTTCATGAAATTTTTTTTCTTCGACAAATTTCATATAAGGAAAAAATATCTATTGATCCTTCTAAGAAAATGGAAATTCAAAAATAGCCAACACCGATGTGTATAACTAATGTACACTATTTTATTGGTTTAGCAGGTTACTATCAGAGTTTCATCCAGAATGATTCCTGATTGGAAAACCCATTGACCAATCTAACACATAAAGGGGTTAAATTTATTTGGACAAAAGAGTGTGAAGAATGTCTTGAAGAATTGAAGAGAATATTTGTCAATTCTACTTTCGTGACTCTACCATTGGGGATAGATGGATTTGTTATTTATAGTGAAGGATCAACGAAAGGACTTGGTTGTGTCCTTATGCATAATGATAGATTTATTGCATATGCATCACAAAGGCTAAAAATTCATGAACCAAACTATCATACTCATTATCTTTAGTTAGAATCTATAATCATTTCTCTGAAGATATAGAGACAATATCTCTATGGTATGAAATGTGAAATATATACTAATCAAAAGAGATTAAAGTATATTTTATCACGGAAGGAACTCAACATGAGGAATAGGTGATGGATTAAACTAATCAAGGATTATGATTTCAGAATACACTAACAACTAGGGATGTAAAATAAGGTGTAAGAAGCTTTGATATGAAAGGATCAAGGAGTTATGAACAAGACGGGAATTGAAGGGGATCCTCTATTCATTGATCCAGTAAATATAGATAAGGTAATAATCATAGAAGGTGAAACATCAATACCTTTTCAAATGGGTTCCAAAACATCTTTACTAGAATGGATAAAATGTTCTCAGATTGAAAATGAGTATTTTCAAACGAAAATTAATGATGTGAATGATGGTAGATTGACTGAATTCGTATTTGAATGTGGAATTTTGAAAAATGGAAACATGATTTTGGTTCATGTTATTCTTGATCAAAAAAGAGAATTGTTGGATGATGCTCATGTCTCTAATTTCTCTATTCACCCCGGTATGACTATGATGTATATAGATTTGAAGGAATATTTTTTGTGGGACAACATGAAGTGGGAGATTACAGATTATGTGTCAACATTTATGGTTTTTCAGTAGGTGAAAGATGGATGAAAACATCCTAGAGGATTCATGAAACCTCTTCCCATACCTGAGTGGAAAAGGGATGATATTATGACGGACTTTATCATGTTTCTAACAAATACTCCTAGAAGGAGTGATGCAATATGCATCATTATTGATGCTCTTAACAAGTCCGCACATTTTATTTCTGTAATAGAATATTTACCAATTGAATTTTTAGCAAGAAGATATATTAATGAAGTTATAAGACTTCATGGTGTACCCCTATCTATTGTTTCTGATCGTGATCGCCATTTTGCATAAATATTTTGGAAAAGTCTTCAGAAATCCCATGATATTGAACTTTATTTTGGCATTTCCTTCCACCCACAAACTGATGGACAATCAGAATGGACTATTAAAACCTTAAAAGACATGTTGAGATCTTTCTAATATGACATTAATGGTGTGTGGGATCAGTATTTACCTCTGGTATAATTTTCCTATAACAATAGCTTTCATTCATGTATTCAGATGGCACTATATGAAGCGTTTTGTGGAAAGATATGTAACACACTAAGTTTTTGGGATAATTTTGGTGAAATAAAATTCATAGGACTAGAACATGTTGAGGACGAAATAGAAAAGGTGAAAATTATTCAAACCCACATCAAAACAGCTTAGAGTTGGAAAATAGCTAGTTGATAACCAAAAGAAGGATTTGGAATTTCTAGTTGGATATCAGGTTTTCTTGATAGTATCTCCACGGAAGGGTGTTTTACAATTTGGTAAGAAGGGTAAATTAAGTCTAACATACATCAGACCATTAAAGATTCTAGAATTAATTTGATTTGTAGATTACTTTTGGAAATGTTTCCATGTATCTCCAATGTTTATGATGTGTTCCACGTATCGTTGTCGAGAAAATACATGCTAGGCCCAATGCATGTACTCTCCTATGATGAAATAGAACATAAACCTGATCTATCTTATTGTGAGGATCCTATCGAAATTATTGATTCCAGAGAACTATTGTTGTGAAACAAGATGACTCTTCTAGTAAAAGATCTTTGGGGAAACCAAAAAATGGAGGATGCAACATGGGAACCTAAGGAACATAGGACGAAGTACAACCTGAATATTTTTAGGCAGTAATATTCAAGGAATTTTGGGGATAAAATTATTTGAAGGAGGGTAGAATGTAACACCCCATGCTTCCAAAGTATTCTTCTCTTTGAATAATACAATAGCTTGCAATGTACGTAGTTCTGAGTTCTAGCGCACCACGACCAATCAAACTAGCGGTTTGAAAATCAGTTATGAATAGTAATAACTACTTTTTAAAATATTATAAATTTTATTTTTCAAAATGTACTTCATTATTGGATTTGGAATATCAAAATTAACTTAGGGTGTGTATTTGGTATTTTTCTGAAAACAATCAACTTTTTTATGAATAGTGAATAACACCGCGTTATTATTTAAAACAATCTTTTTTAAAATAATTATTTTTAATTTAAATGTATTTTAATGTCAAAATAGATTCATAATACCTATATGAGTCCAATGTAATTCATTGGAGTCATTTTACAATAATATTAGATATATAAAATTTTATTGAACTCCTTAACGTCTTTTACACACCTTCTAGGCACATTTGCTAATTTTCATAAAGTTTAATTTTACTTCTTTTATGAATTGAATTTCTAAAATTCGATAGAAAAAATTGTCATTAGTATGTAAAATGAGGTATAATATGTTGAATTTTTTTTGATGAAGAGTAAATTTTAAATTTTATTTACCACGGTTAAAAGTAAATAATGTAATTAAAGCTAAAAATAATATTATATTAATATAAAATTACCCGCAAACATATCCTAATTATATTGGATACGTTTTTATCAAACAAAATAAACCTTAGGACAAAAATATGATCTTTTTTATCAACTTTTGTTTGATTATGACATTTATTATATTTAATTTAAAGTGGAGTTAAAAGTGTTAAATTCAAATTTTAATAACTAAAATAGTTTTAATATAAGCAAATACATAAGAAAAATTTGAGTATAAATATTCATTACAAAGATAGAAATATTTCCTACATCACTGTATTTTATTTAAAACTTTTATACATTATGTAATTAAATTTATTTTTGACACAATGAAGATGCAGTAACTTTCTTATTATTGAGAAATTATCATATATTATATTATAAATATTAAAATATTTGTACATTGAAACATTTGATTCCATCCACGAATTTTAAAGGTTAATATTAAATGTTATGGTTTATTCAGTGTATTTTTTTATGTTATAAAGTTTTTATGACTTTAACAAAAATGAATTATTATATAGTGTCAAAATTGACGTAAATGAGTTTTTAAAACAAATACCATTTTATTAAATTATATAATAGTTCTAAAAATATGAGATTCAGCCAAATGACTTAGATAATATTACATATGACAGTAGTTATCCACTTTAGGTTCTCTTTAAATTTTATTGTAACTATATTAACCATGAAGTTTAAAAATACAAAAATACATGGTAAAAGATAAACTATTTAACTAAAGGTTAAATCTAAAATATAAGGTTAATATGTTCACCTAAACATGTCTAGACCCAATTGGTTAAGTAGTGTTAGACCCATCCCCATATTATCCTTGACGTAAATAAATTTGGGGCTATTAGAAATCGAAAATAATTTTAAAATAAATTAATATTTCAAACTTTTCCTAAAGTACCCTTCAACTCTCTTATAAAAGGGAAATTCCCCTTCTCTTTAATTCACACCTACAAAGACATTTGGCTCAGACAAAATTATATCCCAATCTCTTCCCAACTAATCTCACTTAATCTTAGAGTACATACATTGATCAGAAATTCAACCTATGGAGCCCTTTTGTTCAAATCAAAAGGAAGCACCCGAAGAATAGGTAATTATTTTATCACCTCTTTCAATGTTCTTTTCTTTTTCTACTCCCTATTTATTTTTTGCTTCCATAATTAAATAATAACTCCAGTACATTATACATAATGAGATTTTATTATAAAAATGGTATAACCATATTCATTATTCAATCCATCTTATGAATAACAAAGTCTCCATGTGTGCGTACGTACAGTTTACCGCCTCAACGTCGTGGTGTAGTTTTTTATTCAATACTACATTATTTGGAAGAGTATAATAATGTGTTTAATTTATGTAAATAATAAAAATAACCTGGTAATGATATTTTATATATAATATACCATCCAATTTCATATGATTCCATCGTCAATATCATGATATTGTTGCTCTTGTGTACGTACGACTGACCGTCTCAACGACGCAATGAGATTCATTCCCCATCGTAACCATTCAATATTAATTTTCATTAGATGATAAAAAATAATGTTTAATAACTTAATATAATTCTGGATAGTAATCAAATACATCTTATCCATAAAAAACATGACTTACGTAACAAAACATTTAATGGAAAACAAATTATTTAACACCAGAAAGAATGAGAATACTGAAATATTATTAAGAAATCACTATTAGAGGATCATATATGATATCATATTTATGTATATGGTTCTTGTATAATTTAATAACAATGATTTAAACATTATATAAGAGGTTAACATAAACTCATCTAAGTAAAAGTACAAGGTAAGGGTTAATTTTACAATCTATTTATTATCTGAGGTTGTTTATACATAAGTATCTACATGGACTTCCTTATAATCCAAATCCATGTTTATTAAAAATGCATTTCAACACATTTTTAATATTTTCTTGACTATAGGGTATGTTTATTTATACCCATTTCTTAATTTTTATAAAATGTTTTGAAAATAATATTTCCTTCATTTTCTATATAAAGTACTTTTGGACCTTTTCCACAAATTAAAGAAAGAATGATTTTTTGACTCATACGGCGGGTGTAGCATTTTTCTGCCATTATAACACCATTGAAGCATCTCTTACGATATTATAAGAATATTTTAGAATGAAATGTTTCCATTTATAATTATGAAATGTTTAAATGATTTCAATGTAGAAAGAGATATTTCTCTCAAATAGTTTTTGGATTGATTTCAGTTGTGTCATTATCTATTATTTGATTTAATGTTTAATTTAAATTGATTTATTATTATAAAATATTCCAAATTGTATTGATAGTTTTATGATATGATTCACTTTTGATGTGCTATTTTTATTTCATTCAATATATATATTTTAATTATTTACATTTTGTTTTCAAGTTTAATACGAATATTTATGTTATGTTTCTCCCTTTTCATATATGGAATGCATTAGGCATAGTAAGTGATGGGTGGGGTCCACTATATCCCCTCTATGCATTGATAGGTATTCTGAGACAAACTAGTGTATTGGAAAAAGGCATTGATAATATTTGTATTTGTATTCTTGGCATAAGGCCTTGACTATGTGGTTACGATATATGATATTATGAATTCTATTATTATGCGATTATCTATTGATATTAAATTTTATTATTTGAGTAGAATAATAACCATTTGAATATGTAAATAGAATTTTTTGATTTATCTTTTCCATATTATGATTATGTTTTAGTTTAAAAGGATTTTGTTTTAGTCTTATACATTATCTTAAATGATTATGCTTATTTATAATAGTTTTCAAGATATTGTTATCCTTATTGAGTATATAAGCTAACCCATTTTTTATGTTTTATTATTCCCAGGATGAGAAGAATTATATAATGAAAGACCTGTTAGGATAGGATAAAGGATATGAGGGTTTTCAGAGGATAAAAATTGTTTTTTTAATTTATTAATGTAGCCTTTTGCGATGTGATCTCTTATAATCATACCATTGTTATGTAATAATGCATCAACTCTGGGTTACTGGTATCGGGGAATTACACTGCATCATAACAAAACCAATTCCATTCAATGAAGCATCACTATAGATAACAAACACACCATTTTGTTAAGGCAAGGAATAACTCTGAGCATTCCCCAATAATTCTTACGTCCCTGAAAACAAATGTCACATTCATATATCCAAATAAAGTTAACCCATTTTCTCGTTAAGTATGTTAACAGGATATATAAAAATGAAATTTTTTTAACTAACCATCATTAATAACTTAATAATAAATAAAAATATGAATCAATATAACATTTTTAGGTCTCGGTGATTCATCAACCACTTTTTTTGTAATAATCAACTATTATTCCTTCCTTATTTTCAATGTGCTCAATAAATGAAATATGTTGCAACCAAAAATCACACCTTCTGAATTTTCCATAGAGTATATTTTCCTTTAATGTTTCTAAAAAAACCATTAGTTGTTTTTCATGCTCATCTTTATTCTTCAAAATTATCAGAATGTCATCAATAAACACAACCAAAAACTTATCCAAGAACTCTATAAATATTCTATTCATAAGATTCATGAATGAAGCTGGTGAATTAGTTATCCAAAATAGAATAACAACAAATTCATAATTATCATATCTAGAATGAACTAAGTTTTTGGGATGTCATCCCCCTTCAACTTTAGTTGATGGTATCCGTATCTCAATTCAATCATGGATAATTATTGAGATCCCTAGAGTAGATCAAACAAGTCATCGATATGAGGCAAAGGATATTGGATTTTAACAGTGATGTTATTCAAGTCTCTATAATCAATTAAAAGTCTCATGTAACCATCTTTCATTTTAACGAACAAAATAGGGGCACCCCATGGTGATGTTCTTGGAAGAATGATTCCTTTATCATGAAAATCCTATAACTGATTTTTCTATTCAATAATTTCTATTTGAGTCATTCGATATGGGGTTTCAGAAATTCTCTTATAATTAGGAACTAAATCAATTATTAATTCTTCTTCCCGATCAGGTATGACAATGGGTAGTTCATTAGGAAAAATTATCAAGGTATTCATTTACCATTGGAACACCATTAATCTGAATATTTTCATTATTTTCAACACTATGAGAAATATAACTTTCATTTATATATTTCAATAGTTTCTCAACTTCTTGATATGTTATCAATTGTATGAGTTCATTATTGTATAAATATTGAATACCTTTCTGAAAAAACAAATTCATTAGTTGTACTGTTAATCTTATAATGATAATAAGAAATCCAATCCATTCCCAAAATAACATCAAACTAAACTAAGGGGAAAATCAAGGTGTATAGGTAATGTATTTAAAAATACTATAATATAAATATTCTTAAAATTCCTCTTTACTATAATATTTTCCCCTAGGGTTTTAACAATAAGTTCTGCTCTGATATGTTGAGGTGACGTTTCCAATTTACCAGAAAATTTATCAGAAATAAAAGAATGTGTAGACCCTATATCAAACAAAACATTAGAAAAATCTATGTAAACAATCAAATTACCTCCTAAAACATCATTGGGTGTCTCTACGTCTGCTGACGTTGTCACAAAGGATCTCACAACACCTTTCTTATTATAGTCAGACTTATTTTAATCATTTTGATATCTCTTTGGACATGAATTTTCATAATGACCCATCTCACCACATTTAAAACACATTACTGTTTTTTATTAGGATTATTCTTAGGATCATTATCATTACAATATTCTACCATATGTCCGAACTTACTACATTGAAAACACTTCCAGTTTTGGTAAGGCATTACCCAGGGTGCTTCTGGCCACACTTTTAACAAGCTGGAAACAAGTTTTTCATAACATCAGATTTAATTGTTTGATTCTTACCCATATTCATCCATATGTACCTATTATTATCCTTTTTTTCGAAATGCAAATAATCATCAGAAAATGTGTGTGTTGTATCATAAAATGTTCCACTATCGTCATGTTACATTGTGGCACCTCTGGTTGTTCTCTAGTATGGATTCCACCACCATTTATTACCTATAATAGTTGATCCGTTACTATCAAAAAATGCTCGGTTCCATTCTCCACCCTTCCGAGCTGCAGATTCCGAATGATATCGTCCTGTCAGTGCCTCACTTCTTCATCTTCTCTTTTTCTTCTACAGACAACCATTCTGAATGAATATATCTTAGTATAAGAAACATGGTAATATTTAAATTCTACAACATTTCAAATGAATCAAATAGTTAAAATCATTTATGGTATACAATTAATATCATCCTAAACCATTATGTTTTTTAAACCTCACTTTGATACCAACTATAAGGACTCAGCCTTAATATATTACATAATCAAGAATTTAGTCAAGAACTCACTTAGTTTAACATCGAGAATTTATTAATGTTAATATATTTATATAATTGAGACATAATACATCTATAACATTACACATTAAGACACAATGGATACCGTAAATATTGAATTCATTGCTTCCAAAATATATGAATTTTAAAATATTACATGATTTCTTTTGAAAATCCTCATAACATTTATCCTGGATTCCTTCTTTGTCTTAAAAATCCTTATAAACATTAAAAATCATTTAAAAACTTGGGATGAGCACAAAAATCACAGTAATGGTTATAAAAAGAAGGAATGAACACATTAGTCCATGAATACTTCAAATGGATGAAATCATTTTCAAAAAGACTTACATGAAACACATATAAAGATACATTGTGAATCTTGATATTTCCATGATATTTTAACCAAACATATATAACATAAATAGAACCATGAATTTATATTAGGGAATTATTTACATAATCATGTAACCCTCTTGTCTACCTTATAATTTGTAACCCTTCCGACTACCTTACAATTTTTGTAACCATTGTAGTTACACAAAGAGTAACCATACTTCTAAAAACCAACTTACACATACTAAATGAATTTGATTGACATAAATTTCCAACCCTCCATCATAAATAATTCTCAAGAACCCTAACATAATCATACAATATGAATAATTTCATAAAAACATTGTTTTTTAATTTTTTAAAACTGAACTTTTAAAAGAGGATTTTAAATGGAAATCCCATTAAAAATAACGTATAATCGAAGTGAGACTTAATATATGCGATGAAATATATATATATACTATATATACACATAATTAACTATAATATAAACATGATTTATCAACAAAACAATTTTAATACCACATAAATAATGAAGTTGAATGCTAACCCAAATAATGGAAATCGGGTTAAGAATTCCTTTACATTGGGATAATATTACCTATTAATTGTTTAAAAACACCTTTATAATTGATAAAATAGTTTTATTAGTATTTTATAAAAACATTTTAGTGTTTATAAAATCTTATATGATAATTTCATGGCCTCATTTCACCCTTTAATTATTAGTATTTTGTTCCTTCCATTGTTTTTTGGAGCGTTCTTTACACGATTTCCATGGTCGGTTAGTATTTGATTTTATTGTCGTATGGAAAAAAAATTCCAGAAGTCAAATAAAATGGTATTAATATGTTTAAATAATATATAATGATACCATATATTATTTTTAAAAATACATTATAGTGGATCATTATATGAAACATTAATTATATTAGTTAAGATCATTTTTGGCGGTTCCTCGATTATCATGAACTTATTTCATTATATAATTCGATTTCACGAATATAACTTCATTAAATAAAATAAAATAGGTTATAAACTAAATTTTACATAATTTATAAACCATTGAGAGGTTTTTATGATCAAATTTGAATTATTTAATGGATATTTCAATCACATTGTCCACGGTTTTTCAAAATCGGAACATTGTGGGCGGTGTTTTTATTTTTAGAACAAGAGGGAGAAGAGGGGAAGGAAAATGATTATTCCTTTACATGAACATGGTAATATAAATTAAATATATGATTTTTTAGATTTAATACCTCCTAGAGTTTTGGTGGAAAAAAGAGTGTAAGAAAAGAACGGTATTGGAAATGAAACACATGAAAAAGCAAGAGGATTCTTACCTCTTGATCTCTTCTCCTTGAGATCATTTTTAAGGACTTTCGTTCTGGCTTTTTGGTGATACCATTATATATAAGACATGGGAAAGATACTTTGGAGGAGTTTTGGGAAGAACATAGGTAAGGATGAAAGCTTGAGAGGTGTAAGAGGAAAAGGGGAATGATGGTGATATTTATATTGTAGGAGAGTAGGTATTTTAAATTATTTTAATCATTAGTATAATATTTTATCTCAAGAATATGAATAGTCTTGATTAATGTGAAAAAAATAGTAATAATGGATTTTTAGTTCAAACCATGTTGGCTAACATCACTTATGATGTCATAAATAGTTTATTTAACCTATAATTTGAATATAAGGTATTTTATCGTATTTCACCGTTCATAAAAAATTCAAGAATTTCAGAAAAATACCAAAAATTCACCCTCAACATTTTTTGACCAGTACAATTCAAAAATTAACCCTATTATTTGAAAATAAATTTCTAAATATTATAAATTTAATTTTTAAATAAAATCATAATTTATTAAAAAATAACAATTTTAAATCTATAACTCATTTTTTAACACCTTGAAAAATTAACCAACATCTCATTATCTTATAACGTTAAGAAAATAAAATAATAATAAAATTTAATATTAATTAAGGTCATATTACTTTTCATAAGGGTGTGTTACTGTTCATCTAAAATGATGTTCATTCCATTACACTCCAAATTACACACTGATCATAATTGTAGATGACCATTTTTTGATATTCAGAACCTAGAAGCAAAAAAAATATGTTTAAAGGATAGTTATAAATATTTACAAAAAATAATGTTTCATGAATTTCCTTATATTTATAAAACCTTGGGGTGTCACATTGTGTGTGTGTGTGTGTTTGTTTGTGTATTTATGTGTATCTGTATGTATGTGTGTGTGTATATGTATATTCATATGTACATGTATGTATGTGTACGTATATGTATGTATGTGTAAGCATATGTGTATGTGTATTCCTATGGGTATGTGTATGCGTGTGGATGTATGTTCATATATGTGTGTATGTATGTGTGTGTATATGTGTTTGTATATGTGTATATATATGTCTATGTGTGTGTGTGTGTGTATATATGACACGAGTATACATGAACATATGTTTATGTTTATATGGAATGTGTATGTTTATGTATTATGTGTATGTACATGTATGTATGAGTAAGTGAATGCACATGTATGTAATTGTATGCTTGTGTATGTGAATACATGTATTGTAACACCTCAATCCAAAAGCACCGCAAGTCCTCAAGCATGCCTCCCTATATGCCAGAGGGTACTAATTAGCAGTGTGGGACTAAGGTTGGATAATGGGGAGACTACACACTCATATCAGAGTAAAATGATAGTGAAAAATTAAAGGCAAACATATATATCTAGATAAATATCCCAAAGGAACCTCATAAAGAAAATAACCAACAGTAAATAGATATAAACATAGTAGACCAAAATAAAAAGGATAAAGTTCATCCAGTAGTCATATATTCATGATGGGTCATACATACATCAACCCCAAATAAATCCAAAAGACTAAACTGGAAGAAACCTAAAAAAATGGTCCCAAATCCTAACCCATCCTCAAGCTCATAAGTTATTTCCTAGCAGCCTAACCAGAATACCACACCATTGAGCCTTTACCCTAGACTATTACTGCAAACAAGTTACATCTGTTCAGGCAACCAAGTACCATGGTGGCCCATATAAGAGTAGGATATCACCAATGCTTTCCATATATATCCAGTCTGATGATCATGTGTATCTGAGGTACACCAGAATGAAGCAGGCGATAAAAAACAAATATATAATAAAATAAATAAATAATAAAAAACTCATGATGTCTCAAGCTTCGCGATGATGCCTAGGGTTGGGTCCTACCTACATAGAACATTACAAAGGTGTCTTTGGGAATTTCATGATGACTGCACCTCCATAAGTTACCACATGGAATCCAGGCACTCATCTTTGTATTACCTGTTATTATCAAAGTACCACATGGAATTAAAGAACTCAACTTGACATTAACATGGAATCTAACTCCCATGCTGGAATTCCCAATAATAATGTGTTATTCAAAATCATTTTACTCTTCCTTAAAGTCCCAAACATTATGTATCATGTGGAATCCTCAGATATCATCCTAGCATTCATAACTCATGTACCGAATAGAATTAGGGTGCTCATCTTGGCATTCTCAGTCATCAAGAATCACATGGAATCAAGGTGATCATCCTAACATTCCCTACCTCATGTTCCATAAATTTCCAAAGGAATTTTCATTTTACATAATTAATATTTCATATGTCCATCTAAATTTTCCATTTTAATAGGTATTTAACACTACATTATTTACAATTCAGTACTCTCACCCCATATCAGACTTTAAAATTAGCTAATTCATTTCATTGTTCCAATTCATTTAAAAATAAATAAATTCAAAATATAAAATTTAATTCCATTTTTTAAATCAAATATTACCCAATTAACATGTGAGAATCCTCCCATGATCTCACCTTTTATTTAATGAATGGCTATCTCAATTTTCCTTGTTTATTAGCCACATTGAGTTTTCACTTACAATATAAGGTGTTCCTTCGGAATTTCCATTTAAGTAGGTTCATTAACACCAGAGGAATATTAATTCCAAATAACTTTTAAATGGAAGGATAAAAACTTTTCCAACAAAAAATGTCTTCTTTTTTTAAACAAAAAAACGAGGTTACTAAAGTCTTAAATAAAGAAAAAAATAGTTTTAATTATAAAGAAATTTATTTCATCAATAAAGGACAAGTATATAATCTCTAAAACCACTTATAAACTATTTAATTTAATTACAACCATTATATTTTCCACTTTTACATTGCTATTTCATATGGTTAAATTCTCAATGAGGCATCCCAAAGGGTTCACTATTAAAGAAACTATTCGAAATTATGCCTAAGGGAATAAAAATTAAATTAATATCTAATGTTATGATTTTATTATATGTTCAACACTAAATATGTCAACCAAACTAGAAACCCTTTCAAATTGAAAATAAAATATGACTATGAGATAAAATAGCTACCACTTACCTAAAATAAGTGCTTCCACTTTAACCCTTAACTAAATAAACTACCACCCAGTCTCGTCCAATACCGTCGCAATACTCAAACAATACACAACCCCTAGATCACATTCATGCAACCAATATTAGTTAATTATAATATCATTGAAATTAATTATAAACTGAAAACAAAATAATAAACATGATTAACATATAAATAATTAAAACCCACTCATCATATACTCTGCTCATACCCAAGCCAAGCCCAATGACCCTCCAGAGGTCCGTGCCAATCTTGGGGAAATTACCCAAGCTAAATCCCAGTCAACCAAAAATGAGACAATATTCTAAGACAAACAAATTTCAAAAAACCATAGTAAAAATAACTATTCCACATACCTCTAACAAAATTACAGTTGATTATGTGTAGACATAGTCTTGGGATATCATCTTTCTCAGAAACACATAATCCCCATTATCTTAGGATGATTTCACAATTATTATATAGAATTGTTTCTCAGAATCCTAATTGTAACAACAAATAATTTAGATGAAAATTAGTAGTAGAGGAAACATAATCATAGCCTAACCATTATATTTCCAAAGTCACTAGCTAAAGTGAAATCATATCAGAAGAGATAGAGAGTGAGAGAGAGATCCACCATGGAGTAGAGGGAGGATAATGAGGGTGCATTGGAGGATACTGGGATAATAATATGAGGATAAAGGTTAGGGGTTTATTTAAAACCACATAATGGAAATGTTATTAAAATCCACTATATAATGGGGAAATGGGTTTTTAACATGTTTTTCCAAACCTTGTGCTACCCTTGTTTTCAGCATTGTCCCAAAACATCCACCATCATGGTTGAACTGCACAGTTTAAAAATCATGATTTAACCATGATATTGATTTTTGGAACCCTATATGACTAGGTGTATGGTTTCCCCTTATGCATGCATATTTTAAAACACCTGTGCGCTTGTATATAACATATTGCGATGTTGGGGTGCACAGTTAGAATATACCGTACACCCTGGGATGTTTCCAAAAAACTAAAATTAAAAACCATAAATCTCTCAAGACTTAACAAAGATCATAAAGAACCCACTGGGCCCCAAGAAAAACCCATAAACACCCCTTTTTATGTACATAAATCCAAAATTTCATTTCAGACCCCGATTGAAAATTAGGCATGTCCACCAAACAAAACCAAAAAAATCCATAGAAAATTCATGTGTCGGCATAGATAATGTAGTCTAAAAATCTCCCCACCTTATAAAAAATCATCCCCAAGATGTACCTCTAAGGAATTAAATGTCCAATATAACCTACATTTATGTTTCTTATATGTGGTTTATTCCATGAAACATAGATTTTCTAACCTTTTGTTAGTTATCTACAGACCAAGACAGCCAAATATAATCCTCCACAAAAAACCACAACAGCCAATGAATCGCTACACTAGTCACATTAAACACTCTACCATGAAAAATTAAATATAGTTGAATTCACAGGATCCTAATATTGAAAACACCATACCTTGTTGGCTGATTCCATAGGATTACGGCAGTCCACGTTCATCCTATCGCTTCTCCAGATTAACTATCTTGCACTTCAGATCTTTGTGACATGAGACTATAACTCAACATTAGAAAAATCACCCCACATACTAATCTAACACTCATGATGAACTTTACATATCTAGTATTACATTCCTACCATGGTTGTCAACTCACCACATCTAACTTCACTGAATAACACAAGTTGAACCTACTCCAACCGATCTATCTCAAAACACTCATATGCCCTTGTTAATGCATCATTAAAAGTCCCAAAGGTAGTTGATTAAATATTAATGGAAAAATATGATCATCTTAGTACACCCACTGAAGTCCTAAACACAATTCTGATAAAACTCTTATGGCTAAATCTTCAATCTTCCATGTCCACCATAGTTCCATACAATGAACACCAACACACCACAATGTTGAAGCCCTTATGACTAATCCAATACTGACCCTAGGTTGAATTAAAGGAACATAACACATAACAACTATATCAATGACCTTAACAAACATTCACTATAACTGAATCATACTCCCCACCTTAGGATCATACTTTTCATCATGTCCCATATTCGTCTTTGAACTCAATGACTTGTGTTCCACCCATAACCTAAAACGATGGCTATATAGGGGTGAAACAACTCACCCAAAAGAATTGATTAGAAGGTTAACTCATCACCCATTCAAGGATCATGGGATCTTTGACAAATGGATCATTGAAAGGTCTAATATCAATCTGGGCCACACTTTAAATGAAGGATGGCATATCCCATGCCATTCATTTCATCTCAAACTCCTCCTAGAGCATCAACCCAAATGGGTATCCACAAAAAAAATTTCCGGAATCTTCTCTTGAGCCACAATTCCATATTGGTTATGTCGAGTTTCAACCTAGAATTGGTCATGTCCTCATATCAAATTTTTCCACTTATTCATTGCCACCTGAAACGTCACAATTCATACCCAAAGACCCAGGGTCTACATGACAGAAATCTCTATATTAAAACTACCATTGTTCTCATCCCCCAGAAACTTCTATCGATTTATTTTTGAAACATGGTTTTATGTTCCCATACCACCCATTTTCAAGCTAAGAGAAAAACCACACTATTGTCACATACCTACCTATGATTATTCCATCATAGGTCAACAGTTTCACACTCAAATGAATCATGATTCCTGAGAATATCATTCATTCCAAGGGTTTTTTATTTTTTCTTTTAAAATAAAATATCTATTTAAATAAGGTTAAGAGAAGAACATTCTGAAAAAATAATACGGAAAAGAGGAATCAATGATGCCACCTTTCAGAAAAAAATATATTTTAAATACACCTGTTTGTATATTTAATATTTTCATTTTTTTAGTTTTATATATATACCAAAAAAATTAAGTAGAATTTATTTTCTATTTAATATACAACATCTGTAACACCCTGACCTTAGTTACCCAGAGTCGATGAATTATTACATAAAATTTGCATGATCACAAGAGATCAAGTCTCAAATACTAATTACTTTAGTAGCTTTGGAAGTACTTAATACATACATAAGTTATATATTACATCATGCAATAAAAAAAACAGAACTGTGTCTTCATTGAACACACTCATATCCTTTGGCCTATCCCTACACGTTAATCGTAATATACTTTTTTCACATCCTGCAGAAAATTAAAACATAAGAAAGGGGTGAGTTGAAATGATAATTAATTATAACAATATAGTGGAAACTATCATAAATAAGTATAAAAAATTAAGGCAATGTATAAGACTAAAACACAAGAATTTATAACATAAAAATCAGAATAATTTGGAAATGATAAATCAAATAATTCCATTTAATTATTAACATTGATATTGAACTAGTCGAATAATCACAAGTAATATCTATAGCTGATTCTATAATTATGGATTTCATAATGTGAGACATCATAACCACATAGTCAGGGATTATTTCCAAGACTTAAAAAACATTTTGTCAAGGCCTGGTTACAGGACACTAGTTCGTCTCATGAGACCTACTGATTCATCATGGTGATATAGTAGGCTCCACCCATCACTTACTAAGTCCAATGGATTCTTCAAATGAAATGGTTGAAACATAATATAATCATTTGTATTAAAACAAGTATAAGAATTGTTAGTAATTTAACCATAAACGGTGAATGGTGTAAAAATAAGACATCCAATTTCAAACATGTCACAAAAACATCAATACAATATGGAAGATCCCATCATAATAAATCAACATCAAATTAGTGTAAAATTCATCAAATGAAATTGACATAGATGAAATAAAAGAAATTGAGAGAAATATTTATTTCTATTTTTAAGTCAACTAAATGTTACATAATTATAAAATAATACATTTATTTTTAAAATATTCTTATAATATTTTAAGGGAAGAATTAAAGGTGTTATAACGGTGTAAAATAGCCTCACCCATCATATAAGTTAAAATAACATTCTAACCTCGTTTTGTCAAAAAGGGCATAAATTAGCTTGTTGAAAAAACAATGAAAAGATTCCATTCAATTTTTTTTATAAAAACTCAAAAAAGTGTATAATTGACTTTAACCTCAATTCTATTAAATAATAGAAATGTTTTGAGTTATTTGTTTTGAAACAAGGATGGGGATGGTAATGATTTCCCAGTAGATGTTTATTTATAAACAACCTAGGATAGGAAAGAGATTGTAAAATTAACTATTACCTTGTACTTTTCCATAGTTGAGGGGATGTAACCTCCATTATAATAGTTAAATCATTGTTATTAAATTATAAAATAACCACATACATAAATATGATATCATATATGATTTTTTAATATTTCCTTATTAATAATATTTCTGTAGTATCATTGTTTCTGGTGTTAACTGATTCATTTTCCTTTATATGTTTCACTACTATAGTTAGGTTTGATATGTATTAGATGTATTTTATTCATATACATTTTTAAATTATGTTCATAGACATTATTTTTAATCATAAAATGAAAATTATTCTCAATTGATTACGATGGGGAATTAATCTCATTACGTTCATGTAGACGGTAATACGTACGTATGCACGAGAAACAATATCATTCTATTGATGGTGAAATAGTTTGTAATTGGATGTTTTATCATTTATAAAGAATCATTAATATATAATATTTATTATATACTTCAATTATACTCATTATTATACACATCAAAATAATGATGTTTTGAATAACAATCTACACCATGATGTGGAGACGGTAAGTCGTACGTACACATGTATGGTGACTTTGTCATTAAAATGATGGATAGAATAATGAATATGGTTGTAAAATATTTATAATAACATCACATTAGGTAGAAGTTATTTGATTTATTATTTTGGTATGTAAACAACAATGAAAGAGGATGTGGAAGAAGAAGAGAAATTTGAAAGAAGTGATGAAATAATTACCACTTCTTCAGGTTCTTCCTTGTGATTTGATCAAAAGGGATATATGGGATGGATTTATGACCAAATTAAGGCCTATAAGTTGATATGAGGGTTGTTGAGAATATATTTTACCAGGTTTTGGACGATCCAAATGGATTTGGATGTGTTCTTTTTAGAGAGGGGGAAGTAACATTTTATAAGAGAGGATAGGGGCACCTTAGGAAAAGATTAAAATATTATTTTATTATAAAATAATTTTCTATTTATAATGGCTTTAAATGGATTTATTTATTGTGTATGGTTGTTATGGCTCTAAATACTCTCAATAAATAGGTTTTAGGCATGTTTAGGTCACCATATTAGCCTTATCATTTAGATATAACTCTTAGTTAAATAGTTTAACTTTTACCATGTCTTTTCATAGTTTTATAATACATGGTCAGTAAACATACTATAAAATTTCAAGATAACCTTAAGTGTTTATTTAATGACATATCTATCATTATATATGTTCTTTGGATGAACCTTAGATTTTGATGAATATTATATAGTTTAATAAAATACTATTTGTTTACAAAAAACTCATTTATGTCAATTTTGACACTATTTGGAATTTGGTTTTTTTGAAAGTCATAGCAACTTTAACACATAGAAAAAAATTTCTTTAATAAACCATAAAATTTCATATTAACCTATAAAATTCATAAAATTAATCAAAAGTCAAAATTTATATTTATTTTAATATTTAAAATATCAATTATTCTAATCATTCATTAATAACGAAATTATTGTACAATCATTTTATCGTAAATAAATTTAATTATTTAATGTCTAAAAATTATAAATAAAATATTTTTATATATAAAATAGTTTTATATTTATAATGAATATTTATAGTTGAATTTATCTTATGTATAACACTATATTAAAAATATTTTAGTTATTAAAATTTAAATTTAACACTTAACTCTTTTTTAAATAAAATATAATAAATGTAATACTATAATAAAAGTAGATAAAAAAGGACCATATTTTATTCCTACGGTTGTTTTTGGTTGAAATAAACCTATCTAATAGAGTTAGGACATGTGTTAGAGTAATTATAATATCAATTTACCTTTAATTACCCTATTTACATTTAACCATGGTAAATAAAATTCAAAAGTTACTATAAGAAATAATTTTCATCTTATTAAACCACATTTTATGTACTGATGGAATCCATGTCTCTCGTATTTTTGAAATTCAATTATCATAAGCGGTAAAATTCTATTTTATGCAAATATTAAAATTTACCTAGAGGGTGAGTAAAAGAAGTTAAAAATCTCAATAAAATTTTATATATCTAATATTATTTTGAAATGAATCTAATGAATTACACTCCACTAATATAGGTATTATTTACCTATTTTTACTTTAAACTAAATTTAAATTAAAAATATTTTTGTAAATAAAAAATTCATTTTTTATGTACTATGTGGTATTTTCAATATTCATAAAAAAATTATTATTATTAGAAAAACACAAAAATTTATCCCAACAAAATTTTTATGTCCCGCATCTAAAGAAGATGTATATTTTGTCAAATTGAATTCTTAATAGTGTCAAATATTGGATTTAAAAAGGGTCCGCCAATAAAATGTGGTAAATTTTCATTTTTTTTAAACACTTATTTTATCTGAAAAATTGGATTTGTTCATATATTATGTCTAAAAACACATAATATAGATTTAAATATAATATTAATTATATAAAATTCAAAATATAGTTAATAAAATTCATAACCACTTTTTAAACGTATATTTTGGTAAACCATGGTGCGCTCAAACTCGGTGTTGCGTGTGGATCAAGCTATTGAATTACTTTAACGAGATAACATATTATGAAATCCTATGGTTTTACATTATATTATCCTTCAATAAATTGAATCCTCATAATTTGAAATTGTTCATCGAAAATAAAAGGTTGAAAATAGAAAATACCATTCTAGAAAAGCCACTTCAGAAATAGGGTTAATAAAATTTAATCATAATGAGTGGGAAATGGTAATGAAAAAGTCACCCCCAAATTATGATATAAAATATAAGAACATTGGTGGAAATTCGAGACACATAATTGGAGGAAACTGTAAATATTTATAGGGAGTGATTGAGGTCATCAATCAAAAACAGGTGGACTGTAAGTTGGATACTAATGGCCTCAAAGCCATAAATCTATGATGATTTAAATATGATCAGTTAAACAAAACATAAGGAATTAGAATAACACGTTTTTTGTTTTAAAATCACTTAACTAAAGTTTAAGAATTAATATATTCATAGAATAAGAGAAAAAAATACTTATCAAGTAGAGTTCCATCCTTAAACTAATGACTACAATCAACAGATCTTTCACTCCCAAAGATAATAGAATTAATAAAATATTCTATTTATCCGAATCGTGTTGGGTTCCAAAAATAATGAATTTATAATTCATCTTCTATCCAAGAAAATACATTATACAAACGAGGACATAGTATAGGGAAGTGGTAGGTTATTAACCCTTGAAACCCTTTGGTTGCAGGTTCAAGTCTCGCGGCCTTGCCGAACGCGATGGGTTGTCGCCCAAAATCTGGGTTGTCCTTTTTATAAAAAAATAAAAATGAATATTAAGAAATGTTTTAACCATAATCAATAGTAACAAATGTCCAACATAATTCATTCAAACCTTTATAATTATCCAAAATTTTTAAGGAAGGTAAACACAATGAGGATCACTTTTTCCACGTAACAACATGTGAATTCCTTCATCATGTATTTTCTTAAAACATAGTAACACCCTAAATTACCATACAAACTTATTGATTACATTCATTCTCCCTAATTATTTATAGAATATTGGATATACTCCTTATATCCAAAAATGATGTAAAATTCTACAATGATGGAATAAGCAAACAATTAATTAGTTTAAAGGTATTCAATAATATTGAATATAATTTATCCAAATAAATCATATCTTTTTCTGAAATCATTATCTCAGTTTCAGAAACATATTAATGGTTTTATTTATTCCAACCAGATATTTTGCAAAATGTGTAACTTGAAACTGTGTCACTTTACTTGGTACCATTCAATCTCCAATCCTTAATGAAATTGTACTACAATACAACTCTTATATACTCTATAATTCTTATATTGTGTACATCATTGATACAGTACTTTAATGACACAGTTCTTTAATAATGACATAAGATCACTAACCATTCTTCTTTATTTGTAGTTATATCATAATGTAATTATTATCCAATATCATCATTTTGGGTATACTCTGATGATTGGGACATTGATAAGAGGAGTGTCTGACCTCCTTTCAGATGCAACATTGTACATTTGAAACCTTTTTCTTACCCTTTTAATAATGAAATTTGTGACCTTTTTCACCACACTTATATCAAACTCCCATTTTTTAATCACTTCATAGGGTTATTCATTCCACATTTATCACATATGGAAAAATATGTATTTCCCTTCTTATCTTTATCCATGTTTTTCTTTACCATTCTATTCTTCTCTGGCTCCATTCAAATCCATACTACTTAAGGAATTCTCAACTTATCTTATTAACAAACAATACTATTTCTTCATATGATGACAATACATGAGAGACTATTTCCCTTATAAATGTTGTATTAAGGCCATGAATGATGTGATCTTTCTTACCCTTTGGATCATGTGTATTGTTGGAGTTCTCAATCCTTCTATAGGGCACTATTTCTATATGATGAAATACACTATGTTATATCATATCATAATGTGTAATCTAAAAAATAAGAAAAATTCCCAAAATTAATTGAATTCTTTCACATATCTAGTCTCATAATCATAAAAATGGTTTCATTTATAACATATTTACTCACAAATCCTTCATAATTGTTAATAAATAAAATGTGAATTACCATAAGAATATCCTCTGGTAGTGTCGTAACCAAGAGTGTAGCAAGTCCCATTGTCGTGCACTAGTTCTCGTTTGATTCTATCTCAAAGCAATGTTTTCAGGTTTTACCCACAGATACATCTGTGCCAGAGCCACCACTACCTGCTCATATCTAGATAAGGATGTATTCCTTGTAAAATTCAAAAAATCTCTACATTACCAAAATTTTGGGAAGTTGTTCTGTAATAATTCTCAAAGCCTATCTTAGGGTAATGTTCTTTAATCTGAGTTTTTCACAATATAATTTCTAAAACTTGTAGTAACCTTACCTCTGATACCAACTGTAACGCCTTGAAACTAGTTACCCATATTCGATGCATTATTACCTAACAATGGAATGATCATAAGAGATCAAGTATCGAAAGACAGATTAGTGTTGTAACCTTGAATGTACTAGATACATACATATGATTTAAATTAAATCAAGAAATAAAAAAACAACATTGTGTCCCCACTGAACACACTCATATCCTTTGGACTATACTGATAGGTTAATCATAATATACTTCAACACATCCTGGGAAAAAGAAAACATAAGAAAGGGGTGAGCATAGATGGTCATTAAGGATAACAATATATCAGAAACAATCATAAATAAGCATCAACATTTGAGGCAATGTATGATACTAAAACATAATAATTTTAAGCATAAACATTAGAATAACATGAAAAAAATAAATCAAATAATTCCATTTACTTATTCACATGGATATTCTATTAGTTGAATAATCACATGTAACATGTATAGATAATTTCATAATGATGGAATGCATAATGCCGAACATCATAACTACATAGTCAAGGCCTCATTCAAAGACAAAAAATATGATGTTGTCAAGGAATTGTGCCAATACACTAGTTTGCCTCATTAGACCTACAGATGCATTAAGGAGATATGGCGGGCTCCACCCATCACATACTAATCCAAATGCATTCCTCATATAAAAAGGTTGAAACATAACAAAAAAAATCATATTAAAACTAACATATAAAAAGTTAATACATTATCCATAAACCATGAATGGTATAAAAATACCAAATCCACAATAAAACATATAACAAAACCATCAAAACAATATGGAAGATTTTATCACAATAAATCATCTTCAAACTAGTGTAAAATCCATCAAATGTTATTGACATAGATGAAATCAAAATTATTTGAGAGAAATATCTCTTTATATTTTAAAATTATTTAAAAGTCACATTATAATAATAGAATACATTAATTCTTCAAATATTCGTATAAGTTGGTAAAATAAGCTTCAAAGGTGTTATAATGACAAAAAATATCATCCCCCACCGTATAAGATAAAAAACATTCTTACCTTATTATGTTGAAAAGGTCATAAAGTACCTTGTTTGGGATATGGTAGAAAAATTCATTCCAAAATATTTTATTAAAATTTAATCTAGGTTATAAATTACATTAACCCATATTCTAGTAAATAATATAAATGTTTTGAAATATATATTTAAGAGACACATATGAGGATGATAAAGAATTCCCAGTAAATGCTTACGAATAGACAATCTTGGATAATAAAAAGATTGTAAAATTAACCCTTACCAAGTACTTTTCCCTAGTCGAGTGTTTGTTATCATTCTTTATAATAGTTAAATCATTTTTACTAAATTATACAAGAACCACATATATTAATATGATATCATATATGATCTTATAATATTTTTTTGTTAATAATATTTCAATAGTATCATTGTTTTGGGTGTTAACTGATTCATTTTCCATTATATGTATTGTTATGTAATTATTTTTTGCTATGGATAGGATGAAATTGATTCATACCCAAAATTATATTACGTTCTTAAAAATTATTTTTAATCATAAAATGAAAAATGTTCTTGAATGGTTAGGATAGGGAATGAATCTCATCACGTACGGAAAGACAGTAATCTGTACGTAGGCACGAGCAACAATATCCTTCTATTGATGCTAAAATCATATATAATTCGATGTTATATAAATTTCACAAAATCATTAACATGTTATATTTATTATTTAAATCAATTATTCTTATTATTATACCCATCCAAAAAATGAAGTCGTACCAACGTACATATGGTGACATAGTCATTCATAGAATGGGTAGAATAATGAATTTGGTTATACCATATTAAAATTAAAATCACAGTATTTAGAAGGTATATTAGTTATTATTTTTTATGGATACAACAAATACATATGATGTGGAATAGGAAAATAAATTTGAAAGAAGTGATTAAATAATTACCTCTTCTTCGGGTTCTTCATTTTGATTTGAAAAACAGGGTTACATATGTTGGCTTTCTGATCCAAGTAATCCCTCTAGGATTAAATTAGGGTAGTTGGGAAGATATTTGAGCAGGGTTTGGCTGAGATAAATGGCTTTGAAGGTTTTATTTTTTGAGAAGGAGATGTACTCTTTTATAAGAGAGGTGAAGGGAAACTTAGGAAAAAATTGAAATATTATTTTATTACAAAATCATTTTCGGTTTATAAAGGCTCCAACTATATTTATTTCGTGGATATGGTGGGTATTGGGCGAAATAATCTCAACCAATAGGTTTTAGATAAGTTTAGTTCACCATATCAACCTTATATTTTAGATTTAACTCTAAGTTAAATAGTTTTACTTTTACCATGCCTTTTTGTTTTATTATAATACATGGTTAATAAACATAATATAAAATTTCAAGAGAACCCCAAGTGGTTACTTAATGACATATCTACATTTATATTTTTCTTTTGTGTTATTCTTATATTTTTAAGACTATTATATACTTTCATAAAATAGTATTTGTTTTAAAAACACATATTCTTCAATCTTGACACTATTTGGTATTTGGTTTTTGTAAAAGTCATAATCACATTATCACTTAGAAAAAAATTTATTTAATAAACCCTAAAATGTCATATCAACTTATAAAATTCATGTAATTCATCAAAAGTGTCAATTTAAATTTATTTTAATATTTGAAATATCAATTATTTTAATCAGTCATTAATAAAGTAATTATCGTATCATCATTGTGTCCTAAATAAACATAATCATTTAATATCAAAAAATATAAATAAAATTTGATTATGTTGGAAATATTTTAATCCTTATAATGAATATTTATAGTCTAATTTATCTTTTGTATAATGCTATAATAAAATTGAATTATTAATTAAAATTTGAATTAAGCCAATTAAATCTTCTTTAAAAAAATATAAAATATGTCCTAATCTAATCGAAGTAGATAAAAAAGGATCATAGTTTATTCATAATGTTTATTTTTGTCGAAATACACTTATCCAATAGAATTATGACATGTGTTAGGGTAATTATAATATTATTTTATCATTAATTACCCTATTTTCTTTTAACTGTGGTAAATAAAATTCAAAAGTTACTATTGAGAAAAAAAATTCTTCTTATTAATCCACATTTACACATTAATTTAAACCAAGTCTCTCTTATTTTTGAATTTTAATTCTTAGAAGTTGTAAAATTACATTTTACGCAAATTTTCATATGTGTCTAGAAGGTGGATAAAAGACGTTAAAAAGATTAATAAAATTTTAAATACATATTCTTATTATTAAATGAATCTAATGAATTAAACTAGACTAATATAGCTATTATGTATCTATTTTTACTTTAATATAAATTAAAATTCAAAATAATTATTTAAATAAAAAACTCAATTTTTATGTATTATTAAATATTTTTCACTATCATCAAAAATTGAATGTTTTCAGGAAAATACCAAAAATTCAGCCTATGGTAATTTTGATATTCTGTATTGAAAAATGATGTCCATTTTACCAAATTCAAGACATAGAAGTTTCATTAATTAATTTTAAATTATTTCCCGTTGTCAAAACTAGAAAGAAGGTTTTTGAGAAGTAGATACTGTCAAGAGATTCATATGTGTTTATATCCAATTTAAATGTAAAATTACTTCAAATGACCAAAATTAGATTAAATGATAAAAATATAATCTAATTTACATCAAAACCATTCAAATATATTGTTTAACACTATAAATAATTTTTATTTAAAAAGTTGTTTTCATTTGAAATTTTGTATTTTTAATTATTCATCAAAATATGAAATTTATTAGAATTACACCAAAAATGTATCCAAACCAAATTTTTATGTCCCATTTCCAAAAATATGTTTATTTTGTCAAATTTAATATATAAAAGTTTCAAATATTGGATATAAAAAGGGTTCTCTCTTAAAAGGTGTTAAATTTGAAAATTTTGGAAACACACTTCTTTTATCTGTAAAATTGGATTGGTTCTTTAATATAGGTCTAAAAACACATAATATGGATGGTAAAATTATATGAAGTATATAAAATTAAAAATGAAGTTAATAATATTCATAACAAATTTATAAATAGCTAGTTTAGTATGTCATGGTGTTCTCGAATTTAGTGTTGCGTGTGGCGCAAGCTATTGAGTTAGCTCAAAGAGATAATGTATTATGAAATACTAGGGTGTTACAACATTACCAAAATTAAAGAATTCTGTAATTCTGATAGAAACACTCACACATGTCTCAATTCTATAAGAGATATTTCTTTAGAAATCATTCTCTATTTTTAATGTGGGGTTCAGGTTCTCCCATTCATGGATAGAATTGATAATATATTATTCTTCATATTTATTAATAAATTAATAATAAATATTAATTTCTAATAAATAATAAGAATATATAAATAATAATAATCTATTATTAAAAATGTGAAGATGGAAGTGAAATCCCCTGACCCTATATTAAAAGTGATAGAAAAATTAAACATGCAAGAAATAGAGTGGTTGCGGTCACACAATTAGAAAATCCCTTATCTAAACAATCAGATTACTGATAAAAATGAAGGATAATTTTCATAATGATAGTCATACTCATAAGAATAATCAACATTTTACCACTCCGATCTTAAGTTACTTTGATTAAGAATCCCATGAATCACTGCCATGGACCATTCTTGCTCCAGAGTGAGATTGATAATTGATTCCTTGAATGATCTGGTTTGAAAATTCGTTAGAAGATTAGAATAATACATCCAAAACCTTATATTTGAAGTATTTTGATTCAAACCTTCATTACTGACCATTTTACCATTACTATTTATAAAAACACCCATAAAAGAAATATTGTTTTTGTTGCCTGTAGATCAGATATGAGTGGTGTCCAATAGAAACATCATCAACACTTTTTCTCTTCAATCATTCGAGACATTACTCCATTTACCAGGAAATTATGATGGTCTGAATACATTTCAAATCTATTGATAAGAATCCAATATATAATGAACAATATATTCTTGTGTAATATATCATGAGAATTCCAAAACCAGAGGCTTCGTAGTATAACCTTACATAGAAGGTTGTGAAGGAGAAACCATCATCACAACACACTGGGAAAAAACCTAAAGGATACCCACATTTGTAACACCATATCGAGAGACACTTGGAATTACATGTGAACCATCCTTAGAGAAATGCACTTACACATCATGAGGTCACATTGACGATTTAAGTACATGAAGAAGAATCTTCTTGACATGTTTATAGACATTAACACCATGATGATCAACACCTTGATCCTATCTATAAATATAGACAAGACCTGAAGATTTTCTAGAAGGGTGATGATGAACTGGAGTTTGTCATGTGAATGACCCTAATGCATTGGTGTCATCCGGTTGAGTGGCATGGGGAGAATGTCTAGAAGCATGACCCTAAACCTCTCTCCATTCATCATTTGGCATAACCCCCTTGCCCTTCTTGTGACAATCCTTTTCCAAATGCACACTCAAATGATAGAGGAGACAAGAAATATTCCTCTTGTAGTTGGACAACTTATAAAAAATCACCTTATAGTCAAAACAGATATTTGGGACCTTTTCATAAAGAATTCTTAAAGAGAATTCAACCTTAATAGATAAGAGGAAGACATTGTCCAAAAAAGTTGAGGGGTTAACTTCCACTAGAAAAAACACAGAATGACCAAATGAAATGTAATTTTTTACGTTATAAATTTTAACCCGAACACCAATATAAATCATAATATCATAATGGATTATTGGGTTCCAAAATATCCAATTAAGACCATAATTTCTTACCTAGACTAGAATAGAAGAATTCTTGTGATCAAAAGGATTTCACTTGTAATCCCATTCTTGAATGTGTAGATATCCCATCTTGAATGAAATTTATCAAAACCCCCAAGAATTAACCATAATCTTTTTATAGGGGAAGGGAATAGGGATGTAGCCACACCCATTGAGATACATCCCCAGGACATAAAACCTAAAATAGAGTATAAAAAATGAACAATGTCATCAATCCCCCATGGCTTAGAACCCAATGAAAGAATAAATTGACAAATAATATAAAGTTTACATAATTTAATCCACTCCGTGATGGAATCCTCATCGAAAATGAAGTGAGAAATGTTTTCTTTCTTCCAAATTCGGCTGGAATTTGTATCTTTAAATTGATAGAATATGCAACCTAAAAAATCATATCCCTTGCTCGTACCAAGGCCTATCAAGACAAAAAGTAAGAGGACGAGGCTCATACAATCTTTGACTATAGTAAGGCCACCATGGACATAAATCAAGGGAACATGGATCGTAGTTGAAGCATCCTTGCCTATCATTATGCCTCCATATTCAAAGGAGTCGAGCGAGGGTTCAAGAATCACAGTCATAGTATCCTAAGCCAAAGACCCTCAATAAACGATATCATAACCCTTCTTATAAATCCAGCTGGAATTAGTCACTATGCCACATTCATCGAATGAACTAGGAAAGAGTTCAAGAATCATGTTTGAATCATCCTGAGCCTAAGACACTACAAAAACGATATAATTACCCTTCTTCAAAATCTAGAGGAAATATTCTGTTACACTGCTTTACTTAAGGGAATCAAGGAAGGGTTTGAGAATCAGAGTTAAAGCAGTTGGATCTGAAGAGCCTCTTGAAATGAGAATGAATTACAAATAGCGTGGAAGAACCATTAGAGCTGAGTAAACCTAAAAGACGTATGAATCATAACGAGGAGGCCCTCAATCCCTATATCACATCACACCATTCCTCTAATTTTGATATCATAATTAACCATTAATATTTACTACTAATTACTAATAATTAAAAAATTATATTTATAATATTTTAAAAAATTATTAATTAATACTATTAATTACTATTTAATAATATTGTTTGAAAATAATTTTTATTATTAGTACTATTAAATACTATTTAATTATTGAGTCCCCACTAAAGTTTGTCTGCAATCTTATTGAATCCAAATATGCTCAAAATGTCACCTTGGCAACAAACATAGAGAAGATACTAATCATCTATTTATTTCTTGTGATACAACCTCATCCCATTAGAATTATGTGTTTGATATCTTTGGTTGCATATGGTTACTACATGCATCAATAATATCACAACTGCATTATTGTGTTGACTTTGAAGCTTCTAACCAAATCAATAATCATTTTTTTGGCCGCTGTAGCAGATATTCTCCACGTGATCGGGTCTGATAGAAATAATATTATGCATAATACTTCCGCATCCAGGATTAATGCATGTCATATGAAAATTCTCATTGTCATTCATGATATTGTCGCAACTCAGAATGATTTATGTGACAAATCCATTGGAGATTTTGAGATTCTACACCATCTTCAGATTTTTGGGCATTATAGGCCTCCTAGACAGACTTTTGAGGTTTTCATAAAATCTCCGCTACCGAGATGGATCAAACTGGATGTTGATGGTGCTTCCAATGGTAACCCGAGATGGGCAGGTTGTAGTGCTATCTTCATAGAAATTCCAGGTCATTTCCATGGCAATTTCATTGGAGGTTGTGGTATGGCCTCGTCACTAGAAGAAGAGCTGATGGGTGTGATCAATGTAGTCGATTTTTCTAAACAAAAAGGATGGATCAATATTTGGATTGAAAGTGATTCAACAAATATTTTCAAGGAAATTTCGAAAGGGTTGGTGTACCTTGCATGGCCTCTCACTACCCATTGGATGAGTTGTTTTGCCTCACTCATGGAAATCAACTACATCTTCACCCATGCCTTCCATGAAGCAAATATGGTTGGAGATTTTCTTGAAAATAAGGGATTCAACCATGATACTAGTTGGAAGACGATCTTCCTGGCGATCTGCTTCCTTTTTATGAGAAATATAGTAATAAAGTTCCATCTTTCAAACTCATATAGCCCCTTTTTAAATAAATTGTGCCATGGTCTCTGACTGAGGCACCATATTCATAAAAAAACTAATTTTAAAGATTTATTAGTAATTGGTTAATAGTTATAATTAACATTTATTAAAAAAATTATAATTAATTAGTTAATTAGTATGTACTTTTTTAATTAGATAAATATTACATAATTAATAAATAATTAAAGAATAATAATATTATTATTATTTTTAATAATTATTTACTAAATTTTAAATTTTAAATATTTATTATAAATTAATACTGACAAGTATTTAATGTTTACTAGAAATTATTTTTGCTAAATTTTAAATCATATTATTTAATTAATATTTATTAGTAATTAATTTTGATATTGTCAGAAAAGTAATTATTAGTTATTATTAATTAATACTAACTTGAAAAAATTATTAAATTAATTAATAAAAATATAATAAAAATTAATTAACAATTAGTAATTTAACAATTAATAAATAATTATTAATATTCAGTAACAATATAATAATTTTATATATTTGTTAGTTATTATATAATAATAATTAATAATTATTAATAATTAATTAGTAATTAAATAATTAATTAGTAATTACAATTATTCAAAAGTAATTAAATAATTCGTAATTACTAATTAATTAATAAATATTAAATATTAAAAATTTATTAGTAATTAAATAGTAATTAATAGATTTAATTATTATTGTTTAAAATATTATTAATATGAAATAGTTAATTGTTAATATTTAGTAGTAAACCGTAATAATTAATCATTATTTACGTATTATTATTATTTATAAGTAATAAAAATTTATTATTAATTGATTAAAAATGATTAATAGTAATATACTATTTATTTAGCATATGAAAGGGATAGCTTGAATCCAACATCGAGAATATAGAATGATGTCTAGGGAAACCCCTCTTATAAAAGGGCACCTTCGTTGAGGGTTTTCATCAGAATTCTAGATTGCTTTAATATTAGTAATGTTGGATATTAGATTAATGTTAAATTCTATTATTTTTTTGTTATATATATATATGATAACGATAAAAACAAAATAAAAATAAAAATAAATAAATATACAGAAATGTATATTTAAAATAAGTTTTTTGCTGAATGGTGACATCAGCGATTCCTCATTTCCATATTAGTTTCCAAAATATTTAAAACCTAGACACATTTAATTAATCATTAGAATAACACATGTTTTAATAACTATACATTCTAATATTACCAAACAAAGGGCACCCATAGTGCTTTTCATGACCAAAGGCATCTCATGTATGACCAATCTCATTTCACCAGGTCTACACCACTTGTACTGACATTTCCTGGGTTAGGAATTCAAATAATTCAACCCTTATGAGAATAACCAAATAAACACAGGAACCAACATAATAGTTCTTATTCCTTAAGCCCAAGACCATCTTTTGTGCCCAAACTATAAACTAGGAAGCATTTAACATACAACATTTCACAGGCACAACTTCCACCCCCACCTCACACACTTAGAAGTACCTAAAAACATGATAAAACCCTTCCATGGGTTTTCCCCGAACAACACAAAGAACCAACTCCGAAACATAGAAAAACACCTAAGAATGGGATACAAAACTCTCCACCATATCCCACCCACCAAACTACATCCCACATAGGTAACAACCATTTGAAAATCACTCACCTCTATCATAAGGTCACACAACACCTAATATTTCATACAACATAACACCCAGCATTTTATGGTATGCCTGTTTTTATATTTAGCTTCTTTGATAGCCTATGATACAAGCAACACCGAGATTAAAATCATGATATACTTTTTTAAATGTAACCTTTATAACATAGTCATTAAATTGAGTGGAATGAATAGTATTAACTACATCATGAAACTTACATATTATATATTCAATCATATTGTATTACATTCAACCAAAATATTTTTAGAGGCATAATATAAGAATAAATCTAATTTTATACATAGAAAAATCTTATATTTTTCTAAAGGCATTTTTACCGCCTTTTAATGGGGTACTTGTTTCAAATCAAAATTTTGATCTTTTAAAAATTCTATTTGACAGAATAAATTTAATTTTTAAAATAGGAATGTAAAAAATTATATTTGGATTATTTTTTTATATTTTTAAAAAATGATTAATTTTTTAATGATAAGTGAAAAATAATGTTTCTTATAAAATTTTCAGTTTCAATGTATTAAAGCCTCGTTATGATATTAATTTTATATAAATGGAACCTTAGACCTATTTAGTTATTAATTTTATAATCAATTTCATTTAATTATCCATATAAATTATTTTCGTATAAGTACATTTTTTGCTAAAAATACATTTTTTAAATAAAACTCTTTTCCATTGCATTTTTCAAGATTAATTTTAAATTATAATATGATAGTTTTTTAGAATATTTAAAAATGGATTCCAAAAATGGAACAAAATGTCCCAAACATTCTCATCATATGAGGAAAAAGTTACATATTCTAATTAGATAAAGAATGAAAAATATAAGTATTAATGATTTAGAGAGAAGCATGAGAATAAGAGTACGGCTAGGAAAATTAAGGATAATGTAATAACATAAAATAATTATTTTCCCACATGAGATAATTGTGAAAAGAAACACTATAGTACTTGCTTAATATCAATGGAAGATTACTAAAAGTGCTGGGAGAAAGGCCATTATTATTGTGATTTTCCGGGTAAGAAAAAGGTTTCCAATGTGAAATGTTTCAACTACAAGGAGATGATACACTATACAAATCAATGTCTCAATCATCAAAGGAATATACCCCAAAATAGGACAATGGATCATGGTGAAACTTATGCTACTACCACAGATGATTAAGAATGATTAATATGCCTATGTTTTGATTATATAATTATGTATTTGGATTATTTTATAAATTATGTACTTGTAAGAAGATTTTTAGAATAAATAAGTATTGTACTATAGTGCTTATTCTTCAAGTAATTGGTATCATGTGATGAATAACCTCAAAAACCTAGATAATATATTCTGTTGTAAGTTGATCTTTTTGAAAACACATTATCCTGAAAAATAACACTAAATATGTGCTTGATTTTGATATAATAATAAATATATGTGTACGGGATAGTATTGGTGACCATGATGGTTGTTCGTTTTTTTTTTCGTTTACTAGATATTTTGGATTTAAGGAATATATTCAATAACTTGGGATTTTGTTCTGGTAGGCATGCATGTTTTTCATAAAAGTTTAAATGAGATTAAAGTATTCACATATTTGGTATGTGACAATAATAGATACATTATTTGGATAAATATTATATTAAGTTGATTTTGGAAATTTTGTGACCATCTATCTAAATTTTTGGCCATTGAATTTAGATACACAAATTTTGGATGATTCTTTAGATTAGTCACTTATGTAATGGATTAATTTGAACATTGAATATTATTGTTTCAGGTTAAAGTATTATTTATTATATTGGATATCATGTTATAACAATTTGGGCTTCAGTAAAAATTTAATCTTTGATGTAATAACTTGTAAATATTATGAATAACAAAGGTACTTCAGGTATAATTTTTTTTCTTGAATGTTTATCACCAAATTTACGAAATAAAGTAAAGATAGATCGAAACACCACCAAAAGATGATATTATGACATCAAACGGAATAAAGTAAGTTTATTTTATTATGTAATTATCTGGATATTAAAATAAACCCTAAAATCTAGTAAAATTATTTTTGTGACAACACAATATTTGTTTAATTTTCATATTAAAAAATTAATGCAATTTTAATTGATGACCAATTTACAGTTTTTTGATTGTAGAATTTATAGTAACCATGTTCTCTATAAATCACCAAGAAAACATGATAGTTTGAAATCTATTCCATGACCATATTTAGATGATTTTTTATATATTTTAGAATCCTGTTTTTATGGTGACCTTCACATTTCTCATTACCTTCTTTTAAGAAAATTTTTTATAAACCATTTTTATGATGTGTGACTTCCCATAAAAGAATTTTCAATTATCAACCTTTGAATTTTGAAGTAGAATATAAAATTAAGAGACCAAATTTTATTGAAGTATGGGAGAGTGTAACACCTCAATATTTTATGCCATGTCTCTTTTTAAATTTAACACATTCTATAGCTTACGTTGCACGCAACATTTAGCTTAAAACCATGATATACTATTAAAAATGTGACCATTATAACCTCAATCATTAAATTGGAGAGAATGAATTGTATTAATCAAATTATAATATTTATATTATTAGTATTTAATCAGATATTTTTTCATTCATCCAAAATATTTTTAGAGGCATAAGATATGAATAAATTAAATTTTACACATATAAGGCTATAATTTTCTAAAGGAACTTTTACCACATTTTAATGGCACATTTTTTTTAAATATAAATTTTTAAATTTTTAGAAAATATATTGTAAAAAATAAAATTAATTATTAAAAGATTAATGTAAAAATTATTTTAGGATGAAATTTTGGTATTTTTTAGAAAATATTTTTTTTTGTGAATAGTGATAAATATTTCTCTTTTTATAAAATTGTCTAGTTCATCGTATTAAAGCCTCATTATGATTTTAATGTAAATTAATGTATGAATTTAAGAATTGTTATAAAGGCACTCTAAGATATTACCTCACTTGGGAATACTTTGGGCTTCTACATGACCGAATTAGGTATTGAGATATGATATCTCATTTTAATACATTGGGTTACAGCATGATCTGAATAATGTATTAATATATGGTATTACCTAGAAACACTTTGGGCTCTGACATGTGCCAAAGAATATATTGGTGTACGAGTGTGCTTCGGAACCCAGTAGTTAATGTGGTTAAGTATAGAGTAAAAAATAATGAGATAATTATTTACTTATCCATTATAATTAATTATTTATACATCCACATATGATTTTTTGACCACAGATTGTTTTAGATGTCGTTGTAGATATCTTATTGAGTTTTACTCACACCCTACTCTGGATAACAAATCGGTGCCCAAATAGTCTTCTCTATTATAGTCTAGAAAATGGAAAGGGACCTATGTTAGATGGCTATTTTGGGGATGAATCACGAATAAGGGAACTAGACATGATTTGATACCCACTTTCAGGTTGTCGGTGACTTTAATTTTGAGTTTCATATTTACTCTTGAATGTACATTAGCATGGTATATTTATTGTTTGTTTTTTGATAATGTATTTTATTATTTGGCCATATTTTGATACTGGTATAGTTCTGGCTATGTTATATTTTTTGGTTATTCAGTTGATTATTATTATTTACTTCCACCTGTTTATTACTCTGCTGAAATAACAAAAAGAGGTTATATTCTCCTCATGACTCATAATAGAACCTAAATACTACTCAGTAGACTCTCGCTTAGGAAGAGGCATGCTTTTGGTAATGTGGCTAACCAGTTCAGGGCACCGATGTTTGTAACCTGAGTGAGGACATTACAAAGTGGTATCAGAGCCCAATTTTCATTTATTTTACTTTTGTATTATTGTTTGGGAAAGTTATACAAGAGACTATGAATAGTGGGTTCTTGGTTATTAGTTCATTCATGGGATTAGCTACCCCATGTATGGGGGAAAATCCATGTACCCATGGGGAATAATTTTTATTACCGTTTGTTGTAACAGTTGAATATTATTTCATCATGGATGATGTACTTATGTGATGTGATTATTTATTTCTACATTTTATGAGATTTGACTTGTGGCACAGTATCGAATGAGATTTTAGTTTTGATGAATTATTCTAGACAATTATGTTTATTTTGACATTCATCATTTTATGTTCACACGGGTAGACGTGTTTTGGGTATGTTGTTTAAATTGAATTTTTTTTCCATTATTATGAAATTAAAATGAAAATAGTGCCTAATATGAAATTTTGAAATATTTTAAATTTATGAATGATGTCAATAAATGCGTGTCTAAATGAAAAATATGAATAATGATAATGTTTAACCTTTGTTAACATGTACCTAGTTTTAGGATGGTTAAGGGTGGAGATAGTGCCTCAGTTTTGACCATGTGATGGGAGAAAGGGGGGAATACATGATATGGTTCTATATAAATCCTTTTTTTTAATTGTGTTAATATTTTTAATTAAGAGTCATTTGTTTTTTTAATTTGTACCTTAATGTGGTTAACTTTAGTAGTGATAATTACCTTGTCTGATAACTCTATTATGAGTTGTTTGAGTGACTATTTATTTTTTGGATCAGTGTGGTGAGATGTTGGTGGGTAAGAAAGACTGAGACTTTCGACTGTTTAAGGTTCTTCCATAATTGGAGGTAACAATGTTGATGAAAGAATTGTGGTGGTATTCATCATTGAATTCTTAGTTTACTTTTAATTAGTGACGATCCTGTCCCCTAACCTGAGATCATCATGGGTACTCTGAGAAAGATTTTGATTTATTCCTAGATACCTAAATGTGTTTTTGATGGATATGGAACCTCTTAGAGGTTGTCTTTATGAAGCATAATATGTAGAGTTGGATGGTGGAAGGTATGCCATCGATAGTTTACAGATGAGGTTCTCATGATGGACTGGAGTTTGAATAATACCATAGTGGATGAGTTTCTTGAAAAATTTGTGTTAGCGGATATCAAAAGGTGGGGAGTGATGTTCCAAATGTAGGTACATGGAGAGAGACCATGGATTGGAAGTGGTGTCATCATAATTCCAATGAGGAACCCATAAGGTTCATGTTTAAATTCATTAAGGAAAGGCCAGGTGGGCCCTGATAGTGGTATATCTATGTCCTATATATTTAGATATTGATGGAAAGGCTAAGTGACAATTTTGGATGGTATTATTGTATTTTATGGGAAGGATGAGTTTGGAAACACATCAGGTGTTTTAGGAAAGTTGTGATTGAGATTGATGCGTCATTCAAGGAGCATCTGATACATGTTATACAACGTGGTGAAAAAGTTTTTTGGAAAAATATTGTGTGGTTATTTCATGTATTGTGAAAACGTGGAAGTGAGTAGGAAGAAAAATGGGATAGATAAATGGATGTGAGGGGTCAGTGGATGATCTTTCTGACTCGAAATATCAGGGAAGCTTGGGAGTGCAGCTCAAGGTTGAGCTTCTTGAAGGTGGGGAGAGTTTCAAAACAAAAACTTTTCTAGTATTTTCTCTGGTAAATTTACATGTAATATTTTATTAGTGTTGATTAATCTTTGTTTTTATTTTACCTTTGGGTGTGTTTGGGTGAAATTTTGGAAAAAACGAAAAAGCATGGGGTGTGCATGGTGGGTGTACGATTAGATCAAACCGTGTGCCCCAACCCAGCTAACTATGTGAACCCAAATAGAGGAAATTTTCTTGACTGGTGCATAATTTTCAAATTTTTCACCCTATTAGGAGTAACCATGATCCCATATAAATAAGACACATGTTTTAGGGACATAGTTAGAGAAACCTGTGTGCCCCTGTCCAGAAAATGGTGCGCTGGAATTTTGTTGACCTGAGATTTAGTTTTTTAATTAACTGGACACCTTAATTAACCCAAAATCTACACCTATTCAAACCGTGGTCATATTTACTTATTTTAGATCTCTCCAAACAAATCCCAATCCTTCTCATCCTCTGTTATTCATTATTGGATGTTTGGATCGAAAATCATCACTTATCCTGGTAACTGGAATATATCTCGTTACTTTCTCATTAATCCCCCTTTATTCTCTCATTCTGTTGGTGAGATATTATTCTATGTTTTCCTAGATCTAGATCTATATTTGATTAATATATATATAGGATTATATATCTAGATCTAGATCTAAGATATCGTGAATTGATTAATCTAGATTTAGGGGTTTATATATGGATCCCGATCAACATTGTTGTGTTATTCAATTTTGGGGATTTTTTGGGAGCTCTTTGGTTAAAAAATAAATGTGGGTGGTCTACATTTCAAATAATATAGTCTGGATTACAAAAATGTGTATGTAATTGTATAATTTCTTTTATATGTTTAGTAATTGCATTCTTGAAATCACATTCATGATTAACTTAATTAGTTTTATGAATTAATTAATTAAGGGAAATATGAAATTTGGATATTGGGATTTTAGATCATGAATAATTAATAGTTAAATTATTTATGGGAATATTGTATTATTGATTATTAATAATTGATTATTGAGTTAGTTATCAAAATATTAAATTATGAGATGAAACATTTAATTGAGGGATTGATTAGTGATATTGAATTGATTGAGATGGATCATTTAATTAATGAATTAATTGGGTTTATTAAACTGTTTAAGTTGAAATAATTAATTTATGAATTAATTACATAATTAATGTGATTATTTAATTATTGAATTAAATAATGTTATTAATGGGATTAATTAATTAACAAATTAATTAATGGAAATATTTTTACTAATTAATTAAGGAACAAAATAATGGAGTTGATGTGTATAATTAATTGGCGAAATAATTAAAGGGAGATAATTTGATTAATTAATTGGGGGATTAATTAATGGATTTTATGTGTATAATAAATTGGTGATTTAATAGAAGAGATTGAATGTGATTAATTAATTATAAATTAATTAATGGATTTAATGAGTATAATGTAATGTCCGAGAAATTTTGTGTAATTTTTTTTAAATTAAATGGAATTATTTTGAGACAAGAAGCTCCGATAGCACATGATTCCATGGCCCAATGAGACTGGAATATAATTTTTGAAGTTTTTTATTATTCATTTAAATAAACATGCAAGTTGGTTTTTCTAATTTTTTCAAGTTCTTGGATCAAATATTTGAGGGAACCATTAAACATAAAACGATGGGATTCGTCTAGAATTGACCTAACCTCGACCGACACAGGTCGAGGGAAAAAGTTATTTTTTAGACTTTTTTAAGAAAAAGATAAAAATAAAAAATAAAAAAGATTTATTTTATTTTACTAATTTTCAAATTGTTGTAGTGAAATGATGTATAATGGAATAAAACCAAAAACGTTGTTTCATAATAGAAATAATATAATGACTTCATAACATAACATAAATGAAACACATTTTGACATTTTTTCTTTTATTGGTCTAGAAAACAATATAGAAATGTTTTCATAATCATGTTTCTTCTCTAAAGCTTTGGTCGGTGATGATGGTGAACTCCAATGACTTCCAAACAATGGATTAGGGAGCAACAAACTACAGAGGCGTTCTTCTTCCACCCTTCGAATGGTTTCCAGCGAACATGTTTCTCAGGTAGGGGTTTTCTTTGTGCTTGAGTTTCCCAATTCTTTATTGTAAACCAACTAATGTGGATCATCCCATGAACTAGATGATCTGTGGATCACATGTTCATACAAGAGGGTACTATTTTGTCGATATTTCATTGGGGTTAATTTGTGAAATTACTTCAATCATTTTTCCCTGTGTTTCAAAACCTCTTGAATAGATGGTGGGAGCCAACATGAACAACACCTGAGACCCTCCATCGTCTGCATTTTTTTGAATTCATAAAGGCCACATTTTCGAAACGAAATCAAGGATTTTTTTGAGTCCATAACAGGGAAGGTGACATCTTATAGAGGCTGAAGGTGTATACGGCTCAATGAATGGGAAACCTAAGTGGACACTGTGGCCTGCAGAATTCTTTGTCGGTGCGTTGGAAGGACATCAGCAGCTTGAGATGATAGTTCCGAGAGGCAGACGTGGATGGGTGGATGGGTCGGTGGAGAATCCCATTAATGCGGGCCGTGGAGGGGGCTGAAAAGTAGTCAGGGGACCACATATGGGTTTTCAGGTCTTCAAAATCTAGGTTTTGTGTTTGTGTGCATACAGGTACTCAGGAAAATTCCTACCACTTATAGTTTGATTCCATAGGCAGTAGTCGTCAACCCCATCCTTATGGGAGGTGGTCTTAGGGGAGTCCCAGCACGGACCCTAGGGTCGGGTATTGACATTCGATTAATGGATATTTAATTGATAATATTTAATTTGATTAATTAATTATGGGGCTAATTAATATATTTTCATGATCAATTAATTGGTGAATTAATTTTTTGGAATTATTGTGTTGATGCAATTGAACCGATTAGATTGAATAATTATTGAATTAATTAATGGGGATTGTTTTGTAGATACATTTGAGTAAATTATATAATTAATTGTTGAATTAATTATGAAACACTAAGATTATCGATATGAGATATTTAATCTATGAATTAATTATAATATGTTAAGATTTGAAAATTTAGATAATTAATGGTGGTGTTAATTAAAATATTATTATTGTGAATGAGATAAAATAATTGTGGAATTAATTATGTGAATTTTAGTTGTGGATATTGGTTAATTAATTAATTAATTAATTAATGGGATTGATGTACTTAATTAATTGTGTAATTAATTAAGGGTATTTATGTGATAAATTAATTGTTGGATTAGAATTGAAATTGATGTGATTTTTTAATTGTTGAATTAACTAGAGTAATTCATGTTATAGTTTAATTGTTGAATTATTTAATATTATTGATGTGATTAGTTTATTGTTGAATGAATGTGAGTAATTGACATGATTAGTTAATTGTTAAATTCATTAATATTATTGATTTGATTATTTAATATTTGAATTACCTGAATTAATTTTTGGTTATTAGTTATATGTTTAATTAATTAATATTATTGATATGAATAGTTTATTATAGAATTATGTATTGTAATTGATGTGATTAGTTAATTGATGAATTAAATAGAGTAAATGATGTGATTAATTAGAGTAATTGTGGAATTAATTAATATAATTGATGTGATTAGATAATTGTTGAATTATCTAGATTCATTGATGCAAATAGTTAATTGTTTAATTAATTAAAAATATTGATTTCATTAGTTAATTGTTTAATTAACTAGAGTAATTGATGTGATTAGTTAATTGTTATATTAATTAATGTTATTTATGTGATTTGTTACATGTTTATTGGCTATAAAAATGAAGTATTTATTTATTAATTAATTAATTAATTAATTAATATGATTTGATTTATTAATTATTGAATTAATTAACATTATTGATGTGATTATTTAATAGTTTAATTAACTAGATGAAATTGTGTGACTAGTAAATTTTTAATTACCTAATGCAAATTATGTGAATAATTAATTATAAAATAAATTGACTTTATTGGTGTAATTTGTTAATTTTTGAATTAACTACAGGAATTTATTTGATTAATTATTTATTAAATTAAATAATATTATTGATACGATCAGTTAACTATTAAATTAACTATGGAAATTATAGAGTTTTACTAATTGTTGAATTAGTAATATAAATTGTGTGGATAATTAATTGTTGAATAAATGTGTGATTTATGAATGGTAACATGGTCATTATAATGTGAATTAAATAATGGGAACATGGTCATTATAATGTGTGGCAATGGAATGGAAACATGGTCATTCTAATTTTTGTTGTATGAATGGTAACATAATCATTCAAGTATGAATTAAGGAATGGGAACATGGTCATTCTAATGTGTGATGTATGAATGGTAACATGGTCATTCAAGTATGAATTATATTATGCGAACATGGTCATTATATTTTGTTTAGTATGAATAGTAACTTTGGAATTGAAGTATTACTTTATGAATGGTAACAAAGGAACATCATAAAATGACATCACTTGGAAATATTTTCATCTCCAACATGAGATGAAGCAGTTATCGAGATATGATATCACCTTTGAATAATTTTGGATCAGACATGAGAAGAAGTCGGTATTATGATATGATAATAGTTAGGAACACTTCATTCTCTAGTATGAGCCAACGTACGAATTGAGGTACGGGTGTCCTCAGGAACACGAGAGTTAATGTGGTTAAGTAATGAATAAATGATTATGTGATAAATGCATACTTATAAATTGTACTAATTTCTCTATACAAAAACATACACTATTTTGACTAGATATTGTTATAGATGTTTTGGGTTGTGAACTACTATGTTTTACTCACACCCTACTCAAGATTCCTGATTAGAACCCAAATATCCTTGTGTTTTCGGGATAAGAAAAAGGGAAAGAGCCATGATTTAGATGTATATTTTGAGGATAGAGAATGGATGAGGGAACTCGACATGGTTCAAGAACCTCTTTTGAGTTTTCAGTGTCTTTACTTTTGAACTCCATTTTTAAACATGGCACATACATTAGCATGACTTTTCTACTATTCATTTTTTATATTTTTTTTCAAGTTTTGGTCATCTTGTGATACTATTAATGTTCTGGATATGTTATATTATTTGGTTATTTAGTTGACTATTGTTATTTATTTCCAATTTTTATTATTATGATGAAAAAATAGCGTATTGTCTCCACATGCTTTATAATAGTCCCTCGTTGGTAGTTGGTTGCCATAGGTGTATAGGGAGGCGCACTGGGGGTCATGTGATATACCGGTTCGGGGAACTGATGTGTGTCACCTAGGTTGGGTCATTATACATTGGTAGAGTACGAAACAAGTATCCCCTTTTACCATTATAAATTTATGTGATGACTAATCACCTTCACTTTAGAGTGGGGTTCTAGTTTATCATCCCCAATGCATAATTTTTAGAGTCTAAAATCATTGAATTTTTCTAGACATGCCTCTTGATCAGGGTAGTCCTCTTTCTAATCTTATTGGATTTAATCTCAATAAACTTCAGCTACATATGTCTCCACTCAACTTTACATTTGGAGTATTATAGAAATTTTTTTACCACTTTTACGATACATTTAAATGAATCATTATTCTTGGCATGGGGTTCATTTTTTTATTTTATGTCCCATTAAAAATGCTACACTGAGAGAGGAATTCATCCAATGTAATTAATTTTCATTCCTTAGTCTTGAAAAAAAGACTAACTCTGATGATGGGACAAGTGATAGAGCTTGTGGAACCACTCCAAGATGAAAATTACATTTCAAAAGTGTGGAACCACTACAAAATTGAAAACAAAAAACATAAGGGGCTTGAGGGCCATTACCATAGAAAATATATCCTTCAAAGGGGAAATTATAGTTGGGTAGTTTTTCATGAACATCATATTTGTATTTTTGGGATCCCACAAAAATAATACATGGATATAAGTCATTAAAAGTGAGAAGGAAGTGAGAGATAATAGGGGATAATACTGGTAGTGGCCTAGTGGATTAGGCGTAGGAGAATAAGACTTATCCGGTGTTCTTTTATGGCATCAGCCTAGGGAGTTATATGTGATATGAATCCCCATCCATAAAATCCATGAAATTTATTTCAAATTGATACAATATTTATTACATAAATTTAGATTTAATAAGACTCAAAAGATCAATAAAGCTACTATATTTTGGAATTAGGTACATTTCATAACAAATTAAAATAATGAATAGACCATCTTTATTGAAATCCTCCTTAACATGTTCATAATATTACTGCATACTTAAAAATGCATAGAATAACTTGGGTACATACATAAAAGGGGTGAGTTATAAAGCCTTTTAAGAGAATAAACATGGTATAAAACAATGAAAATAATACATTATAGACAATAGATATATAAATGGTACATAAATGGGTGAGAATCATAAACATGAACAATGAGGCATGATAAAAAGAAGGCAACATGATAAATGTGGAAAAATATTAAAACACAACATCATAATCATAGGTCAATGATAAATACTAAATAATCATGAAAGAAAAATTCCCATGAATTAATCACCTTAAATCCATGTCACAAAATGACATATCATGAAACTAAACATTACCAAATGCATTGGAGTTCTATATAATTATTGTCTCACCTTTCACATTCATTTCATTCTTATACTTAAGTGTGTCACATATATCATACCAAATAGAATCATTTATTATAATTTCTTATTACATGATCATGGAGTGTGGAATACATACAGGTATGTCCCAAATAAATAAGTACAAGTGGAAAAAAGTGGAATCCATTGATATAAAATTGGTACGGGTATACACAACACAATTATTTTGGAATAGAGAATGATGTTGACATTTCAGCAGCATAACAACATCACGTAAAATTAAAAATATGGTTTGATAAGAGATAAATGGGTCTATCATAATTTTTACATCAAATGGGAAGTAATATATACATGTAAATACATATCCCAACATTATGAATTGTAAATAGAAGGCATAAGATAATAAATAAATTTGAATAAAGAAGAGAAGGTAACGATCCCTTACTTGAGTGTGTGATACCAAATGCTTGGGTGGAGCTTCTTGAGAGATTTATGGAACATTGTGAGGACTCATGAGAGAGGGGAAAGAATAATTACGTGCTCCAATGATTTTTAGTGAAGTTAAATGGGTGTTTTGTGGGATTATATAGTAAAATCTTGGCGAATTCTTTATTATTTCACAAACATATGTTTTAGACACTAAAATAAAATTACCAACCTATAAATCATCTCATTCTTTTTCTGATAGTTTATGAAAAAGGGTATTGGTTTAAATTATTTTATATGTCCAGGGTATTAACTTATTGAATTATTATCTTTTTTTATTTGGAGGTGAGTGATACTCTTAAAGAAATGATTTTAAAAACATAAAATATATAAATTGTTTTAGAGGATTCATAAAGGCTTTATAAAATTATCCAATAAACATAAAATCACATTATTTAAAATTTAAAACATATATTTTAATGTTTACACCCTTTATAGTATTTATTAAATCACTTTTGAGTCATTTTGATGTCATAATATGCACCATATATTAATAGAGTATTAAATTTTAACATGAAAATTTGATTTTCTCAGAAAATTATGAAAAATTATATATTGGGGAATTTCAACATTTTGATCCCAAAAATAATATTCATTTTATAAAATTAATGTTTTAAATATGATTATTTTTTTACTTTTAAAAAAATAATCGAAATATATTTAGAAATTATGGATTTGTTGACAATAACAATTTTTGTACGCGTATAAAAATTACTTTTGACTTCATAAAAATTATACTATTATTTATATTTAACAAAAATTAAAAAATAATTATATTTTATTAAAATAATATTTGTTTCAAAAGTCAATTAATTCATCAAAAAAATGTCTTGATTGAAATTAAATACTAATTAAAAATACTATTTCTGCTTTATTATATAAAAATATAATTTTTTTTAATCAAACTAAATAATTTATCATTTATTATGAAAAAAATAAAGAATAAATATAATAATCATAGCATTGAAATATAAATATTCACACACTTAGGGTTATATTGTTTCTAGTATTTGTTAATTTATTATAACCCTTAATTAAACTATTTTTTTAACCTGGTAATATATATTTACTAAAGTTACTATCATATTTTTCAAAAATTAAGCTAAACATAGTAGCTAATATTAATTATGATGACTCAAAATCTAATTTTTTTTCCAAATAAATTCATAGAGGAGGAATATTTTTATTTAATATAAAACTTATATTCCATATGGAAATTAGATTTCCCAAAAATCTATTTTTTAAGTAAAAAATGTTTGCTATTTAACTATTTAACTCCTAATATTTATTATATGATTTTATTTTCATAAAAATAGATTTGTAATATAAAAATTTAGTTTTACTAATTTCTAATTAGTAATTATTTTAATTAATTATAATGGAGAAACATTATGAATGTTAAAACTATTTTCAGAAAAATGTTTTTTTTAATCCAAAAAATATACATGTATTAAAATGCTGTAAAATGATGATTTAAATTTAATTAATTAAATTAAATATAAATAAATAATTTTTTTACATTTAAATTGAATTAAAAAAATACATAGACTTATATTAGTTTATTTATCGAAAATAAATTATAATTTTTCATAAAAATAGTATTTTTCACTATTCATTGAAAAAATTATAATTTTTTGTAAAATCAAAAATTTAAACCATTGTTAATATTTAAATGATGATATAAAATGTGGATAAAATTTTATAAAATATATTTTCTAAATATTATATAGATAATAACTACAATAAAATAATAAAAAACATTTTTAAAGAAACCATAAATTGATGATCAAAAAGACATTACCAAAAATTGATTTCTTAATTACTAAGAATTTCAATATATACATAGAACATATATATATATCATAAAGTATTTAATATGATTCAGACCATTAAATTTAATGGCTAGGTGAAAATGATCATATTTAAATAATCATTTTTTGTTTGGGTTTGGTGTTGCGTATCACATATGATATCGAATACATATTTCTTTTTTTAAATCCCTAAGTGTTACATCCTCCTATGTTCTTCATTTTTGGGATTTTTATTCCCTCTTATTTTATATTTCAATTCTCTACTATCCATCCATATTATAAAAAGTGGTTACTCGTGATTTGGTTCTCTCACGGAGTATATTCAATGTATTTTTTTCCTTTTTTTCAAAATAAAACAAGTTTGGAATTCCAAAAAAAATTAATGAGGTGTGTGTATGGGCAATTAGAAAACGATTGATTCACATTTTAAAAATAATTCATCAATATATTAAATTATAATTATTTCATGAACACTAAATTTGGACTCACATCATTAGCATAATCATTTTGATGATTAACCAAAGAGTTCATTATTATACATTTCTACAATTTATACTGTAAAATTAAAATAATAAAAATGAGTTTAGTAGATGATAAAAACGATGGGAATACTCATCCCAAAAGCAAAACCTATCGACCATAAGATTCATTTTTTGATAAGCATGTAAGATAAAATAGTATATAAGACAACTTAACAATCAAATGATGTTTTGTCCAGATTTCACTATTCATGTATAAATTCAATTGTTATATTTGTCAATATCATCGAAATAATTGTTGAGTTTTTCTAATTAGAAACTAACATCATTTACCAAAGTCCTTTTCGAAACAACTAAACCTATTATGATTACAAAATCAAAATAAACTAAATTAACTTAATAACATAAATTGATGAAGTAGAAATAATTAGAGGAATAAAATGTAGCATAGAATGAAATTAGATAGAAATAATCCCACAAAATTTTATTTTATTCAAAGAAATAGAGGAAACCTAGTATTAGTAAAGCTACCCTATAAAGGTAATTTTTTTTTCAGTCATGAATACAATATTTTTAAGAAATAAAGAAAAATAATAAGGTTTCACTTTAGATAATGTGGAAGAAGATTATTATTCCTTTTCAATGGCCTCAACAACAAACTTATTACAAAATTATCTTCTCAAGCCTATTTCCTCAATATTATTCCTTGTGTCCATCCATTTTTTGTTCAATAATGGGAAACAATTTTGATTTTAATGTATCCATTCTTGGGCTAAATTGATATTGATGTCCTTAAAATACTCTTGTTGGGTTGGAATTTGATGTTGAACATTCAAATGTGATATTGATAATGTTACAAATGTGAATGGTACTATAGTCTTTTAAGATCTCCGTGAGTAATGCATTTGACCTTGGTATTTTATGGAGCATGTTGTGTATAAAATATTTGGAAACAAAAGGTAGATACCGGTGGAGCAGTTCCGACCATAAGTCATTGTCACCAAATATTTATATTCAAGCATTAATTTAAATCACAATGAATTCTGCTATTAAAAACTATTGTAAAATCACAATCCAAATCATCCATTTAATTATCCATCAAAATTGACTAATGAATACTCATTTAAAATAATAAAATATACTCAGTGATGCTAGAGACAACAATGACATGAGAATATGGACGTTATGAGTTTTAAATGAAAAGAATGTCAATGTTGTGGAAACCATTATGGAGTACATTAACTTTTTCAACCTGAAACATCAAATATTTACACTCTTAAGTTTAATCACTCATTGTATTTTAATGTATTAGTGATAGTTAATTGATATTTAATGATTTTGTGTATCGTTTAAAAAAATATATTTCAATTTATGATCTTTGAAAATTAAATATCATAATGAATATTCATATAGAAAAATATAATATAAAATTATCATAACATTAATAGGATATATGTTTCATATGAAAATATATAGGGCCCATGCTGTTATCTTGAAGATTAATGACATGGTATAGAAAATATAAAATAATGAAGGTATACAAGACTATATTGTTTTATTAAATATTTCAATAATTAACATCAATTATCCTAAAATGTTCAATAAATATATTTAATGAAATTACATGGTACCATGAAAAAAAACATAATATCTTGCACAAAATTCGGTCTTAAAACGCATTACCCATACCTATTTTTCACCCAAAAATGATTCTTATACATTATGCATTCACTGATATAATCAAAATATATCATTCAATAAGAGTTTCAATAATATCTTTCCCATATCATTGAATCTCAATCCATGTGACATTAATAACTAAAAATATGTTCCTTCAAATTTTAATTGTAGTTAAACAATAAAATTGTACTATAAAAATCACGGTAATACTATGAACATATTAATTTAATAATTCAATTCATTCCATGATTAATTATAAATTGAATATAATATTTTTATATAATTTATATTTTATTCATTTTATTAACAATTTAATTAAATTTAGAAAAAAAATCTAAATGGGTAAATTATGAGTAAACTACACAATAATAAATATTTAGAAAAAATATTGTATGGTGAATAATTTAATATTTAGAAAAAAATAATGAAAAAGGGTGAAAAATATATTATTTTAAAAAAAATAATGAACTCTCATTGGATCTATGTTTGTATCACAATGTCAATGTTCATAAATGTGACATTTTTATCAAATATATTGAAAGACAAAATTATTCCTTTACCTAATAATTTTTTTCAGGAACTGTGTTTTTATTGTTACGAATGAGATTTTTTTAATCGACATGATATGATTTAAAAATGAAACATTTATTACATAATGATTAGAATATGTATTTTTTTATTTCCCCATTTTCATTTAATGAATTGACCTTTATGTGTTAAACTTTTTTTATAGAGATATTAGACATTTTATGTATAACATTACACAATTTTGTGCATAATAATACATCATAGTACAAGCCAAGGATCGAAAAGTCTAGTGTCTTGGAAGTCTAGGTACATAATCAAATATTGTAAAAAGACTTTTTATATATACTCCATATTGAGATCCTATATTCCATTGTGCTCATAAATCATCATAGGGATTTCTAGAGATAATATGAATAAAGGGATGAGTGAAAATCCTAGTAAGGGAATAACCATAAGAATAATGATCTAGTAGATAGGTTTGAAGGCATGAAACGATGATATAAAATGGAATTTAACACATGAAATAATAACCTATAAGAATTGGATCATTTATACATGGAATCATAGAAATGTGGAAGAAATATAAAACATGAATTTATTAAGAGTCAAGGCTAACCACTAAGACTATTTCACATAGTAGCACCAGCCAAGGCTGACCGCCAAGACTGTTGCACATAGTACCAAAAACCAAGGCTAACCGCCAATAATGTCACACATAACGTCTCATGAGACTAAAATTTCCCAAAATAATTGAATATATATTTGTGTGTACGCATCGTACATTTCATGAATATTTCTTCCATATAATGAATCATACATAATCAATCATACATAAACATATGGGTCACCCATGGAAAGAATTGTGTACTCTAATCCAGACATAAAGCATCACCAATGGACGTATCATGAAGGTGTTCATGAATGAAAGGAATTAGGACATATAAGGTGTTAATAATTTAAAATATTCATATATCATGGTATGTGTTGTCATACAGAGGTGGTAACATATAATAAATGTATTTGAGAAATTATAGCATCAAAAACATTTTTAAGAGGTTTTAAAAAAAATACTATAGAGCTTTCAAAATAGAAAAGGGAATGATCTTTTATATAAAACAAAAAGATAACCAATAAGTGTTTCATAATAATAATACTTATTTTATAAATTCAATGGTTTCATAAAAATAATGATAGCGTGTATCATAAATTGGGTATAAATTCGGGAAGTTCCCTTCAAACGAGATTACTTATTTGGAAGTATCGAGGAGGGATTCATATTAAAGCATGTATATCCACAAAATATAATGATTGATGGATAATGAGACATGATTTTAAAAATTATAAACATCATGATGACGTTTCACATAAAAATAAAAAGACAACTTCATTTGGGTAAAAATAAAGATAGAGCAATATGAAGAAATAAAGGTGGATTAGGTAGAATTTGTTATGGATTATCGACATGGTATCAGGTGTACTTAAGATAAATTCTTGAGAGATAAATGGGTTTCCCATAATTTATACTTCATTAGGGATGTATGGGATAGATGATAAATTATACCCCACTACTAATAATTACACATAAAAGGGCATAACAAAGAGGAAATTCTAGAATAAAAGTGAAATAGAGAGGATCTCTTACCTTAAGTTTTTTGGTGTTCTCTACTTGATATTAATGGAAAGATTATAAAATTAGGCTATTTAATTAAGAATTAAATAACCAAATATAAATATAAAATATTTATTATAACCTTTTTAAGTTATTTCATGACCTTTTTGATTTCTTATGAAGTTCAATTTCATCATTCGGGTTTGTTTGCTTACTTGGATTTAATGATCGGTTCATATTCGGATAATCATGGATGATGAATGTGTTCAAATAGAATTGAGGTTACATTTTATTATTTAACATCGAGAAGGATACATGGTATAAAATTCAATTTGGTTACGTGGAGTGAAGTTGAACCATTATATAAATCTTTAGTGAAAACCTTTTCGGTCAATTGGTGGATTTTTACCACAAAAACATGTAGTACATAATAAACACAAAACCATGTGTACGAAAGGATTATAGAACCAAATATGAGGAATAAAAAATATATTAACATCATTTTCAACCATGAAAATGGTTACATGTCCATTATTTAAGACGGTAATGTAAATTGAATACCCATCTTCCTTGAATGTTGTAAACTAACACATCGTAAAGGGTATCTTCACTATTAAAATAAAAGAAGAGTAAAAAAGAGATGATATTTACTTATTCCATTATTATAAAAATATTAAAGTACATTTAAGTTAATGGAGTTTTCATAACATTTGGATGAGGTGAGATAAGGATTGAAAATAAAACAAATGAACTTGAAAAGGAAAAATAAAGAAAATAATAGAGGAATTTAAGTCGTGAATAAAGCTTCCATGAGAGCCTTCTTCAGGGGAGAGGATTTGGTATTTTGAAGTGCCTAGGGGATATTTGATTTGGGGAAGGATATTAAAGAGGTATTTTGGTAGAATATTGGAAAGGAAAAAGGCTTTATATGAGTGAATATAAGTGGTGAGGATGGGCAGTTTTTATAGTGGAGGATAGGAGGGTTTTCATGATATTATAATAATTAGTTTATTATTCTCCCATAAGGCTAGAAATTGTGATGAGTAAAAGACCAAGATCAATCATAAGTTCATTTGAGTTTAAGATTAGGGTTTTTACCTCACTTATTAGGTCAGTAACAGTGAATTTATATTATAATGTATTTTTATGGTAAATTAATGTATTTTACTATTAACAAAAAATTCATGTATTTCCCAAAAATCAAAAAAATTCTCCCTAACCATTTTTCGACGTGTATAATAAAAAAATGAAATGAATGTTTCCAAAATATTTTCCTAAATATGATTAATTTAATATTTAATTAAAATCATGAACTCTGAGAATTTACCATTTCTAAAAGCTTCCACCCTTTTCATAATTTATACATCTTTTCGTTGAGCATAATTTATTTTCTACATGAGGGATGGTTGAGCAAGAAATTGAGAGTAGACCAGACCATATTCTGTAACATAGAACCACATATTTCTAGTTCTATCTAGTTATTCGCGATGATTTTTGAATAACTTTTAATGATTGTCAATCCTAATGACCATGCTGACATAGAAGGGAGTAAAGTCTGTATGGACACATGAAGGTAAAAACAGTATAAGGAGTTGAAAATGAGGCTTATCACAATTCCAGTCCTCACACTCCCAAAAAAGTGGGGAACTCTTTGTGGTGTATAGTGATGCATCAAATAAGGGACGAGTCAATTTGATAATGAAAAATTATTTATGTGATAGCGTACACCTGAAGGTAACTGAAATTCCATTTGAAAACTATCCAACACATGATCTGGAGTTAGCGGCTATGATCTTTGCGTTCACAATATGGAGGCATTATATTCAACGATAGAACTGTGAGATATATACTAATCAAAAGAGTCTAAAATATAAATTCCCACAGAAAATGATTAATATATGCCATCAAATATGGATAGATCTCATCAAGGATTATAACTCCACAATCCACTACCATCAAGATAAGGCCACTAAGGTGGCAGATTCTCTAAGTTGATAATATTCTACATCTTTATCAATGGTTAGAATTGATAAGGATCCAATATTATTATAATTTTATAGGATTAATATGGGAATCATTAAGGTATTAATATCATCAGTCCTTTCTCAAATGATTTCTCAACTATCCCTGATGAAGAAAATAAAGGATGCTTAATGAATATATGTGGAAATTATGAAAAGGGTGGAAGCTTTCTAAAATAAGAAATCCTCAGAGTTCATGATTTTAATTTAATATTAAATTAATTATATTTTGAAAATTATTTTTTAAAAATAGATTTCATTTTTTGAATTATACACATCGAAAAATGGATATGGTGAATTTTTGGAATTTTTCTGAAAAACTTGAATTTTTGGCGAATATTAAAATACATTAATTTACCATATAAATACATTATAATTTAAATCCACTATTCCGGACATCAAAATTGATGTAAGAATACAATTCTAGAACTCACGTGAATGTATGGCTATTATTTTTCTTGGAATCCTCAATATTTCTTATCTAATGGGAAAATAATATTAATTATTATAATATCAGGAAACCCCTCCTATCCTCCACTATAAAAACCACCCATCCTCACCTTTTCTATTAACTCTAATAAATCTTTTCGACTGGCCTATATTATACCCAAATTCATCCAGAAGCTCCTCCCCCACATCCAACATCACCTAGTCTCTTCAAAATACCAAATCCTCTCCCTTGACGAAGGCTCTGAAGGAAGATTGATTTAAGAGGTAAATTTATCTTTTCTTTTCTTTCATTTTTCTTTTAAAGTTCATTTGTTTTCTCTTATATCCTTACCTCTCCTCATTCAAATGTTATGAAAACTCAAGTAACTTACATGTACCTTATTGTTGTTATAATATTGTATAAATTTATTATCATCTCTACATTACTCTTATTTTATTTTAATAGTGAAGACGCCCTCTTAGATGTGTTATTTTACCACATTCAAGGACAATGGGTATTCAGTTTCAGTCACCGTATTCAATTCTTCTCATGAAACCAATTTCATCTTTTAACCAGACAATAATATATGTTTTATTATTCATCTTTGGTTATATAATATTTTTGTACACAGTTTTTTGGGTTTATAAAACAAGACATATTTCTTGGGGTAAAAATCTGCCAATTAACCCAATAGGTTGTCTCTAATGTTTTATATAATTCATAACTTGTGCGAAATGAGAAAGTACATTCATGACATTTTGAGCACCCATTCCGGTTATATCAGGAATTTTATTAGGGAAATACTCATATTTCCTATCACAACGGGTTTTGGAATGGCTCCTTATATTTCCTACCATTAATAAGGATAGATATTTTACAATTTGAGAGATTTAATACTTAGATATTAAGCATAAAAAATAAAACATTGAACACAAAAGGATAAAATTGTAAAGGATTTTTATTTTATAAATTTTTTCTCCTTAGGTTTAAACCTAGTTTATCCTCAATTTATTTATTAACATATATTCTGAAGGTATTTTTTTTATTTCCTTAATAATGGTTTGTAATAAGATCCTGAATTTACCAAAGAATATCCCACCACAGTTTTAAACCAAATGTTTAGCAAGACCCATTTTTTTGTATTAGGATACCCCGGGTCAAGCCCAAAACTCCTTGTTGGAGTTTCCACTACTTTTTACATCTGTGCTAGAGCCGCCTCTACCTATTTGTATCCAAACATGGACATATTTTATTGATAAACTACTTACTCTATACATACCAAAACCTAGGGGTGTTTATTTATACATCGTCTCATCCATAATATTCTTACAAAAGTTACCTATTCTAAATCTCTAAATATAACTAGACCATCCTATCATACCAACTATAGAGACCCTATCCTTTTAACATATAACATTACACAATATTATGCACAATTATACATCATAGTGCAATCCAAGGATCGAATAGTCTAGTGTCTAAGAAGCAAAAGTACATAATCAAACATTATAAAAATAAAATTTTATTTAAAATCCCTATTGAGCTTTTATCTACCATTGTGATCATAAATATGTATAGGGTAACATGGGGCTAACATTAAAAATTGTATCAGTTAAAAGCACAATAAGGGAATAACCATAAGAATAAATCTTTAGTACATGGGTTATAAGGCATGGCATGATGATATAAAAAGGCTTGTAACATATGAAATCATATCATATAGACAAGGGTTCATTTATACATGGAATCCAAGAAATGAGGATGAAACATAAAAAATAATTATATTATGAGTCAAGGCTAACCTCTAACAATATTTCCCATAGTAGAATAGGACAAGGCTAACCGCCAAGACCGTTGCCCATAGTAGCAAAAGCCAAGGCTAACCGCCAAGACCGTCATACATAACCTCTCATGAGACTCTAATTTACCCAATGAATTGGAGTGATATCTTGGTGAATCCATCCTACATTTCATGAATATGTTTTCCACATAAATAATCATACATAATAAATCTTACTTAAACATATGGGTTTCCCTTAGAAAGAATTGGGTACCACAATCAGGACATAATGCCTAACCAATGGGCATATCCTGAATGTGTCTACACAAGGAAGGAATTTGAACATAAATGGACGTTAATATGGTAAAATATGCTTATATCACGGTATGTTATGTCAAATATATGTGATATCATGTAATAAATGTTTTTGAAAAAATTTAGCATCTAAAACATTTTAGAGTGGTTTTAAGGAAAATACTATAGAGATTTCAAAATAAAAAAGGGAAAGATATTTTATATAAAACCATAATATAACCATGAAGGATTTCATAATAAATATTCTTATTTTATAAAGGAAATAGTATATTAATATAGAGGATTGAGTGCACTTGAAATTGGGTAATATTTTGGGAAGATCCCATAATACGAGTTTGCTTATTGGGAATTATCGAGGATGGATTCACTTAAAAACACGTATTTTCCCAAAATATAATGAGGTATGTATCATGAGACATGATTTTGGATAATATAAAAATAATGAATAATTTTTACAGAAAAAGGAAATACAACTTGATTTGGGTAACATGAAATATAGAGAAATCGAAGGAATAAAGGCGAACCAGGTAGAATTCTTTATGGATTATCGACAGGGTATCGAGTGTACATAAGAGAAATATTTTATATAGAAATAGGTTTCTAGAATTTTATAAATAATGATTTATGTATGGTGGATTTTTAAAATCACACCCCTCCACTATAATTTTCACATAAAAAGGCATAACAAAGAGAACAATCTTGAATAAAAGTAAAATAGATAGGATCCCTCTTGTAATGTCTGATGGCGTTATCTAGTTGATATTAGTGACATGAATATTCATATTAGATTAATTAATTAATATTTTAGAAAACTATTCTATATTAAAAATATTTATTATAATCTTTTTATGTTCATTAATTACATTTTTGATGGATTATAAGGTTCAATTTCATTGTTCGGGTCCATTTTCTTTCTTATTTTTGATCATCAGTTCTTGTTCGGATAAACATTTATGATGAAGGTTTTCGTCTAGAATTGGTGAATAATTTTATTATTTAACATCTAGAAGGTTACATGGTTGAAAATATAATTTGGTTCCTTGTAGTGAAGTTTAATCACTATATAAAACATTAGTGACATCATTTTGGGTTAATTGGCAGTTTTTGACCACAAAGAACTTGTTTTGTTTTATAATCCCAAACCCCTGTGTAAAAAAAAAGAATTAAAGAACCAAATATTAGGAATAATACATATATTATGGTATAGTTAAACCATTATAATTGGTTCATGACTATAATTTAAGACAGTAATGGAAACTAAGTACCCATTGTCCTTGAATGTTGTAAATTAACACATCCCGAAGGGTGCGTTCATAATTAAAATAAAAGAAGAGTAAATGAGAGATGAAAAAAATTATTACATTATTATAACAAAATTATAGTTCAGGTAAGGTACTGGAGTTTTCATAACATTTGGATGAGGTTTGGTAATTATTGAAAATAAAACTACTGAACCTGAAAAGAAAAAGAAAGCAAAGAAAGGATGAATTTACCTCTTGAATCAATCTTCCTGAGAGCCTTCTTAAGGGGAGAGGATCTGTTATTTTGAAGAAACTAGGGGCTGTTGGATTTTGAGGGAGATTGAGGAGGGATTTAGGAAGAATATAGGCATGTAATGAGGCTTCATAGGAGTTATAAAAATAGGCGAGGATGGGTGGGTTTTATAGTGGGGGAGAGGAGGGTTTTCATGATATTATAATCATTAGTTTATTATATTCCCATAAGACAAGAAATGGGGATGATTCCAAGACCATGAATAGTAATAAGTGCATGTGAGTTTGAGATTTGGGTGCTTAAATCACTTATGATGTCCAGAATTGTGGATTTAAATTATAATGTATTTATATGGTAAATTAATATATTTTATTATTCACCAAAAATTCAAGTATTTCAGAAAAATCGCAAAAAAACCACCAAAACCATTTTTTTGTGTGTACAATCAAAAAAAGAAATCATTTTTTCTGAAATAATTTTATAAATACGATTAATTGAATATTTAATTAAAATCATACTTTTTCTAAAAAGGATTTTTAAAACATTTATTTACTTATTCAATAATATAGGTACATCATACTTTCTATTAAATATTATTCATATAATATCATCTCTAAGGTTAATATTCATTAATGTTTTTCACTATTCATAAGGTAACAATAATATTCATAAGGGTAAGTTAACATCCACCAAAAATTAATTTGGTCTTATTATACTCCAAATAACATAATTATTGCCACCGTGTGTGTTAGATTTTCCAAATTCAAATCAAAGAAGTGAAAAAATTATGTTTAAAGGTCACATAGAACTTAGTAGTTGATTATGCTGTTATGTCAAGTTATCATATGAAATAATTATAAGAAGGATTTTTCCATTGAAATCATACGGTTGTTACAATTAAACTATATATTTCTATATTAATCGATAATTTTTTGCATTATAGCTGTTTATAATGCAAATTTTCTTAATTTTTTGGTATTTTTAGATTGATTTCAAATGTATGTAATGTAGGGGAATATATTTCCTAATTACAAGTGTACAAGACCGTCAGAATGAGGGATAATATTTTTTCAAATATAATTTATGGATGTGTAAATATAAAAATTTTTAAACCACCAAAAATCATGATTCAATATACTGGTATAAGTTTTCAATGGAATTCACAAGTCAATACTAATTATGAATTTTTTGAAATGTTTATGATCCTAATAGATCTAAACTGCATCTTTTCTTTGAAATTTTTTATTTAATTCTTACATAGTGTTTTAAAATTTATAAAATTTTATATGATGATGATTAAGTGGTCTTCTAAGTGAATAATTAGTAAAACACTCACCAAAAAATCATTACTAATTCATCACATAGGATACCACTTGAATAATTATCATCATGTAATATTTTATTCTTTTAAAATAAATCTATAAGTTTATAATCAAATGATTTTAGGATAAGATGTAATTCAGTGCTATTCTGATCATTAACATAGCCAAAAATTCTTAGAATGTATTGATTTGTGACTTCCATTGAAAAATTTTACCAGAAGACTGAATCATGATTTTTTAGTAGTATAATATTTTTTTATTTTCACATCTATCAATTCTGTTAGAAAAAAATCGATTTTGATGATCATGTATATATTACTAATGAACAACATGCCCCTTCTTTAGGCACACACATGCACTAAATCTAAAAATACCAAAAAATTTATAAAAGTACAATTCAAAAAAAATACAAGTAAAAACAATAATCGAGTAATAATGAAAGATATATTAATATAGAAAGCAGAACAAATAAAATTCAATTCAAAAAATAAAAATTGTGCAATAAAAACACATCACCTTATAATCATTGAATAAAAAATGTTACACATTCTAATTTAAGAATTTCGATTAAAAGTGTTTCATTATTTACAAGAATAACATTGTTCTAGAAAATCTTTTGAAAGGAAAGGTATGAATCTACCTTTCAATATATTTGATATATGGAATCGTGGTCGTGAAAATATCCTTTGTGAAACAAACTCAAACCAAATTATAACACATTCATGTTATTTATAAAAGAATTTATTTTTCCATCCCGATTCATTGTTTTCAAATATTTTATTATTTAACATAAAATTTTTGTGTCCCCTATATAATTTTTATTTTTATAATTTAACATATTTTACCCCTTTTCATTTTTATTTTCTGAATTTAAACAAATTAAGGATGAAATGACTGAAAACAAATTCTATACAAGGAATATATCCATATTTTATGTAATCAAGACATTAATCTCATTGGTAAATTAATTTTTTATAGTATTCCCATGTTTTTATAGTAAAATTTTATTGGTTAACATACTTGTAATTATGGGAAGTCATATTTGTAGTTTTTAATGAAACATGTCTTGATATTCCAGAATCAAGGGCTAGTATTGTCGAAACCCTTATTGAATGGTAAATTTTAATGCTAGATTTTAACAAAAATAATGACTGTATAAGGAATAAAAATAATTTCAAAGGATGAAAACCAATTATTGGTAATGTTTTTTGAAGCCATTTTTTTGAAGATATGAGGTTTGTATTTCATGTTACCATTTAAATTTTTTGAACTTATTTCTTTTTGTTTTTTATATTAATTTCTATTACTCAAATATTATATTAAATAATATAGTTTTATATTCCCTCAATATTTTATATTATTTATAAAATTTTATTTTTCTTCAAGGGGACAACAAGGGCCAAAATAGTTTTTCAAATGAACCATACATCCTATTATTGTCATGAAAATTTTACATTACATATTTCTATATATGTTTTACTTATGAGGAGTAATTTTTTAACATAATAAACAGAAATATACCCTTTTTAATGATAAATGAAATCATTAATATCAATTAAATTACAAGAATACATTCTAATACTATAATTTCATCTCACAAGTATACACGCACTAAAATTTTATCTTTTTATGTTTCTGATATTCGTGTTTTTTTAGTTCAAATATCATATCCAATATCTTCAGATAAACCATCCAATGTGTTATAATTTCTAAATGATATTTGATATAGTATAATCTAATTCATGTCATCAGGTGAAGGGATTAACCAATAAGAGAGATGGTCCCAGGAAATAGCCCATGATTTATTGGGTATTTTGGTTTTCTAAAATTTAAAAGTATGAAAACAATGTTCATTTATAGTTTATTAAATAAAAATTGTAAATAGAAAACAAAAGCCTTAATTTCATTCCAACAATAATTAAAAAATTAAAAAAAATTATGGTAATAAATAAAACACATACCAACACCGAATGTGGCCATTACACTAAAACATTAGTTGTAGGTAAAAATTAGATACGTAGAATTTACATCAATTCAAAATCATGGATGAATTATAATAATGAAATACGATGAATTTTTCTTGATGATTTAAATAAAAATAATCAGACAACAAATAAGAATTAAAATTCTATATTCATAAACACAGTTCCAAAATTATCAAACCAGCTCCTGCACATAAATAATCCCAAACAATGAGCTAGAATGAAATCATCCAAAACAATGATAAATCAAAAATAAATAAAATAATAATCAAATTGAATATAAATTAAAAATTCAATACCATATTTTGAATTAATTCAAGAATCAAAGAGACATTTAATAATTTACAATGTTAAAAAAACATAAATGGAAAGCAGGAATTAACACTTAGATTTAATGTGTTTTAGACCTCTTTTAGAAATATGTGTAAGAACACTACTGGGAAAACTTTTTATATCACACTGAAAAGGAAAAAACACAAGATATAATCCGAAAATAAATATAGATAAAGAAAAAATATAACAAGCTAAATTGGATAGTACAAAATAAGAAGGGAAAGATTTAAGAAACCGGATAGATTACCACTATATGGTGGTGGTCCTCCACACACATTCTTATGATGATGTGATTTCTCTATGTTTTCGAATCATGTACAAGATCCATACATGGAATTTGAATTTATGATTGGACTATATCTTCTAAATGTCTTGAAACAAAGAAGAACAATGATGTCCCCTTTCGATTGCACACGAACATCACTATACCTGGATAAACCCCAATAATGACCCACGATCAATCTGAAAGATATCTTGCATGTGAACAAGTGATCATACATTCTTCATTGATCTAGAAATATCTCACCAATGAGAATATATCGAGATATAAATTTATCTTGGTCTGAATCAAAGGTGTTAACGTCCACATGCACTGAAATCTCTCATGATTGGTGTGTGATGAGGGTTGTCGGCCTGGGGGTCATGAATTACCCACAAATGGTGTGATCAGGCCGAATCATGGCCAGATCTATAATAATCGCACACTATTGAAAACAAAAAATCCACACAATGAAAACATATATTCAATTTATTTCATCATCCTCAATCTGGGCTTATTACTTATTGATCTCACTGAATAATATTTTAGTTATTTATTTTATAAAAAAATTCTAAAATTTGGTTTTATAAAAAATATTTATTATTATTAAGTTATATATGAATAAAAAATATGCGCACCAACAAATATCAATTGATAATTGATAAAAGGGGGATGTTTATCATTGATAACTACAAATCATGTGATATTCAGCGCTAACATTTATCACTACTAAATAATAATCGTCTATAGAGGGGGTATGTTTATTAGTGCCAACTAAAAGCACAGAAAAATGGATGAATTTTATCTGCATTTTTTAGCACTGATAAAGGCACCCTTTATAACTACTTTCATAGTACTGATAAAATCTTTACCTTTAACAGTGAGAATAAAGTGTGGATAAAGGGTACAATGATTAATTTAGTTTATATATACATAATTATAAATTTATTTAAAATAATTTTATAACAATATGTATATATATGTAAATATAACATATAAATTTGATTTATATACCTATACAGTAATACAAGATTATAATCAGTCTTATTCTCATAATTTTATATATATAAAATTATCAATTTTATATTAAAAAATAATTTTTTTTAATATTATATTTATATAAATTAATTTAAAAATTTATTTATTAATATTAATATATCATATTAATATTTTATTTAAAAGTTAATAAAATATATAAAAGAGTATATTAAATAAAATAGCTTATATTTGAATTTATATATTTATATTAATATTCAATAATTTAAAATATACATACATATATTTGGTTGTATGTGTATGCACATGTATGTTTGTGGATGCATGTATATGTCTGTATCTATGTGTATCTATTTGTTGTATTGGTATATATGTGTTGTGTGTGTGTTTGTTTTGTTTGTGTGTTTATGTGACTGTGTATGTTTGTTTGCCTGTGTGTGTGTGTGTGCATATGTACATGTATGTATGTGTACATATATGTATGTATTTTTACATATATTTTTGTATGTGTAGACATATATTTATGTGTATGAATATGTGTATGTGTATTCTTGTGAATGTACGTGCATGTATGTTTGTATATATGTGTATGTATATGTGTAAGTGTGTTTGTGTATGTATGTGTATGTATGTATAAGACATATGTATACATGTACATGTGTATATGTTTATGTGGAATGTGTATGTTTATGTAGTAAGTGTACGTATGTATATTTATGAATATATAAGTGCATGGAAGTGTATGTAATTATATGTTTGGGTATGTGTATACATTTATTAAAACCCCCGACTCGGAAGCCCCGTAAGACCATAGTCATGCATCACTGTATGATAGAGGCTAACAACTAGTAGTGTGTGTCTAAGGTGGGATAATGGGGGGACTATACCCACTTATCAGAGTAAACTGATACTGAAAATAATAAAGTAAAACATAAATATCTTGATAAATATCCCAAAGGAATGTCCGAAAGGAAATCACCAACAGTAAGAAGATGAAAAGATACTAGTCCAAAATAAAATGAATACAGTGCATCAAGCTGTCATATGTTTATGATGGGTCATAAGTACATAAACAATATACAAAACCAAATGATAAAACTACAAGAAACTTGAAAAATTGGTCCCAGGTCCTAGCCAAGTCCTACGCTCCCAAGCTCCATCCTAGTAGCTTAACTATAATACCACACTGTCGGCCCATTACCCTGGACTAGTCCTATAAATAGGTTACATAAGTGAAGGAACCTGAGTTCTATGGTGTCCCATGAATGAGTAGGCTACCACAAATGGTGTCCCAAAATTTCTAGTTTGAAAATCAAGTGCATGTGAGCTACACCTTAATGAAGAAGGCGATACAATCTAAATAAATAAATAAATAAACTACTGATGTCCCATGGTCAGTGGTTAGGCCTAGGGTTGTCTCCTCCCTACTTCAAATATTGCTATGGTGTCTTTGTTCAAGTCATGAGGATTGTACCTCCTCAAGTAACCACATGGAATCCAGGCACTGATCCTGGAATTCCCCAGTATTATCAATGTGTCACATGGAATTAGAGCACTAATATTGGCATTCCCATGGAATATCACAACCATGTTGGAATTCCATATTGTAATGTTTTGTAAAAAATCCTCATATTAATTCTGGTAGTCCCAAAATTAGGTATCATGTAGAATCTACATATCACATCATGTAATTAATAACTCGTGTATGGAAGAGAATATGGGTTCTCATCATTGAAATATCAATCATCAACCATCACCAAGAATATTAGTGCTTGTCTCACAATTTCCTACATAAAGTTACACAATAACCTATAGGAATTTACATTTCACATAATTAATATTTATAAGTCTATATCAATTTTCTATTTCAAAAGGTATTTTCCACTACATTATTTAAAATTCACTATGGTCACCGCATCTCACACTTTAAAAGTAGCCAGTTAATTTCATAGTTCCACTTTATTTAAAAAAACTATAAAATAAAAATATAAAATATATTTATATTATTATAAACTATGGTTTCGCTATTTCTCAATTCTGGGACATCCAGTGATCTCATCTTTCATTTCATGAAAGGCTATCTCAATTTTACCCACTTATTAGCGACTTTGGGGTTTCACCTCTAATCTAAGGCATTGTATTGGAATTTAATTTTATATAAGTTCATTAAAACCTAAGGAATTATAATTCCAAATTACATTTAGATGGATGGATGAAAATTTTCAATAAATAAAAGCCTCATTTTTAAAACAAAAACGAGGTTACAAATGTCTGAGATAACATAAAATTAGTTGTAATTATAAATGAATTTATTTTATAAACAACATCCAATTCTATAATCTATAAAAACACTTATAGAATCTACAATTTAATTATAACCATTATATTATCCTCTTTTACATAACTATTTTATCATCTATACATTTCAATGAGGCATCCAAATTAGTTCACTTCTAATGCAACTATTTGGCATTATTCTTAAGGGGATAATAAGGCAATTGATATTTATTGTTCGAATATTAATATTATGGTTAACACTCAATATGTCAACACAACTAGAAAACATTGAGATTTGAAAATAAAATAATACTATGGGATAAAAAAGGGACCACTTGCCTAAAATAAGTGCTTCAACTTTAACACTAATCTCAACAACCCTCCACCCAAGCTCATCAAATACCGTTGGATAACACCCAAACAATCCCCAATAGTGGACCACACCAAAAAACATTAATTAATTATAATATCATGGTAGTTAATTAATGTCATAAAACAAAATAATAAACTTGAAAAAATGAGTTAAAAACAAAAAACCACTCATCATATACTCCTCACATACCCAAGACAAGACCAATAACCCTAAAACAAGTCTGTTCCAACTTCAAGAAATTACCCAGGCTAAATACTGATAATCTAGAAGTGAAACTATAAGATAAGACAAAAATCTTCCCCAAAAATATTGGAAAAATACATGACCACCAACCACTATTGAGATTATGGTTGACGATGTAAAGATATAGTCTCGGGACACCCACTTGCTAAGAAACACATAATCCACATTATATCAAGATGATTCTACATTTCCTAGATAGAATAGTTTCTCATAAACCGAATTAGACCAACTAATAACTTATGGGGAATGGAGGAGTAGAGGAAAATGACTCATATCCTAAACTATATCTTTCCAAAGTAATAGACAAAAGTGAAATAAGATAAGAACATTGATATAAAGAGAGATATTTTCCATGGAGTAGCGGGAGGAGAAGGAGGGTGCATAGAAGGCTACTAAAATAATAAGGGAGGAAAAAGGGAGGGTTTGAGTTAATTCCCCATAAGGTAAAATTTATAAAACCCCACTTTCTATGGGGAATATGGTTTGGCCCCATGGTTTTCTGAACCATGTGCTACCGGGTTTTCAGCACTATACCAAAACATCCACCCTCATAGTTTTATTGCAGAGTTTGAAAATCATACAACAACTATGATCTTCATCTCTGAAACCATTTCTAAATATGTGCATGCTTTCCCATAATTCCCACAAAGATTAAAAAAACTAAATACTTGTCAGAATCATATTTCAATGTTGGGGTTCAAGGTTTGAATTTATTGTCCACCCTAGGTTATTTCCAGAGAAACTAAAATTTCAAACCCCAATTATCTCAAGACTTATCCGAGAACATAAGTCACCCCATCGGTCTCATGAACCTTCTAAAACCCCATTTTTTACATACATCTAAAATTCCATTTTGGTTCTTAATTCAAAATTATGTTAGTCCACTAAACAAAAACTCAAAACTATGAAAATTTAAGGAACTGTACAAAAAAATGGGGCCTAAAAATCTCCCCACATTATAACAAAAAATAAATAATATGTACCAATAAGAACTTCTGAGACCAATGGATAACAATTTTATGTTTCTAACATGAGGATCATTCCAAGCATTAGTAATTTACAAACCTTATACTGGTTATTACTGGGCCAAGCCACCCAAAACCAACTCCACCTCTTAAAACCTCAATAGTCCATTCATCACTACATCAAAAAATTTAAACACTCTACCCAAAAATCATACATCTGGTTTAATTCAGAATATCCAAAAAATTTACAACACCAAACCTTTCTAGTGGATTACATAGGTTTACACTACTCCCCTTTCATCATGAAATATCTTCAAAAGTCACTGTGTCACTCCTAAAATCTTTTGTGACATGAGGCCATGCCTCAACATTCACATAAACATTCCACACAGTAATATGTCATTATTAATGAAACAAAATTATATAGAATGACATGACCACTGGTATTTTCAACACACCACATCCAACTTCACCCATGAACACAAGTCAAACTTCTATAGGCCGATCTATCTCAAAACACTCTTCTCCCTTTTCTGATGCATTATGATTAGTCCTGATCGTAGTTCCTTATATATCAAATGCACCGTATGATCATATTGGTACACCCACTAAATTCACAACCACACCTCTGATGAACCTCTGGTGGCTAAATCCTCAATCGTCCATGTCCATCATTGTTCCATACAATGAGAACCAACACACCACCATGTTGAAGCACTTATGACTGCTCCAAGAGATACTAGAAGATGAATTAAAGGATCATACCACATCTAACACTATATCAAACACCTTAAAAACATTCACTGTGACTAAAATCTTACTCCCTACATTAGGATCATACTTTTAATCATGTCCTAGATTCCTTTTTGAACGAAACGAATTGTGTTCCACCCATCAACTGAAATGATGGATAGATGGGCCCAAAACTGCTGACACCTGAGTATCGATTTGAATGGTAACTCTTCACCCATACCTAGATCCTGGTAATATTTCAGAAGGAATCATTGAATGGTCTAATAAAAATTATGGCCACACCATAAATGAATGATTCTATAACCTACAACATTCAGTTCATTACATACCAATTCTAGATCATCAGCCCAAATGGGTCTCTTAAAAACTACAAGTTTGACTATCTCCATAATCAACTCTTCTACATCACTTACATAGAGGATAAACCTTGGATTTTTCATTTCAACAAACTTGTCCAGTCCATTTTCTCATTACCACCTAAAACATCACCATTCTTACCAAAATTCCTCAGGTCGATGTGGCTGTAAAATTTTTATAAAATCCACCTTGTTTATCATCCCCTGGATACTTTTATCGATCAATTTATGAAAATAAATTGTATACTACCATACCACTCATTTACAAGCCAAGAAAAAAAATTCACTATTTCCACATTCCAAACTCTGATTATTCCATCACAACTCAACAGTTGAATGCTCTAATGCAACTAAATTAATGAGTACCTTATGAATTCCAAGTGTTTATATTTTTCTAAAAAAATATACAATTAAATAAGTATATGTTAAAAATATTTTTAAAAATAATGTGTAAAGGTGGAATCAAAGATGCCACAATTCAGTAAAAAACATATTTTAAATATACATGTTTTTATATTTAAATTTTTTATTTTTTTATTTTCTTTGATTATATATATATATAATCAGATAAATTAAATTTTATTTATTATCTAGAATTATATTCATCAATGTAGTTTATAATTTTGATAGAAATTTTCACCTAGGGATTTATTATGTGAGAGGGATTACCCTAAAAATATTTCTAGATTTTCGATGTGGGATTTAGGTTCTACCTTTCCTATACAGAATTGATAATATATTATTATCAATAATTTTTAATAAATTAATAATAGATATTAATTAATAATATACAATAATAATACATAAATAATAATTAATAATTATGAAAAATGTCATGTGGGATGTGAAAGCCCCTGAACTAATATTAAAATTGAAAGAAAAAAAACATGCATCAAATAGAGTGAGCTTGATCGTTGATTTGTTGTTAGATATGGTGGAAACATTTATTTAAATATTAGAATAATCCTTCCATGACCTTCTTTTTGGAGGAGTCAGTGTCAACCCTTCATTAATAACAATTTTCCATTTGCCATTTAAAACACCATCCATAAATGAAATAGGTTTATCATTACCTATAGATCAGAGATGAGTGGTGACCAATAAAACCATAAGATGATCTTTTTCACTTCCGTTATCCGAGACATTACCCCATTTTCCAAGATGTTCTGATGACCTGAATACATTTCAAATCTGTTGACAATAATGCATGCTCTACTATACACAATATTCCTATGGAACATGCCCTGAGAATTCCAAGACGAGAGGATATACAATATGACCTCACTCTAGAGGTTGTTAAGGATCGAACACCATCACAACACATTGGGAAACAACCAGAAGTCTAGCCTCCTTAGTAACACCATATTTGGAGGCAAACAAAATTACATGTGAAACATACCTAGAACCATTTACCTGCACGTCATGAGGTTTCATTGATGATTCAGGGGGATAGAGAGAAATTTTCTTAACATGTTTAGGACCATTAAAACCTGGATGATCAATACACTAAGCTTATCAAGAAGGATGGACAATACCTGAAGACTATCCATAAGGGTGACCATGGCCCATAACTTGTCATATGAAAGAACCTACTGCATTGGTGTCATCTGGTTGAGAGGTAAGTGGAGCCTTTCAAAAATCATTACCCTGACCCTCTCTGCCTGTATCAATGGGCTATACCCCCTTTCCATTATTGCAGAAATCCTTTTCTAAATGTTTAGTCAAATGATGTGGGTCACAAGAAATATTCCTCTTATAGTTCATCCTCTTATGACCAATCACCTAACATTCAAAAAAATCTATGACCTTTTCATACACAATTATGAAAGACAGTTCAACCTTAAGTAATGAGAGGAAGATAGTGTCAACATGAGTATAGAACAGGTCAACTTCCAATTTCACAAATTCATAATGTTCAAATCTGATGTTATTAGTTTCTTTGTCAAATTTAATCAAAATACCAATAGAAATCATATTATCATAATGGATTATTGGGTGGAAAAATATCTAATTAAGACTATAAATTCTTACCCAGACATGAACAAAAGAATTTTTTATCAATAGGATTGACATTGTAATCCCATTCATGAATGTGTTGATATCGAAGCTTGAAAGAAATGGATCGAAACCCCCAAGCATGAGCCTTAAACTCCTTATAAGGTTAGAGCATATGAATGTAACCATTCTCCATTGAGATACATCTACATGACAGAAAACTACAAATAGAGGATAAATAGTGAACAACATCATCCATCCTATAGGTATTAGAACATCGTGAAATAATAAATCAACCATTAATTAAATGTTGACCTAATTTTATCTTCTTCGTGATGGCATCCCCATATGCAATGATGAAAGATACATTTCCCTTCTTCCAAATTCAGCTGGATGTAGTATCCCAAAATTGAATGAATAAGAAACCTGAAACATCCTATACCTTACTCGTTACAAGGCCACCCTAGACATAAAATAAGGGTATGTGGATCATAACATCCTTTATCATAGTAGGACCACCATGGAAATAAATCGAGGGAACAAGGTTATTAGTTGAAGAATCATTTCCTATCACTATGCCACCCTTATCAAAGGATCCATATGAGGGTTTCAGAATCACAATCAATGTAACCCAAGATAAAGACCCTCCAAAAACAAGATTATAACCCTTCTATTGAGTCCGGCTAAAATTAGTCACTAAGCCAACCTGATCAAAGGAATCATGTATGGTTTTGCGAATCACAATCGAATCTACTCGAGTGAAGGACCCTCCGAAAATAAGATAATTTCCCCCCTTCCGAATTTGAATAAAATCTATTGCTACCCCCACCCTAATTAAACGAATTAAGAAAGGGTTCGAGAATTGGAGATAAAGGATCTTGAGTCAAAGACCCCCCCCCCTAAACGAGATTGAAGCCCAAATAGTAAACTAGAATCATGGTTGCTGAATAAACATAAAAGACACCTGAATCATAACAAAGAGGCTCCCGAGCCCCAGAACATAACGTGCCACTCCAGTAATTTCAATATCATAATTAATTATTAATTTTTAATACTAAATATTAATAATTAAATAATTTATATTATTAATATTTTAAACAATATCAATTAATACATTTAATTATTATTTAAAAATATTAATAAAAAACTAATTAATTTCTAAATAGTTATTAATAACTTATATGTTTTAATTAATTTGAAATTAAATAATATATAACTCATAACAGTTAATATTAATAACAACTAGATGATTAATAATAAATATAAAATATATCACATTTATTATTATTAATTAGCGACTATATAATAATATTAAATATTTATAAGTAATTAATGTTTATTAATTTTTGATGTTTCTAAATAGTAAATAATATTATTTAATTAACTTTTTAGTAATTAATATTAATTATAACTAATTATATAATTTAATAATAATAATTTAATAATAACAAATAATTTAATGTTATTTTAATAATCTAATCATTATTAATAATATTTAATAACAAAATAATTTTTTTTTCAAATTTATTAGTATTATTATAATAACTATTAGTTTATTTTTACTTATAATTACTAATAAGTAATAACATATTGTTCACTTGGAAATTAATTAATAACTAATAATTATATTATTATTTTTAAAATTTAGTTTCTAAATTATAATTACTAATATTTATTATTAATTAACATTACGTAGTAATTAGTATTTATTATAAATTATTATTATTAAATATTAAATCATATTATTTTATATATTATTATAAGTAAAAAATATTAATTAGAAAATTTTAGTTAATTAATTTATACTGATATATTAATAATTAATTAAAAATTAAAAATTTAATAATTTAATTAGTATTATTAATCACTAACTAAATATTAATTTTAAATATTTTTTAGTAATTGATTCGTAATGATTTTTAATATTTATTAACAAACTAGTTAATTAGTAAGTACTATTTTTAATAAGTATTTAGATATTTCATAATTACTAATTAATTAATAACTAATAATTATAGTATTATTTTTAAAAATTAGTGGATAAATATTAATTTTAAATATTTATTAGAAATTAATATTATCTACTGATTAATATTAATTTTAAATTAATATTATTATATTGTAGAACATATTATTTAATTAATATGTATTACTAATTAATATTGATATTTTTAAAAAAAAAGTAATAAATATAGATTAGTAATTAATACTAACTGGAAAAAAAATTTAATTAATTAATATTAATTTAATAAAAATAAATTAACAATTAGTAAATTTATAATTTAATAGTTATTTTTAATATTTTGTAACTAAAATAATAATTTTAATAATTTATGTAAATGTTTAATAATAATTAATAATTAATTAATAATTAATTTGTTACTTAGTAATTAATATTATTCATATGTAATTAAATAAAGCTAAATTACAAATTATTTAATAAATATTATATAATAAAATTTATTAAAAGTTAATGGTAATTGATAGATTTAATTATGGTTGTTAAAAATATTATTAATATATATTATTTAATTATTAATATTTTGTTGTAAAAAATAATAATTAATTTTTATTTAGATTTTATTATTATTTATAATTAATTAGTATTTATTTTCAATTAATTCAAATTTATTAATAATAATATATTATTTATTCGGCGTGTGAAAGGGATATCCAGAATCCCACACTTAAAATCTAGAATGGTTTCCAAGGAAACCCCTCTTCTAAATGGGAACCCTTAGTGAGAGATTTTGTCAAAATTCTAGCCTGATTTAATGGTTGTAATGCTTTATGTTATATAAAAGTTACATTAGGTAAAATTTTGTTTGTTATATACATATAAACAAAAAAAAATTGAAGTAAAAAAATTAAATATACAAACATGTATAATTAAAACAAATTATAAAGGAGCCATCGACGATTCCTCCTTTCTTTATTAGTTTTCCAAATAATTTTAACCTATCCTTATTTAAAAAATAATTTTAAAAATTTATACTAAATTTTTTTTCATTCAAACATTACCAAACAAAGGGTGCCCTTAGTGCTTTTCAGGACCAAAGGTATCTCATATACGACCTATCTCATTTCACCAGGTCTACCCCACATGTATTGATGCTACCTTCTTTAGGCATTAAAATAATACTACCCTTACTAGACTAACCAAAAAAACACACAATAACCAACACATGAGTGATTATCCCTTAAACCCAAGACCATCCAATGTAATTAATAGATTTAATTATGGTTGTTTAAAGTATTATTAATATATATTAGTTAATTATTAATATATATTTGTAAAAATTAATAATTAATTTTTATTTATATATTATTATTATTTATAATTAATTAGTATTTATTTTCAATTAATTAAAATTTATTAATAATAATAAATTATTTATTTGGCATGTGAAAGGGAGAGCCAGAATCCGACAAGTTCTACATGTGGCTCACGCACATAGAAGTACCTATGAACTTAATCGATCCATCCAACAGGTTTCCCCTAAATATCACAAAGCACCAACTCTAAAACGTGGGTCCATGTCAAAGAAATGGTTACCAAACTGTCCCACTTAGCCCCCACACCAAACCACATCTCACATAGGTCACAGCCCTCAAGAAATCACTCACCTATATCTCGAGGTCACAAAACAACCAACATTTCATACAATGTAATACCCCATGATTTTATTGTATGTCTCTTTTTAAATTTAACATCTTCAATAGCATATGTTGCGTGCAACAATGAGTTTAAAACCGTGAAATACTATTTAAAACGTGACTTCTATAACCTAGCTAATAAATTGGTGGGAATGAATAGTATTAACTACATTATGAAATTTAAATATTATACATTCAGTCAAATATAATTAAATTCAACCAAACTTTTTTTAGAGGCATAAGATAAGAATAAATCCAATTTTACACCTTATAAAGCTATATTTTTTTAAAGACAGTTTTAACTCTTTTTAATGGCGTACTTGTTTTAAATATATATTTTGATACTTTTATAAATTCTATTTAGGAAAATATAATTTGTTTTTAAAATTTAAATTTCAAAATTATCTTAGGGTGAATTTTTGTTATTTTTCAGAATATATTTATTTTCTAGTTAAATGTAAAAAAATAAAGATTTTTTATAAAATTGTCAATTTCATAATATTAAAGCCTCATTATGATTTGAATTTTATATCAGTGGAACTTAATAAATATTTAGTATTTAATAATATAATCTATTTCATTTTAATCATCCTTATATATTATTTTCCTATAAGTATAATGTTTTCCTTAAAAATACATTTACCAATAAAACTCTTTTTCACTGCATTTTGTGAGATAAAATTTTAATTAAATTATAAAAATTATGTGTTCATAGTATTTAAAAAATGATTTTATATTTGGATTCATCATTTAAAAATTTATTATATAATATACTTTAATTTTTATCAATATTAATAGTAACTTCGATAATTTTTTATAACCACGTTAAATGGTAAATTGGGTAAATTACGTTAAAAATAAAATGATTGGGTTTAAAAAATGACCCTAAATCATTCCTAAATTTTATTTAATTATTTATATTCTACCATTAACACATATTTTTTTAATTTTAGTTATTTAATGGATATCACCTAATGAGAATGAGTTTTCTGTTATTTAAATTAAAGAAAATCACAAATGTCACTTTCTTTTTCTAATATATCACTTATGTGTCCACATAGGAAAAAAGGTAGGTTTTGAACGAATATATGTATCCATTTTGAAATTAATAAAATTATTTTTATGATATAAATTTATTTATAATTTTTTGAAACCACTTGGATGAGGTTATGATATTTATAATATTTTATTTAAATAAAAGACAAAGATGTCACATTCATATTTTAATAACAATATTATTATTAAAATATTATTTTTTAGAAAATATCAAAGACTATATATATATATATATTATTTTTTAATATAAAATATTTATACATATCATGGTATTTTATTTTTAATTTTTCATAAACAAAAAACTTAGTTAAACAATTATACAATGTTGATGCAGTAATTACTGTATTATTGAAACAATCAAATAAATGATATTCAAAATAATAAAATAAAAATATTGAATTAATTAAGGTGCTACAAGTTTCTTTGGATCAATATGACTTATTATGAGTGTATTAAATCTATTTTTATATATATATCTTTTTGTTATGTTTCCCTAAGGATAAGGTAATGAATGCTGTCAAAATTCACTCTAATTGTATTTTATAAAAATATTATATAATTAAATTATTCAAATATCATAAAAAAATATTCAAATTAAAAAATATATTTTATTTGGTTTAAAATTTCATAAATTAATCATATATGTTCTAATTGATATTTTATATGCAAAAATTACAACCTTTTAATATTAAATAAATTGTTACTATAATTTAATTAAATATGTTAACCAATGTCAATCAAAGTGATAAGGTTCAAAATAATGACCAAAATTATATAAATATTATTTTTTGATTTTATTAAAACCATATCTAATATTATATTCAAATACTTATCTATTTGGTTTTATTTGGACAGGAATATAATTTATTATAATTTAATATTTTGAGGTTTTCCAAGGGTGCCCCTCACCTCAATTATAAAAGGAAACACCTTTGTTCATTTAACTTCACTAACTAGAGGCTTATATACCAAACCAAATATATAAATTTATTATCCTAACATTCTTCTCCAAGTTCTAGAGATCCTGGTACTCTTAAAAGACAAACTCTAGATTATTTTATAAGAGAGCTAAAATAAGTCCACTGAAGAAGTGGTCATCATTTTTGCCACCTCTTTTGAACTCATTTATTCTTTTAAATTATCTTCATGTGTTTTTTCCATTATAAAGAAATAAATATACTATAATATATATTCTGATATATTATTATGATTATGAAATAACCATATTCTACATTTTATCCATCCCGCTAAGAATAAATGCAATACACATGCCTATGTAGGACTTACCATATCCATGTAGCGGTGTAATTCACATTCAAGGAAAAAATTTCAAAAATGGTTATAAAATTATATTAACGAGTTAAATTTGATATTTATGACATTAAAAATATTCTATAAATTTTTTTATACTCCATGCAATATTAATAAGACATTCAAGACAAAACAAACATGATGAAAAGTGCAATTAATACCCGAAATAGGGAAATGGATAAATATTATTAATAGAAGAGTAGTCAAATGTTATAAAGGGATAATATATGAAACCATAAATATTAATATGATTATAGTATAAGTTAAAAATCTGTTTCAAACCATTATACATGATGTTCATACATGTACGGTGGAAATCAGACCTAAGGTAAGGGTTTCTCGTAGGACTATTACTTATGTGAGATATATTCATTATTCAACCCTTATTTACTATGTGTGGTGTATGTATATTTTCCCATTATATATAATATTATTAATCTATACATATTCATGGTATTAAATGTTTCATTTTGTGATAATTAATTTTATGGGGCATATGGTTCGATTGATTCCAAAGTGGTATGGAATTCTCACTAAATAACCTTTCATTGGGGAATATTTTGATGTTATAAAATCACATTCAATTATAAGGTGTATATACAAACCATTTGTCTTATAATATCATTATTTTATTTAATATCATGTTATTTAAAAATATTAAAAAATTTATTATTTTGTGGGGCTTAAGATTTAAATGTTTAAATTGGTATCCAACACTTTGAATATTTAAAGATTGAATTTCAAAAAAAAACTCACCATGTAAATATTCATGATATTAAATAATTCATTTATTTAAATGGATATAAAATAATTCTAAATAAACTTTTATATCTATTCTTAATTTCATTAAATTGTTTTTTAAAAGATTATATTTATATGTTTTATACAGGACATTTTTCAAAATTTAAATTGAATATTTTTTAAACATATAACACAATGAGCAGTTTTTCCTAATTTCAGGATGGATTAATTTTTTTTAATAATCCTTTATAAGATTATTATTATATTTTCAAGGAAATTTTATTCTCTTATAATTTTACAACTTTTTATGAATAACTGATTTCAAAGTTAAAAAAGGTAATTTCGGTAAGAAATTTTCCGTGATCTTATCGACGTTGATATCCTTTGTTCAATAATATAAATCATTGAAGTTTATATCTTATGATACTATTTACCATATTTTATTTTCTATTTTATGATCATCTTGACTAGTGATGTATAATTTTGACTACATTCCCCATATTTCTCTAGATCATTTGTGATTATGTTTATTTTATGGGAATTGATTTAAATTTTGTATGGTACTTTAAATATGATTGTATTTGTTGATTATGTTTTACCCCCATTATATGAAGAATCCACTGGAATTTGAATGTGTTGGGAGAGGCCCACTATATCCCCTTGATGCATTAGTACGTCTCGTGGGACAAACTAGACTCAGTTTTGACCAAGGCCTTACCCAATTATGGTGAATTCTTGTCTAAGGCTTTAATGATATGTTTATGAGGTCCCAAATTGTGAATTCCATAATTAATATAATAGTTATTCAGATTCTAAGTGATTATTATAATAGTATAATATCTATGGTTAGGTTCTATTATTATTTATTTATTTATAGGTAATTATTTGATCATACTTTATTCTAAAAATATTATTTCGATGTTATTAATTAAATTGAATTTGTTTTAGATATTCATATTACCATATTTTTTATTCCCAATTATTAATGATATCTTCGACTGTATCTATATCCTTGTTGATCATTTGAGCTCACCCCTTTATTATGATTTATTTATCTTAGGATACAATGATGCCTTTTGTGGCTGTCATGCTGGGATATAAAAAGGGAAAAAATAGAATTATTGATGTAAATTATTTTGGATTCATTTTTTAAAACTAATGTTAATTTCAATTATTTATCTATTTTATCAGTACTAATTAACTATTTGGTCCTTTGGGATGTGATCTCTTGTACTCAGTACAAATGTAATAATGTAAGGAACCAGATATTCACTACTGAGGTCAGAGACTTTATAGTTTTTATCAGATATTGTTTAGTAAAACCTTAGGAAAAAGATTTAGGAAAACATTGATTAGTTAATATAACCCTATGATATAATTTAAGGATAACTATATAAGGACATCCCAAAAAACCCATTTTTATGAGAATAGTTGTACATAAATTTTTTTATTTATGTTAATTATTTCACTAGTTTTTGGATTATAAATTATGTTTCATAATGATATGATATAATCTAGTATATGTTTTAATTTATCAATGGAACCTCATAGAATGAATGTGAACCTTGCTAATTCACATGATACAATTATTAGTAAGGATTATATCTTTAATGTTCTGATATTAATCTTTCAAGGGGAACAATTATCCCAAACATTATTATCACATGATGCCATAGTATCATATGATGCCAAGATAAATAATTAAATCTCTATGTATTATGGCTTAAAATGGAAGTATTAGAACAAGAGAAAAACTACGAAAATAAGGAAAAAGGTAATAAGAGAATGAAGTATTTAACTACTTGTGATAATTGTGGAAAGAAACAAACTGGTACATGCATAAACAGAAAGAGATTTTACAAAAAGTGTGTAGAGAAAGGCCATCATTATTATTTTTGATAGGGTACAAAAAGTATTCTAATGTGATGTTATTCAACTACAAAGATATGAGACACTACACAAATCAATGTCCCAATCAATAAAGGAATATACCCTAAAAAGGATAATGGATCTTGTTCAAGCTTATGTTACTTCCAAAAAACGAATAATTATGACAAATATTCTTATGTTTGGATTAAAAATTATGTATTTGAAGTATTTTATAAATTATTTAATACTCATAAGAGTTATTAAAAAAATAAGGACTGATTTATTTTTAGGAATTGGAAGCTTGTGATGAATAACCCCATGAACCAAGTGAAGTGATTCTATTACATGTTGATCATTGGAAAACAAATGATCTGGGAATGATATCCCAAAATATGTTATTTATGTTAAGATAAATTTAATTAATTTTTTTGGATAATAATGTTGACCATGATGGCGGTTAGTGATTTTGATGGTTTACTATATGTTTTGTATTTAAGGATTATATTCAACAACTAGAGATTTTACTATGGGAAACATGCATGTTTTTCATAAAGGTTTTATAGAGATTAAGGATGTAATATATTTGTTGTGTGAGAAAAAGAGCTACATTATATTGAGGAACCATATGTTAAATTGATTTTGGAAATTTATTGACCATCCTTTTTAATTTTTTTTCCGTTGAATTTAGATAGAAATTTTTGAATGATTCATAATATTAGTTACTTATAGAATGGATTAGGTTGAACATTAAATACTATTGGTTGAGGTAAGAGTATTGTTTTTTTAAATTTTATACAACATTAGAATCGTTTTGGTTTCAATAAACCTTTAATGGTTGAAGGAAATACTTGTGGATCTTATCAATCATAAAAGTTATTCAGAAATAAATCTTTTTTCTTGAATAACCATTTCTACTTTTAAGAAATGATATTGAGACAGATCGATGCACAACCAAATGATTAGATTATTAAATGGAAAGGAATAAAGTAAGTTTATTTTCTCAAGTGCTTAAATGGATAGTAAAATAAACCTTCAACTCAAGGAAAATTATTTCAGAACAAAATGTTATCCATTTAGTTTTCATACTACGAAATCAATTGCCTTTTAACTGATCACAATCTTTAAAGTTTTGTGATTTTAGACTTTCTTGGAACCATGTTCTCGATCACAATACATTAGAACATGATATATATATTTCTCTTCAAATACATTATTTCAATGAAAATTCTTCTTTTTCCAAATCTCATTTTTCTATTTACCTTCACATTTATCTTTACATCTTTTTAAGAGTATGTTTTATAAACCATTTTTACGCTATTGGGTTTCCCATAAATAAATTTCAATTATCAACCTTTGAAATTTTAAGTAAAAATTAAAATTTCAAGGAATCAATTTATTAAATTAGTGTAGAGTGTAACACATCATGATTTAATGGAATGTATTTTTTAAAATTTTTTATATTCAATAGCTTATGTAGTACTCAACATTGAGTTTAAAACCATGATATAATATTTTAAATGTGACTGTTATAACCCTTTTGTTAAATCGGTGAGAATTAATAGTATTAATAACAATTTGAAAATTATATTTTATATATTGAATCAAATATTTTTTACACTCATCTAAATTTTTTTAGAGGTATCAGATACCAATATATACAATTTTACACATAAAAGGAATTATTTTTCTAACGGTATTTTCCCAAAAATTCACTAGTAGACTTGTTTTAAATCTAAATTTTGAAACTTTTATGAATTAACATTTAAATAATAAGTTTAATTTTTAAAATTGTAATCTAAAAATTATCTAAGGATGGATGTTTTGTATTTTTAAAAAAATATTTAATTTCTAGAGAATTGTGAAAAATACAGATTTTTTAATAAAATCTTCTCTTTCATTGTATTAAATAATTATTATGGATTGAAGTTGATATATATGGAACTTAAGAACTATTTCGTTATAAATAATATAATTCATTATATTTTAAAAATACTTATATTTTATTTTGTTATAAGTATATTTTTTGGCTTAAAAATATAGTTTTTAATAAAAGTTCTTTTCTTTGCATTTTTCGGGATTGATATTAAATTAAATTCTAAAGCATATTTTAGTATAATATTTAAAAATTTATGTTATATTTAGATTCATAATTTAAAAAATTTATAAAATAGACTCATTTTTTTCAATATGAATATTTACACTGGTAAATTTTTATTACCACAATAAAGGGTAAATTGGGTAATTTGTGTTAAAAATAAAATGATAATGATTATAAAATTATCCCAAAACATTAAAAAAATTATTTAATGATTTATATTAGTCCCTTAATACCTAGTATTCTTATTTCAGTTATTTAATGGACACTTTACCATGAGAATGAATATTATATTATTTAAATTAACTAAAATCACAAATGTCACATTCTTTGTCTTAAATATCTATTATGTGTCCACATGTGAAAAAATGTAGGATGTGTGTGAATAGAAGTATTCATTTTTAAATTAATAAATATATTTTTATGATATACATTTATTTATAATTTTTTGGAACCATTTGGATAAGGTTACGATATTTATAATATTTTACTTACAGAAAAAATAAATATCCTACGTACATATTTTACTAACTATATTATTATTAACATGTTGTTATTCATATGATATCAGTAAATATTGATATAATTATTAAATATAAAATATTTATAACAATTTTTTTAATTTTCATTAATTTTTATTGAAGAAATATAAACATAAATAATTATAAATTGATAATGAAATAATTATTTTTTTAATAAAACAATAAAATAAATGATATTATAAATATTCAAATAAATAAAATTTAAATTAATAATCGTTATTAAAAAAAAATTATTATGAAATATTTGGTGTTTATAAAATGTTTTGGTTTGAGGTTATCATGATGTCATGTTTTAATTGAGTCCAAAGTAATGAATAGTGTCATGATTTGCACTAACAATATTTAAGAAAAATAATACTTCATTAAATTATTTAAAAATTATAAAAAAATATAAAAAATTAAAAATTATTATTATTTGGTTTGAAATTTCATATTTTATTCTTATTTTTTCTAATTGTCATTTTATAAGTAATGTTACCTATTGTTAATATTAAATAAATTGTTACCATATTTAAAATTTAAATATTTCAACTAAAGTCAATCAAAGTGATAAGATTAAAATTAATTAAAAACTTGTATAAATTTTATTATTTGATGATATTAAATACTTATCTCATATTATATTCTACTACTTTTCCATTTGTTTTTATATGGATAGAAAATTAATTTACTATAATTTAATATTTTGAGTTTTCCCATGGTGCCCCTCACATCAATTACAAAAGAGAAATCAATCATTCATATAATTTCACCACCATGACCCTTATATCTAAACCAAAATCTATAAATTTATCCTAATAACATCATTACCTATGTAATGGAGGTTATTGTACTCCAATAAGACCAACTCTAGATCCTTTTATAAGAGATCTAAAAAATTATTCCGAATAAGAGGTAATTGTTTTTACCAACTCATACATATTCATTTTTTATTTTATATACTCTTAATGTGTTTTTTTCATATAAAATAATTACTATATTACAATATATATACATATATGTTATTATTAGTCTAAAACATCTATATTTTATCTTTTATCCATCCCACAAAAAATGAAATTATTGCAAGTGCTTTCGTACGGTTTACCATCCCCAGGTAGCGGTGTAAATAATTTTCTATATTAATCATTAAAGAATTGTTATTAAAATTTATTCAATGATTACATATTTTATTTATGACATTAATAACATTCTGAAAATATGTGGATCTATACCATATGAAAGAAAACTAAAAATTTTATGAAAAAAAGGCTGAGAAACAAAGCAATTAAAACCTGAAATAGAGAAATGAATAAATATTATTAATTAATGAGTGGTAAAACATGATAATTTTAAATTATATGATACAATAAATATTAATATGATTCTATTATAATTTAATAATATGTTTAAAAACATTATACATGAGCTACAGATTGATACGGTGGAAATCGAGCCTAAGGTATGGTTTTCTCATCCCACTCTTACTTTTGTGAGATATATTCATTATTCATCCCTTATTTTTTTTTTGATGTATGTATACTTAAATTTGATATATATGATTGTTAATATTTTTATATTCAAGTGCTTAAATTTCTCATTTGATAATCATTAATTTTATGGGTCATACGGTTCGACTGATTACAAGGTGGTAAGGGATTTCGTCTCAATCTTTTTTTAATTGAGTCATATTCTGATGTTAAACACCGAGCTTATCCTATGATGTTTATATATAGACCCTTTGAATTTTCATATCAAGAATTTATTTAATCTTATGTTATTTAATGTTTATTTAAATATTATTCTTTCATGGTTCTTATGATATAAATGTTCTATGTGGTATGGGACACTTTGGATATTTAAAGATGTAATTTCAAAATATTTTTCTACATGTCAATATTCCTTCCATTAATTTAATTATTTATTTATATGGTTATAAAATGATTATAGAGGGAATTTTATTTCTATTTTTAATTTCATTCAATGGGTTTTTAATAGAGAATTTTTGTGTGTTTTATTTGGAAATTTCTTCAACAATTAATGGAATTATATTTTAAACTTGTATCAAATGGGTTGATTTTACCACTTTCAATGTGCCTTAGTTTTTTTTAAATAATACTTTACAATATTAAAAGGATATTTTAAAATATTTTTTTTCTTATTATTGAAAAAAAGTTTAGGAATAAGTTATTTCAATGTTAAAAAGGGTATTTTCCTCAATAAATTTTTAGCATTCTTTCTATATCAAAATCTTCTGTTGAATCCTATGAATAATTGAGGTTTATCTCTTATGATACTATTTACGATATTTTATTGGATTATTTATGATCATATGGAATGAATATGTACTATTTTACACCATTCACTAAATTCCTCTAGATCATTTATGATTATGTTTATTATATTGGAAAAGTATTTACATTTCATATGATAGTATAAATATGAATATATATGTTGATTATGTTTGACCCATATCATATGAGGAATGCACTGGAATTATTAAGTGTAGAGTGATTCCCTTTATATCTTTTAGATGCATTGGTAGGTATCATGAGACAAACTTGGCTGGGTTTTGATTGAGGCCTTGACCAATTATGTGGACTTCTTGGTCGATGCCTTAAGTATATGTTTATGATGTCCCGCATTATGAATTCCATAATTATGACACTAGTTATTGATATTCCTTGTTATTATTAAGCTAATATAATATCAATGGTTATGTTTCATTCTTGTGTAATTATTTATATGGAATTATTTTATAATATTTTATTCCTTCTATATTATGATAATGTTGTTAATTATGTGGAATGTGTTTTAGTTACTCATATAACTATATTATTTATTCCTAATTATTAATGATAGATTCCAAAGTATGTATACCCTTTCTGATCATTTGACATCATCCCTTTATAAAGATTTATTTTCCCTAAGATATGAGGAATTCTTTTATTGTTGTTATGAAGGGTTATAATGTAAGAAAAGTTAATTTCCTAAAGTATATTCTTTTTGTTTAAATATTTTTAAATATAATTTGAATTTAAATTATATATCTATTTTACCAAGACTACTAAACAATTTAATCCTTTCGGATGAAATCTCTTATACCATGTACCGATGTAATAATATAAGGCACCGGTTTTGGGCTACTGGGGTTAAGGTATTTACAGTTGTTATTAGACCAGGTTTAATAGAATACTTGGGAACTTGATTTTAAAAAATACATAAATTTGGTAATATGACCATATTATATAAATTGAGGATAAATATATAATAACATCCCAAACAAACCATGATTATGATATTTTTCAAGAATTTTTTTTTCAATTTATCCTAAGCATTTAACTAGTTTTGCGATTATACATTATTTTTCATAAATATAAGATCTAATCTAGTATATATCATAAATTCTAAATTAACCCTCATAGAAGGAATGGGAACCCCAACAATGCACATAATCTAAAGAGTAATAAGGATCATATCATTTATGGTCTTATACTAATCTTTTGAAGTAAAACAGCCACCAAAACATTCTCATAGTATGAGGCCATAATATCATATGATAATGAGTAAAAAAATAATTATCTATGTATTATGGACTTAGAGGGAAGCATTAGAAAAATTGTGCAACTATGAAAAATAAAGATAAAGGAAAGAAGAGAAATAATTGTTTTCCCACAAAGGATAGTGATGTAAAGAAACCCCCTCATACCTGATTAAAATGATTGAGAGTTTACTTCATGTGTGGAGATAAAGGAAATAATTGATGTAATTTATAGGGTATGAAAAAGGTTTCCACTGTGAAATTATTCAACTATAAAGTGAAGAGACACTAAACATATCAATATCTGAAGCATCAATGGAATATACAACAAAAGTGGATATTGGATCATGACCAAGATTTTCCTATTATCACAGATGAAGAAGAGTTATTAATATACATTTGTTTGGATTAATGAATTTTTCATTGTATTATTTTATCAATGATGTAATAGTCATATGAGTTATGGAATAAATAAGGATTTTACTGAAGTACATATTCTTTAAGGAATTGGAATCATGTGATGAATACCACCAATAACCAAGATAAGTGACTCTATTATCATTTTATCTTTTGGTAAACACATTATCTGAGAGATATAACCATTATTATTTAATTTATGTTGATATAATAATAAATAAATGTTAGTGGGATAGTATTAATAACCATGAAGGTGATTAGTGATTTTTGTTTTACTAGACATTTTAGATTTAAGGAATATATTCATTTACCAAAGAATTTAATCTTGGAAGCATTATTGTTATTAAAATTTTTTTAAGGAAATCAATGTTTTCGTATATATTTTATGTGAAAAAAGATCTACATTATTTGGAGAAATCATATGTTATGTTTATTTTATATATTTAGTGATCATCCTTCAAAAAAATTTGGCTTTTCAATTTAGACAGACATATTTTTTATGATTATTACGATTAGTTATTTATGGAATGGATTAATTTAAAAATTGGATACTATTTTTTGAGGTTAAATTATTATTTATGATATTGGATATTATGTGATAATCATTATGGCTATAGTAAACCTTTAAAGGTCAAAGGAATTACTTGTGGATCTTATGATTCATAAAAGATCTTCACTATTAATTTTTTTCTTGAATATCTTAATGTAGATTTAAGAAAAAAAGTGGGGATAGATTAAATAACAAATAATGTATGATATTTTGACAAGGAAAGGAATCAAGTATGTTTATTTTCTCAAGTGATTCTCTGGATAGTAAAATAATCCCTAATCTCGATGAAAAATATTTTTTAAACAAAACATTATCTGTTTAATTTTATTACAAAGAAATCAATGGTCATTTAACTGATCTGAAATTTATGGTTTAGTGATGGTATAATATCTAATGACTATTTTAACTACCAATCACAATAAGAACTTGATGAAATGGTCTTCATGAAATCCAAAATGAACATATTGGGGTGAGAAATAAATCTCCACAGGTCTTCACCAATGGTAAACATATAATCTGCTTTAATAAATATGTGCATGCACATGTCATATACCCAACTGAATAAAAAACTAATAATATATGGAAAAATGAAATGATAAAGTGGTCATAAAATAAAATACAACCCCATGATCTAGTATGGAATCCAATGTAAATCTACCACTGATTTAGCCCACAGTAGAGGACCGACAATACATGGATAGCCTAACTTCAAAAAATTAGTTGCATCCCCTGGATCATCACTACAACTCTAAAAATTATAAAAATGTATCTGGCATGAATTTCAAATCCTAAGGCGTAACCATAAGCATATAAGATAACAATAGGCAATTATACAGGGCTCTAGGACTCCAATGACTTGATATCAATAAAAAACTAAAAATATAATAACACCAAGAGAACTTATCTACAACACAATATTCATGAAAAACTAATCATCTCCATAAAATATATATTTGGGGAAAGGTATATACCATATCCCAGTTTCATCAAAATGTATATGAACACATACCCCCAAACCCTAGCTGAGTAAGTATCTATTGGCCTATCGGAGGGTCACTCTCCTCATTATCACCTATTAGCTCTCTATACCCATATAACTATTGGTATGATGTTGTTTGATTTATTTGGATGAAGTTTGGTAGAATTATAGTGGCCCAAACTATACATAAAACCACCACTCTTTTGGTTTGATATGGAAATATAAGAGTGCTAAATGTTTTCAAGGTTACTGTATCATCTCATACTTTGGATACATTGGTACTAAAGCTACACAGACATTCATCCATCAGTTGTTGTAGAATAGTAGACTTAAAGTGATGTTAGTCATATAGTTACAATATATTATTTATTATCTCATTTGATTTAGGGTTTCTATGACTATCTCAAAATCTAAAATTTCATTATAATTCTGATCCTAATCATAGTAAAATTTATACCTCTCCATGGATACAGGTACCATTTCCCAAACCCTAAAAATCACTATTTCCTATGATCTTCTTCTCATTAATTTTTATCCTTTTACTATTTTTTGAATCATATTCCATTTATTGATCTAGTCTTTACCATGACACTAACCACAACCATCCAACCAATGATAGAACCAATAAAATATCAGGGCTAATGACTATTGAAAAGGCCACACATGTAACTATCACCCAACTCTCAAACACATTATACAACTACTAAAACATAACCATAGACCACCTCATGGTCAACAAATATTTGGGAACCCAAGATCCCATAAAACACCAAGATAGACAATACGAGCTCTGACCATCAACAATTGGGTCATAAGGGTACATCTGACATCGCTAAAACTGATAATTTAGCAACACCTCATTGGGTTAACCAAAACATGGGGCTCCCACAGTCTCATAGATCACACCCTCCACAATTCCTATACCACACCTGATATATTGAAGCACAAATGATGACTCATCCCCATCCCAACCATGATATTTAACTCACCCACATGTACATACATCAATTTAGGACATAGAATACTATAAGGGGCTCCCATATCCCATCTAAAACTTGATACCAACAAGATAATGGAAACAACACCATGTGACCCTAAATAGCCATCCACATATCCTCGATCAACAGTGATTTTAAAGGGGTATCCAAAACCAACAAAATCCCCATGATGGAAATTTTATTATTTATTATAACCTTACCAAGAATAATATACCCTATAAGGTTATCCTCATATAAAATAAAACGCTTGTAAAAAATGTCATCATAAGAAATCCCAAGCTTGCTTCCCTGGAATTCGACCCATCCTCAGTTATAATTTGACCCATAATAAGATCCATAATGGGTCACACATACTAATATAAATATCTACTAAATAAGTTTTTGTCGAAGGTGAAACTCCATGGTGTTATACCAGCTCTAAAGGCCCCAAAAACCATATCCTCAAACATCGGATCTAAAAACTCAATGATCGGGTTGGAACCTAAACTACTCAAAAGCACTTAAGTTATAAGAACATGATCAAATTTTAAGAATAAGACATTTGGAATCCCGAAACCATGGACCTGATGAGTTATTCAACAAAGATGTAGGATAATCACTTGGATTCCTGCTTTCTTTAGAGAAAGTACATGTATGCATTTTGATGAGTTTTTTTAGAGGAAACATAATGAAAAATTGTGGTTCTGAAGTTTGAAGGAGGATTTCTTTTTCAGGGAACCTCTATAATCAGATGGAAACATGGTGTGGATAACCATGTGGATGTTTTAGAAGTATGGTGATCATGTGGTGATCTGTGGGAATTTGGTGTGAGAATGAGAATGGTCTTTGAGTGGGAGATTATTGGATTCAGTTTAGGAAAAAAATTCCTAATTGGGAAATTTTTAGGTTTGGTGTGAATTTTTTTCTAGGTCATGTGTCAGTTCTATGAAAGTTAAATCATTGATAGAAATGAAATATAAATGGGGGCAGTGAAGTCGTACCGTGTAAGTTGGGTTTTGTTATGTATTGATGTGATATTACACTATATATTCTCCTTAAATAAATAATATATATATAGAATCATTTTATAACAACTATAAAAAACTAAATAAAAAATATATATTTTTTGAATATTTAATATGACCATTAAAACTTACCTATAAAATTAGCTAGTTTAAAATTAAAGTTACCCTATTGCAAAATCAATAAATGATGTAGAAGGAAATGATATCTGAAAGTATATGTCTCCAATAAAATGCCCATTTGAATGAGCTTATAAGTGAGGTATCTTTAATATGGATTTCCCTAGACCTAGCACAAGATGAACTTTAGAAATTATGGTTTGAGAAAAACCATATACGGGATAATTTCAAACCTGGAGAGATTTCAACAAGATCAATGCTAGCTGAACTACCACATGATATAACAATCCAAGCTTACCTATTTTCTCAGGTATTATGAAAGTATCATATGGTTTTATTTAATTATCATTTAGTTTTATATAAAAAAGTAATAAAATCTTTTTATCTAGATATATAATAAATTTTAATCTTTTTGAACAATAATTTTATACTCAATGCTTAAAACAAAATTTAAAAAAATTGGGTTTTTATTTTAAAAAACTGTGTTTAATTTTATAGAATAATAAATATTTTGATTTATTCCATTAATAATATTTTAAAACTATACTAATTAGTAATTTATAATAAAAAAAATTTTAATATAAAAAAATTTATATTCCTAAAAAAACAATTTCCACTATATTTTAGGGTTTTAATTAAAAATTGAATTTATTAATTTTAGAATTTGAAATTGGGGAAGTGAACACCATTTTTGAATTTAGTATAAAAATATCAGATTATTATAAATTTTTAATATTTTTTGAAAATAAATAATTTCTTGGTGAATATTGAAATATACACATTTTACTAATACTGTATCTTTTATGACATTATGCCTCAAATATAAGGGAATAGATCTTAATAACCCTTCCTCATGTGATTTTGAGGTAATGGCAGCACTTAGAGGAGGTTCTATGGATTTCGGAGGGAAAATGAGGAGGGGTTATACTTTTAATAACCCATGATTTTATAATAAATACTATGTTCAATAGAATAGATAATACACAACACTATACATAAACGAAGCATAAAATATTATTATTCAAATATAACTATTATAACAAAGTCATTTAATTGATGGGTTTTAATAGGATTAAAGAATTGTGAATTATATATAAATATCAAAATAAAAGAAAATTTATTTCTTGAGGCTTTCTAAATAAGAAATCATTTTTTAATAAAGTCATTTTATTCTTCGAAAATATATTTTCTTAAAAAATATTATTTTTATTAATATTTATGTGAAAATTTAATAATTAATTTCTAGAACTTTTATGAAATTTATTTGATAAATTAATCATAATTTTTATAATATTTCATGTTAAATTTTTTATAGGGTGTGCTTTTTTTATTTTTATGAAAAGATTTATTTTCAACAAATATTGAAAAATATTTTATTTTAAAAAAAATTGCATTTTAATTCAAAATATGTACAATGTAAAATTAAATTTTTTTATTTTATTTAATGTATTTTTATTATTTTAATAATCAAATCTAATTATGGTATTTTTAATTAATTTTTAAATGATTTATTTATAAAAACATTTTTTTACAAGTGTGGAATTTTTAAAAAAAACTATTCTTTATCACATTTTTTCGATTTAATATTAAATTAAATTATGAAACTTATGTGTTTTTAAATTTAAAAAGTTTATTCAATATTTGTAATAATTGGTTAGAAATATGGTAAATTATCTCCTTTTATTTTTGGACAACTTGAATAGTAGCCTTGAAACTTTTGTTACCATGGTAAAGGGTAAATCGGGTAATTAAATCTTAAAAATAATATGTTAAGGACTATAAAATGATCCTAACACCTATCTTAATTTTCATTAATTATTAAATATAATCCATACCCATATAATATTTTTTATATGAATTTTGATTATTATTTTGATGTGATTATGGCATTTATAATGTTATTTGTAGAGAAAAGTAAAAAATGTCACTCTTGTTTTATGTAACTATAATATTTTTAACATGGTAATAAGAAAATGATATATTTTTTTGTAAAATTTAATTTAAAATATAAATGATTTACCTTCATCATGGTAATTTATATTTAATTTTTGGTGAAAAATAATTACCTCAAATGCTTACACAGTGCTAATATAGCAATTATTCAATTAATAGAAAAATAGATAAATGGAATTAAAAATATTAAAAGTAATATAATTTGACATAATTAATTATATAAATTAATATTAAGGATAAATATAACATTTAATGGATGTATTAAATTATATAATTTGTTTTTTCATTGATTTTATTAATATAGAAGTAAATAAATAGTTCTAAAATTGAGAGTATTGATATTTTATGAAAATATTATTTTATTAGATGATTTAAAATTCATAAAATCATATACTAGTAAAATAGATTATAATATAATTTAAAATATTAAAAAAATTCATTAATGGGTTATTTCTTCATTAATAGTAATTATCTTGTCCCATAATGAGTAAAAAACCATGATATCGCGGTAAGTGTGAAACATGTTAACAATGGTTAAAAACAAATGATAAGGGTAAAAATGTGATCTAAACATGAATATTTTTTTATAATAGTTTATTTAGGGTATTTATTGTTTTATTTTTTTATATTATCAATTTGGATCCATTTGAACACATAAATTAATTTTTATTAATTTAATGTTGTAAGAAATTCAACAAGTGTCCCTCCCTTATCTTATAAATGGGCATATTATCTTCTCATCTATTCACAAATAAAAAACTATTTTGTTTATAAAATACTTACCAAATTCCATTTATTGAATCCATCACTTCATTCTAGAGTACATTTTTTAGGCAGAATACCAACCTCATACGACTTAAGTTATTAACCAAAAGAGACTTTTCAAATAAGAGGTATAGTTTCAAACAACATTTTTTTATTCTATTTCTTCTTCCAACTATTTAAAATATTCTTAAACCACGATAAAATAATAAAAACATTATACTAGATATAATTATATATTATTATGTTAATTTCATAACCAATATCCATCTCTAACATCATCAAATAAAAAATGAATTCATTGGGCGTGTGTGTAGTGGACAACCGCCTCGTGAACTAATGTAATGTTCTTCATAGACGTATCTCACTGATCATTAAAATAATGTATTTAATGTGTACATATGATATTCATAAAATATTTATAATTAATAAATGATTAAATAACATATAATTTTATACCATTCCATTCATTGAAAAATTATAGTGTCGTTCATGTGTACGTGTGGAATACCACCTCCACGAAGCAATGTGATTAGTTTTTGTCACCAAATCATAGGGATGATATATATATAAATGTGTGATTTTTATTAAATAAATTATATTATATTTATTAAATTATTATTATTCTATAAATATAAAATGGTACTTACCTTCTTTCCATAATGATCCTTGAAAAAATAAAAAATTATTAATGCTTATGTACAACATATTGTCTGTATGATTGTAATGTAGATCATTTTTCCTGATCATTTTTCATTACTAGTTTCAAAATTTATTATTGATGTATAAAAATAATAATAATTTCCTGATTATTATTCTAGTGATAACGGAATAATGGCCACTTTTACCATAGTCGACCAACCAAAGTCATTTCCAACTTATGTATTGAATATCATCAAAACGTATAATGTAAACCTAAATGATAAATTAATTGTATATTACATGGTAAAAATCGATATAAGAGGAATAATAAGATTTAAAATGTTTATTAAAAAAGTAAATAACTAAAAAATGTTTATTATTCAAAAATATAAAAAACACATGTGACGTGTCTGACATAAGGTAATCGCCTATCTTTAAAAAATCATTTTTTTAATGTTTCCATTAAAAAAGTTATCACAAATCCATATTTTCAAAATTATTTTAGGGATGTATTTATATAAACATAAAATATTTATAAAATACATTTTATGTCTCATTTGACTTTATTCAAATATTTTTAAAATGAATATTTTACAAAATGTTTGACTTTGATTACCAAAGGCAATTTATTATTCTATTTTATTGTATACAAAGAAAATGAATTTTCCCTCCACCATAACCATTATTTTATGTTACTATTCATTTATAATAATTAATGATTTATTAAAATAAAAACCTTTATTCATATTATTCAAAGAATTTTAGTTTTCAATAATGGGTTTTAAAGGAAGGGATATATCAATATGAGAAAGTATTTTCTTATTGGTTCAAAGAAATTTTTTGTGATACAGTATTTTATGTATTCTATTATGGTTTTTGGGCATTGTTTATTAAAATGGGTTGTTTTTTATAAACAATGGTAGGGTAATATATTTTTATCTCTTTAGTTCATTGGTTAATGGGATGGAGTAAACTGATTATGATTATGATAAGTTATTATGGGAATATATTGTGAGGGTTATTTTAATTGTAACCATTATGGTTATTTTATGGGTAACCATGATGGTAATTCTATGTGTAACCATTAAGGTTATTCTATTAGAAAGGGTGATATACAAATGATTCCCCAATTTATCTGTATGATTTATCTATGATTTTTATGGGGTTCTATGGAAATATTATGATTTCAAAATCTAAAGTAAAGTGTGTGAAACCTCCTTATATTTAAATATATAACTTTGTGATAAATATATTACATGTTTTTCATGATTTAGAAGAATCCTTTATTAGTTTTATTTTACATTTACTAATTCTTATGAAACAGTTAATGAAAATATTGGGGAAGATTAGTTGATTTCTTAGGTAATAAATTTTTTATATTGAGCCAAAATTTATGTTTTAAAATTGAATACTTTTATAAGTATTCTTCGAATAAAAAATTTTTATTTCCTTTTATGTCTCATTCTATGATTTTTGTGCTCATCCCAAATTTTAATTTTTTTTCATAGGATAATTAGGTTCTAGGATTAGTACAAGATAATTCTTTGAATATGAGTCATGAAAATAATACATGGTTATTTTTTAAATGTTTTGTTTTATAGGAAAAATTAATACAGAATATTAGTGTTCACTTTATAATATTTGGGGTTTTAATGTATGATTTAGGACATTACTCTATTAAACTATAAACTTAAAAGATAATTAAGAATGTGAAAAAATAAATTTTAGATTAAAGTTATTAGAATTTGTAATGTAGAAGGTTGGGTCCATATAGTTTGTATCAAAGAACATGTTAAGATAATTATATTGGTTAGGATATCATTTAAACATAAGATAAAATACATCAACAAAAAAATGATACTATGTATAGGAGAATTATAGTTGTTTCATATAAATATAAATGAGTTGAAAATTTCATGGTTAAGGAAATATTACTGTTTTTCATTCTCATAATATGGTTTATTGAAATTTTATTGATATTCTCACAGTAATATTTTTGGTTTTAGTAAATGGATGAATTTAATAGGAATAAAAGTAACAGTGGATATAAAAGCAAATAGCATGGTTTTCTGAATTAGAAACCAAATGGGATGTGGGTTCTAAAAAACTCATTTTTTTATTCTTAACTAGCTATCATGGGTTATGATTAACAACTTCAATCAGTGTGAGTTTCCCAAGATTCAAATAATAGATAAATAAATATATGCATAAGTTTAGATGATAAATGTCCTAAAGTTAAAAATATTCAATGACCATTGTAAATAATGTGGGAATAATCCCCTAAGAAAATGTATTAAAATTGTTGGAATATGTTGTGTGTGTGGTAAAGGAGGTCATAAATAAATAATCGTAGATGTTAAAAATGAATCATTCTATTAATGTTATGAATAAGAATAAAGTTATTTCAAAGGAATCCACTGAATTTTATTAGTGTGGATAATGTGAAAATTATAAAAATCAATGTCCTAGGGGGAAATCTCAAGTACATGATCATCATGACTATACACATTAATATTTTGAAATTTCTAATACTACTATTAAATAAGATATGGAAACAAAAAATGACATATGAAAGGTATGATTCATATCATGTATTATGTTTTGTTATTTCTGAATCTTAGGTCAATATTCATATTTTGTTTATTAGAAGGAATTATAAAAGAATAAGATGGAAAAGCATGGATAATGAAGAGAATTTAATTATTAATGTATCATTATATAGGGATTCAAGAGATATGATGCAGTGGTATATTTATGTTTGATCACAATTTCAAATGCTTAGACCCCCCCTTTTTGAGTTTTTATACTATTAGAATACATTGGGAAACATTTGTTGAGTTTTTGTAGATGTTTGGGGTTAATTTAACCCTTAAGTTTAACATAGGATGCAAAGTTATTTTAAGAATAATTCACTTTTATTTTTTAGGACTTAAGTTTAAAGATATTTAAAATCATTCAGGTTTATACGATCTTTTATGATAAAGGTTATTTTTAAGTATTTTCATCATATTTCTGGGAACAGTAGTATTTTTATGTAAAGGGATGAGCTGTAGGCTGTGAATAAAACCTGTCATATCTGGAAAGGCAACTGGGATTGAACCCATGATTGAAGGATGCCAAGATTGCAATGCCTACCACTCGCCTATGTGATATCCTGGTTAGTATGAGATTTATTTATGAAGATTTTGAAAGATAATGATTATGTTTATTTTGGGAAATTATAGTATATTGTATAGATAACCATGACATTGAAAAGTGATTTTGTGATTAAATGAATTTGGAAAAAAGATAAATATATTTTTTGGAAAAGTATATGATTAAGGTAAATATAAGCATATGGGATTTTATTTAATGTATAATTACATTTTATGTATCATATATTATTTTAATGAGTCTTTAGTGTGAAACATGTTGTTTATAGAAATGATTAGCATATTTGGAGATTATATAATTAGAGAATATGCATTTTGGGTATTTTCCTTTGAGAGTGATTGATGTTATTTGGGTATAAATGTTGGAATAATATGTTAATAAATAATTCTAATCATTGGGATTTAATCTTAGCGGGGATATATTTAAAAAAAATTAAGGATAGTTGCTTACAAATGGATTTAGTCTAATATTCTGGTATTGTAATTGAAATTTGGAGATTAATATATAATAACTTCATATATAGGTTTATTAATTTTGGTAATGAATTAATATTTTATTAACCATTTTGTTTTTGGTTTATAACTTTTTATCCTTTGGTGGAAGTAGATGATCTTATATTAGTTGATTTTAGTGATTAAGGTATAAAAAAGTCATATTCAATACTCACCATGTGGAGAAAAATATGAGATTCTAGAGAAAATTAATTAAATGATGAAATTATACTTTTAAAGTAATTATATATTCTAATGTAGTTGTCTATATGGATAAATATTTCATAAACTATATAAAAATTATATTGAGACAAAAAAATTATCTTATTAGGATCATTTACATTGAATCGATGGTCTCTTCACCCATCCAAAATTTATGATTTTGGGGTTGATAAATTTATCCATACCATTTTCTATATCGCTATCTTTCACTCCATGGGAGTTAGTTTTCTCTTCCATGTCTATATTTTCACCTCAAATTATTTTTTTTCAATTTTTATACCTATTTATGTGTTATATTATATGAGATTAATATTTTCCCTCCCACTTTTTAAGAGTATGTTTTTTTAACCATCTTTACAAAGTGAGATTTCCAAAAGAAAAGTATTATCATATGGTAAACTATTTATTACCGAGATAAATATCAAATTGAGAGGAAAAAATTGTTTTTAATGGGAGATAATATAATATTTCATGATTTTAAAATAATCACTATGTTTAATAACACACAAAATATGAAACACCGAGAATAATTGAACCACAAAATATTATTATTTGAGTATGATATTTAGAAACTAAATGTTAAATTAGATGGTTTTAATATGATTAGATGAATTGTGAAATATATTTAATGTTATGAATCAATTAATATTTATTGGTTAATTCTATATAAATAGTCACATAATTTTTAGAAAGTCGTTTTTGGCTCGAAAATACTTTTTGTTCAAAAAAATAATTTTTATTATTTTTTGTGTATAAAGATTATAACTACTTTCTAAAAAAATATAAATTTGATTTGATAGAAAATAATATCATTTTTTAAATTATCATGTAAAAATAATCTTATGGTAATATTTTAGCATTTTTATGAAAATATTGATTTTTCAATGAATAGATAAAAAAACTAATTTTAGTTAAAACTGTATTTTCATTTAAATTATTTACAAATTAAATTATATTTTAGATTATTTTTAATGTTTAATTAGTTTAATATTATTAATAACAATACAATTATGTTATTTTTAATGACATTTATAATTTAATTTGGTATAAAATAATTTTTTTACAAAAAAAATGCATTTTCTGAAATAATTATTTCCCAACGCACATTAGCAGTTTAATATTAAAAAAAATTTTATCGCTTATATGTATCAAATTTTGGAAAATAAATTCCATATTTTAAATAATATGGTTAAAATTTGGTATATATGCCCATTTTATTTTTTGGACATTATGAATACTAACCATAGTAATTTTTTTACCACAATAATGGGTTAATCTAGAAATTAAGACTTAAAAATAATATGATATGGTCAAGAAAAAAATCATAACACATGACTTAATTTTAATTTATGAGCCAATCTCATCCATAATCATCCAATATTTGTTTATATGACCTTTTCTCAATTTTGATATGATTACAGACTTTATAATATTCTATTTAAAGAAAAGTAAAAAATAGAACATTTTTGTTTTCAATAACTATAATATTTTTAACTAGGGAATAAACAGAGTATATGTTCAGTAAAAATTATTATTTCTAAATATAAATTATTTATATTCATCATGATAATTTTTTTAAAAAAATTAGTGAATAAATATGTACCTTAAATGATTACACCACACTGATGCAGTAGTTATTCAATTTATGGAAAAAATAAAATAATTGACGTTTAAAATATTAAAAGTAATATAATATGACTGAATTAATCATATAAATTAATTTTATAGAAAAATATGACATCTTATAGATGTATTAAAATATTTTTATTAATTTTTTTCATTGATGTTGTTAATGTCAATGTAAATGAATGGTTCTAAAATTAAAATTATTGATATACTATGAAGTTAATAATTTATAAAATGAGTTAAAATTTTTAAAAATAATATATTCGGCCACATTATTCTAATATTGTCTAAAATATCAATAATATTCTATTTATGATCTATTTTTCTATTTATAACATTTATCTTGACCCGAAAAGTGTAAAAAAACCTTGTTGTCGTTGTAAGTGTGAAAATGATTAATGAGGGATAACAACTAAGAGATATGGTTAAAAATGTAATCCAAAAAAACAAAATTTTATTATATGATATTATATAGAGTTATACCATTATTATATTCTAATATTATAAATTTATATCTATTTTTACATTTAATTAACTTATATTAATTTCATATAATAAGAATAATCAAGAGTGCCCCTCCCATATGTTATAAGTGGGAACTTCTTGTAATCATTTATTAATAACTCATGATACATTTCTTTTGTAAAATATATAACTATAATACTTCATAAAATTAATCACCTCATTCTATTGTTCCTTTTTTATAAATTAAATAAACTTTAAAGGTATTAATGTAATAAACAATGACTTTCTAATGAAGAGGTACAGTTTTTAACAGCAAGTTTCTATTTTATTTCTTCTTCCACATCTTTAAAATTTTCTTCATCCATGATAAAATAATAATACAATTGTCCCCAATATAATAAAATTTTATTATGTAAATTTCATTATCTATATCCATATCCAACCTCCATAAAATGGAAAAGTAATTAATCGTTCATGTGTACGAAAGTCTATCGCCTTGAAATCAATGCAATTCATTTTCCATCTTCACCGCTCACATCAAGATATAATGATGGAATTAATGAGTATGTATTATATTCATGACATAATTATAATTTTTAAGTGGTAAAATATCATATAATTTCATACCTTCCCATTCTTTTAAAAATGATAATGTCGTTTGGGCATATGTGTGGAATACCACGCGCATGAAGCAGTGAGATTTATTTACAACCACCACATCACATGGATGATATATGTAGGTATAATTAATGACATAATATGATATTTATAATATGATAATAATTCTGAAAATATAAAATCATACATTTTTTCTTTCTATAATGATCATTGAAAAATGGAAACATCACTCAAGCTTACATATATCCTACCATCTACATGATGTAATGTAGTTCATTTTTCATAATTATCATTCAATATTGGATTAAAAATTATAATTTATGTTTAAAAATAATAATTATTTCATTATTATTATTCTAGATATAATGGGATAATGACTTATTTGACCATAATCAACCTACCAATGTCATTTTTGACTTATGTGCCGAATATCGTCAAAATGTCTTAGGAAAACATAACTGATTTTTTTATAACATGGTAATAAGTGATATAAAAGGAATAAAAAACATAAAAATGTTTCTTTTAATAGTAAAAATTAATATAATTTTATTATTTACGAAGATAAGAATGTATATAATGATCTGGGAACAAGGTGAATGACTTTCTTTTAAAAATATTTTTTTAAATGTTTCCCTTCAAAAACATTTTCTTTCATGTTTATATTTTTAAAATTATTTTATGGATGTATTTATATCGATATAAAATAACTATAAAGTAATTTTATGTCACTTTTTACTTTCATTAAAAAGTTTTTAAAAGGAATCATTTTATGGAATTCTTTGACTTTCTTCACAAAAGACCAACAGAATGTTCACTTTTAACATACACAACATCAAATTTTCCATTGAATATAATCATTATTTGTTGTTTTTTACATTATAAACATTATAGTTATCTTTAAAAAAACCTTATTTATTTTGTTTTTGGAATATTAGTTTTGGAAAATGGGTCTTAAAGGAATGGTATATATCTATATCTAAAATTTGTTTCTTGTGGGTGAAAATAATGTTTTCATAATAAAAGATTTTATGTGTTTTTTTAAGTTCATGGGGATTTTTTATAATTATTTTATTTGTATCTGTGATGATTATCCAATGTGTAACAATAAATGTTACTATACTTGTAAGTGTGATATAAAAATGGTTCCCAAATCTAACTACATGATTTATCTATACTTGTTATGGGTTTTTATGGAAATATTACTTTTTCAAAAGTTAAAATAAGTTTATTCTACCTTTTAATGTTGATAAGTATAACATTGTGAAAAAAACAAATATTTCCAAGATAAAATTATGAGTTTTATTTTTTACATTAGTATTTATTATTTTATATTTATTAAATTATTTGGGGAGAGATATTGACTTCTTAGGTAAGAAAATCTTTATTTTGAGACCAATGTTTATTTTGGAAAAGGAAAATTTCTATAAGTATTCATGGACTAACAGTTTATTTCAATTGTTTTTAATGTTTGATAATGGATTTTTATGCTAATAACAAATTTTAAAATGGTTTTAATTTTATTCTTATTTTTAAGGATGATGTTAAGATGAAAATTTTGAAAATGTTCCATGAATAGAAATATATTTCTATTTTAAATTTTTTTAATAGAAAAAATAGATACTAATGAGAAGTATTTACTTTTTAACATATGGTTTTGTAATGTAAGGGTAATAAACAAACTCTCAAAAACAATAAGCCTGTATTACCTTTAGTAATTTAATAATTTTAATTCTAATTTTAAATTAATAGAGTATGTAATGTATAGAGAAGTATGTTTACACCACTTCAAAAAATGGCATGGTAGTGGTGTGGCCGGCTAGGTTACGTTGTAGCATAGGTGGTTGTGGTATGGAGCTAGTGAATATATTATTGAACATTGAAAATAGACTATAATATAAAGCATGGTCATGACATGACCATGATGATATGGAATAGCGGGAGATCAAGGTGTATTCTAGGGTCACTTCCTTTTAGGGGTAGTTATTTAATAGTGGTTAGGTTGCGTGGTAACCTCCCTGTTGCATTATGGGGGTTGTGGTATAGTTCTTAAGGTTTGGTCGTGGTATCAAATCCACTTTTATAGAATTTTTCTATGTTCTAGAAACAAACAATCTAACCCCCCCAGGGGGGGATGCGGTGTGGTCTCGAGGTTTTACACCATATTATTCATGTTTTTCTACAGGTTGAACTATTGGTAATTTGACCTATACCCATGGTTTGAAACCATGGGTATAGTCCATAAAACTATGGGTATAGGCTATACCCATGGTTTTAAGGAACTGCGGCCTCCCGAGGCATCGAGATAGCCCCAAGGCTATAACAATGGTTTTGGTAACCGTGGGTATAGGTCCATTCCACCGTGTTAGTCAACATGACATCAGGTCATTCACCTATACCCACAGTTTTAATGCTGTGGGTACAGATTTGATAAAAACAAGCATCTGTGGGATTCGATCCCTAGACCACTCTTTTATTACTCTAGCACCTAACCACTAGACTATATGTATTATAGGTATATAAATATAAATTTAGTTATATATATTTATATAAACTGTGGTTGTATATAGAAAATTGTGGGAATAGGTGTTCCCAAAACAATTTGCGCCCCACAAAAAAACTTTGCGCCATAATGCGGGAAATCTATACCCATTGTTTACAAAACCATGGGAATAAGTCAAAAAAATCAACCCTATACCCACAATTTCTATTAAACAGTGGGTATAGGTCTTGAAAAACATCCCTATACGCATGGTTTTTACCAAAACCGTGGGTATAGTAGAGCACATACCAACGGTTTTAGAAAACCATTGGTATAGGCTACCATACTTTACCTATACCAACGGGTTTCCAAAAATTGTTGGTATGGTGGTGACTATACCCACATATTAGGTAAAACTGTGGGTATAGGTTCTCATAAAACACATATACCCATAGTTTTGGATAAAATGTGGGTATAGGGGTGGCTATAACAACAGTTTTGGAAAAAACTGTCCGTATAGCTCTATTTTCCAGAAGTGTTGTAGTGTTGTCCTAGAGGGTTGTGTTGTGGTTTCCTAAAAAATACACAATCTATAAATACCCCAATCCCATTCGGACATGATATTCTCCCAATCATTACTTTCTAACCCTAGGTTCCCCCACATTGGTTTATAAGGATTTGAATCCAATATCGATAGGGATTCATCCCTGATATCTAGAGATCAATCCATGGTGATCTAATGTAAGATCTACCTCATATTTCTAGTAGTTTATAACTATATGATTTTGTTTCCATCAATTTCATATTTCCATGTTATGGATGTTTCTCTCAATCATTCTAATAGATTCTAATGGTTTTTTTACATAGTTATGGATTTCCCTCCTTACAGAGATACAATTTATTTTGGGAGAGGTGATCAGAGATCCACAACATTGATCCGTTCTTGTGTGTGGAACATTTACTCTTTTGATATCATGTAATTTATGATTATATTATTTATTTACCTGAAATCATAATGTTATAATGTTGTATCCCTTGGTTTGACAATAGAATTAACCAAATAATGACTAATCTATATTAATAAAAAAATTGGATGACAATCACATGTCAATGTTTTATATTATGATAACAGTTTAGCTATTGATTTGATAGATAGTTTGATATCTATTTTATGATTGTTAGTATGTTGTTATGCTTGTTTTATCAAGATGAAATTGGTGAAATTGGATAAATAATGTAAATATATAATTATTTTATTAATTAGCTTAAAATTTAATGTTGATGATTCTTTATAATCAGGTTTTCCTTGTAATTTGATGTTTATAAAATTAATTAAAGTGTGTATGTTTAATGGAATAATTTACTTCATGTGTTTTTGTAAATAGATATGAACATTAATCTATAGTGATTAAAAATTATGAATATAGTAATAATGCTTGTAAAGTGAGTGTTTTTATTCTCATGGTTTGATGAAAATAGATTTATGCTAATAGTATGTTTACATAATTGAGATTTCTTGAGATAAGTGCTGTATTATGTTACCCATTATTGGAACCCATGAATAATGAATTAATTAATTCATGATTGATTAAAAATGGTTTTTTGATAAATGTAATTATTTAGGGATGAGAGTGTCCATTTATTTTTAATGTTTGGATTCCTAGTGTTTAGCGTCTTGAAATCCCATTTTCATGTGATGATTGAATTCCTTTTTTAGGGATTAGATTGCAATAATGAATATGCATGGGGTTTATTTCCTTCTATGTGATCTATATATGATCCTTATTATGTGTTGTGATGTGAGTTTGGGAAGGATGAGTCATGGGTGAATGGTGAGATAAGGGTGGGGGGGATCAAAGTTGTGGTAGTAGATGCATATGGACTCTAGGAGGGTGTTTTTTCCAATATCCCATGGGAGGATAAGCATATGAATACCCCCTCTTACCCCACTCACTTATTTTGCTGGTATAATATACTGATATACATGCTGGTTAGTTTCCTCATATATGTGTGTAGAGGGATATAATGGCTTGTTGTTATTTTACACACATTTTTCTCCAGATATTATATCCAATTGGTTATTATAGGCATCAAGGGTATAGGATGTGATAAATTGAGGTACCTAACATGGTGTATCGGCTATAACGACATGAGGTATAAAATCTGATGTATGATACTCATTATATTGACTATGGTGGAACCTTAAAACTAATTGGTTGTTTTATATATAAGATGGAGATATGTTGATGTGATGCAAGAAGTGTATGTTGTGATACAATGCTCATGTGGCTTTGGGATTTTCTATTTTAGAGAGATATGGATAATGTTATGAGACATTGGGGAAGAGCTGCAAACCAGTGGGGAAGCAGTAGTAGGGAACCCTTGATGGTTTATTACTATAATACATGATATATTGTATACGATACATTGAGTGAGATAGTCACCATTAGGTTGAGAACATTGAATACAAATTAATGTGACAAGTTTGTTTCACTATATTTTATAATGCTTTAGAAAGCTTTATTTATCTTTTACACGAGAGGCTCTAGGGAGGATTCTGTTGAGCATACTGTTATGTTCACCCCACATATATATAAACTACTTTCAATTCAAAAGGTGAAGGTTATAGATCAGGATGAATATTACTAGCTCAGTGCTTTGAAGGAGTTGTTTGGGCATTATGATCACTATTGAGATTATCTTTTTGGTACTTGTAGAATTTCATTGAGTTGTTTTAGTACTATATGAAATTACATGTATGCACTTGATATTTATTTTTCTCTTATGAGTAGGTTTTAATCAGTGTATCTATTTTATCTCTCTCTTATTCCACATTGAGCATCGAGAATGTGGTGTATTTTGTACCTCATAGATCGATAAGAGTTGACAGTCTCCTGGGAAAAACTCATAGAGCAGTTTCAAGAATATTTTCATTCATCGACCATGAAGGAGGAAAATCCACAAGTTCTACTCACCATTAAACTAGATATTTCTAGTTTACATGAGTTTGGGACCCCTTTTATGAAACTTTTATAATATACTTCTGACCTATTTCCAGATGAGAAGTCCAGGGTGAGAAATTTTATGGAATAATTTCATTTAAAGATCTACTTACAGGTGACATGGTTTATAATTTCAACATGTCTTGAGGTACTGTAATGAGGAAAGTTCATTGAGAGTACAGCGGCTAGAACAGAATCATCACGAGAGGGGCGATTTTGGGACTCATCATGAATCATAGATGTGTTTCGAGATTCTTAGTTTTGGTGATATAAGTGTATCTAGTCATTTAGGGGTAGGTCCCAACCCATATCATCTCATTTCCTATAGGGTGGTGGCTCTTAATTTTATTCCAAGGTATCATATGCATTTTTTCCATGAGGATGATAGTTTATTTGGTGGTGAGAGTTCGCAACAATTCTATGCATTAAACATGGGCCTGGTGTCTCATTTCAGGTTCATCCCTTGAGGCAGTTTCATCTGAGGGAGCAGAAGTAGAGTGTTGTAGCTTTGGATTAGTGGAGAGGAGATGGGGAAGGTAGAGGGTAGCCCCATTATGCTCCTCACCCTTAAAGAGAACAGTTCATCCATGCAGGTTGTCTTTATTAGGGCCAAAGAGATCATGGGGAAGGTCATATTCAACTTCATGCTCTAGCCTTTCCAGTATCAAGTGAGCTAGACATCATATGCAGTAATATTTTCTTTTTCTCTACGTGGGTTCATTCTATGTTTGATTCAGAGGATACATACTCCATCATATCACCTACCCCTGTATTGGCTTTGGGACTTGAGGTAGAGAGGCTTCCAATTCCTTTGTCATTGACTACACCAGTTGGAGGTCGAGCAGATATATATGATGTATGAAGAGAATGTTAGATAATGTTTCAGCATCACCTCTCTCGAGAAGACATATTAAGTTTATAGATACAACCGTACAACATCATCTTCAACATGGGTTCACTGGTTGTTCGAATGGGGGGTGCGACATGGTCAAGGGGTATTACGCCATAGTATTTCTATTTTTCTACAGGTTGTGGCATGGTCTTAAGTGTTGTGTTATAGTCTTCCAAAAATTGCCATATCTATAAATACCCCATGTCCATTTCAACATTTTTCTTTCCCACACATTCTTCTCAAACCCTAAACACCCCAATATAGTCATTTTAAGGATTTTATGCCCCTATCAATAGTGCTTGATGCCCAGCAACAAGAGATCAATCCAAGGAGATCCAATGTATGATCCAACTCATTTCACAAGGGATTTTTCTCTACAAAATTTCATTTTCATCTACTTTTATTTCCATGTTATGGAGGATTTTATCCATCATCTTAATGGAGTCTTATTGGGTTTTTTTGTAATGTTTTTGGTGAAAAACCCATGTAGGGATACAGTTTCTTATAGAATAGGTGATTGCAGATCCATAATGATTATTCATTCTTTTGTGAATAAATTTGATGATTTTGAGGTTGTGTATTAACTGATTCTCATATTTATTTACATTAAATCATAAATTTATCATTTTTATATCAATTTATGGAAGTTAATTAGCCAAAACAAATATAGAACTAAATTAATAAAAAAAGGGATAGTGATCTCATGTCATAGTTTTATACCGTTATAATTGATTTTTTCCTTATTTGAATGATAGTGTGTTATCACTTTTACTCATGTAATAATGAATTTATGTTTGGTTTATCATGTTATAATTGGGGAAATTTGATAAATAATGTAAATCTAGAATCAATTATTTAATGGGATTAAAAAATAAAAAAGCGAAATATTGGTAATACATTTTTACGTGTAATTTTATGGTAGTCAAATTATGAAAGGGAATCTTCTTCCTTTCTAGAGGAAATATAGCCTCCCTACAATCTCTCACCTTATGTTTGCTGACAATACTATGATCTTCCTTAACGGGGGAATGAGATCCGTCCAGAGTCTGATGGAAATTCTAAATGACTACTGCTTCTGGAGCGGCCAGGTTCTGAGTAATGAAAAGAGCATGTTCTTCATATCCAACCGTAGCTCATCTCGTTTTCTATAATCCCTCAAAATCAGGCTCAACATGCAACATGGGAGGTTCCAAATGGATTACTTGGGCACTCCCATTTCTTCTGTAAGAATAAGAATATGCGATTTTGATGGCATCTTAAGCAGGATTTCATGTCATGTTCTTAACTAGAAAAAACAGCTTCTATTGTTCAGAGGATGCATTGCTCTAGTGAATATTGTCCTTTCAGCCATTCTCATTCATGCCATGGCTTCTTCCAACGTGCCCAAAGGAGTCATCAAAGAAGTGGACAACATTCTTTATAACTTCATCTGGGATGCAAAGTCTAAAGGTAAATGGCATTAGACGAAGTGGGAGAGGTTGGATAGACCCATCCTCGAAGGGGGGATCAACTATCGAAGTCTCCAATACACTATATAAGGTGCCTGCGCCAAGCTTTCATGGGAGATACTGGAAGAAGATGACTTATGGGGTTGATGCATGTCAAATTTGATCAGAGGTAATGAGGAGGTTAGTTGTGGACCAGCTTCCCCGCTGTGGGCCGAAGTTCATCCTCTGGTTCTCCCCTTGTCTTCTTACTCTCCCTGGATTGTAAGAACATGGGACATCTCCTTCTGGAACAAGAACTGGGCAGGCTCTGTTGTGGCTTTCCAAAGATGTCTGACGCCTTTGATTTCATTCAAGGAAGCACAATTCCATCCCCGCTTCATCAAAGCAGTGTTGAATGCAGACCAACAGGATGTCTTTGATTCAATCATGTTGAATTCTAAGAATGACAGATGTGTTTTCACTTCATCATCCTTGGGGGACATTAAAAACAGAGACTTCCAAAGGTGGAGGTCCCCCACAAGGCCCCTGGATCGGTGGAATGGTGTTGTCTGGTTTCGTTAGATCCCGACCAAAATTACCTTCTGGAACTGGCAGATTAGGAACCTGGCCCTGGTTTAGGATTACAATATCAAGAAACTTGGGATCAATATGGCCTCAGGATACCACTATTGCAAGTAGAAAATGGAGGAAATCTTGGATCACCTGTTTTTCAAAAGTGAATGGGCGTTGGAGGTTTGGTCATTTCTTGGGGGAGTCAGGTCTTCATGTTCTAAGGAGACAAAGTCTGAGTTCCTGGAAAGGTGGTTTGAAGGTGCGCTCGGTTCGAAGAAGACACACCTCCCATGTGTTGTCTCCTTAAATTTTGGGTGCTGGTGTATTTGGCAGGCCATAAACCAATCCCGATACGAAAGAGTTAGACCCTTGACCAGAGCCATCCTTGCTCGCATCCGTTTCCAGCTCATCGACATGCCATTTCTCTTTAAGGAGGGGCAGAGGTCCTCCCCCTTCCCATGCATGCATAAGAACAATTCATATCCTTCCCTTCCTGAGGAGGGACAACCTGGGAAGTGGGTTCGATGGGATCACCCTATATCAGGCTACAAGCTCAATACTGATGGAGCTTCCTCAGCGGGGGTGATCTCTAGAGGGGGGTTGTTAGAGATCCTAAGGGTGATGTGATCCTAGATTTTTCTTGTTTCCTGGGCAGGGGAAATGACATACTAGCAGAGGCCCGAGCTCTATTAATAGGGTTTCTTTATGCATCTAGTAGGAGGATGCCATTTCGGAAGTGGAGGTGAACTCACTTATCCTCCTCAATTCCCTTAAAGATAATAGCTCTACACCTTGGTCCATAGCGTACGTGGTCAGGAAATGTCATGATATGCTTAGTCATAACATCACTTCTTCACACATATGCCGAGAGGGGAACAAGGTCACGGACTATTTGGCTTCCATGGATGACCACTGTTCTACAAACATGCATATCTTTCGGATTAACAGTTTTAAGGTGGAATGTGTTAATTTTATCAGAGGGGATGCCCTCGGTCTGTATTACTTTAGACCCGTGTTGTTTTATTAGTGTACTTTCTTCTTATCTTAATAAAAATTTAATTTGGATGGATGGATTTTAAATGATGAAAATAACAAAAAGTTATGTTAATTAAGAGTTTTCCTTCTCCATGTTTGATGAAACTAGATTAATGATAAAAGAGTGCATACATAATTGAGATAGATTTATATAGTTGATGACTATTGTTTCCCATAGTTTTTACATGTATGTAATGATTAAATTAATTCAATTTTTATTAAAAACTAGTTTCTTGATAAATAAAATTCATTGGGATTAGGGGTACCAATTTCTGTATAAAATCTAGATTCCTTGTGTTTAGGGTCGTGAGAGCCCATTTTCATATGAAGTCGGAATGACATGATTTAGGGAAAATATTTCCCTATAGACTATTCTTGTTTTTTTCGACCTTATCTATGATCTAGATGTGACCCTTTCTATGAGTTGTGAAGTGAGCCCGAGATGGCTGATGAGATATGGGTGCGGACGCCTGAGGTTGTGGGTGAAATTGATGCATGTAATGGTGAGATACAATATGATATGAATGAGGGTGTTGTGGATGACACTGGATATGATGAAACAAGATGAAGTTTTGATTACAAATTTTTTTTTCTTAAGATCGATTCATTCTATTAATGATTCATTTTAATTCTTCATGGTTGTGTTGCTTGTTTTATCTGAATTCCTTTCCCTACTACCTAAAGTAGATAGATGTTCTTCAATGTATCTCTTTTATAGTAGATTAGTATGTTTTACTCGAGTACCTAGAATCATGGAATGTTTTATTATGTTCAATAAATGACTTCACCCAGGGGGTTAGTGTTGATGAAATGCAGATGAGATGGTCTTTAAAAATCATTGACTCTATATGGATTTAACCATGGAGGGCATGAACTTGTATTCATGGATAATGTAATTTAATAAGAATAATTTTAATTAATATTGATCGAATGATTGAATGATTGATTAAATGAAAATATGAATTAATTTAATTTAGCTCCTTAAATTATTGTGTGCTTATTAGATGTCTAGTCCATAACTGTGGTAGTTAGGTTTTAGAGTGATGATAGCTTTAGTTGAGACTAGGGCTAGGTTAATCCTATAGTTTGGTTGTGATATATATTATATTATGTATGTTTTTTGAGAGCATATAACACTCCACCCGTGTTGTTTATGGCGATTCAAACCTAGTGGACCCTGGAAGTGTGTTTTCCCCAACATCTCGATGGGAGGATGGATGGTCGACTACCCCCTCCAGCACCACTATCATTTCATTGTAGTATTAAGTGATTATATGCACAATAGTTAGTTTACCTATATATGTTTGTATAAGGATATAATTACATGTGGTAATTTCACACACATGTATCTCCATATATAGTTTCTAATTGGATAATATATGAATGATAGGTATAGGTTGTGATTCCTTGAGGTACCTTACTTGGTATATGAGTATTAATGGCTTGAGATACAATACTCGATGTATTATACAAGTCATATGGGGTGTGGTGACTCCAAAAAACAACTCAATTAAAATATATGGGTAGCTGTTCATGGGATTATGTGATGCACAAGTTGCATGTTTTGATAGTTAGCCAATGTGTCTTCAGGATGTCGATTTTGGAGAGAGAAGACCCAGACATGCGTCATTCGGGTAGAGAAGAAAACCGGTGGGGAAGTAGTAGCGGGGTTCTCTTGATGTTTTATTAGTATAATATATAATATCTTGTATATGATACATCATGATAGATAACCACGATGATTACAAGAACATAGTATACATTTTTAGGTGATGATTTAGTTTTTATTTTTTTAATTGTGTTATAAAATTCTTTTTTATCTTTTGCATGAGAGGATCTAGGAAGGATCAAGATAAGTCTATTGTTATTCTCAACATATGTATATGTAAACTATTTTCAAGTCAGTAGGATTAGGTTGAATATTTGGCTTGATATTACTATTTCACAGTTTTATAGGATCTCTTTTGGCTATGTGGTCATTTCCGCGTTTACCTATTAGGTACTTATAGTTTTTCTTTCAGATGTTTTTGTACTCTATGACATCACATGTATACACTTGGAATTTTTTAAACTTATTAGAAGGTGTTGATTGGTGTAACTATCTTTTCTCTATCATCAACATGATTCTCTTAGAAGATAATACCTCTCATTTATATGTATGAAGTACCTTCGAAGCTAGTTGCCAACCTGGTGATGCATAGAGGTAGGACTCAGGTGGTCACCATTTCCCATCTCTCATTGTCGTCCTAGGAGGGGTTATATTTGGGGTATGGGGGTTGTAAAAATGAAATATTTTTAAAACCATTTTATTATAGAAAATATATTTTATAATTTTAAACAAATTCATTTGAAATATTGTATTTATATATAATAATAATGCTTTATAAAAATTTACATAAAGTTTTAACAAAACAATTTATTTCCTATTTATTTTAATAGAATTAGCACATAGTGGAATTGAGTTTTTGAATTTATTTAATGTTAATTAAATATTATTTTTACAATTAAAAAAATATTAATTTCAATATTATTAATAACGTTGATAATTTTATCCTAATCATAAATCATATGCTTAAAATAAACTTTTTTCTAAAAACAGTGTTTTAAGCATTATATGCACTAATACTAAAATGCATTACTAAAAATCATGGGAATTTTATTTAATGAAAATATTTACATATTGAATATCAAAAATTTCATATTATTAAATATTTTCAATTTAAATTTTGTCCATTGAAATTTGTTTCCAATGTTGAATGTACAGTTACTATAGTAAATGTAAATTAGGATAAAAGTGGATTAACAAAGTGCATGTGGTTTATACACATTAGTAACATATGTAATATTGGATGGTGGAGTGATTATCAAACTTATATATTTACCCTATGACATTAATTATAATTTTTTGTGCCTTTAAAAAATAATACAGTGATATTATTTACAAATAATTAGTTTTTATAGAAAATATATTTTCTTATCTTATAAAAGGACACCACCTCCTCCGCGTTTATCCAGTAATTCCAAATATTAGCTTAAAAAAACCAAACTATAGTTTCTCATCAACACCGTCCATTATCCTTTGAGACCTTGGTCTTACCAAAAGACCAAGCTAATAAGTCTTAATGAGTTACCAAAGGGATAACTTTTAGGGGAGAGGTAATACTCTCAACTCGACTACCCTCGCTCTTTTATTCCTCAAATCCCCTCAAATATCATCTATAAATAAAGTTATGATAACAATATAAATGTTAATATTGTTATGTTTTATTATACTAATGAAATACTAATTGAATCCCTCCCTCTATAATCATTAATAAAAAAGAAAATGTCTTCTTGTGAGTGTAGGAACTACTGCTTCTAGGTACGATGTGTTCAATTTTACATAATAACAATAAATGGAATGCTTAAAAATATTTTTTTTATTGAATAATAGGTTAATTTTTACACCATTAATATTATGCAAGAATAATATTTTCCATATTGTATGTGATATTGATCAGACACAGTTGTAGTACCTTGAACACTTTAAATGGACTTATCAGGGTACCTTTCTTATTTTTGACATATTTTGGGATAACCTATGAAACTATATAATTATTTACATAATTTAATAATAAATGACCCTAAATTCAAAAAGTATAAGGATATTGAAGTTATTTTACAACACTATTAACCAAAGTCAAGAAACCAAATGTATCACAAGCAAAATAATTGAACAACATCGAGAATACAAGTTAAAAAACTATATTAAAATTAATTAACAAAATATAATATATTAAATATATAAAATTAAATAAATAAGAATAAGGTTTTTGTTCATATATATAATGAGAATACTTTTATTTTTTATTAATTTAATTGCAAGTGTAAAACACTTTCGGACATTAGGTAATGGTTTCATCACAAAACATATTTCTTTGAGACACATGTTCCTTTACACACTTAATTTATTTTAAATGGGGTGTATAATTCCAAATTGATATTTAATATCATGTATTTATTTATTCATGATATTTTTACTTCATCATGAATCTATATCTCTCTCTTAAGGGGTTTTCATATAATATTTATTAAGTCATGAGGGTTCCATCTCAATCACCCATAATCAAGGAATGCTTAGATTTTAGGCCCATATCATCATTTTTATGGTGTATCTACATCCCAAATAACTTATAATATCATAAATTATTTTTGAACATGGAAAATTTTCTTGTATTTATGCTCTTCATTTATTTTCTCTACAACTTATGTTTTCCTTAAAATAAAAGGGTCTTTCATACATCAATCTAATTTCTTGGGATATAATGTTTTTTTATGAATTTTTTCTGTAATTTCATTTAATAAATCATATATATATCATTAGAGGTAACTTTTTATTCAATTATTACTTTCCAATGATTTCTAATCACTTTCGAAAAAAACCAACTATGTTAAAAATAACTCTCATCCATTTAAGTGATGGTTTCCACTCCTTGACTATTATTTATACTCCCTCCAATGTTATCATTTTTAATTGGAAACAAAATTAAATTTTATCTCATATTAAAACAATATTTAAATTCTCCCATATTCAAATTATTTTTTATTATATTATTTTATGATATAGGATTTCAATAAAGGTGTTTTAAAAGGTAAAAAGTGATCTTTCATACTTCATTCATGAATTTTTTTATTCCCTTTCATTTTCTCCCCTTTTATGCCATATTTTTTTCATACACCTATTATATTTATTCATTTATGTTCTCATTATTATATATATATATAGTTTAAAATATTTTTCATTTTTGTGGTTACACAACTTTCTAGTTCCCTTCAAAATTATCACATTTATGTAAACCCCATTTAAGATATGTTTCCAATTTTTTTCTCATGTGATGATTCACCTCCATAAAATGTTTTAAACTATGTATAGATTTGGAAAAACGTCATTATTTTATTTACAACCATCTTGGATAAATTCAGTTTTTATAGAAAATAATATGATATTTCCTTCTTTAAAAAAATTATTACTTATTTAATAAATCAATGCCAAAGTGGTGCATTTTTATTTTTTCTTATATTAGATCCTTCTCATAAATTTTCATCATTGGAACTTCATTTTCAAGACCTATGTTCCATTTTAAATTATGAATGTTCAAAATGATTTATCTATTTCTTCTCTTGAGAATCCTTATGATTTATTCTAGATCTGTTTGTTTAAATTATCATTTGTTATATTGTTTTGTTAAACTTCAATACTTATTTTAAAATCCATTACATTTTTATATTATTTTAATTAAATGATATTTATATAGCCTAATTGTTAACTAAATAACCCAGATAGATTGTTTTTAAGAAGTGGTTTTTGATGTAGTTGATTGCTAAATTGGTTTCACATAGCTATGTTCTATATATATGTTCGGAGAATCCAATGATGTAGTTGTTTTGTGTTTGGTGTAATGTATTAGTTCTAAAAATAGAACCATGTATCCAATTTCTTTCAATAGAGGGTTTCTCCAACCACAGTTAAACTATAGCTCACCTCAAACATTGATTCTAGCACCAACAGAACTTAATGAACTATGAACCAGCTTTTGTAGTTTCCATATAGAAATTTCCTTATCATGAAGTCTTATTTGAACATATCATGGAGCTTCTATTCTTCCAACCAGGTGGTTAACAGGTTACCATGAGTTCAATTTATACTTACTATAATGCTTCTATCCACCCTACTTCAAGTGGAACCTTATAAACGTAAATTTATTTTTTATGTGATTTCATGTAAGTGTACTGTCAGCATACGAACCAAACATGGTTAATATACTGACCGCACACTATTCTATGGTCAGTACGCCATAAGGTCACTTTTTTCCGTTTTCTTTTTTACTAAAACTCAAATCTTTCAAAGGCTCTATTTTATCATTATTTTTATATATTAATTTACTACAAGTGAATTAAAATTATTTTCAATTTTCTAATGTCTTTTAAAATTGTTACCTTTATAATAATTATAGGAAAATTATTTTTTATAAAAAATATTGTGGAAATAATCGTAGAAATAATAATTTTTATAATAATTATTTCATACATTATTTTATGTATCATTTTATATAAAAAAAGTGGTGCAATATTGTAAAAACAATTTTTAATATTTTATTAATTTGAACAATTATCATTCATCTTAATGATCAATTTTTTTTTGAAGTGCTTTGAAGTTATTTTATATAGAATTAAATGAGCACAAAGACTCAGTTTGTTAATTCAAATTTCAGGTAAAGGTATTATTTTATGAACTTTTTATGTTTACAACATGTCTTTATATGATTATCCATGGAGAAACTCTAAGATCTTATTAGATAATGACACACATATAGCCATTGTAGTGAAAAACCAAAAATATGATAAAATTTTTTCAACGAGGATTGGAAATAGAGATTAACACAATTAGATAGAAATGAACAAATATGCAACCCTAATATGACTTATTTGATGCACTAAAACTAGAATATGACCAATTTTCCATTTCCTAGATCATGAAAGACTTCATCATTTTCATTATTTATTAATGAAATTATCAAATATATTAAGGTGAATTGAATTTCAACGTCATTTGTTCCACTGTTTTTTTAATTTCTTATTGTATATCATTGTTGTAGTTATTCCTTCCCACTATGTATACTCTATAGTTTGGTTTATGATTATCCAATCCAAAAGATGTCTAATTGGGTTATTCATAACATCTAAAAGGAATGTCGGGTTGTGACTATTAAAATCAAAGTCATGTGGGTTTTCACTCCTTCAGAAGACATGTTGGGTTTATACCACTACATGAACAAAAGGTATGTACACCTATAACCAGGTTATCAATACCTATCGAAAGTGATTTATTAGTTGATACAAATTTTATCACCACGTATAGATGATTATAGAGTGGACTAAGATATTATAGATTTGAACCACAATAAAAATATCACGTGTTATTTGATTTTATTTCTACCGCACAACTGATAATGTTACAACTCTAATAATCACGTTTCATTAAATTTAACTGATTAAATTTTAAAAAACTATTCACCTCCTATAGTAAATATTTTTATACATTGGGACCTAAAAATTTATATTAGAGAAAGGTTCCTTTTATGTAATTGTGTTATCTATTTATCATAGACTTAAAAGTATAAGGAGAAGATCTGCAATATTTTTATTCATAGTCAATAAATAAAGGTTCTAAATCTCATCAAACTACCACACTTCAATGAAAGTGACTATGTCTACAAAAAGGATTATATAAAGGTATTAATTAAAAATTTAGGAATTGATTATTGTGTTATTATGTTAAAATATTATAAATTTCCTCATGTTGATTTTGAAACTCCGATCGGTAATGACGTAACAAAATGTGTTCAAAATAAAAAATTTAGGAATTATTTGTATTGTTCATTATATAGAAATATGTATTGTAATATTTATTCATGGAAAAATACTTATTACATATAGATGGATTTGAAATTCACTCGTTAAAGAACTGAAATGTTGCAGGGATCCAGAATAGGTATTCATAGAGTTGACTTTCATGAATTTAGAATGATTGAACCAGACATCAATAGTGAGATGTACAGTTTATTGACTATGATATTAAACTACTTGGTTGAACTCGAAGAGACCATGATGAATGAATCTCATTTCAAAATATTTATTTTATCTTTAACCAAAATATGGAATTCAACGAAATATTCAACTAAGGAGAGTAAATATTTTACTATGTTTTTAATGAATGATAAAACGAGATCAATTCTTTTGCATGATTTGGAATTGAAGAATAAAAATACTGGTGACATGCTAAAATTAAATGTATGGAAATTAATTATAATATAAATGTTATTGAAAATTCTTCTTATTTTGAGTTACAGCAATGTGAGAAGGATTTAATTACAAATTTCAATAAAGGATTATATAATTACATGAAGGGAAAGATATGAATTAATATTCTTTCCATAAGAGAGCATTAAAAGGATGACCAAAAGGTATATAAGAAAGGTAAAAGTTGTAAATATGATTTATAAAAGATAATTTTCCATGACTTCATGAAAAAGAATAATATAAATTCAAACTGTCCAAAATTGAAATAGTATTGAAAAGACAAACAATACAAGAAAGAAATAAAATGATCATGCCTTGTTGGTTGGAGCTGTATAGAAGAGTTAGACACTAGTAGTGATAGTTCTGAGAGTGAAAAGGGATCAGCCAATCTTTTCATGATGGAAACAACAAAGGGGGTAAACACTGATTATTAATATAGTTCTGGTTATGAGTCTGATATTGAAAATATGTTATGGAATCCACTAAACAAAATGAAAAATTTCAAAGTGATATTTTGAGAATGAATGTACTTTATAGAGAAATATAAAGAGAAAATAATAACATTATAGAAGGTAAAATGGTATTCATTCTTAACTATTTATTGTAAAAGATAAAAATTAAATAATGAATTATTTAATTTAAAAAATTCGTGAAGATCAATATAGAAAATTTAAATTAGTTTTTGATGATTTAGAGAAAAATTATAATGAATTTATAAATCATAATCATGAAAATAAGAAACTGAAAAAATATAGGATCATGTTCAACAATGAAAAAATGTTATAACGTGGAAGTTTCTCAAAATATAATGATAATATTAAAAGTGTAAAAACTAAATTAAATGAAACTCTATCTATTTTTGTTCTAGGAAAAGAAAAAATTTATTATATTATACATTTTAATAAAACTAATAAAAGAAAGAGTGAATTGAGGTATAATAGAAAAAATCAAAATAGGTATATAAATACTTTTTTAAAAGTGGTAAAGAATTGTTTCAAATGTTACATGTTATATAAGTAATCTCAATAGGCATTGTGGAAATGAATATTATTTAAGATTTACTGAATAACTATGTCAACCCAAAACTTTTATATCTAACAATATATAATCTAGATTACCCTATAATAAATGTCCTAAATATTTATAGGTTCCTAATAGTTTTATTACTAATTTAGTTGGACCCAAAATATCTTGGGTTCCAAACAAATAGCGAGTTTATCTATTTTATAAGAAACATGACTAAAGAGTTACAAAGATATATGGTACATGGATATCATGACTAGTGACATCTCTAAAAATATATATTTTAATTCTTGTAATATAGTTACTATCTCATTCAATGAAAAATATAAAGGCATGCTAAAAGACATTGGAGAAGTAGGTTTAGTAAAATATATTATAAACTCTAATGTAATATTTTTAGAAGTATTAAAACACAATTTAATTAGCATATCACAACTTTTTGATGATGGTATGAGTCTAATGTTTGAAGATAATGAATGAATTTTCTTTAAAAGATTATACAATCTTATTTTATGCTGATATAAAAGAAAACATATACTCTATATATTTTTCAAAATTAACCAATCAAAATATAATGTGATTATATGATATTAAACATATCACATTCTCTAGAAGATAGGGTTGGGACATGATCATATTCTAAAACAATACATCTTATAAAAAGTATAGACAATTTCAAGAACCCTGTAAATTTAAAGCTAGTATGTTTTTTGTATGTGATTCTTACCTAAAACGTATGTTGCACAAATAGTCAATTAGATATGCTAATTTGGTAAATATAAGAAGATTATTATAACTGTTACTTATTGATTTCTTTTTACCCATGAGAACTTCTAGTTTTCATAGTAAAATATATGTGTTTTTAATTATAGATGATTTAAGTAGATTCACTATGACTCTATTCTTATCTCATAAAAGTGAAACATTAAAAAAGTTACTTATATCATGTTAACGAATTTAAAATAAAAAAGTTCATTTAATATCATCAATTAGAATTGAAAAGGGAGGATAAATGGTTGAGATTATACTTTGAGAAATTTGGTGCAACAATGGATATTTTTATCATTTTTATTCCCCTAGAACACCACAACAAAATAGTGTTGAGGAGATGAATAATATAACTATTCAATAAATGACAAGGAAAATGCTTAATAAGTTTGACCTACGAATATATTTTTGGGATGTATTAGTTGACACTGCTTGTTATATATTAAATAGAGTTTATATTATACCCTTATTAAAAACCCTTTATAAATTATTTAATGAAAATGAACTTAAGATTTCTTACTTTAAAATATTTGGTTTTGTATTTTATATTTTAAACACTAATGATAATCTAGAAAAATTTGAAGCTAAAAGTAATGAGGAAATATTTCTAGGATATTCATGTAATAGTAAATATTATATGGTATATTATAACACCTTGAGATTTTATGAGAAATATTATTTTTAATTTCATTGATATCATGTGGTGTACGCTACACCAATATTATCTTTCACTATACGCAACATTGTAGTAGCTTTTATTATACTCAAACACTATTCTTTGATTGTGTTGCACGCAAGATCGACCTTCCTCAATAGTGTGTGTTGTATGCAATATTGTGTTTCACTAAACAACGATATATTATACTTATGAACTAGCTGTTATGAAAAGTACTATCTGCATTTTGAATTTTATAACATTATCATTCATCATACACATATTCTATAACATGGTATGATAACAAAATAATTTTTTCGGGTAAAATATGTATTTTTCCAAAAATGTTGTTTTACCACCTTTTGATGGTGCACCCACTTTAATTATAATTTTGGATCCATTTATGAGTTCAATTTGAAAAAATAAACTTATTAATTGCAATAAGTATATGAAAATTTACTTTGCATAATTTTTTTATATTTTTTTTAACTTTCAAATTTTGATAAATTGTAAAAATACGCTAAATTTTAATTAAAAACAACTTTTTTCATCAATATAATTTATATGGTTAAATTATAATATTGAATGGTTTTAATTTATAAATAGAATATTTTTTTACCATTTAATATAATTTAATTCATTATCATTAATTTTACATTGAATTCAAAGGTAAAAACATTTCAATTTTTTGCAATGATTTAAATTTTAAAACTCGTTTTCTCAATAGCGGAATTAATTTTAAATTAAATATTGCACCTTCTATGTTTGGAATTTAGAAAAATGAATTTTATATTTGGAATCAGTAGGTCCAAATTATGTTAATATTCTTATTTTTTATTTTTAGACATTATGAATAGTAACTACGGTAAATTTTATTTTACTATAGTTAAAGGTAAATATGGTAATTAAGGGTAAACATTATATTATAAAATTACCCTAACACCTAAAAAAATTTTATTGGATGAATAAAAGTCGACACATATCACCTTAGGGTCAGAATAGATTCATATTATGGACGTTTTTCTATGCAAATGATGTAATTATTATTAAAACCAAAGAAAGGGACAAAATGTCACTCTCTTATATTTTATAAGTGTAATAATTTTAATTTTGTGATAAACATCATAAAACTTCAAAAATAAATAGTCACCAGAAATATAATAATGTTTTCCTATATCATTTGAATTTATTTTGAATTTTTAGTGATTAAATAATTATCACTAATGGTGACACAATAGTGATGTAGAAATTATTTTATTGATTGAAGTTTCAAATAAATGGTTTTCAAAATATTAAAATAAATATTATATAAAATATTTATTGTGCTCCATGAATTTTCAAGATGAATATAACATGTTAAAAATAAATTAAAATATTTTGGTTTGAATATATCTTATTTTTGGATTTTATTTAAATTAAAAAAATTGAATTGTGTCAAAATTGACACTATTAATATTTTATAAAAATAACATATTATTAAATTGTTCTAAAATTTCAAAAATACTTAAAAATAACAAATTGAAAATTTTATGGTCTAAAATTTAATAATGTATATAATTATTTAAAATTAACAACACATAAGTATGTATATAACACAATTTAAAAATTAGAATATTATTACCAAAAAAAAGTTAATAGATTAAAAAAGAATAAATCAAAATGATAAGGTTCAAAATAAAATCAAAACATGTCCAGATTTTATTGGTTGATGATAATAAACCATATCTCATCTAATATTTTCATTTGAGTGATTTTGGATGTTTTTAAGCAGGTTTTGAGTTTATTAGAAATTAATATTTTGGAGGTTTCCAAAAGTGCCCCTCTACTCTCTTATAAAAGGGAACCTCCTCCCTCTCATCTTCACACCATTTTGAGCCATCACGCTCAGCAAAAACCTATCAATTTCCCTTCTAAACATCCGTATAAACATACTAGGGGTCTTGGTTTTCTTCAAATACCAACTTTAGTTCCCTAAGAGGAGGTTTAGAAGAGGCGCGTCGAAGAAGAGATAATATCCTTTACCGATTATTTTAAATTTATTTCTTATTCTACTTCCTCTTCTTATGTTGTTTCATTATAAATTAATAACATCAATATAAATAATATACTTATATGTTATTATATATATGAAACAACCATATTTCACCTTCTTTATATCCTATGAAAAACAAAATCACCACGCGTGCGTACATACGGCTTACCGTCTCCACGCCTTGGTGTAATCTGTTTTTCCACCACCACCATACATTGATGGGTATAATGGTAGAAATAATAAATATATATGATTATTATAACAATATAAAAATAATTTTATATTATATTATCCACTCCAATTCCATTTAATAATTATGGAAACAGTATCATCGCTCGTGCGTACGTACGACTTACCATCTCCACGATGCGATGAGATTCATTCTCCATGCTAACCATTCAAGAATGATTATAAAGTATATATAATAAGTAATCATTATATATATGACATAATAATGCTACTAGATTTTTTGATATATATTTGTCATTTACTTCCATTCAATTTAATAAGGAAACTAAAACAGTGTTCATGCGAACGTACAACCTACCGTCTCCATGAACGGTGTATTTCATTCCATTTATCGATCTATTATATATATATTCTGAATATATATTGTATATAAATCATTTTTTACATTCTAGAAGTAATTAATCATGATCTATGTTATCATATGAATAATTTCAAGTCAATACACATATGATAAATGAAATGACTTTACCCAAAACGCTGCTTTAACATGGAATTGACAAATGAAAGGGTAATATAAAGTCGTAAGTAAATAATATATGATATCATTAATATTATTATGGTTCTATTATAAGTTAATAATATATTTATACCCACTATATAGGATTCTCAAACACATACATATGAAATTGGACATAAGGTAAGGGATAATTATTCCAATCTCGTTCTTATCTGAGATTCATTATTCATAAGTATTTACCGAGGTTATCTTTATCATCCATGTCCATGATTTCTAAAAAAATCATAAAAATTTTAAAATTCTTCCATGTATGTTTAATGTAATTTCTACTATTTTTTGACTTTTACCATATCGTATGGAAGGAATATTTTTTTTATTTACCATATGAGGTACTTTTTTACTTTTTCGAAAAAAAGTATGAGAAGAATGTTTTTTAACTTATACGGCATGAATGGGTTTTTACAGTTTCATAATGCCTTATTTTCATGAATCTTCCTCTACAATAATTAATGTCTATTTTCACCAAAATCCTTTTCTTTTTAAATTTCACGGAATTTTCTTAAATGAAAATGATTTTGAAGAAGAAAGGATATTTTCATCAAGAATTCATTTCAAGTGTTTTATGAAAACTTTTTTCTATATAAGATGAAATTATTTAGTTTGTTTATGTATCACATATAATGTCTCTATTATTTTCATGGTTTTATTTTTCTTATGATGAAATGATATCCATTTTTTTATATGGATTATGTTATGAAGGGATTATGTTTATGAAATATTTTTTATTCTTTTGGTTATGATGGGTGATTTATGACTGTTTTGTGGAACACATAATAATGATTTTCAATATGAGATGGGTGGGACCTATATCTCCCTTGAATTCATTGGGTAATGATTTATATCTCATCAGATAGACATGGTTGGAATGCAAAGTAAATCTGGTTCGGTAATATATGGATGGAATGACAAGTATGCTTGATTCAGTAATGTACCTTATCCATTATGATAGCCTTGCCAGCAATGCCTTGTCTACTATGGAAATCAGATCATGTGATTAATGGTTTTCCAAAATTACATGTTTTATTCCCATGATATTTTATCATGATTAATGTTCCTTTATGATCAATTCCTTATGTACATCCAATATTTATTTCATTACACATGTCTTATGTTCATGTTTTTACTTTCGAATGTTTATGGATAGTTTAATGTTCTCCCTGATTACCCTTACTGAGCATTTGAGATCACCCTTTTTATGTTTTCTTTTCCCCAGGATTTCAATAATGGTTTTAGTTAAGAAAAAAGGGGAAGAACTTTATGGGATATGTTGAAGATCTTTCACCATAATTATAATATTTTGTTCCGAGTTCTAAAAAACACTAAACTATTACAATCCATGGGTGTCTATTTTGGTTGTCTATTAAGTATTCCAAAAAATTCTTTTAATTTCCATGTATGTCAAGCATTGGTTCTCAACATTTGGTATCAGAGGAACGGTTTAGTCAACCTTTGGAAACTAGGATGTGAAAACATTAATGAGAACCCTAGATATATGTTTAAGGTATGTCTAGGGATGTCCATAAGGTTAAGTATAATTATAGGTTACAATCCTAGAATTTTGATAATGATCATGAATATCCTAGGATTAAACCTAAGATGAAAGTGATTAAAAGTAATCCCCTTGATTATGTTGTTTTCCTAGTATGATTTTTGCCTCTCACCCTATTTTTTGGGATTTAGATAATGGATGGAACCCGAAGGAACCGTGTTAATGATCAATGCACTGGGTAATGAAATGATTGTTCTTCTGAAAAACCAAAGGTTATAATAAATGGAGTGGAAAATCATATTTATATACCTAAACAAGCTATAAATCATTATGTACTTTCAAATGAGAAGATAAGGGAACAAGATTCTATTGAGTCCTTCATGAGACAACATCCACCTTCTTTCAGTGGGTCTTCTGATCCACTTGTAACTAAACAATGGATCAGTACCATTAAACAGATATTTTCCATAATTTGCTGTTCGGAAAATGAAAAATTCATTCTGGTTGTTTACCATTTAGAAGGTGAAGCAGACCAGTGGTGGACTTTAATTAAAAATATAAGGCCCCAAGATGAAGTTGAATCCATGGAATGGGACGAGTTCAATAACTTTTCTTTCAATAATTACTTCCCTCGTATTCTTCAAACAATGATGTAAAAGGAGTTCCTTGAGATTAAGAAAAAGGATGTTTAATTAGTTGGTATATACGAGGTGAATTTTACAAGGCATTCAAGGTATGCATCTGGCTTTATCATACATCCTAAATGTAAAGTTGATCGATTCTTCAGTGGCTTAAAATGTCACGCACCAACCCGGGTCGACCCTAAACCGATCACCCGAGACGGTCCGCGACATGACCCAAGAGGTGTTCCCAATCCTCCCGTGCTAGCGATAAGTGCCAGGGCATCATTAGAGGACAAGTGGGATTGATATTTCCAAATAATAAAATAGTAGAAAAGTAGAAAAATTCCAAATAAATAAATGAACCTAAAAAAACACGACCAACAATAGACACTAACTTGGTATTGACCAAAACTTCTCACGACTCCGAGAGTTGCTCACCAGTCCACAACCAACTCTCACCCACGGCGAGCAAGATCGAACCAAACCTACAGCAAAACTAAAAAAACAGAGAAAAACTATAGGCGTGAGTATTAAAACTCATTAGGTATTCCCAACAAACTGTTCCCAATGCACTACCTTTAAATAATTAATTTACCAATTTCACTTTTGAACAAAATTATATAAAATAGTAGTTTTCACATACACATTCATTTCTAAAACAGGTATCAGTCCATTGCACATTTTAATTTATAAAAAACAAGTTTAATTTTTGAAATAAATAGGTATATTTCATTTTAAAACATTTTCTGTGAACAATTTAGAAATACAAACTTCATTCATTACCCAAAAAGAAAAAAACACACATAATACACAACACACAGTAAGGGAAATGGAGAGAGTGTCACACAAGGTCCATCAAATGAACTAGACCACTCAATCGTCCACCACATACAAATAATGACTAAAGGAAACATGGGTCGAACCTAACTGATTGTGAATAATCCATAATGTACTATACATGTGACTCATCCTGAAAGCATGCTCTTACTCGATGATGTCATAACTCCCTAATGCCCGGTATAGCCCTGCATGGCATAACTGAGGGGCCCAATCTCCATAGTAGCAATAACTCAGTATTCCCCTGCTATGGGGCTACTAGTCATTGCATAATCTAAACTACTGCTGTAATCGTTCTCAGAAGATTCACTCACTATGTCGGGATTCCATGTCAACACATGCAATAAAACGGGGTGCTTCCACAATGTAAATCAATCAGTCACGAGGCAAAAATATCACACAAAACTCACGCAATCAACGCACAACAACGATCACCCATGAGTAACCCAAATGTGAGTTTTTTTCAAAATAATTTATTTTATAAAAGTGTCAAACAGACCTTCACCAATTTTAAGGAAAAACTGTATTTCTCAAGAAAACCCAAAACACTTGTTCAGAAGAAATCATTTAACTTTAAAACCAGAACTTTGTTTGAAATTCCATGAATAATTTTTAAAGGCCAAACTGGCATTCTTTTACTAATAGGTGCCCGATCATCATGAAAGAAGTTTCAAGTGTCGTGTATAAAATAAACGAGTCTTTTTACACCAAATAATCATTTAAAAATTAATTATCACATATTATTTCCCATTTATTAAAATTAATAAAACATCAAGAAATTAATAAATTCTAAATTTAAAGGTGAATGCAGTGGGGGACGTACATCAACTCACACCTCAAACATGATGGCGCATCGTGCCTTGACCAGGTGAGGAAGCATGCACAAGCCAACGCTGCTATCAGTACCACGAAAATACCTCTCTGATGTGCTGCAACACGCGCATAAATAAATAAAAACACAAACTCCTAATAAAATAATGAAGAAGCAACATAAACGTCACCTCAGTGTGGAGCCGCGCTTGACCTAATGGGTCGCATACAAGGGTGAACGGTCGGGCGCGGTGCCGCGGTGCACTGGAATGGTCACCAACGTCGTCAACGGTGGCACAATGACTCATGCGGGTGACGGCAGACTGGGTCGAAGCAATTAGGGGGTGCGATGCGTCGCACGATGATCGAGGGATGACAAAGGGGTCCCGTGACAGTCGGAAGGCAGCAACGTTCACTAGAAAATAGGGTCGCTGGCTGGGAAAATGTGCACGTCGCACCGGTAGTGTGGCTAGTTGAAGCAGTGGGAAGTCGTGGCCGGAGGAGAGTCGTGCCAGCACGGCAGCGTGCCGATGTGGTCACCTCATAAAGAAGGGACCAGACAGGGGGCTTGCGTCGGTCCTACTTGTGTTTCAACATGGGACAAGCAGGAGGCCGCGGGTATAGGGGATCTTCTTAGATGGTTGTCGCGCTGGCCAATAGAGGGAAGGATGGTGATGAGCTGGAAAGAACTTGCACTATTCGGGCGCGCTATGAAGGGATGAGGTGCCCGACTGTGGGACAAGGGGATCCGGCTGCAGCCGTGGTGTGCACTATAGAGAGCTGGTAGGAGCGGCTGCAGCGGGAGGGTGACGGAGGTAGAAAGGGATGCAAGTTCATTGCCTTTACATCATGCAATGGATTTTAGTGGTGAGGATCAGCTTGGGGAGACGATGCACTCGAAGGTGCTTCACCAACTTGAATCGAATTCAATGCGAGTGGTCATGTGAAGGCTGTGAGCCGGTGTCTGCAGACAGTGGAAGCTCAGATCTATCCAAGGAGAAGCCAGCTCCAGTGGGAGGCTACCCAATGACCTGGTACCAGTATGGGGCAGTGAAGGATGGGTATCCTCAGATGGGGAGGGAAAAAATGATGGTGGGTTCCCGCTGGGTCCATCTGGGAAGAGGAGTGGGCACAATCACACCTAGTGAAGCAGCAGCTCAGCGAGGCGGTACCTACCTCAGGTGGTAGACCTGCAAAATACACTGATATGGCTAGAAGGGTATGAAAATAAAGGGATGGGTGCCATGGTTGGGGTGCTGGGGAGATGCAGGAAAGGGCACAGGTCAAGGTGGCTGGGCGCACGGACAACCGCTAATGGCTTGGGGGTGTTCGCGCTACAGGTTGCTGGTGGAGGGAGTCGTGCGGGAGAGAGGCGTCGTTCAGGGAAGCGATGGTGTGTGGTGCAGTTGTGTGTGTGAAGGAGGGGGGATTTTTTTTTAAATACGTTTTAAAAAAAAATATTTTTTAAAAAACGCCCAGGTTAAAAATATTTTTAAAACTGCCATTACAACAGTCTGGATTCTGACAGAAACCCTCACCCAGACCTTCCTTTTATATGATGGCTTGCCCTGGAAATCATTCTGCATTTTCGATGTGGGATTCAGGTTCTCTGTTTCGTGCGCAGTACATTCTGCATTTTCGATGTGGGATTCTGTTTCAAGTGCGTGACTTTGAAAGACAATAAAATATAAACTATAAGACCAATATAAATGAAATTTTAAATATTGATTAAACATATAAGAAATAGTTGAAAACAAAAAGAATTTCCTTAAAAATGATGATGCAAAATAATTTATAAGGTTTCAAAACCGCTTACCTGAAATTTAAAAAAGTTTCAAGTACGTGAATTTGAAAGACTATAAAATATAAAATATAAAACGAATATAATTGAAACTTTAAAGATTGATTAAAGATATAAGAAATAGTTTAAAACAAAAGGAATTTCATAAAAAAGGTTGATAGAAAATAATTTATAACCTCTCAAAACCGCTTACTTGAAATTTAAAAATGTTTCAAGCACGTGAATTTGAGTGACTATAAAATATAAACTATAGAACAAATATAATTGAAACTTTAAACATTGATTAAACATATAAGAAATAGTTGAAAACAAGAGGAATTTCATAAAAAATGTTAATGGAAAATAATTTATAAGCTCTCAAAACCGCCTACTTGAAACTTAAAAACGCTTCAAATACGTAAATTTGAACGAGTATAATTATATAAGTAATAATTAATAAGTAATAAGTAATAATTATAATGAATAATAATAATTAATATTTATATAACTTATTAATAATTAATAATTAATAAATAATAATTACTAACTAATTAATTATAATTATTAATTATATTACCAATTAACTAAATAATTAGTATATATATAATAATTAATAAGTAATAAGTAATAATTATTAATTATTAATTATAATAAATAATAAATAATAATTAATATTTATATTACCAATTACTAATTAATAATTAATAATTAATAATTACTAATTACTAATTACTAATTAATTAGTTACAATTATTAATTATATTACTAATAATTATTAATTAATAATTAATTAATCATTATTAATTATTAATTAGTAATTATTATATATGTAACAATAAATAAGTAATAAGTAATAATTATTAATTAATTACTAATAATTATAATGAATAATAATAATAATTAATATTTATATTACTAATGAACTAATTAATAATTAATTTGTAATTAGTTAATTAGTAATATAAATATTAATTATTAATTAGTTAATTAGTAATATAAATATTAATTATTATTATTCATTATAATTATTAGTAATTAATTAGTTAATTGGTAATATAAATATTAAATATTATTATTCATTATATATGTAATAATTAATAAATAATTATTAATTAGTTAATTATTAATTAGTTAATTAATAATTATTAATTAATTACTAATAATTATTAATTAATTACTAATAATGATTAATTAATTACTAATAATTATTAGTTAATTATTATTAGTTAATTATTAATTAGTTAATTAATAATTAGTTAATTATTAATAATTGTTAATTAGTTAATTATTAATTAATTATTAATTAGTTAATTATTAATTAATTACTAATAATTATTAATTAATTGCTAATAATGATTAATTAATTATTAATTAGTTAATTATTAATAATTATTAATTAGTTAATTATTATTAATTACTAATTAATTATTAATTAGTTAATTATTAATTAGTTAATTATTAATTAATTACTAATAATTATTAATTAATTACTAATAATTATTAATTAATTACTAATAATTATTAGTTAATTATTATTAATTAACTAATTAATAATTAACTAATTAATAATTGACTAATAATAATTATTAATTAATTATTAATTAACTAACTAATAATTAATTAACTAATTAATAATTATGAGTAATATAATTAATAATGATTAATTAATTATTAATTAATAATTATTAATGATTAATTAACTAATTTATAATTATTAATTAACTAATTAATAATTAATTAATAATTATTAATGATTAATTAACTAATTAATAATTATTAATTAAGTAATTAATAATTATTAGTAATATAATTAATAATGATTAATTAATTATTAATTAATTATTAATTAATAATTACTAATTAATAATTAATAATGATTAATTAATTATTAATTAATAATTATTAGTAATATAATTAATAATCATTTAGTTAATTAGTAATATAATTAATAATTGTAACTAATTAATTAGTAATTATTAATTATTAATTATTAATTAGTAATTGGTAATATAAATATTAATTATTATTATTATTTATTATAATTAATAATTAATAATTATTACTTATTACTTATTAATTATTATATATATAATAATTATTTAGTTAATTGGTAATATAATTAATAATTATTACTAATTAATTAGTAATTAGTAATTAGTAATTATTAATTATTAATAAGTAATATAAATATTAATCATTATTATTCATTATAATTTTAACTTTTTACTTATTAATTATTACTTATATAATTATACTCGTTCAAATTTACGTATTTGAAGCATTTTTAAGTTTCAAGTAGGCGGTTTTGAGAGCTTATAAATTATTTGTCATTAACATTTTTTATGAAATTCCTTTTGTTTTCAACTATTTCTTATATGTTTAATCAATGTTTAAAGTTTCAATTATATTTGTTCTATAGTTTATATTTTATAGTCACTCAGTTTCACGTGCTTGAAACATTTTTAAATTTCAAGTAAGCGGTTTTGAGAGGTTATAAATTATTTTCTATCAATCTTTTTTATGAAAATCCTTTTGTTTTCAACTATTTCTTATATCTTTAATCAATCTTTAAAGTTTCAATTATATTCGTTTTATATTTTATATTTTATAGTCTTTCAAATTCACGTACTTGAAACTTTTTTAAATTTCAAGTAAGCGGTTTTGAAACCTTATAAATTATTTTGCATCATCATTTTTAAGGAAATTCTTTTTGATTTCAACTATTAATTATATGTTTAATCAATATTTAAAATTTCATTTATATTGGTCTTATAGTTTATATTTTATTGTCTTTCAAAGTCACGCACTTGAAACAGAATCCCACATCGGAAATTCAGAATGTACTGCGCAGGAAAGGGAGAACCTGAATCCCACATCGAAAATGCAGAATGATTTCCAGGGCAAGACATCTTATAAAAGGGAGGTCTGGGTGAGGGTTTCTGTCAGAATCCAGACTGCTGTAATGGCAGTACCGCTGGATATTTAGTAGCAGAGAAATTCTGCTGAAAATTTTTGTTTTATTTATATATATATATATATATATATAAACAAAACAAAACAAAACAAAATAAAAATAAAAATAATAAATTTCAAAAAAAAATTAAAATATTTTTAGGGGGAAGGCGGCATCACGGATGCCGCCTTTCGGGTAAAGGCAAAAGGCGGCAGGCGCGATGCCGCCTTTGCCCCGAAACGCAAAGGCGGCATCGCGCCTGCCGCCTTTGAGGGGCAGTTTTAAAAATATTTTTAACCTGGCACTTTTTTTAAAAATATTTTTTTTTTAAACGTATTTAAAAAAAAATCCGAAGGAGGGGCAACAGGATTTCCACTGTTGCAGGGGGTCCCCTGTAGAGGAAGGTGGCAGTCTGATCGGTTGAGAGGGAAGGCAGGTGAGGCTCGTCGTTGAAGAGGAGGAGAGCAGTCAAGGGTGGGTGGGGTGCTGCAAGTGGAGGGCACACCTGGTGATGTTTGGGGTGAGCGGCGTGCAAGCAGGGAAGGGCAGAACGTGGATTCGTGCAGGGAGTCGGCTGGTCCGGCAGAATGCACATGTGAGGTAGTCGACGGGCTTGCTAGTAGGAATGGTAGAGTGGCTGCTGGGCGGAGGCGCGGCTGTAAAATGGTGTTGCATTGGAGGTGGAGTCGCGCGGCAGGATGAAGGCAGTAGGGCAACCAGATCTGGAGATGGGGGCAGACAGCTGCGTGGAATACAAAAAAAAGATAGATGAAAAGGGAAAAAAGAAAGAAAGAGAGATGGGGAAAATAAATAAAAAAATAAATTGAATAAATAAAAATTATTATCATATTATTATAATAATAATAATAATATAAATAATAATAATAATAATAAAAATAAAAAAAAAAATATTATTTTTAACAATAATAATAATAATAATAATAATAATAATAACTTTAAAAATAAATTAAAAATAATAAATGAATTCATATCATTTTAATAATAATAAAAATAACAAAAACACCACATAGTTGCCTGGGAGAAACAACATGGCATGGCGCTCCGCCCTTGCGTCTAGCGACATCGAACCCAAAATGCACAATTTTTATTGAGAACTCGAAAACATCATCAAGGACTCACCCCGGACCCCAGAAAAAATAAATTTAAGGCAGAAAATAATTATATAAATTAAATGCATAGGTTGGGGTGTGTCAATTCTCCCCACCATAACGCTTCTCATCCCCAGGAAGCCACAAAAAGACCTAGACCCCAGAAGAAACTCATTAACTGTCACTCACCCATAAAAGTTTAAGCGCCTCTAGTTGATCGATCGAAACGAACACCAAACAGCCACGACATGCAACTTATCCTCAAAACAAGATCACTTTAAAACACCACCAAAACGAAACTCTGATACTGACATGGGGAGGCCTAAATGGAATCCCTACCATTGGAAACAATCCAAAATGAGTTCAGTGAGACCCACAATGTTTCTCCCCACCATTAGGACTGGCGAAACTAACCAAACATGAAAACATTCCACACAGACAAAAAACCCCACCATGAAAGTGGGGGAGGGAAGGGCCCAACTAAAAGATCATCGAAACTATCTTCATTGCTACCTTAACGATGTCGTCTCCTTAGAAGGACACAAACCACGCCACATTAATGATAGAGATTATACCAATTTCTTCTACACCTCTGGGTTTCTCCTAACTACATGCCAGCTTCACTCCGAGACCTATGGCAGGATCTCTGTTGATTGAAGCATCTCCTGCCTCGTAGTCTGGCTTCAAAATTTCCCAAACATGACACATGAACTAGAATTTTAACAAACACACATCCATTAGAACAAAGGTTTCAAATAGTCTTATCCACAACCATTATTACAATTGAAGGAAAAGAAACACCACAAAATGGTACAGTTGACGACTACTACATCTAAGAAACACTATAACGAGAAATCCCCAAACTGATCTCCAAACACAATCCTACTCCTGCTGACGGGCTGAGGTGACCGTCAATGAGCCAGGTCTGGCTTCAGCGCGCTTCATGGAAACACCTAGATAGAATCACTGTAAGTGGCCCAAACATCCACAGGTGTGGCAGGGTTTCGGAGCATTCGGGCACATCAGCCTCTTGTGCCCCCGCTTACCGCACTGGTGACTGATCAAGGCATTGTGTTGTGAGGAAGATGACTAAAGGTTTGAAGGCCTCTTGATTCCTCTACTAGTTCCACCAGCATCATGTCGCTTCCCAATCATCTTCACTGCTTCCCAAAGCTGGAGGAGGATTCATCACCTCAAGTACTCCTGATAACTTAGCTTCGGTGAGGAAATCATGACTCACCACGTCATGAAAGGTGATTACGTTGAACTCTTTCACCTTTGACTACAGCTCATGCAGTAATCCCAGCTCAAAATGATGAGCTTTCACGAGATCATTTCCAAATACCCTGGTTCATACGGAGCCAGGTCTAGAAAACGACAATAAAATTCCAACACTGATCCAACACCTTCTTGGATCCCGCACAACTCCATCCTCTTCATCAGCTTCGTCAACTCAGAGAAATATTGTAGGATGAACGATGACTTAAAGAACTTTTATGTGATATCTTCTCGAGGCTTCTTTCGAGACACATACTTCCACCACATCTAGGTTGGACCTTCAAGCATAAAGGTAGCCAACATCATCTTCAACGACTCAGGTGGTGTGAGAGAACATAAGTTCCTCTCAGTCATCCACAGCCACTCCTCTGCCTCAATAGGATCCGCATGCCCATAAAAGAGGGAAGGGTTCAACTTCTGAAACTCAATGACGTAGTCCATGAACTGACCAACTGGAAGATTTCATAAGGATGAAACACCTAAAGCTATACCTTGGGCATCGATCAAACCTCCGTGGGGGAGAACACTAAGGAACAAGAAAACAAAAATATGGGTCAAACATGGTGATTGTCATTTAAAATACCAAAATAACACTTTTCTCAAAAATGTTCAGAAAGAAGGAAAACCCAAATGATTAACTATAGGGAAACTAGGTATGATGGGTTACTCGGCCATATGGTTGGCGGCCATATTCCAGTCACACCACCCTCACTGAGAGCATTCTAGGGTAAATTATCCGGCTCCACATGGCATTCCAGACCATGCAATCTCACAGAGGTCACTTACCAACTCTCATTTCACTTTTCAATACCAAACAAACCATAAAAATCAAAAAAACATCAACAACCCAAACATCCCATGGTAAAACGAGGTTTATAATGAGCAAGAGTTTAGGACGTCCTTCCAGTCCATACACCACGAGTCCTGAAAACTCTACTCCTTCTACCATGACAACCCCAAATAAAAATGGGTGCTCTGTAAAACAAGGTCCGCTCAAGAGCTGACCTTCTCATATACAATTTTGTCACGACCCACCTCCTTAGGCCATGGACCTTATCATCTGAACCCATGGGTCTCCTATAATACCTTGGTTGCCGTCCCAACACACCATTGATATTACTCACTAGGGTATCTTATCAGACTAATGATTGTCCCCACTGTCCAACACATGTTCTTTCATTGAGTTTTTCATCACTCACACACACCCTAGGAAACATCCCAAAAGGTCACCCATCCTGATTACTACTCTATTCCAGGCATGCTTAACTACGGATTTCTAATCAGGTAGGCTCTAGAAAACAAAGGTGAATTGTTTTGACATGAGTAATATCATTTAGTCATTTAACCCTTTTTCATTTGGGGGTGTTACATAAAACTAGGTCTTCGAAGGGCCTTTATTATAAGAGAATTCAGTAGCTATGAAGAAATTGTGCGTTGTGATATCATGTTAGAACTAGAAGTTGGTGTTACATATCCATCCCATGGTTTTGGCAAGAAATGAAAGATGGAGTTCAAGAAAAAATCTCAGAACAATGGTCAAAAGAAGACGAATGATTCTTTATGCCCAAAGTGTAGAAATAAGCATGCTGGAGATTGTATAAAAGGGAAAAGAAATTGTTTTAAGTTTGGAAAAGAAGGACATCGAGCAGCTGAGTGTCAAAGGAATGGGAAAAAGGTTGCTAATGATGTGAATAAAGAAAAGACTACAGAGAACACACAACTAACACTTAAATGATACAAGTGCAAGTAAATGGGGGCATTTTGCTAACCAATTCCCTAATCCAAGGATTAATGATGATCGACACCATAAACATCTTAAGGTAAAGGACAATGGGAATTAACATGCGATCAGTATTGGTGATTTTGAATATGACAATGAAGTGGTGGAATGATTAAGTGTATATGTAATGGGATTCAGAAATAGTGTTGTGGAATCTCATTTGTAGTATTATGGAATTTTGGAATATCTATGTATTGGTTTTCAATAATTGTATGGTACCCTTAACCAAGAAAAGTGATTGAAATGTTTTTGGAATAAAGTTGATATGTGCATAACAAAGGGATACGGAGAAAATAATATGTTTGATAGTATTAATGATCTCATGACTAGTATAAGGAAAAAGTTACACCATGTTTTGAGTATATAGAAATTTTGGGATTTTGTATGTGGAAATAATTAACTTTTGACAGCATTTATTTTTCAAGAGAATACATGATTAAGTTATTCACATGTTTGGAATGTGACAAACAAGATATATCTTATGATATATGGGGATAAATGATGGTAATCACATTCTTTGTATATGACCTCTCTAATAATCATTATTTTATACTATGAGATTAGATAGAAGTATTTTGGATAAGGCTGATGGTTGGAATGGATTAAGTTAGACAGCATATAGTATTTTTTAAGGCTGAAACTTTTTGATATTATTTTTGAAATTTTATAATAGTATAGTTTTAGAAAAATGACAACCCGTAGGATGAGCGACAACCTATCACGTCGGATAATGATGCAGGAATCGAACCCACTACCGAAGTACGGCATGAATTTATCACCTACCACTGACCTACAAGAAGTCCCCAGTAAGTAGATATTAGTATTATTATATTATGTTTTATGATAGTTGAAGTAGAATTCTATTTTTGGAATCATATACGGTTAATATCACCATAGATGGACTTATGTATATTTAATAACTTTTGTTAACTTGTTGGGATAGATAAAATAACCTATCAATATATCACAAGATCTGCTAACATTTCTAGAAGGAAAAAATTAAACTTCAATTCTTTAAATAAGATATGAAGTAAAAAAAATTCATGGAATGACCAACGATGATATTACACTGAAATCAAGAAAGTATTTATCCTTATGCAAAAAATCATGAAATATAGGGAAATGATCTTGAAAAAAAAACATGTTGTCCTAGTACCCTCATATCTGATGAATCTAATAGTACTTTATATCATCACAAATTTATAGATTTTTTATTTTTGGATTTTGCATAGCCATGTTCTCTACCTCCCACCATCAGAACTTGATGGTTAGATTTCTCTTCCATATCAATGTTTTCACCTATCTTCTTTTATGTGGAAACACAATGATAAGTTAATTTGGGTAATCGTTACGTTTCATAATTTACTATTAAAAATTATGTTTTAATATTCCTTTTTATGTTCTGGGTTTCTATGATAGGAAAATTCAAGTTGTAAACCATTATAACCCCAAATCATTTTGAGGGTGAAATGTTTTTTATGCCGGGAAGAATGAAACACCCTGAGGTTTTATGAGAAATATTATTTTTAATTTCATTAATGTCTTGTGTTATACGCTACACCATGATTAGCTTGCACTATATGAAATATTTTATTAGCTTGTAGTATACACAAACACTATTCCTGGCTTGTGTTGCATAAAAGAGAGTCCTTCCCCAATAGTGTGTGTTGTACGCAATACCAAGTTTCACTAAACGAAGATATATTGTTATTATGAACTAGCCATTATGAATAGTATTAACCACATTTTGAATTTTATAATTTTATCATTAATCTTACACATATTCTAGAACATGGTAAGAGAAAAAAATAAATGTTTCAGGTAAAATAAGTATTTCTAAAAAAATGCAGTTTTGCCGTCTTTTGATGGCACACCCACATTAAATCTATTTTTTGACACGTTTATAAGTTCAATTTAAAAAATAAACTTATTAATTGCAATAAGAATATATAAATCATTACTTTAGATAATTTTTTAATTTTTTTTTCTGTTATCTATTATATTTTGATGAATAGTAAATATACGCTAAATTTTATTTAAAAAGAAATTTTTTCATTAAGATAATTTATAAGATTAAATTAAAATATTGAATGGTTTTAAAGAATAAATAGAATAAATTTTTACCATTTGATATAATGTAACTCATTATCATTAATTTGATATTTAAATCATAGGTAAAAACATTTCAATCTTTAGCAATGTTTTTACTTTTAAAACTTATTTTCTCAATAGTGGGATTAATTTTAAATTAAATACTGCAACTTCTGGGTTTTGAATTTGAGAAAAATGGATTCCATATTTATAATAATTAGGTACAAATTATGTTAATAGACAACTTTTTATATTAAGATATTATGAATAGTAACTACGAGAATTTTTTTTTACTATAGTTAAATGTAAATCTGGTAATTAAGAAAAAAAGAGGATTATAAAATTACCCTAACACCTGCCAAAATTCTGTTAGATGAATAAATGTTGACCCATTTCACTTAAGGGTTGGAATAGATTCATTTCATGGACTTTTAACCACTAAAAGCTTGTAAATATTATTACAACCAAAGTAAGTGGCAACATGTCACCCTCTTATATCATATAAGTGTAATAATTTAAATTTAGTGATAAACTACATAAACATTCAAACATAAATAGTCACCAGAAATCTAATAAAATTACCTACTTCATTTGAATTTATTTAGAATTTTTAGGGATTAAATATTTATCATTAATGGTGATACAATAGTGATGTAGAAATTATATTATTGATTGAAATATAAAATAAATGGTTTTTATAATATTAAAATAAATATTATATGAACAATTTAATGTTCTCCATGAATTTTAAAGATAAATATTACATGTTAGTAATCTATTAAATATTTTGGTTCAAATATATTTTTTGTGTAGATATTATTTAAATTCAAATATTTGAATAGTGTCAAAATTGACACTTGATATTTAAAAAAAAATATATTATTAAATTGTTTAAAAATAAAAAAAAATATATAAAATTTACAAATTGAAAATTTTATGGTCTACAATGTAATAATGTATCTAATTTTTAAATTGTTATATATACATAGTTATCTGTTGTTAATTTTCTATAATTAGATACATAATTTCATTTTAAACCATAAAATTTTCAATTTTTTATTTTTAAATATTTTTGTGATTTTTTAACAATTTAATAATATGTTATTTTTATAAAATATCAATACTTTCAATTTTGACACAATTAAATTATTTTAATTTAAATAAAATCCACTAAGAAGATATATTTGAAAAAAAATATTTAATAGAACTCTAAGATGTAATATTCATCTTGAAAATTCATGGATCACGTTAAATAGTTCATATAATATTTATTTTAAAATTTTTAAAACCATTTATTTTATATTTAAATCAATACAATAATTTTTACACCACTATTGTGTTTCCATTAATGATAATTATTTAATCCCTAAAAATTCTAAACAAATTTACATGATGTAGATAATTTTATTAGATTTCTGGTGACTACTTATGTTCGAAGTTTTAAGAAGTTTATCACTAAATTAAAATTATTATACTTTTAAGATATAAGGGAGTGACATGTGGTCACTTTCTTTGGTTTTAAAAATAATTACATCATTATCATCGTCATAAGTTTATGAAATGAATCTATTCTGACCCATAGGTGATATGGGTTTACTTTTATTCATCCTATATAATTTTTGCAGGTGTTAGGGTAATTTTATAATCTAATTTTTATCCCTAATTACCAGATTTACCTTTGACTGTAGTAAATATTATTTGGCGTACTTACTATTCATATTGTCTAAAAATAAAAAGTATCCTATTAACATAATTTTCACCTACTGATTCCAAATATGGAATCCATTTTTCCAAATTCAAGACACATAAGTAGCAGTATTTAATTTAAAATTAATCCCGTTGTTGAGAAAACATGTTTTAAAAAGGACCTCGTATTGTAAAAAAGAAAGATTCCTTCCATACAAAGTGGTAAAAGTCAAATATGGGTTGAAATAACATTATAAATACATGGAAGAATATTAAAAAATGATTTTTTTAAAACATTGTCATGGATGATAATGCTAACCCCAGTAAAAACTTAGTCATAAACAATCTCGGATTAGAACGAGATTGGAATAATTATCATTTATCTTATGTCCAATTTCTTCTATATGTGTCGGAGACTCTTGTATAGTGGGTTTAAACATATTATTAACTTATAAAAATACCCTAATAATATTTATGATATCATATATGATTCACTTATGACATTATATTACCATTTCATTTGTCAATTCCATGTTAAATGAGATTTTTGGGATAAATAATTTCATTTATCGTACATGTTTTGACTTTTAATTATTCATATGATTACTTAGATCATGATTAAATAATTCCAGAAGGTCAAAAATGATTTATATATAATATATATTCAGAATATATATATATATATATATATATATATATAATAGATCGATAAATGGAATGAAATACACCGTTCTTGGAGATGGTAGGTCGTATAAACGCATGAACGATGTTTTCATTTCCTTATTAAATTGAATGGAAGTAAATGAAATATATATATATATATACATAAATCCAGTAGAATTATTATCTCATATATTTAATGATTATTTATTTTATATATTTTATAATCATTCTTGAATTGCTATCGTGGAGAATGAATCTCATCGCATTGTGTAGAAGGTAATTCATATGTACGCACGATCGATGATATCGTTCCCATAATTATTGAATGGAATTGGAGTGAATGGTATAATATTTAAGAATTAGTATTTTGTTATAATAATAAAATATAGTTATTATTTCCACCATTATACCCATCCATGTATGGCGATGGTGGAAAAACAGATTACACTATTGTGTGGAGACGGTAAGTCGAACGTACGTAGGAGCGGTGATTTTTTTTTCGTATGATGGATAGAAGGTGAATAGGTTTGATTCATATTTATAATAAAATATTAGTATATCATTTATACTTATGTTATTACTTTATAATGAAACAACTAATGAATATGAAGTAGAAGAAAAAATAAATTTGAAAGAATCGGTAAAGGATATTACCTCTTCTTCGATGTGCCTCTTATAAACCTCCCCTTAGGGCACTACAGATGGTATTTGAAGAAAATCAGGTCCTCTATAATGTTTCTAGGGATGTGTAGAAGTGAAATGGAAAGGTTTTTTCCGAGCTTGAAGTCTCAAAATGTTGTGAAAAAGAGAGGGAGGAGGTTCCCTTTTATTAGAGAGTAGAGAGGCACTTTTGGAAACCTCCAAAATATTAATTTATAATAAACTCAAACCCCAATTAAAAACCTCAAAAATTACTCAACATAAAATATGATATGATATAGGGTTGTAATCTTATCAACCAATAAAATTTAATCATGTTTTGATTTTATTATAAACCTTATCATTTGGATTTATTCTTTTTTTAATCTAATTAATTTTAATTGTGGTAATAATATTCTAATTTTTAAAATGATATTTATACATTCTTATGTGTTGTAAATTTTCTAAAATTAGATAAATTATGACCTTATAGACCATAAAATATTAAATTTGAAATTTTTAAATGTTTTTGTGATTTTTAAACAATTTAATAATATGTTATTTTTATGAAATATCAATAGTGTCAATTTGGACACTATTCAATTATTTGAATTTAAATAAAATCCACACAGAAGATATATTCAGAAAAAAATATTTATTAGATCCCTAAAATGTAATATTCATCTTTAAAATTCTTGGATCACATTAAATAGTACATATAATATTTATTTTAAAATTTTTAGAACCATTAATTTGATATTACAATCAATAAAATAATTTCTAGATCACTATTGTGTCACCATTAATGATAATTATTTAATCCCTAAAAATTATAAATAAATTCACATGATGTAGATAATTTTATTATCTTTCTGGTGACTTTTTATTTTATAGGTTTTATGATATTTATCACTAAATTAAAATTATAACACTTATAATATATAAGAGAGTGACATGTTGTCACTTTCTTTGGTTTTAATAATAATTACATCTTTTCATGGTCAAAAGTCCGTGAAATTAATCTACTCCGACCTTTATGATATATGGGTCAACCTTTATTCATCTAATATAATTTTTTCAGGTGTTAGAGTAATTTTATAATTTTATTTTTACCCTTAATTACCAGATTTACATTTATCTATAGTAAATAAAATTTACCGTGGTTACTATTCATAATGTCTAAAATTAAAAAGTAGCCAATTAACATAATTTGGACCAAATGATTCCAAATATGGAATCCATTTTTCCAAATTCAAAACACATAATTTGCAGTATTTAATTTAAAATTAATCCCGCTGTTGAGAAAACAGGTTTTAAAATTTAAAACATTGCAACAGAATGAGATTTTGTACTGATGAATTTAATGTAAAATTAATTATAATGAGTTAAATTATATAAAATGGTAAAAATATCTTCTATTTATACTTTAAACCCGTTAAATATTATAATTTATCCACATAAATTATCTTGATGAAAAAAGTTGTTTTTAATTAAAATTTAGCTTATTTTTACTATTCATGAAAATATGCAAGTTAATAGAAAAATTTTAAAAAAAATTATCCAAAGTACATTTTTATATACATATTGCAATTAATAAGTTAATTTTTTTTATTTAACTCATAAACACGTCAAAAAGTGTATTTAATGTGGGAGGTCCATCAAAAGGCTGCAAAACTGCATATTTTTTTTTTGAAAAATACTGATTTTTCCTAAAAAAAATATTTTGTACTCATACCATGTTCTTAAATATGTGTAAGATGAATGATAATGTTAAAAAATTCAAAATGTGCTTAATACAATTCAAAACGGCTAGTTCATATGAAGTATATATCATTGTTTATTGAAACTCGGTATTACATATAACACACGCTATTGAGGAAGGTCGCTCTTGCATGGAACACAAGCCAATAATAGTGTTTGCATATACTACAAGCTAATATGATGTTGCACGTAGTGCAACCTAATCATGGTGTACCGTACAACACAAGATATCAAAGATATTAAAAATAATATTTCTCATAAAATCTTGGGGTGTTACATTCTACCCCCCATAAAATGAATATCTCTATCAAAATGTTTCGGGGTTACAAATGGTTTACTACTTGAATGTTTCATTCATAGAAACCAACATCGTAAAAAGTAATACTAAAACTTAATTTTAAAATGTAAATTATGAAACGTAATGATTACCCAAATTAACTCATCATTGGGTTTCCATATTGAAGGAAATATCAAAATACATGGATATGGAAGAGAAATCTAACCATCATGTTCTGATGGAGAGTAGTATATAACGTGGTTAAAAATAGACAAAAATCACAAATCCATAAATTGGATATGATCTATGATACCATCTGATTCATCAGATATGACGGATCTAGGACAACATTTTTGGTTTTCAAGATCATTTCCCTAAAGTTAATGAATTTTTTCATAAGGATAAATACATACCTGATTTAAGTGTGACATCATCGTCGGTCATTCCATGAACAATTATTTTCATCTATTATTTAAAGAAATATAGTTGAATTTTTCCTTCTTGAAATGTTAGCAGATCATGCGATATAATAATAGGTTATTCCATCTGTCTCAAAAAGTTAGCAAAATTTATTAAATATACACTAGTCCATCTATGGTGAGATTAACCATTTATGATTCCAAAAATGGACATATACGTCAACTATAATACAATTTAATAAAATAAAACTAATTTTACTCACCAGGGACTTCTTGTAGGCTGGTGGTAGGCGATAAAGGCATGTCGTACTTCAGTTGTGGGTTTGATTCCCACATCCTTTCTGACATGACGACTTTTCATTCGTCCTATGGGTTTTCCTTTTTCTAAAACTATACTATTATAACATTTTAGAAATAATATCAAAATGTTCCATCATTAAACAATACTATCTGATGTCTAAATTAATCCATTCTAACCTTTAGCCTTATCCAAAATACTTCTGTCCAATTTCATAGTATAATGAAAAAGATAACTAGAGAGGTCATATACAAAGCATGGGATTACCATCATTTATCCCCCATATATCATAATATATATCATGTTGGTCATAATCCAAACATGAGAATACCTTAATCATGTATTCACATTAAACATGAATTACCATAGAACCTTAGTGAAAATATGAATTCTTTCAAAAGATAATTATTTCCCCAAACCAAAATACCAAAAATTTCTATATACTCATCCCAAGATGTCACTTTGTCCTTATATCAGACATGATCTCATTAATAATATCAAACATATTATTTTCCCCATATCCCTTCATTATTCGCATATCATCTTCTTTCCAAAAATATTTCAATCACTTTTCGTGGTTACTAGAACCATAAAATTATTGAAAACCAATACATAGATATTCAAATATTCCATAACACTACAAATTATATTCCACAAAACTATTTTGGAATCCCCTTACATATACACATAATCATTCCACCAAATCGTCGTCATATTCCAATTCACCAATAGTGATCGCATGTGACTTCCCTTTGCCCTTTTCCTTAAGAGTTTGTTGGTGTCGATCATCATTAACCCTTGGATCAAGGAATTGGTTAGAATAATGCCCCATTTCCTTGCACTTGTACCATTGAAGTGTTGGTGGTGCGTTCTCTGTAGTCTTTTCTCTATTTACATCATTAGATACCTTTTTCCCATTACTTCGACACTCAGCTGCTCGATTTTAACAACCCAATATTTTTTTGGAAATTACTTTCTTATAAATATGTCATAATCACAAGAAATCACAACATAATTAACTATTATGTGCTATGTGACCGTTAAAAATAAGTTTGTCGCTTTTTTATGGGAATTTCAAAAATCTGACTTACATAGTTGCGATCAGTAGGTTATTTCGATTCCAATAAGAAAAAAATAATTTTTGGTGAATAGTAGCCTACACTTATAAATAGTAACATACCATTATTAATATTGATATACCCTAATAAATAGTAACCTTACTTATGATTTTATTTAAATGATATTCAAGTGTAAGTATGATATATCTATGCTTTAAAATAAGTAAAATAATGTTTTAAAACTCTTGTTTTTAGAATAAATTATGGTTTTAATTAAATATTAAATTAATAATATTTAGAAAATTATTTTTGAAAAATGGGCTTCATTTTTGTATTCTACAAGTCTAAAAATGGTTGGGGTAAATTTTAGGTATTTTTCTGAAATACTTGAATTTTTTATGAATTGTGAAATACCATAATTTACAAAATAAGCTAAATAAGCTAATTATAGGGTCATGCATGATGTTCTGCTGATGTAACCCCAATTGGTTCGGGATCACACAATAAAATTACTATCCTGGTTCTATAAATACTCACTATTCCTTGCCTTGAGAAGAAATAATAAATTAATGAATTTTATACTAAGAAATCCCATATCTCTTCCACTATATAAACCCCCTCTCACTCCCCCTTCCATTAACTCCTCTCAAGCCTTGTTACTTCAACAAATTATGTCCAAATAACTTCCTAACCTCCTCCCTCACGTCCAAAAAGCCTTGGTCTCATATAAAGAAAAAAACCACTCCTTAAGGAGGTTGTCAATGAAGTTTGGTTCAAGAGGTAAATTCCTCTTTTCAATTCTTTTTTATTACTTTCAAGTTCATTTGTTTTCTTTTTCTATTACCTATGCTTATCCAAGTTTCAGGGTGACTCCAGTACTTTATATTTACTGTAATCTATTCATGATAGGGGAATAATTTATCATCATCTCCCCCTTTTTACCTTCTTTTATACTGGTATCAAGAACACCATCCGAGATGTGTCAATTTTCCACATTCAAGGATGACGGACTTTCAATTTCTATTATCATTATCAATTATAGTCATGAAACAATTATTATTATGGTTGAACCAGATTATTATATATAAGATAACCTATTTGATATTCTATAATCCCTTTGTACAAATAGTATTAATTTATGATGAAAAATGAGTTCATTGTAATCAAAACCCACAAATTAACCGAAACAATTATCATTAAATTTTAATATAATAATTCATCCTATTTGCATGTAACAAATTTATATAAATGAACAATAACACTTTTTTATTTTCATAACTAATACATAATTTCAATTCTATAGATTTACATCCAATCCTCATACATAAAAACGTGTGAACAGAAGATGAAAATTAAGAAAATGAACACTCTGGAGCAACAGAATTCAATACAACAACTTATCAATAAAAAAATAAATGAACTAACCATGATTATGATAAACTAAAAAAATGACTAATAGTTTATTAAATAAGTTATTAGTAAGTATAATTTCATATTCCAGGATCTTAAGTTTGATAGAGGATCATGTTCGGAGTTAATGTAAGGGTTTTTCCACCTGAACTTCCATTTTCATTCGAGATACTTTCATTGTCTAATTACCTCAATGAAATTATTATGTATTGTTATGTAATCCTCATATATTATGTTTGTGTATCATATATGTGTTTAAAATCCAGAATTATTCCTTATTTTATTGATTGTTACACATTTTAAAAGAAACATTCCAAATAGTTTCAAAAATACAATCTCAATTCAGGGGAATTTCACAAAATCATACCTATTTTCAAGGGAACTCTATAATCTTTTTTTGGAAACCATTATATTTAAAAAAATCACTCTTTTTATTATGAAAATACTTTGTTACTTCTATTCTTGTTTTATACAAATATTTTTCCAGAATAACTCTTCTTTTCTAAATAAAAGAGTATTTATCTCAAGAATTGTGTATTGATTTTATAAGAGTGTTTTCATCTAATTCAACACTCTTGTTGATTCCATTGTATTAAAGGGTTTAATAATTTATGAAGTTATCTACCATATTTTATTTAATGTTTTATTAATAACTCTATTGTGGATGATCTATTCTAAAACCATTCACCATATTACTCGGAATGGTTAGTGTTTTATGTTTAATGATTGGGTAAAGATAGTTGCATTTCATATGATAGTTTCAATATGAACATATATGGTGTTTATGTTTATCCATTCTTATATTAGAAATTCATTGGACATATTATGTGATGGGTGCAGCCCGCTATAGTCCCTCGAAGCATCAGTAGGTCTCATGAGACAACTAGATGAGGAATTGGTCGAGGACTTTCCCAATGTGATATGGATTTTGGATGAGGCCTTATTCATTAGACGTCTTGGCCAAGGCCATGAACAAATGTTTCACAATGTCCGACATATGCACTTTCCTCATTATGAAGCTTGTAATTGAAAGTTACTGTGGTAATTCGACTAGTATAATACCCATGGTTATGTTTTTTTATTGAATTATTTACTCATCTCATATTCCTTCTATAATGTGTTCATGTTTATTATTAAAGGCCTGTGTTTTCAACTATGAACCATGTCTAATATTTATATAATCATCTGCTGTATTTCTTATTCTAACTGAGTGTTCGAGCTCACCCATTTCTTATGTTTAATTTTCTCAGCACATGAAGAAGTTTATTATGAATGACATTATGAAATAACCTCGGATTTGTGGGTGTTGTATAATTAGTTCCTATGTTGTATTTCTCTTCAAGTTGTAATATTTAACTAATGTATGTATCTCGATTCCAATAATACTAAACTACACAGTCTTTTGGGATTAGTATTCCTTGTATGTATGCCAATGTAATCAAATAAGGCACTGACTCCACATAACTGGGGTCGGGTCCTTATAGTTGGTTTAAATGCACGGCCAATTGTCTCCTATTGACTGGTCATTGTTCCGGTGCTCTGCTAATGTGTATAGCAGCACTCGGGTCGAATCCTCGACGATGATACTTTGACATAGTCGTTTGTTTTTAGTTGATTCTATTCTGATTGGGGGGGGGGTTGTTTGCAGAGATTAATTGAATTGAATAATTTATTATGATTGACTTACCAAATTTATAATGATTAGGGTGAGTTCATCATTAGGTTAGTTAAGCTTGTGATATCCTTGAGCTTTGCTTTATATTGCATTTATATTAACACTCATGTCACAAGTTGATGTTGATTTAAATTCCCAAGTGATAAGGCTATAATCCAAGACCTAAAATAACTTAGGGTTCTAATTTTGATCATATCTTGTTTATGGTAGTGAATTTATGGTTCCAATAATCCATGGAAACCACACTTTAAACAATACAAGTCATTAATCCATGACATGCAAAGTCCAACATACACAATGTTAATTCAACGAATACACATTGAGCGAAAGTTCTCAATCGCTTAACATACCTAAATTAAAACTCACCCCAATGAGAGATTTACTCAGACATTAAGATGTTTATTAATCTGGTAATATATTTTTATGTAGATGAATTATAAAGAGAAGAAAACTAAAGGGACAAGATAAGAGTAGTGCGCCGAACACACACACAAATGATGAAGAAAAGTTAAAATAGATTTTCAATTGAATGAGGAAGAAAAAGAATGGAATGGGATTCAAATTAATTTAAACTATTTTAAGAACATAAATATTAAACTACATAAGGTGTATGAGAATATGATATATTGAAGTAACTTTCATTAAAATATAATCACAAAGAAAAACACTTGCAAAATTACAACGAAGAAAAATGAAAAAAGTAAATGAAAAAAAAGATAGGAGGAAGGGATTCTCGAGTGAAAACATGAGTTTGTAATATCCTCCCAAGCCTTTGGCAGGGCCTTGGTACTTCCAATCAATCCTCTTTTTCTCTGAAATGCCAACCCTTTTGAAAGGGGAGGAGGGGTGTATTTATAGCCCAAGGTGGTGGACTGTTTATATTCCAGAAATACCCCTCCACTTGGCTCACCCATAGAGATATCCAGACAGCAGAATATTAAGAAATCTCATTCTTAAAAGTTGTAGATAAAAATTTCTTCTGTTTACTGTGAAAATTTTCCGGCCGTTGGACTTATTGAGCATTTGCTAAGGCGGTTTTAGTAAACGATTCTGATCTGTCCATTTCAATACAGACGTTTTCAAAGTCCTTAATGTGAATGAGTTTTTGAATAGTAATATGCCCTCTAATAAAAATATTTTCTTCAACAATGTTGGCCACCCGAATCTCCTCTTTCACACTAAAATATCTCAGCTCGAATGGATGACTAAATCAGGAGAAATTGTAATATTAGTGTGCTATTTTTAATTCCCGACCAGAATGGTGGGCTGGACTTCAATTCATCAGTTGGGCAGCATGTATTTGTGATTTGGTTCTGAAATTTTTATCATGGACTCCTTGAAATATCCTCCGAAATTGGGAGGAGAATTAAGGTATTTGGAACTCTGGATGGATCCCAGTAATTCAACCTTCATATATGGTCCAGTTTCTTCATAGTTTCCTTAGGGCTTCTTGTTTTGTCCATTAGACCCTCTAAATGGAAGAATTTTCCAATGGTTTCTTCTAATTAAATGTTGGAATTGGAATTGGGAACCCTACAAAACATGAATAATGTAATTTGGATAAGTATGGTGATATTTATTATTAAAACATTAAATAGACTTGAATCTGTATAAATTCAAATAGTGCTCAAAAATTATATTTATAATTTAAACATTAATATTTCACACAAATTATGAAAGTTTCATATAAAATCAGTAAAGGGAGTATGTAAAAAGATATAAAAATATTAATTACATCAACTCCCCCATAGTTAGTTTTGTAAATGTCCTCATGTGCAACAAATATAAAAACATTACAGAATCATTTTCACTCACCAACAAATATTAATATTTTGTTTTCTTCAATCAGGGGAGGTTTAGACTATTTTACTCATCCTTTTTGAAATCCACCAATATTTGTTATAGAAACAATGTTCAAAAATTAATTAATTTTTTTATGCTCAAATTTAGAAATGGAAAATGTGGACACTCAAAACCCACACCTCTCACGATGATAAAATTCATTTGTGGAGGTTCACTCATTCACCAACCAAAAGTGAAAACCATAGAGTTTGTAGGAGATCTCAACTTACACTCCTTATCCAATGTGCTCAAAAATCAAGTGTTCTTTTGAAGGGGTTTTGTTGTGGCTATGGGAGGTAGGAATATAATATCCAAGAGAGAGAATAAGAGGGTTAAAATACCAACATAGAAAAACTATGCACGTTTTTTTGAAATAAAAAATGGAAGGAAATGAAAACACATATTTACAAGAAAATTATTGTGTGAATAAAGACACAACAGAGGAAGAAAATATGATGGTAATAAGAAGATGGAATATTTAAAAAACAGAAAACTTCTCCCAATGACATAGGAATAAAATGCAAGTGTTATTTTTTTTCCTTTTGTTCATTTTTTGAAAGTTGAACTTGAAACATATTTCACAATAATCTCCCAACCCATGATTGATATCCTCACAAAACTAATTGTAATAGTTATAACAAGATCAAAGGATGAGTAAGAGTGATTTTTGACCTACCCAAGACACAACCCATTTTTTCATTTTTTTTAAAAAAAATTTCAGTATTTTTGATTTTTTTGAACACTTGTCAATAACATTTACAAAATTACATAAATGAAAGTACATTAATTTTCCCAAAACACACTGAATGAAAACCTCTCCACCACACTGAAATAGATTCTTTCCCTCAAGGAGATGACAACTCGTTGAAAATCAATAATTGAGTACCCAAAAAACGAAATTCATTCCCCCACACATAAATTTCAAAAACATATGCAATGAAAATCCATGTTGATATTGGGTGGGAAATGGTATTGATCTTGTAATGTTGCTATCAAAGAAAAGTTTTACATAGGCTTGAAGCAACTTTCAAAAGAAGGATTAATGTGTGGTTAATGGGAGGCTATTTGGCTATTACGATTCTCATGTGGTTCATAAAATGCCTCTACCGTATTAATGCACACTAAAGTAGGAAATTCAGCTCGAAGGTCCACAAAATCAAGATTCACAAATGGTGGTGAAAAACACACATTTTGAAAAGATGGCCATAGGTGGCCTTGGAATGAAAGAAAATGTTGTTCCTCACGGTTTGGGAAAACCATTTTCCAAATTAGAAATAGTGAATTAAATTTTTTTGGTTTTGACACAAGATTCTTTATCCAATTTTATGATGAAAACACAAAATTTTTGAGATGAAACATATCTATTGACTCCCCAAAATGGTTGGACAAAATTTAAAAATTAAATGGTGAGTAATTATCAGTCTTTGTATTTATTTTATAGTTTTTTAATGTGTTTTTTAGTTATTTATAATGACACACCCACACAAAAGAGAAAGAGTAAAATGGGAAAAAATGTGATGAGGAAAGTGGTAAGAAAAACAAAATGAAAATGAGTGATGAAGAAGAAAGAGAGAGATAGGGAGAGAGGGAGAAGAAGTGTCAAAGGGAAAGAGGCACCCCCTAGTTTGGATTTGGTGGGTTTCCATCTCCATCCAGTGGTGGGTCTACTGTGGATCCAATGGAAGTTGATGTTGTTCCACGAGCACATGTCCTCTCATGGTGATGTTTCAACCGATGTCCATTTACTGTAAATGTCCTTTTGGAGGAGTGGTCTTGTAATTTCACTACACCAAATGGGTAAACATTAGTGATAATAAAAGGACCTTCCCAACGAGAATTAAGCTTACCTGGGTGAAGAAGAAATCGAGAATTGAAGATAATTACCTTTTCACCTTCATGAAATACCTTTCTCAGTATGTGTTTGTCATGAAGTACCTTAGCCTTCTCTTTGTAAAGATTGGAATTCTCATAGGATTTAAGTCGAAGCTCCTCCAGTTCATCCAATTGCAACAATCATTCATCCCCAGATTTTGCACAATCAAAATTATAGGTTTTCAGAGCCCAAAAAGACTTATGTTGGATTTCAACTAGTAGATGACATGATTTACCAAAAACTAGCCTAAATGGAGACATCCCAATGGGTGTTTTATAGGCAGTTCGATAAGCCCAAAGTTTTTCACCAAGTCTTTCAGGCCAGTATTTTCTGGTGGGTATTACAATTCTCTCAAGCACTCTTTTCACTTATCTATTAGAAATTTCAGCCATGCCATTTGTTTGGGGGTGATATTCAGTTGATGTTTTATGTATAAACCCATTATTTTTCAAAATAGATTCCATGGTTCTATAATAGAAATCGGTTCTTAAGTCACTGATCAAGGCACGAGGCATGCCAAATCATTGGAAGATGTGGGTTTTGAGGAACTTGGTAATAGTATGAGCATCATCATTCTTGGTGGGTTTGGCCTCAACCTTGAAACATAATCTACTGAAAGAATAATGTATGAGAATCCATTGGATGGGGGAAATGGTCCCATGAAATCGATTCCCAAAAACATTGAAGATTTCACAAAAGATTAAGGGATATTAGGGAATTTCATTTTTTTGGAGATTGTTCCTAACTTTTGGAAAGTGGGACATGATTGACAGAACTCATGTGAGTCCTTGAAGAGTGAAGTCCAGAAGAATCCAGAATCTAAGACCTTTCGAGAGGTCCTTTGTGGTCCAAAGTGTCCACCTCTGGGAAGTGAGTGACATAATTCTAAGATGGAGGAATGCTCATTCTCTTCAACACATCTCCTAATTACCATGTCTTCTCCAATTTTCCAATGTTTATTTTCTTCCCAAAAATAGTATTTTGAATCACTTTTCAACTTCATTTTTTGTTCCTTTGAAAACTTTTCAGGAAAAACACCATAAACTAAATAATTTACAATTAGGGCTTACCATGGTAACATTGGGATGAGAGACGAATGGTTCTCAATGGGGAATTCATTATCAATAATTTATGAATGAGAATAATTATTAATTTTACTCAAGAAATCAGCCACATGTTTTTCTTTTCCAGGTCTATCTTTGATTTCAAGGACCGTTTCTTGGAGAATTATGATCCATCTTATTAGCCTCAGTTTGGAATAAATGTTCTTGAGTAAGAAATTAATTGCAGAATGGTCTATGAAGATGATGATTTTGGCACCTAAGAGATAGGACCAGAATTTATCTAAGGCAAAAACCACTGCTAGAAGAACCATTTCAGTCACATTGTAGTGAGATTGAGTTTCATCCAATGTTTTTGAGGCATAATAGATGACATGAGGGATTTTTTATCTTCTTTGACCAAGAAAAGCCCAAACGGCTCTATCAGAAGCATCACACATTAACTCAAAGGGTAAGGACCAATCTGGGGGTTGGATTATTGGGTTAGATGTAAGAAAAGTTTCGAGTTCAATAAAGGATCTCTTGTAGGCCTTATCAAAATGGAATGTGACATCATTTTGGAGTAGGTGAGTGAGTGGGAGGGAAATTTTACTGAAGATATGGATGAATCGCCGACAGAAACTGGCATGACCTCGAAATGAACGGACGTCTCGAACAGAAGAGGGTGGAGTAAGTGATTGGTTCACTTCAATTTTTGCAGGATCGACTTCAATACCATCTTTTGAAACTATGTGCCCTAGACCAATCCCATTTGCAACCACGAAGTGAAAATTTTCAAAATTTAACATATGGTTGCACTTGACACACTTTTGGAGGACAAGAGAGAGTGAATTCAAACAAGATTCAAATGACTCACCATAAATGGTTAAGTCATCCATGAATACTTCCATGCAGTGTTCAATGAATTCAGAAAAGTGACTCATCATACACCTCTGGAATGTTGCAGGAGCATTGCAAAGTCCAAAAGGAATTCTTCTATATACATATGTTCCAAAGGGGCATGTGAAAGTAGTCTTTTCTTGGTCCTCAGGTGAGATTGGGATTTGAAAATAGCCGGTGTATCCATCAAGAAATAAATAGTGTGACTTTCGGGCAAATCGTTCTATCATTTGATCAAGGAATAGAAGAGGGTAGTGATCTTTTCGTGTTTCAGCATTCAATTTTCGTTAATCGATGCATACACGCCATTTTTTATTCACTTGAGTTGTGACTACCTCCCCATGTTCATTTATGACAACAGGTATCCCACCCTTCTTTGATACAACATTAATTGGACTAACCCATTCACAATCAAAAATTGGGTAGATAATACTAGCTTGAAGAATCTTGGTGATCTCTTCCCTAACTACCTCATGTATTAGTGGATTGAGTCTTCTTTGTGGTTGTCTAATTGGATTGGGTGTCTCCTCCAGATGGATGTGATGCATGCAAAGGGTAGGGTTGATTCCTGGTATGTAATCTACAGTCCAACCTAGGGCCTTTTTTTCCTCTAACACTTTAACACGTTTGGACTCCTCGGTTTCAGTAAGTGTGGCAGAGATAATGACAGGATATGAGTGATCATGGAAGAGGAATGCATTTTTCAGGTGTTTAGGAAGAGGTTTTAGATCAGTATCATCTCTAATTTGTGGGTTAGACATCTCAGGAATGGATTCAAGGACTTTAGTTGCTTCCGATTCATTTTTCCCAATACTGTCCAAGGTGGAGCAGTTTTGATCAGAGTTGAGATGGGATTCAATAGAGTTTTCAAGATCCACTAAATTGATGGAGTCTATTAATGAAAGGTCCACATCAACTTCACCATTTATGACATTGTCAATCATGGTGCAGATTTCAGAAGATCCATTGTCATTACAACATAAAGAACATTGTGGATTGGGGTTCAATTTACTCTTAGAAGTGTCCTCAGAAGCATGGATTGAGAATGCAGAGTGATCCTCAGATGGGTATTGCATGGCTTAGAAAATGATGAATTCGACCAGTTGGTCACCGAATTCCATGGATAAGATTCCTGAATGGACATAAATCTTAGTTCTCGCAGTCATGAGGAATGGTCTTCCTAGAATTAGGGGAGATAGAGAAGAGTTCGTCTCACCTTCCATGTCAAGGACATAGAAATCAGCAGGGAAGATAAGATCATTGACTCGGACAAATAAATCCTCAATTATTCCCTTAGGACTGGTTATTCTTCGATTGGCTAACTGAATAACAACACATGTTTGATGTAAGGGACCTAGACCATGTTTGGAGAAGATAGATTTGGGCATTACATTAATTGAGGCTCCTAGGTCTATGAGTGCATCATCAAAGTTCAAACATCCAATTTGGCATGGAACCGTAAAGGTCCCTGGATCTTTGCAATTTATGGGAATAGACTGCTGGGTGGAAACATTTTCAAAGGTCCTAAGTTTCCTCATGTGGGTGCACAATTACTTAAGAAACAAGGCATACTTAGGAATTTTTTATGGCATCTAAGAGGGGAATGTTGACCTCAACACATCTAAATATGTCGAGCATTTTAGGATCAGCTTCAATGGACTTCATTTGATTGGATACGGATTAAGGAAAAGGAATTGGTTTCCTAAGTGGAATTGAAGGAGATAAGGGAATGATTTCAGGTTCCTTTTCAAGTTTCTTTTTCTTTTCATTTTCTCGGTCAATATTCAAAGAGGGTTGGAGGACTTATTTTGAGGCATAGCAATTTCCTTTCCCGATCTAAGTGCAATTGAACTTACATTAACCTTTGGGTTGGGTAATGGTTGAGCTTGAAGTTGGGAAGAATTGGATGGTTTCTATTGACTAAGGTGGGATACAATTTGACCGATTTGGGTTTCAATGTTCTTAAGACTAGAACGGGTGAAGGAGGCAAGATCTTCAACATCACTGTCCCATTGATTCATGGAATAAGCGGCTTGTCCCAGATTTGGTTTTCCTTGATTTTTGTTCTTAGGAAATAGATTTAATTGGTTTGGGAATTGGGAAGGCTCACTAGGATAGTGGAATCCAGGAGGAAAAATAGGAGGATTTATCCTTTGAGGTTGAGGCACAAAAGGATAAGTTTTTTGGAAGTTACCAACACCTTGAATGTATTGAAACTGGTTTGGGTTTTGAGGAGGGAATTGAGGGGGATGAGAGATGGTATTACAATACCTAAGCCCTTGGTTATAGGAAGAAGAGAAGTGCTCAGTGTGAGGTTGGTTGAATTTTCTAACAAACTGGCCTGATAATTGAGGATTGGTGTTCCGCTGAGCATATACTACATTGAGCTCCATTGGTCCAGATGAATCGAATTGATCCTCTTGAAGTTGTGGACATGTGTTAGTTGGATGAGATGGAGAGTTGCAGAGCCCACAGTTTTTGACAGGTCCAGGAAACATTGATTGCGGAAAAGACGAGGTTGGGGATTTGGTAGCCACAGCTAGTTGTCGCACAAGACTTGTAAGTTCACTCTTCCACTCGTTCATTTTGTTCGGCTCAATTGATTGATTATCTTAGGCTTGTTTGACTTGATCATGTGCTCGATTATGGAATTGTTGTGTGTTTACAGCCATGTTACTTATGAGATCTCTTGCATCTGCAAGAGTTTTATCAACAAGAGCACCGCCACTTGAGGCATCTATGAGAGTTCTATCCATAGCCAATAATCCCTAGTAGATGTATTGGATCAAGAGTTGGTCAGGAATTTGGTGGTGTGGGCATGTTGCAACAAGCTTTCTGAATCTCTCCCAATACTCATGGAGTGATTCACTTGGTAACTGATGGATACCACTTATTTACTTTCAGATAGAAGAAGTATGAGAAGCATGAAAGAATTTTTCGATGAAGAGTCTCTTCATGTCATTCCATGTGGTTATGGAACTAGGAGGAAGGTAGTAGAGCCATGAAATAGCAGTGTCAGCTAGGGAGAAAGGGAATGATCAAAGCTTGATTTGTTCTTTAGAAACCCCTTGAGGCTGCATGGTAGAGCACACTACATGGAACTCTTTAAGGTGGAGATGTGGATCCTCACCGGCTAGCCCGTGGAAATGAGGAAGAAGATAAATCAATCCCGATTTGAGATCGAAGTCAGCTTCTATGTTTGGATATTGAATACCAAGAGGTTGGTAATTCATATCAGTGGCAGAGAGTTCTTTAAGGGTTTGTTCCCAAGGATTGGCGATTTCAAATTCAACTGGTTGGATGAGGACTGGTTCTTGAATGAGTGGATTATCTCTTATGTTCCTCCTAAGTTGGCGAGGTGTTTTCAATCAAACAAATCTGAGGGATTCTCTAGAAGGCTACGGTGAATTCAGATATATTTTGGAAGAGTGAGGAAGATGAGTTTTTCTTTGTATTTTTTCAGTTTATGTTTTTTATGAGAAGACAGAGTTTTCTTTGTGTTTTTTTCCAATTTATTTTTAAATTTTTTTTGGTTTTTTTATTACAATAACCATAAATTAAGAAATAATTAAAGCACCATCCCCGCTAACGATGCCATTTTAAACGCACGGCCGATTGTCTCATATCGACCAGTCAAAGTTCGGGTGCTCTGCTAATGTGTATAGCAGCACTCAGGTCGAATCCTCGGTGATGATACATTGAAATAGTCATTTGTTTTTAGTTGATTATATTCTGATTGGGGGGTTTGTTTGCAGAGCATAATTGAAATGAATTATTTATTATGATTGATTTAACAAATTGATAATGATTTGGTTTCGTTAATCATTAGGTTAGTTAATCTTGTGATATCTTTGAGCTTTGCTTTATATTGCATTTAAATTAACACCCATGTCACAAGTTGACGTTGATTTGAATTTCCAAGTGTTAAGGCTATAATCCAAGCCGTAACATAACATAGAGTTCTAATCTTGATCATATCTTGTTAATGGTAGTGAATTTATGGTTCCAATAATCCATGGAAACCACACGTTAAACAAGACAACTCATTAATCCATGAGATGCTAAGTCCAACATACACAATGTTAATTCAACGAAAGCTCATCGAGCGAAATATCTCAATCACTTAACATACCTAAATTAAAACTCACCCCAATGAGAGATTTACTTAGACATTAATATGGTTATTAATCCGGTAATATATATTTATGGTGATGAATTATAAATAGAAGAAAAAGAAAGGGACAAGATAAGATTAGTGCTCCGAACACACGCACAAACGATGAAAAAAATTAAAAATGGATGTTCGATTGAATGAGGAAGCAAAAGAAAGGAAGGGGACTCAACTGAATTTAAATTATTTTAAGAAAATAAATATTAAACTACAGAAGTTGTATGATAATAAGAGATATTGAAGATGTAAATTTCATTAAAATAGAATCACAAAGAAAAACACTTGCAAAATTACAACGAACAAAAATTAAAAAAGTAAATGAAAACAAATAGAGGAGGAAGGGATTCTCAGGTGAAAACATGAGTTTTTCAGATCCTCCCAGGCCTTTGGCAGGGCCTTGGTACTGCTAATCAATCCTCTTTTTCTTGGAAATTTCAACCCTTTTGAAAGGAGAGGAGGGGGTGTATTTATATCCCAAGGTGGTGGATTGTTTATATTCCAAAAATACCCCTCCACATGGCTCGCCCATACGGATATCCAGACCGCCGAATCTTGATAAATATCCTTCTTTAATGTTGTAGATAATGATGTCTTCTGTCTACTGTGAAAACATAGAGGCCATTGGATTTATGGAGCCAATGTTATGGCGGTTTTAGTAAACGATTCTGATCTGCCCATTTCAATATAGACATTTTCGAAGTCCATAATGTGAATGGGTTTTGGAATAGTAAGATTCCCTGAAATAGAAATAAGTTTTCTTCAAAAAAGTTGGCCACCCGAATCTCCTCTTTCACCATAAAAAATCTCAACTCTAATGGATGTCTAAATCAGGGGAAATTTCAATATTAGTGTGTTGTATTTAATTAACATCCATAATGGAAGGATGGACTTCAATGGATCAGTTGGGCCCATTTTATTTGTGATTGGGTTCTGAAATTTTTATCATGGACTCCTTGAAATTTCCTCTGAGCATGAGAGAAGAATTAAGGTATTTGGAACTCTGGATTGAGCCAGTAATTCAACCTTCATATATGGTCCAGTTTCTTCACAGTTTCCTTAGGCCTTCTTGTGTGGTCCATATGACCCTCTAAATAGATGACTTTGCCAAAAGTGTCTTCAAATGAAATGTTGGAATTGGAATTGAAAACCCTAAAAAAGAAGAATCATGTAATATAGATAAGTAGGGTGATAGTTATTGTTAAAACATTAAACAGACTTGAATATGGATAAATTCAAATATTGATAAAAAATTATATTTAATATTTAAACATTAATATTTCACACAAATTATGCACATTTCATATAAAATCAGTAAAGGGAGTATGTAAAAAGATATAAAAATATTAATAACATCATTGGTATTAGAGGAAGTATAGTAGAAAACTTGGAAACTAGATTTAGAAAACGCAGATTAGGAAAGTGTCCCAAAGATATTCTTTGAGGATAATCATACAAGATCGTCCTAGTATTTTTGTATGGAATAGATTATGTGGATCATTCAAGAAATAAAACCATGTCTGGATACGTGCAGGTAAAGGTGGCTCTGGCATAGATATAAGTAGGATCGAAAGCTCCGATCCTAACCCTACCATTCGGGAATGATGGGTTTTAGAACTATTATGATTCATCAAAGAAAGTACTTGGTTGCGTCCTTATGCAAAATTATCAAGTGATTTCTGATGAATCTAGGAAGCTAAAAATTCATGAAAAAAACTATCCAACTCATGATCTTTAGTTAGTAGTGGTAATCTTTTCTTTGATGATTTGGAGGCATTACCTCTATGGAGAAAATGTGAGATATATACGGATCAAAAGAGTTTGAAATATATATTCTCAGAGAAAGAACTCAACATGAGACGAAGTAGGTGGATTGAGATACTCAAATATTATGATTTCACAATACCCTACCACTTGCGGAAAGAAAATAAGGTAGTAGATTCATTGAGTAGAAATGACCATAGAAATTTGAACAAGATGAGCGTTGAAAGGGATCCTATGTTTGTGGATCTATTAAAGATAGATATGAGAATTATTAAGGAAGGTAGCACATCACTAATTTTTCAAATGGTTGCCCATTCTTCTTTACTGGCAATGATAAACAGTTCTCAAGCTGATGATGAGTTATTTAAAAACAAAATTAAAGCTATAAATTATGGTAAGTTGACTAAAATCGCATATGAAGGTGGCATTTTGAAACTCGAGAAGAGGCTTTGTTATCCCATTATTCCTCAGCTAAAGAGATAATTGTTGGATGATGCTCATAGCTATAATTTCTCTATACATCATGGTAGAAAAACTATGTATCGAGATCTCTGAGAAATATTTTGGTGGGATAATATGAAAAGAGAGATTGTAGAATATACATCAATGTGCCTGGTATGTCAACAAGTGAAGGCTGAGAGGAAAAAGACAAAGTGGATGGTGCAACAACTACCCATACCATCATGGAAGTGGGATAACATTACCATGGACTTTTTCACTGGAGTTTCAAGGACATAAATAAGAAACAATTCCAAATGGGTTATTGTGGATTGACTTAGAAAGTCATCTCACTTTATCACGATTTGTGGGGACTTCTCATTGGATCAACTTGCACAGATTTACATCAATGAAGTGGTAAGGCTGCATGGAGTACCACTCTCTATTTTATCCGACCGTGATCCTATATTCACCTCGAACTTCTGGAAAAGTCTCCAACATGCTTTAAGCACTAAATTTAACTTCAATACGGCCTATCATCTTCAAACTGATTGCCAATCAGATCGGACTATTCAGACACTGGAAGACAAGTTGAGAGCATGTTCTATGGAATTCAATGGAGGATGGGACCAACATCTTCCACTAGTTTAATTCCCCTACATCAACAGTTTCGACTCGAGCATCTGTATGGCACCATAGAAATCCCTTTATGAGAAAATCTATAGAACCCCAGTGTGTTGGGATGAATTCGGTGAGAGAAAGCTACTAGGACCTGAATTGGTTGAAGAAATGGTAGAGAAGGTGAAAACCATTCAGCAGCATATCAAGGCAGCCCAAAGTCGACAGAAGAGTTATGTGGATAACTGTCGATGAGACCTTGAGTTCAAAGTTAGAGACCTGGTATTTCTACGCATATCTCCATGGAAGAAGGTCAAGCAGTTTGGGACGAAAGGAAAGCTTATTCCCAGATATATTGTCCCCTTTGAGATCCTTGATCGAGTCGGAGCTGTGGCCTATCGAATGGAACATCCCCCAACCTTGTCGAAATTACATTATGTCCTTCATGTATCCCTCTTAAGAAATTATATATCATACTGTTCACATGTACCCTCTTTATAAGTGGTACAGTTTGTGATCTTTCCTATAAGGAGAATCCAATGGAAATCTTGGATCGTGGAGACAATGTTCTATGTAACAAGACAACTCATCTGGTCAAGGTACTATGGTGAAGCCATAAGTACGAAGAAGCAACTTGGGAAAGGGAGGAGTCAATGAAGGAAAAGTATCTCCACCTGTTCTTGTCCTATATTTCAAAATGAAATTTTGAGGGCGATATTTTTGTAAGGAGGGGAGAATGTAACGACCCAATATTTTTTGTAAATTACTTTCTTATAAATAGGTCATAATCATAAGAAATCACAACATAAATAACTACTAAGTTTTATGTGACCCTTAAAACATACATTTTTCACTTTTGTGATGTGATTTTCAAAAATATGATATACACAGTTGCGATCAGTAAGTTATTTATAGTCCAATAAGAAAAAATTAATTTATGGTGAATAGTAACCTACACTTATGAATAGTAACACACCCTTATGTATAGTGATATACCCTAATAAATAGTAACTTTACTTATGATTGTATATAAATGATATTCAACTGTAAGCATGATATATATATGCTTTAAAATAATTAAACAAATGTTTTAAAACTCTTGTTTTTAGAATATATTATGATTTTAATTAAATATTAAATTAATAATACTGAAAAAATTATTTTTGAAAAATGGACTTCATTTTAGTATTCTTCGAATCGATAAATGGTTGGGGTAAATTTTTGGTATTTTTCTGAAATACTTGAATTTTTTATGAATATTGAAATACCATAATTTACAAAATAAGATTAATATGCTAATTATAGAGTCATGCATGATGTTATGCTAATGTAAGCCCAATTGGTTTGGGATCACAAGATAAAATTGCTATACTTGGTCTATAAATACTCACTATTCTTTTTCTCGAGATGAAATTATAAATTAATGAATTTTATTCTATGAAATCCCCTCTCTCCTCCACTATAAAACCCCCTCTCACTCCCCCTTTGATTCACTATAATCAAGCCTTGTGACTTATCCAAATTCAATCCAAATTCCTTCCCAACCTCCTCCGCCAAGCCCTGAATTCCTTGGTCTCATAAAGAGTCCATAACCTCTCTTTAAGGTGGTTCTCAAGGAAGTTTGGTACAAGAGGTAAATTCCTCTTCTCAATTCTTTGCCTTTCCTTTCATGTTCATTTGATTTCTTTTTCTATTACCTCTCCTTTTCCAAATTTCTTACTAAATCCAGTACCTTATATGTACTGCAATTTTTCATGATAGTGTAATATGTTATCATCATCTCTCCCTTTTTACCTTCTTTTATACAAGTAGAAAGAACACCATCTGAGATGTGTCAATTTTCCACCTTTAAGGACGATGGACTTTCGATTTCTATTATTATTCTCAATTCTGGTCATGAAACCATTCTTGTTATGGTTGATCCAGATTATTATATATAATATAACCTATTTTTTATTTTTTAATCCCTTATTAAAAATAGTATTAATTTATAAAGAAAAATGAGTTCGTTGTAATCAAAACCCACAAATTAACTGAAACAATTATCATTAAAGATATATATATATAATTAACCATTTTTTCCATGTAAACAAGTTATATAAATGACCAATAACACCTTATTATGTTCATAAATAATACATAGTTTCAATTATTGAGATTAGCATCCATTCCTCATACTTAAAAACAAGTGAACCGAATATGAAAATAATGAAAATGAACACTCTGATGCAATGAAATTCCACACCATAACTTATCAATAATAACATAAATGAACTAACCAGAATTATGATAAACTAAGTACATGTATAATGGGTTAATAAATTATTTATTAATAATTATAATTTTATATTCCAGGAGCATAAGTTCGAGAGAGGATCACGTTCTGAGAAAAGGTAAGTGTTTTTTAAGCCGAACTTTTATTTTCATTCGGGATACTTTCATTGTCTAATTACCTCAATGAAATTCTTATGTATTGTTATGTACTACTCATATATTATGTGTGAGTATCATATATATGTTTAAAAACCAGAATAATTCCTTATTTTATGGATAGTTACACGTTTCAAAAGTAACGTTCAAAATTGTTTCCAAAATACAAGCCTGATTCAAGCGAATTGATGAAATTCTTACATATTTTCAAGTGCACTATGTAATATGTTTTTGGAAACCATTTTCTTTATATAAAAAATCATTTTATTATGAAAATACTAACTTAATTCACTTCTGGTTTTATACCAATATTTTTCCAAGAGAACTCTTCATTTAAAAATAAAAGAGTATTTTTCACAAGAATTGCTTAATGATTTTATAAGAGTATTTTCCTCTAATTAAACACACTTTTTTATTCCATTCTATTATTGAGTTTAATAATTTATGAATTCAAATACCATATTTTATTTAATGGGTTATGACTAACTCTCTTGTGGATGATCTATCCTAAAACCATTCACCATATTACTTGGAATGGTTTGTGTTTTATGTTTAATGATTGGGGAAAGATAGTTGCATTTCATATGATAGTTTCAATATGAATTTATATGTTGTTTATGTTTATCCCCACTCATATGAGGAATGAATTGGACTTATTATGTGATAGTTTGGACCACTATAGCCCCTTGATGCATCGGTAGGTCTCATGAGAATACTAGACAAGGAATTGGACGAGGCCTTTCCCAATGTGATATGGATTTTGGATGAGACCTTAATCATTAGACATCTTGGTTGAGACCATGAAAAAATGTTTTAGAATGTCTGGAATATGAACTTCCCTCATTGTAAAGATTTTAATTAAATGTTCATTTGGTTATTCAATTAGTAGAATACCCTTGGTTATGTTTTGTTATGGCATTATTTACTCATCTCATTTTCCTGCCATAATGTGTTCATGTTTATTATTAAAGTCATGTGTTTTCAATTATGTACCATGTCTTATGTTTATATAATCATCCGTTGTATTTCTTACTCTTACTGAGTGTTCATGATCACCCCTTTATTATGTTTCATTTTCTTAGGACATAAAGAAGATTATTATGAATGACATACTGAAATAACCTGGGAGTTGTGGATGTTGTCTAAGGAGTTTCTATGTTTTATTTCTCTTCAAGTTGTAATTTTGAACTTATGTATGTATCTTGTTTCCAATAATACTAAACCACTCAGTCCTTCGGGATTAGTATTCCTTGTATGTATTCCAAGGTAATCAAATAAGACACCAGCTCTGGGAAACTCGGGTCGGGTTATTACATCAATGACCTTCTTTTCCATACTTAAAACATTTTCTAGTCCACTTAAGACAATCTTCTCCATTGTTCTTTCCACAATTTTAGCATAACGAAAAATTAATCCCATATTCACCATTGGATGAATAAAAGTAGACCCAACCCACCTTAGGGTCAGAATAGATTCATTTCATGGACTTTTGACCATGAAAAGGATGTAATTATTATTAAAACCAAAGAAAGTGACAACATGTCACTCTCTAATATCTTATAAGTGTAATAATTTTAATTTAGTGACAAACATCATAAAACATTGAACATAAATAGTCACCAGAAATATAATTAAGTTTGTCTACATCATTTTAATTTATTTATAATTTTTTAGGAGTTAAATAATAATTATTAATAGTGACCCAATAGTGATGTAGAAATTATTTTATTGATTGAAATATCAAATAAATGGTTTTATAAATATTAAAATAAATATTATATGAACTATTTAATGTTCTCTATGAATTTTCAATATGAATATTATATGTTATGGATTTATTAAAATATTTTGGTTCGAATATATCTTTTGTGTGGATTTTATTTAAATTCAAATAATTGAATAGTGTCAAAATTGACAGTATTGATATTTTATCAAAATAACATATTGTTAAATTGTTTAAAAATCACAAAAATATTTAAAAATTAAAAATTGTAAATTCTATTGTATACAATGCAATAATGTATCTAATTATTTGAAATTAACCACAAATAAGTATGAATATATAACAATTTAAAAATTATAATATTATTACCACAAATAAGATTAAATAGATTAAAAAAGAATAAATTAAAATGATAAGGATTAAAATAAAATCAAATCATGTATAAATTTTATTGGATGAAGAGATTACAACCCTATATCATATCATCTTCAAATTTGAGTAATTAATGATTTTTTTATGTGGGGTTTGAGTTTATTATAAATTAATATTTTGGAGGATTCCAAAAGATCCCCTCTACTCTCTTATAAAAGGGCACCTCCTACCTCTCCTTTTCACAACATTTTGAGCCTTCAATATCAGAAAAAACCTATCAATTTCACTCATACAATTCACTATAAATATACTATAGGTCATGGTTTTATTCAAACGCCATCTTTAGTTCCATAAGAGGTGGTTTAGAAAAGGCCCATCGAAGAAGAGGTAATATCCTTTATTGATTCTTTCAAATTTATCTCTTTTTTCCACTTCCTCTTATTTAGTTGTTCCATTATAATGTAATAAAATCAGTATAACTAATATAATTATATGTTATTATAAATATGTTACAAACCTATTTCACCTTCTATCCATCCTACAAAAAATGAAATCATCGCACATGTGTATGTACGGCTAACCGTCTCCATGTCGTGGTGTAACTTGTTTTCCCACAACCACATTACTTTTATGGGTATACGGGTGTAAATAATAACTATATATGATTATTATAACATTATAATAATTCTTAAATATTATACCATCCACTCCAACTCCATTCAATTATTATGGAACGATATCATCGCTTGTGCGTACGTACGAATTACCATCTCCACAATGCGATGAGACTCATTTTCCATGTTAACCATCGAAGAATGATTATAAAGTATATAAAATAAGTAATCAGTAAATATATGACATATTAATGCTACTGTATTTTTTTATATGTATTTCATTTACTACCATTCAATTTAATAAGGAAATGAAAACAATGTTCATGCGTATGTACGACCTACTGTCTCCATGAACGGTGTATTTCATTCCATTTATTGATCTTATATATGTATAAATTCTGAATATATATTATATATAAATCATTTTTTACATTATTGAAGTAAGTAATAATGATCTAAGTAATCATATGAATAATTACAAGTCAAAACACATATAATAAATGAAACGATTTTACCCAAAATGCTGCTTTAACATGGAATTGTCAAATGAAAGTGTAATATAAAGTCGTAAGTGAATCATATAGGATACCATAAATATTTTTACGGTTTTGTTATAAGTTAATAATATTTTTAACCCCACTATACAAGTGACTTGGAAACATATGGAAGAAATTATACATAAGTAAAGGATTATTTTGTCTCACTTTTATTTCTGTGAGACATATGCCTTAATCACCATCTATTTATTTTGTATGGTGTTTATGATACCCATGAATATTTTATGATTTTTTATAATGAAGGATATGATATTAACATATTTATGTAATTTTATTTATTTAATGACTTGTATGATTCCACCGATCATAAATGGTAAGGGATAGTTATTCACATCTTGTTCTTATCTGAGATAGTTTATTCAAAGTATTTACCGGGGTTATGTTTATCATCCATGTCCATGATGTCTCAAAATGTTTTCATAAAATTTTTACTATTTTACATGTATTTTTAAGTAATTTTTTACACTTTTATTACTTTTACCACTCGGTATGGAAGGAATCTTTCTTTTGTTTATCATACGAGGTACTTTTTGACTTTTTTGGAAAAAGTACGAGGAGATTGTTTTTCTAACATATATGGCATGAACAAATTTTTATGGTATTATAATGCCTTATTTTCATGAAGATTCATATATATGATTTCATGATTATTTTCAACAAAATACCTTTCTTTTAAAATGAAATTGAATTTTGTGAATTGAAAATGATTTTGGTAAAGAAAAGATATTTTCTTCAAGAATTAATTTCAAGTGTTTTATCAAAACTATTTTCCATATAAGATGACATTATTTAGTATAATTATGTTTCAAGTATAATGTATATATTATTTATATGGTTTGATTTTTCTTATTATGAAATGATATCCATTTGTTTTATATGGATTATTTTATGATGGGATGATATTTATAAAACCCATTTTATTCATTGGGTTATGATGAATGATTTAGGTTTATTTTCTAGAACATGTAAGAATGATTTCATTATGAGATGGGTGGTACCTATATCTCTCTCAAATTCATTGGGTAATGATTTATATCCCATGATATTTACATTTCTGGAATGACAAGAAAATCTGGTTCAGTAATATAGGGTTGGAAAGACAAGTAAACCCGGTTTAGTAATGGTCTTTTTCCACTATGATGGACTTTGAAGCAATGCCTTGGCTAATATAGAAATCATATCACATGTTTAATGGGTTTCTACAATTACATGTTTTATTCCCATGATATTTTATCATGATTAATGTTCCTTTCTGATCTACTCATTATGTACTGCCATTATTTATGTCATTACTAATGTTTTATGTTTATGTCTTTACGTTAAAATGATTATAGATTGTTTGATTTTGTCTATATTTACCTCTACTGAGCATTTGAGCTCACCCTGTTTATGTTTTCTTTTCCCTAGGATTTATATAGAGGTTCTAGGTAAGAAAAAAAGGGTAATAACTTTATGTGACATGTTGAAGAGCTTTCACCTTGATTGGAAGATTTTGTTCCGAGTTTCCAAAGACACTAAATTATTACAGTCATTGGGTGTCTGTTTTTGTTATGTGATAAGTATTGTGAAAAAGTAATGTAATGTCCTTGTATGTCATGCTTTGGGTCTCTACATATATAACTATAGAACCATGTAAATGGAGGAATATGAACATGTAAGGTTCATTGAAAATAATGAAAAATAGATTGTAGCTTCTGTCGTATCTCTTAATGAATTTAAATAATTCAATTTCTATGAAAAAACACCTAAAAAAATAATTCATCAATTGTGTGGGAGCATATCTCTTCTCAATATGATCATATGAATTGTAAAACTCCCAACTATCATTATTTAGAGTATATAAATGAAAATGATGATTCTAGAATTATGAAATCAATTATGAATGTTTTGTTAATTATATATTTGTAGGTGATTTTGAAGTTGTTAATATTAAAGAAGCATTTAATGAATAAAAGAGGATAAGTTCTATTCATTTTTAACATAACCAGTTTAGTAGGAATAAATTCTAGAATATAGTTGATTTATCTAATGATATACTTTCTATCAGAACCAAATAGATTTTTCAAAATAATATTTATGATTCTGATAATATAGTCTAAAGAAATTCTGGATTAGTTGCCCAATGTTATTTTCTTGGAAAAATAATAGACCTTGAATATTGATTTTCAGCAATTTCTAGATTATAATATATTCATGTTTCATTATCTTTTTTATGTTTTAAAAAATTCAAACTGATTCCAATTAATTTAAAATTTTCCTTTTTATTTATTGTGCTTTTATAAGAGTTATATGCTATTCATCAACATGGTTTTGAAAATTGTTAATTTCAAAATCATGTTTTCAAACAATATAAAAAATTTATATGGTTTAAATAATGTTCTAAGAGTGTGGTATGATAAACTAATAATATTTTTATAAAAAATGATTTTAACAAAGGGAAGGTTGATCGAGCATTATTTATACACAACTTTTCTACTGAAATTTCACTTGTATAAATATATTTTGATGATATTGTATTTAGATATTCAAATGATATACTTTGTAATGAATTTTTAAAATTAATGAATACTGAATTTTGATATGAGAATAACGAGGGAATTAAAAAATTTCATTATTTATAAAATATTATAATGATGATATAGTATTTTTATAAATCAGATAAAATATTCTAAATATTTAGTTAGAAAAATCAATCTTGATTCTTGTAAAACTATGACAACTTTATTGAGCACAAATTCAAAACTAGATGTAGATTAATATGGAAAATTAGTTTGTGATAATCTATATAGATGAATGAAAAGAAGCCTATTGTGTCTTAATTTATCTGGAAATAACATTATATTTTTTGTTTTCATGTGTTGTAGATATTAGTATAATACAAAAAATATCTATTTAAAGGATGTTAAAAGAATAATAAGATGTGTTAAAATAACTGTCAGCACTTGTTTATTTTATTCCCATCAAAACTATTTTAATTTGTTTTCATCTTCTGATTCTGAATTTGGAAGCTACACATTTGATAGGAATAGTGCATCACGTATGTGTCATATAATAGATAAATGAAAATTTTCATGTAGTTCCCAAAAGAACTTTTCAGTTATATAGTCCACAAATGAGGCTATGCACACTGATGCTGGTAATTCTTTTCTCAAATCCTATGAGTAAAACAAATTCTTTGTGATTTTAATGTTTACATAGACCAAATTCTTATACTATGTGATAATGCTTATAAAATTTCAATTTATAATAACCCATTACATCATTCAAATACTAATCATATAGGCATTAAATTTCATTTATTAAGAGATCATGTTAATGAAGCGGACATAGTATTGGAATACATTCCTATAAAAATAAACTATTAGATATATTTACTAAATCTCTAGATTTTTTGATGTTGGAGAAATTAATTTTTTTGTTGTGATTAATAGAGATTTAGATTTTTGGAAGCATGCAAATATTTTTTTATTGGTTTTTTACTTCTATGTTGTTGGAAATTCATAAAATCAAGAAGCATTATCCCTTTATTGATAATTATAATTAGTACTAATATTTAATTTCTAAAACTATAAAAAATCATGTACTTAACAATTATGGTTTTAATATATTTTTTCATTCCTTTTTCATTATTGAAAATTTTCAAAAATGGAGAGATATGTTATGAGTTGATTTGGTTTTTCAATTTACAAAATGGGAGATTTTTTGTTCTATTAGTTTATATTATTATTATTGTTATTGTTTTCTTAAATTGGAATCCTCATTTTTAAATAAATTAATTATTTTATGCTATTTTAATTAAATGATATTTACTTTTTCTAAATGCTGAAAGAATAACTGACATAATTGGTTTGTGAGAAGTGAGCTTCAACAGATTCAGATTCTAAATGTAATTCACGTAGTCATTTTCTATATATCTATTTGTTGAAGAAAAGAACAAATTTATTTTCTACATAACCATTTTTTGAATGAAATGATGTATCTATTTTCTTTTTGGTGCTACGTATTCATTTTTATAAGAGTACCATGTAGAAAATTTATATTGAAGGATGGTACCTCCAACCATAGTTCAACTATAGCTCACCTAGAACATTCATTCTAGTTGTAGCAACACTGAACCAACCATGAACATGCTTTTGTAGTTGCTGCATGGAATGTTCCTTATCATGAATTCATATATGAACTTATAGTGGAACTTACCATGGAGCTTCCATTTTTTGTAATCGTGGTGGTAACAGTTTACTATTACTTGTCGTAAACCTTCTAGCCACCCTACCACATGAGGAAACAAAAACCAAGAATTGACTTTTCAAGTGACTACAGATTAGAACATGATCTATATACTGACCATGCATGATAATTATACAAACTGCAAAATATCACATGGTCTGTTTGTCACATGGTCACTATTGACCTTTTCATTTTTTACTGAAACTTATATTTTTTAAAGTCTCTAATTTAGTTTCATTTTTATATATTTATTTACTATATGTGAATTAATTTTTTTTTCTATTGATTTTTAAATTGGTTATATATTATAATAGGTCTGTGAAAATTATTTTTTGTAGAAAATATTATTGAAATAACTATTTCTTTAATAATTACTTCTTACCTTTTTTGTATCTTTCAAAAAAACAAAATGATGCAAGATTGTAAAAAACTTATTTAATTTTTTATCCATTTTAATAATTATCATTTATGATAACGATCATTTTTTGAATTGATTTGATGTTTTTTATGTTGAATTAAATGAGCATGAATAATCTCAATGTTATTTCAAATTTCAGGTAATAGTATTATTTTAAATGCTAGTTATTTTTGAAACCTATTTTTCTATTATTTTTCTATTTAGAAGATCCGAGATCCTTGGAGTTAAAGACACACATCTAGAAATTATAATAAAAACCAAAAAAATGTGATAAATTTGTTGATCAAGGATTGACAATTGATATTGAGACAATTTGAGACATAAAAAATACAACCTTTATACGACATTTGTAGTTTATTGCATCTAGACTAAAACCAATGTTCTATTCCATAAATCATGAGAAACATCATCATTTTCATTATCTATTATGGAATTGGATTAATATCTTGAGTTGCATCAAATTTCCAAAACATATGCTCTACTATTTTACTAATTTCTTTTTTGATTTCATTGTTGTATTACTTGCTTCTCTTTGAAATATAGAGTTTGGTTTATAATTTTCCCATCCAAATGGTGTCTAAAATTGTTATTCCTAGCATTTAAAAATATGTTTGAATTGTGAATTTTATCAAAAAATTGGTGGGTTGTGACCCGTTCAAAAGTTAGGTTGGGGTTATACCACTAAGTGAGAAAATGATATGTATTTCTATAATCATGCTATCAGTCCCTATCAAAAATGTGGTATTAGGGAATACTGATCTTCTCACCATGTAGATAATATTGAAGAGTAGACTAGGATCTTAGTGATCAGGAACACTATAAAAACACGTTGTGTTGTTTTTTTTATTTCTGCTGTATAATAAATGCTGTTTTAACTCTAATAATCATATTCCATAAAATTAAATTGATCGTACTAAAATTAAAATATTCACCCCACTATGTTCCATATTTCCATGCAATGAAACCTAATAATTTATCCATCAGTTATGATTTAAATCAAAATTATGAAAGTCACTTCCTTATCATGGGTTTGACCATTCATATGATTTATGTATGTTTTTTTCTTTTGTGGAGCACGAATGCATGTGACTTTAAATATCAAATGGGTGGGTTTGTTAAAAACCATCACTATGTTTACTAAGATAATGTCCCATGAGATTTCATGAATGGTTCATGGGTGGTTATCGTAACTGAACTATGTTATGATGGATTTTAGTTTGATTATACGTTGATTATGACGATGGTTAGCCTATTATAATTTTTCATGGTTATTAGACTTTTCATATGCTTATGATTTCATGATTTATGAAGTTACCACATGCTTATGATTTCATGATTTCATGCTTTCACTAACTTATTCCGTGTTTTCTTTCTTATTATCATTCCTTTTATGATATCACGTTATGCATATTTACTCTCATTTTATTCATTATTTTCATTTTTATTACTTTAGTGGGATTTCTAGATCACCCTTTAGGTATTTTCCTTAGGTTATCCTATGGTGTTTTATAAGATCTAAGAGAGTTAGAAGCAATATGTGGAGTTTTAAAATAAAATATTACATGTTATAGATGATTTATTTTTGCATCTAATCTTCAAAAGACATTATACCTCTAACTCCATATCTTGTATTATTGGGAAATTATGTTTTAATTAATTAATTAATGTGTGTTTAAAATTTGGGTTGTTATAAGGTAGATAAAGGCTGTTTATATGAAGTTCAGAAGGAGGCTGAGTTAGTTCATCGGAAGTAGCAGTAAAATTAGTTGAAAAGAATTCCAATGAATGTAGTTGCCTCTACCATTCTTCAAACTACGTCCTTTAGATCCTTAGAATTATTAATGGATTTAAAAAAGGTATTTCCACTTCAATTGTGTAAGAACCCAAACTTTTTGGATGATTTCTAGATCTAATTTATAGGTACTCTTTAGTTTAGTGTTGAGTAAATTTTGGTTTGGTTTTACCATAGGGTTTGTATAAATAAAATTTTGAGAAAAATGGAAGAATAATGGGTTTCCAATGGTTGGCAGATAGTTATACCAATCCATGTGCCCCATCCCAGCTAGCCGTACAAACCCAAAAGGAGGGGATTCGCACAGCTCACACATGGTTTTCAAATCGTGCACCCTCTTAAGAGTATATGTGAGACCTCTTAGGAGTAATCTTGCACCCCTATAAAAGAGGCATAGGATTTAGCTGCACAATTAGGAAAAATCTTGCACCCCTACACAGAAAACAATGCATGAGAATTAATTTTACCTGAATTTTAGTTTTTTAAATAACCAAACACCTCAATTAAGTTAAAATCAACCCCCATTCGGCCCTAGGTCCTCTTTCATGATTTTAAAGCTCTCTATAATAATTCCAAGAAATCTTGACCTATATTCTTCTTGATTATAATCTTGGATCGAAGATCTTCATCCTTCCCAGTAAGTAGAATATATACCATTACTTTTGCTTCATCCTACTTTTTTTCTCTCATTAGTTTGGTGATAAGTTATTCTATATTTTGGTAGATATAGATTTATATTTGACAAATCATAATCTACACAAGTAGATCTATATCAATATTTAATAGATCCTGAATTATTTAATCTTGATATATGGTTTATAATTCAGATCCCGATCTACGTCATTATGTTGTCCAATTTTGGGGATTTCCCTTGGGCGTCCTTTCATCAACAAATTGTTGTAGGTGGATAAAAATTGAAATCCAATATTCTTGATTTCAATTATGTGTATGTACTTATGAAATTTCAATTAGATGTTTAGTATTTGTGTTCTTTATTAAATTAATTAATTTTGGGAATTAATTAATAAAGGGAAACATGAAATTGGGATATTATAATTTTAGATCATGAATATTTAATTGTTAAATTAATTATCAGAATACTTAATTTTTGGTTATGGATGATTAATTTTTTATTTAATTATTAGAATATTTAATTATGAGATATAAAAATTAATATAGGAATTATTTGGATATACTAAATTGATTAATATAGAACAACTAATTGATGAATTAATTAGTGTAATTGTTTTTTTATGTTTAAATAATTAATTGATGAATCAATTAATGGAGTAATGAGATTATTGAATCTTTTAATTAAATAATTTTATTGATGGTATTAATTAATTGATGAATTAATTAATGGAAATATTGAGAACAATTAATTGAGGAACTAATTAATGGAGTAGACGTGTACAATTAATTTGTGAATTAATGGAAGAGATTAAATGTGATTAATTAATAGTTTAATTAAATAAGGGAGATGATGTGTACAATTATTTTGTGAATTAATGAATGATATTGAATGTTATTAATTAATTGTGGATTAATTAATGGAGTAAATGTGTACAACTAATTGGAGAATTAATTGATGGGAATTAAGGTGATTAATTAATTGTGGGGTTAATTAACGGATTTGATAAGATAAATTAATTAGTGAATTAATTAATTGGGATTATTATATTGATGAAAATTAATGCGTTGAGTTAATTAATTTGATAAATAATTATGATATATTGAGATTATTGAGTTGAGATAATTAATTGATGAACTAATTATGATACATTGAAATTTGAGAATTGAGATAATTAATTGTGAAGTTATTTATGAAATATTGATATTGTGAATGAGATTATGAATTGTGGAATTAACTATTGGATTTTTAGTTGTAGATATAAATTAATTATTTGATGAATTAAATAATGGGACTGATGTAATTAATTAATCGGGGAATTAAATAATGGAATTTATGTGATAAACTAATTGTTGACTTAGAAATGAAATTGATGTGACTAGTTAATTATTGAATATACAAGATTAATTAGTGTGATTGGTTAATTGTTGAATTAATTAAATTTATTGATTTGATTAGTTTATTATTGAAATAACTATATTAATTTATCTGATTAGTTAATTTTTCAATTAATTAATATTATTTTTGTTGTTAGTTAATGGTTGAATTAACATGATTAATTTATGTGATTAGTTAATTGTTGAATTATTTAATATTATTTATGTGATTAGTTGGTTGTTAATTAACTAGAATAATTGATATAATTATTTAATTGTTGAATTAGTTAATATTATTGATGTGATTACTTAATTTCTAAATTAACTAGAGTAATTGGCGTGAATAGTTAATTGTTGAATTAATTAATATAATTGAGGTGATTATCTAATTGTTCAATTGACTATATTAATTGAGTTGATTAGTTAATTGTAGAATTAATTAATTTTATTGATGTGATTTGTTGATTGTTGAATTGACTAATAGAATTGAAGTGATTAATTGATTATTGAATTAATTAATTCATTTGATGAGATTAATTAATTATCATATTAATTAACATTATTGATGTGATTAGTTAATTATTTAATTAACAATAGGAATTGTTTTGATTAGTACGTTTTTGAATTAACTAAAGGAATTTATATGATTAATTAGTTTTTGAATTTATTAATGATATTGGTTTAATTAGATAATTTTTTAATGAACTAGAGATATTGATGTGATTAATTAATTATTTAAATATTTAATGTTATTGATGTGATTAGTTAATTGTTGAATAATTAATGAAATTTATGTGTTTCACTAATTGTGGAATTATTAATGACAATTATGTGGATAATTAATTTTTTAATTAATGTGTGATGTACAACATGAAAATTTGAATTTTATTTAAAGTATGGGAACATAGTCATTCTATGGTTTTATTTAATAATGGGAACATGGTTATTCAAATGTGTGATGTAAGAATATATAGATAGTAATTATAATATGTGATGTATGAATGGTAACATGATCATTCAAGTATGAATTATATAATGGGAACATGGTCATTCTAATGTGTGATGTTTGAAAGGAAAAATAGTCATTCAAGTATAAATTAATGGATGGTAAAATGGTCATTCTATTGTGTGTAGTATGAATGGTAACATGTGAATTCAAGTATGAATTTAAGAATGGTAACAAAGGCACTATAAGATATGAATTCACATGGGAATACATCATTCAATCGAATAAGCTGAAGTAGTTATTGATATAGGACATCACCTTTGAATTCTTCAAGTTACAACATGATCTTATGTAGTTATTAAGATACGATATTAACTAGGAACACTATTTTCACTAACATGAGTTGAAGCAGATATTGAGGTATGGGTGTCCTTGGGAACCCAGGAGTCAATATGGTTATGTAAAAAATGATAATGAGATAAATTTTTACTTATGAACTATACATATTTCATTTAAAAATTGCATACACTTTTTGAATGGATATTTTTTTAGAAGTCGTTGGTGGTGGCCTACTGAGTTGTACTCGCACACTACTCAGGCTTCCTCATCTGTACTCAAATAGTCTTGTGTTTTCTGGATAGGAAAAAGGGATAGATCCCAATGTTATATGGTTGTTTTGGGGATAGTGCATGGATGAGGGAACCAGTCATGGTTCAAGACCCGCTTTAGAGTTGTAAGTGTGTTTACTTTTCAGTTTCATTTTGACACATAGCATATACATTAAAATGGAAAATATATTGTATGTTTTTTATATTGTATTTCTATTTTTTTCATCTTGTGACTCTGGTACTGTTCTGCCTATGTTATATCATTTTATATTTATTTTATTATTGTTATTTATTTCCACAATTGTATTCACCTGATGAAAGGAAAAAATAGGGTATAGTCTCCCCCAGACAGATAATAGACCCTCACTTCTTGTTAGCATCATCTGGAATATGAGAAGGCACATTTTAGCTCATGTAACGAACCGGTTTAGGGAACCGGTGGGTGGAACAGGGGTCAGAATATTACTAAGTGGTATCAGAGCCCCATTTTATTTCATTTTCCTTTTGTATCACTATTTGGGAAAGGTATACATGAGACTAGGAAGATTCGAGCCTTGGTTATGAAATTGTGCATGAGAGTTTCTACCATATGCACGGGGGAAAACCCAAGTACCCGTGGTGGTAATTGCTTTTTTTGTTTTATGTTATAGTTGTATATTATTTCACCTTGGGTGTTGGACTCATTATGGGATGTAATTATTGATTTCGATATTTTTTTATATTTGACTCCTTGGCCACTATTGAATTAGAGATTAGTTTTAATTAGTCATTCTAGTCACTCAGGGTTATAGTAAAATGCATCATTTTAGGCATGCATGAGAAAACGGGTTATGGGTAATTTGTGGAAACTGATCTATTTTTCCTTTCTTGTGAAATTAAATTGAAAATAGTTCCAAATATAAAGTTGAGAGAGATTTTAAAATTATGCAAGATGACAATAAATTCGTGTCTAAATGAAAAAATGAATCATGAGAATGTGTATACCCTTGTTAACTAGGACGTTGTTATATGATGGTTTGGGGTAGAGATAATGCCTTAGTTTTTTCCATATTGTGGAAGAAATGGGGGAAGACTTGATTGATCGTTCCATGTGCACCATAAGAATTACAGTGGAGGGGGATATATTAAAATTTCATTCAATAATCATTTCCTACAATGAAGAGAGAAGATATTTCACATAAAATTTATAATTAATTTTTATGATATCTTAAGAAATAACTACCTTGGCTTAGAAACATTCTTCAGTTATGATTTTTGATCATCCAAAAAGGCCCTTCTTGATGTCCTTCATTGAACATGTGAGGATCCAAGGGTAGAATCCCTCTAGCAGTGATCGACACATGCTCTAATGAACTTTGAGTAATGCCACTTGTTCTCTGGGGGCTAGCGTGACGAATTGAATGTATTGAATTTTTTTCTACATTTCTTATACAACAGTTAGGATGAAATTGCCTCTTTGGTTTTTCATTCATTATAGGGATAGAGGTGGAGTCAAGAGAGAATTCATCCTGCACAACAATTCTCTATTACCAAAATTAGAATTGTTTCGAATACTTTACACAATAGACATCACTATCTATTTATAGATATAGGATTTTGATTACTAAATTTAATTTCATAACAAACATTAAATATAATTTTATTCATTAATGATATCCCATTCCACTTAATAATAATAATAATAATAATAAATTTTTTTTGTGCCATCTTATGCCAAATGTATAAATATTATTTACCAGATTGTAAATAAATTTTTTATTACCGAACATGGTCTTTGTCCATTCGAACTCTTCTTGAATTTATAAACACTCGAAAAAATATTTTATTCTATTAAATAATTATTTTATTCACAAACTAGTATATAAATTTTAATTAATTATTAAATTAAATAAATAAATATATTTTATTCATAATCTAGGGAATAAATATTTATTTAATTTATGAAATCAAAAAAACATGAATAAGATTATTCCTATGTCTTGAGAATAATATTTTTTTAATTAATTTAATGAAAAAAGAACTTAATTGAGACCAATTGAAATGGTTAGTGTGTGGCCCTCTCGAATATTTTCTCATTTGAATTATGCGGGATTTCTTAATGATTAAGATTAATATCTTTTAATAGGTCAAGTCACCGATATGAAATAAATTAAAGTTATAATTATGACAACCACATATTAACACTCACTATGTGATATAATACCTTTATCATAATAACTCATCAAGAAGGTTATAGGATGGTGTCATCAACCTATATGATTGATACGTCATTCTTTAACTATATGAAATTAACTCATCGTTACACCATAGACATGGAATTTTGGGTGATAGTTATATTTCAATAAAAGGGATAAGATATCAACTTACATAAATATGGAATGGAAGAAATTAATCCTAGACTTATACATTAATAATATGTCATTCATGACGCACCCAACATACCTACTTACCACCAACATATGGTGTGACAGATTTCATCAGAAAATCTAAGTGTGTGACTCATGAAATGAATTAATGATAATGTTAAAGTATATGGACCATTACACATTCTTTTAGATAGAAATATCATATGAAACCAAAACATGCAGAATTCATGTTGGTGGGTTTGTCTTCATAATCTCCCATCTTGGAGATTATTACATGCAGGCTTGATGAGAATAAGTACATTATACTTACAAGTTCTCACACCAGATATTCTATATACTATATGTCCCATCATAGTATGTTACCAAATAGAAGAACTATATTAAGAATATTTTCATATCACTTCATGGTTCTCATCATAACAGGGAACTACTATGACCTTATTAATGAAAATAATATATTAGGGAATTATTACGTTAAATTCGTGGAGAATAATGAGAAATATATAATAAGATGTTTTTTTAATATATAATAAATCAAATATTCATGTAATAAAAGTACAAACTATTAGTTCTAGGATACCAACTCTAACAAACTCCCAATAGGACTAGAGCCAATACCTATGAGTTTTAGTCCTCTAGGCCACACTTGATAATCATGTCTCTACTTAGTCAAGGATTTAGTCTAGGAATATGCTACATTTCCTTCTGTGGAAATACATCTCACTGCAACATCACCACTCTAAGGAATATCTCTCAAAATATTAAATTTTTGATGTATTTGCTTTGACTGTCGATGTGACCTTGGATATTTTGTGAGAGCCACCACTACAGTATTATTACAATTGACTGTGATGTGATATTTACTTTTAGGTACCACATCAAGCTCTTGGTTGAAATTGATCTTCCAAACTACTACTTTATCATCCTTGGAAGTTGAAATGTACTCTGAGTCTACTGTAGAATCTGAAACCATAGCCTTCTTTGAGCACTTCCATCTCATAGTACCTCTATTCAATGTGAATATGTTTATCGTTTAGTGACTTCATGTCATCATGATCATTTTAAAAACCAGAATATACATATCCTTTGATGACTATATCCTTATCTCTTCTATAAACAAGGAACATATCATTATTATGCCTCCGATAGTTGAGTATTTTTTCTATTTCCATCCAATAGTGGTCATCTGGATCAACATGATATCTTCCTATCACACTAAATTTGTAGGCGAAATATGGACTAGTACATATCATATCATACATGACTGACCCAATGGTTGATTTTTATGGAATACATTCCATTTTATTTCATTATTCATGGTTCCAAGGACAAATTTACATAGAATGATGAATGACATGTGATGCTGGAAACAATCCCCTCTTAGATTGTTCTATAAAGATTCTCTTCAGTATCTTTTCCATGTATGTACTTTTACATAGGCTGAGAAAACTCTTGGATCTATCATGATGGATCTTGATCCAAAAAACGTATGTTTCCATTCTCAATTATATCATGAAAAATAATTTATTCAACAACTCTTTAACAAATTGTAAGTCTGGTATTACATTTCCAATAATTTGTATGTCATCAACATATACTATTACGAAAATGACTCTACTCCCACTATGCTTTTTTTAGACACAAGGATCACATTAATTATTTATAAAACCTAATTATTTTTTGGATTATTTAAAACGAATTTTCCATGACTAGGATTATTTTTTAATCCATAAATGGTTTTTTCAACTTGTATGTCTAAATAGAATTTTTTGAGTCCCAAACCATTCATGTTGTGTCATGTAAACATGTATTTAAAGGTTCCCATAAAAGAAGGCTATTTTGATATCCATTTTCAAAATTTCATAGTCATGGTAATCTCCAATGAAAAGTATAATTCTGATGGATTTCAGCATTGCAATTGGGGAAAATGTTTTTTTGTAGTCAATGTCATGTACTTTTTTAAACCGTTTTGCAACTAGTCTCGCCTTATAGGTAATTTCATTTCCTTCCATATATAGTATCTTCTACAAAACCCATTTTAAACCAATAAGATTTAAATCCACTAGAGGATCTCCCAAAATGATGAATTGGTTTTGGTATATGGAATCCATTAAAGAATTCATATCTTCTTTACACTTGGCAACATTTGTGCCACTTACTACTTTTTTATTGGTTAGAGTATTATAATTATTAACTAAAAATAATTCAGCATCCTTGTTAACAAGAAAACCAAAACGTTCTGGTTCTCTAAACTCTCATGTAATCTTAAATAGTTCATATGTATCTATGATAATTTCTTCTTCTGCAGGGCTTTATTGAATTTGATCTTATTCCAACTTTTTGATGATTTCATACGTGACTTCATGGAATATTTTATCATGCCCACAATCTCTTTTTGATATGTTATCCCTCTCAAAGAATATGGAATGTCTTTCCACTATAACCTTTGTTTTGAGTGGTCGTATGGGTAATATCCCATTGTTTTCGTGGGGTATCCTATTATGGTACACTTTGTTCCTCAGGGGGGCATGATTGTTTCCAAATGAGTCCTTAACAAAAAGTTCGCTTCTCCACACATGTAAATTTTAAAACATGGTTTTTATTCCACTCCAAAATTTGTGTGGAATACCATTTATAGATTTAGTTGGTACTTGGATTATTATGTGTGTTGTTGTTTGTAATGCATATCCCTTAAATGATAATAGAAGACTGACATTGATCATAGTTAATCTCACCATGCCAAACTACGTGTGGTTCCTCATTCTGATTACACCATTACACCAAGGAAATTACTGAGGAGTGAGTTGGGATAGGATCGCATACTCCTATAAAAAATCAATGAATTGTTTATTAAGTTATTCTCCATATGATCTGAGCAGAGTTTCTTAACATTCATACCTAGTTGGTTCGGATCTTCATTCGTTTATTTCAGGAATTTATCAAAATAATCTGACTAATACCTCATTAAGTAAATATATCCATATTAACTAGAATCATCAGTAAAAGTTATTATGTATGAGTAACCACCCCTTTCTTTAAAAAGAAATAGTCCATAGACATCGTTATAAACTAATTCAAGAAACCTTTAGCCATTTCACCTTTCCCACTAAATTTGGATTTGGTAATTTTTTCTTGTAAACATGTGTGACATACACTCAGTGGTTTTAGTTCAAAAGATTATAAATATTCATCATGATGTAATTTGTTCAACCATTTTTCATTTACATGACCTAGATAGTGATGCCAAATATGGGTGTTGTATGAGTCATGTGAAGTAAATTTGATATCGTTTTACATTACTTGGTTCATGTAATCCAACATGATAAGACTCTTATGAAAATGCGTCTTACCATAAAAAATGATATCTTTCTAATAGAATAAATTTTTATTTCCAATTTTGAAAATGAATCCTTTTATATCTAGTCTGGATACAAAAATAATGTTTTTGGTAACTGAAATCACCTAAAAAAACCCTTTAAATCCAAGATCATTTTTTTCGAAAATATGATGTTGTAGTCCCTGATGATTATAGCAACAAGTTTTGCTCTATTGGATACTCAAAGATCTACCTCCCCTCTTTGATTTTTTTTGAATATACTTGGTTCCTATATTTGAATACATATGTGATCACCCCAAGCTATATCTAATACCAAATATTTAGAAATATATAATTGTGATCGATAAAAAATGCAACTAAATAATTCCCTTACTTCTTTAGCTGGGAGCAGTTTTTCTTCAAATGGCCCTGCTTTCCCCATGAAAAATAGATACAATCTTGTTCCATTATTTTCTCTTTGATCTTCTTCTATTTGGAAGGTGGTGAAGAATAACTGGACTTAATGATATTTTATTTCCCTTTATGGATATTAACCATAAGTACATAAGGTTTTTCACACTTCATATCTTTATGTACTTTGATAATGAGGAGAAGAAAATATGGAAGATACTTCTCAATGTTTATCATATTAAAATTCACAACAAAACTAGAGATGTGTTGAGGGTGTGATTTCAGAATGAAAACGATGCCCAGTTTTTCGGGGAGTTGAATCCCTAGAATCTTTAGGTGATCAATGTATCCAATGAGCTTGATACATGTGGCCCATTTGGGGAACCCTATCCAATATTACCCTGAAAGTGATCCTTGTAAATCTAAAATTGTTCGTTTTAATCTCTATACTGGAAATGACCACAAAGGTTCTCACGCATACTATATGTAACCATTTTTTGTAAGACATCATGATTTCACTAGACATAGATGAAAGTATCAAACATTGAATTTTGACTAATTAATTCATATTATTTTCATAGACTATGAATATTCCATTACCCACCTCTTTATTAAGCAGATTAGGCATTGAGGATTCTTGCACATAATATTTCCATTCATGGAGTAGAATAAAACGAATGCATTTAATCCAATCTTGGAAGTTAATAATAGTGACAAGATTGTATTTATTTAATATATATTTTAGCGATAGTGTGGATTATGATCTTTTCATTTTTATAAAATTAAAAAAGACAAGATTTTTAGTACTTTTCTTGATTACAAATTTTGTATAAAATAATAAATTAATTGATTATATTTAATCCCCCACTATTTTTTCGAGTCCTAATATCTCTTGCCATTGAACATATAATATCTAGTTTCTAGAACATTTTAGTGGTGAGGGTCCATATTACTCTTTTCATAACCCCAAAGAGGGTTGGAAACGCTATTTTAATGTTATTATGGTTGGAAAATCTTTTCCAACTATGGGATTCCAGATCCATGATCTGTTGAATGAACTCCCCAATCTAGAAATAATGACTTGGATTTTCTCAACACTTGCCTCCAAATTATACCTTGTCTATAAAGGGCTTATACTCTATGTATAATGGTTATGTCAACCCCAAATATCCATAAGAACACCCCTTATAAAAGTAAGTGTCCCAAAAAGGGTTGGCCAAACACATAGTTCTATTGTGTTTTGTTCATAATGTTGTAATGGAATGCTTAGTGTGACATGATATTATATTGGGATATTTAATTTTAGTATAAAGAAATTTTTTTCTTGTTTAATTATTTACATGTATTTTTAATATTTACGTGAATGTTTAATTAATTAATAAAAAAAATTTTATAAAACATTTATGCGTAATAAATATTATTTTAATTAAATCATTTCATATTAATTGATTCATTTATGTGATCTCAGTATTGCATCAATAAATATAATTTTATTAAATTAGAATGAATGTAACTAATTTATTAAATGAATCAATAATGAGATTATCTAATGGTTGATTAAATGAATGATCATTAAATAAACCTATATCTATTGGGAAATAACTCCTTATGTTGTACTTGGCATGATCTATGATATTCTACAGGTCCACCTATATATCACCAAGTTGGCATCATTAGGGTTTTGTCTCGATCCATCTCAACATGCCTTGGTATGCCCTATTAATTACAAATATTTATTACTCACGTGTAGGTGATGGGAACCAAATAATTGGTTAAAGTTAATTACATAAATATACTTGGACACATAGGCCCTACATAATAATTAAAATAGGGATGACTTACAGTTCAACTTTTAATTTAATATTAAATAATTGAAAAACCAGGAAATAAATTTAATTAAATAAATTCCAAAATATACATAGGTCTTCTTCAAGATCATGATCGGTTATACAAGTAATGAATACAAACAAATTAACTATGTAAAATCAATTCATTATTTGTTCATTATTATTATGATTAATGTTCTTGTAATAATTATTGATTTATTTATTTAATTTCGTTTAATCTTAACGATCATCCTATATTAATTGTAGATACCCATAAATTTTTCATTCATGGAAAATAAATTTCAAAACCATTAATAACATATTTATTATAGTAAATTATTGAAAATTTAAAATTCTTTAAAACCATTATTAAATTTTCAAACACGTAATGGTGTGACAATAAATAAAATAAGGTTTTAATGATGCATTTTTTCTAATTTAATGTAATTTAAATTTCATCCATTAATGGAAGACTACATGTCATGTACATCCAGTGACACACCATGTACCTCAATTTTCATCTATCCAAGTCACATGCCTGGGGATTCGGTATGTTAACTCGGCTAGACTACATGACATTTACATTTAAGCTACAGACCTTTTATTTGCTTTTTGCGTGGTTGGTTGGTGCGGTCAATATGTGGTGTCCAATAAAAGAACCATATGTTTTAAGATATCATCACATCTAGATACAATGTACATGGGTATAAAAAGTGTGATCTGGTCATACGCCATGTAACCTAGATTTAACTGCCAAATATTTGGCACTTCCTGATGGCATCTCCGATTATTTTTCATTTTTATTGAAAATCTAATAAAATGAATCATTGAACAAACATGGATAATATATCAATAAAAGTTTATTTTAAATTGTATTAAATAAAAAAATAACATAAATTGAAAATAATATCATGATTTCACATTGATTAACACTAAAATAAATAATTATAAATTTAAATGTTACCAGGATTTGATAACACTTGATGGTTCCGAGCATAGTGGGAGTGTTGCGCGGGGGGGGGGGTTATATATTAAAATTTATTTTTGTAATCATTTCTTGAAACCAATAGAGAAGCTATAATTAATTTATTTGATATCTGTAGAAATAAATACCATGGATTAGGAACCTTCTTCGTTGATGATTATTTATCATCCAAAAAGTACCTTCTAGATAACCTTCATTGTGCTTGTGAGGATCCAATGGTAGAATCCCTCTATCAGTGATCCACATGTTCCCTAATGGTCCCCGAGAAACACCACTCATTCTCGGGGTGATATCATGGAGAATCGAATGTATTGCGTAGTTTTTTATTGGTTTCTCATTATTCATTATTAAAGAAATTATATGTTGGGTTTCTCGTTCTTGAGGGGTAGAGAGGACGAGGAGTTGAGAGAGAATTCATTGTGTAAAAAAATTCTCCATTACCAATCATGAAATTGGTTTCAAATGTTTTACACAATAGTCATAAGTGTCTATTTATTGATATGTGATTCCAATTAAAAATATTAATTTACTAATATCTATTAAATATAATAATAACAATTAATGAAATCCCATGCAACATTATAATAATAATAATATTATTTAGTAGTGTGCCAACTTAAACAAAATGGATAAATAATATTTATCGACTCGTAAATAATTATTTTATCACCAGACACAGTCTTGGTCCATTTGAACTCCTTGAATTTATCTAACACCGTAATAATAATTATATTCTCATAAATAAATATTTTATTCAAAAACTGGTAAATAAATATTTTTTAAATATTAAATAAAATATAAATATAAATTTTATTCACAATCTGGTGAATAAATATTTATTTAATTTATGTGTTCAATATAACATGAATAAGATTATTACCATATCTTGAGATTAATATTTATTCCATTAATTAAATTCAAATTGAATTTAATGGTGACCAATAAAAACACTTAGTGTGTAACCTACTTGGATTCATTCTTGTTAGAATTATGTGGGCTTGCCTAATGTTCAAGATTATTTTCTAGTAATTGGTCAGGGCACCCAAGAAAAAGAACTTAAATTCATATTAATGATAACCACATAAAAATGCTCACTATGTAATATAATCACTTTACCGCAACATCTCATCATGCAGGTTGTGTGATGGTGTCATCAGCCTATATTCTTTATATATCATAATCTTACTATCTAAAATAAACTCATAATTTTGACATGGCCTTGTAATTTATGGTGATGGTTATATTTCAATCAATGGACTAATATTTCAACTTCCATAAAGATGGAATAGAAAAATCATTCCATGACATATCCATTAATGAATCACCCGACGTAACATACCTCCTGCCAACATATGGCATGACAGCTTTCGTAAAAAAATCTATGTCTGTGAGTCGTGACATGAATGGATGATAATATTAATGTTTAAGGACCATTACACATACTGTTAGATAGTAATGTATGATGAAACCAAAACATGTGAAATTATTATTGGCGGGACTGTTCTCTTAATATCCCATATTGGATAGTACCATGTGTAGACTTCAAAAGCTGACATCTCATCTACTTACATGTTTTCACACATAACAGTGTATATACTATGTGTTTAACCATTATATGTTATTCAACTACATAACTACATTAAGAATATTGTCATATCACATCATGTTCCTCATTATAGAAAGAATTTACTATGAACTTAACAATGTGATAAACACTTCATGATATTGTTATATTAAACTCTTGTAAAAATATTAACAATATGTAATAAGCTATTTAATTTAATATTTAATAGATCAAATATTTATGTAATCAAAGTTGAAATAGTTGGTTTTAGGACACCAACTCAAACATTGATATGGTTTTGTGTAAATCCCTCTTGTAAAATTTGTAAATGTTGTGAATTAAGAATCCTTTTTTTTTGTTATTTGTCCCTTGATGTGGGTAGTTTGGGTAGTGATATTGACCTAGTTTGAGAAATCAGTTGTGAGTTGTGTGAGGGGTCTTCTAGTTTTGGATAAGTGTGACGAGATATTTGCGGGTATGGAATTATGATACATTCAATAGGTTAATGTGTTTTACATAATGGGAGGTAACATCAGTGGTGGATGATTTGTGGTGGTATTCATAAATGATATTTTAGTGTTCTTTTAATTATTGAAGATCATGTCCCCTACCTTTACATCATCCCGAGAACTTTGAGAAATATTTGGCTTTCTACATAGGTACCAAAATGTGATTTGGATCGATATGAAACCACATAGTGGTTGCATTTAGGAATCAGAATATGTGGAGATGGACGGTAGAAGGTAGGTCATCGACAGTTTATGGATGAGGATCTCATGATGGACCATAGGTCAATGAATACCATGTTGGATGAGTTTCTTGAAAATGTTGTGTTAACGAAGCCCCAAAGGTAGGGAGTGATGTTTAAAATGTAGGTTCATGGAGCATGACCCTGGGATGGATGTGGTGGCATCATTATTCCCATGAGGAACCTATAAGGTGAATGTTTAAATTCCCTTGGGAGAGGTGAGGTGGGCTTTGGAGGTGGTGGATGTATGTCCTTTCTAGATCGTTTTTATGGAAAGGCGAGGTGGGATTTAGTATTATGTGTGTGTTAGATCATAGTGAAAAAGTATTATGGGGAAAACATTTGTTGTTAGTTTATGTATTGTGGAATCGTGGTCATGAATAGGAAAAAACTCAGGAGAGAGAAATGGATGTGAGGGATTAGTGGCCAATCTTTTTTACTCGAAATATTAGAGAATCTTGATAGAGAAGCTTCAGAATGAGCCGATATAAGGTGGGGAGAGTGTAAGAAAAAAAATGTTTCTAGAGTTTTATCATGATTGTTTAATAGTACACATTTTTTTAGTTATTTTCAATTTTTATTTGGATTTTACCTTTGGGTGTGTTTGGGTGAAATTTTGAAAAAAATTGTAAATGAATGGGTTGTGTACGGTAGGCTCATGGTTAGAGAACATTGTGTGCCCCAACACAAATAACTATGTGAAACCAAATAAAAGGGATTTACATGGTTGGTGCATGGTTTTTCAAACCATGTGACCTCTTAGGAGTATCCATGAACCTCTATAAAAGAGGCGCATAGTTTAGATGCACTGTAAGGAAAAAATGTGTTCCCTTACCTTGTAAACTATGTATAATAATTAAGTTGACCCAAAATGTAGTTTTTTAATTTCATGGACCCCCTAATTAACCCCAAGTTATCCCTCATTCAACCCTAGGTCCAATTACAGAAATTTTGAGATCTCTAGAGGAATTCCAAGCCATCCTAACCTCTATTCTTCGCAATTCAATGTCCAGATTGAAGATCTTCACCCCTACCGATATGTGGATTCTATTCTGTTTATTTCTTATTCATACTCTTTTATTCTTTTAGTCTTTTGGTGAGAATTTATTATGCATTTTGATAGAACTAGATAGAGATTTTATGAATATATATTTAGACTTCTGCATCTATATATATATCTTTGAGATCATAAAATTTTTAATCTTGACATAGGGTTTTTGATTTTTTTTTCATTATGCATCATTCTACTGTTCAATTTTGTGGATTTCTATTGTGTGATATTTGGTCAAAAAATTAATGTAGGTGATCTAAAATTAAAATCTCACAGTCTTTATTATAATTATGTGTATGTAATTATAGTATTTCTATGAAATGTTTAGCAATTGCATTCTTGAAACTTCATTCTTGATTAAATTAATTAATTTAGGAAATTAACTAATTAAATAAAATTTTAAATTAGCATATTAGGATTTTAGATCATTTATAATTAATTGTTAAATTAATTATTGGAATATTAAAATTTTTATTAGGGATAATTCATCATAGAGTTAATTATCAAAATATTGAATTATGAGATTGAATAATGAATTGAGGGATTAATTGAGGAAATTGAATTGATTAAGATGGAATGATTAATTGATGAACTAAAGGGGTTTATTGAATTTTTTAAGATAGGATAATTAAACGATGAATTAATTACTGGATTAATGTAATTATTTAATTATTGTATTAAATAATGGGATAGATGGGATTAATTAATTGATGACTTAATTAATGGAATTATTATTTCCTATTAATTGAGGAACTAATTAATGAAGTTGATGTGTACAAAAAATTGGTGAATTAATTGAAGGGATTAAATGTGGTTAATTAATTTGAGAATTAACTAATGTAGTTGTTGTGTACAATAATGTAGTGAATTAATTGAAGGGATTGAATGAGATTTATTAATTTTGAATTTTATAATGGATTTGGTGTGTACAATTAATTAGAAAATTAATTTATGTGGTTGAATGTGATTCATTAATTATAGGGTAAATTAATAGATTTTACATGATAAATTAATTGGTGAATTAATTAATAGGGATCATTGATTTGATGCAATTGAATGATTTTGATTAATTAATTGGAAAATTAGTTATTTGGTATTGTTGGGTAGATGCATTTAAGAAATAAACAATTAATTACTTAATTAATTATTAGATATTGTGATTATTGAGTTGATATAATTAATTGATGAATTAATTATGATATATTGATATTTGAGAATTTATATAATTAATTGTGGGGTTAATTATGAAATATTCATATTGTGAATGAGATAATAAATTGTGTAATTAATTATTGGTTTTTTTTCGATATTGATTAATTAATTGACTAATTAATTAATGGGATTGATGTACTTAATTAATTGGGTAATTAATTAAGAGGATTTATATTTTAAACTAATTGTTGAGTTAGAAATGAAATTGATGTGATTAGTTAATTATTGAATTATTTAATGTAATTGAAGAGATTGGTTGATTATTGAATTAACTATAGTTATTAATGTGGTTTGTTAACTATTGAATTAACTAGAGTAATTTAGGTGATTAGTTAAATATTGAATTAATTAATATTATTAATTTGAATAGTTGATTATTGAATTAACTAGAGTAATTGATGTGATTAGCTAGTTTCTAAATTAATTAATATTACTTAATGGATTATTTGACTGTTAAATTAACTAGAGAAGTTGACATGATTAATTAATTATTGAATTAATTAATATTATTGTGATTAGTTAATTGTTGAATTAGCTAGAGTAATTGATGTGATTAGTTAATTGATGATGATTATTATTCTTATTTATGTGATTAGATAATTTTTGGATTGAATAATATAATTGAATTTATTAATTAATTATTGAGTTAACTAATGTATTTTATGTGATTAATTAATTTCTGAATTAGTTAACATTATTGAAGTGATTATTCAATCATTGAATTAACTAAAGGAATTGTTGTGATTAGTTAACTGTTGAATTAAATATACGAATTAATGTGATTGATTAATTATTGAATTAATTACTATTATTAGTATAATTAGTTGATTGTTAAATTAGCTAGATTATTCGATTTGATTAATTAATTGTTGAGTTAATTAATTTTATTGATGTGATTATTTAATAGATGATTTAACTAAAGAAATTTTTGGGTTTAACAAGTTATTGAATTAGTAATGGAAATTGTGTGGAAAATTAATAGTTGAAATAATCTGTGAAGCATGAATGGTAACATGGTCATTTGAATTTGAATTAAATAATAGGAACTTGGTCATTCTAATGTGTGATGTAAGAATATGAACATGGTCATTCTAATGTGAGATGTATGAATGGTAACATGATCATTCAAGTATAAATTAAAGAATGGGATCATTTTTATTCTAATATGTGATGTATGAATGGTAACATAGACATTAATGTATGGATTATAGAATAAAAACATGGTCATTGTATTGTGATTAGTATGAAGGGTAACATGGTAATTCGAGTATGACTTTAAGAATGGTAACATAAGAATTCTGAGATATAACATCACTTGGGAATACTTCGAGTTCTGGCATGAGCTCATGTAGGTATTGAGATATGATATTACCATTGAATACATAGGGCTCCATAATGACATGATGGTAGTATTAAGATATGATATTACCTGGGAAAGCATTTGTCTCTGGCATGATCTGAAGCTAGAGTTGAGGTAAGTGTGTCCTCGGGAACCCAAGAGTTAATATCATTGGGAAGAGAATAAATTATAAGGTGATAATTTTATACTTATGCATTGTACTTGTTTATTTATAAAAATTTATACACATTTTTTACTATATATTATTTTAGACATCGTTGGTGGTGGCCTACTGAGTTCTACTCACACCCTACATGGACTTCATTATCTGTACTCAAATAGTCTTGTGTTTTCTGGATAGGAAAAAGGGAAAGAGCCCTATGTTAGATAGTAGTTTTAGGGATGGATCATGGATGAGTGAACAAAATGTGGTTCGAGAACCGCATTGGAATTTTTAGTGTCTTTAATTTTGAGATTCATTTTGATACATTGCATATAAATTAGCATGACATATCTACTACACTATTTTTATATTGTAGAAACATTATTAGTTATCTAATAATACTGGTACTGTTCTAGATATCCTATATCATGTGGTAATTTAGTTGATTATTGTTATTTATTTCCACTGGTATATTACTCTAAAGAAAAAAGGATGGTATAGTCTCTACATGACTGAAAATAGGCCCTCCCTGATAGTCAGCAACCTCTAGCATACATGGAGGTGTGATTGAGGTCATATGACTGACCAGTTCAGGGAACCAGTGGGTGGTACCCGGTCCGGGATGTCACACATTAGTCAGGTACGCAATAAGGTTCCTCCTTCACCGGTTAGAAGTTATGTGATGGATAAAAACCTCCACATTGGAGTAGGGTTCTGTTTTATCATCCCCACTACATAATTTTTTGAGTCTACTTTATCAGAATTTTTCTAGACATGCCTCTTAGTCATGGTAGTCCTATTTCCAATTTTATTGGATTTAATGTAAAAAACATAAACTATTTATTTCTCCATTTGACTTCACATATGTCCTATTAAAGAAATTGTTTTGTTAACCCTTTTTATATACTTTTCAATGGATCATTCTTCTGGGCATGTGTTTTGTTTTTGTATTTTCTGTCCCATGAGGGAAGATACATTGAGAGATGAATTAATTAATTATAATTACTTTTCATTCCTCAGTCTTGAGAACAAGACTACTTCTCAATATGGTAAAAATGATATAGCATGTGTTTCCACTATTGGTAGGAAATAAAAATTTGAAAAGGGTGGCTCCACTACAGAATTGAAAACCCAAAATAGAAGGGTATAGAAGGGGAATTACAGTAAAAACAATATCCTTGAAATCAATAACTATATTTGGGTTGTTTTTCATGGGACCCATAGATGTTTTTTAGGGATCCAACATAATAAAAATAGTAAAAGAGGTTTTTAAATGGGGGATGGAAATGGGAAAGAATATGGGAGAGTCTTGGTAGCGGCCTAGTGGAATGTGATTACGAGAATAAGACATCTTCGGTGTTTATTTAATGCATCACCATAAGGACATAGGTGAGATATGAAGTCCACAATATAACAACCATACTCTTTATTTCACATTAATACATAATTTATTACATAAAATAACACATAATACAAATAGAGAGATAGAAAATTATATTATCTTTAGAAATTAGGTATATTACATAGAAACATAAAAGAAGGAATACATCATCTTTATTGAAATCCTCCTTTACATGTTCATAATATTCCATTGTACTTAAAATATCATGGGATAACCTGGGGACATACATAAGAAAAGGGTGATAAATAAATCCAAGTAAGAGAATAAACATGGAATAACATGAATAAATAGAAAATTTTAGATAATTGACATATCAATAGGACATAAAGTTTGTGATAATAATAAAAATTAACAATGATGCATGATGTAGCATAATAAGATGAAAGAAACATGAGAAATATGTCAGGAAAATAAAACACAGAAACATAAAAATAGGTCAAGGATAAAGACCAAGAAATCAGGACAGGTAGAGTCCCATAAAAAATCAGGTTTACTCCAGGTCCTAACATGATTTCTCATGAGAGTAATCAGTAGACAATGCATTGAGCGCTAAATAATTCTTGGTGCACCAATCACTTTTATTTCATTTTCATGCTTATGTGTGTCACATAGATCATAAAACATGGAATCATTTTTTATCACATTTTATTCCATGATCATGGAGGACAGAATAGAAACATTTATTTCCCAAATAAATAAGTATAAGTGCATAAATGTGAACACGTTTGATATGAAATGAGTTCAAGTATTCACTACACAATTATTTTTGCATGGAAAAACACTGTGATATTTCGACAGCATAACAGTGTCCCTTAAAATTAATAAAATGGGATTATGGGAGAGAAAGGGGTATCTCAAAATATTTACATCAAATGGGTAGTAATAAGGACATGTAAAGACATATACCAACATTAGGAATTGGATATATATGGAATAAGGTAATAAAAAAACATGAATAAAGAAGATAAAGTGAGGATATCCTACTTGAGTGTGTGGAAAAAACGCTTGCAAATTGAATCCTTATTGAATTAAGGAACCATGGGAGGAATCTAGAGAGGGTATGGTAGAGTAAGGACCATTTTTAATGATTTTTAGGGAAAGGAAATGAGAGTTTGGGTGGTATTATATAGGAAAATAGTGGGGATTTTTTTTTATTATTTCTCAAACTTAGGTTTTAGACTTTATATATCAAAATGAAAAAAAAACCAAAATATTCTCGTGGGATTTTATAATGGTTTATACCAAAGGATAGTGGTTTCTATTATTTTATAAGTCCAATGGACTAACTGAATAAAATATTTCCATTGGTGATGTGGAGGTGAGTCATACTCTTAATGAAATGATTTTAAAACCATAAAATATTATAATTGTTTTAGAGGATTCTTAAAGGCTTTATAAAATTAACCAATAAACATTAAATAAAATTATATTAAAGGAAAAACATATATTCTAACATGGAAAACATTTATTGTATTTATAACATCACTTTTGCGTCATTATGATATCATGACACACACTGTATAAGTATTTAATTTCTACCCGAAAATTCGATTGTCTTTAAATGTTAAGAAAAATTAACCATTGGATAATTTAAAAATTATAATTCCAAAAATAGTTTTCATTTTATGAAAATAATTTTATAAATATTTATATTTTTACTTTTACACTAAGAATGAATATTTACGACAAATACTGGTTATTATGATAATAACAGTTTTCAATCTTTTTCAAAATTAAATTTGACATCATAAAACATATACCAAACTTTCCCATTCATAAAAATTATTTAATATTAATATTTGGTTAAAAAATTAGTTATTTAATAAATCCATTAACTCATCAAAATGAATGTCTTGATTGAAATTAAATACAAATTAAAAAATTCAATTTGTGTTTTATTTAATAAAAATATAATTTTTTTATGAGACTGATTACTTAATAAATTATAATGTAAAAAATATGGAATAAAAATAATCATCATTTCAATGAAATATAAATATTTATACTATTAGGGTTACTTTTTTTCTAGTATTTTTTAAATTATTTTTTATCCTTAATTAACCTATTTTCCTTTAAATATGGTCATAAATATTTTCTACAGTTACTATTTATATTGTCAAAAGAAATAAGATGACCTTATAACATAATATAAATTATGTTGATCAAAATATGGAATCCATTTTATCAAAATCATATCAGAGATGTGAAAGGATTTAATTTAACATAAAACTTACATGAAAGATGGAAATCAGTTTTCCAAAAAATTCATTTTAAAGGAAAAGATGATTTTTTTTAACTATTTAACTAGTAATATTCATTTAATGAATTTACATTAATAAATATAGATATCTAATATATGAATTTAATTTAAATAATTTTCCATTAGTGGTTATTTTAATTAATTATAATGGAAAACATTATGAATATCAAAACAATTTTTAGGAAAAATGTATTTTTAATCTTAAAAAACATTATTTTAAAATCTCATCTACAGATTATATAAATATAATTAATTGAACTAAATATTACTAAATAATTATCTTGTTACAATTTAATAAAATAAATATAATACTAAGACTTATATAAATTTATTTATCAAAATAAATGACAATTTTAAATAAAAATGGTATTTTTCACTATTCCAAAGAAAAAAATTTAAATTTCCAAAAAATCTAAACTTTCACCCTATTTTAATCATGATATGAAGATACAAAATGTGGAGAACATTTTATTAAATAAATTTTATAAATTTTTCAGAAAATAACTATAATAAAAGAATAAAAATTATTTTAAAAAACATTTTTTGAAGAATATAAAGACATTACAAAAAATTGATTGATTAATTGTTAAGAATTTAACAATATATCTAAGACACATATATTTCATAAACTAGTTAATATGATTAATATATAAAATCATAATTTCAAGGTTAAAATGATCATATTTGAATAATCATTTTTTGGGGATGGGTGTTGCTATTGCATATGCTCTCGAACATAGTTTTCACTTTTTAAAACTCAGGGCGTTACATCCTCCCATGTTTTTCCTTTCTCGGCTTTTCTTCCCTCAATTATAATATACTTATCTACTATACATACATATTATAAAAAGGGTTCATGTGAGATTGTGTTCTCAAATAAATTATATTCAAAGTATTTTTTTAAAAATAAAATAATGTGGAAATCAAACAAAATGAATGAGGTGCATATAGGGTAAATAGGAACTTGATTAATTCATAGTTTAAAAATAATTTCTTAATCTATAAAATTTTATTTGTTTCAAGATCACTAAATTGGGACTCGGTTTATTAGCATAACCATAGTCATAATTACCCAAATTGGTCATTCCTATACTTTTCTATAATTTATCCTATAAAACTAAACTAATGAATATGGGTTTAGTAGATGAACAATAGGATGGGAATCATCAATCCCAATTCTATCCCAAAGGAAAATAATACACATTTTCTAATAATATTCTCAGATAAAAAATTATATTGTAAATCTAAAAATCATAAGATTTATTGGTATCGTTTTATTGTTCTTGCATAAATTCAATTGTTTTATTTTTTAATTCAATCTACATAACTAATGATGTTATTTATGTAGAAACTAACATCATTTACCAATGTTCCCATAGAAATATCTCATCCCAACATGCTTATAAAATTGAAATAAATTTAAAAAAATTATCAGTCGAATTGGGGAAGAGGAAATAAGTTGAGGAAGATAAAGAAACACAGAATGAAATTATATTGAAATCATCCCACAAAGTGGGAGTTTATTCAAAGTTATAGAGGAAACATAGTAGTAGTAATGTAGTTCCATGAAGGTGGATATTGTTTTCTATTCATGACTGAATAATTTAAGAAAAGAAATAAAACTAATCATGGCGCCTCTTAGGTGATGTGGTAAAAACATGTTATTCCCTTCTAATGTCCTCACTAACAAAATTCTAATAGAATTATCATCCTATGCCTCATTCCGCGACAGTATTCAATGTGTCCATCCATTTGGTGTTCGATGATGGGAATAATTTTTGATGTTAATGTAGTATTTCTTGGGAAAAATGGTTATCGATGTGATTGAAATACTCTTGTTGGGATGGCATTTGATGATGGTCCTTGTAATAGGATATAGTTAATGTTTCAAGTGTGAAGGTTGTTGTAGTCCTTTTAGATCTCCATGAGTCATGAAGGGGACCTTATACATTCGTCGAGCATGTTGTTTATGAAATATTTGGTAGAAAATAGTGGATACCTGGAAGAAATAATATTTTCTATAATTTTACATTTAATTTCAATGTTTTTAAAGCCAACATAGAGTAATTTTTTTAGTAATTGTTACATTTTTTTTGTTTTTTAGATTTTTGATTTAATTGTAAAAATGACCTAATTTTGGGATTTTAATATTTTTTTTTATTTCATCCATATCTTTTTTTTAAACTACTTGAAAATGTTAAATCATTTTTTTATGATCCTAGATATCTTTGTCCACATTTCTTCCTTATGGACCACAAGATTAATCCATTAATTTTAGGCCCAAAATAAGCTCAAAAAATGACTATAAAAATATTCACAAATATGGAATGGTTTAAATATGAGCTTATATATCAATGTTTGATAGCTTAATAAAGCTTAAATTTTACATGAATCTAGAAAATGAATTTATTAACATGTTTTATAATGGATTCCACACATTAATCATCCATTTACAATACCATTAATGCATGGGAAATCAAACATATGAAATTTCGAGATACTGGCCATGTAGATTAAATTCATAGAGTAAAAAGGGAATAAATCACTCTTCACACAGCCAAATACACTGAAATTTGAGGGGTCGATAAATACACAAAGTAATAACATTCATGATGGTGTACATGGGTTAATCAACCATTTAATTTGGATGTAATGTTGAGAAATTTGAAGGGATAATGTGGCCTATAAAAAGAGTATAACTCCTCTTTCCCAATCCATTCCAATCCATCCATTTGACCACCATATGAGAGCAGGCCAAGGACTATACTGATAATTTAAGATTTCATTATTTTCTTTTCTTTAATTTTCTTTTCCCATGTAATACATAATTATATTTTGTATTCAAGTGTTTCCTTTTATTCTTCCTTCCTTATTTCTCTTCCAACTCTAATTATATTTCTCTCTTCTATCTTTCCATCATGATCTCTTTTCACCTTTCAATAGAATGTGACTATCCCAAGGCATCGCCCTAGAGAATTTTTCATGATATTTTTTGTTATTTTTCTTTAATTCAAATTTCTTTTTATTCTATTTGTGGTGGATGAATGATTATTACACGGGTGAGGAGGTCGTCCACTATGATATTATTTTTAATTCCATTTTTTCCATTGATTAATTATTTTTCCCTCCCTTCTCTCTGGAAAACCATTCATATAGTGATGATATGGTTTCCTACAGGGTTTAAGCAACATACATTGGATCCTGGTCTCTTAGGAATAACATTCTTGGTTGAGGTGTTATCTTATTTTACTATTATAGGAGGTGTGGTTTGGTGCTCCAAAGGCATGATAAAATCACATACTCAATAAATCAAAGAAAATTAATTCAATAGTGAGGATTCACCAAATAAATTATCATATTGAATTTAATCAAAAAATGAATATTGAATGAACCTATGTTATCTATCCCAAAGATCAAGACCTTTATTTCCAAATTTCATTATGTTCCCATCTCCATTTAGATTTAAAATTTTCAATTCATTATTTTAATTTCATGATTTTCCAAAACCCCCAAATCTGATATTTTCAAAAATATTATTAAAAAAAATGAATAATTAGATTACAGAAGTTGAATTAGTGATTAAACTAGCTTTGAATCTCCTCATGTGAGATGACCCTGGTCAGCCTTTGTGTTGCATTAGGAATATAAATTTTCCTTTTCCAATCCCTATGATAGGCATTCATCAAACTTGTGACATTTCCAAGGAGCCAATATGTTATTCATTTACTTTTTCTATTTTCACATCCTAGATATATTTAGTTTATATTTATTAAAATAAAAAACTAAAAAACTACTTTCATAATGTTTTTATATGATAGTTTTTTCAATTCCTGGAACAAAAAATACTCTCATATGTAAGAGCCAGTATCTAAATCCTCATAGTTTGTAAAATATGGTGTTATATTATTGGATACATAGATTAGTGGAGAAAAAATACAAATTTTCAAAGGGGATTAATTCAAGGACCTCATCCAGAATCTCAAGGAGATCCTTGAGCAACAAGTTGTTTGATGATTGTCTAGAACATCACTAAATTATAAGAGTACATTATCTAATTCTATTAAGAAGAGTCCAAGATGCATGAAGATTACTCGTTTATTCTTCCCAATAATTTTCATGAAGTCCCACCAGAATATTTCTAGGATAATGTGAAAAAAAGAAAAACTCAAGTTTTATACTCCATAGTTTCATGAAAAGGATCGTTGTCTCCAAATAAAACTCGATTGGATAACTTTATACATCCATGAATCAATAGAAGAACCTAAACCTATGTATGAACTCGAACCAGAATATGATCCACTTGTCTTTCCTGAAGAGGTAAAGGATGAATACTTTCCTACTGAGCTACGTGTAGGGGATCAACAAGAACTGGATAGATTTTGGAATGAATGTGATGAACTTCTTGATATCCCCAAACCACTCAAAGAAAAATATCTACCATCAGTGAAGGAAGATACCACCAATGTGGTAGAATTTGAAAAGAAAAAGGAGGAGCCCGAATACCTACCTCCATCCGCAAGTAATATACTCCAAGATTCAATTACCACATAGGCATTGATTGAAACTATAAAAACTCATAGATTTGAACCTTTTTTTGATAATATCTTTTCAGATTTTATAGAATCTGGATTCTTCATCAGTTTTTATTTTTTGATTATATATAATCATACAATCTTTGTAATTACATGGAGGAAAAAGATAAACCTAGATGTGAACCTATTTTGGAACACATGAATCCCCTTGATTTTTATGAACATACATTTGAGAATACTCATCATGATTATATCCAAGTTGTTGAGCCTGAAAATTCTAAAAATGGATTCTTTTATGAAATTAAAGATATAAATTTCAAAAAAAAATTAAATTTTATTCAAGTAAATATACCTGCTTACTTTTTATTTTATCATTCATCTCATGTATACCAGGTGAATCCAGTGCTGGAATAGGTTGCACATGTATCAACAAAGAAGGTCGATGACCCCTACTTCATTCTACCCATCCATAAAAGTTATACCTAATTGTGAATAGGTGGACCTGGTAATATCTATAAATGGATCATTCCTCAAGAAAAAAGAACTGGACTCAGTGAAAATCTACATGTGGTGGATCTAATCCAAGAAGCCGCTGCCACTATCAGACTTTAGATAATAGCTGGTACTTCCCTCTTGAGGGAGTAAAAATTCAGGTCCCACTTGAGGGATCATTACATGACTTATATTTACATGATTTCTAGGAATTTATATTTCAACCTCATTTCATAGGAATTATATCTGTATGCAGCTCACTCCCAATTATCTTTTTTAGGCTCCAATGACATTTGATCCTCATGCCTAATTTTTTTTTGTTATCATTTATAGGTTCATGATGGTAAAAGGAAGTCCCATGTAGTGAATGAAGATGACTGTGATTCAATTCAAAATGGATATCACTTTTAGAATTTATTTTTTAATCTCCTTACATTTTTTACAAAAACATTATTATATCTTTAAATATAAAATTTCATGCCCATAGTTGAATTATTCACTACTTAAAAAAACAAAGGGACATGAGTTTCTTATTATTAATGTGATTCCATGTTTTCAAGGTTGATATGAGTAAATGAGTAAAATAGAGAACTAAAATTTTAATATGAACCATGGATATTAAAATGAGGGTTCATGATTTGAAGTAATTAATTGATTCATATAAATGAAAATTTCCAAACATTTTTCTTTTCTTGATTTTTTCAGATTCATATGAATTTATTTTTTATTATTAATAAGGCCATGAGTTATTATAATAAATAATATTTCTCATTCCCCATAGTATTTATCGACCATGTACTTCTTATTTTATCTTGAGAATATTTCTTGAGTGATCTTGGGACATTCCACCTACTAGAACTTGAATTTGAACTTGTAAAAGCAATCATGGTACAAAAAACATTTAAAATGATTGATATATATTTCGATAAATCACTTATCCTTAAAAAACAACATTTAAATCAATCCTTATTTAAACTATAGAGACCATGAATGAACTTTATTGGAATGATATGTGTTTCAATCCAATTTTACCAATTCCTACCATCCTCTTAGTATTTTAATGATATTTGAAATTTCAAGTGTTGGAGTTAAGGGATTCATGGTAGAAGGGATGAAACACATTGTAAGGAAACATTTTGGAGGTTATTATTCTATTAAATTAAGGTTGTCTATTCATTCATTGTACTATATTGTTTTCCCCTCTAGAATTAAAAAAAGGAAAAAGAAAAAAGAAACAAAAAATGATAAAAATTGATTGTGATTTCGGAAAACCAAAAAAAACACCTTTACTAGACCTATGATTTTTATTATACATGTTTAGGTGGTACATTTGAGTTTTATTATAAATAATAAATTTTGGAAAAGTTAAAAATGAAAAGGTTCTTGAAAAAAAAAAGTATAGTAGTTAAAACAAAATATTCAATAGGGTGCACAAATCAATCATTATGAATTAATTCATCATAACCTTTAATTTGAGTTTTGGGGAAGTGGAAGTTGCTACTCTGAAGAGGATAATTTCATTAAACTTTTATTTTTGATATCATAGATTTCACTTAATAGATAAGCCTCCACCTTTGAGCCTTAAATTTTTAAACATCAATTACTACCAACCTTAAGCCTCAGAGTCATTTAAACCATTAATTAATTCCATCATGTTTGTATGTTACTTTTATCATTATAATGTAGGGAAAGAAGTTCTGTTATAATGTTATGGATAAGTAGAATGTTTTCATGATATGTAAATAACTCCACCTGAATTGTATCATGACAGATGAGTGAAAATATTCTAGTGAAGTAAATATTGACTTGGAATATTTAATAATAAAGAATTAAAGAGCTTGAAGGAATTAATGGAGAGAATCCATAATTTTTCTATGGGGAATATTAAAATAAATGAAATAATTGTTTCTTGGGAATATGAGAAATTAAATTTATATTTAATGTAGATTTTTTAAATTTTGTTTTTACAGTGAAAATTGTGGGATTATATTGCATTGAAATTTCAATATTCATATCATTGGTGCCATATAATTTTCAATGTTGAGATTTTATGGTTGATAAAAATTAAGGTTTAAGGGTGATGGAATTGACAGAACTAATATTTTCTATAATAATACATTTAATTCCATTTAATTTACACCCATAATAGTGTTATTTTATTGTCAATTGTCCCATTTTTATGTTTTTGTGTAATTTTAGCTTAATTGTAGAAAAGGCATAATTTTAAGATTAAACTATTTTATTATTATTATGTATTTAGAACATAACGTTTTCAAAGATAATTTAAATTATAAAATTATTATTTTTTACGATCTCAGACATTTTGGGCTACATTTAATCCTTATATACCACAGTATTAGTCAATCAATTGGAGGCCCACATTCATCTCATGACACAAGCCAAGAAAACTGTACATAGATCTGAAATGTTTTAAATATTAGTTCATATATCAATGTTCAAAATCCCAATGAATAGGAAATTATAAATATATCTGGATGACGAATTTGTAATATGTTTCATGATGAATACCACACATGAATTAGATTTTTACAATACCATTAATGCATGAGAAATTGGATATATGGAATTTGGGGAGTCTCTCTGGGAATATTTAATTCTCAATGTATAAAAGGGGACAAATCACTCTTCAAACAGCCACATAGGCTTAAATTGTGATGGGAGGAAATCAATACCCAAGGTAACAACTTTCATTAAGGTGTCCATGCATGACTCAAAAATTTAATGTGGCTACCATGCATTGACTTTCAAAGGGAAAATCTAGCCTATAAAAGGAGGAGCGCTCCTCCCTCCCAAATCATTCCAATCAATCCAGTTGACAGCCATTGGATAGAAGACCATGGTTCATGATGATTATTTAGGATTTCATTATCTTAATCTTATATTAGTTTTCTTTTCTAATGTAACACATATTCATATTTTTAATTCAAGTTTTTTCTTTTATTTTTTAATCCTTCATTCTATTTGAACTCTAATTATATTTCTCTCTTCCATATTTTCATCATGATATCTGTTCACTTTTCAATGGAAAGTGACTAACCTAAGGCTTGGACTTGGAGGAGATTTCATGGTGGTCTTTATTATTATTATTCAATTCCTAAATTTTTTTATTCTATTTGTGGTTGATGAATGAGTATTGCATGAGTGAGGTGGTCATCCACCACGATAATATTTTTTATTCCATTTTTTCATTGATTAATTCTTTCTCCCATTATTCTCCTGGGAAACCCCTGCATACATTAGCATTGAGGATTCATGAAGAGATGAAATTACATACAGTGAGTCATGTCATTTAGTAAGAACATTATCGGTTGAGATGTAAAATATTTGACTGTTGGAGGAGGTGTGGTTTAGTTCTCTAAAAGAATGATATAATCACACACTAATAAAAAAATTAAATCAAACTAATTCATTAGTGATGTTTTACCAAATGAATTATAAAATTGAATTTAAAAAATAAAATAATTAATTAAGGAACCTGTGTTATCCAACCCTTGGATCAATACCTTCCTTCCCTAATTTCATTTTGTTCGAATATGCATTTAGATTTAAATTCATCAATTCATTTTTTTAATTTCACAGTTTTACAAACCCCCCAAAACCAACATTTTTGTAAATAATACAAAAACAGGAACAATTATATTAGGTTATTTGAAATTAGTAGTTGAACCAACTACGAAGATCTTCATGTGAGACGACCCTTGTCATCCTCTTTACTGTGTTAGGAATATAAATTTTCTTTTTCCATGCCCTAAAATAGGTGTGCTTCCCTACCTTCTGAGTAGTTCTAGCCTAAACTCATTGTCTCCAAATATTTAAGATCAAACATTAATTTAAATCTCCATTATTTCCTCTATTAAACCCTATACTAAAATATCAATAAAAATAATCTATTTAATTCTCCATAAAAATCAACATATGGATACCCATTTAAAACAAGAATAAATACTCAAGGATATTGGAAACTATTTCAAAAACTAGAAGAAGGACTGTGTGAGCTCAAAATTAAAGGGTTTTTGATATTGTGGAAACTGTTGTGGAGTTCATACACTTTTCCATCTTGAAACAACATAGATTAAGACTATCGAGTTCAAGAAGTCATTGCATTTGAATGTATTAGTGCATTTTAATTGATATTTAATGATTTTTTGTAATATTAAAAAGGAAATATTTTAATTTATGATATTTAACAATTAAAATTTATAATGAATCCTTATATAGATATATGTAATATAAAATTATCAGAACATTAATAGGATAAATGGTTCATAAGAAACCATGTTTGAACCCATGCTGTTAACTTGAAAAAAAATTACATGGTATAGAAAATATTCAATAATGAGGGCATACAAGACTATTTTTTTATTAAATATTTGAGTAATCAACATCAATCATAATGAAATGAATAATAAATATGATCAAATAAATTAAAAGGTACCACGAAATACAAACATCAAATCTTGTACAAAATTTGGTCTTGAAAAAATTACCCCTACTCAGTTTTCATCCACAAAATAATTTTTATGCATTATACATTCATTACTATCATTAAAATCTTTCACGACCACCAACCAATAATGTGTACCCCACCTACACCAAAAATGGGAGAAGAGAGATAATGACACTCGAGTTTTGCCTCTAGTAGCCCCTGGGTTGGTGACTAGCACTGAGGGTATATTAAATGAACAGATGGGAGGCATTACCCACTAAGAGATTGCATGCGAAACAGAGAGATAAGACAGAAACCAACCAACTCTGGGTCAGACAACAAATTAAAAGAAACCCAATTGCACATATGTAATTTAACAAAAGAACTAATACAACTGAAAAGGAAAAATGAAAATACCAAAATAAGTAAAATGGTAGTGACCACAAATCCCAAATAGCTCCTGCAAAACCCCATGCTAGTAGTAAGCCGCCTTATTAACAACCTACTCCAACTGACCTAAAAAATGTTTATATAATGTAGGGTGAGTATAAGAGTGTACTCAGTAGTATCCTCCCCAGATCCCCTTGTGCAAAAGTAATGAAAACATGCTAAAACACAGTGAACAACAAGTAAAACAAACTCATCACCTAAAAAGGTAAAATAAGATCCCAACCTCACCACAGATACTCTCTCCCAGTATCAAATAAAAGAGTTTATAATATAATAATGTATATGTAGGGTATCCTACTACCACTTCTTCACTAGTTTTCCACTTTTCCCAAACATTTCACTTCCTGAGCATCTCTCTCCAAAAAGGTAGCCCGAATACACCTAGGTGAAGCATCACAACATCCACCTTGTGAAACTTACCACCACGTCCAAGTAACAAAAAGTAACTAGGTAGTTTCTATGATCCACCATATCTCGCATTATGTGTATCATGAATCAGGTATTATACCACATGCCATTATAACCCATGCACCAAATAAATATCCTCAAGACATCACATCCTATACACATTACACTTATAGTAGTCCACCAAAAACTATATCCAGAATATATGTGTATGAAATAACTACAATCCATTAAAACCCGCTAGAAACATATATGGGGAAAAGTAACCACCTTACATATGATCAAAAGTGACTATCATGGGAAGAATTCAGGGTCAAATATGGTAGTTATCCATCCATCTTCCCACCAAGATGTTTTGGAAAATACCCCTTGGGCTCAGAATACCCTTAGTGTTAGTTTCCCTAACCGATAGGGTGGAGTATCATATAGAAACACAAAAATTACATGATATAAAATATCTCACACCCACACTATGGTCATAAAATAGTCATAGAATCAACTACACCCCATGTCTCTTGGACTCCCAACTGCCCCTACTAAGACAATATATCCAATACCAACATAACCACATTAAAGAGATTAATTAAATTACTTTATCCATTGTCATAAATTTTACTTTAAGTTAAATAATTATTTAACCATTTATTAATGGTTATCAATTCCAGATTACATTTTATTAGAATTCCAGCAAAGACATATTCAATCCAATCATAAGAAAACTGAGTCACCTATTTCTCAAAAATATAAACCTAGAATTTCATCCTATTAAGCTCTAACCCCATGGGATAATCATTTATTTCATTATCCACAACATTACCACCTTCTATATTTCCATATTTCTAGGTATTTTTGGAAAATTTACTATGATACCCAACACAAGGGTCTTAACATGGAAAGTAGTTCATCGAGTCATTGTTACATATGGAGGGAGCATAAACCCATCCATCCTCAAGAAGCTAAACATGGAAAGCACCTGTAATACCCTTGAGTCTTCACCTATTTTGGATGGAGAGTAAGAAAAACTATGTGCCTCAAGCAGTGGGGAGAGTAAAGAAGGTAAACCTATATCATATTCAACAAGAATCCAAATTTTATATCAATGGTTAATTTCAACATCAACACATTATATCATCCCTGGGGTCCTCACTAACGTCGTCATGCATAAACTGATGCATCTCTCCACTCTAGGTGTCAACTGTTTGAAAAACAACTAGAAATTATAGCCTCGTGTACCACCACATCCATCCAGGATCATCCATCCTAGACTCATATAACCTCACAAGAAGCGATAAACAAACAAATCCATTGGGAAAGTGGTCCTAAAAAAGGCATCCATCCTTCACACCATGAGATGTAATGGTTCTATAGCACATGGAACATGGTCATACAAGAAAATGGGAATCTCAGGACCCACAGTGGCATTATATTTAATCACACTACTAGTTCTTCTATTCCATATTGAATTAACTGATTCATTGTTCATATATTCCAACTATGGGAATGCTAAGAAAAAACAACCACCAGATTCATTAAACTTTTATCATTAAAACTTTAGAAAATTAACTATCAATTAATTATGAAATTACAATTTTTACCAATTTCCATCAACAACAACATTATAACCAATCAAGGTATAGATATCACAATATCTAACAAATTAAGAGGCAAAATTTTATCACCGTATAAAGAAACATTTAATCAATACCAATTCTTTAATCACGTGAAAATATTTTTTATGTCAATTTTATTATGATCCAAGAGGATAAATCCTAATTGCTCTACGATTGCATGTAAATAACTAGAGATTAAATGAATCCCCTACCTGAAAATTTCACCACCATTCTTCACACTAGAATGGACCACACAACGGATCATGATCACCTCTCACACAACGATTGAATCCACCCGCGGACGTCGTGACACCACCGCACCAATGATCAACTGAGAAATCTCCATTAGAAACATATATATCACATTCCATCACAAGGAAATGAGATACCATATAAAATAGTTTAAAAAATCAATAATAATTGAGGTAGAACATACCATATATTGAAGATGGATAGACAATTCTTGGGTGCATCAAAGTAAGAAGAGAGCATGTAGTAGGAAAACACTAAGGAGGACACAATCTATGGATTGTAGTTTTATTGTATGACTCCTATGAAAGAAATAACTCTTGTTGAACCATATTAATGAATAAATAATAAGGATGAACAAGGTCAGAAGATATCTCAATCATTTTGATAATCTAAATGGATCATATCTTTAGATACAATTTAAATTTTCTATTAATGGATGATCTGGTCAAGATTATGTGTTCTGACTGAGTAAAGGCACCTGAGCCATTAGGAAAATATAGATAGTAGTTATGGTCATTGAATGGGACTTAAATCCTTTAAAACATGTATTTTAGTGCATTTTAAATCAATCATACTGTCAAAGGGTTGAAACTATAGGATATTGGAAACATTGTTCTTGGCTTAAAATTTGATGAGTCATCATTGGATGACTCATTGTTGGATGAGTCACCGTTAGATGAATTGAAAATAGATTATTCACCATTGTATGACTCCTTGTTGGATGATTCACAATTAGATGACTCACCATTGGACGACTCACCATTAGATGATTGACTATTTTTTGATCTACCATTCAGGGAGTAACCGTCCGGTGAGCTACCATTTAGAGAGTGTCACACCCTGACCATGATTTACTAATAATTTAATTTAATTTGGTTTTTATTATCAGTTTTAGGTCGAACATGTATTATATTTTTAATATTTGGGGTCTCTAGTAGAGGTTCATGGCTGGCGCATAGTTTGACAAGCATGTGCCAAAATCGTGTGTAGTTTTGAAGCATTTGAAAAATAAAATAATATGAATAAATTAAAATAAAATAAATATAATTTTTTAATAGTAATAATGATAATGATAATGTTATTATTTTGATTAATAATAATATTATTATTATATTAAGGGTTTTAGGGTTTTTTTCTTTTCTTTTTCATTATTTTCTCTTCATTCTTTTTTTTCTCTCTTTATTATTTCATTCTCCCACATTTCTCTCCTACTCACCCCAATGTGTCGTGTAGACCATAACACCCTCTAAATGTTTAGTTCTACCCTACTACTTTGTCTGGTTCCCCATTCCCCTTCTAGAAAAATCCTTGGTCAGCATCTCGTTCACCCCTCTGTGTGACTACCCTATGACACGACCCACCCTCAACCGAAGCCCCTTCTTAGCTGCGCAACACACCACCCTTCGGTCTCCTCCATCCATATTTTTCCCTTGTTTCCTCATGAATCTTGTCTAAAGCTTCACGGTATGGATCCCTTCTCCTACCCATCTCTATTTCCAGTCGAATTTTGGCCTCTTCATTGACCAATGAAATTCAGCTGAACCTTATGTATGGACATTCTCCAATATCATTTGTTTCTTCTGTTGTAAGGTGTTACAGAATTTCCATCCAGACTCCCTAGTGGGTATTCCTGCAACTTCCAATGAAGATGAGTTGGATCAGGGTGTTTTGGTTCACCACTAATGTTTTGAGGTAAGGATTTTCTTGCGTTCTTATTGTCACTCAATTTTAATTTTTGGATTTTGTAGTTTATGGGATCATAGTATTATTCATTAAGTGCATTGAACCATTACCAAATTTTATTGAGACCCTATTGTTGTTTCCATCTTGTTGGATCATCCCTGAGGTGGGTTCGACTCACCAGATTCTAAGGTGACTCACCTGGGTATGCATAGGTATATATATATATATAGAAGTTCCCCTATTATGTGTAAATTCACCCATGGATGGGAAATACATGTATTTGGAAAGGTATTCCTATGTATATATATAAAAACGCATTCTTAGGTGAGTAATGACTAATATATACATATAAGAATATATGTAAGGATCCCCTTGAACGTGTTCTTGGCCATTAAGATGTGTGTATAGGGTTTATGTTTCCTTATATGTATTTGAAGGTGCATATGCTCTATGGGGGAAGAACAACATTTATTTAGAATGCTCCATGGATGGAACGTTTGGTTTGGTTTCACCTTGAGGTAGGTCCCCTGTTCCTATACCTTTAAATTTAATTCCTTAATTTCTTGAGTGTTTTAAAAAGAGTTTTTTAATATTAAATATTATATTCAGGATATATAAAGTGATGGTGATGCTTTATGTTGGCCTTTCATTCAATTTTCATGTTCTCTTAAAGTGTTAACATGTGTTTTTTTTCATTAAAATATGATCCCAATCTTGTTCTAGAATTCTTAACATTTTAAATGCATAGAAGTAGTTTTTAAAATGGGTTTGGTTGTGTGGCAGGTATTTCTCAAAATTTGGGTTTGTATATAAGTTGTTAAAGTCAATTTAAATGAAAATGGATTCTTGTGTGATTTTAAAAAGGGTAAACTCCATGATTTGGTATGTTAGGAAATGTGTATTGGTATTTATATGAATTCAAGGTTTAATAGTGATTTAATTTTCTTAAACGGGTTTATTTTATTTAATCATGGTGTCATGTTGTTTTTAAATGTATCGACCCTTTGTTGTTATTTGGAATTTCATATGGATTTCGAACATGAATGTATTGGGTAACAATGTTTTCTAAAGCGAAGTTATTCACTATAATGTAATGAGGCATGTCTGGCACCTTGAAAATGGTTTGTGAATGTCGATAATCACTCTTGTGGCATGCCCCCTTGTTTTGAAAACATGGTGTGTCTATTAAATGTGTGATTTTGGATATGTTTCTAGTGAGGAGGCTTATTCTATGTTCTGTGAATTATAAGTGGGGATGATCTCAAGGAGGGAGATCAGTATTGAGAGGCTGGATGTGCTTTTGAGTAAATAAAATTAGAAGTTCATATATGTTTTCTTGATAAAAACTCATCACTACTTGAAATGGATCACTTGGGAAACTTGGGTATCTAGGTGGGCGGACTAGGAATAGCATGCTAGAAGATATAGAAGTTGTTCTTCCTTGTTTCATCATGGAATATTGACGCTTACATCACTAACTAAAAATAATGATGGTTGATTAGAGACCACTAGGTTATGGGTGTGTTCCCTACCAGTGTCTTTTGCATGAGATCAAAGTTCTTTGTGGTTTCTATACCACATTTCACTCATGTATGAGGATCCTTGGTCCCTAACTAACAATAGCTACTTAGTTATTTCCCATGGTGCTTGTGATATTATTTTCATTTCAGTTGTATCATGCATGTTCCCTCTTTGGTGAAAATAATTTTTTTAATATAAATTGGGCTCCTTTCATTTTAAAGTGTTAATTATTTCATGGAAACTATTCAGAAAATAATGTGGAAGGTAATTCTTTTCTTGAAAATTCAATCTTGTTACATGAATTTGAAAATAATGAAAAACATTATATTATTATGCATTTTTTTCAAACTAGCACAATTTGGGATTATTTTTAAAGGTAAGGGTATATGTTGTTATTGTATAATGTAATTCTTAATATGAATTTCGCTTACCACTCCTAATTTATCTTTTTAGTTTTATGGTATACTATTGGATCTCTCTTTCAATGACTGTGGTTTATGTTCTGTGGTGACCCACGATTTCACTTGAGGTATGTCATGTTCTTAGTATATTTCTTTTATTTGTTGCCTCGTTTTCTGTCCATATTCTCTAATTTAGTTTTCTTGTTAAGATTATGACTATTTATCCATATTTTTTATGGGAAGAATCATTCTCAACTAGTTTATATTGATACTCGACACTAGTTTCCAACCCATGGGGATCGGGAATTCCCTTCGGGCCTTATCACGGGCTGACTCGGGTGACTGGTTCAGGGTTGACCCATGGTGGTTCCGGATAGTGGGACACCATTCAAGAGTCACTTTTAGTAAGATACCATCATGATTCACCATTGTGAATCAACTTTTCAGACTCAATGTTCTGACTCACTGCTCCTAACTCACCGTTCCAGACCCACTGGTGAAACGAACTACCGTTGGAAAACTCAAAATTTTGAAAAAGTGTTGAAATAAGTCACAAGGACATCTCAAAACACCTTATACACAATATTTTTACAATGAAATTAATGGAAGTGGTTTGTTCCATTACATTAGATACCTCTTAAACTATTCTCACTCTCGAGAATCCAAAATCATCCAAGAAAGGAAACATACAAAATGGTTTGAACAACCACCGTCAATGATACCTATCAATGCTCTTTCCACCACAACAGCTCAAATTCATTATAAAGAACAATTAAAACCCACATGAAAACCATAACATGCTCCTAAACACTCTCCCAAGGGATATAACTCTCAAAAAGATAATGCTAAATCAAGAAACAAGAGAGGGTCATCTCATAAACAGAAATAATCTACAACCACCAAACGAATAACATTACAAGAGAAGAGCTAAACATCAAACAGAATGGGGGTATTAAGCATGTATATAAAACTCATGTTTCCAAATACTCTCCTCCATGACATTATGCCGCCATAAGACATGAATGAAAGAGATTTCACACTTGTGTATTACATTCTCTTGGCATTCTTGGATCTCCACAAGCCGCTCCTCAAAGCTTGTATCATCGTCAACATTGATCTCACCCAATCGATGACATGAGAGTCCTCATGAAGATACCAATGGAGTTTCAACACATGGAAAAAATCATGTATCCAAATCAACTATTGGGAAGTGATACCCGTTACTCTATGGCTCCAAAACAATCTATCACTTTGAAAGGCCCAAGAAACTGGGTAGAAAGCTTACTCCCATGACCAAACCTTCTCTGCTAACAATGCGAGGTCACCTTAAAAAACACATAATCCCAAATTTTAAACTCAAGAGGTCTCCTCCTATGATCAACATATGACTTATGATAATCGTTTTCTTCCTTCATCTGATCAAGAATCACCAGAACAATCTCTATCATACTCAATATGAGGTCCGACCTGAGAATTGCAGACTCTTCGACCCCAGTCCAACACTATAGAGAACAAAAAGGTCTGCCATAAAAGTCTTCAAATGGAACCATATAAATGGTGGAATGAAAATTTTTTTATGTGAAACTTATCAAGGATAAGTGCCTCATCCATGTACCTCCAAAATTCAAGACCCATGAGTGCATCATGTCTTCAAGAGTACGAATAGTATGTATTGTCTGACCATCCATCCACATATAAAAATTATTTCAAAGGAAGAGTTCAGAACCAAAATCATGTTGAACACATGTCCACAACCTGGAGGTAAAACAAGTATCCTGATTAAAAATGATCATCCTCAAGAACCCATGGAGACTCACCACCTCCTCCATATATTTCCTCGGCACAACCTCCACTTATCTCAACTCCTTGATTTCAAGGAATGAAATTGTCTACTATCACTCATATCACATCATAGCCTACATGAGATCAAGGTATACCTTTAACAAAGTCCAACAATATGTCCTCCCATTTCCACTGAGGATTATCTAACAGCTGGAGAAACCACCAGGAACGTCATTATCGGCCTTCACCTTCTTATAGAAAAAATATCGAGACATGAACTCTACATCTGTATGATTCAACCCAGGCCACCATAACTGACCTCTAAAATCTCGATACATCTTTTTCATTCTAGGATGTACCACTAAGGATAAAATATAGAAAACTCTAAGAACCATATCACATGACTCCTAAGGAAGGAAAAACCTTCCCTAAAACAACATCTTATATGTTATTCATCCTCAGACCACACTAGTAGAAATCTCACTTATACCGAGGCTCTAGTCCCAATGGTTTATGTCAACCATTGAAAAAGGGCACTTATGCCAATGGTTTTCTACAAACCATTGGAATTTTTTATTTTAAGGAAGGTTTTTCCAAAAGTTTGAAAACCCCTTGGGATAGGCCTTGTCAGAGGCATTTTTCCAATGGTTTCATATAACCATTGGGATACCACATTTTTTCCAAAGGTTTTAATTAACCATAAAGATAGAATTCCGCATATACAGATACCCCGATCCACTCTAATTTTTTTCTAAAACATAGATCTCATTATTCCATGCTGTGAAAACCCATATTCCCAATTCTTCCTGCATGAATCCCATTCTCAATAATAGATTTTTTATTCTTCCACTTCTAGTCTGTATGTTTTAACGTAGATTATGTTTTCCCTCTATTTTTTATTTAAATTTTTTTATATACAAGAATTTTTTTTAATTTTTTTGTTTTCATTTATAGGTCCCCTATTTTTTTCAATTGATTCCTGATTCAACATCCATTTAAAATAGGTATGTTCTATGTAAGTTATATTTTTTAACCTTTTTCATTTGGATTTATTTAAATATATGGGTTGTTTTTTGAACAACAATTTTTTTTCTTGATGATTTATTTGGAGGTGTGTTTACAAATAGATGTTTTTTTAGAATTCATGTCTGATATTTAGAGTGGAAGTTAAAATCCAATCGATGTATTCTATTTGGAGATATTTTTACAATTAGTTGAGTTGTGATTTATATGTTTGATATTCATGGTTTACACAAACAGTCTTCTTGGTCATCTATAATAGACTTGAAGTCATGATTTAATTGGATAGGGAATTGATTCCTTGACACCATTTTGTTATATTCTATAATGATGTAGATAAATTCTATGGGTTCAATGGTTGTATTTTAACACATTGGGATTCATTTATAAATTTTATGGATTGTTAATTGTTTAATGTATTAAATTTAATCATAAAAGATGGTTCATGATGGGAATGATTCACCATGATTATTCTGATACCCTTGTGATTGTAATAGTGAAGAAATGTATAATTATTTCTACTCTTTTAGATTAAATTACTTAAACTAATTTAGGAATCATGATTATATGAAGAGGCGGGTGGGCTGTCCAGGGTGAGGTGGGGGTGTGGGAAGTCCAGGGTGGGGGTGGGCTGCCTAGGAAGAGGTGGGGTAGTGGGATGTGTAGGGAGGGTGCATGGACTGTCCTGATGGGGTGGGGACATGGCTGTGTTAGTGAGGAGGGGTGTGCAGGTTGGGAGGGGGTGTGGGAAGTCCAGGGAGGAGGGTGGGATATCTAGGTGGGTGTCGGGGCTATACATGGGTTGGGGTGTGGACAGTCCATGTGGGGTTGTGGTGGGCTGTTTAGGGGTGGGGGTGGGCTGTCCAGGTGGGGTGGGTGCATGGGTTGTCCAGGTGGGGTGGAGGTGGGCTTTCCCGGGGTGGGTGTGGGCTGTCCAGGTGGGGTGGGGGCCATCTAGGTGGGGTGGGGTGGGGGAGGATTTCCATCACAATAGTAATATGTATAGATTTGATAAAAAATAAATTTAAAAGCACTCTTCTAGAACCACATACTTAATCATGGATAAATAATCAATAGATATCCATATAAAAATAGTGGATATATAGAATATCAATCATTCCCCATTCAATCGAATAGTGTTTATATCGAGGTGAATATCAAAAAATCAATATAGAATCCAGAAGATATTTAAAGTGAAATGGGAGGTAACCTTATTAAATTCATGATTACATTGTAGTATTTAGGGATACACTGTTTGCTTATGTGTATAAATAAAAAATAATACATGATTATGGATTGTAATGGTCCTGAGAATCATTCAAATCATACTACCTTGGACACCCCTCACCCCCTGGAAAGCCCCCCTAGACACCCCCACTCTCTGGACAACACCAACCACTGGACACCCCCCCCCCCCACAGACACCACCCCACCCCCTGGACATCCCCACCCCTAATAGACAACCCACACCCTCTGAAAATCCCCTCTAGACACCACCCCACCCCCTGGACACCCCCACCCCTAGGACAACCCCACACTCCCTAGAACCCCCCCCCCCTGACTCCACCCCAACCCCTGGACACCCCACCCCACCCCCTGGACAGATCCCACCTACTTGGACACCCCCCACACCCTTGACAGCCTCCACCCCCTTAGACAAGACACCCTAAACACCACCCCGCCCCCTGAACACCCCCTAGTCACCCCCATCCCCTTGGACAGCCCCTCCCTTGGATACCACCCCACACCCTAGACACCCCCACCGCCTAGTACACCCCCACCCCCTGGACAACCCCCACTCTAGGACACCCCCATCCCCTTGAACACCCTCACCCCCTTGGACAACCCCCCACCCCCTAGACCCCACCCCACCCCTGGAGATCCCCACCCCCTTGGAAATCCCCCACCCCCGTGGACACCCCCACCCCTGTACACTCCCACCCCCCTGAACACCCCCTAGATAGCCCCCTCCCCAAATAGCCCCACCCCTATAGACCCCCACCCCCTCTGGACACCCCCACACAATGAGTACATTGACTTTGGCTATTGTGTGTTTTGAAATCACATATCTTTTCAATATATATCCATTTTAGCATCAATAACTTATTTAAAAAACTCTCTTAACACATTTTTCATCTTTGTTGAAAATAATTCACTTTTTAATATATTGAACAATGTTCTATCATGTTCATGGTGATCTCTTGTATGTGATAAATGAAAAAATTACAAAATTAATCTAACATAAAATTTAGGCACACATAACTAAATTAGTATATCTTCACATTGTTTTAATAAAAAGGTATCTAACTAGGAATAGTTCACTACATTAACTAGAAAACCCTTCTTTTATGGATATCTAAAATTGGGATAGATTATCCCATTTTGAAATTAAATTTAAATCTCATCATTTGAAATATCCATGTACATGGATTCATGCATCTTTTCCCCATGGAACATTCATCTTTTGACATCAAACTCCTCTTAGTTTCATTTAATCTTTCATGGATCATGATCCACGTGTATGACCATGATGTTTCAATCCCTGAGGATATTTTTACCATCATTTTTAGATTATATTTCCCATTTATTCACAAAAAATATTATGAATATCACTCAAATAATCTACTAAAATATAAAATTTCTTTGATCTAAAATTTACTCAACTACTGAATAATTATCCTCCATAAGTGTAAATGATCATATACACCCATGTATAGTTCTGTAATGATATTTTGTTATAAATATAGATTTTTTTAATTTTATATTATGATTCTCATAGAGAGTAGTGTTTTAGTTATGGTTTCATGTAATGTGAACAAATATCAATTATATAAATACATTTTCGATGAAACATCAATGTTATTGAATTAAATTTTATAAAATGACTTATAATTTTATTTATAGAATTTATAGAAGCTTGATGTTTGATACTGATTCGATCTCAAGCGATTTTCAAACCAATTTGGAAGGTTTTTTAGAATTTGAATTTCACAATGATTAAGATAGTGGTCACAAACACTACCCATGATATAATTTTGTTGGAATATCTTATTTGAGTCATGAAAAAGTCAACTACCACATAACCAAATATGTTTTTCAAGGAAGATAATATGTGAGGTATGATAAAGGTTAGAAAATGAAATCTCAAATAGGTATTGATCCAAATGAGAAGACTAGATTAGAGAATTTGTTATATGATCTATTTCAGTTTATTCTTCATTATGAAAATGAATAGATTCTGACCCAGGAAGACTTCAATATAAGAACACATGATGCATCTAATTTATTTGATGAAGTTTTCAGGGTGAAAAAATTAAATGATACTACCATGACTCCAGTATATCAAAAATGCGGTAAAATAAAAAATCTGTAATTTTTAATCTGATTTTTTCATGGGAAAATTATATGTGATTTCTAATACTATCAAAGATTACATTCTTACCTTCTTAAGTTAATTACGTTTAGATGATGTAGATATTCTTTCAAACCACTAGATGGCATGGAAGGTAGTTTAGAAACTTTGATTTTCATGAAACAAAATTCATGCATGCCCAAATGATTGCAGTTTATTATGGGAGGAAACTGATAAACTAAATGAAGATATAAAATGTTTCACATGCCTCTTGAAGAAAAAATTTGATGTAATACCATCATGTGGGACAAAGAAAGTAATTTGGCACATTTCATTGATCCCCAGACACCATAATCATTTTATGTATGATGAAATATCAATAAAAATTTTATGGCATAATACCGAGTGAATGAAGACTAATGATGATGTGGTTCACCCTTTAGATGGATTTACATGGAAGAGATTTGATCCTCAATATCCTGATTTTGCAACTGACATGCATAATTTGAGTATGGGTATTTCATGTGACTTTTTTAATCCATTTTGGGAGATACTTATTTCGCACATCACATGGCCAGTTTTTATAGACATTTATAACCTTCCCCCATGGTTGTGTATGAAAAAACCTTTCACTTTCATGAGTATACTCATAACTGTCCCTTCTTATCCCGACAATGATATAGAAGTATACATGTAACCATTATTAAAAGAGTTGAAACTTCATTGGTATGTGGGTGTGCGCACATACGATGTGTGGTTGAAAGACATATTTCATATGCGTACTGCACTTATTTGGACGATCAATGATTTTCCTACTTATGCAACGATGTATGGATGGAGAAAATGGGGGAAACTATCAATTCCTATTTGTATAAAGAATACATGATCTAGAATAATGAAACATCATGGTAGTTTTCATTTTATGTGACATTGAGGATTCTTTCCAATGGACCATCTATATAGAAATAATCATCTAAGATTTGACAATTCCATAGAGACTGATGATCCTCATCAGAGTATGTCTGGAACTAATGTTTTTAATGAATTGAATGATTTTAGTTTTTCATTTGGGAAGGGTCAAATGAATTCTGTAAAGAGAAAGAATGTTTCCACTATAACCAGTTATAATTGAAAAATGGGTATTATCTTCTTTGATTTGTCCTATTGGTCAACAAATTTGTTATTTCATTTGATATATTTAATATAAATTGAAAAATAACATATGTGAAATGTTTCTTTCTATTCTTTTAAATGTTAAGGGAAATACAACAGATGATTTATGGTCCCAGCGTGACTTGGTGGATTGGGGCATCATACCAGAATTGCATCATGTGCGTATTAGTGAAAATAAATGAGAAGTTCTATGTGATTCTTATTTGAGACACCAACAGAAAAAAAAATTATAGAAGTAATAGAGAAAATTAATGTTTCTAATTTCATTTCAAGAAACATGTCTAAATACTTCAATAGAAGAGAGTTGAAGAAATTTTTTTTGAAGACTCAAGATTATGACATCCTTCTACATGAGTTGATTCCAAAAGAAATCTGTCATCTTTTTTTCAATAATTTAAGGGTGGTTTTATTTGGTTGTGACATTATTTTAGATATAATTGTGCTAATAATTTTTCCAAGGCTTTCATGACAAAAATATTGGCCGATTCTCCATTCATTTTGTGTGAGTTAGAGAAGATATTTCCTCTATCATTTTTCACATGCATACTGCTTATGACTGTCCATATTCCCACTGAAATACTTCTCGAAGGACCTATTTATTTTCATTAGATTTATCCAACTAAACAAGTATTTACACATTATTGTCTTTTGTCCAAAATTGGAATCATCCCTATGGTTTTATCCTGAAAGTTTACTTGGCTCAAGAATGAATGGATTTTTTCTCTTTTTATTTGACTAATCTTACTACAAGAGTGAACAGACTAATGAATAACTAAGATTAACTATATGAAAAAATTGAACAAAGCTTTCCATCACTTCCTCAAACATGAGGAATTCTTATATCATATACATTGAGGACATTAATCTTTAAGGAGTGGGAAATGTCACATCGCAAAACTCTGTTCAACTGTGATTTGTTCTATGACAACATCAGGTTAGTAAATTGAATATGTATATCTTATATATATATATATATATATGTATATGTAAAAATATTATTATTTTTCTATATAGGGAACATAAAGAAATTATAAATAGAATGTATTGTTCAATGTATTTGAGAAAGAGAGAGACTTTTTATAGAAAATAGTTTTCTTCTTGTTTAAAATTGAAAGTCAAAATATTACTGTTTAATATAATTAAATCAATATTTAATTAACACTATTTAAAAAATAATTACAAAAATAATTACCAATTGTCTTACGGTCATCAAAGATAAAATAGTCTCTTGGAATAAATTTGGGTTTATCAATGGTAGATCCATCCAAAATTGCATTTTTCTTGCATCAGAGTGCTTCAAAAATTTAAACAATGTTAACAGAGGAGGTAATATTACCATTAAGCATGGGATTAAAAAAGAATCTGATACAGTGGACTAGATTTTTATCTTTATGGAGATTCAATCTTTTGGATTTAGTAATGTTTTACTTACTACTCTTAGAACCTTATTCAATTTGGCGTCCATTTCCATCGTGATCAATTGATTATTCAGAGGTTACTTCAATGCACTATAGGTGTAAAACAAGGGGATCCCCTATCTACCATCCTTTTCTCCATTGCGGAGGATTATCTTATTCGTTTACTCACTTATCTTGCTGATCAAAATAAACTCAAACCCATTCACGTGTCATGCAATGTGAACACTCACACTCAAATATTATATGATTATGATGTAATACTTTTTCTTTATGTTAATGAAAGAAACATTCGAACCCTCCAAAAAACTCCTTCTCACTATGAGGAGATCTCTGGCCAAGTGTTTAGTTGGAAAAAATATTCTATTTTCTTTGGGAAAATATTCCTTATAATAGAAAATGTAGTATTGCAACTGAATTAGGTATAAAAGAAGGATCTTCTCCTTTCAAATATCTAGGTGACCCTGTATTCTGGGGAAGACATAAAGCTTCATATTTCTCTGAAATTTCCACCCAGGTCATAAACCAACATTCTTCTTAGAAGGGAAAATCTGTTTCTATTGCAGGTATAATTTGTCTTGTTAAATCTACTATTATATCAAAAATGGTCTACTCTATAATATAATATAAATGGATTATTGGACTTATTAAAATAACAAACACCTCTATTAAAAATTTTGTTTAGAGAGGGAGCACAATAGAAAGGAAATTTATCACCATACCTTGGTCAAGTTATTGCAAACCCATTGATAAAGTAGTCATTGAACTGAATAATCTCAAACATTTTAAAGAGGCGCTTCAAGCCCGACTCACCTGGGGTATCATTCATAGCAACACTAATTCAATTAGTTTACATAAAAAAGATTTCATGAAAATCATAAAAAAGTTAAATCAATATTTCTTGCCTCCACTATCTGGCCTTCTTTAAACAATCTATTTCCTCCATTATGAATAATGCTTGGTAGATGGTCTCCAGAGACCCTTCCATGAACTTTTGGTTCGATAATTGGACTAGAAGTCCCCTAATTTCCAGAACTATTCTTGGAAAAAATCTTGAGAACACCACCATATCCATCACAGAAGTCCTTTTCTCTCAACATGATAATCTTTATGAAAAAATAAATAAATTCATTGATACTTTTACTTTCTCTGTCTCTAATGATTTCTTAGTCTAGGAAACTACTTACAATGGCATTCTTGACTCAAAAACTACTACAAACACCTTTCTGGAAACTCTGAAAGTGATTTTGGGTGGATTAAGCACTTTGAAAAACCTTGGATAAAACCCTCTAGGTTTACCCTCATTTGGAGACATAATCACAACAAGATCCCAATTGATGATCATATTCAAATGCATGGTATTCACCTATGTTATAAATTTTATCTCTGATACCAACACAGAGAAGAGTCAAATCATCTCTTTCATTCCTGTGCCACTAGTTTTGCTCTTGGGAATTATATTTTTGAAATTTTTAATATTAGGTGGCTGATACATAACTCTATCAAATATCAATCAATGATTTGTGAAGAGATGGATAATTCTCAATAGATTATGAATATTTACTTTACTATTGTCACAGAGCTACACCATGTGATCTGGTATGATATAAATGCTCATATTCATAATAATTTCTCATTAAGTCATGATGGAGGGCGTATAAGGATACTTATTGCCATACGTGAAGATGATTTGATCGAAAAGGGACACTGTAACAACTCGGTGCATGATTTTGGCATTATGCAGTGACTCCGTATTGATGTAAATTTCTTCCAACCGCATCGCACTTTCGAAGACTTTTGGCATGCCCCTCTTCCGGGATAGGTTAAATTTAACGTGGATGGTGCTTCAATTGAAAATCCAGGCCCTATAGGATGTAGAGGAATATTTAAGAATCATGATAGTCAGATCCTAGGATGAATCTATGGGAGCTGTGGTAATACCACTTCTCTGGAAGCTTAAATGAAGAGCATGATTCATGTTGTTTCCTTTTCCAATAAACAAGGTTGGACCATCCTTTGGATTGAGGGTGACTCGACCACCATTGTACAAGCTGTTTGGAATGTTGTGATTCACCTTGAATGGTCGATCACCACTCACTGGATGAGTTGTCTCATTACTCTTATTGATAGCAACTACATCATCACTAACCCTTATCGTGAATCTAACATGGTTGTTGATGGCCTTGCCCATAAAGGGATTAATCGTGTTATTACATGACTTGACAATCTTCCAGCTGATCTAATCCTATTTCATTACAATGATTGTAATATATTTCCTTTATTTAGACTATTGTAGCCCTTTTCCTTATAATAATGTTTCCTTGGTCTTCTGCCTAGGCACCACCTTCTTCAAAAAAAAATTTGTATATTAATTTATATTTTAGGTATTGATTTTTCCAGATTACTCTATCACTGAGGAAATAAGAGCTTTGGATTTTATTCCTAGTACTGTGTTTCGTGATTGTAAATAAATTTTTGTCAATGTGTACATATTTATTATCACTGAATGAACAAAGAACATGATAACACATCATGATGGTGTTATGGTTACTACCACAATATATTATTATGCTCAGGATTCATATAGTATACCGCTATTTAAAAATTTATGTTATTATGGAGTTGTTGAAAAGATAATAATATTGGATTATTACTCTCATGAAGGAGTCACGATAATGAAATTCCAGTGGTTTCATTCAATGATGATGCAAGGCCCATTTATTGATGATTATGGATTTCATGAAATTGATATGACTAGCACACTTTCTACCAATGAACCATATGTACAATGAAGACACTCAAATGATTGAGAAAATATAACAACAATGTTAGTGTTTTTTGGTGACGCTTGCCAAATACTCCGACATCATTCATGTCTGCCCACTCTCATGGAGACAGATACCAAATGAAGTCAATAATAATCCTTTGGAAAAGATATGGGTAAAAAAATATGTTGTTTTTAATGAAATATATATTTTTTATTTATATAAATTAATATTTTGGTTCCATCTATGGTTTAATTTCGCTAATGGTGAGGGTGCAGAACCAACAACTCTAAAGGATTTAAGAGATCTTTAGAGATCCTATAAGAATGAATCGTATATTGGCTAGTGTGATGGAGTTGGAATAGAGTTAGAGGAAGTACCTGTCGTATATGATTGTATGATAGAAAAGTATCAGCAGATGATTACTCATTGGATGACGATCCAATTTAATTTATTAATCAGATTTGATGTATTTAAATGAAACTTTTCATGTCTTTTATTAGTACTACCTTTTGTATTATTGAATTTTATTTAGGAATCATCCAAAAGAAATAAAAATACATTAATGCTAACAAATACCTCCACATATTGGGACATACTACGATGTAAGATCCTGAGAGGTAGTAGGTAAGATAGTTGTTTATAATATTTTTTTAGAACATTCACATTCTATTGTTTCCTCCATAATTTATTTGATTGCTAAAATTTTCATATAATTTATGTTATGAAATTATATATTAGTAACCTATGTTCAATTATGGTTTCCAATATTCAATGTCATTATAGAGAAAAATATTGAATATTCAAGGATGTGTGCTTCGAGAAAAACTGTTTCGCTTGAGTAGAAGGAAGAAATATGGATGCGAGGTTAACGAACCGACTCAGCAGCACATTGTAAGTTTTAATTTGTTGGTTTCAAATATTAATTTCTTTTTGTAACTTAATAATCTATTTGTATTTGTCACATGCTACTTCAGAGACCCTTGATGCCCAGAAACCTGACATTGTTATGCCAAATGATCACTTACATCAGGTTTTGGGAGATGAGAACCCTGGAAGATTGTGTTGCGAACTTGGGAATATTATAGTCCCAAAGAGGTGTTGGCACTCCTTAGTTACAATTTATAGTGCTACTGAGTTCTAGTAGGTTAATACATGGATAGAACAGGCTAAAAAAGGGCCATGAAGATGGAATAACATTCTGCTAGGTCAAACAATGAATTTATAAACTTGTGGATGTTTTACATCTTACACTTCCACTAGATGCCAGCATAGCTTGTGATGAATATATTTCATTGATACATTCTATATATGTTTCACCAGGTGGTAGTTATGGTGGTGGTTGAGACAATGGTGAGGAGGAGACCGAGGAGGAGGAGGAGGGTGAGGAGGATTCTGAGGTGGCCAAGGAGGAGGCTAAGGCAGAGTACGAGGGTTAGGAGGAGGGCATTGAGGATGGAGGGGAAGATTATGGGGATGAAAATGAGGACGGGGATGAGGCTGATGATGAAAATGATGATAGTGACAGTGATGAGGGAACGATTGATCAGTTACATTTTTTACTAATATTACTGACATTTGATGTTTGATGATTTGTTGTGTCTGAATATGTGTGTGATTAGGTATGTCACATTATCTTTATTTATTTTTTTATAAGTAATAAAAATTGACTTGATGATTTTTTGTTACTGAATATATGTGTGACTGATTCACCCCGCCCCTGGACACCCCCACCCCCTTCGATGCCCCCCACCCCCCAAGACACTCCCCCACCCCCTAGACACCCCCACTGATATGGACACCCCCCCACTCCCCTAGACACCCCCACCCCCTATACACCCCAACCCCTACCCCCCATATTTCCCTCCAAAAACTCCCCACCCCCTGGACACCCACACCCCTTGGAAAACCCCCACCCTTGGACACCCACACCCCCTCGACACCCCCACCCCCTGGAAAACCCCCGCCCTCTAGACCACCCCATTGGATAGCCCCCCTACCCAAAAACAATGAAAAATACTTAGGTCACATTGAGGGATGATACACCATAGAATATTTTGGCCCATATAAAAGAAAAATCCCACATAAAGGTGGTAGTGTCATCACCATTTCAAAATATACAACCTAAACCTAGCCCCCTAGACATCCACCTCCCCCTACCAGATAACCCACACCCCCCCTCACTAGACCACCCAGACACCCATCCTCAACCCCACCTGGACAACACACCCCCACCCCAACCGCTAGATACCCCGACCCCCATAAACATACCACCTCCCTCCCTCATGCCCCTATAGCCCACTCCCACCCACATGGACAACCCACCCCCACCCCCACCACCTGGGCAGCTCCCCCACTATAGACAGCCCACAACCCCCCCCCCCCCCCACCCCTACAACCCCCCCCCTCCCCTAGACAGCCGAACCCCTCCCCCACCCCAACATCCCTATGTCCCCCCAACCACCCCTGGACAACCCAAATGTTTCTCTAGGATTCTTTGTAATGATGAAAACATTACAAATCGACAACTAGTTACTAAGTTATATCTTTTTCCTCTATTTATTTTGTTTTTTTTTCATTCTGTTTCACTGCATTCATGATTCTAGTCACTCATTTGGATTCTTATCCATGAAGGTGAAATTGTTTTGAATGGTTTAAATTCAATTTACACCTCTTTAAGGTGTTTGTTTCAATGAAATTATTTCATTTTTAATTAAATGTTTGTTACTTCATTGTAAATTCATTTTTATTGAATGTATGGATATATATAATGATTTGAAAGCATATAAATGTTTCTATTTTTAATTTTATGTTTGAAACTAACAATTTTTGTTTTTAATAATTTTTTAAAAAACATTGAGATTTTTTTAAATGGATTTAATGGCGTGTGATAGATTTTGATGAGAATTCATTAGTCATGGAGTGAAAACTGGGTTTTAAACAGAAATTTGATTTAATGTGATGTGTTGAACATAAAATTTTTTAACAAAATATTTCTAAAGATTTTGAATCGTTTGATTGAATTTAGTGTGTGTTTTCCCCTATATATAATAAATCAATTGACATTTGATAATTGGTTTGAAGGGAAATTAATTCCTTGGAAAAGTTTAATGATTTGAATGATAAAGATTCATGTTTTTTGTGGTGGCTTTGCAGAGTTTTAAATTTTATGTCAGATTTATATTAGTTTATAATGGATTTTTTATGTAATATTTTATAAAAAGTAAAAACACATGGGATTATGAACCACATTTTAGAATTAAATACCTATTTGGAACATTGTTTCTAAATTGTTGGTTGTGAAATTACATGTTAATTATTCCATAGAGTTGTTTACCCATTCTGTGGGGTATTTTGGACTACATGATGCTTGTTCCTCACCGAGGGTGGTAATATACTTCTCTACACCATATATGGTCCAGATACATGTGCATATTCATTTTACAGGTCTTAAAAGTGAGGGATATTCATTTCATATGTCTTGGTGTTAATACATGATTACTTATTCATCATCATCACTTCTTTATTGGTTATTTGAACCTTTGAAAAAAATTAGGAGTTATATATTTATATTTCAATAGAGTGTTCACATGACACTAGTGGAACTCCAATTATGCTAGGAACTATGGTATGGTGGAGTGTGTTATCACAATTAGGATTTTGTAGGCTTGTTTGATGACTTGTGTATTTGGCATACAATATTCCAACAATTGATTAATTAGATGAAACTACTATCTAAATACAGGTGTCTCGCATTTGGGATCCCAATGTAGATCCCATGAAATGTTATATGAATGAATGAGACACAATTATATCAACCCACTAGAGATGAAATTAACCCACTGCACTGGAGAGCCCCCACCACCCCCTAGATAGCCCCCCCCCCCCACCTCCCATGTACACCCCTTGAACATCCCCTCACCCCACTCTGTACAAACCCCTTGTACACCCCCACCCCCTATACATCCCCCACCCCATGGACAACCCCCTTTTAAATCCCCCTACAGACCCCCACCCCCTGCATACCCCCACCCCTAGATAGCCCCCCACCCCCAGGACACCCCCCTTGTAGACCCCCCACCGCCCCTACACACCCCCACCCCCTGCACACCCCCCTGCACACCCCCACCCCATGGACAGTCCCCTTCAGAACCCCACCCTCATGCACACCACCCATGTCTGGAACACCCCAAACCCCCTCCACCACCCACCGTCGGACAACCACCACCTCCCTACACACCCCCACCCCTGGGACACCCCCTCCCCCTTTACACCTCCACCCCCTGGATAACCCCCACACCTCCGGTGGACAACCCCCCCCCCCCATACAGCCCCCCATGCACACCCCCACCCCCTTGATAGCCCTCACCCCAAGATAGCCCCCCCCCCGGGCAGACACCCCACCCCCTAGACAGCCCCCACCTCCCACGAATCAAAATCATTCAATAATGTGGAACCAAAAATTCTTAGTTCTACTACACTTCAATATTCTAGAGTCACCAAAATCATTCAATGATCAGTTTTGTAGAAGACTACAACCATTCTCTCATGTGAATATTTTTACATGTGACTAGGTCGACTTTATAAACCATATGAGTATCATTAACTTCCAAATTGAAGAACTTTCATAATTTTACTCTATCTTCAATATCCCATAATCAAGGGAAATGATTAAACATGATCGTCTATTCATTCGATTGTTAAGATTTTAACCAAGCACTACACAGAGATCGATCACTCAAAATGACATTCACTACATTGAAAAATCCATTTTTGGAATCTATTAAAATATATAGAAACAAAATAATAGGTTATGACCACCGTCCATGTGTGTCTTGTTCCTTACACAAGATTCTATTTTTAACCCCCAATATATCATCGAACAACAACTACAGTTATCCTCAAAATGGTACACCGTACCATTACATATGTTATACTCTTTAACATAGAAAACATTGTAATGATTATATACTAGGCTATCCAAACATGAGAGCTTCATTCCAAATAAACCAATTACCTCCATTACTGTTTTTTTGAATCCTCTACATTTTATTTTGGGCATGAGTGTTTTTCTGAATTCTCAATTTTGAGGTGTTTTATAATCATTTTATATTGTCTTTTTTGTATCTTGAGGTGTTGAATTCTATATATTGAAGAGGGGATTCAATATGGGATGTAGGTTTCTATGTAATTCTGTACCGGGTAGTTTTGTAGTTTAATATTTTTACAGTAGGCAATAGGGAAGGTTTTTGTGTAATTCTGTGTAATCCTAGGGTACTATATAACAATTGTTTATAAAATGTTGGTATAAATATGAATAAATTCATCTCTACCAATGGTTTTAGCTTAACCGTTATTAAAACACTATACCAATAGTTCATAATACATTGGTATATAGGTTCTACAAATAATATATACCAATATTTATACAAAAACTATGGGTAAACCTATATATGAACGGTTTTTATGCAACTCGTATAGGTTATAGAGTTACATTTACAAATGGTTACAAACTGTTGGTACTTTCTTAATGTAACAGTTTACCAAAACTATTAAGAAATTGGATTTTCTACTGGTTTATTCCAACAGTTTCCTTGTAACCGTTGGTATATGGATATCCCCATGCATTTTCACCCAACGGCTTGGAAGCCTATCCCAATGGTTTTAAATCATTGGGATAGCCTTGTTTGTCACGACCCGTCCTCGGGGCCCGTGCCGTGACTACCCCAAGCCCGCCTTCCATAGGCCAGGGGCTGGCGACTAGCACCAAGGCGTAAAATCCCAGTAAATAGGGAAGGCATTGCCTTATAAGTAACAACCACACAGAGTCAGCAAGCGGAAAGTAAAGTGCAGAAAAGTAAAAGGGGGCCGGAAATACAAGCCCAACTGTAAAGTACAACTGAAAAGTAAAGTACAGCAACTGAAGAAAAGACGGCGGCCTCGTGTCGTCCACTGGAAATCCCACCTGAAGGGTGGGTACAGATAGCCTCCAGGCTCCTCGGGTCCCACGTCCGCTCCGAGCACGTCCCGCCCAGTGGTCCACCTCCAGGTACCGTCCTGCTCCACGCCCCAACCGTGATCAGCGCTGTCCGTCGTCTGCAACCAACACAACAAGGTGCGGGCATAGCCCGTACAGGGGTGAGTACAACTACTCAGTAAGGACCCCGAGACCCCCGAAGGTCTCCCGAAATCCACAAAGGATATAGCACAAAAGAAAGATGCAATCACGAAGTAACATCTGACCCGACTTAGGTATATGCCCATACATATACCTAAGTCCCCAATTCTAGCTCTGCTCACGAGCTCAAGAACAACTCAATCCACAAAGGAAAGCAAGACTCAAATCCACAAGGAGAGTAAACAGTAAGTCCACAAAGGATAGTTCAACACAATCCACAAAGGAGAGTAAATAGTAAATCCACATAGGATAGTTCAACACAATCCACAAAGGAGAGTAACATAAGGTTCAGCTCAACCAGGTATACTTTTTCAGATGACGTCAAAGACGATCACTGATCCGTCTAAGTCGTCGGACCCACGAAGGATCGATAGGTACTAACCCCCGCAGAAGACCCACACAGGATCGGGCTCACACAGAACCTGTAGGCAGTGGCTCACACAGAACCGGTAGGCAGTGGCTCACACAGAACCGGTAGTAGGACCCACACAGGATCGGGCACTGATCCGCGTAGGATCGCTGAGTGCAGTAGTCGACGCAGTCCACTGAGGTCCCTGCACAGTCGTCGCCGCAGTCCACGAAGGATCTCTGCTCTGCCGTCGTCGCAGTCCACGGAGGATCTCTGCTCTGCCGTCGTCGCAGTCCACGGAGGATCTCTTCTCTGCCGTCGTCGCAGTCCACGGAGGATCTCTGCTCTGCCGTCGTCGCAGTCCACGGAGGATCTCTGCTCTGTCGTCGAGGTCACAGCCAGCGCTAGGGTTCCCGCACAAAGCGAGCTCGTTTAGGAGGGTCCACTCCACGAGCCGAGAGGCTGATACATCAACTGACACGTAGTCCGAAGTTGATGTATCCAAAAGTTCCGTATCTACAACAGGATCTCAACGCGACAGACGGCGCGTCGATCGGACGCCCGGTCTGAGAGTTATTGGCATTTTCGTCCCAGGGGCCCGGTTGGTTTTTAGGGAAAAACCAACCCGACCGTACTCCGCCTGTATCCGATCCTCGGGTGGAGTATGCCAAAAGTTCCGTCTCACTTAGAGGAAACTACCACAGCTGACGGTACGTCGATCGGACGTCCGTAGCTCAAGTTATGAGCGTTTCCGCTCCGAGGGCCCGGTTGGCTTCGTGTACGAACCAACCCGGCCGAACCCAAAGTCTTCCGAAACCTTGAGTATAATATATCGAAACGACCGTCTCGATCCAAGGATCGCGTAGCCGCTGACGGTTCGTCAATCGGAGGTCCCAGGCCCAAGATATGGGCGAAAGACCGAAGAGGGCCCGAAACGGGGGTACTGGGCCCGGGGCGACCCGGCCCGAACCCCCCCTGGGGTCGGCCGAACCGGGTCGGCCCGAACCGGGTCGGCCCGACCCGGCCCGAACCGGCGAGGCCGGGTCCGGTCCGGCCTGGGCGCGGCCCGGCCGACCGGACCGGCCGGCTCGGTCTTCGGCCGAGCGGCCGAAGAGCCGCCGCCGCGGGGTTGACCCGCGGCTTTGAAGGAAACGCGGCCCCCGCGGGGGGGCCGCCTGTCACGCGGACGCGGCCGGGCCGCCGCGTCCGTCCCGGTTCCGCGCGGCCGCGGAACCGGCCGCCGTTGCCGCCGCGGCTTCAGCCGCGGCGGGCTTCCTCCACGGCGGCGCGCCGGGCGCCGCCGCCTCCGGTCGCCGGCGCCGCCGCCGCCTTCCGCGGGCCGCCGGAGATGCTCCGGTGGCCCGATTTCTTTCCCGTTTGCGCCGATGCTCCTCCCGGGGGACGATCTTCACTGCGGAGCCAACAAATTGCCCTTGCCGCACGGTTCGTCGTCGTCCACCAAATCCGCGCAAAAAGAGAAGATCGGCGGAGGGTTGCCGGGTCTTGTTCGTTAGACCCGCACCCTCCGCGTTAGTCATAAACGTCACCGGGACGGAAAATCAACAACAATTTTAATTAAATTAAAATTGTCGGAGATTAAGTTCTTTACTTAAAAAGAATAAACACGGGAAAAAGATAAAACAATCCAGCATCCCTTACCTTATCGTCGTCGTCGGACGAGAGGTCGTCGCGGAATCGCTCGTCGCGGAGGAAGGAGATCGTCGTGTCGTCGCGGTATCCGGCGTCGCGTCGCCAATCTTAGTTGCCGAACGAGGATCGGCCGCGGAAGAAGAGGCGTCGCCGAAGAACGTCGCGGGTAGATCTCGTCGACGTCGCAGATCTTGGTGTGCGTCGTCGAATTCCGGTCGCCGGCGTTCTTCGCGTTCTTCGCGTTCTTCGCGTTCTTCGCGTTCTTCGCGTTCTTCGCGGAGAGGGTGGAGGAACGAAGATTCTTTCAAATCCTTTCCAAGGATTTTTGGGTTGGTCTTATTTTATAAACATGCCAACACACGAAACCGGTTAAGAAACGATCCATCAATTCGTTGAATTAATTCAACGAAAGAAACGACCCATTTAATTCACGAAGAAACAGTCCATTTAATTCACGAAATAAACCGCCCAATTAAATGGTCTGTTAAGAATTAAAGAAAACGTGTCGGTTGACTTTTCAGTTACTTTGACGGGTTTTCGCGGGTGCGTTACTTAGCGAAAGAAACGGCGGGGCTCGTGCGGGTCCCACCGCACAAATATCCTACCAAGGGGGTAGGATATTTCTGGATAGTATCCTATCCAGTTCAACTCAGTACAAGCCGCCTTTAAGTGACTTTAAGTGGCTTCCAAGCAGCTTAAGTGAAATAAAATAAAGTTGTCGCACAAACTTTATTTTTATTTCTGACTTAAAGCCGCAAAATCTAAAAACCACGTCTGTGCAAACGCAACTCCGGAAGAGGCGTTTCTAAGCAAATACCGGCGCTGCGATTTCATCGGTGCCCTCAGAATTCGATTCCGGGCACCGGTTCAAAAGATAGAAAAACCCGCTCGTCCGTTCACTGAACGTACCCGAGCCAAACTTCGGAAATTGATTCCGGGCACACCGGGCCTCGGAATCAGGTGCCGTCTGAAGCTGCGCTCTTGTAAAATTCCAAAGAAAATTAAGAAAAAAATTTCCTTGAAATTTGCGGGTCTTTACATTACTCCCACCTCAGGGCTTTACGTCCCCGTAAAGATACATCAAAAACTAGGGGAACAAATGGGGGTACTGAGCACGCATCTGAGCCTCCCGCTCCCAAGTGCTCTCCTGGAGGTTCCCGTGCTGCCATCTGACGCGCACAAGAGGAATCGACCGCCCACGTAGGACCCGCTCCTGTCGATCCTCGATCTCCACTGGAACCTCCGCAAAAGTCGCCCCATCGTCCACGTCCAGCTCCCCAAAGTCGATGATGTGCGTCGGGTCGTGCACGTATCTCCTCAGCTGAGACACGTGGAAGACGTCGTGCACCCGGTGCAACTGAGGTGGTAGAGCCAGGCGATAAGCCACCTCTCCTATCCTGCTGAGGACCTGGAAAGGCCCGATGAAGCGTGGAGACAACTTGCCGCCTCGGCCAAATCTCAGTAATCCACGTCGAGGTGAGACACGCAAAAAGACGTGGTCGCCATCCTCGAACTCTAGTGGCCTCCGCCTCCTGTCAGCATATGACTTCTGCCGGCTCTGAGCTGTCCTCATCCTCTCCTGGATGATCTGGACCTTCTCTGTCGTGGCTCGGACCATCTCTGGTCCCACGAGTGCTGACTCCCCAGGGTCTGTCCAGCACAACGGTGATCTGCAGGGCCTGCCGTACAACGCCTCGTATGGTGCCATCCCGATGGTGGAGTGGTAGCTGTTGTTGTACGCGAACTCCACCAAGGGTAGGTGGTCCTCCCAGCTGCGACCAAAGTCGAGAACACATGCACGGAGCATGTCCTCGAGTGTCTGTATGGTCCTCTCCGTCTGACCATCCGTCTGAGGGTGGAAGGCTGTGCTCAGATGGAGCCGCGTCCCGAACGCCTCCTGCAACCCCTTCCAGAGCCGGGAAGTGAAACGAGCATCTCGATCGGAGACGATAGACGATGGCACACCGTGAAGCCGTACGATCTCATGGACGTAAAGACGTCCCAAGCTCTCTACTAAGCCCTGCTCTCTGATGGGTAAGAAGTGTGCCGACTTGGTGAGTCGGTCGACAATCACCCAAATGGAGTCGTGACCTCTGGAAGTGCGTGGAAGTCCAGTCACGAAGTCCATAGATATGCCGTCCCACTTCCACTCCGGGACCTCCAAGGGCTGTACCAAGCCTGCTGGTACCTGATGCTCTGCCTTCACCTGCTGGCAGGTGAGGCATCGTGAAACGAACTCTGCCACAGCTTTCTTCATGCCCGGCCACCAGTGCTGTCGTCTGAGATCCTGGTACATCTTCGCCACTCCGGGATGTACCGCCAAGGGAGAAGTGTGAAACTCTCTCAGCACCTCCTCTCGTAGAGCGACTGGTACGAAGGTACGTCCTCTGAAAAGGATGTCATGCTCTGCTCCAAGGGAGAAACCATCAGGCGCCTGACCTGAGGATATCAGTGCACGCCGGGTCTCACAGTCGGCGTCCTCACGCTGAGCCTCTCTGATCCGCTGTAGAAGTGGAGGAGAGACTGTGAGAGACTGAAGAAAGGCTGCTCCGTCTCTATCCACGAAGGATATCTGCAAGGAGGCTAGCTGCTCCGTCGCCTCCTCAAGTAGCTGAATGCCCGTCCTCCTGCTGAGGGCATCGGCCACCACGTTCCCCTTTCCAGGAGTATAGACTATCTCAAAGTCATAGTCCTGGAGGAACTCAAGCCATCTCCGCTGTCTCGGGTTCAGGTCCTTCTGAGAGAAGATATACCTGAGACTCTGGTGGTCAGAAAAGACTGTGAAGCGCTCGCCCATCAGATAGTGCCGCCAAGTCTTCAGAGCGAAGACCACTGCTGCTAACTCCAGGTCATGAGTGGCGTAGTTCTGCTCATGCGGCCTCAACTGACGTGATCCGTAGGCGATCACGGCCCGCTCCTGCATCAGGACGCACCCGAGTCCAGTCCCTGATGCATCGCAGTAAACTACGTACCCAACTCCCTCCTCAGGCAACCTCAAGATAGGTGCGCTGGTCAATCTCTGTCTCAGCTCCTGGAAGCTCTGCTGACATCTGTCTGACCACACGAAGGGTTTCCCCTTCTTTGTCAAAGCTGAGAGTGGTGCCGCAACTCTGGAGAAGTCTGGCACGAATCTCCGATAGTATCCGGCTAGGCCCAAGAAGCTCCGCACCTCTGTCACGCTCCTGGGTGGCTCCCAAGCTAGCACTGCCTCGATCTTCGCGGGATCCACCGCAACTCCCGCCTCAAAAATGACGTGCCCCAAGAAATGGACCTCACGTAACCAGAACTGGCATTTTGAGAGCTTGCCATAAAGCTGGTGCTCTCGGAGTATGTCTAGCACAACTCGCAGGTGGTAGGCATGCTCCTCCTCAGTCGTCGAGTATACCAAAATGTCGTCAATGAAGACAACGACAAATCGGTCGACGTATGGCTGGAAGATCCTGTTCATGAGGCTCATGAACACTGCTGGAGCATTGGTTACGCCGAACGGCATAACCAAGAACTCATAATGGCCATACCGACACCTGAAGGCCGTCTTCTGTACGTCCTCGTCTCGAACTCTGAGCTGATGATAGCCTGACCGGAGGTCTATCTTCGAGAACCACCGCGCTCCCTTGAGCTGATCGAAGAGGTCATCAATCTGTGGCAGCGGATACTTGTTCCTCACTGTCACCTGGTTCAGGCGACGATAGTCGACACATAGTCGCAAGCTCCCGTCCGCCTTCTTGGCGAACAAAATCGGGGAAGCCCAGGGTGAAACACTGGGTCGGATAAACCCCTTGCTCTGCAAGTCCTCCAACTGTACCCGCAGCTCCCGAAGCTCGGCGGGGGCCATCCGATATGCTGGAGTAGATATCGGGGCTGTCCCGGGGTACAAGTCGATGTAAAAGTCTACCTCTCTACGAGGAGGTAGCCCTGGAACGTCGTCGGGAAAGACGTCCACGTACTGGTCCACCACTGCAGGAAAAGCCGGACTCCGCACGTCCACTGCTCCTAGGATGAGGCTAGCCAACTGATGAGAGATGGGCTGCACTCTCCTCCGCGGAAGTCCATCCTGTGCTGCAAAGGTTCCCTTCTCGCCGGTGAAGGTAAACCTGCTCCCGTCGGTACGAACACATCGCACCTTGCGCCTAAAACAGTCGATCTGGGCATGAACCGTGGATAGCCAATCCATGCCCAAGATGACGTCGTAAGGCCTCGACGCCGCTACAAGGAGATCCCAGCCGAAGCTCTCGCCTCCTAGAGTAAGCTCACACTGCCGGCACCAGTGCGTAATCGTCGAGTCCGCTCCCATAGGAGTCTCTAGCCGTAAGGATCGAGCCAACGGCTCAGTCGGAATCTCCGAGCTCCGAACAAGGGCAGAGGCTATGAAAGAGTGACTCGCTCCTGTGTCTATAAGTACTGCAGCAAGGGTGGAATAGACACAGATCGTACCTCGAATCATCTCTGGCAAGTCGGGGTCGTAGGCCTCCACTGCCTGGAGCTGGGCCTGTCCCTGCCCGCCAGCTCCCTGTGGTCGAGGTGGCCCTCCTGGTGGTGGTGGGGGTAGAGCCTGGAAGCGTCGCCCACCACCCGCTGCTCGGCCAGCTCCTCTGCCTCGTCCGCCTCCTCCCTGCGGACCGCCACGGTCGACCCTCTGCCTCTGCCTGGGTGGCCCCTCCACCGTCTGCTGCTCCTCTGGTCGGCGAGTCGGGCAGTCACGAGCCATGTGACCCAGCCCGCCGCAAGAGTAGCACAGCCTGCCTCTCGAAAGGCTGGCACTCCGCTGTGTGCCTCGTACTGCTGAGCCGGTGTCCTGAGGCCGTCTGCGTGGGGGTCTGGTCTGCCTGGACCCGTGAGTCATCCGTCGGCTGCCTGCTGCCGATGACTCAGCTACCTGCCGCCCTGCGCTAGGTCTCGCTGCTGAAGAAGGCTCTGCCAGGAAGCTCTCGATCAGGAGGGCTCGCTCCAGCACTCCCGCCTGGGTCGGAATGCTGAGGGAGATCAGCGACGCCCGAATCTCCTGTCGCAAGCCCTGCTCGAAGGTCCGGGCCCGGAAGAAGGGGTCCCGTACCATGTCGGTCGAGTAGCGAGATAGGTCCGTGAACCTCGCCGCGTACTGAGCGACCGTCATGCTGCCCTGGCGCAGCTGGAGAATCTCCTGGATGCGCACCGCTCGGAGGGTGGCCGGGACGAACTCAGAGCGGAAGAGGCTCTCGAAGTCCGCCCAGAGCAAGGATGCCTCATCGTGAACCTGGAGCATCAGGCTCCACCATCGTCCTGCCGCCGCCTGCAGGAGGCTCGCTGCGAGGATCACCATGAGATCCGCTGGTGTCCTCACTAGCCTGAAGATCCGTACCACCGCCTCTAGCCAGTCCTCGGCGGCCTGGGGGTCCGCCTCACCGCGAAACCTGGGCGGTCGCTGGCTCTGAAACTCGTGCAGTGCCCTGAGGCGACGTGCATCGTCAGCGTCTGGTACTGGAAGCATCGGTGGCTCGGCGGGTAAGGCTACCGCCGGTGCCACTGCTGGCAAAGGGCCCTGCACCGAGGCCTCGTCGCTCGGTGGGCTGCCGTCGCGCCCTACACTCGGAACCCTAGCTGGCAGTCGTCGCGGGGCCATCCTGAAAAGGAGAACAAGAGCACCACAGTCAGAACAGTATACATGGTGAGCTGGCACAAGTAATCACAAGGAAAACTTGAGACTTTCATAAAGCAGATCAGTATACCCGGTGAGCTGACACAAGCAATCACAAAGAAAACTTGAAACATACACGCAATCAATGTTTTCATGCATTAAGTCGGAAATCAGGAGTCAGGGTCCTGGTGTACGGATACGTCGGCCGCCGCACCAACACTGGGCTCCCTGAACTGATAACCACACTCAATACACTAAACACTATTGCTTCACATAGAAAGAAAGGACGATCAGAGTCTGCGGTAGAACCGACCGCCTCTTATACCAATTTGTCACGACCCGTCCTCGGGGCCCGTGCCGTGACTACCCCAAGCCCGCCTTCCATAGGCCAGGGGCTGGCGACTAGCACCAAGGCGTAAAATCCCAGTAAATAGGGAAGGCATTGCCTTATAAGTAACAACCACACAGAGTCAGCAAGCGGAAAGTAAAGTGCAGAAAAGTAAAAGGGGGCCGGAAATACAAGCCCAACTGTAAAGTACAACTGAAAAGTAAAGTACAGCAACTGAAGAAAAGACGGCGGCCTCGTGTCGTCCACTGGAAATCCCACCTGAAGGGTGGGTACAGATAGCCTCCAGGCTCCTCGGGTCCCACGTCCGCTCCGAGCACGTCCCGCCCAGTGGTCCACCTCCAGGTACCGTCCTGCTCCACGCCCCAAACGTGATCAGCGCTGTCCGTCGTCTGCAACCAACACAACAAGGTGCGGGCATAGCCCGTACAGGGGTGAGTACAACTACTCAGTAAGGACCCCGAGACCCCCGAAGGTCTCCCGAAATCCACAAAGGATATAGCACAAAAGAAAGATGCAATCACGAAGTAACATCTGACCCGACTTAGGTATATGCCCATACATATACCTAAGTCCCCAATTCTAGCTCTGCTCACGAGCTCAAGAACAACTCAATCCACAAAGGAAAGCAAGACTCAAATCCACAAGGAGAGTAAACAGTAAGTCCACAAAGGATAGTTCAACACAATCCACAAAGGAGAGTAAATAGTAAATCCACATAGGATAGTTCAACACAATCCACAAAGGAGAGTAACATAAGGTTCAGCTCAACCAGGTATACTTTTTCAGATGACGTCAAAGACGATCACTGATCCGTCTAAGTCGTCGGACCCACGAAGGATCGATAGGTACTAACCCCCGCAGAAGACCCACACAGGATCGGGCTCACACAGAACCTGTAGGCAGTGGCTCACACAGAACCGGTAGGCAGTGGCTCACACAGAACCGGTAGTAGGACCCACACAGGATCGGGCACTGATCCGCGTAGGATCGCTGAGTGCAGTAGTCGACGCAGTCCACTGAGGTCCCTGCACAGTCGTCGCCGCAGTCCACGAAGGATCTCTGCTCTGCCGTCGTCGCAGTCGACGGAGGATCTCTGCTCTGCCGTCGTCGCAGTCCACGGAGGATCTCTGCTCTGCCGTCGTCGCAGTCCACGGAGGATCTCTGCTCTGCCGTCGTCGCAGTCCACGGAGGATCTCTGCTCTGTCGTCGAGGTCACAGCCAGCGCTAGGGTTCCCGCACAAAGCGAGCTCGTTTAGGAGGGTCCGCTCCACGAGCCGAGAGGCTGATACATCAACTGACACGTAGTCCGAAGTTGATGTATCCAAAAGTTCCGTATCGACAACAGGATCTCAACGCGACAGACGGCGCGTCGATCGGACGCCCGGTCTGAGAGTTATTGGCATTTTCGTCCCAGGGGCCCGGTTGGTTTTTAGGGAAAAACCAACCCAACCGTACTCCGCCTGTATCCGATCCTCGGGCGGAGTATGCCAAAAGTTCCGTCTCACTTAGAGGAAACTACCACAGCTGACGGTACGTCGATCGGACGTCTGTAGCTCAAGTTATGAGCGTTTCCGCTCCGAGGGCCCGGTTGGCTTCGTGTACGAACCAACCCGGCCGAACCCAAAGTCTTCCGAAACCTTGAGTATAATATATCGAAACGACCGTCTCGATCCAAGGATCGCGTAGCCGCTGATGGTTCGTCAATCGGAGGTCCCAGGCCCAAGATATGGGCGAAAGACCGAAGAGGGCCCGAAACGGGGGTACTGGGCCCGGGGCGACCCGGCCCGAACCCCCCCTGGGGTCGGCCGAACCGGGTCGGCCCGAACCGGGTCGGCCCGAACCGGCCCGAACCGGCTAGGCCGGGTCCGGTCCGGCCTGGGCGCGGCCCGGCCGACCGGACCGGCCGGCTCGGTCTTCGGCCGAGCGGCCGAAGAGCCGCCGCCGCGGGGTTGACCCGCGGCTTTGAAGGAAACGCGGCCCCCGCGGGGGGGCCGCCTGTCACGCGGACGCGGCCGGGCCGCCGCGTCCGTCCCGGTTCCGCGCGGCCGCGGAACCGGCCGCCGTTGCCGCCGCGGCTTCAGCCGCGGCAGGCTTCCTCCACGGCGGCGCGCCGGGCGCCGCCGCCTCCGGTCGCCGGCGCCGCCGCGCCGGCGACCCGCGCCGCCGCCGCCTTCCGCGGGCCGCCGGAGATGCTCCGGTGGCCCGATTTCTTTCCCGTCTGCGCCGATGCTCCTCCCGGGGGACGATCTTCACTGCGGAGCCAACAAATTGCCCTTGCCGCACGGTTCGTCGTCGTCCGCCAAATCCGCGCAAAAAGAGAAGATCGGCGGAGGGTTGCCGGGTCTTGTTCGTTAGACCCGCACCCTCCGCGTTAGTCATAAACGTCACCGGGACGGAAAATCAACAACAATTTTAATTAAATTAAAATTGTCGGAGATTAAGTTCTTTACTTAAAAAGAATAAACACGGGAAAAAGATAAAACAATCCAGCATCCCTTACCTTATCGTCGTCGTCGGACGAGAGGTCGTCGCGGAATCGCTCGTCGCGGAGGAAGGAGATCGTCGCGTCGTCGCGGTATCCGGCGTCGCGTCGCCAATCTTAGTTGCCGAACGAGGATCGGCCGCGGAAGAAGAGGCGTCGCCGAAGAACGTCGCGGGTAGATCTCGTCGACGTCGCAGATCTTGGTGTGCGTCGTCGAATTCCGGTCGCCGGCGTTCTTCGCGTTCTTCGCGTTCTTCGCGTTCTTCGCGTTCTTCGCGTTCTTCGCGGAGAGGGTGGAGGAACGAAGATTCTTTCAAATCCTTTCCAAGGATTTTTGGGTTGGTCTTATTTTATAAACATGCCAACACACGAAACCGGTTAAGAAACGATCCATCAATTCGTTGAATTAATTCAACGAAAGAAACGACCCATTTAATTCACGAAGAAACAGTCCATTTAATTCACGAAATAAACCGCCCAATTAAATGGTCTGTTAAGAATTAAAGAAAACGCGTCGGTTGACTTTTCAGTTACTTTGACGGGTTTTCGCGGGTGCGTTACTTAGCGAAAGAAACGGCGGGGCTCGTGCGGGTCCCACCGCACAAATATCCTACCAAGGGGGTAGGATATTTCTGGATAGTATCCTATCCAGTTCAACTCAGTACAAGCCGCCTTTAAGTGACTTTAAGTGGCTTCCAAGCAGCTTAAGTGAAATAAAATAAAGTTGTCGCACAAACTTTATTTTTATTTCTGACTTAAAGCCGCAAAATCTAAAAACCACGTCTGTGCAAACGCAACTCCGGAAGAGGCGTTTCTAAGCAAATACCGGCGCTGAGATTTCATCGGTGCCCTCAGAATTCGATTCCGGGCACCGGTTCAAAAGATAGAAAAACCCGCTCGTCCGTTCACTGAACGTACCCGAGCCAAACTTCGGAAATTGATTCCGGGCACACCGGGCCTCGGAATCAGGTGCCGTCTGAAGCTGCGCTCTTGTAAAATTCCAAAGAAAATTAAGAAAAAAATTTCCTTGAAATTTGCGGGTCTTTACATTGTTTTCCAGAAGATCCAACCTTCATGGGCCTTGCCACAAATAACTCATTCTCTCTTAACCTCCACCTCTTGATCCCCTAGCTGGGACTGTTCTAACTATTACAATAGAGATGATTGCAACATTATCTAAAAAAGAAAACATCTTCCCACAGCTTCTCTCTTATCCGGATGTAATGATGAAATTTCTTCCATAACTCTCCTAGAATCACCTAATTCACACAGAACATCACTATGTGACTTCTTTCTCAATGCATCAACTTAGAAATTCCCCTTTTTAGGTGTTAAAAAAATTCCAATGTCATAATATTGTAAGAACTCCATCCACCGACAATGTCGGATGTTCAAGTCATGCTATGAGAAAACGTACCCAAGGATCTTATGATCGGTGAAGACTAAAAAATTATCAATAATGAGGAAATGTCTTCACAAATTCAGGGAAAACAACATTTCCACCCACTGGATATTGTGGGTGGCATAGTTACATTCGTTGGGATTAAATTGCTGATACCTATAATAAACGACTGGTCTCTACTACATTAGAACACTGCCAAACCCCTAGACATGAAGAATCACAGAAAGCCTCAAACTAAACACCTTCTATTAGTGGACAATGAACTGGACATTCAACAACTTCACCTTCAGATACTAAAATGTTGTATGACATAGATCAGTCCACATGAATTCTAGATCCTTCTTGTTCAACATTGTGTGATGAGTCTCAACCTAAAATAAATTGGATATGAACCACCTATAATATCCTACAAGACTAAAAAAAATTAAACCTCTGCCACTATCTTGGGGGATTCCCAAGACACAAATACTTATATCTTTGATGGATCTACATATACTCCCATCTAGGATAAAATATTCCCAAAGAAACAGGCTTCTCGATCCCAAAACTCACACTTCGACAACTTCCCAAACAGCTTCTCACATTAATGAACGCCCAACACAACACACGAATTCCTCACATTATTCTCCTTGGACATGAATAACACAAGGATATTGTCGATTTAAATATCCATGAACATACCAATAAACTCTAAAAACATAATTTTTATTAACGCCATGAACATTCCTGGAGAATTTATTACACCGAACAAAATCACAACGAAATTATAATTCCCATGATGACAACAGAAAGTACTCGTTGGGATATCATCATCCTTCAGAAGCATCTGATGATGTCTTGACGACAAATAGATCTTGAAGACCCAAATTCCACCCATGAGTTGATCGAATATATCATTAATCCACATAAGATGATATCAATTCTTCACTGTCACTCAGTGTAAGTGACGATAATCGAAACACATCCAAAAACTATCATCATCCTTCTTCACAAAGAAAAATAATGTTCCCCATGATGACAGTCTTGGCCAAATGAAACTATACTGCAAAAGACCATCAATGTTTATACTCAGCTCTCACAACTCATAAGGAACCATTTTATACAGAGACATCAAGATATGAGAAAGGTTTGGCTGTTGTTTGATCCAAAACATTATCTCTTGTTGAGGGGGTAACGCTACAACCACATATAGAAAGACATTAGGGTACTCTTACATGACATGGGAAATGATAACTGTTGAACCTATGATGGACTCAATATCAACTTAGCCTTCAAGGATGATAATTATGGACTCACCACTGACCCATCTGAGGGTCTTACTCACCAAAAAACGCCATTGGATCTCTATCATCGGCGAAGAACATCACCTGCCTCTTGAATCAATCCAATATATCCAACTCTGAAAACAACCAATTCATGTCAATTATGAAATCATTTGGTTGTATTTGTAAAAATAGGATATCACCCTAAGAGAAGTGTTGCCTAAACACTAGATCATATTCTCTACATACTTCAAACTAGTCAGCTCGACCTCCAACAGATGTAGTCATCTCCAATTACACTGGAAGCCACTCTACCTCATGTATCAAGGCATGGACAAGGGTAGGTGATATGAAAGAGTGCTTCACACCTTAATCAAACAAGTTATGCACAAAAGAAGAAAACAATAAAAGGGTACCTTGAACGATATCTATATTTCCTTGCACTAGAAATGCTAGCGCATGAAGCAACCCACGACTTTCTCCATGACCTCTCCGACTCTGCTGAAGATGACCTCCATGGCTGAACTTTTCTCTATCAGGATGGGGAGCATCTCGGGGTTATGCAAGGAATGCCCCGTCTTATCTCTAGTGATCCAAAGCTGGTGTAAACTACTATTGTTGGGTCATCTGGAACTACCTAAATTTCGGAACCTAAAGAGAAACACGTGGAACATTCTAACTGATCAGAAAGGTTGGGTAATAATGCCATTGATGACCTCAGACACTACATGAAAAATGATTTTCTTATCCCTTCTCATATTCTTGAGAGCCACTACTCATACTAAAATGAGACATTGAGAGCTATGACCTACCCCCATCCAAACAAGAACTCTTTTGTCATAAAAACCATGAAGCCCAAACCACGACTATCCATCGAGAGGAATCCCGATGACTCCCATATTGTGACGATATGGTTCTCGATAATATCCTCTTGATGGCCTATACCATCTCTAGCACCTTGAGATATGACTTCATCATAAACAATGATACAAGATCCTAGATCTTAGGATAAAATGCCTCCTCAAAATGCCTTTCCCTAACCTTAACATCTGGAAACCGGTCCAAAACGTATTATAGATGGTTACTAAAATGGTTCCTAAACTCTGTCACACTAGGGCTCCCCTAATGAAGGTTAGGTAGATCCTGGTGACTAGTCACCTATGCAGTCGAAGAAAGAAACTCATCTCTAAACTAAATTGGGACTCGTGTCATTAGAATAATCATTTTCATGATTAACCAGTAAGTTTATTCCTATAATTTTCTACAATTTATCCACTCAAATTAAACTGGAGAATATGAGTATAATAGATAATCAAAAGGACAATATTTCTCATTCAAAACTCTAACTATATTGAGCATAATATGCCTTTGATGATAATCATCAATGATAAAAAAAAAATTTACAACATAACGACAATGATATGTATCAATTTGATTACACTAATCTTGCATGAATTAAATAGTTTTATTTTTCAATATCTACAGAATTAATGAATTTGACTATGTAGAAACTTATATAATCTACCAAATTCCCCAAACAAACAACTCATCCTAGCATGTTTATAAAACAAAAATAAACTATGAAAAAGTAACAAGAAAATTCTAAGAAGAGGAAATAAGTGGAGGAAGAAAAAGAAGCATAGAATGAAATTAGAAATAAATCATAGCACAAAGTGGGTGTTTTTTCAATGAAATAGAGGAAACATCGCAGTAGTAAAGGAATTCCATGTGGGTGAATATTTTCTTCTAGTCTTGACTAAAAATTTATAGAAAAGAAAGGTAAATAGTCAGGGTACCTCCTAGGTAAGGGGGAACCAACTTATTATTCCATTTCAATGGCATCATCAATAAACTTCTAACAAAATTCTCATCTCATGCCTCTTTTTTATATATTCTTGTATGTGTCTACCCATTTGGTGTTCGATGATAGGAAAAAAATTTGATCATAATGTTGGCATGCTTTGGATAAATATATATTGATGGGTTGGAAATACTCTTATTAAGTTTTAATTTGATCTTGGACATTCCATTGGGATATAGTTAATGTAGCATGTGTGAAGGTTGTTATTATATTTTTAGATCTACATTAGTCATGAAGTTGACCTGGGATATTGACCGAGAATGTCATGTACGACATCTTGGGAAGAAAACAATTGCTACTTGTTGAGTAGTGACAGCCTGAAGTCATTGTCCTCAAATATTTACGGTCAAGAATTAATTTAAATATCCTTGATTTCATCTATTATACCCTCCACTGAAATTTCAATCCAAATAGTCCATTTATTTCACCATAAAAATAAATAGATAATTACCCATTTAAAATAATCATATATACACAAGGATGCTAGACACTATTGTAACGTGAGAAGAGGTACTTTATGATAATGAAATGACATGGGTTTAAAGGTGGTGGACATTATCGCAATTTTCCTGCATTTTTTCATCATGAAACGACAAATATTAAAACTATAATGTTCAAGCACTAATTTTATTTTAATGTATTAGTGAAATTTTATTGATATTTAATTATTTTGTGTATCATTTAAAAGGAAATATTTCAATTTATGACGTTTAACAATTACCTTTTTTACATAATCCTAATATGGAAATATGTAATATAGAATTATCTCTACATTAATAGGATATTTGGTTCATAGGAAAACATATATGGCCTCTTGTTGTTACCTTGAAAAACAATGACATTGTATTGAAAATATAAAATAATGATGGTATACAAGACTATGTTGTTTTAATAATTATTTGAATGATTAATATCAAACATCAAAAAATGAACAAGAAATATGTTCAAATAAATTACAAGGTACCATTAAAGACCAACATCATATCTTTTACCAAATTTGGTCCTAAAAACATTACCCCTTATTGCTTTTCATCAATAAGAATGATTTTTATACATTATACAATAATTGTTATCATTAAAATCTATCATTCATGAAGATTTTCAACAATACCTAACAGATATAATTGAATCTCAATCCATGTTACATTATTAACTACAAATATTTTCCCTCAAATTTAAAGGGTATTTAAAAAATAAAATTGTACTATCGATATATTAGAAATACTATGAAAACAATAATTTTATAAGTTATGTCAAGACAAGATTAATTATATATATAATATAATCCTTATATATAATTTTATTTTAAGTAATTTTACACAAAAATTATATAAATTTAGAAAAAATAATACAAATATGTAATATATGAGTAAATCACAAAATAAAATAATAGAAAACACAAATTTTGTATGGTAAATAAATATATATTTACAAAAAAACAAAATGATGAAAACAGTTATTTTTTAACAAAAAAGAATGCATTTTCATGGGATCTATGTTTGTATCACAAAGTCAATGTTCATAATTGTAACTTCAATTATAAAATATATTAAAAGGCACAATCATGCCTTTCCCTTCAATTTTTTTGTAAAAATTGTGTTTTTATTATCGAGATTGTGATGTTTTTAATCGGCATGTTGGGATTTAAAAATGTAACATTTATTTCCCAATGATTAGAAGATATAATTTTATAATTATCCCATTTTTATTTAATTATTTGACCTTTATGTGTTCAACTTGTTAGTTTACTATATATTTAACTATTAATCGATAATTTTTGGTATTTATATTTTTTTAGAATTCTAATTTTTTTAAATTTTCAGTAATTTTAGATTGATTTTACGTGTGGGTAATGTAGGGGTATATTTTTTCAATATCATATGTACCAGTCCGTCAAAATAGAGGGTAAGATATTTTAAAATAGAATTTATGGATGATTAAATATAAAAAAAATTATACTACCAAAAAATAAAGACTCAATATAAGGGTGTAAATTTTCAATGGAAGTCACAAATCAATACATTCTATGAATGTGGAGCAACGTTGATGATTTGAATAGCACTGAATAGTATCTTGTCTCAAATTATTTGGATTGCACTCTAACATAGTATTTTCAAAAATAAAATAACCTATTATATTATGATAATTAAATGGCCTTCTAAGCGATGAAATAGAAACACATTCATTGAAAGAACATTATTAATTATCCATATAAAAGGCCTCCTGAATAATTATCATATAGTAATTTATTGTTTTGAAATGACCTTATAAGAGAGGAATCAAAATATTTAGAGACAAGATGAAATTCGAGGATATTCTAATCATCAACACTGCTAGAATACTCTTAGAATATAATGATTTGTGACATCCATTGAAAACTTATACCAATAGATTGAATCTTGATTTTTTAGTTGTATAAAATCTTTTATATTTACACATCTATAAATTCTTTTAGAAAAATTTTTTATCTCCATTTTGATGATCCCGTACATATTGTTTTCCAAAAACATGCCACTTCATTGTGCACACACATGCAATCAATTTAATAATACATGAAAATTAAGAAAAACATAATTCAAAACAAATAGATGTAATACAAAAATTATTGATTAATAAATATATATATATAGTAAAATAACTAGTCGAACACATAAAATTCAAATCAATAAATAAATATCATGAAATTTAAAAACATCACCTTATAATCATTGAGTAAAAAATATTACACATTCTAGTTAGAGCATGTTAATTAAAAACATCTCATTCCTGACAAGAAAAAAATAGTTCCCAAAAATATTTGGATGGGAAAGGAATGAATGTGACATTCAATATATTTGATAGATGCAGTTGTAGTCGTGAAAATAGCCTTTGTGAAACAAACTCATACCAAATGATAGTAATTTCATGTAATTTATAAAAAAAGATTTTTTCTTCCCATTTCATTGTTTTTTAAATATTAAATTATTTACAATCTAATATTTATGTCCCATAAATATTTTTTATTTGACTAATTTGGTTATATTTTACATGTTTTCATTTTTATTTTCTAAATTTAATCAAATTACGAATGAAATAGATTAAAATAAATTATATACATGGATTGTAACCATTTTTAAAATAAATTTGACAATAATACCACTAGTAAATTAATTTTTTATATTATCCCCAGGTTGTTATAGTAAAATTTTGTTGCCTAACAACCTTTTATTTATGGGAAGGCATATTTTTAATTTGTAATGCCACATGGCTTGAGATTCACGAATCAATGGTTAGTATTGTTGAATCCCTTCTTGATTGATAAATTTAAATGATAAATTTAAATAAAAATAATGAATTTATATTGCATAGAAATCAATTTTTATGTACGAAAAACAATTATGGGTAATGTTTTTTATATCCAAATTTATTTAGTGGTATGATGTTTGTATTTTGTGGTACCATCTAATTTTTATGAACATATTTCTTTTCTATTGATTAAAATTTAATTATAATTACAAAATTATTTAATAAAACAATATAGTATGATATTCCCTCGATATTTTATATTCTTTATATAATGTCATTTTTCATCAAGGTAACAAGGGACCATATATGTTTTCTTATGAACGATTTATCCTATTACAATCTTGAAAATTCGACATTACAAATTTCCATAACAAGTTTCCTTATGAATGGTATTTTTTAACCAAATACATTGAATTATATCCTTTTTAAGGATACAAAAATCATTAATATCAATTAAATTGACTAATACATTCAAATAACATAATTCAATCTCAACTATAGCGATGTACTAATATTTTATCATTTTATTTTTATGATATTCATGTTTTTAGTTCAAATATCCTATCCACAATCATCATATAAACCATCAAATACGGTACAATTCCAAAATTATATTTGATAAACTATATTGTAATGCATGTTATCAGTTGTGGGGAAACCCCTATGAGAGAGATGACCCCCATGCAATAGTCCAAGATTTATTGAGTATTTTATTTTCTAAAATTCAAATATATGAAAATGATGTTTATTTATAGTTTATTACATCAAAATTATTGATAGAAAACAAATATACATTGCATTACAACAATAAAAAACATATTTAAATAATTAATAGTAACAAATAAAACACATACTGGCAATGGACATTACACAAAAAAATAGTGGTATGTAAAAATTGAATACAAGTGAATTACATTAATTCAAATGTTTTGAAAAAATTTCATCAAAAAATACAATGATATGTTCTTTAAGATTCAAAATCCAAAATCAAACATCAAATAAGTATTATAATTCTTGATTCAAAAATGTAGTTCCAAAATTGTTGAACTAAATCCTACACATAAAAAATATCAAACTAAAAGCATGGATGGAAGAATAAGTGGCAAGGATAAATCGAGAATAAAGAGAATAATCAACAACTAGAATATAAACTACAAAATTCAATTCCAAATTTTGAATTATTTCTAGAAGAAAAGAGACATTAAAATTTTTCAAGATAAAAAAAAATAAATGGAAAGAAGGAAATAACACAAGGATTAAATGTGTTTAGGACCGTTTTTTTACCTAGTTACAAGAAAAATACCAGACTCACATGTTTTATCATGATCAAAAGGAATAAAGAACAAGATATAATCCAAGGAAGATATATGAAGATCAATAACATAAACTAAATTGGAATGAATGAATAAAAGAAATTAAACACTTACAAATCTCGATAGATTACCACTATCTAGGGTGCTCCTCTGCACGCATTATGATGATGATCTTATTTCTCCTGGTTATGGAGTCATGTCCAAGTGCTATGCCTAGAATGTAAATATAGGATTGGACTACAACATCCACAAATTTGGAAGCACATAAAAAAATCTTCCCCATGTAGATTGCACACGATCAATGCTATATCAAGATTAGAAACCCCCAATAATGGTTCATGAATAGTCTATTGGATCTCTTGAATGAAAAAAAGAGATTGTTCATCCATCTTTGATCTATAAATCTCACACCAACTAAACTAGATAAAAATATGAATATCTCTTAATCTGGGTGAAAAATCTCAATCTCCCTTGGTACTAAAATCACCCAGGATTTGTAAGTGATGAGGGATACTGGCCACGGGGTCAAGAATCGCCCACAAATGGAACAAGTAGGCCAAATATTTACCAAATCAAGAATACATGCACACTAATGGTGGATCCCCTAAATCACCACTAAAATCTGAAACCAGAGTTGAAATATCATGCAGTAGCAGACGTGTATCCATCGATAATCTGTAGATATGGTTTCTTTATCTCTAATGAGATGGAGATGGATGAGAGGCATTTGTAATATTCCCACAATGATCCTTAGCAAGGAATTAAAGCACCTGTGAGGGTGCAACAGAAGGGATGGCAGAAAAGAGGACTTTTTCGATCTGGATATTTGGATATTAAGGCATTGGACCCACAAAAATTAAATTCAATAGTCACAACTCATTCAAAAATAAAGAATTCATATGGAATATATTCCCAATAATAATTTATTGGAAAAATTAGAGATAATTAAATGTTTATTTTCTTGATTAAATCTGGAATAATATTTTTTGTTTTAATATTCAAACAACACAATTTGATGTTTTCTTGGAGATTTGAAATAAAAAATTAAATAACATTAAATATTAATTCATTTACGTAGTTAATAACAGTTTTCAAGTATTATTATTTTTTAAATATTATAAAAAATATTTAAATACAAATATCATTAGTGATATCTAAATACAAATTTTATAAAAAAATTAATTATTCATGCAACATTATTTATTTATGTAAATATTTATTCACATTAAATATTCTTGTTATTTATTCATTATTAATATGAATCCATTAAATATTTTTTTAGTGCATTTAATTTATAATATTTATTTATAAATTTTTATTCAAAAAAATTAATATTTTTAAAATAATAGTAATTAATTTAAATATTATTTATTCATTTTTTAAAACATTTTTCTTGTCTTAAAACTTTATACAAAATTTATTTATTTATTTATTTATTATTTTTAAAATGAAATTATTTATATTTTTATATTTTTAACATTTTTTTAATTTATATGATTACTCATATTTATTCCTCTTTAAGTTTTTGTAATATATATGGTCATGAAAATTTATTCATTTTTTAGTTCACACGTTAGCATCGATGAAGCATTAGAAAACAATAAATAAACTGATTTTTAAATTTAATAGATAGAGAATATAACATTTACAATTTTATTAGTAAATTATTTTGAATTGTTTTATTTAAATTGATATAGTTATAATTATCATAAATATAACGATAAGTTTTTATTAATTTTAAAATATTTATTCACTTATATAGTTAATAATATTTTTTCAAAATAAAAATAATAATATTTAAATTCATTTTTATAACATTAAATATTTATTCATTTATATAGTTAATCAATGTTTTAAAAATTATTACAAATATTTAAATACAATTATTATTAATGATTTTATTTAAATTTTTTTAGTTTAATAATTTAACATCAAAAGGTAATGAAAAATATATTTCATGAAATTCCATGTATATTTTTATGATCACCACACATGAATTTTTATTTTTAATATAACAAAAATTATCGATGATTTTATTTCCCACACTTAAAATCGCAGTCAATCATTTAAATTCAAATTTATGAAAAAAATAAATTCCTAAACAATTCCAACAAAATACATTCAATTATACACATATAAATTTGATTTATATTTTCTCATTGAGGTCCAAAAAATTATCAAACAATAATAATTCACCTAAAAATACTAAAAATCACATCAAATAGAATTTAACTTGGATTTAAAAATGAAATAATGGTATGTTTTCAATAAATTTAAAATAAAATTTCAATTAAATCCACATGTTTTCGACCATAACATAATTCAAATCATAGCCAATTTAAATAAACAACAATTAATTATATATATTCAATAACACACCTTTCTAAAACTTCCATAATTATTTTATTATTACATGACAATTAATTTTTAATATAGAAACAACAAATCCAAATTATAAAAACAAATATTCAATTTCTTTCATCATCCTCAATCAATGAATATTACTCATTAACCACACTAATCATTTTTTCATTAATTTATAAAAACATTTCAAAATAAGGTTTTATACCAAACATGTTTATTATTATTAAGTTATATATGAATAGAATGTATACGCACCACCAATTATCAACAAAATCCTTGATAAAAGGGGGGTTTTTTATTAGTTATGACTATATGTTGTTTGATATTAAACACTAACATTTATCAATTCTAAATAATAAGAATCGATAGAGGGGGGGGGGATGATTATCAGCGCTAACTAAAAAAGTAATAAAATTGTTCATTTTATCATTGTTTTTAGCACTAATACAGGCACCATTTATCAACATTTTCCCAAGCGCTGATAAAATATCCTCCTTTAACCAAGAGAATAAAGTTCTTATAAATGGTACAATGATTAATTTAATTTTTATATATATAATTTTATTTTTTAAAATATGATATATATAATAATAAGCATATATATGTAAATATAATATATTGATATGATTTATCTAACTATATTGTAATAAAAAATAATATCAGCCTTATTTTCATTATTTCATATATAAAAAGTTATCAATTAAATGTTAATTAAATAAAAGTTTAATATTATATTTATATACATTAATTAAAAAATGTAAATATGAATATTAATATAATATATTAATTATTATTTAAAAAAATTATATAAATATATACGTGAATACAATAAATTAAATTGCTCATATTTTAATGTATATATTTGTATTCATATTAAATAATTTAAAATATACATACATATTGTAGGTATGTGTATGCACATGTATGTATGTGGATGTATGTTCACATTTGTATATTTGTGGATGTTTTTACTGTACAGGTATATATGTGTTGTGTGTGTGTGTGTTTATGTGTACGTGTACGTTTGTATGTGTGCATATGTTTGTGCATATGTACATGTGTGTATGTGTTCATATATGTGTGTATGTGTTCATATATATATGTATGTGTATGAAAATGTGTATGTGTATGCATGTGGATGTACGTGTGTGTGTGTGTGTGTGTGTGACAGAAGTATACGTGAATGTATGTTTATGTTTATGTTCCATGTGTATGTTTATATAGTATGTGCATGTATGCATATGTATGAGTATTTCAGTGCATGCACATGTATGTAATTTTCTATTTGTGTATTTGTATACATGTATTGTAACAACCCAACCGAAAGCAATAAAAGACCACAGGCAAGCCTCCCCATATTCCAGAGGCTACCAACTAGCAGTGCAGGTCTAAGGTGGGATAATGGGGAGACAAAATCTTCTTATAAGAGTAAAACGACAGTGAATAAGTAAAGGAATGCATAAACATCTCGATAAATATCCCAAAGGAACCTCTTAAACCCAATCACCAATGGTAAGAATATAAAAACATACTAGGAAAAAATAAATAGAATACAATGCATCAAGTAGCCATACATTCATGATGGGTGATACATACATCAACTCCAAATAAAACCAAAAGAAAAAACTGGATTAAAACTAATAAAAATGTCTCGGATCCTATCCTAATCCCAAGCATCTAAACTTTGTCCTAGAAGCCTTACCAGAATACCACACCATTGGACCACTACCCTGGACTTATCCTATAAATAGGATATATCTACTCAGGCACCCAAGTTCCATGATGGCCCATGAAAGAGTTGGCTACCACCAATGTTGTCCCAATATATATAGTTTGATAATCAAGTGCATGTGATGTACACCATAATGAAGCGGTAAATAAAAACAAACAAATAATGAAATAAATGAATAAGAAAAAACTCATGATGTACCAAGCTTCATTATGATTCCTAGGGTCGGGTCCTTCCTACTTCAAACATTGCTAAGGTGTCTTTGTGCATGTCATGATGACTGCACCTCAACTAGTAACCACATGGAAACGAGGCACTCATCCTGGTATTCCCTAGTATTATCAAACAATCACATGTAATTCAAGAACTCAACATGACATTCCCAAGGAATCTAACACCCTTGTCAAAATTCCATATAATAATGTGTTATAAAAAATCAGTGTACTCATCCTGGCAGTACCAAAAATTAGGAATCATATGAAATCCACATAACATATCATGGCATTCCTAACTCATGTACCGAATGGAATTCCTGTTCCCATCATGGCATTATCAATCATCAATAATCACATGGAATCCAGGTGCTCATCACAACATTCTCTACCTCAAGTTCCAAAACGTCCCAAAGTCATTTACATCTTACATAATTAATATTTCACAAGTCCATCTAAATTTTCCATTTCAAAAGGTATTTACCACTTCACTATTTACAATTCACTATGATCACCCCATCTCACACTTTAACATTAGCGGATTAATTTCACTTTTCTAATATAATTAAAAAACCATAAATTAAAAATAAAAATTTAATTCCATTTTTTAAATCAAGGTTTACCCAGTTAACAAGTCAGGATCATCCCATGATCTCACCATTCATTTCAAGAAAGGCTATCTTGATTTTCCTTATTTGTTAGCCACTTTGAGTTTTCTCTTCGAATATAAAGTATTCCATTGGAATAACCCATTAAATAGGTTCATTAATAACAAAGGAATATTAATTCCAAATCACATCTAGAAGGAAGGATGACTACTTTTCTGGCAATACAAGGCTCATTTTTTAAACAAAATCATAGTTACAAAAAACACAAATCAGTGAAAATCAGTTTTAATTATAAAGGAATTTAATTTATAAATAAGTGCAATTTATATAATCCCTCAAACAACATCTCTACATGTTCCTTTAATTACAACCAAAACATTATACACTTTTACATAGTTTTTTCATAGGGTATATGTCTCAATGAGGAATCCAAAGGGTTAACTATTAAAGAAGACATTTGGCATTATGCCTAAGGGAATAAAAAGAAAATTCATATCTACTCTTCTAATATAAATTCTATGCTCAACACAAAATATGTAAACATAAATATAAACCCATGCACTTTGAAAATAAAATAAGACTATGGGATAAAATATGGACTACTATCCTAAAAGAAAAGCTTCCACATTAACTCTTAGTTCGACAACCCACCACCCAATCTCATCCAATACCATCGACTGACACCCAAACAATACAAAACACATGATCACACCCAAATAACCAATATTAATAAATTATAATATCATTTTAATTAATTAAAAACATAAAACAAAAAAATAAACTTGAACAAATTTGAGAAAATGAAAAACCACTCATCATATACTCTACTCGTACCCTTGCCAAGACCAATGACCCTCCATAGGTTCTTTCCAACCTTCAGGAAATTACATGAGCTAAATCGTGATCAACCAGAACTAAAACTAAAATATGTGACAATTAAATTTCCCAAAACCCTATTAAAAAATTACTCATCCAGATACCTCTATCAATATTATGGTTAACGACATGCAGACATAGTCTCAGGACAACCTCTTTCTTAGCAACACATAATCCCCATTATATCATGATGATTCCACATTTATTAGATTTAATAGTTTATAAAAAACCTAACTGTAACAAACAATAAATTATTTGAAAATTATGATTAAAGGAGACAAAATCATATCCTTTATATTTCAAAATTCATAGAAGAATGTGAAATCAGATTAGAAGATAGGGAGATAGAGATTCTATATGGAGTAGAGGGAGGATATGTAGGGAACATAGGATACTTATAATAAAATAATGGAAGTATAAAGGGGAGAGTTTTAGTAAAAAACCAATAAGGTAAATGTTATAAAAACCTACTATCTAAGGGGACTTATTTTGGTCACATGGTTTTTCAAAACTTGTACTAACTGTGTTTTCGGCACTGTCCCAAAACATCCACCCCTCACAGTTGTACCACACAATTTGAAAAGCATAATCTAACCAAGATATTAATATTTGTAACCCTCTATGACTAATATCATTGTTTCCCCTTATGCTCAAATAGTTTAAAAACCACATGTTAAAAACATTTTGCGATGATGGAGTGCATAGTTAGAATTTACCATGCACCCCGTGATGTTTCCACTAAAACTGAAATTTCAAACCCTAAACCTATTTAGACTTATCAAAGAACATATAACACCACTTGGTCCTCAAGACACATCCATAAACACCACTTTTTCTGTACATGAATCTAAAATTTGATTACATACCCCAATTCATAATTAACCATGTCCACCAAACAAAAATTCAAAGCTGCTATAAAAATTTAAATGCTCACATAGAACATGGGATCTTACAATCTCCCCAAATTAGAAAAACTCATCCCAAAGATGTACCCCTAATCACTTATTTGTCCAATATATCCAATGTTCATGTTTCCTACCTGAGGATAATTCCAGGAAATAATAATTTAGTATCCTAATATTAGTTATATCCTGACCAAGCCACCCAAAAAAACACCACCACCAAAAAACTCATTATCCCAGGCATCACTACACCAATCACATTAAAAACTCTACCCTAGAAGCATACATCTGGTGGAATTCACTATCTCCCAAAATTGACAGTATCATACCTTGTTGGTTGATTCTGTAGGTTTACACTAGTCCACTTTCATCCAATCATTTCTCCAGAACTCACTATCCTGCTCCAGAGATACATTGTGACATGAGGAATTACCTAAACATTCGTGTAAACATAACACATACTAATCCAACAATCGTAATTTAATTTCCTTATCTATTATGACACACCCACCGTGGTTGTTAACTCACCACCTCCATCATCACCCAAGAACACAAGTTCTACCTCCACTAGATAATCTGTCTCGAAACACTCATATACAATTTTTGATGCATCCTGAATAGACATGAACTTAGTTCCTCAAATATAAATGTCACCCTATGATATTCTTGTTACACCCACTAATTTCCTATCCAAAATTCTGAAGAAACCCGTGTGGAAAAATCCTAAATCAGCCACATCCACCGTCATTCCATACAATGATAACCAATTCACCACCATGTCGAAGCACTTATGACTACTTCAAGAACAACCATAGGTTGAAATCAAGGAACATATCCCATAAAACACTATATAAAACACCTTAAAATACATTCAATATAATTGAAATCATACTACCCACTTTAGAATCATTCTTTTCATCGTGTCTGAGAAATCTTTTTGAACTCGACAACTTGTATTCCAACCATCACCTAAAATGATGTTTAGACGGGGCTGATACAGCTCACCCCTATGAAAATATTTTAAATGAATCTCATCACCCATTCTTGGATCATGGGAACATTAACAGATGAATCATTGGAAGGTATACTAAACATGACGACCATGCCTTAGATGAATGATGGAATATCCCACACCATTCAGTTCATCCCTTACTTCTCCTAGAGTTTCCACCCCAATGAGTCTCCTCCAAAGATCATTCTTAAATATCCTCTTGAGTCACAATTCCATATTGGTTATGTAAACATTCATCCCAGGATTGTTTATGACATCATGCCTAATTTTTTCTTATTCCTATTCCCACCGAAAACGTCAAAATTCTTATCCAAAGGCCTCAGGACGACATGGATTAAATCTTTTTATTAAAACATCTATGCTTCTCATACCTTAGACACTTATATTAATTTATTAAAGAAATATGGATGTATGTTCCCATACCACCAATTCACAAACCATGATACACAATGCACAATTTCCACATGCCTACCTCCAATGATATCATCATAGCTCAACGGTCGCACACTCCGATGCAACATGATTCTTGAAGCCATCACTCATTATGAGGATTTTTATTTGTTTTTTGATAACTAAAATATTTATTTAAATAAGTTTATGTTAAAAATATTTTAAAAACTAATGTGGAAAGGAGGCATTAGTGATTATTATTTTTAGTAAAAAATATTATATTTAATAAACAAGTTTTTATATTAAAATTTTTTAGTTTTTTTGATTTTCTGTTAATATATATACCAAAACATTTCATCATAATTTAAGTGCTAATAAATATCCAAAATTAGTACAATAAAAGATGTCTAGAATTCTAATGGAAACCCTCACACATGGCTCCCTTTTATAAGAGGTATTTCCCAAGAAATCATTCTGGATTTCAATGTGGGATTCAGGTTATTCCTTTACGGGATAGAATTGATAATATAATATTATTCGTTATTTTTAATAAAATAATAATAAATATTAATTTCTAATAAGTAATAATACATAAATAATAATACACTATTATGAAAAACATCAATCTATAAGTGAAATCCCATTACCTTTTATTTAATGTGAATGAAAAAAACATGAAAGCAAGAGAGTGGATGTGGTCACACAACAATACATACCCTCATCACAAAAAACATATTACTATTCAATAATGTAGGATAATTTTCAAAATCATAGTCAGACTCAGAAACTTCATTAGTAGTTTCCCACTCTAATTGTGAGTTACATTGATTATGAATCCCAAGAATCACTCCCTTTGACATTTATTGCTCTGAAGTAGGCTTGATCATTGATCCCTTGGAAGATATGGTGAGAAATTTCCTTGGAATATTATAGTAATCCTTCTGTAGCCTTCTTTTGGAAGGATTTAGAGTCAAACCTTCATTACTGACCATTTTCAAATTTCCATTTATATCAACATCCTTAAAAGAAATTGGGTCTTCATTGCTTATTGATTATAGATGAGTGGTGTCCAATAAAACCATCAGCTGCACATTTTCACTTCAATCATCGGAGACATTACTCAATTTACCAAGAAGTAATGATGTTTTGAATAATTTCTGAATCTCTTGATAATAATCCACTCTATACCAAACACCATACTCATGTAGGGAATTTCTGGATAATTCCACGACCAGATGATTAACAATAAAACCTTACATAGATGTTTTTGAAGGAGAAACCATCATCACAACACATTGGGAAATAACCTAAAGGGTAGCCACATTTTTAACATTATATTGAGAGCATCCTAGAAGTACATGTGAACTATCCCTAGAACAATTCACTTACACAACATGAGGCTTCATGGAAGATTCAAATATTTGAAGAGGAATCTTATTGACAGGTTGATGACCATTAAAACCGGGAAGATCAACACCCAAACCCAATATAGAAGGATGTCCATGACCCGAAGATAGTCCAGAAGGGTGACCATGACCCAGATCTTGTCATGTTAAAGATCCTACTTCATTGGTGTCATTAGGTTGAGAAGCATGGAGAGACACTCCAGAATCATGACCCCGACCCTCTCTCCTTGCACTATTGGGAAGAACCCCCTTTAACTTCTTATAAATATCCTTTTCAAAATGTACACTCAAATGAAAAAGGCCACAAGAAATATTCCTCTTGATGTTGGGCCTCTTATGGCCAATCACCTTACAGTCTAAACAAAAATCTCAGACCTTTTTATGCACAATACTCAAAGAAAATTTATCCTAAAAATAAGAGAGGAATACAATGCCCAGAAGAGTTGAGTAGAGGTCATCTTCCAGTAGAGCACACACATAATGGACAAATATAATTTTACTAGTTTTATTATCAATTTTAATTATGAAGCCAATAAAAAGTGTAATATCAAAAAGGATTATTGGGTTCCAAAAGATCCAATTAAAAAACTAATTCTTACCCATACATGAACATAAGAATTATTGTGATCAAAATGACTAAAATTGTAATCCCGTTCTTGAACATGTTGATATCTCATATTGATCGAAATGGATCAAAACCCCCTAGACATAACCTAAAACTCATCCGAATGGAAAGTAAGATGAAAGTAGCCACACCACATCGATATACATCTCCAGGACATAAAACCCCAAACACAGGATAAACAATGAACAATTTCCCCCCATCCTCCATGGCTTAGAACCTGATGAAAGAATAAATCGACTAAGAATATAATGTTTACCTAATTTCATCTACTCTACGATGGAGTCCTCATCGACAATGACATATGCAATGTTTCTGTCTTCCAAATTTCGATGGAATCTGTATTCTTAAATTGACAGAATCTTCTACCTAAAATATCATACCCTTGCTTAAGGAAAGTCCTCCCTAGACCTCAAATAATGGTATGAGGATCGTAGCATCCTTACCCGTAGCAAGGTCCCCTTAGAAACCATTCGAGGGTATGTGGATCATAGTTGAAACATCCTTACCTATCACTACACCACCCAGATCCAAGGTGTCATGTGGGGGTTTGAGAATCATTGTCGAAATAGCCTGATCCAAAGACACTGCAAAAACGAGATCGAAGCCCTTCTTCCAAATTCAATTGGAATTAGCCGCTACACCACCCTAATCCATGGAATTATGTAAGGGTTTTAGAATCATGGTCTAACTTGCCTAAGACGAAGACTCTCAAGAAACGAGACCATTCCCTTCTTCTAAATCTGGATGGAATCTACCGCTACGCCACCCTAATTAAAGGGATCAATAACGGGTTTAAGAATCAGAGTTGAAGAAGTTTGAGCTGAAGACCCTCTAGAAGTGAGAGCAAATCCCAAATAGTGTAGAAGAACCATAGTTGCTGGAAAAAACTAGAAGACAAAAGAATCATAATGAGGAGGCGCCTGAGCCCCAAACTGCATCGCACCACACCTTTAATTTCAATATCATAATTAACTATTAAGGTTTACAATTAGATATTAATAATTAAAAAATTTATATTAATAATATTGTAAACAATATTAATTAATACAATTAATTACTATTTAAAAATTTTAATAAACAACTAAAATCATATTATTAATACTATTAATTACTATTTAATAATATTTAATGTATCATAATTTTTACTATTAATTAGGAACTAAAGAATAATTTTATATATTTATTAGTAAATAATTTTTATTCAAATTTGATTTTTTAATAAATAAAATAATATTTTTTGATTAATATATTCAGTAATTATTAATAATTTGCAACAATTTTATAATTTAATGATAATTAATTTATTATTGATATTTTAATAATTTAACAATTATTAATAATATTTAGGAACAAAATATTTTTTTACATATTTATTACTATTTGTATGATAATAACAATTAGTTAACATTTACATTATAATATTAATAATTAATTACATATTGTATAATTAAAAATTAATTGATAATTAATAATTATATTATTATTTTTTAATAATTCGTTTTAAATAATAATTTAAAATATTAATTAGTAATTAAAATTAGGTAGTAATTAATATTTATTATAAATTTACCTTATTAAATATTAAATCATATTTTAATTAATATTTATTAGAAAATATTATTTAATTATTTAATACTAATATAATAAGAATTAATTAAAAATTATTAATTTTATAATTTATTCATTATTACTAATTTTTAGTAAATAAATAATAATTTTATATATTTTTAGTAATTGGTAATTACTGATTGTTATTAATTATTAATAAATTAGTAATTAATTATTTAATTAGTAAGTAAAATTTTCTATAAGTAGTTAAATATTTCTTAATTACTCATTAATTAATAACTAATAATTATATTCTTTTAATAAATTGTTACTGAACACTAATTTTTAAATATTTATTAATAATTAATATTAATTATAAATTAATATTATTAAATTTTAAATAATAATTTATATTTAATATTTTTTTGTAATTAATATTGAAATTTTCAAAAAAAGTAATTAATATTGATTAATAATTATTAATAATACGAAAACATTAGTTAATTAATTAATACTAATATAATAAAAATTAATTAACTATTAGTAATTTAATAATATAATAATTATTATTTATATTTTATAGGTGAATAATAATTTTAAATATTTGTTAGTTATTATATAATAATAATTAATAATAATTAATAATAATTAATAATTTCATTTTTATTTTGTAATTACTATAATTTATAAGTAATTAAATAATTATTAATTACTAATCAATTAAGAACTTTTAAAAATTATAAAATTTATTTGTAATTAAATTGTAATTTAGATATTTAATAATTATTATTTAAAATTTTATTAATATAAAATAGTTAATTATTAATATCTAGATGCTACATTAATAGATTATTATTATTTACATATTATTATTATTTATTAGAAATTAATATTTATTTTTAATTGATTAGAATTATTAATAGTAATATATTATTAACTCAGTGTAGAAAAGGGAAAACTTGAATCCCACATCGAAAATCTAAAATGATTTTTAGGGAAATAACCTCTTATAAAAGGCCACCCTCAATGAGGGTTTCAATTGAGTTCTAGACTGCTTTAATATCTGTAATGTTGGATATTAAATTTAAGTTAAATTCTATTATTTTTTGTTATATATATGTAAACAAAACAAAACAAATTAAAAATTAAAAAAAATTAAATATATAAACATGTATATTTAAAATAAGTTTTTTTGCTGAATGTCGGTATCAGTGGTTCCTCATTTCCATATTAATTTCCAAAATATTTTAATCCTTGAATCATTTATGTAATTATTTAAAAAAACATATATTTAAAAATGTCTGTATTCCAACATTAACAAACAAACAGAGCCCTTACAGCTTTTCAAGACCAAATGCATCTCACATACATCCTATCTTATTTAACCAGGGCTACCCCAATTTTACTGACATTACCTTGGTTAGTCATTCAAATAATCCTAGCCCTACGAGACTAACCAATGAAACACATGAACCAACAAATTAGTGCTTATCCCCTAAACCCAAGACCATCTGATGTGCCCAAACTATAGACTTGGTAGCGCTTATGAAAAACCATTTCACAAGACACAACTTTCACCCTGGCCACACAGACCTAGAAGAACCTAATAACTTGATCAATCCCTCCAATGGGTTTCCCCTGAATATCACAAAGTAAAATCTCCAAAACATATATTCACGCTCAAGAAATGGTAATAAAACTCTCTCCATTAGCATACACACCAAACTACATCTCACATAGGTCACAACCCTTAGCAAATCACTCACCTTTATCCAAATGTCACACAACACCTAATATTTCATAAAATGAAACACCCAAGATTTTATGGTATGTCTCTTTTTAAATTTAATATCATCGATAGCCTATGTTGCATCGAACACGGAGTTTAAAACCGTGATATACTATTTAAAATGTGATCATTATAACATAGCCACTAAATTGGTGGGAATGAATAATATTAACTAGATTATGAAATTTATATATTATATATTCAATAAAATATTTTTACATTCAACCAAAATATTTTTATTGGAATAATATAAGAAAAAATCTAATTTTACACATAAGAAATGTTATATTTTTCAAAAGGTATTTTTATCGCCTTTTAATGGTGTAAATGTTTTGAATTTAAATTTTGATTTTCATAAATTAAATTTTAAAAAATAATCATTATTTTTAAATTTAAATGTCAAAATTATATTAGGGTTATCTTTTTTTATTTTTCTAAAAATATTTATTTTCTAATGAAAAGTGTAAAATACCATTTTTTTAAAATTTTCAATTTCATTGTATTAAGCCTTGTTATGGTTTTAATTTGATATAAATGCAAACTATGAACTATACAGATATAAATAATATAATAAATTTAATTTTATCATCTTTATATGTTATTTTGGTAAAAGTACATTTTTTGGCTTAAAAATGCATTTTTTTTAAAAATGTTTTCTATTGCATTTTGTGAGATTAATTTTAAATTAAATTATAAAACTTCAGATTTTAGAATATTAAAAAATTTATTTCAATATTTGATTCGTATTTACCAAATTTATTAAATAGGATCCATCTATTTTTTATCAATATGAATTGTAATTTTGGTACTTTTTTATAACCATGGTAAAGGGTAATTTGGGTAATTTGTATTAAAAATAAAATAATAAAGATTCAAAAATTACCCTATAACTTTCAAAAAAAATTTAATTATTAATATTCAATAATTAATTAATATTATTCAAATTTTAGTTATTTAATGAACACTTTCCCATGAGAATGGCTATTATATTATTTAAATTAATGAATATCACATATTTAACTTTCATTGTCTTATATATATCTTATGAATCCGCTTGAGGACACTGGTAGGTTGTTAATGAATATAAGTATCCATCATGACCTTAATAAAATTATTTTCATGATACAAATTTATTTATGGTTTTTGGGAACAATTTGGATGATGTTGTAACATTTATAATATTTTATTTAAACAAAAGGCAATGATGTCACATTCGTGTTTTAATAACTATATTTTTCTAACATTGTGTTATTTAGAATCTATCTTAGAATATAGTAATTAATTTTAAATCATGATTATATACCAATATTAGGGTATTTTATTTAATTTTTTTAAATAAATAACTACATCAAATAATTATATAATGATGATGTAGAAATTACTTTATTAATAAAAAATAAAATAAATGATATTAAAAATATTAAAATAAATAAAATATGAATTAATAAGTTTATAAACAAAATTTTTTGATAATTATGACATATATGGGGTGTATTAAATGTTTTTTATATGTTACCTTACTCTAGTTTTTTCTTTAAGGCAAATGTAATTAATAGTGTCAAAACTGACAATAATAATATTTTATCCAAATAAAATTTTATTAATTTATTAAAAAATCATAAAAAATATTTAAAATTAAAAAATGATTTGTATTTGGTCTATAAGTTCATAAATTATTCAATTATAGTATAATTTACACTTTATATGTAAGAAATACAAATTTTTAATATTAAGTAAATTGTTACCATAATTTAATTAAAATATGTTAACTGAGGTCAATCAAAGAGATAAGGATCCAAATAATGACCAGACATGTCTAAATTTTATTTTATGATAAATTAGAACATTATATCATCTTATATTTTAATCCTTATCCATTTTTTTTATTTGGATCGAAGATTAATTTATTATAATTTAATATTTTGATGTTTTATAAGGGATCCCCTCACCTCAATTATTAAAGGGAAATCCTTCATTCATTTCATTTCACCACTTTGGGCCTTATATATAAGCAAAAATATACACCCTTTATCCTCAAAAAACCCTTATCCATGATTTGGAAGACTTGGTACTCTAAAAAGACCAACTCTAGGTCCTTTTATAAGAGATCTAAAAGAAGTCTGCCGCAGAAGAGTTAATCATTCTTACTTACTCATTCAAAATCATTTCTTCTTTTACTGCCTCTTCATGTTCTTTACCTTATAAATTAATAAATTTTTTATAATATATATATAGTAAAATGTTATTATGATTATTATTCAACCATATTCTATCTTTTATTCATCCCATAAAAAACAAAAGCATTGCACATGCGTACGCATGGCTTACCATCTCCACAATTCCGTGCAATTCATTTTCTATGTCCAAAATTAAAAAATGGTTCTAAAAATGTATTAACTAATTAAATATGACATTAATAAAATTAAATCTATGATGTAAAATTTTTCTTCTATACCCTATGCAAGATAATTGATACTTTTACAACAAAAAAGCATGAAGAATAGTATAATTAATGCCCCAAAAAGTGAAAAGTATAAATTTTATTTATAAAAGATTAGTAAAACATTATAAAGGGATAATATATGATACAAGAAATATTAAAATGGTTATATGATAAGTTAATAATATGTTTAAACCCATTATACAAGATGTTTAAACACATACGGTGGAAATCAGACCAAAGGTAAGGGTTTCTCATCTCACTTTTACTTTTGTGAGATATATTTTTATTAAACCATCATTTCTTGTGTGTGGTGTATGTATACTAGCAATTTATATATAATTTTATGAATTTATTTATCTTCATGCTATTATATTTTTTATTTTTTAACCATTAATTTAAATGGGGAATACGGTTTGACTGATTACATAGTGGTAACGAATATCATCTCAATCTCCTTTCATTGAGGAATATTTTGATGTTACACACCCACCTTCTTTTATTAGTAATATATACATACCCATTGAATTATATTATAATGAATTTATATATTATCATGCTATTTAATGTTCTGTTAAATTTTATTCTTTGATGGGTCTTTTGATTTAAATGTTTAATATGGTATGAGAAACATTAAACCTTTAAATATTTAATTTCACAATCTTTTTTTCTCTGTCAATATTCTTGATATTATTTACATATTTATTTAAATATATATAAAATTATTTTAAAGGAAATTTTATGTATATTATTAATTTCATTCAAAGGTATTTGAAAAGAGACTTTTAATGTGTTTTATATGGACCATTTTACAAAATGTAAAAGTAATGTTTTTTAAAACATATAATGGAACAAGAAGATTTTACCACATTCAGGATTCCTTATTTTTTTAAGTGTTCATTAAAATATTAAAAGTATATTTTCAAGGAAATTTTTTTAAATTATGATCGAAAATCATTTTATGAATTAGTTATTTCAATGTTAAAAATGGAATTTTCCTAAATAATTTTTCAATGATCTTATCTATATGAACATAATTTATTGAATCCTATGCTTCATTAAGGTTTATCTCTTATGATAATATTTATTATATTTTATTGTATAGTATATGATCATCTTGATTGGGGATGTACTATTTGGCACCATTCACCAAATTTCTCTGAATAGTTTATGGTTATGTTTATTGTATAGAGTATTTACATTTTTTATTCAAGTAAAGATATTATTAGTAATATTGATTATGTTTAAACCCTTTCATATGAGGAATGCATTATAATTATTAATTATTGGGTGAGGCCCTGTACAACCCCTCGATGTTTCAGTAGGTATCATGAGACAAACTGGATAATGTTTTGACCAAAGACTTAACCAATTATGTAGACTTATTGGTCGGGGCCTTGATGATCTGTTTATGATGTCATGAATTATGCATTCCATCATAAAGAGATAATTTTTTGGCATTCCATATAATTATTACATGAGTATAATATATATGTTTATGTTCTATTCTTATTTAATTATTTATATGGAATTATTTGGTCATATTTTATTCATTCCATATTATTCTCACATTATCAATTAAATGGAATGTTTATCACTTTTTCACATTACCATATTGTTTATGACCTATTATTGATGATAGATTCCATTATATATATATCCTTACTAATTATTTTATCTCACCCCTTTCTTATGTTTTATTTTCCCAAGATATGAAGAAATCTATTATGGTTGATATGCTTGGATATACTAAGGGAAAAAATTGAATTATTGAAGTAAATTCTTTAGGATTTAATGTTTTTAAATATAAAGTAATCTTAAATTATGTGTCTATTTTACCAATACTAATAAAGTATTCTGTCCTTTGGGATGCGATATCTTGTACTCTATACTGATGTAATACATTAAGGCATTAACTCTAGGATACTGGGGTTGGGGTATTTATACTTAGTATCAGAGTTAGTTTAGTATAAATATTGGGAAGTAGATTTAGAAAAACACATATTAGATAATATTACCCTAAGATATAATTTGATGATAACTATATAATAGCATCCCAAAAAACAATTCTTATGAGATTATCTATGACTAAATGTTTTTATATACGTTATGTATTTCACTAGTTTTGGGATTATGCATTATGTTTTATAGTTATATGATCTAATATAGTGGATTTAAGAATTTATATATGGCACCTCACATAAGGATTGTGAACCTCATCAATGCACAAGATCCAAAGAGTAAGAAGGATCATTGATTTTTTGGCCTTATTTTAATATTTCAAAGGGAAGAAGTGTCCCAAATAGTCTCATCATATGAGGACATAGTTTCATATTATAATGAGATAAAGAAATAATTATCTAAATATTATTTCTTTATAGAGAATAATGATAACAATAGTACAAATACGAAAAATTAAGATAAATTAATGAAGAGAAAGAAATATTTTTCCACATGTGATAATTATGCAATGAAACACGCCAGTAATTGCTTAAAAGGAATTAGAGTTTACTAAAAGTATAGAGACAGAGGTCATCATTATTGTGATTGTAATGGTATGAAAATTTTTAAATATGTGAAATGATTCAACTAAAAGGATATTATACACTATGAAAATCAATATCTCAAGAGTAAAAGAAATATACCGCAAAAAAAGGACAATTGATCATGGTCAAACTTACTCTACTACCACAGTTGAAGAGGAATGATTAATAACCATATGTTTGGATTTCAGAATTATGTATTTAGAGTATTTTATCAATTCTCTAATGTTTATAAGAGATAAAATAATTAAGGATTTTTCTATAGTAATAATTAATTATGAAATTGAAAGCATGTGATGAATAACATCTAAAACCAAGATTAGTGATTCTATTGTAAGTTTATATTTTGGAAAAAACCTGATCACGGAAAAATAAACCTAAATATGTTCTTGATGTTGAGATAATAATAAATAAATGTTTATGGGATAGTATTGGTGACCATGATTGTGACTAGTTATTTAATAGTTTACTAAAAAATTTTGATTTAAGGAATATATTCAAAAACCTGAGATTTTTTTATGGGAAGTAAGCATGTTTTTCATAATGTTTTAAAAGATATTAAGGTATTAATATATTTGTTATGTGACAATAAGAGAAACATTTTTTGGATAAATATTATGTTATGTTGATTTTGGAAATTTATTGACCATTTTTCTAAACATTGGCCATTGAATTTACATAGACCAATTTTGGACAATTCTATAGATTACTCACTTATGGAATGGATTAAGTTGAACATTGAATATTATTGGTTAAGGTTAAAGTATTATTTATTATATGGGAATTTAGTGATAACCACTTTTATTTTAGTAAAAATTTAAATGTCTAATGAATGACTTGTAAATATTATGAATCATAGAAGCGCTACAGACATATATTGTTTCTTGAATGTTCATAACCAGATTTAAAAAAGTATTTGAAGAAAGATCAAAGAACCAACAAAGGATGAGATGATGACATGGAAAGGAATCATGTAAGTTTAATTTCTGATGTGATAATCCAAATGAAAAAAGAATCCCTAAAATATAGCAAAATAATTATGGAACCAAACATTATCTATTTAATTTTGGTACTATGAAATTAATACTCTTTTAATAGATCACAATTTTATAGTTCTCTGATGGTAGAATTTCTACCATCCTTGATCTCTATCACTCTCTATCAGAACATGATATTTATATTTCTATTACATTACCATATTTTAATGAATGTTTTTATATTCCATAATGTTCATAAATCACAAGTAACAAAAATTAATCTATTTACTTGAGCTGAAATCAATTCAAATGAAACAGTGAACAAACTAAGAAATAATCCCACCCCTAGCCACTTTGTCATTTCCCATATGTGGGATGATCAATCCCTGAAATTTTTATTAACCAAGAAACGACACATTCATAGTATGTTGTCTATGAACCCAAATATAAATATAAATGAAAATTTAACCTCCCCTGATACCACTATGTAACAACCTGACCTTGATTGCTACTAAGTCGGTGGTCGGACCCATCTCCACATGGCCTCAAGCATGCCCCCACGTACACCAGAGGATGTTGACTAGCAGTTAGGGTATCATGAGGTTATAGTGGGGAGACTATAACCTCTTTTCATAGTTTCAAAGTATTATAACATAGAACATAACAATCAAAAATGGAAGCAGTATGTAGAAATGATAAAGCATTAGAAGAAAAATTATTATACTCAATTTAATAAAATTTTCCAATTCAAGTTTACAAAATATAAGAATGAATGAAATGGTGACGATACATATATGAAAGCATTAAATAGTGAAACATGATTTAGAATACAATACAAAAATATGAATAGGATAGTAAATAATCACGAGTGATATCTTTGAGCATCCTGAGCTACAGCTCGATCCTTTGCTCCTAACTCCAAGTATACGAAACACATAAAACAGACAAGGTCCTAAAAATATAAGGTATACTCAGGTACTATTTTTATTGGAGAAGAGTGTCAAATATATTGATTGTAGGCTAACAACCACCGATGTCGATCCCAATAATGATAGTGTAATATAAATTAAATTACGTGTATGTATGAAAAATAATAACAATCGAAATAAATAACATCACTCATCTAGGTTCCTATGGGACACCTTAAGGCTATACCTCCTTCATCCCGTGGATAGTGTCGAAAAATATAAGTAGTTCAATAATTGATTATGACTAGTGTATGAATAAGTCACCTGTTAACAATAGTGACAGTTCCAAGATGTAATAAGGAAACCTATAATGATATTTACTAGTGAAGTACCAAGGAAAAAAACCAACGTGACATAGACCTTGATTGTCAACAAATCAATAATAACTATAGCTCGGATATGTTTAATGGTGTAATACAAGGAGAAATGTCCAATACATTCAACAATAATATGCATACTAAATCTATGGTAATCATCTAAGGTAAGATGTGTCTATGTAGTGACTGGGTCGTGGCACCGACTTGTAAATGTTGTAACCAATTAGTGTATCCAAGGAATACTTCAACACAATGTTAGGGATCCTACTATGTCATATTTGGAATCTAATAATATACATGGATCAGGATCTGGGTTGGTATCAACCAAATAATGATGAATCCTTGAATCAGAATGGGGTTCCCAAGTGGACATGGAATTCCCTAATAAGAATTCAAGGAGATCTCAAGTCAAAAAATTCCTCTTTGATAATTAGGTCACATAATATTTAATTTGGTTCAAAACATTCCTTACATTAGTGTGACAATTCCCTATAGCATGTAACCATTCATTTTTTCCATTTAAAAAATATTCAATAATTAATGTTCCCTCTAATACCTTCCATTATAATGTTAAGGGGTGATACAGACATGCAACCTATTATTCATTTATGAACATGAGTCTATCCATTGAATTCCTACATGGTAATCCATTTATCACCCATTGTATAAATATGATAAACCATTGATTCCATCCATGGAATTCTTACTAGGGAATCCATGAGTCACCAGAGGTGTTAATAACGTTCAATAAATTCAAAATAATTTAATAATATCATTTGATGTTTAATAAGCATGCATTGACCATTTTACTTAATTAAACTCATTAAAAATAAAAACTCTTGTCAAATTCAATCATATGTCTCTATGTGCCACTTAGGAGGGGTCAATGGAATAAGGTAACCACCTACACGGGTAATTACAATCTAAAAACTAGACCGACCACATAGACATTTCCTTGGATATTTAACCATTTAAAAATGAAAACTTCATTCTTCTAATTACATTAGGGGTCATTTCCTAAACATGATACATTTAAATCCTAAAATCAGGGAAATAAATAAATATCAATACAACAAACCAAGAATGTAGAAAAGTCTATTCACTACTTTTATCTTGAAGACAGTTCACCTCTGTAAGAGGGGTTTTATTATAAAATAATGATATTTATTTTCACACAAATCATTAATTAAATTTTGTATTTTAAACCAGGAAACATGATAAATTAACCTTTAATATGAATTTAATCTAAATATTTCACCGCATGAATTAAATTCTTCCAAAAGTGAAGAAATGAGTTTATCAAAGAACTTTTAAAAGTTGAGTACTTGGAATGGGACCCTACCCGAGGGTGGAACCAAGAAAAAAACTCGGCTCTTGGTGCTCTCTAACTAGATGTGTCTACTCCCCCTCTGAGAATATCCACCTTCAAATAAATGTAAGGACACATAACCCCAATGCACACACCGGGATGGCCATGAACATGAGAAATAGGATCCTTACATATCTTTTTATATGCATATACTCGTCTCTACTCACCTACATATGAATTTTTCATATATATACAAGAGCACACGTAGCCCCATGTATTTTTATTTACTGTCATGGATAAATATACACATAATGGGAGAACCCATATATGTATACATACCTATAAATATGACAGAGAGTCACCTTAAACCTGACGACCCAAAATCAAAGGGTAGGGACCAACACACTAAAAATTAATTACATGGAACCTTAAATATATAAAGTAACCAATTATATTGTTTTAATACAAACAGTGATAAGAAAATAACACCTCTGATGGAGATGGTGAATAAAATCAAGCCGAATAGCTTTACCTTCAGTGGAGTTGTTCGAAACACACACAAACACATCTTGAGAGACCTCTTGCATGACATAACATTAATGGAAAATCAAAATCATGTCAACCCAAAAGACCTAGGGTTTGGTGGAACCCTATGGGATTAAAGACATGCAAAACATAATCTTATAAAATGGATGATAAGGTAGTATATGGATTACCATGAAGTATCATGTGAAAAATTGTGAGAGATCTGACTAAAAATGTTGATTGGAGGAAGTGCAGAATAGGGGCGGTGTGTGTCAAAGGGGGAACCCCTTTAGGGTGACACACGATGTGGGTTGATCCAGATAACGGTGAGGGAGAGTTTTTAATGTTTTATTTTATTTTTAATTTAATTTAATTTAATTATGTTCCAAAACATTAATAAATCTCATGGCTTGGGCTACACGGTTTGTCAAACAATGCAACGACCGTGCGTCGCCCATCTACATAAGACACTCCCATCCCATAGTTTAATTCTCATGGTTATCCTAACCATGTGTAGGATGTGCGATAGCCTCTCTCCACCTAGAAAAAGATGCAAGGATACTTCAATGGGTCACATAGTATTCAGAAAGATTATGCACCCTTTACATGTCATTTAAAACTTACCTTTCCTTGTTCGGTGCTCCCAAAACTCCTCGATCAACCTTAAAAGTCCTCTAGACTTCACCCAAGTCATAAATCATTAGTTTGAAAGGTTACAACTCTCAAAATTCCATTCTGAGGATGAATTTTAAAAATATACAATTCAGTAATTCAAAAAGATTAAAACTGTTACCATTTAGTCTGGTTAAAAAACACGAGACTCTACAATTTGGATAGATAATTAATTTACTACAATTTAATATTTTTAGGTTTTCACAAGGTTCCCCTCACCTCAATTATTAATGGGAAATCCTTCATTCATTTCATTACACCTCAATGAGCCTTATAGCTCAACCAAAATATATAGATTTATCGTACTAAAATCATTATCCATGTAATGGAGGTCCCGATACTCTGAAAACCATCTCTATATCTTTTTATAGTAGATCAAAAATAATTCTGACAAAAAATAGGTAATCATATTTACCAATTATTCAAATTCATTTATTCTTTTACTTACTCTTCATGTCTTTCTTTACTTCTAAAATAGTAACTCCAGTAAAATCTACATACTAAGATGTTTTTATTAATATGAATCTGTCATATTGTATCTTTTATACATCCCACAAAAAATGAAAGCATCACACATGTGTACGTACGGTTTACCATCTCCACGTAGCATTGTAATTCATTTCCTATGTTCAAGATTAACAAATGGTTATAAAAATGGATTCAATTATTAATTATGATATTTATGAAATTAAAAATATTCTAGAAGATTTTTTTATACATACCCTATGAAATAAAACTGGGAATTTAAGGACTGAACAAGCTTGGTAAATAATGCAATTAACACATCAAATTGTGAATTGAATGAATATTATTAATAAATATTATGTAAAATAATATAAGAGGATAATATATGATAACATAAATATTAATATGATTCTATTATAATTTAATTATATATTTAAAACCATTATAAATTAGTTTCAAATACGCACGATGGAAAACTAACCTAAGGCAAGTGTTTCTCATCTCACATTTACGTCTATGAGATATATTCCTTATTCATCTCTAGTTTATTGGGTGTGATTTATGTGTACTTCTCATTGATATACAATAGATTAAATCTTTTTATATTCATGGTATTCAATATCTCATATGATGATAATTAATTAATGGGTTATACGGTCTACCTGGTTTAAAAGTGGAAAGGTATTTTGTCTCAATCTCATTTCATTGAGGTGTATTTTGGATGTTATACACCCACCTTATTTTTAGATTTTTATATACAAACCCTTCAAATTTTAATATCATTAATTTATTTATTCTCATGTAATTTATTACTTTGTTAAATTTTTTTATTCATGTTGATTATGATTTAAATGTTCAAAGCGGTACGAGAAAATTTTCATACTTAATGATTTAATTTCAAAATTAATTTCTCCATGTTAATATTCCAGATTTTATTTTACATATTTATTTATATGTATATAAATGTATTAAAATGGAAATTTTATGAATTTCTTTTATTCCATTCAAATGTCTTTTTTAAAAAAAATTATATATATTTTATAGATCATTTCTCAAAATATAAAAGGAATATTTTATTAATCTTATAATGGAATAAGTAGATTTTCCTACTTTCAGGATGCCTTAATTTTTTAAAAGCATCATTTATAAGATTACAAGGATATTTTTAGATAAAATGTTTCCTCTTATGATTGCACAAATCTTTATGAATAAGTGATTTCAATATTAAAAATGTTATTTTATTCAATTTTTTTAAGTGATCTTATCTATGTCAAAATCTTTTATTGAGTCCTATGCTTTGTTGGGGTTTAACTCTTATGATACTATTTACAGTATTTTATTGAATTTTTTATAATCCACTGGACTGGGGATATACTATTTTGACACCATTCACTATAATGCTATGGATGGTTTATGATTATGTTTATCGAATGGGAAAGTATCTAAATTTCATATGATACATTAAATATGAATGCATAAGTTGATTATATTTTACCCCTCTCATAGTAGGAATGCATTGGAATTAGTAAGTGTTGAGTGGTGCCTGCTATATTCCCTCGATGCATCGGTATGTCTCATGATACAAAATAGACCGAGTATTGACTATGTCCTTACCCAATTATGTAGAATTCTTGATCGTGGACATCTTGATATGTTTATGATGTCATGCCTTATGCATTACCTCATTATAATACTAGTTATTGATATTCTATGTGATTATTTGACTACAAGAATATAATTTGTTAAGTTTCATTCTTATGTAATTATTTTTATGGCATTATTTGATCATCTCTTATTCCTTACAAATTATTCTCAATTTATTTATTAAATGGAATATGTTTTAGTTATTCATTTTACCATAATTTTTGTTGAAAAATTATTAATTATATCCTCTCTTGTATTTATATCCTTACTGAGCATTTGAGCTCACCCTATTCTTAATCTTTTTTCCCCAAAATATGAGGAAGCCTTTTATGGTTGTTTTGACGGGATATACTAAGGAAAAAAATGGAATTCTTGAAGCAAATGCTTTTTGTTTTAATGTTTTAAAATTTAATTTCTATTGCAATTATATATGTTGTTTACCAATATTACTAAACTATATAGTTTTTTGGGATGATATATCTTGTACCCAGTACCAGTTTAATAAATTAAGGCACCGACAATGGGCTTCTAGGGTCGAGGTATTTATAAATGTTATTAGACCAGGTTTATTATAATCCTAGGGAACTAAATTTAGAAAAACATATATTAGGTTTTGAGGATAACAGTATAATAACATCTCACACAAACCATGATTATGTGATTAGCTATGCGTAAAATTTACATTTTATGTTATGTATTTCTCTATATTTTATATTATACATTATGTTTCATAATAATATGATCTAATATAGTGTATGTCATCATTTATAAATTACACCTCACATAAGTAATTATAACCTCACCAATTTACATGATCCACAGAGTAATAAGGATCATATATTTTATGGTCTTATGTTAGTCTATTGAAGGAAAAAAGTCTCCCAAAAATTATCATCATATAAGGGCATTGTATCATATTCTAATGAGTCAGAAAAATAATTACCAAAGTATTATGGATTCGGATGGAATCACAAAAACAAGAGTACAACTATAAAAATAATAAGTATAGAGGAATGAATAGAAAAAATTATTTTCCCACATGTGATAATTGTGGAAGGAAACACTCTAATACTTGCATAAAAGGAATGAGAGTTTAGTAAAATTTTTGCGAAAAATGACATATTTATTGTGATTACAAGGGTATGAAAAAGGATTCCACTATGAAATTATTTAACTCCAAGGATATGAGACACCACAAAAATCAATGTCTCAAGCGTCAATGGAATTTACCCCAAAATAGGATAATGGATCATGGTCAAGCTTATGCTACTACGATAGATGAAGAGGAATTATTAATATACCAATGTTTGAATTCAAGAATTATGTAATAGGTGTGTTTTATCAATGATTTACTGGTCATAAGAGTTATAGAATAAATAATTATTGTACTACATTATATGTTCATTAAGGAATTGGAAGCATATGATGAATACCCCCACTAACCAAGAGAAGTGATTCTTTTATAAGGTGATCTTTTGGAAAACACATGATCTGTGAAAGATAACCCTAAATATATAATTAATGATGAGATAATAATAAACATATGTTTATGGGATAGTATTTGTGACCATGAATTTGGTTAGTGATTTTATGGTGTACTATAAGTTTTGTATTTAAGGAATATATTCAACAACTTTATATTTTACTCTTGGAAGAATGCATGTTTTTTATAATGGTTTAAAGGAGACCAAGGTATTAATATATTTGGTTTGTAAAAACTATAAATTATTTATTTGGGGGAATATTATGTCAATTTGATTTTGTAAATTTAGTGAACATCATTTAAAATTTTTGGAATTTGAATTTAAACAGACATATTTTGGGCAATTCTAAAGAATAGTAACATTTTGAATTGATTAATTTGAAAATTGGATATTATTGATTATGGTTAATGTTTTATTTATTACATTGGATATCATGTTCCAATCATTTGGGTTTTAAAAACTTTTAATAGTCGATATAATTTCTTGTAGATCGTAAGACTCCTAAAACTGCTAGAGGCATTAAATTGGTTCTTGAATATCCATATCAATATTTCGGGAATGAAGTGTATATAGATCAAATTGCAACCAATATATGATATTATGACATGGAAAGGAATCAAGTGTGTTTTTTTCTTATGTGCTTCTCTAGATAGTAAATGAAACATTCAACTTGAGGAAATGATTTGAGAACAAAACAGTATCCTTTCTATTTTCTTAAAAAAAATACATTGTATTCTAAATGATTAAAAATATATGGTTATGTGCTTTTAGAATTTCTAATTACCATTTTCTATATCACTCTCCATTAGAACATGATACCTAAGGTCTTCTATACCCAATAAGGTGCACATACATGGGGTTAAAAATAAATCTCAATAGGTCTCTACCAATGGTAAACCAATAATCCATGTAAAAAATAAGTTCATGCACATGTGATATACCCAACCAAGTCAAAACAATAATAATAGTTAGGACAAGATAAACAACTTCAAAAATATTGTAGGCTAAAAAAATCCAACTCCAATATCTAGTATGATAATCGAGGTAAATATAATACTACTTTATCCCACATCAGTGGTACATCAACAAATGGATAACTCAATTGCACAACATTAAGTGAATCCCCCAAATCATCACTGCAACTACAAGATTTCTTAAAATGTATCAGGCATGAATGTCAGGCCATAGGGTGTAACTGTAAGCATATAAGATAACAACATGCAACTATATTGGGCTCTAAGACTCCAATGACATGATCTCAACATGAAATAGAAACTAAAACTACACTAATATAACTAATCAAGAACATGATAGTACAATAAAATAGGTCATTTCAATAAAATATAAATTTGGGGAATGGTATATCCCATAACATTGGTTCCTCAAAATGTCTAGGAACACAGACACCCAAACCCTAACTGGGTAAGTATCCACTGGCCTATGGGAGGGTATCTCTCCTCCATATCACCCATTTTCTCCCTATGAACATGTAAAAAAAGTAATGATGTATCTATATTGATTATGATGAATTTGTAAATAATTATAGTTTCCCAAACTGCACACTAGACTACAACTCTTATAGTTTGATAGGGAACGATATTGGGGTAGAATAATTACATGTTAATTGTAGCATATTATACTCTGGATAAATAAAGAATATATCTCAAAAGACATCCAACCACCAGTCACTATATCATAGTAGTCATATAATGATATTGGTGACATACTTAAATCATCTTCTTTATTAGCTCATTTGATTTAGGGTTTTGATGAGTGTCTAAAACTCTAAAATTCACATGCAATTATTCACCCAATAAGAGTGAAATGTATACCTCTCAATGGATGTAGGGATAATTTTGATAACCATGAAAATCACTTTTTCCTGTAATATCTCAGACCTCCCTGGTCCATTCTTTACTGAAATACAATGTTTGGGGTGTTTTGGGTGGTCAATGTGGCTTATTTCAATAGTTTTCCAAAAAAAAATCCAGTTTTGTGTATAATTTCTCTAAGACGGAAACTCCTTTAATGGTGGTGGTAGCTCATCCTATGGTGGTTCTAGCTCATCCAACAGTGGTGGTAGCTCCTCCAATATTAGTAGTAGCTCATACAATGGTAGAGGTAGCTCATCCAATGGCAACGGTAGCTCATCCAATGATGGTGGCGACTCATCCAACGGTGACGAGAGCTCATTCAAACAGGGGTAGAGACCCATTCAATGGTGATGATAGTTCATCCCAACAACAAAATAAACTCGTTCAATGGTGATGGTAGCTCCTTCCAAGGGTGGAAGAATATTGTGAACAATGTTTCTAGTTTCCTACAATTTTTCTCCTTCGATGTTTTCTTTGACATAAAATTTATTGAAGTCCTTGTTTTGAGGGATTTATGTCTGATTCAAATATCATAATTCCAATATTAATTTTACAAAGGTTCTGGGTTCCTTTACTCAGTCAAAACATGTGATCTTGACCAAATCTTCCCCTTAAGGGAATATATATTTAATATCTTATACCGTTTCTCTGTTAAATATTCTAAAGGGCCGAGATATCTTCCTTCCTTGTTTTTTCAACTTTTTCTTTAGTTCAAGATGCTCTAGCCTTCCTTCCTTCCAAAATAAGTCATGTGTATGTTTTAGAATTGGATTGTGTTTTCCCTTGACTTCTTTCTACTATATGTGATCCCCCTAATTTGGTGTAACCAGGAGGTGTTGATCAATATTTGATATAAGGTATGTTCTACCCCTAATTGTTGGGTTCCTCGATCTGTTTCCTCCCATTTTTTATTTCCATGTGATAGAATGTGATTTCCATGTTTCTAATGGATCTTCCAAGGTTGTTGGTTGGCACAGTGGTGTGGCATCATCCTTAGGTGGATGTTGTTACTACGGGATAGGTGATCGTGATCAGTTCAGCTGACCTATTCTCATGTAAATAATGTAAAGAACCTTTTAGTGTTGGGGATTCTTGGATTCTTTATTCTATAAATGTAATGTGTTAGAGTAAGAATGATTTATCCCACTAGATCACAATGGAATTGACATAATAACTATTTGAACCATATTATATAATTGGTATCAATCATATGTTGTTGTCTTTTTTATAGATGTGTTATATCTATGCCTTCTTGTTTAGATTGTTGTTTTTAATGAAATTTGGTAAAGATTGTGAATCTGTAATTAATTTTAAATTAATTGGACAAGGTTATAAATTAATGTTAATGAATCTAGTCATTGCTATTGTAAATTTATGATAATCAAATTGATGCAGTAAGCATGTTTATTTGTATTAATTGATAAACCCGAATCATGATGATGGTTCTTGTTTAAAAGTATGACAAATTAATTGTTAAATTCATATTTGATAGCTTGAGATAACTAGTTGTTTAGGTTTCATATAGTTGGGATCTGTGATAATGGATAGAGTAATTCAAGATGGAATAATAATCTTGTTGTCTGATAAATATAATTCCTTATAGGGTTTTGTGTTAACCACTTACTTGTAAAGAAAAAGTACCTTATTATTTAGAGATAAGAAGGCTTGTTGTTTATGAAGGATGAATGAATTATTTAGGACCAAGAGACCAGTTTCTGTATTGTTTCTTTCTTGATACATGTGTTATGGTGTGAGTCTAGAATGGATGATCCTAGATGGAAGTTGTGGAATGTAAGGGCAAGGAGGCCTAGTGGCCATGGCAGTAGTTTATTACAATAGTGGTGAGATGAATCAGTTTATTCTTTTGGCTGTTGGTGAGGACAATGGGGGTGATGGAATTTGTTGAAGTTGGGCGTTCTTATTAAGGTGAACGTGGTTGCTGTTGAATCTATTTTGATTTTATCTGATTTACTTTCCCCACTATTTGAGTAATGTGGTCATTCTTATCCTCCTTGAAGAGGTGAATACATATGGGGTATTCCATATTCTTTCTTTGTTTATCTTCTTGAGGATGGATGGGTCTATTCTCTTGCAATAGGTGGAAAATTCGTGATGGGCAGTTCATCAATTCATTGTGTTGAGACCCTTTTATTTATAAGTATAGAATATATTTTTCTAGAATATGTTGAAATATATAAAATTATAATTCTGTTAATAAATGACTGAATAAATGATGTTGAACCCATGGGGTTGGAGATTGCAGGGTACAATGTAGAGGTTATGATTCTGAGAAACTGTGGACTCAGGTGGGTTGTACCTAGAGGGAATGGAACATTATTATGATGCTAATGAAATGTATTGTGGAAATGATTATGGATAATTAATTTTTAAATAAATAATTAAAAAAATCAACTGATGAAAGGGGTTAATATGATTTAATAAATATCTTTAAATGGTTGTGTTCTTGTAAGATATCTAGTATTAATAGTGGTATTTTGGTGTTCAAGATACATAAGCTGATTTTGTGTCTAATACTAGGTTTTTTCTATAGTGTGGTTGTGATCTATAATATATCTTGTACTTTTTGTGTTTTTATACACTACCCTAACCTATTAGTTAGGGAGACTGACACCCCGGGGATTTTGAGCACTAGGGTGTGTGTTCCCCAACATCCTGATGTGAGTATGGATGGTGGAATTCCACCATTTTCCCTTATCTCTTATATTGGTAGTTACTTGAGCGGTTATTCACAATGTTTAGTTTTCCCCATATATGTCTGTAGAGGGTTATAATGGATAGTGTTTATTTTTCACACATATATTCTAGATATAGTTTTCTATGTGCTACTATAGGTATATTGTGTATAGGCTGTGATGGCTTGAGTATCCTTACTCAGTGTATGGGTTGTAGTGTCTTGAGGTATAATACCTGACATTTGATACACATTATGTAGGCCATAGTGGCACTCAGAAACTACTTGGTTAATTCTAGTTGTGTGGATGGGGTGTTTCTTTACCCAGCTGCTTGCAGGAAAGCCTTTATGTTGTATGGGGTGCATATTGTGGTACTCACTTAGGTTTCACTGGGCTAGATTTTTGGAGGGAGATTCATCGGTTGAGTGAAGTTGGGGAAAATAGGAAAACCAGTGGAGAATTGGTAGCGAGGTACCCTTGATATTCTTTACTATATTTCAAACTCTTGTATGATATACTTGGTGAAAGTAGCTCTAGTGAGGCTAGGAACTTAGTATAAATTTTTAGGTGATGATTTAGCTTCACTTGATTTTCACTATGTTTTAGTATACTTTCATTACTTTTTCATGACAGGATCCAAGGAGGATCCTATAGATTATATTTTTATACTCACCCTAAATTATATAAAAATATTTTCAAGTCACTTGGAGGATGTTGTAGATCAGGATGGCTACTACTTGCTTGCGGTTGTAGGGGCTGTTCGGGCTTCGTTGTCACTATCATTTTTTACTTTCATTTGGTTCTTGAGGTTTTTTATTTCATTATAGTAGTTATTTCCGGACATTACATAAGTTTACTTGTGTTTCTTTTTATATTGTAGTCTAAGAAGTATTTGGTTGGTTTCTATATTTTCTCCCTCTTCTGTATGTGTTCTTTAAGAGGTTAATGCCTCCCATTTGTGTGTTTCCTATACCCTAGGTTCTAGTCACAAACTCAGGGCCTACTAAAGGCGGGACTCGGGGGGGCATTGTCACACTTCTCAAATTACCAACATAGGATGGGTACACAATGTGGGGACGGGGTCATGAAAGAGTGGTATTAGAGGTCTAGTTATGGGATAGGATGCAGATTGGAGTTAGGCACTAATGAGGATACATGGGATAGTTGGGAAACAGTGTCAGGGAAGTTTACCAAGTGATGTAAACACTGCAGACTAGCTGAGACATAAGAATTTAGGCCCCCATATGATCCGACACACAGAACATTTAGTTTAATGTGGCTAATAAAAAGGAGATACTCATTATAGGGTAGAGACCTAGGAAAGGATCATATATCATTATTCTCTACAGCTTTGTTTGAATGGGTAGACCATGGTAAAGGTTAACCAAAAATTAATATAAGAAAACAATTAATAAAGGTTTAGTCTTCTGCATTCCCATTTTAGAATCACTAACTATTTTTTTCTTTTCTATGTATGGATCTAGGTCTACATCGTATTTAGGTTCACCTAGAATATTACCAATATTCTATTCCAACAGATCGTCGTAGTGTAGAGGTTTATGAAAACGAAACTTGGAGGAGGAAACTTTTTGAATTTCAGAGCCATAGTCAGCTGAAGTATGAGGGATTTTTTTTCAAATGTAGCCACAGAAGATAGGATGGAGGAGGTTGAGATAGCTTTTAGTTTGATTTGTGCTTGGAAGAAGCATTGGGTGTCGTTGGTTTTAACAATGCTGCATGGGGAAATGAGGCAGTTATGGAAACTATTTCATGGAGATTGAGATGAGTTGGCGATCTTGAGGGAGAATTTCAGAGATCACTTCAGAGCCAATTTTCATTCTTCAACCACGAAGGTGGATATTCCCCAAAAGCTTCTTACCCTTCAGGGGAGGCTATTGTGGATTTATTCTAGAATAAGGTGCCGTTATTAAATGATGATGGTGATCTAGTAGTATTTTGTGGTGAACGAGACCCTAGTATAGGTTAGAGGCGTGTTCCGTCCTTGTCATCCATGATGGCTGACTTAATGTTGAGTTCATTAGAGGATCATTAGTTGGTGTTTTTAGGGCCGTTGAAGAGTACCATGATTTCTTTCTAGAAGTGGTTGTATTGTTACCCCCTCGATGACAGATTGAGTATGGGATCAATCAACAACCAAGCACATCTACTACATTGATGCCTCTATTTTAGATGGTTCCTATAGAGTTTCAATAACTATGTATATATCATGATTGTCAATTATAGTGTAGTTTTTTTGGATGAGTCTGTCAACGTGGGGTGAACTGATTTTTTTCATGAAGAATGTTGATGGTAGTTTGCAATTATGTGTCAATTATCATCAATTGAACAAAGCGACAGTGAATAACTGCTAACTTCGTCCACAGATTTATTACTTGTTCAATCAACTGAAGGGCTAAATTTGGTTATTTATGATTTATTTGTGGTCAAGATATGATAAAATTCATTCAATGGATGAGGATATCTTGAAGACTACTTTCCCTTGTTGTCATAAGAACTAAATGTTCTAGATAATGTTGTTTAGTGTGATAAATGCTCCAACTGTGTTCATGGGGTTGATGAACATTGTGTTTTTGAGATCCTGGATACATATGTGTTGGTTTTAATCGATGAAATACTTTTGTAAACTGCATTTGATGAGGAGTACATAGAGCATATGTGTTCCATTTTGGGAGTTCTTCATTGACAACAGCTGTTTGGTAAGTTATAGATGTGTGAGTTTTGGGATCAAGATGTCTTTTTATTGAGAAATGGTGTATCCTAGTAAGGAGGATCTATGGATCCATTAATGATAGAATTGGTTGTGTCTTGGTGAACCCCCATTATAGTTGAAGAGGTTTGAAGTTTATTTGGCCACACAGGCTACTATGAGAGGTTAGTAGCTGATTTCTCTCGAGTTTTGACTCCTATGAAAATGTTGTCCAAAATGGATCAGCCATTCCTATATACTGATCAGTTTCATGTAGCCTTTGAGTATCTAAAGGAGAAGTTGTTCACTAATCTGGTTCATTGTCTTCTAGTAGAATAAGACCAGTTCGAGGTTTTCTATGATTCTTCGTGTCTAGGGTTAGGTTGTGTTCTAATATTGTAGAGATCAGTCATTTCTTATGGGTCTCAGTAGCTTCATCTCCACGAATGAATCTATACCACCCTTGATCTTAATTTGTGGGGAAGATGTTGTCTTTTCTAGATGAAGAGTCCCAGCTGGGAGGTCTTGAGGTAGAGGGTTGGAGAGAGAAATTGTTTTTTTGTGCATCCCCTAAAGGTTTGTCTGGGGATGTAAAACACTGAATGTTGTTTATGGGAAGTATTTTCAATCATTTATCACCATGTGATATGGTTCTTAGAGATTTCCATAGCTCACCATTATTTGTACCTCCTGGAATGAAAAATATGTATCGAACTTTGAAGAGTCAGTTTTGATGGCCTGGGTTGAAGTGTGCACTTGTAGAGTTTGTGTCTCGATGGTTGGTTTTCCAGAAGGTGAAGGCCAATCACCACATTCCAAGTGGGTTTATCCAGGTGTCATATTTTCCTTAGTGGAAAATTTAGGACATCTTGATCGACTTTGTTATTGGTTTACCTTGAGATCAGGGAGGCAATGATGTTATATGTGTAGTTTTGGATCGTTTGATGAATTCATCCCAATTTATATTTATCAAGGAATTGGGATCAATGGAGGTTTTTTGAGGCTGTATCTGGAAGAGGTAGTGATACTTCAAAAATTCATTAGGACAAACATTTCTAGTCAATATCCACATTTCAGCTCTAGGGTGTAGATAGGTCTCCAACATGATTTTTGTTCCCAACTATGTCTTATCACTACCTTTCTTATACATACAGATGGTGAGACAGAGCATTCTATCTAGACTCTTGAAAGCATTTTATGCTCTTATGTCATAGATTTTTTATTTTTTTGGTTGAGGCACTTACCATTTGTAGATTTCTCTTACAATATCAGTTTTCTCTCCACCATCGGTATGGAGCCATTTGAAGCCTTGTAAGACCAGCCTTTCCGTTTTCTGTTGTACTGGACTAGGGTCAGAGAGTCAGTAATAATCGGGCCAGAACTAGTACAAAATATGACGGAGGTGGTTTAATTGATTCACGAGGGGATGAAGGAAGCAGTGCATCATCAGAAACCCTTTTATTATCACCGGAGAAGACCTCCAGAGTTTGATGTTCGAGATCACATGTTTCTGTAGGTGACTCCCCAATTTCGGCAGTGAAGGTTTGGTTGTGAAAGTAAGCATACTCCCTAGTTTTTTGGACTTTCAATGTGTTGTCTTGCATTATAGACATGGAATATATGGTAGCACTTCCATCATAGATGAACCAGATACATGTCATTTTTCATGTGTTGATGTTCCTTCGTTATCTTCATGATGATAATCATGTCATCGATTGGGGTGAGATCGATGTTGATGATGTTGCAACCTTCAGGGAGTGACACGTTGAGATCCATGACTACAAGGAGAAGGTGATTTATGGGCATGCTATCCCCTTAGTTCAAGTCTTTTGGCTTCAAATTGTCATGGAGGAGATTACTTGGGAACATTAGTCGTAAATACATGCTTAGTACCCCGAGCTCTTTGACGTTTATATCTTTTATTGTAATGTTTTTTATTTTGTGTTTGCAGACCATTTCTTATTTATGAAATGGATTTATTTTGTTTCTTATTGTGGTTTTATCTCTTTTGAGATTTATCTCCCTTGGGAGAGTGTTTATGAGATGGTTTTGGTTGTCACATGGTTTCACATTGTTCATTTGATGATGTGGTTGAGCTCTTTTAATGGTGAGATCCTTGAGAGGTATATTGAAGGGTGGTTATTTGGACCCCTTTTTAAAAATCCTATATGGTTATTTTTTCAATTAATGAGGATGAGAATGTTTTGAGAGGGGTCTCATGTAATTTCATGGACATCTATGGTCCATTCCTCGCTAAAATCTGGTGTTTTGGGTGTTCTGGGAGGTCAAAGTGGCTTATTCCAACAATTTACAAAATGTTTTCCAATTTTCTAGTCAATTTTTTCAAGATGGTAGCTCATCCAGCAGCGGTGGTAGCTCATCCAATGGTTGTAGTAGCTCATCCAACTATGGTGGTAGCTCATCCAATGGTGGAAGTAGCTTATCCAATGGTGGGGGTAACTCATCCAATGGTGTCAATAACTCATCCAATGGTGCCGATTTCTCATCCAGTGGTGATGATATGTCATCTTACAGTGGTGGAGACTCATCCAATGGTTATATTAGCTCGTTCCTGCAATTATATAAACTCATCTAATGGTGATGGTAGCTCATTCCAATGGAAACTGTGACTCATCCAACAGTTATGGTAGCTCCTTCCAATGGTGGAGGTGACTCATGAACAATGTTTCTAGCTCCCTACAATTTCTCAAATTTGACAGTTTATTTGATGTAAAACAAATTCAAGGAATTTTTTAAGGGATTTAAGTCCAATTAAAATTCCATAACTCCTATATTAATTTTCCTAAGGGTTTATGTTCCTTTACTCAGTCAAAACATGTGATCTTGAACAAATATTCCTTTTTTGTCAAAATCTAAATAGTATCTTAAACCGCTACTCTGTTCAATCTTATAAAGGGATGAGATATATTGATTCTATTTTTGTCTTTTTTACTTTGTGTAAGATGATTGAACCTTTCTTTATTTCTCATAGGATTCATGATTTATGATGTATCCTCAGATCATGTTTTCTGTGGAACTCATCACATTGCATGTGCACCCTCAGTTTTGGTATAACCAGGAGGTGTCGATCCATCTTTTATATAAGGTATGTTCGACCTCTATTTTTTTGGGTTCCAAAATAATTTTCCTCTTGTTTCTCAATTACATGTTATGGCATGTGATCTCCATGTTTCTAATTAATCCTACTAGGTTTTTAGTCGGTATGATGGTGTCACGACATCCTCAGGTGGATACAGATGTTTCGGGAGAGGTGATCGTGAAATATTGGGTTGACTTATTCTCATGTAAAGAATGTCAACAAACATTTATGTAGTTGATTTGTGGATTCTCAATTATATTCACATGAAATGTAATAGTTATCATAATTTACCATACTTGATCACAATGGAATTGACATAATAAATATTTGAATCAGATTAATGAATTGGTTTCAATCATATGTTGTTGCTTATTTTTTTTCTAGATAGTGTTATATCTATACCTATATTTTTAGCATGTGTTTATTATTGTAAATAGGTAAATAATGTAAATCCATAATTAATTGTAAATTTATTGTCTATAGATAGAGAGGCATGTTAATGAATCTAGACATTGCAGTTGAAAATTGATGATAATAACATTGATGCAGTAACAATGTTTAATTGAATTTATTGTTAAAAATAAATCATGTTGATTCTTCTTGTTTAAAGGCATGTTAAATTAATTATTTAATTAATTTTTGGTATCTTGATTTAGCTTGTTATTTCAGTTTCCCGTAGTTGCGACATGAGATAATGAATTGGTTAATTAATGATCGAATAATGATCTAGTTGTGTGATAAATATAATGCATTGTATGGTTCTATGTTACCTGATTTCTCTTAAAACACAAGATCCTTATGCTTTGGCGTTGTGATTTCTCATTATTTGTGAAGGATAAATGCCCTTTTTAGGGACAAGAGCCCAGTTTCAATATGGTTTGTGTCCTACTATTTGTGTTGTGGTGTTAGACTGGAGGGTTGTTGGGGTATGTGGGGGAACATAGGCCTACTCATTGTGAAAACAGTTGACGCCTAGAGTGGTTTGATGCATCGGTTTATGCATTTGGGTGTTTGGTAGGACACTAGGGATGATAGAATGGGTTGAATATGGGCATTCCCATTGATGTGAATGTGGTTTCTATTGAATCCATTATTAGTATACCTAATTTAGTTTCCCAACTTCATGAGATAGATGGTATTTCATTCTCTCCTTAAAAAATAGGCAATGTCATGCAAGTTATGCCACATCTTTTCTATTTTTAGTTTCTAAAGGATAGACGGGTCCATGCTGTAAAAGACATGGTGGGAATTTAATATAAAAATATTATTGATCCCCTTCAGTTTGGTAGATTATAATTTATTTTTCTAGACTGCATAGAAATACGATAAATGATAACCCTGTAAATAAATTATTTAATAAATGATTTTTAACACATAGGGTTTGTGATTTCTAAGGTGAAATGATTAGATTAGGATTTTAAGAAACCATGGACTTGGGTTGGTTCTGCCTAGATGGACTGGATCTTTATTGGGATGCTAGTGAAATGTAATGCAGAAATAATTGTGGTTAATTAATGGTTAAAGAATTATTTAAAATAAATTGAAACTAATTTACAGGGATAAGATGATATAATAAATATATTTAACTGGTTTTGTGCTTATACAATATCTAGTCTTAGTAGTGACCTCCTAGAGTCTGAGATATTTTAGCTACAATTGTGTCTAAGACAAGATTTTTCCCATAGCGTGGTTGTGACCAATAATATATCATGTAATTTTTGTGTTTCTATATGAAACCCACCCAGTCAGTTAGGGATACTAACACCCTTGGGATTCTAATACCTAGTAGTGTTTTTCCCAACATCCTGATGGGAGGATGGATGATTGACTCCCCCCTTTGTCCCCACTCTCTTCTCTTGATAGTTGCATGTTCTAGTATGCCCGATAGTAAGTTTTCCCCATGTATGTGTGTAGAGGGTTTTAATAGCCTGTGGTTATTTTACACACATATATTCTGGATATAGTTTACTAAGTGCTACTACAGGTATAACATGTATAGGTTGTGATGGCTTAAGGATCCTTTCTTTGTGTCTGGGCAGTACTGGATTGCGGTATAATACCCGACATTTGACACACATTATACGAGCTATAGTGGCTCCCAAGAACTACATGGTTACTTCTGGTTTTGTATATGGTGTGTTTTGTGGCCCAGGTTTCTACGGTAAAGCCATTGTGTTTCTTGTGGTACATTTGGTGGTACTCACCCAGGTGTCTTCGGGCCAGCCTTTTTGGGGAGAGAGTCTTAGGACGTGTGACATTGGGGGAAAAGTGGAAACTATAGGGGAAGTGGTAGTGGGGTACCCTTGAGATTATTTATTATATTATATACTCTTGTATGTGATACATGTTGAGAGTATCCATTGTGTGTATGGAAACTTAGTATACCTATTTAGGTGAAGAGTTAGTTTCACTTATTTTTCACTGTTCTTTATCATGATTTCATTTTTCCACACGAGAGGGTTCATGGAGAATCCTACTGAGTATACTCTTATACTCACCATATGTTATTTAATGTTTTATTCAAGTCCCTTGGAGCAGGTTGGAGATCATAATGGTTACTAATATCTTAGGGTGGAAGGAGTTGTACGATCATCATGGTCGCAACCATATTTACATTCTTTTGGTACTTGTAGTTTTCCCTTTATGTTGTAGTAATTCATGAATGACATTAAATAAGGGTACTTGGGTATATTTTTATATTTTTGTCTGAGTAGTATTTGGTTGTTTTATATATTATCTCTCTCTTCTTCAAGTGTTCTCTTAATGTGTAATGCCTCTCATTTATGTATTTAGTATACCCTCAGTGCCAGTCACTAACTCAGGGCCTATTGGAGGCCAAACTTGGGGTTTATTATATCTCTTCTGAAATTTCCATCCCAGGAGGGGAACACATTGTGGGGAGGGGGTTATGGCATGTCATCTGTTCTTCCTCTCATTATTTTGTTTTTAAATTTTACTCTTTTGTCATGTATTTCTCTTGTATTTTCCGCAACACTAAAAATAACCAACCAACTAACAAAAGAACCAAAACAATATCACAGATAGTGCCGTGATAAAAGTCCAAAAATTTAAGGGTTACCTAACACTCAATCCCATTATCCAACTACTAAAATATCACCACTAACCATCTCATGGTCAACAAATATATGGGCTCCCATGATCCCCTAAAACCCCAAGATATCCACTATGGGATATCACAAGCAATATTTGGGTCATAAGGGGACATATGATGTCACCAATGCTAAGAAAGTACCAACCCCACCTTGGATAAACCAAAATATGGGGTTCCCATGGTCTGTTAGATCATGACCATCTAAATCCCCAATCCAAAATTGACATATGAAAGCTAAAGTAACAATTTAACCCTAACCCAACCATGATCATTAAAACACACACAAATTCATCCATGAGGATTCAAAATGGAATCCTATGAGGGGATCCCCTACCCCATCTAAAACATGATACCAACCTGACATGAGAAACATATCCATGAAGCCCTTGAAATCCAACCACATATCCTTGATTGACAATATGCCAGCACGGGTATCCAAAAGCATCACCACACATGCAAGGGAATTCTCAATGGTCCTCATGACCTTACCAAGAATAATATATCCTAAATTTTGCTCCTCATACAAAAGAAAAACCATGGGGAAATTCATTCATTATAAAGCCTCAGCCGTCCTCCATGGCATACAACCCTTTGCTATTATTTCACCCCTAAGGGAATCGATAATGGGTCACATAGATCAATATAAATATCACCACCATAATTTCTAGTAGTAATTAAAACTCTATGATGCCATACCATACCAAATGCCCCCAAAAAATGATCCTCAACCATTAGATCTAAAACATAAAGTGAGGGGTATAGAACCTCAACCCTTTAAAAAAATCAGGTTATAGGGACATGATCAAAGTTTGAGAAAAATTCATTTTGAAGTGCAAAACCATATACATGATTCATGGTTCAACTTGTTGATGGAGGTTCAACAAATTTGGAAGATAAACACTTGGTTTAATGATTTCTTTATATAAATTAGATAAATGTATTTAGATGAGTTTTTCAAAAGAAGCAGAATGGAATATTATGATTTTAAATGTTTAAGGAGGATTTCATTGAGTGGGAGCCTCAATGATCAAAAGGAATCATGGTGTTGAGAACAATGTGGTTGTTGTATAAGGAAGGTGAGCAGAAGCTTGTCAATGGGACCTTGGTGTGAGAATGAGAAAGGTTATTTAGTGCGAGAATGCTAGACTCATTTTAGGAAAATAATTCTCAAGTAAGATATTTTTAGGTTTTGTGTGAAGAAAATTTCATGTGACATGTGTCAAAGCTATGAAATTTCATTCACTGAAAGCAATAGTATATGAATAGAGGCAATGAACTAGTACTATGGATGTCTTTGTTTAGGCATGTAATGACCTAAGATTTACTTGTATATTATTGTTAAATAAATAATATATATAATATCATTATCTAAATACTATAACAAACTAATACAAAAATCCTTGATATATTTTGAATATTGAATATGACCATTAAAACTGATTTGTTATATTAACTTGTATAAAATAAAAGGAACCCTATTGAAAAATCAATAATGTAGAAAAAATGATATCTGAAAGTAGAATTAACCCATACGAAGCACATTTTCTAATGTTAAAATTGAGTTATCTTCCCTAGAGTTTAACTTGGACCAAGCCCAAGATGGAACGTAATTTCTTTATTTAGAATAATAAAATTATATGTTTTTAATTAACAATTGAATCAAATAATTTTAGAATTTGAATTTGAAAAATTGAACATAATTTCTTTATTTAGAATAATAAAATTAGAATAAGACTAAATTATTAATTTTTTTAGAAATAATTAATTTTTTAGCTGAATATTGAAATATACAAATTTTACTAATATTGTAACTTTTATGACATTATGTTGTGAGTGTAAGGTCTTAAATCCCAATATCTCTCCCCCTTGAGATTTTTGGGTAATAGAGGCACTTAGAGGAGGTTATAAGGATTTTGGAGGGAAATTTGGAGGGGGGAATTGTAAAATTCCAATATTATAAAATAACGACAATGTTTGATAGCATACAAAATATGCAACACCATGCATAAACGAACCAAAAAATATTATTATTTAAATATAAATATTTTAACCAAGTGGATTAATTGATGGGAATGAATATTATTTACCCATTTATAAAATATATTTAAATCTCCAAATCAATGATTTTTTTTTTTGATTTTTTACTTTATAAAAAAGAACTCAATTTACAGAAAAGTAATTTTATGCTTCAAAAAAATAATTTCTAAAAATGTGATTTTTATTACCTTTTTCATGAAAATATTATAATTAATTTATAGAAATTTTATAAAATTTATTTGATAAATTAAACCAAAATTTTGAAATTATCATGTCAAAATTAGCTTATTGTAAAATTTTAGTATTTTTATGAAAAGATTTATTTTTAATAAATCGTGAAAAATTCTGATTTTTATTGAATACTGTATTTTACCTTAAATTATTTATAACGTAAAATTTTATTTTGGATTATTTTATAATTTATTTATTTTATTTTTAATAATAATAATCGAAATATGGCCTTTTTAATGAATTTTATACTTGAATTTTGTTTAGTTTTTTTTACATAAAACACATTTTATAAAAACATTATTCTTTATCGCATTTTTTAGTTAAATTATAAATTAAATTATTAAACATTTGTTTATTGAATTTGGAAATTTTTATTTCATATTCTTAATTATAGGGTCTAAATATGTTAAATATAGTACTTTTAGTTTTGGAAATTTGGAATAGTAACCATAATAATTTTTGTTACCATGGAAAAAGGTAAATACGATAATTAAGGCTTAAAAATAATATGATGAAGACAATAAATGACCCTAAAACCTATCTTAATTTTATTTTATTATTAAATTTCATCCATACTCATCCATGATTTTTTAATATGAACTTTTTTTCTTACATGGATGTGATTATGAGCTTTATAATATTTTATGTAATGGAAATTAAAAATTCCAGACTCTAGTTTTTATTAAATATATTAGTTTTAACATAGTAATAATAAAAGTATATTTTTATTTTTAATTATTAATTTAAAATATAAATTTATTAACTACATCATGTTAATTTAAATTTATTTTTAGTGAAGAAATAATTACCTAAAATAATTTTACACTTCTAACACCGAAATAATTCAATTAATTGTGAAAAAATAAATGATATTAAAAATGTGAAAATTAATATAATATGAAATAGTTAATTATATACATGAATTTTGTATATTACTATAACATGTTAGGGATTTATTAGAATATTTTATTTGTTTTTTCATTTATGTTATTTATTTCAAAGTAAATGAACAGTTAGAAAATTTTCATTATTGATATTTTATGAAAATATCATTTTGTCAAATGATTTAAAATTTCAAAAAATCTTATATTATACCAATTAATTATGATATAGTTTATAATATTAAAAAAAATCTTTTGTGGTTTTCTTCATTTATTGTAATTATATTTACCCATAAAGAGTAAAAAACCTTGTTGTTGTGGCAATTGTGAAACAACTTAACGGGTGTTAAAACCAAATTATAAGAGTAAAAATGTGATCCAACTTGTATAATTACTTTTGGACGAGATGATTTTGGATCATTATCATTTTATATTCTGATATTATCAATTTGGATTAATTTGAACATAACAATGAATTTATATTAATTTAATATATTAAGAAATTCCAAAAAGTGTTTATCCCCTCTCTTATAAATGGTGACATCTTCTTCTCATTTATTCACAAATAAAAAACTATTTGGATCATCCAATAACTTCCCAAATACATTACTTGAATCTCACCTTTCATTATAGAGGAATTTTTTAGGTATAATACACACCTTATAGGTGATAAGTTATTAGCCAAAGGAGACTTTACAAATAAGAGGTATTGTTTTTAACCACATGTTTTAGTTTTATTTATTATTCTACATCATTAAAATATTCTTCAACCATACTAAAATTATAGGACCATTAAAATATATAATTAAATATTATTATGTTAATATCATTACCTATATCCTTCTACAACCTCATCAAATGGTAAATTAATTCAACCTTCATGTGTATGACGGACTACCACCTCACGAGCAGATGTAATTCATTTTCCATTAAAATTTCTCAATGATGGTTATAATGAATTATTTAATGTTTTTATATGATATTAATGAAATATTTATCATTATTAAATTATGAAAAAATATACTTTCTTACATTTCCATTCATTGACAAATGATAGCATTGTTCATACATAGATATGGACTACCACCTCCACGAAGTGACGCGATTCATTTTTCATCACCACATCACATGGATGATATATATATATATATATATATATCTTTTTATGTGTGTTTTTTCATGATTAATTAAAAAATATAATATATATGATATGATGATTATTGTATAAGGATAAAATGATACATTATTTCTATAATGATCCATGAAATATTAAAACGATACTCATGATCATGTTTCACCTACCATATCCAAGATTGTAACATAGTTTATTTTTCATAACAATTTTTCATGATTAGTATCAAAATTATAATGGATGTATAAAAATAATAATTATTTAGTGATTATTATTCTAGTAATGATGGAATAATGACCACTTTGACCATAGTGGACCTACCTGGATCATTTTCAAATTATGTACTCAATATCATCAAAACATCCTACGTGAAAATAAATGATAAATTCAAGGCATATTATAATGTAAAATTGATATAAAAGTAATAATAAACATTAAAATGGTTCTTAATAATGTAAATAAGTAATATAATTAAATTATTCAAACAGAAAAAAAACATAGGTGACACGTCACACTCATGGTAAGGGACTTTCTGTAAACAATATTCCTTTAAAAGTTTATCTTAAAAAAAATTATTCCATTTATATATTTTGAAATTTATTTCAATGATATATTAATATGGATATAAAATAATTATAAATTAAATTTTATGTATCTTTTTACATTCTATCAAATATTTTTAATGGAATATTTTTATAGAATTTTTTTACTATCTTTACAAATGAATAAAGAATGTTAAATTGTAATTTATATAGTGAATGTATTTTTCCTCCAAAATAACCATTATTTGATGTTTATATTAATATATAATCATTTTTTTGTTTTTAAAATAACCATCTTTCTCTTTGTTCAACTAATTTTTGTTTTGAAGAATGGGTATTAAAGGAAAGGTATATATCAATATCTGATGATATTTTATTCTAGGTGAAAAAAAAATTATCATTAAAGATTTTATGTATTATTTTAGGCTTCTTGGATATTTTTTATAATGATGGGTGGTTTTTTTATAAACCATGGGTGGGTGAGCCAGTTATAGATCTATAATGCATTGGTTAAAGGGTGGAGTTCCAATTAAGTTTATACTAAGAGATTATGGGAAAATATTGTGATGGATATTTGAATTGTTTCATTGATGGTTATTTCATATGTAACCATGATGGTTATTCTATGTGTAACCATTAAAGTTATTGAATTTATAAGGTTTGTATTAAAATTATTTTCCAATTTACCTACATGATTTATTTATGCTTTCTATGGGTTTCTTTGGAAATATTATGATATCAAAAAGTAAAGGAAAGTATATTATATTTCGTAACGTTCAAATGTATAATTTTGATAAAAATATATTATGATTTATTCTTGATTTAAAATAAAACATTATGAGTTAAAGTTTTCATTTAATATTTATTATTAAATGTTCTTTGAAAATATTTTGGAAGAGAATTCAATTGGTTAGGTAATAAAATGTTTATTTTGTGCCCAAATTTTAGTTCGAAATATGAACATTCCTTTAAGTATTCAAGGACTAATAATTTATTATTTTTTTATGTCCCATACAATGATTTTGTACTCATCCCAAATTTTAAAATGTTTTTAATAATATTATTATAGACAAAGATGAGGTCAAGATGAAAATTTTGAATATGTTCCATGAAAATAATACATGATTATTTTTGAGAAATTTTTAATAGAAAAAATGGATAATGAAGGGAAGTGTTCAATATTTAATATATAAGTTTTTTATGTATAATTTATGACCTAAATATCTTAAACTATAAACCTGAAAGATATTTAGTAATGTAAGAATGTTATTTCTATTTTAAATTCACTATATTATGAATTTTATATATTTAGGTTCTTAAACTTTTTATGAGAGAAAAGGTTTATATAAATATATAGGTTCGGATATCATTTAAACATAAATTAAAACTACTATATAAAAAATTGATTGTATTTTATGGATAATTATCATTGATTTAGATAAATATAAATGAGTTTAAGATTCCATGGTTAAGTATATGTTAATGTTTATCAATCTCATAAGATGGATCATTGAAATAGTATTAATATAATCAGAGTAGTATTTTTTTGTTTTAGAAAATAGATTGATCTAGTAGGAACGAAAGTAACAATGGATGTGAAGAAAAATCAGGTGGTTGTCTGAATGAGAAGCTAAATGTGATGGTATATGTTATATTAACACTTTTGGTTATTCTTAATCAGATATCAAGAGTTATGATCAACAACTTGAATCTATGTGAGTTTCCCAAGCATCAAATAAGAGAGAAATGAAGATCCCCATAATTTTTGGTTATAAAGTTAATAAAGGTAAAAATATTAAATTACCTATTGGATGAATGTGGGAAGAACCCTCTATGAGAATGTCTTAAAATAATGGGAATATGTTTTGTGTGTGGTAAATGAGGGCATAAAGAAATAATCATCCAAGTAAAAAAGTAATAACTAATATAATGCAATGAATAGGAATAAAGTTATTTCCAAAGAATCCATTGAATGGTTTAAATGTCGATAACATGGGAAATAAGAAAATTTATTTCATAGTGGGAAATCTCAAGAATGAGATCATCAAGAACACACAAATTAATGTTGGAAAATGACTAATGCCACTATCGAAGAGGATGAGGAAGCTAAAAATGAAATATGAAAGGAATGGGTCATATCTTCGATTATGTTCTGATATTGTTTAATATTAGTCCATGATTCATATTTTATTTATAATAAAGAATTATTAAGGATTAATATGGAAAACATGGTTAATTAATAGAAATAAATGATTAATGTATATTCATAATGGGATTCAAGAGATATGATGTAGTGGTATTTTGTTGTTTGATCATAATTTCAAAGGCATAAACACCCATTTTTAAGGTTTAATGTGATAATAATACATTGGGAGACTTTATTGGGTTTTTATATGTTTGAAGTAAATTTAACCCTTATGTTTGACATGTTAAAAAGTTTATTAGAGAAAGAATGAGATTTTATTTTTAGGAACATCAGTTTAACAATATTTATAATCTTTCACATTTATATGTTCTATAATGATTAAGGTTATTTTTGAGTATTTTATTCATATTTCATGGGAAAATAGAATATTTTAACAAAAGGTATGACCCAAAGGTAGGAAGATAACCTGTCACATTTGGAAAGGCCACAGGGCTTGAACCCGCAATCGAAGGATGATAAGGATATTGTGCATACCATTGGCCTATGTGATATCTTGGTTAGTATGAAATTGTTTTTATAAACAATTTGATAGATAATTATTAGGTTTATTTTTGTAACATATATTATGTTTTATAAATAACCATTACAATGAAAAGTGTTTTGGTGGTTATGTGAATTTTTGGAGAAGACCACTAGAGTTTTTGGAACATTATTGTTTGTGACGCCTTCTTCGGGGATCTTTCATCCATCTACTTGAGGACATAAGGTGTGGATTTGTTTCCCTGCATTCCTGCTTTCCAAAGTCGGGTGGCATCTGTCACTTATTTAGGGCCGTTTTCACCTTAATCGAAACTGGATGATGGAATGTCGGCTCTTCCTTCCATGGATTCTTCCTTGGAGCTTGTTACCTCATCCAGGTCTCCCTTAAAGACAATGTCTGGGTTAAAGAATCTAGTTGCTGATGCCATATCATTGTTGACACCGGTTAATTACACAACTTCCGTCAAGACATTCCATGGGGTCGTGAAATGGTAGAAACCTTCGGTCAGAGTAGACGGTAACATCAGGAATGTTGGGGGATATCTTGATTCATGGACATTGGGTAACACGTACTCTTCCTCATAAGAAGGCATATCATGGGTGAAGAACCTGAGGAATCCCACATCGAATGTAGGGTATCATATTTCATAGGAATGTATCTGAGGTTTATCTCACCTTCCCATGTTCAAAACTGGGTATGACGCATGTTTAACGTCCTACAGAGACGGTTATGCCATAGTCGTGTCTTATGAGGTTTTCCTTAGGCATCCCATGTTTATTAAGAGGTAAGCTGTGAGTTTAATGTCACGAGGAGACACAATGAGGGTGATCAGAATGCCCCATATATAAGTATCATATAGGTAAATCCCTAGGAGGGAACAACTGGATGGTTTAATAGGTGGATGGATCAGAACACTCAATAAGAGGAGATCAAAGATGTCATGTCCCATAAATGGCAGATGTCACACAGTGAAGGCTGATCTAGACACCACTATGTGTGGATAAGGGAGTGTGTCCCCCAGAATGGGGGAACACCATGGTTTACCACTGACTGGGATTGAACTTCATGGAGGTTTCCTACGTACCTAGTGTAGATGACATGGATCAAAACCCACGTAGTTCGTTGGGGTGATGAAACAGGGTGTACACAGAGGAAAATAACCCGAATACATGCTGGGGATTACACATGGATAGCAGCCCAAGTACTACTAGGAGCAGTGAGGAGTTGGATGACTTGATTCCACCGGGATGTAGAGGCCTGAGTGATAATCACGATGGTTGATTGAGAGTTTAATTGAGTAGAGGGGGATGAGATGGGACCATCGTGAAGGTGGCGGTAGTTCTGGTCTTGAGCCTCAAAGAGACTTCGTGTGTATCCCTATTGTTGGGAATCAATGTATGCATAGTTCAGTGGGACGATGGGACACCTGAGGAGGTGGCCTGTGAGAATGGACTCATAGATGGTACTCGGAGGAAGTAGAACATTTGGGTTGGGGAATGATCTCCCCGAAACATGCGGGATCGAGGGATAGATCTGGATTAGTCATGGGTGCTGGTCTTGAACCAAATGGAGGCTTCATACGTGTCCCCGGTGTCAGGAATCAATGTCTTCATAGTTAATGGTTGACTTTGGTGAACCGACGTGAAAGGGGTCAGACTAATGGGTGGCGGGATTAACCTCTGGGAGGCTTCTTATGTACCTCGCCTTGGCATGGATCAAAGTCCACATAGTTCAAGTGGGTGCAACAACTTACCGCTGACTGGGGGAACAATGGATTACTACTGATTGAGGTCCATAGTTTAAAGTCGTGCAGGACGGGTGTGAACCAACGTGAAAGAGGACCTGGGGCCTAGATATATTGTGGGCTTGAACCTTAGGGAGGCTTCCAACGTACCTCACCTTGTCAAGTATCAATGACCACGTATTCTAGGTGGTGGGACATGATGTGAAGGTTGTCGAAACTAATGGGGTGTTGGGCTTGATCCTCAGGGAGGCTTCCTACATACCTCTCCTTGGAAAGGATCAAATAGCACTTAGTTCATGTGGTGGGAGACAATGTGAAGGTGGGCGGAACGACCAGGTGTTGGGCTTGAACCTCAGGGAGGCTTTCTACGTACCTTTCCTTGGAAAAGGTCAGATTCCAAGTAGTTAAGGTGGTGGGAACCAACATTAAGGTGTTCAGAACCAAAGGGGTGTTGGGCTTGAACCTCAGGGAAGCTTCCTACATACCTTGCCTTGGAAAGAATCAAAGACCACGTAGACCTGGTTTGTAACACCTGAGACTTTTATGTTATATAAATCATCGAAGGAATCTTTTTCTACACAACACTTGCTTGGATTTCTTTACACGAAATCACGACCTTCCTCGATAGCTTGCGTCGTACGCAATACTGAGTTTCACTAAACAATGATATGTTATTAAAATATTATTAAAACTAGCCGTTATGAATAGTAATACCACTTTTTGAAATTTTATAAATTTTATTTTTCAAATGGACTTCATTTTTGGATTCGGAATATCGAAATTAGCCTAGGGTGAAATTTTGGTATTTTTCTGAAAACATTCAATTTTTTATGAATACGGAAACCCCTAAGTGGTAGTTACAAAAACTGAATTCTTCATAAAACATAATTTCACCGCTTCTGTGAGTGGAATTTCGAAAATCCGAGAGACACAGTTGATGTCAGTATGTAAAATGTGGTTCAATGAGATGAAAATAATTTTTTGGTGAATAGAAACTTTTTACTTTTTTTTACCACGGTTAAAAGTAAATAAGGTAATTAAGGGTAAAAATGATATTATTATTACCCTAACACATGTCCTAATTCTATTGGAAAAGTTTAATTAGACCAAAAACAACCTTAGGAATAAAATATGACCAGTTAGGCTCACTTGGATTAGATTAGGACATTTATTATTAATTTATTTAAAGAAGGGTTAAAATAGTTAAAATCAAAGTTTAATAAGTAAATAATTTTTAATATGGGGTTATAAATAAGATAAATTCGACTATAAATATTCATTAGAAATATAAAAATATTTCCTACATAATGGTATTTTATTTGTAATTTTTAGACATTAAATAATTTAATTTATTTATGACACAAATATGATGCGGTAATTAACTTATTAATGAAATGTTGACATAATTGATGTTATAAACACCAAAATAAATGTAATCTGAATCATTTTATGAATTCCACAAATTTTCTAGATTAATATGACATGTTAGTATTGAATTAATTTACTTTGTTCTAACTAATCATTCTGTTATGATTTTCACAAAAATTAATTACTAAATAGTGTCAAAATTGACATAAAATAGTTTTTAAAACAAATATTATATTAGTAATTGTTATTTTATTCCTAAAAATATAAGGTTCTACCAAATGACATATATAAGGTTATATATATTAATAATAAACAACTTGGGGTTCGTTTGGCTGCTTATAGTAAGTTTATAAACCTTATAGTATAAGAACACAAGAAGACACGGTAAAAGTAAAATTATTTAACTTAATGTTAAATCTAAATGATAAGGTTAAAATAGGAACCTAAACTTGTCTAAATTCTATTAAATGAGAGTCTATAGACCCATCCCCACATTAGCTTCGAAATAAATCAATTTGGAGCTATTTAAATCCGAACTTGACATTATAATAAAATAATATTTTTAGTTATTCCAAAGGTGCCCCTCTCCTCCCTTACAAAAGGGCACCTCCTCCCTCTCTTCCTCACACCACTTTGAGCCTTCATGCTCGGCCAAACCCAGACACTTTCTCCTCTACACTTCCCTAGAGACATCTTAGAGGTCTTGGTCTTCTTCAAAGACCAATTTTAGTGCCCTAAAATAATGTCTCAAAGAAGCACTTCAAAGAAGAGGTAATGTCCGTTACCGATTCTTTCATCTTTATTTCTTCTTCCACTTCTTATTCTTTAGTTGTTTCATTATGAAGTAATAACATAAGTATCACTCATATACTGATATGTTATTATAAGTATGAAACAACCCTATTTCACCATTTATCCATCCAACAGAAAAAGAAATCACTGCGCGTGCGTACGTACAGAATACCGTCTCCACGCTTTGGTGTAATCTATTTTCCACCACCACCTTACTTGGATGGGTATAATGGTGTAAATAATGACTATATATGACTATTGTGAAGTGATATTTATTATGAAATAGTATACATACACTCCAATACAATTCCACGATCATGGGAATGATATCATTGCTCGTGCGTACGTACGGGATACCGTCTCCACGATGTGATGCGACTCGTTCTACATGATTTTCATTTCATAATGATTACATAAATGAATTGAGTGAATAAATATGATATATAGTACATTAATACCATTCTGGAAATGATGTATCTATAACCTAAAGAGAAAAATAAGAATTTATTCGACAAAACATGCATAAGAATAAAAAGTTATAAACACCTGAATAACAAGTAGCAAAGAAATATTACTACCAAGAAACTAATAATATGACCATATATGATATTGTAACAATAATTATGATTCTTTAATAATTCAATAAAATTATTTAAATCATTATACAGAAGGTTCGGAAACTTACGAGGCAAATCATACCTAAGGTAAGGGAAATATCACAATCTCATTTTTATCCGAGATTGATTGTACTTTGGTAATTACTGGGGTGTATTTTATCATCCACATCCATGTTTCCTCAATATGTGATATTAATATAATTCTGTAATAGTTAATATCCAATTTTACCCTTCGGTGAGTTTTTAGTAAAATATATGAAAGGAATCTTTTGTCGTTTTTCGTACGAGGTACTTTTTGACTTTTCCGACAAAAGTACAAAGAATGTGTTTTTAACTTATACAGCATGAATGGATTTTTAAACATTATTTCCAAGAAGCTTCCTTTACAAGTTTTCATGTTTATTTTTAATAAACATCTTTTAGTTTAGAATTGTTCGACATGTTAATAAAGGAAAAGTGTTTTTGAAGCAGAAAGGATATTTTCCTCAAGAATGGAGTTCAAATGTTTTATCAAAATTATTTTCCATCTAAGATAATAAAGGGTTATGTTTCTATCCCTATTATTACATTGATTTGATTATGTTGTGATGGAATTATATTTTTATGAATCCCTTTATCTTATATGAATTGTTTTATGATGTCACGATGTTTAAGATTCCCATTTTTATTACATGGGTTATGCAATGATGTATGATTTATGATTTTGTGGCACACATAAGAATGGTATCATTATGAGATGGGTGGGACCTATATCTCCCTCCAATTCATTGGGTAAAGATTTTATATCTCATGATATAGACATGGCTGGAATGGTAGTTTATACAGGTTCAGTGAAACAGGACTGAAATGAGGGTGACTCAGTTCAGAAATAGACATTGTCCACTAAGATAGTCTTGGAAATGAGTATTGACTAATAAGAAATGATTCTCTATGATTATGTGTGTATGCCACAAAGTTTCATGTTTTATGTTATGATTATTGGGATTAAATTTCACTGCTTTGATTTATCCCATGTTATGAAATTTTGATCTCTTTTGCAGGTTAAGATTTCCAAAATGTTATGTTCTTATGAATATGATGTGATTGATATTTCTTTTGTTTATCCTTACTGATCATTTGAGCTCACCCTTTTGTATGTTTTATTTCCCCACGTCAGGAAGAAGGTTATTAAGTATAATATTCCAAAAAGGGACTCCAGATATGATGAAATAAATGGTTGGCAAAGTAGATGCTTTATGAACCAGTTGTTTATGCTTTCCAGTTTCTAAAGACACTATACCTATACGATCCTTTCTTGGTTTTGTTATATGTTGTAATAAGTGTGCTTCAATTATGAAGTAATAACAATGTATGTAAAGTATGGGTCGTTATAGTTGGTATCAGAGGAAAGTTATAGTCAACCTTTGGAAACTAGGATGTGAAAGCCTTAGTAAGAACCCTAAGGATAAGTCTAAGCATAGAACACAATCTTAGTGTTTTAGAAATGGCCATGAATAACCTAGGATAATACCTTAAGTGTGAAATTTTATTCTTGATTATGTGGTTTTCCTATTTTAATTAGTGTTTCTCACACTATTATTCTTGGTTTTAGTCAATGGCTGGAACCCGAAGGAACCGTGTTAATGCGGAATTCAACGGGCAATGCAATGATTTTCCCCCTGAGCAACCAAACGTTATGGGAGCTGGAATGAAAAATCTTTTAGCCATGCTCACACAACTTTCTCATGCTATGAATCATGTAGGACTTCCAAACGAGCAAAGGAAGGAGCAAAATTCTTTTGAATCCTTCATGAGATAGCGTCCACCTTCATTCAGTAGGTCTACTGATCCATTAGTTGCTGAACAATGGATTAGTACTACTGAAACGATGTTTTGAGTTATTCAATGTTCTGAGCATGATAAAGTCATCTTAGTAGTGTATCATTTGGAAGGTGATGCTGATCAATGGTGGAATCTTATTAAGAATACGAGGCAAAGGGATGAAATTGAGTCCATGGAATGGGACGAGTTCAAGAACATATTTTTCAATAAGTACTTCCATCGTATTCTCCAAACAAAGATGTAGAAAGAGTTTCTTGAACTGAAGCAAAAGGATGATGAATCTATTGGTACCTATGAAGAAAATTTTACAAGACTTGCAAGGTACGCTTCTGGTATTATTATCCAACCTGAGAGTAAGATCGATCGATTCTTTAGTGGCTTAAAACCAAGTCTTCGAAGGGCCTTAGCCATAAGGGACTTCAATAGCTACAAGGAAATCGTTCGATGTGCTCTCAAAGTTGAGATGGAGATTAGAGTAACCCATCAGTCATATGGGTTTGATAAGAAGAGGAAAATGGAATTCAAAGGAAAATCTAAAGAGAACACTGAAAAGAATATGAGCTTTCCCTTATGCTCAAAGTGTGGAAATAATCATGGAGGGAGTTGTCTTAAAGGGACAAGTAAATGTTTCAAATGTGGAAAATAAGGTCATCGGGCATTTGAATGCAACGATGATTGGAAGAAGATGTATAATGATGCAAACAAAGGAAGGGATACATAGAATGAAACTACCACACTTCAATGTTTCAAGTGCAAGGATATGGGACATTATTCCAATAAATGCCCTAATCTAAGGTTTGATGATGATGGTCGACGTCAACAAACTCTTAAAGATAAAGACAAGGTAAAGTCACATGCAATTTCTATCAGCGATGTGGAGTATGATAACGATGTGGTGAAAGGTACACTTACCATCCACTCTAAAGTAGAAAATGTTTTATTTGATTCTGTATCCACCCACTCCTTTATTTCTAAATAATTTTCTAAGGGTATCACCGTATTACCTCAACAATTAGATGTTGAGTTAGCTGTGACAACACCTAATGGCACAACAGTCGCATCAAAAGTTTATAATTATTCTCCGATTGAAGTTTGTGGGAAAGTGGTTCCTGCAAATCTTGTGATCCTTCCTATAGTGGAATTTGATGTTATTCTTGGCATGTATTGTCTTTCTCTACATGGAGCTCATATAAATTGCCAAAGAAGGGAAGTCACATTTCATATTCCAGATCAATATATGATCGTCTATCGATGCAAGGATGAACATAACCTTCCAGTGGAAATTCCTTCCATCTTATGGGTCTCGATTCCACTAAATGAAGGTTATTTATCTCAAATGGTTGGTGAGAAACTCACGATTAAGAATATGCCTATTGTATGGGAGTTTGATGATGTCTTTCCAGATGAATTTCCGGGTCTTCCACCGATTCGTGAAGTTTAGTTTTCAATAGAACTCGTACCTGGTGCTTTGCCTATTTCAAAGACACCTTATAGAATGGCCCCAATTGAGATGCAGGAATTGAAGAAGCAACTCCAAGAGAATCTTGAAAAGTGGTTCATACGCCCTAGTGCGTCACCTTGGGGAGCACCAGTTCTGTTTGTTAAGAAGAAAGATGGATCAATGAGACTCTGCATTGATTATCGAGAACTTAACAAGATCACTATCAAGAACAAATATCCTCTCCCATGCATTGATGACTTATTTGACCAACTATGCGGAGCTCAATAATTTTCCAAGATTGATCTTTGTTCAGGGTATCATCAATTAAGGGTCAAAAGGGAGGATATACCAAAGACGGCTTTCTGTACAAGGTATGGACACTATGAATTTATAGTGATGCCATTTGGTCTTACCAATTCCCCTGCTATCTTCATGGATCTGATGAATAGAGTCTTTAAAGACTATCATGATCAATTTGTGGTAGTCTTTATAGATGATATTCTTGTCTATTCAAAGATCAAGGAAGAACATGAAGATCACTTGATAATTATATTTAAGACCCTGAGAAAGGAGAAGCTTTATTCCAAATTTACCAAGTGTGAATTTTGGCTTCAAAAAGTTTCATTTTTAGGTCACATAATCTCAAAAGAGGGGATATCTGTGGGTCCAGCAAAAACAGAGGTTATCGAAAGATGGTCGAGACCAACAACAGTAACTGAGATCTAAAGTTTTCTTGGTTTGGCTGGATATTATCGACGTTTTGTGAAAGATTTTTCATGATTAACTAATCCACTCACCAAGTTGACTCGGAAAAGAGTTAAGTTTGTTTGGACGGATGAATGTGAAGAGAATTTCAAGGAGTTCAAAAGTAGGTTATCCAGTGCACCTGTGCTCACACTGCCTTGTAGTGGAGAAAGGTTTTTGATCTATAGTGATGCATCCAAGAAGGGATTGGGGTGTGTTCTAATGCAAAATGATATGGTGATAGCTTATGCCTCACGATAGTTGAAAATACATGAGCAAAATTACCCAACTCATGATTTGGAGTTAGCTACGGTAATCTTTGCATTAATGATTTAGAGGCATTACCTTTATGGTGAAAGGTTTGATATTTATACTGATCATAAAAGTTTAAAGTATATTTTCACACAAATGGAGCTAAGTATGTGCCAAAGAAGATGGTTGGAGCTGATTAAGGATTATGACTGCTCAATCCATTACCACCCTGGGAAAGCAAACAAGGTGGAAGATGCCTTAAGTCAACAAGGCCATTCTAGTTTATCCATGATGAGGATCACAAAAGATCCAATATTTATGGATTTACAAAGGATGGATCTTGGAATTATAATAAAAGGGTAAAAATCTTATCTTTCTCAAATGAATGTTCAACCATCTATACATGTGAAGATTAAAGAGGCACAGAAAGAAGATGTCGAGTTAGAAAAGAAGGTGAGAAATGTTCCTGAATTCAACCTTGATTGTGATGGGATAATAAAGTTCAGGAATCGGGTTTGTGTTCCTCCCATCCCCGAATTAAAGAAGGAGCTGCTGGATGAGGCTTATAGTTCTTCATTCTCTATTCATCCTGGAAGCACGAAGATGTATAGGGACCTGAAAGAGTACTTCTGGTGGGATGGCATAAAAAGGGATGTTGCTGAATATGTCTCTCGATGCTTGGTTTGTCAACAAGTTAAAGCTGAGAGACAGAAGTCTAAGGGGATGTTACAACCATTACCCATACCTGAATGGAAATGGGAAAAACATCACTATGGACTTTGTCACCGGACTTCCTAAAACATCCAAAGGCAATAATGCTATCTGGGTCATAGTTGATCGTCTTACAAAGTCTGCACACATCATTGCTATTAGAGAGGATTTCTATCTGGATCAGCTTGCCAGGATATATGTAAAGGAAGTGGTAAGATTGCATGGAGTACCACTTTCTATTATATCTGATCAGAATCTGAGATTTACCTCGAAGTTCTGGCGAAGTCTTCAGCATACTCTGGATACAGAGTTGAGTTTCAGCACTGCTTATCATCCTCAGACAGACGGTCAGTCTGAGAGAACAATTCAAACTCTAGAAGATATGTTGAGAGATTTCTCTATGGATTTGAAAGGTGGTTGGGATCAACAGCTACCTTTGGTGGAATTTTCTTATAATAATAGCTTTCACTCCAGTATTCAGATGGCTCCTTATGAAGCTCTCTATGGAAAGAAATGCAGGACTCCAACTTGCTAGGATGAAGTTGGGGAAAGAAAGCTATTAGGACCTGATCTCGTTGATGAAATGGCAGAAAAGGTCGGATCTATTCAACAACACATAAGAGCAGCTCAGAGTCGACAGAAAAGTTATGCCGACAACCGAAGAAAAGACCTAGAATTTGATGTGTGTGATAAAGTGTTCTTACGAATATCTCCCTCGAAGAGGGTCATGAGATTTGGAAAGAAGGGGATGTTGAGCCCTAGATATATCGGTCCTTTCAAAATACTGGATCGTGTTGGGAAGGTAGCTTACCGATTGGCGCTTCCACCGAATCTCTCTCAAGTTCACGATGTGTTCCATGTATCTCTCATGAGAAAGTACATACCTGATCCTTCACATGTACTTAGCTCAAAAGTTGTACCGCTGAAGCAAGATCTTTTCTTATGAAGAACAACCGATAGAGATTCTGGATCGTAGCGAAAAATTCCTACAAAACAAGACCACTCGATTGGTGAAAGTTTTATGGAGGAACCACCAATAGAAGAAGCTACATGGGAGCTTGAGGATATGATGAGGGAGAGGTATCCTCATCTGTTTGTTACAAAGTGACGAATTTTGAGGGAAAATTTAATTTTAAGGGGGGTAGAATGTAACACCCGAGACTTTTATGTTATATAAATCATCAAAGGAATCTTTTTCTACACAACACTTTCTTGGCTTGCTTTACACGAAATCGTGACCTTCCTCGATAGCTTGCGTCGTACGCAACACCGAGTTTCACTAAACAATGATATGCTATTAAAATATTATTAAAACTAGCCGTTATGAATAGTAATAACCACTTTTTGAAATTTTATAAATTTTATTTTTCAAAATGGACTTCATTTTTGGATTAGGAATATTGAAATTAGCCTAGGGTGAAATTTTGGTATTTTTCTGAAAACTTTCAATTTTTGATGAATAGTGAAACCACTAAGTGGTAGTTAAAAAAACTGAATTCTTCATAAACTTAATTTTACCGTTTCTGTGAGTGGAATTTCAAAAATCCGAGAGACACGGTTGATGTCAGTAAGTGAAATGTGGATCAATGAGATGAAAATAATTTTTTGGTGAATAGTAACTTTTTATTTTTTTTACCATGTTTAAAAGTAAATATGGTAATTAAGGGTAAAAATGATATTATTATTAACCTAACACATGTCCTAATTCTATTGGACAAGTGTAATTCGACCACAAACAATCTTAGGAATAAAATATGACCAGTTAGGCCCACTTGGATTAGATTAGGACATTTATTATTAATTTATTTAAAGAAGGGTTAAAATAGTAAAAATCAAAGTTAAATAACTAAATCATTTTTAATATGGGGTTATACATAAGATAAATTCGACTATAAATATTCATTAGAAATATAAAAATATTTCCTACATAATGGTATTTTATTTGTAATTTTTAGACATTAAACAATTTAATTTATTTATGACACAAAGATGATGCAGTAATTAACTTATTAATGAAATATTGACATAATTGATGTTATAAACACCAAAATAAATGTAATTTGAAACTCTTTATGAATTCCACTAATTTTATAGATTAATATGACATGTTAGTATTGATTTAATTAACTTATTTCGAACTAATCATTCTGTTATGATTTTCACAAAAATTAATTACTAAATAGTGTCAAAATTGACATAAAATAGTTTTTAAAACAAATATTATATTACTAATTGTTATTTTATTCCTAAAAATATAAGATTCGGCTAAATGACTTATATAAGGTTATATATATATTAATAATAAACAACTTGGGGTTTTTTTGGCTGCTTATAGTATGTTTATTAACCTTATAGTATAATAACACAAGAAGACACGATACAAGTAAAATTATTTAACTTAATGTTAAATCTAAATGATAAGGTTGAAATAGGAACCTAAACTTGTCTAAATTATATTGGATGAGAGTGTTTCGACCCATACCTACCTTAGCTTCGAAATAAATCAATTTGGAGCTATTTAAAACCGAACTTGACTTTATAATAAAATAATATTGTTAGTTATTCCAAAGGTGCCCCTCTCCTCCCTTATAAAAGGGCACCTCCTCCCTCTCTTCCTCACACCACTTTGAGCCTTCAAGCTCAGCCAAACCCTGCCACTTTCTCTTCTCCACTTCTCTAGAGACATCCTAGAGGTCCTGGTCTTCTTCAAAGACCAATTTTAGTGCCCTAAAAGAAGGTCTCAAAGAAGCACTTCAAAGAAGAGGTAATGTCTGTTACCTATTCTTTCATCTATATTTCTTCTTCCACTTCTTATTCTTTAGTTGTTTCATTATGAATTAATAACATCAGTATCACCCATATACTGATATGTTATTATATGTATGAAACAACCCTATTTCACCATCGATCCATCCTACGGAAAAAGAAATCACCGCGCGTGCGTACGTACGGAATACCGTCTCCACGCTGTGGTGTAATCTATTTTCCACCACCACCTTACATGGATGGGTATAATGGTGTAAATAATGACTATATATGACTATTTTAAAGTGATATTGATTCTAAAATAGTATACATACACTTCAATACAATTCCACGATCATGGGAACGATATCATCGCTCGTGCGTACGTACGGAATACCGTCTCCACGATGTGATACGACTTGTTCTACATGATTTTCATTGCATAATGATTACATAAATGAATTGAGTGAATAAATATGATATATAGTACATTAATACCATTCTGGAAATGATGTATCTATAACCTAAAGAGAAGAATAAGAATTTATTCGACAAAACATGCATAAGAACAAAAAGTTATAAACACCCGAATAACAAGTAGAAATGAAATATTACTACCAAGAAACTAATAATATGACCATATATGATATCATAACAATATTTATGATTCTTTAATAAGTAAATAACATTATTTAAATCATTATACAGGAGGTTCGGACACTTACGAGGCAAATCGGACCTAAGGTAAGGGAAATATCACAATCTCATTTTTATCCGAGATTGTTTGTACTTTGCTAATTACTAGGGTGTATTTTATCATCCACATCCATTTTTCCTCAATATGTGATATTAATATACTTCTACAATATTTAATATCTAATTTTACCCTTCAGTGAGTTTTTAGTAAAAGATATGAAAGGAATCTTTTGTGGTTTTTCGTACGAGGTACTTTTTGACATTTCCGACAAAAGTACGAAGAATGTTTTTTTAACTTATACGACATGAATGGATTTTTAAAACATTATTTCCAAGAAGCTTCCTTTACAAGTTTTCATGTTTATTTTTAATAAGCTTTTTTTAGTTTAGAATTGTACGACATGTTAAGAAAGGAAAAGTTTTTTTAAAGCAGAAAGGATATTTTCCTCAAGAATGGAGTTCAAATGATTTATCAAAATTATTTTCCATCTAAGATAATAAAGGGTTATGTTTATATCCCTATTATTACATTGAGTTGATTATGTTGTGATGGAATTATATTTTTATGAATCCCTTTATCTTATATGAATTGTTTTATGATGTCACGATGTTTAAGATTCCCATTTTTATTACATGGGTTATGCAATGATGTATGATTTATGATTTTGTGGCACACATAAGAATGGTATCATTATGAGATGGGTGGGACCTAAATCTCCCTCCAATGAATTGGGTAGAGATTTTATATCTCATGAGATAGACATGGCTGGAACGGTAGGTTATACCGGTTCAGTGAAACACGACTGAAATGAGGGTGACTCGGTTCAGAAATGGACTTTGTCCACTAAAATAGTCTTGGAAATGAGTCTTGACTAATAAGAAATGATTCTATATGATTATGTGTGTATGACACAAAGTTTCATGTTTTACGTTATGATTATTGGGATTAAATTTCACTACTATGATTTATCCCATGTTATGAAATTTTGATCTCTTTTGCAGGTTAAGATTTCCAAAATGTTATGTTCTTATGAATATTATGTGATTGATATTTCTTTTGTTTATCCTTAATGAGCATTTGAGCTCACCCTTTTGTATGTTTTATTTCCCCAGGTCGGGAAGAAGGTTATTAAGTAGAATATGCCAAAAAGAGACTCTAGATATGATGAAATAAATGGGAGGCAAAGTATATGCTTTATGAACCAGTTGTTTATGCTTTCCAGTTTCTAAAGACACTATACCTATACAATCCTTTCTTGGTTTTGTTATATGTTGTAATAAGTGTGCTTCAATTCTGAAGTCATAACAATGTATGTAAAGTATGGGTCGTTATATGGTTGGGTGTGAGGTTTACACTCTAGGCTACCCAAGGTGTTAGTGAACTGATGTGAAGATCATCTGAATGACATGGGTGGTGGGCTTGAACCTTAGAGAGGCTTTCTACATACCTCGCATTGGTAATGATCAAAGGCCACATAGTTTCGGTTAGGTGTGGGGCTTACACTATAGGCTACCCAAGGTATTTGTGAACTGACGTAAAGATGGTCGAAACGACCGGGGTGGTGGGATTGAACCTTAGGGAGGCTTCCTATATACCTCGCCTTGGAAAAGATCAAAGACCACGTAGTTCAGGATGGGTGTGGGGATTACACTCTAGGCTACTCATGGTATTGGTGAACTAACATGAAGATGGTCGGAATGACTGGGGTGGTGGGCCTGAACTTCAGGGAGGATTCCTATATACCCTTCCTTGGCAAGGATCAAAGACAATGTAGTTCAAGATGGGTGTGGGGATTACACTCTAGGCCACCCATAGAGGATTTCATGGTCGATGTTTACTACTCTAAGCCCACGCGAGTGGTGCTCAGTGTGAGAAACAAGAGGCAGAAAGGACCTGACAATGATAGGGCAAAGGTGTGTCCATGAACGATGGTGAATGGGGATTATGCAGGGAAGCTACCCGGGTGCCACTCTTGAGTGACAGTGGTGCATGGGGCTTGTGCGAGGAAACTTCCCAAATTCCTCAATGGAGCAGAAATGGTGGATCTAGCTTACAGAAGGATGCTTCCTATTTGCCACTATGGAGCTGCAATGGTGAATGGGGCTTATAAAAGGAAGCTTCCCTGGTGCTGTTATGGAGTGTCAATGGTTGATGGGGCTTACGTGAGGATGATACTCTAGTGCCTCTATAGAGTGGAAATGGTGGATGGGGATTACAAAAGGTTGCTACATGGGTACTGCTATGGAGTAGTAACGGTGAATAGGGCTTACGCAAATAAGCTGCCCGCATGCCGCTATGGACTGGAAATGGTGAATGGGACTTACACAAGGTAGCTTCCCGGGTGCCGCAATGGAGCTGTAATAGTGGATCGGGCTTACACAAGGAAGCACCTCGGGTGCTGCTGTAGAGCTGCAATAGTCAATGGGGTTTATGCATGAAAGATGCCCGGGTGCCGCTATGGAGAGCTAATGGTGAATGGGGTTTATGCATTGAAGCTGCCCGAGTGTCGCTATGGAGTAGTCAATAATGGATAGGGATTACGCAAGGAAGCTTCCTATAACATCTTCTTCAAGTCTGGCCATGAGGTCATACCAACCCAGTGGTGAGTTGGGGCATATGATTTATGCCTACACCTATGCACTAGTGCACAAGTGTGATAACACCAAGGGGAATTGGAATCAGTACGAACAATGGTAGATGAAAAGTGTAAATTACATGTCGGACATTCGAAACGCAATGAGGGTGGAGTGGTGATGGAGGATAACTATTGACTGTGTTCGAAACGGATCATCCATTTCGCATTATCCTGAAATGGGGGAAAACAAATGAGGTTCGACTGCTGATTGAGTTTGAAACACAGGGCCTGACTCAAAGTGTTTTCCAAAGTCTTATGGGGAATTGGCTTAGGACGATAGGTGAGCCGATGCGGCATGGGACCAAGCCATTAGTGGGTCCCTTCACACATGGAAGAGGATGAAGATCCGAATTAAGGACACAAAATGTGTCAGGTGGAGTGATGCAGTGTTTGAACAGATTCTAGTTCTCCTGAAATTACGCCAGTGTAGTAATGGAGTTTGGCATTCTATGCATGGAGCATAAGTCATCTCTTGTTTGGAAAAGAGGTGTTATATGTTTGGAACATAGGGTACACTAGAGTTTAGAGTCATCTAGAGAGGATTGTTGGAATCTCATGCTTAGAGCATACAAAATATCTTATTTGGAGTAAGAGGCATCCTATGTTTGGAACATAGGATGTGCTATAGTCTATAGTCATGTAGAGAGGATTGTTGGCATCTTATTCTTGGGGAATAAGGCATCTCTTGTTTTGAGAAAGAGGTATCCTATGTTTGGCACATAGGGTTCACAACAGTTTAAATTTATAAATATAATACTATTTGGCATAATCCACCTAGCAATGTATGGCGTTGGGACTTATGCAAGGGCAGCCCATTCTAGTTCAACTTGGCATATGAGCCAAGTGATGGGGTTTAGATGAGTTATTTGAGGAATGGTTCAACTCAAGGTACTCGGGGAATTGATGATGAGAATCTCAGTTGAAGACAAGGGAAATGAACATATAGGAGAATATCGACTGAAGGTGTTTAATGTTTTTTGGAGGAGCATCTAAAATCAAGGTATTCCATATGTGGAAGGTTGGTGCGCATAAGGGAGCAATGGAAAATGCCGACTTCCTGGACCGAAAAGTTTGCGGTGAGACTTTCCACTGTTCATGGGATTCAGTGACGGTAACAAAGAGACTGACCCAAAGGGGTGGGACCGTAATCAGGCAGGGACCCCGAGAAGGGGTCTGGGGGCACAGCCCCCACAGTATAAACTGGTGGGCGTGAAAGTAGGAGCCTATCAAAGAAATGGTCTTCGCGAAGTAGATTTGCGGAGCAAATGGGATCATAGATCATGGGGTCTCATGGAGAATCTTCATGAAGAAAAGGTGCTCATAGAGCAATGACTTTTGGAGAATATTTGTGAAGGGAAGCTGCTCGTAGATCATGGACTCGCAGAGCAGCTTAAGCGAAGGAAGCTGCTCGCCTTGCATGGAATCACGGAGCAACTTTGTGAAGGAAACTTCTCGCAGAGCATGGTCTCACAGAGCCTCTTCATGAAGGAAGGTGGAGCTCCATGAACTGTGATATCCATATCCCAAGGGGCGGAGTCACCGTCTGGAGAACAGAGATGTGCTGGGTAATTATTGGGGAGAGGCACTATGAATCATAGCCCGCTCAGTGGGAGGAAAGAGGTCGCTCCACAGAGGATCGCAAACATCAAAGGGGATTGCGGATCTGTCCCAACTCTTTACTTTGTGGTGGTTTTTAAATGTCAAAGGGGTCCGCAGAGCCATCCCGCCTCCTTGTTTCGCGGCGGGTCGTGAACGTCCAAGGGGTTTGAGGATCTCTCCCACCTCCTTGCTTCGCGGTGGGTCGCGTACATCAAAGGGGTTTGCGGACCCGTCTTGACTCCTTGCTTCATAGAGGGGTGCGAACGTCAAAGGGGTTTGCTGAGGTATCATGCCTCCTTGCTTCATGGCAGGTTGCAAACGTTAAAGGGTTTCACAGAGCATCCTGCATCCTTGCTCCGTGGTGGCTCTCCACAATTCACGGAGGGAGCATTGCGAATGGGCTTCACGAACCATCTTTTCATCCCAACTTCAAATGTCCGTAACTCCTAATCCGTAACTTCATTTGGGCTTTACGACCTATCAAATTGAATATTACGAAACAAGCTACACTCGTGGATCATTTATGCGAGCATTTGATAAGTTTTTGGGACGTATTTTCCAATGTCAACAATTATATGATTAAGGTAAATAGAATATCATGTGATTCTAATTATGGTTGAGTTATCTTTTGGAAAAATATATTATTTAATGTGGATTTATGGTGAAACATGTTATTTAGGTAAATTGTTAGAATATTTTGGAGATTATATAATTAGGTCATATGCATTTTGCATATGTGACATTAATAGTGATTGATATTATTTGGAGATTAATGTTTGAAGAATATGTGATCAAATAATACTAATTATTGGGTTTTAATTTTTGTGATGGGTATATTGAATAATTTTAAGGATAGTTACATATAATTTGATGTAGTTAGAAATTATTGTATTACTATTGAAATTTTAAATTAATATATTATATCTTCATATAATGTTTTATTCATTTTGGAAATTATATTTTCATATATTGAACATTTTTTAATATATTATTATACTTTTGTGGATGTATATGATCCAATTTATGTTTATTTTAGTGATTTAGGTATTAAAAAATTCATCTTTAATACTCTTCATTTGAATAAAAATGATCATATTGTTGTGTAAATTCATTAAATGATTAAATTATACTTTTAATTTAAATATATTTTTTAGTGTACTTAATCAAGATGGTAAATTAATCCATAAAGTCTAGTAAAACGATTTTTAAATAGAAAAAGTATCTTATAAAAATCATTTCCAATGAATCAATGGTCTCTTCACCCATCCGAGATCTATGATTTTGTGGATGTTAACATTCTCATTACCATCTTTCCTATCACTCTCTTTCAGTCCTTGGGAGTTATTTTTCTCTTGCATGTCTATATTTTTACCGTACACTAATTATATTAATTTTTTAAACCTATTTATGTGTTATTATAGATGAACTTTATATTTCCCTTCCCTCCTTTTAAAAGGAAGATTTATTAACCTTTTTTCTAATTTGAGATTTCTACAAATGTAATTTCAGATGGTAAACTATAGACCATCGAGATCATGTTAACATTGGGAGGATAATGTTTTTAAAATTTGATAGAATATAATATCTTAATTTATTAAAATAATTACCAAGTTATGTAACATGAAAAATATGCAACACTAAGCCTAAATGAACCACATAATATTATTATTTAAATATGACCGTTATAAACTAGATGTTGAATAAGCTAGTATGAATAGGATTGGATGAATTGTAAAATATATTTAGTTTTTTGAATCAATGAAAATTCATTAATTAATTCTATATATATAATCCCTCAATTTTTAAAAAAATCATTTTACACGTCAAAAATACTTTTTCATCAAAAAACGATTTTTATTGATTTTTCTATGTAAATATTAAAATTAATACTAAAAAATTAAGAAAATGTAAATGTTAAAATTAGAATCATTTTTAAAAATTACAGGTAAAAATATCTTAGGGTAAAATTTTAGTATTTTTCTGAAAAGATTAATTTTAAAATGAATAGTTAATAATACTCATTTTTTTTTATAATTGTATTTTCCTTTAATGTATTTAAAAAGAAAAATTCTATTTTAGATTATTATTATTGTTTCATTATTTAAATTTTATTAATAATAATACAATTATGGTCTTTTAAATGAATTTTATAATTTAATTTTTTATAAAATGTTTTTTACAAAAAATTGCATTTTCTAAAAAACTATTTTTCATTGGGCTTTATCAGTTTAATATTGATTTAAATTATACCACTTCTATGTCTTAAATTTTGAAAAAATAGATTCCTTATTTTAATATCAGGGTTCAAATTTGGTAAATATAATTTTTTTTATTTTTGGATATTATGAATAGTAACCTTAGTAATTTCTTTTACCATGATAATAGGTTAATTGGATAATTATGTGTTAAAATAATATTGTTGGGTCCATAAAATGACCATAACATATGACTTAATTTTATTGGATGATTCAATTTCATTCATAATCTTCAAATATTTTGTTATATTACTTTTTTCTTTCACTTTGGATATGATTACGACCTTTATAATATTTTATGTAACGAAAAGTAAAAAATGTCACACTTTTGTTTTTAATAACTATAATATTTTTAACATGAAGATAAAGAAGAGGATATATGTAGTTATAAATATTACTTTTAAATATTTATTATTTATATTTATCATGGTAATTTTTTTAATTTTTATTGAAGAAATAATTTCCTCAAATGCTTACACCATGCTGATGCGATAATTATTCAGTTAATGGAAAAATAAAATAAATAATGTTAAATATATTAATCTTAAAATAATTTAAAATAATTAATGATATAAATGAATTTTATAGATAAATATAACACCATATTTATGTATTAAAATATAGTATTTAAATTTATTTTATTTTCTAGATGTTGTTAATGTCAAAGTAAATGAATAGTTACAAAATTGACATCATTGATATTTTATGAAAATGATAATTTATTAAATGATTTAAAATTCCAAAAAATAATATATTTAGATTAGGGATTTGTATATTGTTTAAAATATCAACCATATTCTATATGTGATCCGTTTTCTCATTTACAACAACCATCTAAATCTTGAAAGATTAAAAAACGTGTTGTTTTTGAAAGTCTGAAATGGGTTAATGGTGGGTTAAATGAAAAAGATAAAGGTAAAATGTAATCCAAACATGTCAAAATTTTATTATATGAGATTATTTCGCCTTATCCATATCATAAATTATAATATTATCAATTTGGATACTTTTTACATTAAATTGACTTATTAATTTAATATTATAAAAAACATTCAAGTGTGCCCCTACCATCCCTTATAAATGGGAAGTTATTCTTATAATTTATTCACAATGTAAGAACCATTTGGTTCTATCAAGACCCACCTATATCCCATCATAGAATAAATAACCTCATTCTATAGTTTTTTAGGAATAATTCCAACCTTAGAGGGATTAATGTAATAAACTAGACTTTCCAAATAAGTGGTACAATTTTAACCACATGTTTTAGTTTTATTTATTCATACACCTCCTTCAAATATTTTTCAATAATGATAAAATAATAACACATGTATCCTCAATATACTGAGATTTATTATTTAAATTTCATTACCTATATCAATATCCCACCTTTATCAAATAGAAAAATAATCCATCATTAATGTGTACGACAGACTACCGGCTCATGAACCAATGTAATTATTTTTCCATCTCCACCACTCACATATGGTTAAAATGATGTATTTAATGTATATTTATTATATTCATGACGTACTTAGTATTTTTAAATGATAAAATATAATATAATTTCTTATATTTCCAATCATTGAAAATTGATCACGTCATTTCTGAATATATGTGGACTACCACCTCAATAAAGTGATGTTATTTGTTTCCCATCACCACATCACATGGATGAAATATGTAATTATAATCAAATAAATAATATGATATTTATAATATTATTATAATTATTTAAGGGTAAAATGATAGTTACCTTATTTTAATAATGATCGTTGAAAATGGAAACGTTACTCATGGATACGTACGACCTACTGTCTCCATGATTGTAACATAGTTAATTTGACATAATCATATTTAATTATTGGTTTAAAAATAATAATTGATGTATAAAAATAATAATTATTTCATGATTATTTATCTAAAAATGATGGGATAATAATCTCTCGAACAATTGTCAACTTACCGACATCATTTTGGACTTATGTACTGAATATCCTCAAAAAGTATGATCCGAAATTAAATGATTTTTTTATAAAATGGTAATAAGTTATATAAAATGAACTAAAAAAATGAAAATTTTTCTTAAAAAAGTAACAAAAAAATTACCAACTTTTATTATATAGAAATATAAGAATGTGCATGACAATATGGACTCAAGGTAAGAGACATTCCTTTAAAAATATTTTATGGATGTATTTATATGCACATAAAATAATTTTAAAAAAAAATTTATGTCACTTTTTACATTCATTCAAAAAATTTAGAATAAGTATTTTTTATGGAATGTTTTGACTTTCATTAGAAAACACAAAAATAATGTTCTTTTTAATGTATATGATAATGAATTTTCCATCCATCGTAATAATTATTTTTTTCATACATTTCAATAATTATTTTTTTATTTTAAATAAAAATCGCTATTTTATTTTGTTTTTAGAATTTTATTTCTGAGAAATGAGATTTAATGGAATGGTATATATAAATATCATAAACTTTTGTCTTATGGGTGAAATTTTTTTTATAAGGAAATATTTTCTGTATTTTGTTGTGGTTATTGGGAATTATTTATGTTTATTTTATTTGTAACAATGATGGTTATTCTCTATGTAACAATAAATGATATTCTACTTGTAAGGGTGATATAGAAATAGTTCTTAATGCAACCTACATGATTTATCTATAAAAGTTATGATTTTTTATGGAAATCTGAAAATTTCATAGGTTAGAAGAAAGTATATGGTAACTTGTAAGGTAGAAAAGTTTAACTTTGTGAAAATTTTAACATTGTGAAACGTTAATTATTTCAATGAAACCATTATTTTTTTTATTTTTCCTTAAATATTTATTATTAAATGTTTAATCAAAATATTTGGGTAGAGAAGTTGATTTCTTGGGTAAGAAATGTTTATTTTGAGCCCAATGTTTGTTTTGAAAAAGTAAAATTTCAATAATTATTTATAGACAAAAAGTTTCTTTATTTCCTTTTATGTGTCTTATGGATTTTTTTATGCTCATCCCATATTTTAAAATGTTATTATGGGATTATTAGGTACATGGATGAGGTTAAGATGAAAATACTGAAGATGTTTCCTAAAAAGAAAAAATGTTTATTTTTTAAAAGTTTTTTTATAGTAGAAATGGATACTGAATAGAAATATATCTTTTGTAATATATGGGTTTGTAATTTTGGATTTATGATAAAAATCTCTAAAAATTTAATACTAAAATATATATGGGAATTTAATAATGTTAATTATAATTAAAATTCAATATAATATTAAATGTATAAGGAAATATCCTTAAACCACATCCAAAAATAGAATGGTTGTGGTGTGGTACCCAAGGCTTCACTCTAGCGTAGGTGGTTGTGGTGTGGAGATAGTGGATTCATCGTAGTACTTTTAGGATCCACTTCGAAATCATGCATGGTTGGGACATGGACTCTATGTTACAGTGTTGGGGAGCCTATGGTGGATTCTAGGGCTACTCCCTTTTAGAGGTAGTTGTTCTGTGTTGGTTGGGTTGCAGTGTAGCCTCCCAGTTGGAAAAGGGGGACTATAGAATGGTTCTTAAGGTTATTTTGTGGTCTCAAGTGCACTTTTATAGGTTCATTACATGTTCATCAGACACACAATTTTATCCACCCGAGGGGGCTACGATGTGGACTATGGGTTTTACACCATAGTGTTATTGTTTTTTAATAGGTTGTGGTGTGGTCCTAGGGGGCTTTGTCATGGCCTTCTAAAAATTACTCAATCTATAATTAACCCAATCCCATTCGAACTCAGTTTTCTCCCACTCATTTTTATCTAACCATAGGTTCCATAAAATAGTTTTTAGAATTATTTTAATCTCCTAATGATAGTGATTCATCTCTGACTACTAGTGATTAATCCATGGTGATCCAAGGTAAGATATCCCTTATTTTTTCTAGTATTTTCTCTCTATCTGATATATTTTTTTCTATTTCTTCTTAGAATGTTATGTAAGATTCACTAAATCATTCTAATGGATTCTTATAGGTTATTTTTTGACATGGTTGTGGCACAAAATCCTTGGAGGGATGCAGTTTCTTATGGGAGAGGTGATTAGAGGTCCATAACATTGATATGTTATTGTGTGAAGTACATTGATGCCTTTGATATAGTAGATTCACTACTTCCACTATTTATATACATGAAATCATAATTTTATCATGTTTTATAAATTTGGATGAAAATGGAATTAACCAAATAATGATTGAACTAGATGAATAAAAAATTGGATAATGATTGTGTGTCTATGTTTTGGACTGTGATAATGGTTTTCCTATTGATTTTATTGATAGATTTCAATTAATGTTATGTTTTTCATCATGTTATTATGCTTTTATTATCTTGTTAAATTTGGTTAAATTTGATAAAGAATATAAATATGGAATTAATTTATTAATTATCATAATAATTAATGATGTGGAGCGTTTATAATATGATGTTCTTTTTAATTTGATGGTAATAAAATTAATTAATGTATGCAAGTCTTTAGATGACTGTAGTTGGAACCTATAAAAAATGATTTGATAAATTGAATATTGATTAAAAATTGGGTGTTTGATAAATATAATTATTTTGGGACGAGAGTTCCTATTTATTTATAAAGGATAGATTCCTTGTGTTTAGAGTCTTGAGAGCCCATTTGCGTGTGAAAGATGAATTCCTTTTCCATGGATTAGATTTACCTAATGACTATGATTGTGGTTGATTTACTTCTGTGTGATCTATATATGAGCCTTCTTATGTATTGTGATGTGGGTTTGGCATGGATTAATCTGGGGTGACTGATGACATATGGGAAGGGAGGCCTGAGGTAGTGGAAATAGTTGTCACATATGGACTTTTGGATGGTGTCTTACCCAATATCGCAGTGGGAGGATGGATGTCTAACTACCGCCTCTTACCCTCAAATCTTTTTTTGGTAGTATTATATGATGATATGCATGATGGTTTGTTTCCCCATATATGTTTCTAGAGGGATATAACGGCTTACGGTTATTTCACACACATGTATCTCTAGATATAGTATTTAATTGGTTATTATAGGCATCATAGGTATAGGTTGTGCTGGCTTGAGGTACCTTACTCAGTTTGTGGGTCGTAATGGATTGAGGTATAATATCTGATGTATGATGCATGTCATATGGCCTATGGTGGCACCCAAAAACTACTCGATTACTATACATATTGAAATGTGGATGGGATGATGTGATGTAATAAGTGCATGTTTTGATACATAACCCTGGTTTCTTTGGAAAGGATGATTTTGGAGAGAGATGGATAAAAATATAAGTAATTGGGGAAGAGTTTCAAACCAATGGGGAAGTGGTAGTAGGGAACCCATTCAAGGTAATCATTGGGGGTTTGAGGTAATGACAGAGTGGTATCAAAGGTTTGTTTTTAGGGATATAATGGAGTTTGGAGTATGAAATATGTGATATTTCATGGGTGGTTTGGGAAACAGTGTAATCTAAAGTGTAGTAAGTGATGTAAACCTGAGAGACTGTCTGAAAAAAGTATATTTAGGGGCCCATATGATCTGATGCATAGACCTTTAAATTACAGAGGCTATTAAATGAATTGATACAGGTTGTAAGGTAGATACCTTGGAAAGGATCATGCATTATTCTGTTTTTCAAATGTGTTTGAAATGGGAAGACCTTCATATAAGATAAAGACTTAAAATGATTTAAAAATAATAATTAATGTTAATTATTCCATATTTGATCTTCAAGAGTCTCTAAACATTTATTCTTCTTACAGGTATGGTTGCAGGTTGATGTCCAAGTTAGGTTCTCACCAAAGTTATTCAGTAGGATGTGAAGGTAGATCGTCATTGAGTAGTGGTTGAATATTATTACACTTGGAGGAGGACACTCTGATATATTCAGCACCAATTTCAAAATAAGTATGAGGGTTTAGTTTCAGTATTGGTCATAGAGGATTGGTTAGATGAGGTTTCTATAGATTTCATTTCGATCTGTGATCATAAAGGGAAGTGGGTTTCTTTGGCATTGACAATGCTACATGGAGGATTAAGGTAGTGGTGGATATTTTTTCTTGGATATCATGGGGAGTTGACGGTCACATGGGTAAAAATTAATAAAGAAGTTTCAAGAAGTGTTTCTTTCTTCGACCATGAAGGAGGAAAGTCTATTGGAACCGCTTACCCTTTACCTAGGGAGTTCTAGTGTGATAGAGTTTGTGAACTATTTTAACATCATTATATGATATACTTTAGAACTATTTTTAGATGAGGAGTCCATGGTAAAAAATTTTGAGTACTCTTTTCATTTATAGATCACGTTCTAGGTCCCCTGGTTTATGTTTTCAACATATCTTGTGGCATTGAAAAGAGGAGAGGTTGTTTTGAGGACATTGTCAATAACTGAATCATCCTGATAGGGGAGTAGTCATGATTCTTCACAAATCATAGATGTGTTTCGGGATTCCTAGTTTTCAGGACATAATAGTTTTTACTCATCAGGGGGTAGGTCCCAACCCTCATCATCTTGTTTCTATGGGGTGGTGGCTCTTAGAGTTATTGTAATGGATCATATTAATTATTTAGGAGTAAGAGGTCATTAGTTTTGAATGTTCCCAACCATTCATAGAAGTCAATGAGCACCTTGTGTCTGACTTTAGATTCCTCCATTGAAGTAGTTTCACTACAAGAAAACTAAATATTTGCGAGGGGCGATTTGCGACGGGCTCCAGTCGCAAATGGTCTTTTGCGACGGGGCTCCATCGCAAATCGCACGTTGCCGAAAACGGCGTCGCAAATAGGTGTTTTTGCGGCCGTCCCGTCGACAAAATAGTTTTTGTGATGGTATTTTCCCCCATCGCAAATTGTTTTCCGTATATATATAAATAAGGTATTTGGGACGGGTCGTCGTAGATATATTAGTTGCGACGAGTTTCTGACCCATCGTAAATGCGAAATTTAAAAAAGATATTTGCGACGGACCGTCGTAGAAATGTTTTTCCGATGGGTATTCTTCCCGTCGCAAATGTTACAGTAAAAAAATATTTACGACGGGAAATCCTATCGCAAATATTTCCATTGCAAATACTAAAAATAAAAATAAAATAATTAATACAAATCGTATAATATTATATAAAAATAATAATAATATTAATAATATAAAAAAATATATTATTATAATATAAATTAAATAATATATAAAATATAATTATGAGATATTAATATAAAATAATAATAATATAAATATAAATAATATAATATAATATAATAATACTAATATTAATAATATAAAAAATTAATATATTATTATTATTATTATTAAATTCTGTATATAATAATAATATTATTATTAATAATATAAATAAATTATATTATTATAATATTAATGATAAAAATTATATATAATATAATTATAAAATATTAATATCAAAAAGTAATAATAATATGAATATAAATAATATAATATTATATATTAAGAAATATTAATATAAAATAATAATAATAATAGTAATAATATTAATAATATAAAAAAATTAATGTAATAATATTATTATTAAAATATAAATACATATTTATGAGAAAATAATAATAATATTTTTAATATTAATAAAATTATAGAATTACAAACATCTCAATATTAACAATAAATATAAAATAATAAAATTAATATTACTAAAATAAGCAGACATTAAAAATAATACTAATAAGTAATAAAATATTAAAAAAAATAAAAAAAAAATTAAATCATGAAATATTCGTACCAATATGAAAGAGGAATTGTAAATAGTTAATATGACAATAAATTACCAAGTCAAATGTTTATTACATCTAAAAAAATCACTGGGGGTGGATAATCTAGAGGACCTGGAGGAGGTGGTGGAGGAAACCCCATCCCAAAACTATGAGTCAAACGACGCATATACCCCATATACTCCTGATGTTACTCCTTATATCAACATCTCTCCTCATCCTGCTACTGACGCATCTGCTCCTACCATCGACGCATCTCCTCATCGTGCTGTTGACGCATCTTCTCCTGCCCCTGACGCAAATCCTCTATAAGCTGACTCTGAGCACGCAACTGCTCCTGATACATTGAGGCGGAAGATGATGTCTCTCCACAAGCTCCTCTCGAGCTAGACGTCGACATCGCAGCAGTACCATAATAAGCTGCAGGAGTCAAATGAGAGCCGATAACAACTACTCTGCCTTTTTTGAAGCCATACTGGGTCGCCTGTATCCATGTCATCTCATCAAAATAGTGGACACTACCTTGATCACCCGTCTCGTCTTGACTCTCAGCCTGTGTCTGAGAGTTTGTGGCCTCATATGACTCCTTAAGATTCAATTAGAAATTAAAAAAATGAAAAGATTATATGTATTTAATTTTCAAATTGAAAAGAAAATAATACTGACCACAATCTGAAGCTAGTGGTCACCTCTAATCTCTCCAGTAGCAGGGTCAGTGTGCATCCTCCGATAAATGTCGTACGTCATAATACGGGGCTTCTCGGCTTCCTATATGAATATAAAATAATGTGTTTATATTTAAAGTTGTATAAAATATTAAAAAAATTACTTACTAGATGCTCTCTATGCGCACTGAATGTACGACTACCGGCTCGATGTGTCACCACTTGTCTCCTCCAATTCTTTCGACCCAATGTAGATCTCCTCTGAAACCCACCACCCAACTAGTGTGTACATAATCCATCCCAAACGTGAGATGAAATATAATCTGGTCAGTGGGCTCCACAAGACTCATCATGTTCTGTCACTCTGGCTTTCATCATAGCCGTCTTTCTCAAATTATGCAAAAACTGACGGAAACGGTCAGGCATGGACACCACCCATGCCGCATGGATATTGGCACGCATGCTCTCGTCGATGGGATACCATAAACCCTGATATAAAGTTATTAATGAATTAAATTTCAAAATAAATAATATTTAATTACGTACCAGCCAATGATCAAACATGGCGGCCTGCACATCAGCGGGAATATGATCCCATGTGAGCCAGGGATGAGAAAAATAATTGCGCAAGATAGCGCTTCCCTGTCCAATAGATATATGCGTAAAACTGTGGAAAAAGAAAAAATAATAAAAATTTGTATATTAAAAAATTATAATGGAAGATAACTAAAATACACAGGTTACCATACCACCGCGTGTGCACATCGAATCCAAGAGGTGGACGTCGCTCCGGGTTAGGATCTGAAATCATCAGTCTGGTAAGACCGCGCCCTCTCCGAGTGCTACCTGTAGTGCCAATAGCCTGAGGGTCAGATGACTCAAGAACCTCATCATACATAGGTAGATCAGCCTCTAGAAACTGACGAAACATTTCTGAGTCCATCTGAAACATGAAATGATTGTTATTTGCAAACAATTGAAAATAACTACTATGTATAGATATATATTTGTTATGATTCAAACCAGCATTTTACTATGTCAATGTTCATCTTCATCATAATCTTCATATTTGTCAATGTCAATGTCTTCATCTTCCTCATCAACATCAACAATTTCCATATTATTTTCACTTTCATCATCTTTTTTCATTTCAAATTCAATTGTAACATCATTGAAAACATCATCACCATCGACCCTTAACTATGGGCTGTCATCCTCGATATTCATGTCTCTTTTTTAAAAAGATGTTTTTTGAGGAGTGTCCTAAAAACTTTCATTTCCTTGCACTTCAGTGGAATCACATTAATTTTGAGTAAACTGATTTTCTCGAGATTTAACTTTTATTATTCTCCACCAATCATCCAACTCTTTTGTAGTAGCACAGTATTTTGTATAATAAATTTGATGTCATTGATGAGCCAAGAAAAATGGTTCATTTAATACAAGAAGACTTTTATGTTTAATATCAACAATTCCATGAGTCGGATGAATACACAAGCCTCTATCAGTATCCAACCATCAACATTTAAACATTGTTACATAATTCTATCCCAAATAACACAGTTCAATAATTTCTTCAAGCATGTCGTAAAAGTCAACTTCAATATCTCTATGATGTGATCCCTTCAATGAAACACCACTATTCATTGTTTTCTTTGATTCCCCATATGAACGTGTATGAAAGAGATAACCATTTACCACATATGCATTATAAGATTTAACCATTTTGAATGGTGGGCTACTCAATATACGCAATCGACTATCAATCTTATCAGCATGTATAGATACCTGAAAATTTGTAAAACATTTACCACTATTACAAGTGATAAAGTGATTTTATATGTAAAACCAAAAAATAATGTATGTTACCAGTTTTTGAAACCAGTAGGCAAAAAGTTTTTTCTGACGTTCTTATAAGCCAGCTGCTGTAATTTGTGGAAATGGTTTCTTGATATGATCATTATATAACCTATAAATACAATATGATTAATTTATTGTAACAGAATATATAAAATAAGGGATAGGAGAACTCACTATACAATTGGTGACATTTCTTCACAGTTGAGTAGAACATATGTATGAGCTTTATGATGTTCATTATCTGAAATCCATCTATCTTGAACTCCAGCAAAGCCATGTTCGGGCTGATTAACAACTGATAATTTGTTGTTCATATAATCATCAACATTCCCCTCATTCCAGCCCATGTGGTTAAATTTTGAGGGATATTCAGATTCAACATAATGAGAGCAGAATAAAGAAATTTCCTCTTACAAATAAGCTTCAGCAATTGAGCCTTCAACTGATGCTTTGTTACAGATTTTTTTCTTCAATTTCTGCATGCATCTCTCAAATGGGTACATCCATCGAAACTGAACCATACCTCCACATTTTTCTTCATGTGGAAAATGTAATATCAAATGTTCTATTGAGTCAAAGAAAGCCAGCATAAAGATTTTTTTCAGTTTGCATATAATTACAACAACAGCTTCTTCCAGTTTGCTTAGTGTATCGTAGTCTGTTGTCACCACACACATGTCTCGGAAAAAATATGATATATCTGTTATCGAGTCCCAAATATTAGAATTCAACAAACCTCTTAATACAATAGGCATAAGTCTTTCCATTATAACATGATAGTCATGAATTTTTAATTCCGTAATATGACTATTTTTAACACATCTTCCCATGTTGGAAGCATAGCCATATGGAAGTCTCAAATCTGCAATCCACTGAAAAAATAATAAGTGACTCTCTTTGGTTAGTGTATAAGCTGCTTTTGGCTTCATTAATCTATGTGATATGACATTTACAAACAATTCAAGTTCTGGTCGCCTGAAAATTTGGGTGAGATCTAATCGTGCCTTTACATTATCTTTGATTTTACCCGGTGTATCCAAAACCGTGTGAAATAAATTATCAAAACAGTTCACCTCAATATTTATGACATCCAACATGTTTTGGACCTACAAATCAGACCAATATGGGAGATTCCAAAAAATGATCCGTTTTGTCCAATTGTGTTTTTCCCAAAGCCATGAATTTTCTGTTGGTTTATTGTCGGTACAAAAGTGATGGAAGATAATGAAAATACAACTGATTGTAGCTCTGTACCTGAGATAATTTTTGGAGGTTCATCTCTTTCAATTCTTCCTTTTCTGAAGTGAGATTTATTACTCCGAAAAGGATGATCGATTCGAAGAAATCTGCGATGACAATCAAAATAGAAAGGTTTTTTTTCAATTCACGAGCATAAATTCTTTGTTGTCTCCCATACAGTAAGGACATGATTTTGGACCATGTGTACTCCTGCCAGATAACATTCCATATGCCGGGAAGTCACTAATTGTCCACATCAAAGCATCTTTCATTACAAAATTATGTTTCTTAGTATCATCATATGTACCAAACATCATGAATCCATAATAAATTTAACTCATCAATCAATGGTTTCAAATAATCATCAATATTATTTTTCGGATGTCCTATGATTAATAATGTCAAAAAGATATAAGGCTCTTTCATCAACATCCATGGAGGAAAATTGTACGGAGTTATAAAAACAAGCTAACAGGAATAATGACTACCAAAAGATCCAAATGGACAAAAACCATCTGTAGAAAGACCCAATCGCACGTTCCGGGATTCTAAAGCAAAAGATGAATGCACTTGATCAAAATGTTTCTATAAATCACCATCAGATGGATGAATCATGTTTTTACCATTTGAAATATTGGTTTGGTGCCATGACATCATTGTCGTTGTGTTCTGAGACATAAATAAATGCTACAACCTGGATGTAAGCGGGAAATATCTCAACTGTTTTACTAGAATCAATCCAGACTTCCCTGATTGAGCTTCTTTATACCGCAATTTTCAACATGTGGGACAACTATCCAACGACTCATTTTCACTACAATATAAGATGCAATCATTTTGACATGCATGGATCTTTTGATAACTAAGGCACAGATTACGAACTAGTCTTTTGCTCTCATAATAATTAGGAGGAATCACATTTCCTTCAGGTAACAGTGCTTTAACCAAAGAAAATATCTGATCAAAACAGTTATTTGACATTCCATTATCTGATTTAATAGCCATAAATTTTTCAACTGCTTCTAATTTTCTTATCTTGAAACCAGGATATAATGCATCCTCAGCATACCTGAACAACTCAGCAAATTCAGATGGTGCCAACTCGAGAGGTAAATCAACATCATCCTCGATTTCTGTTTGTTGAACGGATGACCCTGCAACATCATGTACTAAATTCTGAAACCGTGATTGATCCAGAATCAATTTATTAGTATCTTCTCTGGAACTGCGTTCACCGTGTTGGTACAAAAAAATATAATCTGATTGAAAACCATAACGCAAGAGATGTTGCCCAATGATGTCAAATGTATCAAATGTTCTCAGAGCACATTTTTTACAAGGACACTTAATTGTCCCTTCTGAAACAAATTCTGGGTTTGATGATGTAATTGATAAGAAAGCTTCAACACCATCAACATATACAGGATTTAAACTTGAATTGTTTGGATTTCTGCGCTGATTTATCCAAGCACGATCATCTAATAATGATTGATGTCAATTTCCTTGTTCCATATTCATATATATGTTTCTACCAAATTTAAAACCATTACTGTTGTTAAATAATTTGATATAAGAAAAACAATATTCTAAAAATAGAAGATACATAATTACAGTTATTTCTTAGTAATTACCAATAATTATAGGGGACACAGTTAGTTTGTAATCATCCCCAATAATTATTATTAATTTATCAATACTTAGCAATACTTGGAAAAATAAAATATTCTTGAATAATGATATAAAATTTTGTAATCATCGTTGTGGAGATTATATTTCTAATTATTCTGATTTGTTCGAAAAATCATCACTTTTTAATTTTCTCTCAGCTGAAATCAGTATGAAAAACATGCTCTAACATATGTTAGAGCACATTTTTCATTCTGATTTCAGTGGGAGAAAGTAGCAAAGATATGAGACGTTGAACAAAAGGTAGCCGCCAATTCACTGGAAATTGTGCCAATTTATAACCATGTAGTTGAATTTATTTGATATTTAATTAATTATTATTAACTATTACTAATTATTACAAAGCTCAATATTTCTAACAGATTTTTCTATATTCTTAACATGTTTAAATCTTAAAGAGTCGTCAATTTTTAGGTCATGCCCAATAAAAACTTTGCGTCAGCCATGTCCAATTTAAACTCTATAATTGTCCTTACATAGTTGATCACCTCGCAAGTAGTGTTGCAATAGGACGACACAAGTAATGAGAAAGACATGAGTTGGGTTGTCCTATTGTAACACTACTTGCGTAGTGATCAACCAAGTAAGAAAAATTATAGAGTTTACATTGGACACAGTTGACACAAACTTTTTATTGGACATGACCTGAAAATTGGCAACACTTTAAGATTTGAACATGTTAAGAATAAAGCAAAACATGTTGAAAATATAGATAATTATAATTATTTATAATTTTTTTATAATTTTAATAATATTAATATTTTTTTATAAATATTAAACATATAATAATAAAATAATTTTATTATTAGTATTATTTAATTATTAATATTAAAGTAATATAATATTTTATATTATGTTACTATTAATGATACTATTTATATTACTAATTATGTTACTAATTATAAATGCGAAGATATGCATATAGGTCATGTGGTTAATCAATCATTGAATAGAAAAACAAACGTAATTGACCGCTCATCTACCTCAATTTTCTTTTCATTTGTGTGTTGAACCTTGACAGGAAACTTCTTACCTCCACATGTAATATCTACTTTTACTGTCAAAATTATAAACCTTCTCACCTCTATGTTGGCGAGGAGGTTGATAATTTTGACATTAAAAGCAGATATTACACGTGGAGGCAAAAGTTTCCTATCAAGCCTCAACACACAAATGAAAAGAAAATTGAGGTAGATGAGCGGTCAATCACGCTTGTTAATTTTCCTAATTGTTTAATTTTCCTAATTGGTTAATTTTCCTAATTGGTTAATTTTCCTAATTATTTAATTTTCTTAATTGTTTAATTTTCCTAATTGTTTAGTTTTCCCAATTATTTAATTTTCCTAATTGTTTAATTTTCCTAATTTTTTAATCTTTCTAATTTTTTAATTTTCCTAATTTTTTAATTTTTCTAATTGTTTAATTTTCGTAATTGTTTAATTTTCCAAATTGTTTAATTTTCCTAATTATTTAATTTTCATAATTATTATAATTATTTCCCAATTATTATAATTTTTTCAAAATTATTATAATTGTTTCCTAATTATTATAATTGTCACCTAATTATTATAATTTTTTCCTAATTACTATAATTGTTTCCTAATTAAATATAATTGTAATTAAATATAATTTATCCTAATTAAATCTAATTGTTTACTAATTAAATCTAATTGTTTCCTAATATATCTATTTGTTTCCTAATTAAATCTAATTGTTTCTTAATTAAATCTAATTTTTTTCTAATTAAATCTAATTGTTTTCTAGTTATTTTAATTGTTTCCTAATTATTTCTAATCAATTAAATCTAATTCTTTCCTAATTATATGATAATTATTTTAATCTAATTAAATCTAATTATTTTCTAATTATATGATAATTATATATTTATTTCTAACTATTACCAAAACATCCTCTGGGAGTGTCGAACCAAGAGTGCAGCAAGGCCCATTTTCGTGTACCAGGTTATCCCAAGTCATGCTCGAAACACCTTGTCAGAGTTTTTACTCCTAGGTACATTTGTGCCAGAGCCGCCTCTACTTGGTCGTATCCATACAAGGATTATTTGATACAACCACTTAATCTAATTATACTATATAGCTACTAAACATTCTATTAAAAAAATTAAAATTAACAATTAAAAATTACAATTAGAATTTAAAAATAATTTAAAAAATAATTAGAAAAAATATATAAACAACTTCGATATTTTGAAGTAATCTGCGTCTTCTTATTCCTTCTCTCCGCTTCACGAAAGAAAAAATTTAAACTGAAAAAATTTCTACACAGAACTAAAAGTTAGAGAGAAAGGAGAAGAGAGATTTGAATGTTATGGAAAAAAATGGGTGGGGTGTATATATAGGTTAGATTAGTTGTGACGGCCATATTTGCGACGGGATACCGTCGCAAATACCTTCACCCGTATTAATTACGGGTGGCAGTTAAAAGGTTTTTTGCGATGGGCCCATCGCAAATAGCAGCCTGCCGACACACCATTAGCGACGGGCGGATATCCCTGTCGCAAATTCCTATTTACCGTCATCGGTATTTGCGACGGGTCCCATCGCAAATACCTTCGCCCGCATTAATTACGGGCGGTGGGTAAAAGGGTTTTTGTGATGGGCCCGTCGCAAATATCCACCATTAGTGACGAGCGGATATACCCGTCGAAAATTCCAATTTACCGGCACCGGTATTGGCGACGGGACCCGTTGCCAATACCACCCTGGTGAATAATTTTTGCGACAGGATAACTTACCCATCACAAATAGTATTTACCACCATCGGGTAGTTGTGACGGGTCGAAGGCGACCGTCACAAATAGGCTTTACTGTGGCCTGTATTGGAGACGGGTCCCGTCGCAAATAACACCTGGTGAATAATTGTTTGCGACATGACAATTTTCCCGTCGCAAATACTATTTCCCACCGCCGGGTACTTGCAACGGGTAGATGGCTACCCGTCGCAAATAGGGTTCCGGCGTTTTGGCACGCAAACCGCGCCATTGAAATTACGACGGGACCTGTATTTCCGTCACAAATAACTGACCATTTGCGACAGGAATATATTCCCATTGCAAATACAATTTTCATCAGAGTTTTTGCGATGGGAATAAAACCCGTCGCAAATACCCCGTCACAATAAGTGTTTTTCCCGTAGTGTTTTATCCAAGGAAATGGTAGTAGAGTGTTCTAGATTGGGATCAGTGGAGAGGAGATGAGGTTGGTAGAGGGAATCCCCATGATTATCCTCACCCTTATAGAGTATAGTTCATCCCGATAGGTTGTTCCCATAAATTCCAAGGAACCCATGAGAAAGGTTCTGGTCAACTTCATGCTCTATCATTTTTAGTGTCATGAAAGAGAGATGTCATAGGAGGTACTATTTTCTTCTTTTATACATGGTTGAATACTTTGTTTGATTTTATAGTTAAATACTCCATCATATCACATTCCCTTGTCTATGATTTGGGAATTGAGGTAGTGATGTATCCATTTCCCTTATAAATGACTACGCCAGTTGGATGTTGAGATGACTTATATGATACACATAGAGACTGTGATCTAGTGAAAGGGTAACACCGATCTTTAGGGAATTCTTATGTTTATAGATAAATCGATACAACATCATCCTCAATATGAGTAACTGGTGGTTTTAATGGGGGGATCATACATGGTTAAGGGCACTACATCGTAGTATTCTTAATTTTGAACTGGTCATGTAATTGTCTTATGGGCTGCGGTGGGTTGTTATAAAAAATCAACTTTTCTGTAAATACCTCCAACCCATTTGATCTCTTTTTTCATCCAAACTTTCCTTCCAACCCCTTGACACCCCCAATGTAGTCTTTTAAAACATTTTAAGCCCCTATTGATATGGATTGATCCCTAAATTCTAGGTATCGATTAGTGGTGATCAAGGGTAATATCCACCTCATTTCTGAGGTGATTTCTCTCTTTCTGATCTCATTTACTTCTATTTACAAATTTTGAGTTATGGTTGTTTTTCTCCATCCTCATAATGGTGTCTTATTGGTTGTTTTTTGTCACGGTTTTAGCGCAACATCCTTGAAGGGATACAGTTTCTTATGGGGAAGGTGATCAAACATCCACTATGTTGATTAGTTATTGTGTGAAGAGCATTGATTATTTTTAGGTAGGGTATTCATTTATTCTCTTATTTAATTACATTCAATCATAAATTTAGCATGTTTTATTCCTATGGATGGAAGTTAATTAACCAAATAAATTTTTAACTGGGTTAATAAAACAATTGGATAGTGATATCATGTTAATAATTTATACCATGATAATGGTTTTCATCTTGATTTGATAGATAGTTTTTTAACAATGTTATTCTTGTTATATTTTTTTATGTTTGTTTTAGCATATTGAAATTGATGAAATTGGATAAATAATATGAAGTCAAAATTAGGGTTTTAAATGGATTAAAAATTATAGAATATGGTCATTTTTTACACAAGGCCCCTTGTAATTTGATGGTAATCCAATTAATTTTAGTATGAGTGTTTAATTGAATATGTTATTCCATTAGATATTGGAATTTGTTAAGAACATTAATCTATAGTGATTGTAAATTATGAAATGAATAAAAAAGGCATGTTAATAAGTAGTTTTCCATCTCATTATTTGGTAAAACTTGATTTGATCTAAGACCATGTTTACATAATTGAGATTGATAGAGATAGTTGATTCCTTAGGTTTCTTATAGTTGGAACCTATAAATAATGAGTTGATTAATTTAAGATGGATTAAAAACCATTTTTTTGATAAATACAATTCTTTGGTAACAAAAGTGATAACTTGATTATAAAGTATGTATGCCTTGTGTTTAGGGTCTTGAGAGCCAATTTTCACGTCATGGATGAATGACATGATTTAGGGAAATATATTTTCCTATTAAATATGCTTGTTGTTTGCTTCCTAGTGTATTCTCTAGATATGTTTTGTGCTATGTGTTATGATGTGAACTTAGGATGACTAATAAGATATGGGTGGGGATGCCTGAGGTTGTGGCATAAATTCATGTTTCTGACGGTGAGATGCAATATTATGTGAAATAGGGTGTTGGATATGAAACTGGATATGATGGAACATATTTAATATGGGCTTACCCAATGTTGTTTTTAAGCGGGGTGATTTTTCTTAATGAATATATTTAATGGTTGATGGTCATGTTTTTGGTTTTATCTGCATTCCTTTCCCCATTGCTTGAGGCAGCTGGATGTTCTCGATTTAATCTCGTTGATGATATCATAGGATGTTTTCTTAGTGTAACTAGAATCATGGAAATTTTAATAATCTTTAATAAATTATATAACTCATGGGGTTAGTGTTGATGTAATGAAGATGAGATGATCATGAGAAATTGTAGACACTATATGGATTAACCCTGGAGGACATGAACTTGGCATTATGGTTAATCTACTATAAAAAAAATAATGTTAATTAATAGTGAATTAATTAATGAAATATGGAATAAATGAAAAACTGATGTAATTTAATTTAGCTCCTTAAATTATTGTGTTCATTTTAGATGTCTAACCTTTACAGTGGCAGCTGGGTTTCCGAGTGACGATAGCTATAGTCGAGTCTAGGAAAATGTTAATCCCATAGTGTGGATATGATCTATATTATATTCTGTATGTTTTTTGATTCCATATGTACCCCACCCATGCCATTTAGGGAAACTAAAACCAAGGGGAATCTGGGTGCGTGTTTTCCCCAACATCTCAATGGGAGGATAGATGGCCAAATACCCCATTTGGCCCCACTATCTTCTCTTCATAGTATTAAGTGATGATATACAAGATGGTTAGTTTAACCATATATGTGTGTAGATTGATGTAATGACTTGTGGTAATTTTACAAACATGAATCTCTAGATATATTAAATAATTGGTTATTATAGGTATGATGTTTATTGGTTGTGATTCCTTGAGGTACCTTACTCCGTGTATGAGCTGTAATAGATTGAGGTATAATACTTGATGTATGATACACATCATACGGACTATGGTGGGTCCTAAATACTACTAGGTAAATATATATATATAGATATGTTTATTGGATGATGTGATGCATAAGGTGCATGTTGTGATAGTCAGACTACGTGTATTCAGGATGGCCTATTTTGAAAAGAGTTGAGTCAAGATATCCGTCATTAGGGCAGAGCTATAAACTAGTGGGGAAGTGGTAGTGGGGTTCCATTGATATTTTATTACTATAATATATGATCTCTTGTATTCAATACTTCATGAAAGATAAATATGATGATGCTAAGAACATGGTATACCTATTTAGGTGACATGATAGTTTCACTTTTGTTAATTTTGTTATAGAATACTTTAAATATCTTTTTCATGAGAGGCTCTAGGGAGGATCGAGTTTAGTATATTGTTATGCTCACTATTCATATATATAAAACATTTCAGGTCAGTCGGATCAGGTTAGAGTTTGGGCTGGATATTACTAGGTCACATTTTATAGGATTTTTTTGGGATCCATGGTCATTGTCGAGTTTACCTATTTAGTATGTGTTGTTTTCCTTCAATTTGTTTTCGTAATCTATGACATAACATGTATACACATGGGATTTATTTTTCAGTTATGAGAAGGTTTTTATTAGTGTATCTGTATTATATCTCTCTTGTAAATGATTCTCTTATAGGGTAATGCCTACCCTTTATATATATGATATACCCTCGATGCAATTTTCCAACCTAGAGCCACCAAGAGGTAGAACTCGAGTGGTCACCATCCCCCTTCTCTCATTGTGAACCCAGGAGGGGTTCACTTTATGGGGAGAGGGTCATGAAAATTAATTTTTTAAAACCCTTTTTACAATAAAAAATATATTTTATAAATTTAATCTAGTTATTTTAAAATACTATATTTATATATAAAATTTATGCTTAATTTTTAGATAATTTATGTAATGTTTTAACAAAAACTATTTTTTGTCTATTTCTTTTTATAAAATTATCACAAGGTGGAATTAGTTTTTTGAATTAATTTAATTTTTATTAAATATTATTTTAATAATAATAAAAATTTTAATTTCAAATTAATTAATAACTTTGATAATTTAATCCTACTCATAAATCGTACGCTTAAAATACACGTTTTTTCTAAAAACATGATTTTTGGTGTTATATACGCTGACACTAAAATTAATTCTACCAATCATGGGAATTTTATTTAATGAAATAATTTACATAATTAAAATAAAAAAAATTAAATTATTAAATAATGGCAATTTAAATTTTGTCGATTTAAATTAATTTCCATGGGTAAAAGTAGATTTACTACAGTAAGAATGACTTAGGATAAAAGTTGTTTAACATAGTTCAGGTGGTTGCAACACATGAAAAACATATGTACTATTGGACAGAGGAGGGATTATAAACCTTATATATTTCCCCCTTTCCATTAATTGCCCATTTTTTGTGCCTTTTGAAAATAATAGAGTGATATTATTGAGAAATAATTAGTTTTTACAAAAATTCTTTTTTCTTCACTTATAAAAGGAAACCACCTCATCCTCATTTCTCTACACATTATAAAGATTTATCTCTACCAAAAACCTAAACATGTTTCTCATTAATACCCTCCCCAAAACTTTTATTCCTTATTTTTATCAACAGACCAAGGTACAGATTCTTAATGAGTTTCGCATATGAAAACATCTTAGAGATATACAATACTCTCAACTCAACTTCTCTAGCTCATTTCTTCTTCAGCACCTCTCAAATCCTCTATATTTATGAAGGTATTATAACACTATAATTTTTACCATTCTTATATTTTATTATACTAATGAAATGTTCATTTTAGCATTTCCTCTAGAATCATTAAGGAAAAGGAAAACTTTATCATCTGTGTGTACAAAATACTACCTCCTTGAACGAGGTGTTCATTTTTTAAATCACCACTATAAATGGTATGTTTAATAATAATTTATTAATTAATAAGATATTTTCACACAATTAATATTCTATAATAATAATATTTGAAATTCTATAAGTTTGATTGTCATAAAATGATTGTAGTACCTTTAACCACCTTATTTGGACTTATCAATGTACCATTCTTAATTTGGATCTATTTGGGATAAACATTGATATTTTATAATTATTGTCTAAATGGAATAATAATTGACCAAAACTTCCCCAATTATGTTGATCATGATGTTATTATAAGTCAACAATGACCACGGTCATTAAACCAAACTTTTTACAAAGAAATTAACCAAACAACCTCAAGTAACCGAGATAAGTGAAAAATATATTAAAAATAAATAACAAAAGGTAGTAGAAAGACATTATAAAATTAAATATAGATGAGTAAAGGGTTTTTCATATATATAATGATTTTTATTTAATTATTCAATAATTTAAGTACAGGTTTAGATAACTTTCAGACATGAGGTAAAGGTTTCATCTAAAAAATTATTTCTATGAGAAATATATTCTTTTATTCACCTGATTTATTTTAAATGGTTTGAATATAACCAATTTGATATTTAATCTAAATTATTATTTTTATTCATGATATTTTAACCTCAAAATTAAATATATATATCTCTCTCTCTGTTAATTGGTTTTTCATTGAATGTTTATTATGTCATATGGGTTCAACAATTTATGTCTTCCCAAAAATATAATGGTCTTTCATACCTCAGTATGATTTCCTGAGTTATATTGTGTTTTCTTGAATTTCATCTTTAATTTCATTTGGTATATCATATTTTAATATCCGGAGATCAATTTTTATTCAATTATTCCTTGCTGATGAGTTTTAATCCCTTTTGAAAAAATGTAACTGTGGTAATAATAACTCTTATCCATTTAAGCAATGGTTTTTACTCCTTGTATATAATTTCCATTCCCTTCAATGTTGTCTTTTTCAATAGGAAACCAAATTAAATTTTATCTCAGGATAAATCATATTGAAATTCTCCCATTTTTAAAATAATGTTTTATTGTATTATTTTATAGTGAATGATTTCAATAAAGGTGTTTTAAAACATAAAAGTTACCTTTTATACTTCACTCATAACTTTTTGGTTATTCATTCCCTTTATTTTTCTCCATTTTTATGTCATATTTTTCACATGAACCTCTTCTATTTTTATATACGTTCTCTTACATATATACCTAGTTTAATATATTTTTTATTTCAACGGTTACACAAGTTTATAGTTTTCTTTAAAATTTTCACTTTTATGTTAACCTTATTTAAGATAACATTCTTATTTTTTGTCTCATTTAAAGCATCACCTCCATCAAATGTTTTAAACCATGTATAGATTCACAAAACCATACTTATTATATGGATTAAAATCATGTTTAAATTCTATTTTTATGGAAAATAATATGATATTTTCTTCTTTTAAAAAATCATTACTTATTTCATAAAGCTTTACTGAATTGGTATGTTTTTATTATTTATTATCATATATACTTCTAATGAATATTCATCATTTAAAATCCATGTTCAATAACTCTATTACCTTTACAATTAAAAATTTTCAAAATTATTTAACTCTTTTCTCTCTTGAGAGTCCTTATGATTTATGTTTGATCAGTTAGTTTATATTATCATTTGTTTTATTATTTTGTTAAATTAAAATCATTATTTTAAAAACCATTAATTATTTGATATTATTTTAATTAAATGATATTTTTGTTGCCTAATGGTTAAAGGAATTACCCATGTAATTAGTTTTTGAGAAGTGAGTTTTGACATAGCTGAATACTAAATGGGATTTTCATAGATGTTTTCTACATATACATTTGGAAAAGAAAATGACATAGACATTTTTTGTTTGTTGCTACGTATTCATTAAAATACGAGAATCATACTTCTATTTTCTAAATAAGGTTGGTATTTCCAACTAAAAATCAACTATAGCATACCTCAAGCATTAATTCTATCTCCAACAACACCAAACAAACTATGAACCGACTTTTATATGCTCCAAAAGGAAAGTTACATATCATGAATTCTTATATGAACATCTCATAGTTCTTTCATCCTACTGACCATGTAGGTAACAGGTTACTGTGGGATCAATTTACACTTACCATAAATCATCTAGCCGCCCTACCAAAATAGGTACCTTCTAATTGTGAATTAATTTTTTTTAAGAGATCACGCGTAAGTTTACGGTCAACATACCAACCATGCATGGTAAATATACTGACTACACGCTGTTTCATGGTCATTATGTCACACGGTCACTTTTTCCCTTTTTTTTAATTAAAAGAAATATTTTCATAAGGATATTTTTAGCATTATTTTTATATATTAATTTACTACAAGTGAAATAAATTTTTTTATCATTAAAATTATTTGAGAAAATGGTTATATTTCAAATAAGTACATGAAAATTATTTGTTGTGGAAAATAATGTAAGAATAATAATTTTTATAATAATTATTTTATACCATATTTAATGTATCTTCTAAAATAAATAATTTCTTCAAACATGTAATTTTTTTGTTGTTTTATTCATTTGAATTATTATTGTTTATCTTAATGATCACTTTTAATGTGATTTAATGTTATTTGATGTAGAATTAAATGAGCATACAAGATCAGTGTGTTAATTCAAATTTTAGGTAATAATATTATTTGAAGGACTAGTTAGTTTTAAAGAATGTCTTTCTATGATTAGACGTTGAGACACTCCATGAACTTTGGAGTTAATGACATACATCCATTTTAATTCTAACCACAAAATGTGATAAATAATTTTCAATGAGGATGAGAAATATAGATTGACCCAATTAAAGAGATAGAGAAAAATACAAGCCTCATATGAGATCTATGATGTACTGCATCATGACTATGACCAATGTTCAATTACTCTATCATTAAAGTATTCATTGTTTTCATCATTTATTATTGAAATGGTCAAATATCTTGAGGTTCGGTAAATTTCAACATCATCAACTCCACTGATTTTCTTCTTTTTTATCGATATCATTGTTGTATTTATTCATTCCCACTATTTGGATAATATATTTTGGTATATGATTTTCTAATAGAAAATTTGTTTAAATGTGTTGTTTATACCATCAAAATGGAAGGTTAGGTTGTGACTCCTAGATAAAATTCAGGTGGGTTGTGACTTCTTTAGAAGTCAGGTTGGGGTTGTACCACCCAATGAAGAAAAGGTGTGTACGTCAGTAATGGGTTTATCACACTATATAAAAACTGAGATATAAGTTAATAGATATTTTCTCACCAAGTAGATAAGATTTAAGAGTAGACAACGATATTTATAATATGAACAACTATAGGAATATCTTTTGTTATTTTTTTATTTCTTCTTGACAACTAACACTCTTATAACTCTAATAATCATATTTGATTGAATTTAATTGATTATAATTGAAAATCACTATTCACCCCCCTAGTCAATAATTCAATACACTGGAACCTAAAAATGTGTATCAAAAAAAGGTTCCTCTTAAAGAATTGGTTTTAACTATTTCATTTTATGTTTTGAAATATCAATTATCCTAGGCATAAAAGTATAAAGAAATGATCCACTAAATATTTTTTTGAATGTCAGGAATTCAAGATGCTAAATCCCATAAAAACAACGCACTTCAATTTAGGAGACTATGTCTACTAGAAGGATTATATAGAGGTATTTATTAAAAATATAAGCTTTGATTATTTTGAAATTATATCAAAACCTTATAAATTGTCTAATGTGGATTTTGAAACATTAATTGGTAAAGACACAAATAACATGTGTTCCAAAATTACCAACATAGGAATTATTATTTTTCTTTATGTAAAAATATGTATAATTATGTTACTTATTATAAAACTACTTAAAAAATATGGATGAAATTAAAGGTCACTCATCAAGGAAATGAAAAGTTACTGAGAACGAATCTATGTTTTCATAGAGATGACTTTCAATAATTCATAACGAGTGGTCAAGAGAGAATAAATGAGATGTACAAAATATTGACTAAGATAGTGAACAACATGGTTTCACTTGAAGTGACCAAGATGAATAAATCTCTCATTGAAATATTAATTTGATATCTACCCAAAAGATGTCATTCAATGAAAGATGCAATTGAAGATAGTAATGATTTTAATAAGTATTCAATGGATGAGATAATGTGATCACACATTCAATATGATTTGGAAATAAATAATGAAGATAATAATGATCATGATAAAATTAATGGTATAAACATTAATTCTAAAAGAATTTATGGGAAATTTATCTTATTCTAAGTCGCAACAATGTGAGAAGAATTAAATTAGAAACAAAACCAAAGGAGACTACAAGTATATGAAAGGAAAGTGAGGCTTTAAGAAACATCACATAAGAGACTATTAATAGGATGACATAAATGGAATTAAGAAGGGTAAAAGTTGAAAATATGATGTTTCTGAAATGATTTTCTATGACTATAGGAAAAGAGATACATATAATGTCTAATTGTCATAAATTGAATCAAGAAGGAATGGACAGGAAAAACAATACAAAAATAAAATGATCATATCATGTTGGATGAAGTTGTAAAGATGAGTCATACACCAGTAGTATTGGTTTTGAGAGTGAGAAAGAATCATTCAATATTTTCTTGATGGAATCAATAAATGAGATGAACAGTTATTCTGATTATAGTTCTGGTTATGAGACAAATATTAAAAATAAGTTGATAAATTAACTATATAAAAATGAAAATTTTAAGAGTGATATTACATAAATGAATAAAATATATGGAGAACTAAAAAGAGAAAATAAGAATATTATAGAAGATAAAAATGTTGTATATTCTGAACTAATTGAGCTTAAATTTAATAATTAAAAAATGAAATATTTCATATCAAAAGATTATGAAGTTCAATACAATATATTTAAATTCATTTTTGATAATTTGGTAAAAAAATTAAATATAATTTAAAAATCATAAACATGTATATAAGAAACTGAGAAATATAATATCATGTTCAACTATGTAAAAATGTGCTGACCAGGGTGTTTCACAAAATGGTAATGAAACAATTAAAATGGAAATAACTGAATTAAAAGAAACTATAAATCTTTTTGTTCTTGGAAATTAATGATTTGATAAGATGATGGCTATGAATAAAATTAATAAATAAAAAACTAACTTTGGATATAATAGACATATTCCCAATATGTACAAAACTACTTTTGTTAAATGTGGTAAATGAAATGCTTCAAATGTTACATGTAATAGATTTAATATCAAAAGGAATTATGAAAATGAATGATCTTTAAGATTGACTCAATCACTAAACTACATTGTGACATTTATATCTAATATTCTATCATCTATATTACACTATAACAAATTTCTTAAAATTTTATAGGTTCCTAATATTTTTATTACTAATTTAGTTGGACCCAAAATAGCTTGTGTGCCAACAAAATTATATAATTTATCCATTTTACAGAAAACCTAACGAAAGAGTTATACTAATAAATGGTACATAGATATTGAATTCTATAGTCATAATACTGGTGACATCTCAAAAATTATATCTTTTAATTCTTTTAATGGAGGTACTATCTCTTTTGATGAAAACTCTGAATGCACTATAAAATATTTTAGAGAAGTAGCTATAAAAAATATGTTATAATTTATAATGAAATTTATATAAGGGGATTAAAACAAAATTTAATTAGCCTATCAAAAATTTGTTATTATGGTTTCAGTCTAACATTTAAAGATAGTGAAGGTCATGGTTTTAAATATAATACTATTTTATTTTATTCCAAAAGAAAAGAAAACATATAATCTATATATTATTTAGAACTATACCAAAAAATATTAATGTGATTAAATGATATAAAACATATCTCATTCTCTTGCACGTAATTTTGGGACATGTTCAAAATTGAAAACTATACATGTTAGCAAAATATTGACAAATTTTTTATCTTCTTAAATTTAAATCTTGTAATTTTTTATATGTAATTTTTGCATAGAAGTTAAGAAGCACAAAAGTCATTTAGATCTCTTTGTATTGTTAATAAATTAAGATACATAGAACTTATTCATATTGATTCATTTTGACCCATGAGAACTTCCATTTTGGGTAGAAAGAGATATGGGTTGGTAATTGTAGATGATTTTAGTGGATTCACTATGACTCTATTATTACCCTATAAAAGGGAAACCTTAAAAATTTTATAACATTATGTTAACAAATTAAAAATAACAAATGGTTATTTAATATCATCAATTATTATTGAAAAAGGGGAATAATTTTTTATCTTATACTTTGAGAAATGTTTTGAATATAATAGATATTTTGATAATTTTTGTTCACTTAGAACACCACAACAAAATGGAGTTGTGGAGAAGAAAAATAGAACTATTTATGAATAAAAAAATGATTAATGAATTCAAACTACCAAAATATTTTTGGGATGAATAAGTTGAAACATATTGTTATATATTAAATAGATTTTACATTAGGCCCTTATTTAAAAAACCCTTTTATAAATTTAATAATAAAAAACCTAATATTGGTAAATATAAATTATTTGGTAATAGAATTTATATTTTAAATACTAAAGATAATCGAGAATAATTTGAATCTATAAGTAATGAGGGAATTATTATAGGAAATTAAAATAATTGTACAGCTTATAGGGTATATAACAAGAGAACCATGTCAATGAAGAAATCTATACATGTAATGTTCATTTAAAATAATGAAAAACAGATTATAGATTACATTGATTCTCTTGAAGAATTTAAAGAATTCAATTTTTATAAAGAAAAACCAGAAAATATAATTCATTAATTGTGGGGGAAAATATATCTTCTTAATATGATCCTATGAATTGGAAAACTCATAGTGATCATTATTTAGAATATATAAATGGAAATTTTGAGTCAAGAATTAGAACCATAAAATAAATTCTGGATTTTGGAGTTAATACTAATTTTTTTGGTGATTTTGTACCTAATAATATTAAAGATGTTTTGAAAGAATAAAAGTATAAAAATTATATGCATGGTGAACTTAACCAATTTTATAGGAATAAATTATACAATCTAGTTGATCTTCCAAATGATAAACAATCTAAATGAACCAGATTAATTTTTCAAAATAAAATAGATGAGTCTCATAATACATTTAGAAATAAGTCTGGATTAATTTCCAAAGGTTATTTACAAGGAAAAATAAATAACTTTCTAGATTCATTTGTACCATTTTCTATACTAGAATCCATTTAAATTTTGTTTTCTTCTGCATTTTTCGAAAAACATAAATTGCTTTGAATGGATGTAAAAAGTACCTTTGTAAATAATTTGATTTGAATAGAGGTATAGATAGTCAGCCACCTTGTTTCAAAAATTATAAATTTCAAAATCATGTTTTCTAACTGTCAAAATCATTATATAGTTTAATGAAAAATCCCAGTCATTGGTATGAGAAACAAACAATATTTTTTAAAAAAATTGATTTTAATAAATGGAAGGTTGGTCCAACCAAATTTTTAATGAAGTTTTCTGTTGATATTTTAATTTTATAAATATATATTTTATTTGTATCTAAAAATTATATACATCGTAATGAGTTTTTAAATTTAATGACTAATGAATATAATTTGATCATAATGGAAGAATTATCTTTTTCTCTTGGTCATCAAGTTTTATAAAGAAGATATATTATTTTTCTAAATCAAAGAAAATATTATAATGATTTAGTTAAAAAACAGAACTTGATTTTTCTAAAACTATAAGAACCCCAATGAGAACTAATTATATACTAGTTGTAGATGAATATGTAAAATTAGTTAGTGATAAAAAAACACATATTAATGATAAGAATCATATTATATCTAACTCCATCAAGTCCTAAAAACATATTATTTGGTTATATGTGTGCTCGATCTGAGTCTTATTCAAAATAGATACATTTAAATGATATTAAAATAATAATGATATATGTTTAAGGATCTATTGGCACTGGTTTATTTTACTCCAATTAAAACTTTTTTTAATTTTTTTATCATTTCTTAATTCTGAATTTGGAGGCTACAGACTAGACAGGAAGAGTACATTGGGTATGTGTTACATAATAGATAAATGAAAATTTTCATGGAGTTCCAAAGATAAATTTTCAATTTTATTGTCTCCAACTAAGGCTGAGTACATTTATGCTACTAATTATTGTTCTCAAAGCCTCTTACTAAAACATTATCTTTATGATTTTAATGTTAACTTATATGGAACTCCATATTCTGTGATAATACTTCTATCATTTATATTTCTAAAAACCCGATACAAAATTCAAGGACTAATCATATAGAAGTTAGAATTAAATTTTTAATCGATCATGTTAATAAATGGGACATTGTTTTCAAATACATTCCTATAAATACTAAACTAGAAAATACATTTACTAAAGATTTAGATTCCGCTAGGTATCAAAAATTAATGTTGTAATTGGGATTAATGGAGATTTAGTTTTTTTTGAATCTTGATAATATTTTTTGTTGGTTTTTTACATCCATGTTTTTGGAAGTGCATAAACTCATGGGGAGTTATACCATGATTAATAATTCTAATTATTACATTTATTTATTTTTTAAATGTTTATATAATCATGTTTCTAATAATTTTGTCCTTAATATTTTTTTAATTCTTTCTACTTTTTGTTGAATTTCATCAATGGGGAGAAAATTGAGGAGTTGTTTTGGTTTTGAAATTTATAAATGGGGAGATTGTTTGATCTTTTAGTTTGTACTATTATTTATTTATTGTTTTTTTAAATTGATATATTTATTTTAAAATCCTTTAATTTTATAGTTTTATTTTAATTAAATGATATTTACCTATCCTAATTTCTGAAAGTGATACTAACATAAAAAAATTATGAGATGTTATTTATAACATAGTCGGATTCTAAGTAGAATACTTGTAGTCGTTTTCAACATATCTATTTTAATAATCAGATGACATAGTTGTTTGATTTGTATCTATTTGAAAAATAAAACAACATATTAATTTGGTGTTTGGTCTTATATTTTTTTCTTATGAAGAGAACCACAAATAAAATTCATATTGAATGATTGAAGGTCCAACCGTAGTTAAACTATAGGACACCACAAACATTCAAGCCAATTATAACAACATTTGACCAACCATAAACTAGTTTTTCCCGTTGTTTCATAGAAATAACCTTATTGTGAATTATTATTTAAGCTTACCATGGAGCTTCCATTTTTCCCACAATACAAGTAATAGGTTACTCTGAGTTCAATTTATACTTACCGTAAATCTTCCAACAACTCTGACCCACGAGGTAACTTCTAACCGTGAATTTATTTTTCAAGTGGCCACGAATAAGTTCACAATCAATATACTAGTCTTTCATGAAAATTATACTGAACATATGATATTGCACGGTCATTATGTCATGTGACCACTTTTTCCCTTTTATTTTTTTACTAAAACTCATATTTTCCAAAGCCTATATTTTTGAATTATTTCTATATATATTTATTTACTAAAACTGCATTAAAATTATTTTAATTATTCTAATGATTTTTTTTAATGGTTATCTATTAAAATAAGTATGTGAAAATTATTTTATGTTGAATATATTCTGAAAATAATTATTTTCATGATAATTATTTCATAACACGTTTTATGTTTTTTTGAAATAACAAAATGTTGTGTGCTTTTAAAAATGTTTACTAATGGTTTATACATTTGAATAATTATCATTTATTTTAGCAATCATTTTTTGAAGTGATTCTAAGTTTCTTGATACAGAATTAAATGAGCATGAAGTCTCTTCTAGTTAATTCAAATTTTATGAAACGTTATTATTTTAAATTATTGATATATTTTTATTGTGAATTTATGTGACTATCTATTAAGAAGATCCAGGATCATTGGATTTAATGACAAAAATCCAGTCATTGTAAGTAGAACCAAAATATGTGACTAATTTTTTGACTAAATATTGAAAATAAATATTGACACAATTATAGAAAGAAAAGAAATCCAACCTTCATATGAACATTCTAATGTAATGCATCTAGACTATGACCAATGTTCCATTTCCTCAATCATAAACAACTTCATCATTTTTATCATTCATTACTAATGTTGTCGAAGATCTGGAGATGCATCAAATTTAAACATAAACTTCTCCACTATTTTTCTAATTTCGTTCTTGATTTCATTGTTGTTTTTCTTCTTTCCCTCTGTTTATACTCTAGATTTTGGTATACACTGTTCTCATCCAATATATGTCTAAATGAGTTATTCCTTCCATTTAAAAGGAATTTCTAGTTTTGAATACAAGAAAAAATCCATGTGGGTTGTGACTCCTTCAAAATTAAGGTTGTGGTTATACCACAAAGGGATAAAATGGTACATATGTCTTTAATCAGGTCATCAATCCCTATCAAAAATTGAGATATTAGTGAATAACAATCTTCTCACTAAGTTGAGAATATTGAGAAGTAGACTAGGATCTTTGTGATCTAGACCACGATAAAAACATCATGTGTTATTTTTATTTCCAATCCACAATCAACACAATTAAAAATATAATAATAAAATGAAATTTAATTTAGTTGATCATACTTTTAAAGGAAAATTCACACCATGTTGTTCATTATTTCCATATAATGGAACCTAACAATTTGTCTATTAATTGAACATTAAATCACAATTATGAAACTCACTTATGTATTATGGGTTTGATCATGCTTAGGATTTATGATTGATTTCTTTAATTTTGTAGAATAAAAATGCATGTAAATATAATAATGTGATGGGTGGGTTTATTAAAGACCTTCCATGCATTGAGTATGTTAATGTCTAATGAGACACCATGAATGGTTCATGGGTGGTTAGCCGAAGAGAACTATGTTATTATGGTTGTTATAATGAGAATACAATGATTATGATTATTGTTAGCCTATTATTTTTTCATTGTAATTATCCTTGACATATGCTTATAATGTCATGATTTATGATGTTACAACATGATTATGATTCCATGATTTTCATCCCACATTTACTTATTCCATGAATTCATGATTATGATCATTATCTTTATGATATCATGTTATTCTGATTTACTCTCATGTTATTCTTTATTTTCCTATTCTTTCCTATAGTGGGATTTGTATCTCACCCTTTAGGTATTGTCCTCAGGGTATGATATGTAGTTTTTGATGATCTATGAGAGTTAGGAGCACAATGTGGAGTTTTTAATAAGATATTTTTATATTTAATATGATTTATTTTTTTATATAATCTTCCAAATACACTAGAACTCTTAACCCTTCGATTTATTTATTGGAAAAGTATGTTATAATTCACGAATTAGTGTGTGTTTAACATTTTGGTTGCTATAAGGTAGTTAATGTTAGTTCATTGGAGGTTTGTAGGAGGAAGAGTTAGTAAATCAACAACTATATCAACAATATTTTATTAGAATTCCAATAATAGTAGTTAACTCTAACAATATTCTCGCTCCATCCTATGTATCCTTGGCTTTGTTAATAGAACAAGAAAAGGTATTTCCCCTCCAATTGTGTAAGAACCAAAACATTTCGGGAGTTTTCTAGAGCTGGATTAAAGGTAATATTTAGTTTAGTGTTGAGTAACATCCATTTGGGTTTTACATTAGTTAGTTTCTGTGATCAATTTTGGGAAAAAAATAGAAGAAGAAGGGGATGTTTATGGTTGGCACATGGTTATAGAAAACTGTGTGCCCCAACCTAGCTTACCGTTCAAACCCACACATAGGGTATTTGAATAGATGGGACACAATTTTTCAAGTTGTACACCTTCTTTGGTGTAACCATGAACCCCTATAAAATAGGAACATGATTTAGGTGCCCGGTTGGGGAAAACTGTGTGCCCCTGCATAGCAAACCGTTCACGGGAATTATGTTGACCCAAATTTTAGTTACTTAATTACGTGAACCCCCTAGTTAACTGTAAATTAACCCCTATTAGACACTAGGTCCTCTTTCACAATTTTGGATTTCTCTAGATGAATTCTAGGACATCTTGACCTCCATTATTCAGGATTCGAAGCCCGAATTAAAGATCTTCATCCCCATGGTAAGTGGATTACATGATGTTGATTTCATGCACATCCTACTTTCTTTTCTCATTATTTTGGTAAGAAGTTATTCTCTGTTTTGATAGACCTATATATAGATTTTATGAATCCAAATATAGGGTTGTATATATAGATAGATATTTAATATATCTTGAGTTATTTAATAATGATTTAGGGTTTTATATTCAGATCTCGATCTATGTCTGTGTGCAGTTAAATTTTGGGGATTTCAATTAAGAGATATTTCATCTACAAATTGAGGTTTGTAATCAAAAATTCAAATCCAATAGTCTTGATTAAAATTATGTGTATGAAATTATAAAATTTTTATTAAATTTTAATCAATTTCATTCTTCAAATTTATTTCTTGATTAAATTAATTAATTTGGTGAATTAATTTATTAAGGAAAATGTGAAATTGGGATATTGGGAATTTAGATCATGAATAATTAATTGATTAACAAATTATCATAATATTAAATTTCTGATTAGGGATAATTAATTATTGATTTAATTATTGGAATATTAAATTTTTAGATAGAACAATTAATTGAGGAATTAATTAGGTATAATGAATTTATTGGTATGGAACAATTAATTGAAGAAATAATTGGGGTAATTAAATTTTTTAATTTGTAATAATTAATTATTGAATTAATTAATAACGTAATGTGATTATTTAATTGTTGAATTAAATAATAGGATTGGTGGAATTAATTAATTAATGAATTAATTAATGGAAGTATTGTGACTAATTAATTAAGGAACTAATTAATGGAGTCGAAAGTACAATTAATTAGTGATTTAATTGACAGGTTTAAATGTGATTAATTAATTGAGGAATTAATTAATGAAGTTTATGTGTACAATTAATTGGTGAATTAATCGAAGATATTGAATGTGTTTAATTAATTGTGAATTATTTAATGTTGTTGATGTGTACAATTAATTGGTGATTTAATAGATAAAATTTAATGTTATTAATTAATTTTGGGTTTAATTAATGGATTTGACATAATCAATTAATTGGTGGATTAATTAATGGGGACTATTGGGTTGATGTAGTTGAATGATTAGGATTAATTAATCGGATAAATAATTTTATGATATAAAGATTATTTGAATTGACATAATTAATTTCTGAATTATTTATGATATATTGGGATTTGAAAATTGAGATAATTAATCATGGAGTTAATTATGAAGTATTTATATTGTGAAGGAGATAATTAATTGTGGAATTAATTATGGGGTTTTTTTGTTTTATTTATTTATTAAATAATTGACGAATTAATTTATGGGATTTATGTATTTAATTAATTAGGGAATTAATTAATTGGATTTATGTGATTAGAAAATTGTTGAATTAGAAATTAAATTTATGTGACTAGTTAATTGATTAATTAACATTAGTAATTGATGTTACTAGTAAATTGTTGAATTAATTAATATTATTGATGTTATTTGTTGATTATTGAGTTAACTATACTAATTGAAGTGATTATATAATTATTGAATTACTTAATATTGTTTATGTGATTAATTAATAGTTGAATTAGCTAGTGTCATTAATATGATTAGTTAATTTTTTCTTTAATTAATATTATTGATTTGATTAGTTGATTTTTGAATTAACTAGAGTAATTGATGCGATTAGTTAACTATTGAATTAATTAATATTATTGATGTGATTAGTTAATAGTTTCACTAACTTGAGTAATCGTGGTGAATAGTTAATTATTGAATTAATTAATATTATATATGTGATTTGTTAATTATTTAATTAACTAGTTTAATTAATCGAATTAGTTAAATTTTGAAATAATTAATTTTTCTAATTCAATTAGTTAATTTTTGAATTGACTAATAAAATTGAGCTGATTACATAATTGTTGAATAAATTTTTGTATTTTATATGATTAATTAATTTTTTAATTAATTAAAATTATTGACCTGATTAGTTAATTGTTGAATTAAACAGTGGAATTTGTTCTATTACTTAATTGATAAATTAACTAAATAATTTGATGTGATTAATCAATTTTCAAATTAATTAATGTTATTGGTGTAATTAGTTATTTGTTGAATTTATTAGAGGAATTTATGTAATTATTTTCTAATTGAATTAATTAATATTGTTGATGCAATAATTTAATTGTTGAATTAACTAAGGATATCACTGTGTTTAAAAATTGTTGAATTAGTAATAGAAATTTCATGGATAATTAATTGTTGAATTAATGTGTGATGTATAAATAGTAACATGGCCATTCGAACGTGAATTAATGAAAGGGAACATGGTCATTCTAATATGTTATGTCTCAATGGTAAAATTTTTATTTAAGTATCAATTATATAATGGGAACATGGTCATTATAATGTTTAATGTATGAATGGTAACATGGTCATTAATGTATGAATTGATGGATGTGAACATGGTCATTCTATAATGTGTTGTATGAATTGTAAAATTTGCATTCATGTACGAATTTAAGGATTGTAATAAAGGCACTCCAAGATATGACTTCACTTGTGAATTCATCAAGCTCTAGCATGAGCCGATGTAGGTATTGAGATATGATATCACATTTGAATACTATGGGTAACAAAATGATCAGAAGCTTGTATTAGTATATGATATGACCGAGGAATACATCGGCCTTAGACAAGATCTAAAGCAAGTATTGGGGTACGAGTGTCCTCGGGAACCCAAAATTTAATGTGGTTAAGTAATGAATAAATGATAATGAGATAACTATTCACTAATTCATTTTACTTATTTTGTTATACATCTGAATACTCTTTTTTATTGAATATTGTTTTAGATGCTATTGGTGGTGACCTTCTGAGTTGTACTCACATGCTACATAGGATTCCTGATTGGTACCCAAATATTCTTGTGTATTCAAGAATATAAAAGGGCAAGGGACCAGTGTTAGATTGCTATTTTGGGGGTGGATCATGAATAAGGGAACCATACATGGTTCGAGACCTGCCACCAAGTTTTCTGTGTCTTTAATTTTGAGTTTCATTTTGACTCTTGATTGTATATTATCAGGGCATATATATTGTTTGATTTTGATATTGTATTTCATGTTTTAGTTATCTTGTAATACTATTACTATTCTAGATAGGTTATATCATTTGATTATTTAGTTGATTATTTTTATTTATATCCACAAGTTTATTACTATGATGAAAGAACAAAAAGAGGGTATATTATCCCCACGACTAATAATAGTCCCTCATTTTAATTTGGCAGCCTCTGGGATATATGGAGGCATGCTTGTGGTAATGTGACTAACCAGTTTGGGCACTGATGTTTGGAACCTAAGTCAGGAGGTTACCAAGTGGTATCATTGCCCATTTTTCTCTTATTTTCTTTTTATATTAATATTTGAGGAAAGAATAAAAGTGATAGGTGGAGTGGGTCCTTGGTTATAAGATCATTCAAGGGAGTATCTACACAATATAAGGGGGGGAACCAAGTACCCAAGGTGGGATGCTTCGTTATTGTCGTATGCTATTAAAATTGAATATTATTTCACCTTGGGTGACGCACTAGAGTGTTGGGATTATTTGTGCCTACATTTTATGATATTTGACTTGTGTACTAGTATGGAATGAGGGTTGTGTTTTCATACATCATTCTAGAAACTCATTTTTATTGTGACATGCATCATTTTTGGCACACACAGGTAAACGTTTAATGGGTAAGGTGATTAACATGGAATTTTTTTCCATCCTTATGATAATAAATTGAAAATATTTCCTAATATGAAGTTGAGTAATATTTTAAGATGATGAAAAATGAGAATAAATGGGGGTCTAAATTGAAAACATGAATAATAAGAATGTTTTTACCCTTCTTAACCAGTACCTAGTTGTAGGACTATTAATGGGTAGAGATATTTCCTCATTTATTACTGTGTGGTGAGAGAAAGGGGGAAGAATTCATATGGTTTTTTATAAATCCATTTTTTAGCTATTTTAATTTTTTGAATTAATAATCATTTGTTTTTTTATTTTTTCCTTGATGTTGGTAGTTTGGGTAGTGCAAATTTCCTAGTTTGAGAACTCTATTGTGAGTTATTTGAGAGACTGTCTAGTTTTGGATCAGTGTGGTGAGATATTGGTGAGTAGGGAAGCCTGAGAATTTAGACAAGTTAAGGTGTTTCTTTAATGGGTGGTAACATCAGTGATAGAAAATTTTTGGGGGTTTTCATTTATTAATTCTTAGTGTTATTTTAATTAGTGACAATCATATCACCTACATTGACATCATCCTAGGTACTCAAATAAATATTTGGATTTATACCTAGCTATATAAATTTGTTTTGGTTGGATACAGAACCTCTTAGAGGTGGCTCTTATGAAGGAAAATATGTGGATTTGGATGGTGGAAGGTACGCCATCGATATTTTACTAATTAGGTTCTCTGGATGGACCAGTGTTTGAAGAATACCATGGTGGATGAGTTTATTGAAAAATTGGTGTTAACAAAGCTCCAAAGGTGGAGAGAAATGTGTTAAAAAGTAGGAGTGTGGATAAATACCATGGTTTGGAAATGGTGGAATCAAAATTCCAATAAGGAACCTATAAGTTTCATGTTTTAATTCATTAGTGAAAGGCCATGTGGGTCTTGGTGGTGGTAGATGTATGTCCCTTTGAGGTAGTTTTTGATGGAATTGCTAAGTGACAAGGTTTGATGGTGTTATTTTAGTTGTTAGGCAACATGAGTTGGGAAACATGTCAGGTATGTTATGAGTGATGGGCATGCGACCAATGCATCCTTTTAGGAGAATCTGCTATATGTGTTATATCATTTTGAAAAAAGTGTTGTGGGAAAATAATGTGTTGTTAGTTCAAGTATTGTGGAAAAATGGATGTTAGTAGGATGAAACTTGGGAGATATAAATGGATGTCAGGGATCAGTGGCTGATCTTTTTGACTCAGAATATTAGATAACCTTGAGATTGAAACTCAAGGATGAGCTTCTATAAGTTGAGGAGACTGTAAGAACCCAAACATTTCTAGATTTTTCTCATGATAATTTAAAGGTTCTAATTTTTTAGTATTATATAATTTTTTTAATTTTACCTTGGGGTGTGTTTGGGTGAATGTTTGAAAAATGGAAAAATAAGGGGTTGTTCATGGTTGGTGCATTGTTTGAGAAAATCGTGCACCCTAACCCAGATAACCATGTGAACCCATATAAAAGGGATTCACTTGGCTGGTTCCTAGTTTTTCAAACGGTGAACCCCTATAATTGAGGCACATGTTTAGGTGCATAGTTTGGGAATACTCTGTTCCCTTATCCAGTAAATCATGCACCATAATTATGTTCATTGGAAATTTATTTTTTTAATTACTTGGACCCCCTAATTAAACCCAAATCGACCCCCATCTGAACATAGGTGATCTTTTATGATTTTGGAGATCTCTGAATAAATCCCAAGACTTTTCGACCAATGTTATTTGTGATTCAATGTATGGATTGAAAATATTAACCCATCTCGGTAAATGGATTATATCACATTACATTCTCGTTAATCCTCCTTTATTCTATCATTATGTTGGTGAGAATTTATTCTATATTTCGCTAGATCTTGATTAGGAATTGTTGAAAATAAATATAGGATTGTGGATCTAGATCTAGATCCAATAGATCATTAATTTTTTATTCTAGATTTAGGGATTTAGATTTGTATCCCGGTCTAAATCGATGTGTTGCTAAATTTTGTTGACTTTCATTAGGCGATCTTTGGTTAAAAAATTGAGTTGGTTGGTCTAAACTTCAAATCCCATAGTCTTGATTACAATTATGTGTAAGTAATTGAATAATTCATATTAGATTTAAAAAAATTTCATTATAGAAATCACATTCTTGATTAAATTAATTAATTTGGTGAATTATTTAATTTAAGAAAATAAGAAATAGGGATATTGGGATTTTAGATCATGAATAAATAATTGTTAAATTAATTAGGGTAATATTGAATTGTTTATTATGGGTAATTAATTAATTATTTATTTATAAAAATATAGAATTAAGAGATAAAATAATTAACTAAGGAATCAATTATGAATAATTAATTAATTGGAAATATTTAATTAATTGAGATGTAACATTTAATTGATGAATTAGTTGCGGTCATCAAATTGTTTAAGTTGAAATAATTTATTTATTTATTAATTAATGGTGTATTGTGTTTATTTAATAATTTTATTAAATAATGAGATTGATGGGATTAGTTTTTTTATGAATTAATTAATGGATGTATTGTGAATAATTAATAAAGTATCTAATTAATGAATTTGATGTGTATAATTAATTAGTGAATTAATTAAAAGGGAAAAATAATTTTAATTAAATGGGAAATTAATTAATGGAGTTGATGTTTATAAGAAATTGGTGAATTAATTAAAGATATTGAATGTGTCATGACCTATCCCTCGGGGCCCGTGTCGTGGCTACCCCAAGGCTGCCTGCCAGAGGCCAGGGGATGTCGACTAGCACCAAAAAGCGTACTCTTTAAAACTGGGAAGGCATTAACCTTATAACCTGTAATCACACACAACCAAGAACAAAGAAAGATAGGAACACAAGTAAACTGTATAGTAAAAAGTGTGCGTATTAAAAGAAAAAGGGTCCAAAATACAAGCCCAACTGTAAAGTATAAGAAAATTGAAAAGTACAAGAATAACTGGAAACATCTCATGTGTACATTGGCCAAGGATCCTACCTGAAGGGTAGGTACAACTCTCGATCAAGTTTTCCATGTGGTACGCCTCGTCTATGTCCACCTTTTAACTAACTCTAGTCCTCATAATCTCGTCCTCAGTCTGTGCTGCCTTTCGTCTACACCAAACACAATAAGGTGTAGGCATATCCTGTGTAGGGGTGAGTATAACTATACATAGTAGGGACCCCAAGACCTTCCAGGTCTCAAAAACTACACAAAGGATAAACCAAAAGGATTGAAATCAACTGACAAAAATACTTAGATATATTCCCATACATATACCTAAGTAATCAAGTATACCCATCTCAATCATGAGGAAACATAGGGTCCAACTCAAAGCCCACAGGTCAACTATTCCACAAAGGAAGGAATATCATGAAGGTTAGTACCACACAGGTACACCACACAGAAGAATACCACCAAGGTATCACCACTAAAGAAAAGTACCACACAGGTTTTCCACATAGAAGAGTACAACAAGGTATCCCCGTGAAGGATAACTACCACACAGGTATGCCACACAGAAGAATAACACAAGGTATCCCCATGAAGGAAAAGACTCATCTCATACCAGGTATAACATAAGTACATAAGAATAGGTGATTATATGTAAATATTGAATAATATCACTCTGTTAAGAGGCATACTGACATAGAATCCTAGTACATCATCATAACCACACAGGATCCTAGTACAACCGACCCAGACATGATCCTAGTACCTCATCCGACCCACACTGGATCCTAGTATAGAAGACACACACAGGATCCTTTTACATCATCAGACTTACACAGGATCCTAGTACAGCAGACCCACACAGGATCTAAGAGTATTCCCACATGGATTCCTAGAGCGGATCCATGTGGGATCCAAAAATACAGACCCACGAAGGATCTCTTTTCATGTTACATCTAGTTATTGGGTTCCCGCACTAACCTCGCTTGATTCTGGGAGGTTCCACTCCTCAAGCCATAGTTCGAGACTCCAACTTACATGATGTCCCAAAAATAAGTATCCCAAATTACCGCCATGTCATAGGGGTATTAACGCAACATACGGTGTCCCAAACAGACGCCCGGTTAGTAAGTTATTTTCCTTTTAGTCCCAAGTACGCAGTTGGATTTGTGCTCGATCCAACCCGACCATACCCCAAATTTATTTAAATATCAAGTGGGGTATACCAAAAAGAGGGTCTCAATCCAAGGTTTCTGGCACCATAGACGGTTCGGCAAACAAAATCATGTAGTTTAAGTTATGGTCGAAAGAACATATGGGGACAAAATTGGTATGTGTTTGTTCCGACCCGGTCGGACCGACCTGACCCAGCCCGACCCGGCCTTGGTCGCCCAACCCAGCCTAGGTCGACCCGACCCGGTCTGGGTCGACTCGACCCGGTTCATGTTAGCTCGGCCCGTGATGGGCAGCCCGTGCTAGCCGCATGCTTGGGGGAGTCACGCCCCCCCCCCCCCCCACCTCAATCACCGAATGGCCGCAGCCGTTCGATCGCCATGTAGTAGGCGGGACCTGCCACAGTTTCCGCTCGATCAAGCTTGTCCGGCCATTTCGGCCGGCCCTTTCTCCTCCCGACAGTGCATCGTGCGCTGCCCCTCCGCAATGGTAGCCCGCGGGTCCAGTCGTCATGCGGATAGATGGTTGGCCAGCCACCCTCCTCCGTGCGATGCAGCCGGTGGCTGGCACCGAGCTGGCTGCAGCTCGCCTCATCGTCGCAGCACAAGGTCGCAGTTATTCTCCATCAAGTGACATGGATGCACACCGCCGCCCCATCGCATGGCCGGCTGCTGCCGGCCGCCTCCCTTGCTCCGCCATGACCGACGGGCCACGACTCTTCTCCGACGGTTCAGTCATGCCGCCCCCTTTGTCACGGCATGCCGCTATTCCCAATCCCCACTGGTGTTAGTCGCCATCCACCTCTACCATGAAGAACATGGATAGAACCATGATATTTATAGAGGGGTTTGTCCATTTTAATTTGGCTCGTACCCTCTGTGGTAGAAAGTGGTTTGTTCATTCTTGAATTAAGAATAATGTCGAGAACAAGTTAAGGTGAGTATACAAATAACAAACCCACCTCGAAGGTTCATTGATATGTCACGAGATTAAATCGTTGAAGACAAAGAGGGTGCCAACGATCATCACTTCCACAACATGATTTTTAATTCTAGCTCGTGCATCATCGTTTTTCTTGATTCCGAAGAATTTTCTTTAATGGAGATGGCATTCTTCATTTTTTGGATGAGTTCCTCCAAAGTTCTATTAATTCCTCCCTTTCACCAATGATTTCACCCAAGCTAAAATGAGGACCCTACCCAAATAAAATATGTTTTTCAGTTTATAATTTTTCGCACAATTAAAGATGGCTTTAATTAATTAATGGAAGATGGAAATAATTAAATTGGAGGAAGTTCAAGATACATCCTGACATTAAAGAATGAGTTTAAGGGGGTCAGGTGGTCCCCACCATTGAATTCAAACTGGGGGTTTTAGTTCTTGTGGTCCCCACCTCCACAACCCATGTAAAAAGGTTTCATAAATAAAAATTTTAATATTTTTATTTTTCTATTCCTCCACGAAAAAGTGAAAAACTATTTTTCACCCTGTGAAGGTCTCCTTAAGAGAATACTAGCACTGCCAGTTCAATGGTGTCCTCAGATTTAAATTCCGAGCACTGGTTCCAAAGATACAAAAACCTGCTCACACCTTTACTGAATGTACCTGAAAAAAAGTTTATAAATTTTTTTCTGGCACACCGACCATCGGAATCACGTGCCCTCAATTTTTACAGACTATTAAAATTTCCATATAATTAAAAAAATTACATGTAAATTCTAGGTCTTTACATTCTCCCCACCTTCGGGCTTTGCGTCCATGAAATCCACAACTCAAACTAAGAAAACATGTGGGATTACTGAGCACATATCTAATCCTCCCACTACCATGTTCTCTCCTAGAGGTTCTGATGCTTCCAACATACAAGAACCAAAGGTGTCGAGCACCCGCGAATGACCCGCTCATGTCGATCCTCAATCTCCACTAGAACCTCCATCAACATCGCCCCATCGTCGATGTCCAGCACATCATGGTTGATGACATGAGATGGGTTGTGCACATATCTCATCAACTAGGATATGTGGAAAACATTGTGCACCCAGTGCAATTGAGTTAGAAGAGCTACGCGGTAAGCCACCTCACCAACTCCGTTGAAGACCTGGAGGGGTCTGATGAACCTCATAGAAAACATGCCACCCCAACCAAATCATTGCAAACCTCATCGAGGTGAGACCCGTAGAAAGACATGATCAACATCCTTGAACTACAGAAGTCTCCTTATCCTATCGACATTAGACTTCTACCTTCTCTGTGTAGTTTTCATCCACTCCTAGATGTCCTGCACCTTCTCTGTGGTAGCTCGTACCATATCTGGTCCCATGAGTGCTGACTCCAAAGGGTTAGTACAGCACAAAGGTGATATGCACTGTCGGACGTACGACACCTCAAAAGGTGCCATCCTTATATTGGAGTGATAGCTTTTGTGGTATTCTAACTCCACCAAAAGAAAGTGATCCTCCCAGCTACGAAGTAAGTCAAGGATGCTAGCACGAAACATGTCCTCGTGGGTCTGAATGGTCCGCTCAGTCTGGCCAACCGTTTATTGATGGAAGGTGGTGCTCAAATGAATATGCGTCCCAAATGACTTCTATAACCCCTTCTATAGTTGGGAAGTGATATTTGAATCACGATCGGAGACAATTTCCGACCGTACTTCATGTTTCCGCAAAATCTCTTGCACATAGAGGCATCACAAGTTCCCAACTGAACCCTGCTCTCTAATCGGTAGGAATTGGACCGACATGGTGAGTCAGTAGATGGTAAGCTAGATTGAATCATGACCCTTGTATGTACATGGAATACCTATCACAAATTCCAGGGATATCCTATCCCACTTCCACTTAAGACCTCTAAAGGCTATACTACTCATCCTGGCACCTGATGCTCCACCTTCACTTGCTGAAAAGTGAGGCATAGAGAGACAAACTCTGCTAATTATTTATTCATTCATGGCCCCCAGTGCTATCGTTAGAGCTCCTACTGCATCTTCACCACTCCTGGATGTACCAGTAGAGGGGATGTGTGGAACTCCCTCAAATCATCCTCCTGAAGAAACACTAGTACCATGGTAGTCCATGAACAAAGGATGATGTGATCCCCAACTTCATAAAATTCATCAGGTGCATGTCCTATAGATATCTAAGTATGTTGAGCCTCGCAGTCAGTGTCCACATGATGCCTCTTCATGAATTGCTGAAGAAGTGGGGGAGTGACTGTAAGAGACTGAAGAAAAACTGCTCCATCTAGATACACAAAGGATATATGCAAAATAGTCATCTGATTCATCACCTCACCTTGAAGTTGAATACCAAATATTCTACAGAGTGCATCTACTAATAAATTCCCCTTCCTAGGAGTATATACTATCTCGAAGTCATAGAACTATAGGAACTCATGCCATCCTCACTGTCTCAAGTACAGGTCCATCTCAGAGAAGATATACCTGAGACTCCTATGATCCGAGTAGACTGTTAAATGTTCACCCATCATGTAATGTCAACACATCTTCCAGGTGAAGACCACTGTTTCTAAATCTAGGTCATGGGTAGCATAGTTCTGCTCATACTATCGTAGATTTCAAAAACCATATGCAATCACTCCTCTCTCTTGCATAAGGACACATCCAAGCATGGTCCTTAATGTGTTGCAGAAGACTAAATACCTTACAACATTCTCCAGTAGCCTCAATATTGGGGCACTAGGAAGCCTCTACCTCAGTTCCTAAAAACTCCATTGGCATCTCTCCTTTCAAACAAAGGGTTTCCCCTTCTTCGTCAATGCAGATAAAGGTGATGCTACTCTGGAGAAATATGGCATAAACCTCAAGTAGTATCCTGCCAAACAAAAGAAACTATGTACCTCCGTCACACTCATGGGTGGTTCCCAAGAAAGTACATATCGATCATCACTGTATCCACCACAACTCCAGCCTCTGAGATGACATGTCCCAGAAAGTGAACCTCTCGGAACAAGAACAAGAACTTCAAGAGATTACCATTAAGTTGGTTCTCTTAGAGTGTGTCCGGAACTATCTGCAAATGGTATGCATGCTCCTCCTCAGTAGCCAAGTAGATCATAATGTCATCGATGAAGCCTAATACAAAGCAATATAAGTATGGCATAAATATCTGGTTCCTCAGTCCCACGAATACTACTGGAGTATTGGTCATGCCGAATGGAAAGACCAAAAAATCATAATGGCCATACCGACATCTAAAATCCATCTTCTGCATATTCTCATCCCGTAATCTAAGCCGATGATAGCCTGATCTGAGGTCTATCCTCTAGAACTAGTATTCACCCTTTAGCTGATCAAAGAGGTCTTTAATCCATGGATGTGGGTACTTGATCTTCACAGTCACCTAGTTCAGGTGTTGATAGTCGATATAACGTCTCAAGCTCCCATCCTCCTTCTAGGAAAACAAAATCAGGGCTACACAAGGAGAAACAATGGTCCAGATGAACCCCTTCCCCTGTAAGTCCTTTTGCTGTACTGGCAGCTCAAGAAGCTCCGTGGGAGCCATCCGATATGATGGTGTAGATATCGGTGCCATACTGGGGTACAAGTAAATGTAAATGTCCACCTCTCTAGGAGAAGGTAGACCCAAAACATCATGAGGTAATACATTCATGTACTGGTCCACCACTACAAGATAACTCAGACTCTCCACATCAACCTCTCTGAGGGTAAGGCTATCCAACTGATGCGTAATCGACTGCACCATCCTCCGGGTAAGTCCATCATGTGCTAAAAAGGCTCCCTTATCACTGGTGAAGGTAAACCTGGTCCCATCTGTGTGGACACACCGTACATTTCACCTAATAAAATCAATCTGAGCATAGACTATAGATAACTAGTCCATACTCAAGATGATGTAGTATGACCATGATACTGCTAATAGGAGATCCCAGCTGAAGCTCTCGCCTTCTAGAGTAATCTCACACTGTCGGCACCGGTGTGTAATCCTTGAATCCTCTCTCATATGAGTCTCTACCAATAAGGATCGAGCTAACGGCTCCACTAGAATCTCCAAGATCCGAATGAGGGTATTGGAAATAGAATAATGATAGGAACCTGTGTCTATAGGTACTGCTCCTATAGTGAAGTAGACATAGATCATACTTCATATCATCTTCGAATCACCGTGGCTATAGACCTCAGCTACCATGATCTAATCTCGTCCCTGTTTACTTGCTCCCTCTGGTCGGGGTGGACCACTTGGTGGTGGTGGCAGTAAAATCTCGAATTGTTTCCCACTACTAGCTACATGTCCTGCTCCTCTGCCACGTCCGCCTACTCCCAGTGGACCTCTTCTAATGAACCTCTATATGTGCCTGGGCAGACCTTCAACCATCTTCATAACATCTATATAGCGGTTCGGGCAGTCATGAGCCAAGTGACCCTACCCGCCACATGTGTAACCCATCATGTTCTTCACATTACGGGATCGGTCTCTGGTACCTTGCACAATCGACCAAAAATCTTGCGGCCGTCCACCTATAGGTCTGGTTCTCTTGGACCATTCTGACATCTGTCTGCTGCTAGCCGCAGAAGACCCCGCTACGTGACTTCTGCTGGTAGGTCTCACAGCTGGTGACTTCTGGGCAAGAAAACTCTCCATTAAGAGGGCTCACTCTAACACCCCCGCCTATGTCAAGATGTTGAGAGAAATCATCGAAGCTCTGATATCCCACCCGAGTCCTTGCACGATGGTCTAGGCCCTAAATATTGGGTCCCACACCATAGAAGTGGAGTAGTGTGATAGGTCAGTGAACCTCGCTGAGTAAGAAGCCATAATCATGTTGCCCAGATGAAGATGAAGAATCCCCTGAATGTGCACTGCGGAAAGGGTCGCTGGGACAAACTCTTCCTGTAACAGGCTCTCAAAGACTTTCCAGAAGTGTGTCACCACATCGTGAACCAAGATCATCAAGCTCCACCATTTTCCTGATGCTACCTATAGAATACTGGCGGCAAGGACCAACATGAGATCAGCTGGTGTCCCAACTAGTGGGAAGAATCTCACTATGGCCACCAATGAATCCTCAGCCACCTATGGGTCCATCTCTCCCCTGATATTGGGTGGCCTCTAGTTTTGGAGCTCTTGCAACTCGCTCAAGCGGCGTGCACTCTCTGCTACTAGGGCTGGTGGAATCGGTGGCACAACAGGTAATGGTACCGCTGGTGCCTCTACTGGTTCCTCTATTAGAAGAGGGCCCTACACTGAGGCCTCGTCGCTCGGTGGTCTATCAGTGCGTACTAGACCCAAAACACTAGCTGGCTATCTATGTGGAGGCATCCTGAAAGGAAACATGTGAGCCACGGTCAATAAGTTATACCCGGTGAGCTGACTCAAAGAGTTCATAGAGAAAACATTTCAAAACACACACACAATTAGTGTTTTCATGCACTGATTCAGAAATCATAATTCAGCACCCTAGTGTATGGATACGTCGGTCTCCACACCAACATTGGATTCCTTAAACAGATAACCACACTCACTAAACATAACACTATTTCCGTTAAAAATATCAGAGTCATATGTTCTACAGTATAACCTACTTCTTTGATACCAATTTGTCCTGACCTATCCACCGGGGCCTGTGTCGTGACTACCCAAAGCACACCTTCCATAAGCCAGGGGCTGGCGACTTTCCCCGAAATATGTTTTCCCAAAAACCGGGAAGGCATTACCCTTATAACCTGTAATCACACACAACCATGCACACCGGATGATACAAACACAAGTGAAATGTATAGTAAAAAGTGTGCATACTGATAGAAAAAGGGGCCAGAATACAAGCCCAACTGTAAAGTACAAGAAAACAAAAAATTACAAGGATAACATGAAATAGTTCTTATGAACACCCACTAAGGATCCTACATGAAGGGTAGGTATAGCTCTCGATCAAGTCGTCTCTGTGGTATGCCCCGTCTAAGTCAATCACTGATTTACCTGTTATCTGGGTACTCTCATCCTCAGTCAGCATTGTCCCTCGTCTGCACCAAACACAACAACATGCGGGTATAGCCTATGCAGGGGTGAGTATAACGACACTTAGTAGGGACCTCGAGATTCTCAAGGTCGCAAAAAATCCACAAAGGATAAACCACAAATCATGGAATCTACTGACAACCCTACTTACATATATTCCCTTAGATATACCTATGTTATCAAGTATACCCATCTCAATCATGACGAAACACATGGTCCAACTCAAAGCCCCATGGTCAATAGTTCCACAAATAAAGGAACACCACGAAGGTAAGTATTACATAGGTACTATGACAACCCTACTTTTTTATTACAACTTAAACATGATTTATTAAATAAAACTTCACTTGATACAACAAATAAGATCAAGAGGTTTAGTGTCTTTGGGGCTTAGGATCATTACATAAAAACTTAAAATAATAAATACAACATCTTTATTGAAAACATCCTTTACATGACCACTACATTCCCTTGTACCTATCATTTCATGGGATAACATGAGGACATGCATAAGAAAAGGGTGAGCTATAAAGCCTAGTAAGGGAGTACACAAGGAATAACATGAGGAGTACAATACATGTTAGATAATAGGCATATAAATAGAGCATAAAAGAAACATGAACATAAAGTCATGATAAAGCATGATAATCATAACATGGAAATGTGGCAACAACACTTAACATGGAATTAGCATGAGCCATGTCTCATTGCTCATAAAGCATGAGTAAACCCTCATTGCCCATGAAGCACGAGTAAACCCTCATTGCACTTGAATTAGAATGAGTCAACACTCATTGCACATGTTTTGTCATGATACTATACATTACCCAATGCATTGGAGTGCTATAAGGGCGCACCCTTCTTAAAACATTTCATTTCATGCATAAGTGTGCCACATGGATCATAAAACATGGATTCATAAAACATAATCATTTATTACACGATAAAGGAATGTGGAATTAATACATGACACTTTGTAATAAATAAGTAAAGGTGCATAAAGGTGGATACCCTTTATGGGGAAATGGGCATGGTATCCACTACACAATGGCATTGGCTTAGAAAATCTGTGCGATTTCGGCAGCGTAACTGCGTGACATAAGAATTCATAAAAAATAGTTGATGAGAGAGAAAGAGTTTCCTCATCATATTTACATGTAATGGATAGTAAGGAGGTCATATAGATACATGTCCCAACAATTTTAATGGAATTTAGATTCATGATACAAAATTATTTCTTGAATGTAAAAGAAGAGGGAGAAGTTCCTTTCGGAATTTTGGCATAGTAACGGGTGTACATGGGAGGCATTTAATGAGAGAGAAAGGGGTCTCCCATAATTCAAAAAATAATAGGGCAGTATGGGGGTGGTGAAAAACCATAATCCAACATTCATAATTGAAATTAAAAGGGCAATACAACTTAAAGAAAATTGACAAAAATGAGAAAGGAAGAAAAAAACCCTTACTTGGAAGTGTGTTTCCAAAGGCTAGAGAGAGGCTTGTGAGAGGCTTCTTGGGAGCTTGGGGAACCTTGGGAGGATTATAGATAGAGTAGGGCATATGTTGGACGAACTCCAAGGGATTTTAGTGAGGAGGAAGTTGGATCTTGGGTGGGTTTATATAGGAAAGGTGAGGAAATTTTTTATTATTTAGGTTTGGGTCACCTTACATTAAATTAATCCAAACCACAAACCATCACATGGTTTTGGCCCATGGTTTTTGAAAAACGGAAGATGAAAACAATATTTTATAAGGACCAAGTTATATCTTCTTAAAATAATAAGGTTGATTATGTGGAGGTGAGTCACACTCCGATTGAAATTAATTTAAAATGGCAAAGTGTTGAATATGTCTTGAGGGGTCCATTAATGCTTTGAAAAGTAAGTCAAACAAACCCAAAATCACAGTATTTTAATGATAAAACATATATTGGCCGAACATAAGGATTATGGTATTTTATTACATCACCATTGGGTCATTATTATGTCATAAAACACATTATATATTTAAACGGTATTTAATTTTTACCCAAAAATTTGACTGTCTCAGAAAATTATGAAAAATTCACCGTTGGATAATTTCGACGTCCTGATTCAGAAATGACATTTATTTTATCTAAAAAAATTTCTAAATATGTTATTTTTCACTTTTATAATTAAAACCAACATTTATCGAAAATTAATGGGTTTTGACAGAAATGGCTTTCAAACCATAATATAAAATTTTAATTTCATTCATAAAATTATAAGATCATTTACTTAATAAAAATTAATTTAGTAATATTATTATTATTTTATTAAAATATTATTTAATTAAAAAATCCCTTAATTTAATAAATTAGATTTCTTAATTAAATAATAACTAAAAACACCATTTGTACTTTAAAAATTATTTACAATGTATCAAAAATGACTAGATATTATATTCATTATTATATAAAAAATAATCTACATGAACATAGTACTAATTATTTGTTACATAACCCCTTAAAACAGCAACATAAGACCTAACAGTTAGGTGTGCGATTGTTACAGACTCTTGGGGTGGCTCGGATAACATCGCTCGAGTGGTAATCTCTATCAACTTCCACTTTTCCCGTAGATGGTCCTGTTCGAGCTTGACATGGTGAATCTTTTCTTGGAATTGGTCAAGGGTGAAGCCAAAGGATGCCACCTCTTTTCCGAGCTCCGAAAAATGGGCTTCGTATGGGGAAATTCTATTAGATGAGGCCATCGCTTCTTTTGTCTAAGTAAATTGGATTTGTTAAGGTCTTATATTTATACTAATCATGTGATCACTGTTAAACGACTATATTAAAACGGTCAAAATTATTAACATAAAACCAAATAAGATGACATCTTATAAAAACATTTTTCATAAAGAGACATTTCACTAGATGAAGAGGGATTTTCCATTAATGAAACATTGGGTCATTACAATATTCCCCACTTAAGAAATTTCGCCCTCGAAATTTTCCTTTTCCCGCACTAAAACAAATGTGGGTAACTCAGATTCATCATATCCTCCGATTCCCAAGTCGCTTCTTCAAACTTGTGGTTTCTCCACAAAACCTTGACGAGGGGCATTGACTTATTTCGTAGAAATTTTTCTCGACGATCTAATATCTTCACTAGTTGCTCCTCATAAGAAAGATCATCTTCAAATTGTATCACCTCAGAAGAGAGTACATGTGAAGGGTCCGGTATGTACTTACTTAAGAGGGATACATTAAAGAAATCATGTACTTTAGCCATAGTAGGTGGAAGTGCTAGTCGATAGGCCACAGCCCCAACACGATCAAGAACCTCAAAGGAGCCAATGTACCTTGGACTTAACTTCCCTTTCTTTACAAACCTCATGACCTTTTTCCACAGAGATATGCGTAGAAACACCATTTCTCTAACTTTAAACTCAAGGTCTCGTCGACAATTATCTGCATAACTCTTCTGTCGACTCTGGGCTACCTTGATATGCTGTTGAATGGTTTTCACCTTCTCCAACATTTTTTCGACCATTTCTGGTCCAAGCAGCTTACGTTCACCAACCTCATCCCAACATGCCAGTGTTCTGCACCTTTTCCCATACCGGGCTTCATATAGTACCATTTGGATGCTTGAGTGGAAACTGTTATTATAAGAGAACTCAAACAGACGAAGATGTTGATCCCATCCTCCTTTAAAGTCCATTGAGCACACTCTCAACATATCCTCAAGTGTTTGGATAGTCCGCTCGGATTGTCCATCAGTTTGACGATGATAGGCCGTACTGAAGTTCAGTTCAGTATTCAGAGCATGTTGAAGACTCTTCCAAAACATATAGGTGAATCTTGGATCTCGGTCAGACACAATAGATAGTGGTACTCCATGCAACCTTACCACTTCCCTGATATATATCTGTGCCAGTTGATCCAATGAGAAATCATCCCAAATAGAAATGAAGTGTGCAGTATTTGTTAGACGATCCACAACAACCCAGGTTGCATTGTTGCCTTTGGATGTCCTTGGATGTCCAGTGACAAAGTCCATGGTGATGTTCTCCCATTTCCATTCTGGTATGGGAAATGGTTGCATCATCCCCTTAGACTTCTTCCTCTCTTCCTTCACTTGCTGACACACCAGGCACTTTGAGGTATATTCAGCGATCTCCTTCTTCATATTATCCCACCAAAAGTTTTCTCGGAGATCTCGATACACCATTGTGCTCCCTGGGTGGATAGAGAAATTTGAACTATGTGCATCATCTAAAATGTCCTTCTTCAGCTCCGGACTTGATGGAACACATAGTCTTTTCCCAAACAGCACAAATCCTTCTTCATTAACATTAAACTCTGAGGATTTCCCTTTTTTGATACCTTCCACCTTTTCCTGAATTCCCACATCATCCTTTTGAGCATCCTTTAACCATACCAAAATAGATGTTTGAGCAACCATTTGTGAAAAGATTGATGATGTTCCCTTCTTTATGATTCCCATGTCCATCTTCATCAATTCTAAGAAGATTGGATCCTTCTCAATTCTCATCATTGATAGAATTGCTGGGTCCTTTCTACATAGGGCATCTGCCACCTTGTTCACTTTCCCAGGGTGGCAATGTATTGAACAGTCATAATCCTTGATGAGCTCTATCCATCTTATCTGGTTCATATTAAGCTATTTCTATGTTAATATATATTTAAGACTCTTGTGGTCAGTATATATCTCACATTTCTCTCCATACAGATAATGCCACCATATTTTCAAGGAAAAGATCACAGCCGCCAACTCCAGATCATGCATTGGATAGTTTCACTCATGGATTTTCAACTATCTTGAGGAATAGGATATCACTTTATCATTATACATCAGCACAAATCATAATCCCTTCTTTGAAGCATCACTAAATACCACAAACAGCTCCCCACTTGTGGGTAAAGTGAGCACGGGTGTAGTGATAAGACTCATTTTCAACTCCTTGATGCTTTCTTCGCACTCATCAATCCAAGAAAACATTACTCCCTTTCGAGTTATCATGGTACGAGGGTTGGACAATTGTGATAAATTTCTCACAAATCGTCGATAATATCCAGCTAACCCCAAGATGCTACGGATATCTGTTACCGATGTTGGCCTCAGCCATCCCTCAATTGCATATGTTTTGGAGGGGTCATAGATATCCCATTGCATGTGATGATATGGCCCAAGAATGAGACCTCTTTCAAGGAGAACTCACACTTGCTATACTTTGCATAGAGGTTCTCCTTGCGCAAAGTCTCTAGTACAGTTTTTAAATGATCCTCATGATCCTCCTTGGTTTTGGAGTATATTAGAATATCATATTTAAAAACTACCACAAATTTGTCAAGTTAATCTCTAAAGACACTATTCATCAAGTCCAAGAAAATTTCTGGAGCATTGGTGAGTCTGAAAGGAATTACTATGAATTCATAGTGCCCGTACCTTGTACGAAAAGCAGCCTTGGGGACATCTTCCTTCTTCACCCTTACATGATAACATCCCAACCGCAAATCCACCTTGCAGAAGTATTGTGCTCCACACAGCTGATCAAACAAGTCATCGATTCTTGGGAGAGTATACTTGTTCTTTATCGTGATTTTGTTAAGTTCACGATAATCGATGCAAAGCTGCATTGACCCATCCTTCTTCTTGATGAAGAGGACTGGTGCACCCCATGGTGAAGCACTTGGGCGTATAAACCCTTTATCCTGATTCTCTAGTAGTTGTTTCTTCAGATCTTCAAGCTCTACAATAGCCATTCTATATGGAGTCTTGGATATTTGTAGTTCCCCTGGTATAAGTTCATTTGAGAACTCAACATCTCTTCTTGGAGGAAGACCAGGCAGTTCCTCGGGAAACAAATCATCGAATTCCCTCACAACAGGCATTTCTTCCAGAATGGTTTCTTCTTTGGAATCAATCATCTGAGCCAGATACTCGTGCTTATAGGGCAGTAATATCCATACTTGAGATGATGGAGGTAAAGGAGATTCATCTTCTTCCTGACACTTGTAAAGAATCGGGGGTCGATTATCCATATGGAGTGTGATTTCCCTCTCCCGACAATTTATATTGGCTCTATATAAGGAAATCCAATCCATGCCAAGAATTGCATTAAATTCCACCAGAGGGAGTATGACAAGGTTCACCGGGAAATTCAATCCACAGATTATAACAGGGGAGGACTTATATTCATGGGATGCAATGATTGCCCCATTTCCTGTACTCACCGACATCTTTACTTCCTTGATTTGTGGTGGTGCTGGGATTGTTCTACTAAACTTTAGAGATATAAAAGAATGCGTAGAACCTGAATCAAAAAGTACGTTCGCTATTCTTGAATGAATAACTAGTGTACCTATCACCACTTTGTTGTCGGGGTTCACTTCGAAAGAAGTGATGGCAAAAGCTCTTCCTTGATGTCTTGGAGGTTGTTGGTTGCCTCCGATAACCCTTGGATTAGGGCACTGATTTGAAAAATGACCCGGTTCTTTTCATTTTTAGCATTGAACAACGCGTTGAGGTTCGAATGGAGCGTTCCTATCCTTTGTCGTGGTCGTGGGTCCTTCTGGCTAACAGTTAACAGCTAGGTGCCCTTCTCTTCCACACCTGAAGCATTTTCTCATCCCCTTAAGGCAATTTCCAGGGTGCTTCTTTCTGCACTTTTGGCAAGTAGGGTGCTGGATCTTCTTATCACCATTGGATTTATCCATCGGACCACCAGCATTGAATTCCACCTTATGCTTCTTGTCCCCATGATACCCATGTGATTCCCCGATCTCTATTTCGACCTTGAGGGTACATCGGACAATTTCCACAAAGCTATTGAAGTCACGAATCGCTAATGATTTCCGCAAGCTAGGCTTTATCCCACCAAAGAAGCGGCCAACCTTGCATTCAGGGGTAACGACAAAGCCGGAAGCGTATCGTGCAAGCCTTGTGAAGTTTGCCTCATACACTCCAACAAATTCTTCATCTTTTTTCTTGAGGGAAAGGAAGCCCCTTTCCATCTTAAGTCGGAGGGTGTGTAGAAAATATTTATCTAAAAACATCTTCCGAAAATCCTTCCATTACAATGCCTCGATCTCCTCCCTAGGCTTTGTATTTTTTATCAATGTCAACCACTGATCAGCTTCACCCTCCATACGATAAGCCTCCAGGAGAACCTTCTCTTGTTCAGAAAATTGGAGGATGGAGACTCTCTTTTCAATGGAGTTGATCCATTGTTCTGCGATTGTGGGATCAGATGATCCACTAAAAGTAGGAGTCCTTTGCCTCATGAAGCTCTCGATAGCAACTTGTTCCTTCTTAGGGGGGTTTGGACGTTCCTCTTGACCTGTGTTTCTATTCAAAACTTGAGTTAGCTGAGAGAGAAGCGTGACAAAGTTCACGATTCCCACTCCCATTGGATTGGGCATCTCATTAGTACAGTCATCACACTGATCTTCAAAATGGTTGTTAGCCCAAGTCCTATTACCCGACATTGGCTGGGATAAAAGAAAAGTTAGGGGTAACACATAAAGGGTAATCCAAAGACAAAAGTTGATGACTTATAAATAAACTTTCATTCCTTAACTCATGAGTCTATAGGCTTCAATCTTGGATTTTCATGATCTACTTTCTAACATATATTCGTAGGGGAATTTTTTTTAATTTCCTTAATAAGGGTTCATACTATGATTGTGAATTTATCAAAACATATCCCCCGAGAGTGTCGTAACCAAGAGTGCAGCAAGTCCTGTTGTCATGCACCAATTCCCGTTCGAGTCTAGCTCAAAGCGGTGATTTCGGGTTTTACCCCTAGGATACATCTGTGCCAGAGCCGTCTCTACCTGCTCGTATCCCGACAGGGATGTATCTGCTTGATAACCAACTTACTCAATACTCACCAAAACATAGGGAAGTTTTTATTGTACTTAGTCTTGTATCTAAGGCTTTACTAGGGTTTCCAAATCCCAAAAATAACTAAACCTATCCTCTGATACCAACTATGACAACCCTGCTTTTTTATTACAACATAAACATGTTTTATTAGATAAAACTTCACTTGATATAACAAAGAATATCGAGAGGTTTAGTGTATTTGGGGCTTAGGATCATTACATAAAAACTTAAAACAAGAAATACATCATCTTTATTGAAAACATCCTTTACATGACAACTACATTCTCTCATACCTAGCACTGCATGGGATAACCTGAGGACATGCATAAGAAAAGGGTGAGCTATAAATCCCAGTAAGGGAGTACACATGGAATAACATGAGGAGTACAATACATGTTAGAAAATAGGCATATCAATAGAGAATAAAAGAAACATGAACATAAAGGCATGATAAAGCATGATATTCATAACATGGAAATGTGGAAACAACACTTAACATGGAATAAGCATGAGCCAAGGCTCATTGCACATAAAGCATGAGTAAACCCTCATTGCACATGAAGCACGAGTAAACCCCCACTGCACTTGAATTAGCATGATTCAACACTCATTTCTCATGACGTATCATGATACTATACTTTACCCAATGCATTGGAGCGCTATAAGCGTGCACCCTTCTTAAAACATTTCATTTCATGCATAAGTGTGCCACATGGATCATAAAACATGGATTCATAAAACATAATCATTTATTCCATGATAAAGGAATGTGGAATTAATAAATGAAACATTTTAATCAATAAGTAATGGTGCATAAAGGTGTATACCCTTGATGGGGAAATGGGCATGGTATCCACTACACAATGGCATTGGCTTAGAAAATCGGTGCGATTTCGGCAGTGTAACGGCGTGACATAAGAATTCATAAAAAATGGTTGATGAGAGAGAAAGGGGATCCTCAAAATTTTTACATGTAATGGATAGTAAGTAGGTAATATAGATATATGTTCCAAAAATTGTAATGTAATTTAGATTCATGATACAAAATTATTGCTTGAATGTAAAAGAAGAGAGAGAGAAGTTCCTTTCGTAATTTCGGTGTAGTAACGGGTGTACATGGGAAGCATTTAATGAGAGATAAAGGGGTCTCCCATCATTCAAACAATAAGAGGGACGTATGTGGGAGGTGTGAAACCATACCCCAACATTCATAATTGAAATTAAAAGGGCAATACAACTTAAAGAAAATTGACAAAAATGAGAAAGGAAGAAAAAAACCCTTACTTGGAAGTGTGATTCCCAAGGCTAGAGAGAGGCTTGTGAGAGGATTCTTGGGAGCTTGGGGAACCTTGGGAGGATTCTGGAGATAGTAGGGCCGAGTTTGGACGAACTCCAACGGATTTTAGTGAGGAGGAAGTGGGATCATGGGTGGTTTTATATAGGAAAGGTGAGGGAATTCTTTATTATTTAGGTTTGGGTCCCCTTACATTAAATTAATCCAAACCACAAACCATCACATGGTTTTTGCCCATGGGTTTTGGAAAAGGGAAGAGGAAAACAATATTTTATAAGGTCCAAGTCCGAACTTCTTAAAATAATAAGGTTACTTATGTGGAGGTGAGTCACACTCCCATGGAAATTAATTTAAAAAGGCAAAGTGTTGAATATGTCCTGAGGGGTCCATTAATGTTTTGAAAAGTAAGTCAAAAAAACCCAAAATCACATTATTTTTAGGATAATACATATATTGGCCAAACAGAAGGATTATGGTATTTTATTACATCACCATTGGGTCATTATGATGTCATAGAACACATTATATATTTAAACGGTATTTAATTTTTACCCAAAAATTTGACTATCTCAGAAAATTATGAAAAATTCACCGTTGGAAAATTTTGACGTCCAGATTCCATAAATGACATTTATTTTATCTAAAAAAAATTCTATATATGTTAATTTTCACTTTTAAAATAAAAACCAACATTTATCGAAAATTCACGGGTTTTGACAGAAATGGCTTTCAAACCTTAATATAAAATTTTAATTGCATCCATAAAATTATAAGATCATTTATTTAATAAAAATTAATTTAATAATATTATTATTATTTTATTAAATTATTATTTAATTCAAAAATACCTTAATTTAATAAAATATATTTCTTAATTAAATAATAACTAAAAACACCATTTTTACTTTAAAAACTATTTACATTGTATCAAAAGTGGCTAGAAATTATATTCATTATTATATACAAAATTAATGTACATGAAAATAGTACTACTTATTTGTTACATAACCCCTTAAAATAGTCGCATAAGACCTAACGGTAAGGTGTGCAATGGTGAAAAACTCTTGGGGTGGCTCGGATAACATCGCTCGAGTGGTAATCTCTATCATCTTCCACTTTTCCCGTAGATGGTCCCGTTCGAGCGTGACATGGTGAAGCTCTTCTTGGGTTTGGTCAAGGGCGAAGCCCAAGGATGCCACCTCTTTTCTGAGCTCCGACAAATGGGCTTTGTATGGGGAAATTCTACTGGATGAGTCCATCACTTCTTTTGTCTGATTAAATTGGATTTGTTAAGGTCCTATCATTATACTAATCACGTGATCACTGTTCAATGGCTATATTAACAACAGTCAAAATTCCTAACATAAAACCAAAGAAGTTGACATCTTATAAAAACATTTTTCATAAAGTGACATTTAAATGGATCAAGAGGGATTTTCCATTAATGAAACTTTTGGTCGTTACAACTACGCCACACAAAAGAATACCACCAAGGTATCACCATGAAGAAAAAGTTCCACACATGTATGCCACACAGAAGAATACCACAAGGTATCCCCACAAATTGAAAATTACCACACAAGTATGCCACATAGAAGAATACCACAAGGTATCCCCATGAAGGAAAAGACTCAGCTCATACCTGGTATAAATTAAGTATAAGTATAGATGATTAGATATAACTACTGAATCATATTACTCTGTTGAGAGGTAGACCCATGTAGGATCCTAGTACATCATCAGACCCACATAGGATCCTAGTATAGAAGACCCACACAGGATCCTAGTACATCACCAGACCCACACAGGATCCTAGTACAACAGACCCACATAGGATCCAAGAGTATTCCCCCATGGATTCCTATAGTGGATCTATGTGGGATCCCAATATACTGACCCTAGAAGGATCCCATGGTCGTGTTACTGCCAGCTACTTATTTCCCACACAATGTTTGCCTAATTCTGAGAGGTTCTTCCCCACAAGCCACTGGTAGATAATACAACTGCCACAAAGTCCCACGAAGAAGTATCCCAAAGGACCGCCACATCATAGGGGTCTTAACTCAATAGATGATGCGTCAAATGAAAACCTTGTATGTATGTTATTATCCTTTTAGTTCTGAGGGCCCGGTTGGATCTTTGATTGATCCAACCTGACCATACTCCATCTTTCTTCTATTCTCAATTGGGGTTTACCAAAAGGACTGTCTCCCTCTAAGGATTCCAGTGTCGTAGACGGTTCATCAAACGGACTCCCAAATCTCATGTCATGGCCAAAATAACATATAGGGTAGAACTGGTTCGGGTCCGATCCGACCCGGTCCGACTGACCTGACTCGGCACGAAGCAGCATGGGTCAGCCCGACCCATTTTTGGTCGGCCTGGCCTGAACTGGGCGGCCCAGCTTGGGTGGCACGACCTGGTCGCATTTGGGGGCGAGTGTGTCGCACGCCCCCTCCCCCCGCATTAAGCATCGAATGGTTGAAGCCGTTCGGTCGCTAGGCAGCACGCGGGACCCACTGCAGGTCTCGTTCAGTCCAGCTCCACCAGCCGTTTCAGCCGGCTCCTTCTCCTCCCGGTGGCGCGTCCTGTGCTGCCCCTCCACGGTGGAGGCCCATAGGTCTACTCGGCACGTGGCTAGCCGATCGGCCATCCTCCCTCCTCCACGCAGCGTGGTCGCGCGCCGTGCCATCTCCAGTGGCCAGCGTCGAGCGGGCCATGCCTCACCTCACCGTTGCGGCACAAGGTCGCAGTTCTTCTTAGCCGAGCGGCACGGACACACCCCGCTGCCCCTTTATGCGACCGGCCGCCACCCTTTCTCAGCTGTGACCGACGGTCTGTGATTCTTCTCCATCAACATGGTCCCGAAGCCACCTTTGTTGCGGCTGGCCATGGTGCCAACCACCATTCTTGAGCCCCACCGGTGTCGGTCTCCATCCTCCTCAATCGCAAAGGACACAGAAAGAACAACAAGATTTGTGGAAGGGTCGGCCCATGTTCGTTTGTCCCATACCATCCACGTTAGTGTAGTAACAAGCGGTTTTTCATTCTTGAAATTTAAAGAATGTCGAGAATGGGGTAAGGTGAGTATACAAACAAAAAACCCTACCTCAAAGGTTCATTGATATGTTGCGAGATGAAATCAGTGAGGGAGAAGAGGGTTCCAACGATCATCGCTTCCGGAACATGATTCCGAAGTCGGGCTCATGCATCGTCATCTTTCTTGATTCCAAAGAACGTTTTTCGATGGATATGGCCTTTTTATTTTGGTGGTTGAGTTCCTCCAAAGATCTCCCAATGCCCCCATTTCACCAACAATTTATCCCATGCCAAAATGTGGATCCAACCCAAATAAAATATGTTTTTCAATTTTAAATTGTTGTCATAATTAAAGTTGGCTTTAATTAATTAATGGATGGTGAAAATAATTAAATTGGAGGAAGTTGAAGAGACTTCCACACATTAAATATGGAGTTTAAGGGGTTCGGGTGGTCCCCACCATTGAATTCAAATGGGGAGTTTTTGTTCGGGTGGTCCCCACCTCCATAACCCATGTAGAGAGGTTTCAAAAATAAAAATTTTAATATTTTTACTTTTCTATTCCTCTACAGAAAAGTGACAAACTATTTTTCACCCTCGACTTACTGTAGTTGAGGTGAATGTCTCCTTAAGCGATTATAGGTGCAACGAGTTCAACGGTTTCCTCATATTTCAATTCCGAGAACCAGTTCAAAAGTTACAAAAATCCACTCGCATGTTTACTGAAAGTACACAAAATGTTTTTCATAAATTACTTCCGGACACACCGGCCCTCAGAATCACATTTCGTCAATTTTGGTAGTCTTGTAGAATTTCCATATAATTAAAAAAATACATTGAAATTCCGGGTCTTTACAGAATGTGATAAATGATTGTGAATTAATTAATGGATTTGTTGTGTACAGTTAATTTATGAATTAATTGGTGGGATTTAATTTGATTAATTAATTGTATGGTTAATTAATGGATTTGACATGATCAATTAATTGGTGAATTAGTTAATAGGTATTTTTTCATTGATACAATTTAATGTGTTTTATTAATTAATTGGTGAATCAATTAATGCGTATTATTGTGTAGATATAGTGTGTAAATTAGATAATTAAGAGTTGAATTAATTATGAGATATTGAGATTATTGAGTTGAGATAATTAATTGATGAATTAAATATGATATATTGATTTTTGATAATTTAGATAATTAATTGTAGGGTTAATTAAAATATTAATATTTTGAATGAGAAAATTAATTGTGGGATTAATTATAGGATTTTGAGTTGTGGATATTGTTTATTTAATTGATGAATTAATTAAGTGGATTGATGTACTTAATTATTGGGTGAATTAATTGATGGGATTTATGTGATAAACTAATTTTTGAATTAAAAATGTAATTTATGCGATTAGTTAATTCTTGAATTAACTAGATTAATTGATGTGATTTTTTAATTTTTGAATTAACTAGAGTAATTGATGTGATTATTTAATTTTGTAATTAATTAATATTATTGGTGTTATTAGTTGATTCTTGAATTGGCCAGAGTAATTGACAAGGATAATTAATTAGTAAATTAATTAATATTATTGATGTGATTATTTTGTTGTTTAATTAACTAATGTAATTAATTTGATTAGTTATTTGTTGAATTAATTAATATTATTGTTGTGATTAGTTGATTGTTGAATTAACTAGAGTAATTGATGTGATTAGTTAATATTATTGATGTGATTGGTTACTTTTTTAATTAACTTGAGTAATCGATGTGATTAGTTGATTGATGAATTAACCAGTGTAATTCATGTGATTAATTATTCTAATTGTTTAATTAATTAATATTTTTGATATTCTTAATTAATTATTTAATTAACTAGAGTCATTGATGGGAACAGTTAATTGTTAAATTAATTAAAATTATTAATTTGAATAGTTAGTTTTTGAATTGACTAGAGTAGTTGATGGTATTATTTAATTATTGAATTAATTAATGTTATTAATGTCATTAGTCAACTGTTGAAAATACTAATAGAATAAAATTGATTAATTAATTATTTAATTACTTAATGTATTTTCTGGGATTTATTGATTGCCGAATTAATTAACCTAATTGATGTGATTAGATAATATGTGAATTACCTAGATGAATTAGTGTGACTAGTAAGTTGATGAATTAACTCAAAGAACTAATGTGATTAATTATTTAATTAATTAATTAATGTTATTGGTGTAATTAATTAATTTTTGAATTAACTTGAGGAATTGATGTGATTAATCAATTAATGTTATTAATATGATTAGTTAACTGTAGAATTTACTAAGGAAATTAATGAGTTTAACTAATTTTTGAATTAGTAATGGAAATTGTGGGGATAATTAATTGTTGAATTAGTGTGTGATGTATTAATGGTAACATGGTCATTCGAATGTGAATTAAAAAATGAGAACATGGTCATTATAATGTGTGTTGTAAGAATAGGAACACGATCATTCTAATGTGTGATTTATGAATGGTAAAATGGTCATTCAATTATAAATTACCGAATGGGAACATGTTCATTCTAATGTTTGATGTATGAATTCTAACATATTCATCCATGAATGAATTAAAATATGGGACCGTGGCCATTCTACCGTGATTAGTATGAATAGTATCATGGGAAATAAAGTATTAATTTAAGAATGGTAACAAATAAACTAAAAGAAATGACATCACTTGGGAATACTTAAGGCTCTGACATGAGACGAAGAAACATTTGAGATATGATATCACCTTTAAATACTCTAGGATTTGGCTTCAGCCAAAGCATGTATTAGGATATAATATTACATAGGAACACTTCAGTCTCCAGCATGAGCCAAAGTAGGCATTGAGGTATGTGTTTCCTCCTGAACATGGGAGTTAATGTTGTTAAGTAAATAATAAATTATTTTATGATAACTATTTAATTATGAATTGCACTAATTTCATTATAAAACATTATACACTATTTTGACTAGATATTTTTTTAGATGTTGGTGATGCTAGCCTACTATGATTTACACACACAAAACATAGGATGCCTGATCAGTACTCGAATATTCTTGTGTTTTATGGATAGTAAAAAGGGAAAGAGCCATGTGTTAGATGTCTATTTTGGGGATAAAGAATGAATTATGGAATTGGACATGGTTCGAGAACCACTTTGGAGTTTTTAGTGTCTTTATTTTTTAGCAGAATTTTGACACTAGGCACATACATTAGAATGGTATGTCTACTATTCAATTTTGATATTGTATTTCTAGTTTTGGTCATCTTGAGATACTGGTACTATTTTGGATATGTTATATAATTGGGTTATTTAGTAGATTATTATTATTTATTTCCACTATTATATTACTCTTATGAAAAAAAAATATCATATAGTCTCTACATGAAGGATAACAAACCCTCACTATGAGTCGGTAGCCTCTAGAATATAGGGAGGTGCACTTGGGGTCATGTGAACAACCGATTTTGGGAACTTGTGTGTGGTACCTGGGCTGGGACATTACACATTGGTAGAGTACACAAAAAAAGTTCCTACATAACCATTTGGTTGTTATGTGATGGATTAGAACCTCCAATTTTTAATGCTATTCTGATTTAGCATCCCTAATTCATTATTTTTAGTGTCTAAAATCATAGAATTTTTATAGAAAGACCTTTTTTCCAGGGTAGTCCTCTTTCCAATCTTATTGTATTTAATCTCAACAAACTCCATCTATTTATTTCTCGACTCACCTTAACATAAAGAATATTAAGGAAATATTTTAGTTAACCTTTTTAGAAAATTTTAAATGGCCCATTATTCTAGTCAAGGGTTCTATTTTTTTATTTTTTGTCCCATGAAATATGCTACACTGGGAGTGGAATTCATCAAACGTAATCACTTTTCATTCCTTAGTCTTGAGAACAAGACTGTTTCTCATGATGGGGCAACTGATAGAGCATGTGGGACCACTAAAATCTGTGAATAAAATTTCAAATGTTTGGAAACACAACAAAATTTTAAACAAAATACATAAAGGGGACTAATGGTCGTTCCAGTATAATGTATATCCTTGAATGCAATAACTATAGTTGGGTTGTTTTTTCATGACCCCATAGCTATTTTTAGGGATCCCACACAAATAATACATGGAAATTGGTTGTAACACGTTTGAGAAAAGTGAGAGGGAATATAGTAGAATATTTATATCTTTCTAGTGTCTTAGGAATATGAGAATAAGACTTATCTTGTGTTCATTTCCATCATCGGCCTAGGGACTTATGCGAGATAGGAAGCCCCCTACAAAACAACCATGCTTTTTATTTCACAATAATAAATGATTTATTACATGACATTACACTTAATATAACTTGAAATATCAAGAATTCTACTGTATTTGGGAATTAGGAACATTAAATAACAACTTAAAATAATTAATACATCATATTTATTGAAAACCTACTTAACATGTTCATAATATTACTACGTTAATAAAACTGCATGGTATAACTTGGGAACATACATAAGAATGGGATGATCTATAAATCCTTGCAAGATAATAATAAAGGTATAAAATGAATAAAATAATACATGTTAGACAACAGATATATCAATGGGACATAAATGGGGTGAGAATCATAAACATGAACAATGAGGCATGATATGCATGATAATAAGAAGGAAATATGAGAAATATGGAATGAAAATAGAACACTACATCATAAACATAGGTCAAGGATAACTTCTGAAACATCATTATAGAAAATTTCCCATAAAGGAATCATCTTTAACCCTTGTCCCACCATGAAGTCTCATGAGACTAAACATTACACAATGAATTTGAGTGCTATATAATTTTGGGTACACATTTCGCTTTCATTTAATTCTCATGCTTATGTATGTCACATAGTTAATAAAAAATGGAAACATTTTTTATAATATTGTATTACAAGATCATGTATTGTGGAATAAATACATGTATATCCACAATAAATAATTATATGTGAATAAATGTAAACCCCTTTTATTGGAAATTTGTATGGGTATTTAATACACAATTGTTTTGGTGTGGAAAATCGCGGTAAAATTTCACCAGCAGAACAACGTCACTTAATATTAAAAAAATGGGTTGATAAGAGAGAAATGTGTATATAACTTTGTTTACATAAAATGGGATGTAATAGGGACATATAAATACATATAAAAACATTATGAATTGGAAATAGAAGGCATAATATAATAAATAAATTTTAATAAAAAAGAGAAGGTGAGGATACCTTACTAGAGTGTGTGATACTAAACGCTTTGGTGGAGCTTCTTAAGAGAATTAGGTAACCTATAGAAGAATATAGAGAGGGGAGGGAAGATTAATTAAATTCCCAAAGTTTTTTTAGTTAAGATAAATGGTATTTTTCATGGGTTTATATATGAAAATACTAGAAAAATCTATATTCTTTCTCAAACATTTGTTTTAGACTCTATATAATAGAATAACCAAACCATAAATATTCTCACGTATTTTTACCATATTTCATGAAAAAAGGTATTATTTTACATCATTTTATATGTCCTAGGACATAACCTATTATAATACTATCCTTGGTGATGTGGAGCTGATTCATACTCTTAATGAAATTATTTTAAAACTAAAAAATATATTAATGGTTTTGGAGGGTTCATAAAGGCATTATAAAATTAACCAATAAAAATAAAATCACATTATTTTAAATATAAAACATATATTTTAACGTTTAAAACCTTTATAGTATTTATTAAATCACTTTTGAGTCATTATGATATCATAATATATATAATATACTTATAAAGTATTCAATTTTAACCTGAAAATTTGACAGTCTCAGAAAATTATGAAAAAATATCCGTTGGATAATTTAAAAATTATGATCCCCAAAAAAATTACTCATTTTATCAATTTAATTTTATAAATATTTTTATTTTATCTTTTGAAATAATTATCAACATTTATTGTGAAATTATGGATTTTTTTACATTAATAGTTTTTGTGCCCTTATAAAAATTACATTTGACTTCATAAAAATTTTATGATCATTTATATCTAAAAAAATATTTAACAATTTTTATTTATTAAAATCTTATTATTTTCAGAAATAATTTAATTCATAAAAATACATTTCTTGATTGAAATTGAATACTAATTAAAAATTCAATTTGTGCTTTATTGTATAAAAATATAATTTTTTTACCAAACTAAATACTTAATCTTTTATAATTTAAAACAAGGAATGAATATAATAATAATTAAAATGAAATATAAATATTCATACTATTAGAGTTACTTTGTTTCTACTCTTTGTTAAATTATTATTATCCTTAATTAACCTATTTTCCTTTAACTGTGGTAACAAATTTTTATTACAGATACTATTCATATTGTTAAAAAATTATGATGAAATTATTACTTAATATTAATTATGAAGATTAAAAATATTAAATAAGTTTTATCAAAATAAATTCACAGAGGTGGAAAATTTTTATTTAATATATAACCTACAAGCAAGATAGAAATTAGTTTTCCAAAAAATCCATTTTACAAGGAATGAATGATTTCCCTTTAACTATTTAACTAGTAATATTCATTATATGAATTTAGATTCATACATATAAAAATTTAATAGAAAAAGTTAATTTTAATAATTTCTAATTATGTGTTATTTTAATTTATAATAATGGATAAACATTGTGATTTTTATAAAAGTGATCATAAAAATGTGTTTTTAATCCTAATATTAAACATGTATTAAAATCATGTATAAAGATGATTTAAATGTAATTAATTAAATTAAATGTAACTAAATAATTGTTTTTACATTGAAATAAAATGAAAAAAATACTAATACATCTATTACTTAGTTTATCTAACGAAGTGACAATTTTACAAAAACAAGTATTTTTTACTATTTACTAGAAAAAATTTTAATTTTTGAAAAATCTAAAATTTCACCCTATGTTAATTTTGATATGATTATATAAAAGTGGATAAAATTTTATAAAATAAATTTTATAAATGTTATAGAAAATAAATATAACAAAGGAATAAATATTATTTTTAAATAAATCACATTTTGATGAATAAAAACACATTACCAAAAATTGAGTGATTAATTAATAATAGTTTATCAATATATTTAGAATATATATATATATATATATATCATAAATTAGTTACCATGATTCATATCTATAAACATAATGGCTAGGTGAAAATGATCATATTTAAATAATCATTGTCAATTTGGGTTTGGTGTTGTGTATCGCATATGCTATCGAATATAGTTTTCTCTTTAAAAAACCCTAAGAGTTAAATCCTCCCATGTTTTTCATTTTGGGGGGTTTTATTCCATACTTCTTTATATCGTGCTTCTCTACTACCAATCCATATTATACAAGGGGTCACAAAGGATTTTTTGCACTCGGTGAGTATATCCAAAGTATTTTTTTTAATATAAAACAATTGTGGAAACCCAAAAAAGTGAATGAGGAGTACATAGGGTAAATGAGATAATTATTGATTCAAATTTTAAACATAATATTCAATCTATAAAATTATTACTATTTCATGATCACTGAATTTGGACTCACGCCATTAGCATATACATTTTAATGATTAACCAATGATTTTATTATTATACTTTTCCACAATTTATCCTATAAAATTAAACAAATGAATATGAGTTTAGTAGATGATCCAAAGGATGGTAATAATCATTCCAAACTCAAACCCTGTTGAGCATAAAATTCTATTATTGATAATCATGTTTGATAAAAAATTATATAGGACAACATAACAATCAAAATATGTATTGGACCGATTGCACTGTTCTTTTATGAATTCAGTAGGTTAATTTTTCAATATCATCTAAATAATTAATGAATTTATCTAATTAGAAACTAACGTCCTTTACCGAAGTCTCCCTAGAAAAAACTCAACCTAGAATTCTTATAAAATAAAAATAAACTAAAACAAATTATCTAGTAGAATTGAATAATAGGAAATAGTTTGAGAAAGGGAAATCAATATACAATGAAATTCGATAGAAATCATCCCACATAGTGATACATTCTTCAATGAAATAGTTGAAACATAATATTAGTAAAGGAGTCCAATGGAGGTGAATATTTTTTCTAAGTGATTAATATAATATTTTTCAAAAAAAAATAAAAATAATCAGTGTTTATCTTTGATAAGGTGAAATAAAATTATTATTCCTTTTCAATTGCCTCGACAACAAAATTATAACAAAATTCTCATCTCATGCATCTTTCCACTATAGTCTTCCATGTGTCCACAGTTTTTGGACTTGATGATGGGAATCAATTTTAATATTAATGTATACATGCCGGGGCTAAATGGATATTGATGTCCTGGAAATACTCATGTTGGGTTGGAATTTGATATAGGAAATTAAATTGGACATAGTTATTGTTGAAAATGTGAATGTTTTAGTCTTTTTAGATCTTTATGAGAAATGAATATTACCTTGGAATTTGATCTAGAATGTTGTGTACAACATTTTGGGAAACAAACAATGGATACTGTTTGACCAGTCTTAGCCTTAAGTCATTGTCACCAAATATTTATGGTCAAGCATTAATTTAAATCTCCATGACATACCCTATTGAATCCTCCTATAAAAACACAATCTAAATTTTCCATTTAATTGTCCATCATAATTGAATTATTAATTCCCAGTTAAAATAAGTATACATACTCAATGATGTTAGAGACTACTATGATATGGGAATAGGGACATTGTGTGCTTGAAATTATTAGGGTTTCGATGTCGTGGAAACTGTTAAATATTTTATGCACTTTTCTAGCTTGAGATATAAAATATTAATGCTACTAATTTCAAGCACTCATTATAGGTGAATGTATTAGTGAAATTTAATTGATATTTAATAATATTGTGTATTGTTTAAAAGAAAATATTTCAATTTATGATGTTTAAAAATTAACTTTTATTAGGAATCCACATATGGAAATATTTAATATAAAATAATCACAATATTAGTAAGATATATGGTTCATAATAAAACATGTATGGGCCCATGCTGTTATCATGAAGAACAAGGACATTCCATAGAAAATATAAAATAATGATGGCATACCAGACTATATTGTTTTCTTAAATATTTGATTAATTGACTTCAAACATAAAACAAATTAACAAGAAATATTTTCAAATCAATTACACAGTTCCATGAAGTACAAAAATCATATCTTGTACAAAATTTACTCTTAATGACATGACCCATACTTGATTTTTATCCAAAAATAATAATTTTTATGCATTATAAATTCAATTACATCATTAAAATATATCATTCATGAAGAGTTTCGATAATACCTAACCCATATCATTAAATCTCAGGCCATGTGACGTTATTAACTACACATATGTTCCCTCATATTTAAAAGGTAGTTAAACAATAAAATAGTTCTATAAAAATATAGGGAATTCTATGAACAAATTAACTTAATAATTCTATTCATGCCTATATTAATTGAAAATTTTATATAATCCATATATATAATTTCTTATTTAATCATTTTATTTACAATTTAATTAAATTTAAAAAATAAAAATTCAATGGGGTAAAATATGAGTAAATTAATGAATAATTATTATTTAGAAATCACAAATATTTTTTGGAAAATAATTCAATATTTAGACAAAAAACAATAAAAAGGGATGAAAAATATATTCTTTTATAGAAAATTAATGCACCCCCATTGTATATGAGTTTCTATCACTCAGGTGATGTTCATAACTGTGACATCATTTATCAAATATATTGAAATACACTATTATTTTTTCCCATTCAATTTTTTAAGAACTATGTTTTTTATCATGAAAGAGATGATTTTATTTTCATTTTAGGATTTAAAAATGTAACATTTAATACTCAATGATTAAGAGATTTATTTTTTTAATCACTCAATTTTCATTTAATGATTTAACCTATATGTGTTCAACTTATTATTTTAATATATATTTCCTTGTTAATCGATAGTTGTTTGTATTTATAACTATTTGTAATTATAATTTCCCTAATTTTCAATAATTTAATATTAATTTCATTTGTATGTAATGTAGGGGAATATTGTTCTAATACTATATTTCCAGGACTATTAGAATGGGGGATAATATTTTTAAAAACAAAATTTATGGATGTGAAATAATAAAAACATTTATACATCCAAAAAATCAAGAATCAATATACTAGAAGAAGTTTTCAATGGAAGTAACAAATAAATATATTCTAAGAATGTTTGGAAATGTTTATGATCTTAATAGCTCTAAAATTTATCTTATCTTTGAAAAATTTTATTTCATTCTTACAGAGTGTTTTAAAAATAATAAAATATTACATGATGGTACTTAAGTGGACTTCTATGCGACAAATTAGTAAAACACTCACTAAAAAATCGTTACTAATTCTTCACATCGAAGACCACTTGAATAATTATAATCATTTAATATTTTATTCTTTTTAAATTACACATTGAGCTTGTATTCAAAATATTTATATAAAAAATTTAATTTGATGTTATTCTCATCATTAACATTACCATATATTCTTATACTATATTGATTTGTGGCTTCCATTGAAATGTTATACTAGAAGATTGAATCTTGATTTTTTAGTAGTATGAAATTTTTTTATATTTACACATCTATTAATTTTTTTATAAAAAAATCATATCTATATTTTGATGATCGTCTACATATTACTAATGAATAAAATTCCCTTGTATTAAACCTCCAAAATAACTCAATCTAAAAATTCAGAAAAATTAAGAAAAATAGATTTCTATAAAATTATAAATAAAAACAATAATTTACTAATAAATAAATATATATTAAAATAACAAGTTCAACAAAATAAATTAAAATCAACAAATAAAAATTGTGCAATTTAAAAACATCTTTGTCTAATTATTGATTCACAAATGTTACACTTTCTAATCAAAGCATGTCCATTAAAACCTCTCATTCATTACAAGAAAAACACAGTTCTCAAAAATAATTAGAAGGGAAAGGAAGAAATGTGCAATTCAATATATTTGACATTTGAAATTTTCATCATGATAATCTCTTATGTGAAACAAACTCATACCAAACTAAAGAACATTCATATAATTTATAAAATAATATTTAGTTTCACCCCCTTTCATTGTTTTTTAAATAATTAATTACTTACCATCCAATATTTTTCCCCCTAAATATTTTTTATTTTTTTATTTTACACATATTTTCCCTTTTTCATTTTTTATTTTCAAAATTTAAACAAATCAAGGATGAAATGACTTGAAAAATTATATATATATATATATATATATATATATATATATATTATATCCATATTTTATCGTATCAAGATATTAATATCAATGGTAAAATAATTTTTTATACTATCTCCAAGTTTTTATAGTAAGATTTTATTGATTAACATCCTTTTAATTATGGGAAGGCATATTGGTAGATAGTAATGCCTTCTGACCAGAGATTCAAGAATCAAGGGCTAGTATTATTGAATCCCTTATTTAATGGTAAATTTTAAGGATAGATTTTAATAAAAATAATGAATGAAAAATGCATAAAAATCACTTATATGGTTGAAAACCAATTTTGGGAAAAAAAATTTAATGCCAAATGATTTTCAAGATATGATGTTTCTATTTCATGTTACCATACATTTTTTTAAAATATATTTCTTTTCAATTTTTTGATATTAAATTTTAATTATACAAATATTTAATAAAAAAATATAGTTTGATATTCCCTTAGTATTTTATAATTTTTATAAAATTATATTTTTTTATTCAAGGTGATAACAATGGCCCAAATAGTTTTTCCAATGAACCATACATCCAATTACTGTCGTGAAAATTTTACCTTCCATATTTCTATATATATTTTACTTCTAATTTTTTTTTAACTACATAAACTAAAATATTTCATTTTGAATCCTAAAAAAGCTTATTAAATAAATTACACATATATATTCAAATACAATAATTGCTACTCACCAGTAACTATGTAATAAAATTTTAAATTTTTAGGTTTTTGATATTTATGTTTTTTTAGTTCCAATATCATATCCAATATCATCATATAAACAATCCAATGTGGTATAATTCATAAATGATATTTGATATAGTATAATTTAAAGCATGTCATTGCTTGTGGGGATTCCCCTATATGAGAGATGGTCCCCTCGAAATATCCCATGATTTATTGGGTATATTGGTTTTCTAAAAATCAAAAATATGAAAAGTATGTTTTTTATAGTTTATTACATAAAAATGATAAATATAAAACATAATTTATCATTTCATTCAAAAAACTATTAAAAAATCAAATAATTTTATGACAACAAATAAAACACATACCAACACTGAAAGTGGTCATTACATCGAAAAATACTGGTAGGTATAAATTTCATACATTGAAATTACATCAATTCAAAATCATGGACGAATTATCATTAAAAAAATAAAATGATTTTTTTCAGGAAGATTCAATAATGCAGAATCAAGCATATAATAAGAATAAAATTTCTAGATTCATAAATGCTGTTCCAGAATTTTCAACCCAATTTCATCCCATAAATAATTCCAAATTATGAGCTATACTAGTAGCATAAAAAACAATGATAAATCAATAATAAATAAAACAATAAGAAACAAGAATATAAAATACAAAATTCAATACCATATATTTATTTAATTCAAGAAGCAAAGCGACGTTCAAAAATTTACAAGGTCAACGAAACATATATGGAAAGAATAAAATAACACATGGATTTAATGTGTTTCAGACCTCTTTTGGTCCTATATGTATGAGCACTACTGGAGCCCCTTGTTTTATCATACGAAAATGGGAAAAAAAATATAATTCAATAATAATGATAGATAAAGAACAAATGAACAAACTAAAATGAAAATTAGGAAAAAGAATAAGAGAAACTGTTACAAAACAGGATAGATTACCATTGTCTGGTGGTGCACCACCCCATGCATTCTAATGAAGATGTGATTTCTCCGTGTACCAAAATTGTATACGAGTGTCATTTTAGGAATTTAAATATGTGATTCGACTGCAGTGTCAATATATCTTGAAACATAAAAGAATAAAGATTCCCCCTATAGATTTCGAACAAACATCGCTAAACCTGAATCGGAAAACCCCAAATAATGGCTCATGAAAAATCTGTTAGATCACTTGCATGAAAACAAGTGATCACCATTCCTTATTTGATATATAATTCTTGTATCAATGGGACTACATCTATATCTTAAAATATTTTGATCTGAATGAAAGATTCTGATCTCCACGGGCACTAAAATCAACCAAGATTGGTGCTTGAAGAGGGTTTCCAGCCTTGGGGTCAAGAATCACCCATAAATGGAATGAGGGGGTCGGTTCTCGGTCAGATGTAGAATAATCTCACACCATTGAAAAAAAAATCCACATAATAAAAACATACATTCAATTTCATTCATCATTTCAATCTTTTTATATTATGCATCGATCTCACTAATAATTTTTTTATTTCATTAATTTATAAAAAAAGTTCAAAATAAGGTTTTATATAAAAAATATTTATTATTATAAAGTTATATATGAATAGAAGATATACACACCAACAAATATCAACAATGAATTTATAAAAGGGGGGAATTTTATCAGTGCTAACCACAGATCGTGTGATATTCATCACTAATTTTATCAATGCTAAATAATATGCCTTAGTAGAGGGGGTGTATATCAGCGCTAACTAAAAGAACTGATAAAAGTGTGATTTTTATGACTATTTTTAGCATTGATAAAGGCACCCTTTATCCACACTTTTTTATCATTGATATAATATCCACATTTAAAAGTGAGAATACTATTTAGATAAAGGGTACAATGATTAATTTAATTTACATATACATACATATATTTTTTTAAAACATTTATATAACAATAAGTATATATCTGTAAATATAATATATAAATATGATTTATATAACTATATTGTAATAAAAAATTATTTTAAGTCTTATTTTCTTAATTTTATATATAAAAAATTCTCTATTTTATATTAAAAAATAAAAAAAATTAATATTATATTTACGTATATTAATTAAAAAATTTATATATGAATATAAATATAATATACTAATACTTTATTTAAAAAATTATATAAATTTATAAATGAATATATTAAAATAAATATCTTATATTTGAATTTATATAATTATATTAAAATTAAATAATTTAAAATATACGTACACATATTTTTATGTTTGTGTATGCACATATATGTTTGTGGATACACGTGTATGTCTTTATCTATGTGTGTGTATTTTTTGTATCGGTATAATAAGTGTTGTGTTTGTGTTTTTATGTGTGTGTGTGTTTATGTGTATGTATATGTTTGTATGTGTGTGTTTGTATGTGCATATGTACATGTATGTATGTGTACATATATGTATGTATGTGTATGAATATTTTTATATGTATGAATACGCGTATGTATGTGGATGTACATGCATGTATGTGTGTATGTATGTGTATATATATGTGTATGTGTATGAATATATATATGTGTGTGTGTGTATGATATGTGTATACATGTACGTATGTTTACATTTATGTGGAATGTGTATGTGTATGTTGTATGTTTATGTATTCATATATATGAGTACATAAGTGTTGGCACATGTATATAATTGTATGTATGGGTATGTGTATACATGTATTGTAATTCTCTGACCTGGAAGCACCACAAGAACTCAGGCATGGCTACCCATTTTCTAGAGGCTACCAACTAGTATCCTAGGTGTATGGTGGGATAATGGGGAGACTATATCGACTTATTAGAGTAAAATGATTGTGAAACAAAAAAAGTAAAAAAATAAACATTTAGATAAATATACCAAAGGTATGTAATAAAGGCAGAAACAAATGGTAGGAAGATAAAAACATACTAGTCCAATATAAATAGAATACATTGCATCAAGTAGTAATACATTCATTATGGTCCATATGTACATCAACCCCAAATAAAACCAAAAGAGAAAACTAGATGAAACCTAAAAAATGGTATCGGGTCCTAGCCCACTCCCAAACCCCCATGCTCTATCCTAATAGATTAACTAGAAAACCACACCATCAAGGCTTTACCCTGGACTAGTCCTACATACATGTTACATATTCTCACTCACCCAAGTGCCATGGTGGCCCATGCAGGAGTAGGATACCACCATTAGTGTTCCTAAATGTCAAGTATGTTAATCAAGTACATGTAAGGTACACAAGAATGAAGCGGGAGACACAAAAAAATAAATGAATGAATAATTAACCAAACATCTTATGTCTCGAGCTCCACGGTGATGCATCGGGTTCGGTCTTACCTACATAGAACATTGATATGGTGTCTTTGTTCAAGTAATTATGACTATACCTCTACATTTAACCACACGGAATCCCAACACTCATCCTATAATTCCCCAGTATCATCAAAGTATCACATGGAATTAAAGAACTCATGACGACATTACCATGGAATTTGACACCCATGTTGGAATTCACAATAATAATGTGTTGTAAAAAATCCTTATACTCAACTAGGTATTCCCAAATATTAAGTATCATGTAGAATCCACATATCCCAACATGGCATTACTAACTTGTGTACCGAATAGAATCCTGGTGCTCATTTTAGCATTCTAAATCATAAAGCCTCACATGGAATATAGGTGTTCATTCCAGCATTCCCTGTATAAAGTTCCATATCTACATAAAGTAATTTACATTTCACATAATTAATCATTATAATTCCATGTTAATTTTCCATTTCATAATGTATTTACCACTATATTATTTATAATTCACTACGCTCACCCCGTCTCACACTTTATCATTAGCAAGTTCACTTCACAATTCCACTTTATTTTAAAAACCCATCAATTAAAAATATAAAAGATAATTCCCTTATTATAAATCAAGGTGTTCCCATTTAATAAGTCTGAGTCATCTAGTGATCTCACCTATCATTTCATGAAAGGATATCATGAGTATCCCGTTTTATTATCCACTTTGATGTTTCACTTACAATCTAATGCATTGCATTAGAATTTTCCTTTAAATATATTCATTAACACCAAAGGAATATTAATTCCAAATCACTTTTGGAAGGATGCATGACAAATTTTCAAGGTATAAAACACTACTTTTCTAAACAAAAACAAGGATACAAAATACTGAAATAATGTAAAATCAGTTTTAATTATAAAGGAATTTATTTTTTAAACAAGGTCCAAGTCCACAATCTCCTAAACCAATTCTAATATCTATAATTTAATTAGAAGAATTATATTTTACACTTTTACATTACTATTTCATCAGGTCTATGCCTCAGTGTGGCGTCTAAATCTGTTCACTATTAAAGCATGTATTTGGCATTATGACTAAGGGCATAAAAAAAATCATATTTAATGTTATAATATTTATTCTATGGTCACCACTCAATATGTCAACACAACTGTAAAACCATGAAATTTTAAAATAAAATAATACAATGGGATAAAATAGGGGCAACTTGCCTAAAATAAGTGCTTCTACTTTAACTCTTATCTCGATAAACCACCACCCAAGCTTGTCCAATACCGTTGGCAAAAACCCTAATAATCCACTACCTAGGATCACGACAAAAAAACAATATTAATTAATTATAATATCATGGTAACTAACTATCAACTAATATGAACAATAAACATGAAAAACTTAGTCAAAAAAGAAAAACCACTCATAATATACTCCCCTCATACCCCAGGCAAGACCAACGACCCACCAGAGGTCTGTTCCAACCTTCGAGCAATTACCGAGCATAAATACTAATCAACTTGAACTGAAAATATATTATAAGACCAAAAACTTCGCCATAACCCTAGGAAAAAATACCCAACCACATACCTCTTCCAAAATTATCATTGATGATGTGAAAATATAGTCTTGGGACACCCTCTTGATAAGAAACACATAAGCTCTATTATCTCATTATGAGTTTTCCTTTATTAGATGGAATATTTTCTCATAAACATAATTGGAACAAATATTAATTTATGGGGAATTAAGGAGTAGAAGAAAAAAACAAATATCCTAACCTCTAGCTTTCAAAATCCATGGGCGGAAGTTAAATCAGACAAGAATATAGAGAGAAAGAGAATGATTTTCCGAAGTGTATAGGGAGGAAAAGGATGGTCCGTCAGAGGATACTAAGAAAAGAAGGGATGAGATAGGGGAGGGTTTGAGTTAAAAACCCATAAGATAATGTTTATAAAAACCCACATTCAATGGTTAATATAGTGTGTCTACATGATTTACCAAACCATGTGCTAACCGTGTTTTCCGCACTATCCCAAAATATCCACCCCTCAAGGTTTTACAACATAATTTGAAAATCATGATCCAAATATGATCTTCATCTCGATACCCCACTATAACTGGGTTTATGATTTCCCCTTATGCCAAAATAATTAAAAAAACTACCTGACTATAAAAATCATATTGCGATGTTTGGGTGCATGGTTTAAATTAACTATGTGCGTCATGTCTTTTCCACCAAAATGGACATTTTAAACCCCAATGGTCTAAAGACAAATTTTAGCACCTAAGACACCCCTTGGGTATTAAGAAACATCCAAAAAACCCTTTTTTATGTACAGAAATTCCCAATAACATTTGAGACCACAATTCAAAATTAGGCATATCCACTAAACAGAAGCTCTTAACTCTAAAAATTCAAACACATGTACAGAACATGGGACCTTACAATCTCCCCACCTTATAACAAATCAACCCCAATATGTACCCATAAGAACTTATATGACCAATGGATCACACATTGTTGTTTTAGGAATGAGGATCATTCCAAACAACAATGATTTACTAACCTTCTGCTGGTTATTTCCAGACCAAGCCACCCAAAATCAAATCCACCCCTGTAAACCTCATCAACTCATGCATCACTAAACCAATAACATTAAACACTTTACCAGGACATCATACATTTGGTTTCATTCACGAGGTCCCAAAATTGACTACATCCTACCTTTCTAGTTAATGTGACAGGTTTACAGTAGTCCACTTGCATCTTATCTCTTATCCAGAACTCACTATGATGCTTCTAGGATCCTTTGTGAGATGAGGTCATGCCTCAGCATTCACGTCAACATACCCCACCCTAATCCTACACTATAAATGTAAAAAAATTATCTATTATGACATTCCCACTATTATTTTCAACTCACCACATCCAACTTTACCAATGAAAACGAGTTAAACCTCTAAAGGCCAATTCATCTCAAAACACTCTTCTTCTCCTACCAACACATTATGAATATTCTTGACCTTAGTTCCTTAAATATAAATGTAACCCTATGGTCATATTGTTACACACACTAAATTCTTCACTAGAAATCTGATGAAACTCCTGTGGCTAAATCCTCAATCGGCCACATCCATCGTAGTTCCATAAAATGGGCACCAACACACCACCATGTCCAAAAATTTATGACTGCTGTAAGACCAACTAAGGGCTGATGTTAAGGATGACACCCCATAAAACACTATATCAAACACCTTAATAGACATTCACTATAAATAAAATCCTACTCCCCACCTTAGGATCATAATTTTCATCATGTTCAAGATTTCTCTTTGAACTCAACAACCTGTGATCAACACATTACTTAAAACGATGGCCAGACAGGGTGAAAACTGCTCACCCCTAATAATCGATTTGAAAGGTAACTCAACACCCATTCCTGTATCATTGAAAAATTTCCCATAGAATCATTGAAAGGTATAATTAAAATTACAACCACATTTAGATTAATAATTCCATATCCCACACCATTTGGTTCATCCCTTACTACTCTTAGATCATCAACCCAAATGAGTATCCTCAAAACTAAAATCTTGAATCTTTTCATAATCCACACTTCCAAATCAGTTATGTAGAGTATCAACAATGGATTAGTCATTTCATCATACTCAGTTCTTCCTTGTTCTCATTCCCACCAATAACCACACAATTGTTACCCAAAGGCCCCAGGTCAACATAGCTATAATATTTTTATTAAAACATCCTTGTTTCTCATCACCCAGACACTATTGTTGATTTATTTAATAAAAATTATTCTATTCTCCCATACCACCCATTTACAATCCACGTTACACAATGCACTATTGCGACATACATACCTTCGATTATTCCATCACAGCTCAACGGTCTGAAGCACTAATGCAACTCGATTAACGAGGACCACATGCATTCCAATTATTTATAATTTTTTTGGAAAAAAGTGTTTATTTAAATAATGGTGGGTTAAAAATATTGTTAAAACTAATGTTGAATTGTGGCATCATAGATTCCACATTTCAGTAAAAAACTTTATTTTAAATAGACATGTTTTTATATCTAAAATTCTTGTTTTGTTTTTTTGGTTTATATATATATATATATATATATTAGAAAATTTTGATTTCTATTTAATATCCCAAATTAGTGGCATTAAGTTATTCTAGAATTAAGATAGAAACGGTCACCTATGGATCACTTTTATATGAGGGATTACTCTAGAAATAATTCTAGATATTTGAAGTGGGATTTAGGTTCTCCCTTTCTTGTAAATAATTGATGATATATTATAATTAATCATTGTTAATAAATTAATGATAAATATTAATTACTAATAAATAATACTAATACATAAATAATAAATAATAATTTTGAAAAAGTTCGAGGAAAAAAAATACCTTGAGCTTAAATTAAAAGTAAAAGAAAAAAATGAAAACATACAATAAATAGAGTGGACAGGGTCACACTAAGAGACATGCCCTCATCCAAAAAATCAGATTATTGATAAAAAAATAGGATCATTTTCAAGATCATAGTCAAACTCATCAACATTTTCCCACTCAAAATATGAGTTACTTTGACTAAGAATTCGAGGAATAATTTCCTTGGACCTTTATTTCTCCAGAGTGAGCATTAGCATTGATGTATGGGATACTATGGTGGAAACTTCCATTAAAGATCGGAATAATCTTTCCACGGACTTTTTTTTGGAGGATTTAGAGTCAACCCTTCATTGGTGACCATTTTCTTTTCTATTTAAAATATAATCCTTAAAACAAATATGTTTATCATTACTTTTAGATCAAAGATGAGTGGTGTCCAATAGAACCGTCGAATGCTCTTTTTCACTTACATAATTTGAGACATTACTCCATTTTCCAGGTCGTTCTAAAGACCTGAATACATTATGAATTTCATTACAATATTTCAACCTCTATTGAACACCATATTCCTATAGAACATGTCATAAGAAGTACAATACCATAGGCTACACAATAAAACCCTTTTCAATAGGTTGTTAAAGAGTATCCATCAACACAACACATTGGGAAAAAACATGAAGTCTAGTTGCATTTGTAACACCATATTGAGAGGCCCAAAAAAGTACATTTGAAACATCCCTAGAACCATGCACCTGCACATCATGTGGATTTAATGAGGATGTAAGGCTATCAAGAGGAATCTTTTTGACATTTTAAGGACTATTAAGACTAGGATGTCCAACATCATAGCCCTATCTAGAAGGATGTCCAAGACCTGAAGACTATCGATAAGGGTGACCATGACCAAGAACTTTTCCTATGAAAGAACACACCTCATTGGTGTCATCTAGCTGAGAGGCATGTGGATCCTTTCCTAAAGCATGACGCTGACCCTCTCTCTCTGTATCATTGTGTTAAACCCCATTTCCCTTATTATAACAATCCCATTTAAAATATACACTCAAATGACATGGGACACAAGGAAATATTCCATTTGTAGTTGGGCCTCTTATGACAAATCACCTTAAAATTAAAAAAAATTTGGGACCTTTTCAAACATAATTCTCAAAGTGAATTCAACCTTAATAGATGAGAGGCAAACATTTCCAACAATAGTTGAGTAGAGGTCAAATTCCAATAGCACACATGCCTAATGACCAAATCTATTGTTATTACATTCGTTATCAATTTTAATTGGGACACCAATAGAAATGATAATAACATAAAGAATTATTGGGCTTAAAAAGATCCAATTAAGACCATAAATTCTTAACCAAACTAGAAAAGAAGAATTATTGTGATCAAAAGGATTGAAATTAAAATCCAATTCTTGAATGTATAGACATCCCCACATTTCAAAAATGGATCAAAACCACCAAGCCTCCACCATAAACTACTTATAAGGGAAGATCATATGTAAGTAACCACACCCCATAGAGATACAGTTCCAGGACATAAAACCCAAAATAGAGGATAAACAGCGAACAACGTCATGCAACCTGCATGTCTTAGAACCTGGAGAAAGACTAAATCAACCATTAATAGAAGGTTTACCTAATTTCATCTGATCTTTGATTTCTTCATCATCCACAATGACACGAGCAACATTTCCATTCTTCAAAATTCATCTAGAATTTGTATCCTTAAATTGACAGAATATGAAACCAAAAACATCATTTCCTTTTCTTGTAGCTAGGCCAACCTGGACATCAAATAGGGGCACAAGAATCATAGAATCTTTTCGCGTAGCCAGTACATTGTGGTAATCAATTGAGGGCACATGCATTGCAGTGGAAGCATCATTGCTAATCACTATGACACCCTGAACAAAGGAGTTATGTGAGGGTTCAAGAATCTTATTCAAGGCAGTATGAGCTAATGACCCTCCAAAAACAAAATTGTATCCCTTTTTGAAATCATGCTAGAATCATATACTACGCCACCCATATGAGAGGAATCATGAAAGGGTTCGAGAATCACAATTGAATCAGCCTGAGATGAAGACCTGAAGACCCTCGTAAAATGAGACCATTTACCTTCTTTTGAATCTAGCATGAATCTGCTACTACACCACCCTAATTAAAGAAATCAAGAAACTGTTTGAGAATTGGAGCTGAAGCATCCCGAGCTGAAGACTCACCCAAAACAAGATCGAAGCCAAAATAGTACAGAAGAACCATGGCCACTGAGTAAACCTAAAACATGTCAGAATCATAATGAGGAGGCTCCCAAGCCCTAGGCCACATCAATCCACTCCTTTAATTTCAATAGAATAATTAAATATTACTGTTTACTAAAAAATACTTATAATTAAAATATTTATATTTAATATATTTCAAAAAGTATAAATTAATACCATTAATTACTTTATAGTAATGATAATATAAAACAAATTAATTTTTAATTAGTTATTTACAATTTATAGGTTTTAATTAATAAGAAATTAAATAATTTATAATTTATAATAAGCAGTGTTAATAATAACTAAATGATTAATAACAAATATATAATATATCATTATTGTTATTAGTAATTATTGACTAAAGAATAATTTTAAATATTTATAAGTAGTTAATTTTTATCAGAAATAGATGTTTTTAAATAGTAAATAATATTATTTAATTATGCTTTTTAGTGAAAAATATTAATTATAACAAATTATTTCATTTAACAATAATAATTTCATAATAATTAATTAATTGTTGTTGTTTTAATAATCTAATCATTATAATAATATTTAGTAACTAAAATATTTTTTTACAAATTTTGTAGTATTTTTATAATAATAATAAAAAATAGTTAAATTTTAATTAATATTATAAAGAAGTAATTACATATAGTATAATTATAAATTAAGTAATATTTAATAATTAGAATATTATTTTTAATAATTAGTTTCTAAAATTCTATTTTAAATATTTATTAGTAACTAACATTAGCTAGTAATTAATAATTATAATAAATTATTATTATTAAATATTAAATATTTCTATTTAATTTATATTTATCAATAATTAATATTCATTAGAAAAAGTTTGTTAATTAAGTAATACTGATATAATAATAATTAATTAAAAATTAGTAATTTAATATTTTAATCATTATTATTTTTTTTAGTAACTAAATAATATTTTTAATTATTTATTAGTAATTGGTTAATAATGAATTTTAATATTTATTAACAAATTAATAATTAATTCATTAATTAGAAAGTATTATTTTTAATAAGTTGGCAAATAGTGTTTAATTACTAATTAATTAAAAACTGGTAATTATATTACTATTTCTCATAATTATTTACTAAAGAATAAATTTAAATATTTATTTTTAATTAATTTTAACTAATAATTAATATTTATTATAAGTTAATAATATTAAATTATAGATCATATTATTTAATTAATATTTATTAGTAACTAATTTTGATATCTTTAAAAAAATTAATTAATATTGATTAGTAATTAATACTAACAAGAAAAAAAGTTAATTAACTAATAATAATATAATAAAAAGTTATCGACAATTAGTAATTTATTAATTTCACAAGTATTATTAATATTTCGTAACTAAATAATAATTTTAATATTTTTTAGTAATTTTCTAATAATAATTAATAATAAATTGGTTAATTAGAAATTACTATTATCCATATGTAATTAAATAATTCATAATTACTAATTAATTTAGTAAATATTAAATAACAAAATTTACTAGTAAGTAAAAAGTAATTAACATAATTAATTATTATTATTTCAAATATTGCTAACATATACTAATAATTTGTTATTATTTAGTAGTAAACATTAATAATTAATTATTATTTACATATTATTATTATTATTACTTATAAGTAATTAGTATTAATTATTAATTGATGAAAATTTACTAATTATAATATATTATTAATTCAGAATGGGAAAGAGAGAGCATGAATCCCACATTAAAAATCCAGAATGGTTTCCCAGAAATCCCCTCTTATAAATTGGCACCTTGGGTGAGGGTTTTTGTTAGAATTATAGAATTATTTAATGGTAGTAATGCTTGATATTAAGTAAAATTTAAATTCTGTTAATTTGTTATATATATATATATATATAAACAAAACAAATTAAAAAAAATAAATATACAAATATGAATATTTAAAATTAGTTTTTTTATTAAAAGGTGGCATCGGCGATACGTTCTTTTTGTATTTGGTTCCAAAATAATTTTAACCTTGCCTCGTTTAAATAATTATTTTAGAAACATATATTTAAAAAAGTATTCATTCTAACATTACCAAATGAAGGGTACCCTTGGTGCTTTTCTGGACCAATGGCATCTCACATATGACCTATATTATTTCACCAAGTCTACGCCACATATACTAATGTTACCTAGGGTAAGCATTCAAAAAATCCTACCCGTATGAGACTAACAAAAAAACACAAGAACTAACACATGAGTTCTCATCCCTTAAACCCAAGACCATCCAATGTGCCCAAACCAGAAACATGGTAGTACTTAAGATACACCATTTAATAAGCCACAACTTCCACCTGTGCCTCATGCACGTTTAAGTACCTACAAACTTGATCAAACCATTCCATGAGTTACCCATGAATATGAAAATCACCAACTCTAAAACATTGATTCATGCCTAAGAAATGGTTACTAAACACCCCAACATAGTCCTCACACCAAACCACATCTCACATAGGTCATAAGCCTTAAGATATCACTGAACTCTCTCCCAATGTCGAACAACACATAACAGGTCATACACAGTAACAACCATAGATTTTATGGAATGATACTTTTTAAATTTCACATCTTCAATAGAATATGTTTCCTACAACACTGAGATTAAAACCGTGATATACTATTTAAAATGAGACTATTATAACCTACCTGTAAAATTTGCAGGAATGAATAGTATTAAGTACATTATGGATTGTATATATTATATATTCAATCAAATATATTTAAATTCATCCAGAATGTTTTTAGAGGCAAACAATAAAAATAGATTCAATTTTATACCTACAAAGGCTATATTTTTTTAAAGGCAGTTTTACCTCCTTTTAAAGGAATACTTATTTTAAATTGATATTTTGATGCTTTTATAAATTCTATTTGACAAAATATAATTTTTTTCTAGTTATAATTCCAAAATTATCTTACATTATATTTTTGGTATGTTTTAAAATAAATTTATTTTCTAGTTAATAGGTAAAAATACTAATTTTTTAAAAAAATTATCAATTTAATTTTATTGAAGCCTCACAATGATTTGAATATTATATAAATGTAACATAAGAACTATTTAGTAATAAAAAATATAATCCATTTGTTTTTCAATATCAATATATATTCTTTTTGGTAAATGTATATTTTTTTTCATTAAAAATACATTTTTCAACAAAAGTGTATTTTCTTGCATTTTGCGAAATTAAATTTAAATTAAATAGTGAGATTTATGTGTTTAAAATATTTAAAAATATATTTCATATTTGTATTCATCAATTAAAAATTTATTTAGTAGGATCCTTTAATTTTTTATCAATTTAAATAGTAACTTTAATACTTTTTTATAACCGCAGTAAATGGTTAATTAGGTAATTTAAATTAAAAATAAAATGACTGAGGCAAAAAATTTACCCTAAAACATTCCAAAATATTATTCAATGATCTACCCTTAACATATATTTATCAAATTTTAGTTATTAAATAGAAAATTTCCCATGAGAATGAATTTTGTATTATTTAAATTAAAGAAAATTACAAATGCCACTTTCTTTGCCTTATATATCACTTATGCTTCTACAAGGGGAAAAGGATGGTTTTTAGTGAATAAAAGTATAAATTTTGATCTTAATAAAATTAATTTTATTATAAAAATTTGTTTAATATTTTTGGAATCCACTTGGATGAGGTTATGATATTTATAATATGTTATTTAAAGAAAAGACAAAGATGCCACATTCATATTTCAAAAAGTATATTATTTTTAACATTGTATAATTTAAAATACTTATTAGAGTGTATATATTATTTTTTATTATAAAATATTTATCTATATCATGGTATTATATTTATAATTTTTCATAAATAAATAACAACCTTAAATAATTATACAATATTGATGCCGTAATTATTGTATTAATGAAACAGTCTAATAAACGATATTAAAAATATAAAAACAAATAAAATTTGATTAATTAAGGTGATATAATTTTTTTGAAAGATTTTTACATATCATTTTTTTTATTAAATATTTTGGTTTTTATTTATCTTTCTGTCATGTTTTTCATAAGGCTAATGTAATGAATAGTGTTAAAATTGACTCTAATGATATCTTATCAAAATAATATATTATTAAATTATTTTAAAATTATAAAATAGTATTTATATCGTAAAATTAAATTTTTTTGGGTCTAAAATGGAATAATTGAATAATTTATGTTTAAATTGACATTTTATATGTAAAAATAACCACCTTTTAATATAAAATAAATTGTTATGATAATTTAATTAAAATATGTTAACCAGAGTCAATCAAAGTGATATGGTTCAACATAATGACAAAAAATATATAAATTTTATTTTATGACGATATAAAAACATTATCTCATTATATACTCGAATACATATCCATTTGATTTTATTTTTATAGAATATTTATTTATCATAATTTAATATTTTGAGGCTTTCCAGTGGTCCCCTCACATCAATTATAAAAGGGAAATCTTTCATTTGTTTAATTTCACCACCTTTGGCCTTATATACCAAATAAATATATTAATTTATCCTCATAAAATAGTTAAAAAATTATGGAGTTCCTGGTACTCAAAAAATACCAACTATAGATCATTTTATAAGATATCTAAAAGAAGTCTTCCAAATAAGTGTTAATCATTTTTACAAACTCATTCAAACTAATTTCTTTTTTACATTATATTAATTTGTTGTTTCCATTGTAAATAAATAAATAAATAATATATATATACATGCTGAGATATTATTATGATTATGGGACAACCATATTCTACCTTTTATCTGTGCCACAAAAAAAGAAAGCATTACACGTCTGTACGTACAACTTTTCGTCACCATGTAAAAGTGTAATATGCTTTATATGTTCAATATTCAAAAATGGTTCTAAAAATGTATTCAATAGTTCAATATTATATTTATGACATTAAAAATATTTTTTAAAATATTGTATTTATACCCTATGTAAGAGAAACAAGCCTTTTATAACAAAACAAGCATGATGAGCAGCACAATTAAGGCCAAAAATAGTCATATGAATAAATATTATTAATTTCAGAGTGGTAAAATTTTATAATGGGATAATAGATGATACCATAAATATTAATATGATTATATTATGAGTTAATAATATTTTTAAAACTATTATACACGAGGTTTATACACGTACGGTGGAAATCAAAACTAAGGTACGGGTTTCTGATATCACTATTACTTATGTGAGATATATTATTTATTCATATATAATTTATTGTGTGTGGTGTATGTATATTTCCGTTTTTATGGGTAATATTATTATTCTATTTATATTGTTACTACTAAATGTTTTATTTTATTATCTTTAATTTTATGGGGCATACGGTTCGATTGATACAAATTGGTAAGGAATTTCATCTCAATCCTCTATCATTGAGGAATATTTTTATGTTATACACACACCATCTTTTATAAGGTATATATAAAGACCCTTTGACATATAATATAATGGATTTATTTATTATTAGGTTATTTAATTTTTTTTTAAATTTTATTCTTTCATGGGGTTTATGATTTAAATGTTTAACGTGGTATCCAACCCATTGAATATTTAATGATTTAATATCAAAATATCTTTCACCATTTCAATATTAATTATATAAATTTTTATATTTATTTATATTAATATAAAATTTTATAAATGAAATTCTATTTCAATTTTTAATTTCATTCCATTGTTTTTGAAAAGTTTATTTTTTGTGTTTTATAGAGATTGTTTTTCAAAATTTAAGAGGAGTATATTTTTAAAATTTATAAATGAATGAGCAGCTATTCCCACATTTAGGATGGCTTAATTTTTTTGAAGCATCATTCATAAGATTATAAGGATACTTTCAAGGTAATATTTTTCTCTTATGATTGAACAAGTTTTTAAGAATAAGTGATTTCAATGCTCAAAAAGGGTAATTTCCTCAAGAATTATTCACTGTACTTATCTATATAAACATCCTTTGTTGAATACTATACTTCATTGAAGTTTATCTCTTATGATACTATTTAACATATTTTATTTTTTTAGTTTATGATCATCTTGACTAGAGATCTACTATTTTGACACCATTCCCTGTATTTATCTGGATGGTTTATGATTATGTTTATTGTATAAAAGAAGTATTTACATTTTGTAAGATAGTTTAAATATGATTGTATATGTGGATTATGTTTTACCCCTTTCATAGTAAAAAATTCATTAAATGTATTTAGTTATGGTTGAGGCCTAATATATCCCCTCGATGCATCAGTGTGTATTATGAGATAAACTAGACTAAGTTTGGACCAAGGCCTTACCTAATTATGTAGACTTCTTGGCTGAGGCCTTGATTATATTTTTATGATTTCCTGAATTATAAATTCCCTCATTATGAGACTTTTTATTGATATCCCATGTGATTATTATACTAGTATAATATTTGTGGTAAAGATCCATTCTCCTGTAATTATTTATATGGAATTATTTATTCATATTTTATATCAGACATATTAATTTAATGTTATTTATTAAAAAAAAATGTGTTATTGTTATTAATATTACCATATTGTTATTCCAAATTATTGATGATAGATTTCACTATATCTATATCCTTACTGATAATTTAATATCACCCCTTTATTATGATTTATTTTTCCTAGGATACAAGGAAGTCTTTGTGGTTGTTATGCCAGGATATACTAAGGGGGAAATGGAATTATTGAAGTAAATTCTTTGCGACTTAATTTTTTTAAATTTAAGGTTAATTTAAATTATCTATATATTTTAGAAATAATAATAAACTATACGGTCCTTCGGGATACGATCTCTTGTACTCAGTACCAATGAAATAAAGTAAGGCACCGAATATTCACTATTGGGGCCACTTACTTTATAGTTGGTATCATATAATGTTTAGTAGAAAACATGGGATATAGATTTAGGAAAACATAGATTAGGTAATATAACCCTATGATATTCTTTGAGTATAACTGGAGAATAACTTCACAAAATACATGTTTGTGAGAATAGATTTGCACAAATTTATTAATTTATGTTATGTATTTCACTTGTTTTGAGATTATAAATTATTATTCATAATGATATTTTATAATCTAGTGTATGTGGTCATTTATAAATGGAACCTCGTCAAAGGAATGGTAACCTAACTAATGCACATGATACAAATAGTAATAAGGATCATATGTTTTATTTTATTATATCAATCTTTCAAAGGGAACATGTCTTCCAAGAATTCTCATTATATGATTCCTTAGAATCATATGCTAAAAATATAAACAAATAATTCTCTAAGTGTTATGGATTAAAATAGAAGCATGAGAACTAGAGTACAACTAGGAAAAATTAGGGAAAAAGATTGAAGAGAAATAAGTATTTTCCCACATGTGATAATTGTGGAATGAAACACCCTTGTACTTACTTAAAAGTAATGGGAGTCTACCAAAAGTGTGGAGAGAAATGACAGCATTACTTTAATGTATAGGGTAAAAAAAATCTTTCCATTGTGTGATTCTTCAACTATAAAAAGACGATAGACTACATAAATTAATGTCTCAATCGTCAAAATATTATTCCCTGGAAGAGGATAATGGATCTTGTTCAAGCATATGATACTACCAAAAATGAAGAGGAATGATTAATATGTCTATGTATGGATTCATGAATTATGTATTTCGATTATTTTATCAATGATTTCCAAGTAATAAGATTTAGGAATAAATAAGGATTGAATTTTAGTACATGTTCATTAAGGAATTGAATGTTTGGGATGAATAACACCTGAAACCAAGAAAAGTTATTCTATTATATGTTGATATTTTGGAAAACACATGATTTGGTAATGATAACCCTAAATCTGTTATTGAAATTGAGATAATAAAAAATATATGTTTTTGGGATAGTATTGGTGACCATTATGGTAGTTTGTGATTTTTATGGTTTAATATATATTTTGTATTTGGGGAATATATTCAAAAACTGGACATTTTACTCTGGGAAGAATGAATTTTTTTCATAAAGGTTCAAAGGAGACTAAGGGATTCATATATTTGGTATGTGACAATAAGAGATACATTATTTTGTGAAATCATACATTAAGTTGATTTTGTAAATTTAGTGATCATCCTACTAAATTTTTGGCCTTTCAATTTAGATAGAAAAATTTTAGATGATTCATAAGATTAGTCACAGAATGGATTAGTATGAACATTGGATATTATTTTTTGATGTTAAAGTAGTATTTATTATATTTTATATTACATGGTACCCATTTTGGATTCAGTAAATTTTTAAATGATGAAGGTATTACTTGTGGATCTTGTGATTCATAAAATTTCTTCAAGAATTTTTTCCTCTTGAATATCAATCTCCAAATTTAAGAAATTAAGTGAAGATATATCAAATAACAACCAAAGAATAAGATTATGACCTTTATAACAATCAGGTATGTTTATTTTTTCAAGTGCTTCTCTGGATAGTAAAATAATCCTTCAACTTGAGGGAAAATGTAAATATTTCACGTTCATATGTTGAAAAAGGTATGTTATGTAGGAATATAAGTACCAATTATTAAATTAAAAACATATTTTCATGATATAAATTTATTTATGATTGTTGGGAACCATTTATATAAGGTTATTATATTTATAATATTTTATTGGAAGAAAATATTAATATGTCACATTCATATTTTTGTAATTATAGTATTTTGAATATAATGTTATTCAAAATTTATATGTGACTATAGATATTATTTTTAAATATAAAATATTTATAATCAATACTGTATTTTATTATTATATTTTAGTGAAGAAAGAAAAACCTTAAATAATTATACAATGATGATGTAGTAATTACTTAATTAAAGAAAAAATAAAATAAATGATATTATAAATATTAAAATAAATAAAATTTGAATTAATTAAAGTTATCCACAATTTGTTTTATGATTATTAGATATTCAGGGTGTATTAAATGTTTTGGTTTGAAGTTATCTTACTGGCGTGTTTTTTTAAGGCCAATGTCATGAATAGTGACAAAATTGACAGTAATGATATTTTATCAAAATAATATTTTATTAAATTATTTAAAAAACATAAAAAAATTAAATTAAAAATCTATTTTTATTTGGTCTAAAATTTCATAAAATATTATTTTTTTAGTCCAATTAATATTTTATATGAAAAAATGCCTCCTCTTAATATTAAATAAATTGTTAACATAATTAAAATTAAAATTTGTAAACAAAATTTATTCAATGTTATAAGGTTAAAAATAATGAAAAAACATGTATAAATTTTATATTTTGATGATATTGAAACCTTATATCATATTATATTATAACACTTATCCATTTGGAAGTATTTTGATAGAAAATTAATTTATTATAATTTAATATTTTGAGGTTTTCATATGGTTGCCCTCACATCAATTATAAAGGGGAAATACTTCATTAAATTAATTTCACCACCATGAACCTTATAGATCAAATAAAACACTATCAGTTTCTCCTAATAACATGCTTATCAATGTTCTGGAGGACTTATTACTCTGAAAATACCAACTCTAGATCCTCTGATAGGAGTTCTAAAAAAATTCTACCGAATAAGAGGACATTGCTTTTAAAACTCATACAAATTCATTTCTTCTTTTAATTACTCTTAATTTGTTTTTTTTTCATTATAAAAATATAAATAAAGTGAAATATAAATTATTATATGTCATTATTATTATGAAACAACAATATTATTTCTTTTATTCATCCCACAAAAAATGAAAGCACTACACGTGAGTACGTACGATTTACCATCTCCACGTAGCTGTGTAATTAGTTTTCTATGTACCACCTTCATAAATGGTTATAAAAATGGATTCACAGATAAAATATGATATTTAGGACATTAGAAATATTCTGAAAATTTTTAGATCTATACCCTATGTAAGGGAAACAAGATTTTTATGAGAAAACAAACATGAGATACAATGCAATTGACGCCTGAAATCGAGAAATGAATAAATATTATTAATAAATGAGTTGTAAAACATTATAATGGGATATTATATGATGCCATAAAAATTAATATGATTTTATTATAAGTTAATAATAATTTGAAAACTGTTATACATGAGGTTCAGATTGATACGGTGGAAATAGAACTTAAGGTAAGGGTTTCTCATCCCACTTTTACTTCTATGAGGTATATTCTTTATTCATCTCTTATTTCTTTTTTTTGACATATGTATACATAAATTTGTTATATAATATAACTAATATATTTAAATTCATGGTACTAAATGTCTCATTTTATGATCAATAATTTTATGGGGTATACAGTTCGACTGATTATAAATTGGTAAGGGATTTCGTCTCAATCTCATTTCATTGAGGCATATTTTGATGTTATACACTCACCTTCTATTATTAGTTGTATATACAGACCCTTTTAATATTCATTTCATTAATTTATTTATTCCCATGTTGTTTAATATTTTTTTAATTTTATTCCTTTAGGGTGCTTATTATTTAAATGTTCAAAGAGGTATGGAACAATTTAAATATTTAAAGATTTAATATCAAAATATTTATATAAAGGTTGGGGCCAAAGCCTCATTTATTATTAGAGAAATTAAAATAACACTTTTAACCTAGTAGAGGGAGACCCATTAGAATGCCCTAAGGCCTAGTGGGCATGTGTCCCATTAAATGGGTGGTAAGCCGAAATTTTTGGCCCAAGGCCCATTCTGTGAATAGTTCCGCTACAGTACCCGCCTGGTACAGTACCACACAATACCTCCCACCGATACAGTATCCTACTTCCACTATAGCTTCTTACCATTTCTACAGTGTCCTTCCCCTGCTACAGTGCCTTCCGTTGCTATAGTGTCACCACTGCAGCAGTAACCTGCACCCAATGGATTTTGAACCCCCATTATTCATGTAGGATTACGGGGTGCTTACCACTAAGACAGACCAACACTATAATTTCAATATCCCTTCCTCCATGTCAAAAATCTTGATATTATTTTAAATATTTATCTTTATGGCTATAAAATGTTTTTAAAGCAAATCTTATTTCTATTTTTAATTTCATTCAATGGTTTTTTAAAAGAGACATTTTATGTGTTTTATATGGAACTATTTTTAAAATTTAAAGGAATGTTTTTTTGAAACATATAAAATATAATAATATTTTCCATCATTCACGATGCTTTAAATTTTTGTATGATTCCTTCCTAATATTACAAGGATATTTCCAAAGAATATTTTTTCTCTTATGATTGCACAAGTTTTTAAGAATAAGTGATTGCAAAGATAAAAAGGGTATTTTTCTCAACAATATTTCTTTGATCTTATTTATCTAAAAATATTTTGTTTAATCATATACATAATTGAAGATTAACTCTTATGATTCTATTTACTATATTTTATTGAATTGTTTATAATAAACTTGACTAGGGGTGTACTATTTGGACTCCATTCACTATATTCGTCTAGATAGTTTATGATTGTGTTTATTGTATGGGAAAAGTATTGAAATTTCCAATAATAGTTTAAATATGAATTTATATTTTGATTACGTTTCACCACTTTTATATGAGTAATGCGTTGAAATTATTAATTATATAGCAGTGCTCGCTATATCTTATCGATGCATCAGTAGGTCTCATGTGACAAACTTGATCGTGTTTTAACTGAGGCCTTACCCAATTAAGTAGACTTCTTGGCTCAATCCTTCATAATATGTTTATGATGTCCTTCATTATGAATTCTCTCATTATGATACTATTTATTTATATCCATGTGATTATTCAACAACTATAATATCTATGGTTAAGTTTCATTCTCATGAAATTATTTATCTGAAATTATTTTATAATATTTTATTTCTCTCATATTATGATCATGTTATTAATAAAGTGGAATGTGTTTTAGTTATTAATATTACCATATTGTTTATTACTAATTATTGATGATAGATTCCACAGTATATATACCCTTATTAAGCATTTGAGCTCACCCATTTCTTATGTTTTATTTCCCCCAGATATGAGGAAGTATTTTGTAGTTGTTATGCAAAGATATACTAAAGGGAAAATTCATTTCTTGAAGTATATTATTTGTGTTTTAATGTTTTTATATTTATTTTTAAATTCAATTATATATATAGTTTACCAAGACTGCTAAACTATTCGGTCCGTTGGGATGAAATCTCTAGTACCCATTACCAATGTAACAATGAAATGCACTGTCATTGGGCTATTGGGATCAGGGTCTTTATAGGTGTTATTATAGCGGGTTTTGTGGAAACAGTGGGAACTAGTTTTTTAAAACCATTAATTTTGTAATATGACCCTATGGTAGGATTTTTGTATAACTATATAATAACATACCCAACAAACCATGTTTTTGGGATTAGGTATCAATAAAATTTTTAATTTTTTCTAAGTATTTCACTAGTTTTTGGATAATACAATATGTTTCATAATGATATAATATAATCTAGAATATTTCATCATTTATAAATGAAACATCATATAAGTAATGGTAACCACACCAAATCACATGATCCAATTATTAAGAAGGATCATATATTTAATGGTTTTATTCTAATCTTTCTAAGGGAAAAAGTCACAAAAACATTCTCTTTATTTGAGATAATATTATCATATAATAATGAGTCAAAAAAATAATTATCAATGTATTACAGTCTCAGAGGGAAGAGTGATAATATGAGTACAACTATGAAAAATAAGGACAAAGGATATAAGACAAAGAATTAATTTCCCACATGTGATAATTATGTACAAAAAACCCTTGTATATGATTAAAATTGAATGAGAGTTTACTATATGTTTACAGATAAATGACATCATTATTGTGATTTCAATGGTATGAAAAATGATTCCAATGTGTAATTATTCACCTCTATGGAGATGAGACACTACACATATCAATTTCTCAAGAATCAATGTAATATAACCCAAAAGAGGATAATGGATCATGTTCAAGCTTATGCCACTATCACAGACGAAGCAGAATTTTTAATATTATTGTGTTTGGATTCAAGAATTTTATCATTGGATTATTTTATCAATGATGTACTAGTCATAAGAGTTATGGAATAAATAAATATTTTACTTTAGTACATATTCTTTAAGGAATTGGAATCATGTGATGAATACCACCAGTAACCATGAGAAGTGATTATATTATAAGTTAATATTTTGTAGAACACATGATATGAGAAATATAACCCTAATTCTGTTATTTATGTAGATATAATAATAAATAGATCTTAATGGGATAATTTTGGTGACTATGAAGCTGGTTAGTGATTTGATGTTTTATTAGATGTTTTGGATTTTTAGAATATATTCAACAACCTGAGAATTTACTCTTGGAAGTGTTTATGATTTTCATAATGTTTTAATTGAGATAAATGTATTAATATATTTGGTATGTGAAAATAAGAGCTACATTATTTAGGGAAATATTATGTAAATTTGATTTTGAAAATTTAGTTAACTTCCTTCTAAAAGTTGTGGCATTTTAATTTAGACAGACACAGTGTTTATGATTATTAAGACTAGTTACTTAGGGAATGGATTATGTTGAACATTGGATATTATTTTTTTAGGATAAATTATTATTTATTATATTTTATATCATGTGTTAAGAATTTAATTTTTAGTAAACCATTAATGGTCAAAGGAATTACTTTTCTATCTTATGATTCATAAAAGTGCTTCATGAATAATTTTTTGTCTTGAATATCCAAATCTAGAATAGAGAAATGAAGTAGTGATAGATCGAATAACAAATAAAGGATGAGATTATGACAAGTAAAGTGATCAAGTATATTTATTTTCTCAATTTCATCTCTATATTTTAAAATAAACCCTCAAATCGAGGAAAATTATTTTATATATAAATGTTATCTCTTTAATTTGCTTACTAAAAAAAATTATGGTCTTTTAAGAGATCAAAAATTTATTATTCTGTGATGTTAGAGATTATAATGACTATTTTTTCTATCACACTCCAACTAAACTTGATATATAAGGGTATTAATGCAAACCAAGGGGGCATATATAGGGGTGATAAATAAATCTCAATATGTCTCCAACAACGATAAACTTATAATATTCTATAACAAATTAGTGCATGCACATGAGATATACCTAACCAAGTCAAAAAATAATAACAATTGGAACAAAATAAAAAAATGTTGTATAAACAAATAAAATTGGACCCCAAGAACTAGTATGACATTTGAGGTCAATCTACCCCTGATTTAGCCTATCCCATAGGACCTACAACACATGGATAACCTAACTTCAAAAAATAAAGTGCATACCCCAGACCATCACTGCAACTCTAATATGTCTAAAAATGTATCAGGCTTGAATTATAGACCCTAGGATGTAACCATAAGCAGATAAGATAAAAATAGGCAAATATACCAGGCTCTAGAACTCCAATTACTTGATATCAACTGCAAACACAAAATATAGTAACTCCAAGAGAACTTATCTCAAACACAATAGTCCTGAAAAACTAATCACCTATATAAAATATATATTTGGGGAAAGTTATATCCCTAACCTTTGTTTATAAAAAATTATTGGAACACAGACACCCAATCCCTAGATAAGTAAGTGTCCACTGGCCTATGGACGGGTCACTCTTCCTCCATATCACCCATTATCTCTTTATACCCATATACCTATTGGAATAATGTAGCTGGATTTATTTGGATGAAGTGGGGTAGATTTATAGTGGCCAAAACTTCACACCAAACCACCAATCTTGTGGTTCGATAGGTCACTATAACAATGATTAATTTTTATATGGTAAATGTATCATCTCATACATCGGAGACATTGGTAATAAAGATCCATAGACATCTATCCATCAGTTGTTGTAGCATATTTGACTTATAGTGATGTTGGTGACATTGTTTTATTATCTACATTATTATCTCATTTTATTTAGGGTTCGGATGTGTGTCTAAACCTCAGAAATTTTATCGTAATTCTGATCCCAATCATAGTAAAATTTATACCTCTCCATGGAGGTCAGGATCATTTCCCAAACCTTGAAAATAACTATATGATGTGATCTTCTTCTATTTTTTTCTTTTTATTCTTTTGTGAATATTTTTCCATTTATTGATCCCATATTTTCCATAACACTACCCACAACCTAACCACTAATGATGGAACCAAAAAAATATCAGGGTTAATGACTAGTTCAAAGGCCACACATGTAAGTGTCACCTAACTCTCAATACCATTAACCAACTGTTAAAACATAAACATGGACCACCTGATGGTCAACAAATATTTGGGACCTACGATCCCATAAAACACCAAGATAGACATTGTGGGATATCACTGTCTATATTTGGGTCATAAGGGGAAATCTGACACCACCAATACTAAGAATGTAACGACCCCTCATTAGGTCGGCCAAAAGATGGGGCCCCCACAATCTCCTAGATCACAACCATCTCAATTCCTAAGCCACACCCGATATGTGAAATATCAAATGACAACACAACCTCAAACCAACCATGATCGTTATCTCACCCACAAGAACATCCATAAATAAATTAAATTACATTCTATGAGGGGACCCTTTATCCCATCTAAAACATGATACCAACTCGGCATAGGAAACCACTGCATGCAACCCTAAACAACCAACCACATATCCTCAATCAATAGTGTGTATTAAGGGGTATAAAAAACATCATCATGCCCACAAGGGAATTTTTAGTGGTCTTTAGGACCATACCAAGAATAATATACCCTAAAATGGGTTTCTCCTTATAAGAAAAACCTTAGGAAAAGGCTCATCATAAGAAATTCTTAGTTGGACTTTATGGAATTAAAAACATCCTCATTTATCATTTCACCCCTACGGGGATCTATAATGGATTTCAAAGACCAATATCAGTATCTCCTCAAAAAATTCAAGTCATACTAGAAACACCATGGTGTCATTTCTGCTCAAAAGTCCCAAAAACTGATCCTAAAACTTCAGATATAAATCCTCAATGATCGATATGAAACATAGACCCACCATAAGATCTCAAGTTGTAGGGACATGATCAAAGATTAATAAAAAGGCATTTGGAATCCCCACACCATAAACCTGATGCATGGATTAGTTTATTTATGGAGGATCAACAAAGTTGTAGGATAAACACATGGTTTCCTACATTCTTTAGAGAATGTACATGGATGCATTGATATGATTTTCTCAGAGGCATTAGAATGGAAGATTGTTGTTTTGATGGTTGAAGGTGGATTTATTTTAGTAGTATCCTCAATTTTCATATGGAATCATGCTGTAATGAACCATGTGGATATCTTATAAGGATGGTGAACATAAATGATCGATGGGACTTTGGTTTGGGAATGAGAATGTTCTTCGAGTTAGAGATTGTTGGACTTAGTTTAGGAAAATAATTTTCTAGTGAGAGACTGTTAGGTTTGGTGTGAAAAAAACTCCAGGTCATGTGTCAAAGCTATAAATGTTCAATCATTGATATAAATGTAATCTGAAAGGATGAAATAAAGCAGTACCGTGGAATTATAGGTTTAGGCATGTAATGATATGATATTTACCTGTATATTATTCTTAAATAAATTATATATATTATATTTTAAAAAAATTATACAAAAATAAATACATAATATTGATATATTTTCAAAATTGAATTTGACCGTTAACACCTTCCTATAAAATTAGCTAGTATAAAATTTAAGTAACCCTATTGAAAAATCATTAATGTAGGAATAAGTTATAATTGAAAGTAGAATTCTCCCATACGAAGCCCATTAGTGGGAGATTATATGTGATGTATCATTACTAGGGTTTTCCTTGGACTAGTCCCAAGATTAACATTCAGAATTTTGGTTTGAGAGAAACCATATATGGGATAATTTCATGCTAGTTGAACCGCCACCTAAAACTACAATCATGGCTTACCTGATTCTTAGGTCATATTAAATGATCATAAGGTTTTATTTAATTATAAATTAGGATTATATAAAAATTTAATAAATTTATTATATATATATATATAGAATTATGTTTTATGCTTTTTTAAAAAATATTGTTTTCTCAATGCTTCAAAAAATATTTCACAAATATTGGGTTTTTATTTCATGAAACTAAGTTAATTATGATTAGATAATAGTAATTTATATTTATTTCATTTATAATAAGTTAATACTATACTAATTAGTAATTTATATTAAAAAATTCTTAATATATCAAAATTTGTTTTCTTATAAATCAATTTTCACTATATTTTATGTTTTTAATTAAAAATTGAATTTATTAATTTTAGAATTTGAATTTGGAAAATTGAACATAATTTTTTGTATTTATAATAATAATATCAGATTAAGAGGAATTTTTTATATTTTTTGAAAAGAATTAATTTTTAGGTGAATAGAGAAATATAAAAAAATTTCTAATACTATAAATTTTATGACATTATACCATGAATGTAATGGCTCAGATCCCAATAACACTTCCCCTTGCGATTGTTGGAAAATTGAGGCACTTATAAGAGTTTAAATCTATTTTGGGGGGAAAATGTGGATGGGGAAACTTGTAATAACCTAGAATTTTAGAACAATGAATATGTTCAATAGAATAAAAAATACACAACAACATGCATAATCGAACCATAAAATATTATTATTTAAATATAACTATTATAAACTAGTCATTTAATTTATGGGTATGAATATGTTTAAATGAATTGTGAAATATTTTTAAATCTCAAAATAAATGAAAATTTATTGATTGATGCTTTATTAATAATCACTCAATTTTTAGAAAAGTCATTTTATTCTTCAAAAATATTTTTTCCCTAAAAAATATGATTTTTATATTCATTTAGGTGAAAATGTTATAATTAATTTTATGAACTTTTATGAAATTTATTTTATAAATTATAAATCAATTTTTGAAATTATCATGTCAAAATTATCTTAGGTTGAGATTTTAGTATTTTTCTGAAAAGAATTATTTTCAAAAAAATTTGAAAAACACTGATTTATATTTAAAATTATATATTTATTTAAATTATTTATAATGTGAAATTTTATTTCTGATTAGTTTGATAGTATTTAGTTTCCTTTAATAATCATAGTCTAATTATTTACATTTTAATTAATTTTATACTTGAAATTTGTATGAAAACATTTTTTCTACAAGAATGTCATTTTTTCAAAAACTATTCTTCACCGTGTTTTTTCGATTTAATTTTAAATTAAACTATGAAACGTATGTTATTTGAACTTTGAAAAATTTATTTCTTATTTGAAATCATAGGGTCTAAATATGGAAAAAACACTTTTTATTTTTTGGAAATTTTGAATAGTAACTATAGTATCTTTTGTTTCCATGGTAAATGGTAAATCAAGAAATTAAGTTTTAAATGTAATATGTTAAGGATTATAAAATGACCATAACACCTAAATTAATATTATTTAATTAGTAAATCTCATCCATAATAATTGTATATATTGTTATATGAACTTTTTTTGTCAGTTGGATGTGTTTATGACATTTATAATATTTTATGTAAAGAAAAGTAAAAAATGTCACACTCTTGTTTTTAATAACTATAATATTTTTAACATTGTAATAAGAAAAGGATATTTTTGTTTGTAAATATTAATTTAAGATATAATTTTTTTACCTCCATCTTCGTAATTTATATTTAATTATTAGTGAATAAATAATTACCTGAAATGGTTACACAATGCTAATGTAGTAATTATTCAATTAATAGAAAAATTAATAAATGATGTTAAAAATATTAAAATTAACATAATTTGAAATAAAAAAATGATATCCATTAATTTTATAGATAACTATAAAATTTTAGTGATTTATTAAAATATTTTTATTACTTACTTCAATTGATGTTGTTAATATCAATGTAAATGAATTGTTCTAAAATTGGCATTATTGATATTTATTGAAAATAATATTTTATTAAATGATTTAAAATACTTAAAAATCCAATATTTATCCATGTTATTAGGATATAGATTAAAATTTCAAAAATAATCTATTTATGGGATTTTTTAATTTATATTAATTTTCTTAACTCATAAAGTTTAAAAAACTGTGATGTTGCGGTAAGTGTGAAACATGTTAACAAAGGTTAAAACGATAAGGGTACAAATGTGATCTAAACATGTATAATTTTTTTTTGAAAGAGATTATTTAGTATAATTAATATTTTTTATTTTTATATTATAAATTTTCATCAATTCTAACATAAAAATTAATTTATAATAATTTAATATTTTATGAAATTCTAGGAGTGTCCCTTCCCTCTCGTATAAATTCGCACATTCACTTTATCATTTATTCACAAATAAAAACCCTATTTGGTTCATCAAATACCTACCCAAATCCATATATTGAATCCCTAACTTCATTCTAGGTGTCTTTGTTTAGTAATAATATAATCCTTTAGGGCATAATGTATTAACCAAAGGAAACTTTTCAAAGAAGACGTATATTTTTAACAATATATTTTTGTCTTATTTATTTTTACACCGATTTTAAAATAATATTAAACCATGAAAAAATAATAAAACTGGTATACTAAATATAATTATATATTATTATGTTAATTTCATAACCAATATTCATCTCTATCTTCATCAAATGGGAAATAAATTCATCATTCGTGTGAATGGCGGTCTATCACCTCACAAATTGATGTAATTTGTTTTCCATAATTTCCTCTAAAATCATGTTATAATGATGTATTTAATGTGTATATATGATATTAATGAAATATTTATAATTAATAACGTTTTAAATAAGATTTAAGTTTTTAACTTTCTATTCATTGAAAAAAGATAGCGTCGTTCACGCGTAAATTTGGACTACCACCTCCACGAAGCAATGTGATTAGTTTTTGATCACCACATCACATGGATGATATATATAGTTATATATATATATATCTATGTGTTTCTATGTGATTATAGAGATAATATTATATTTATGATATGATGATTATTCTTTAAATATAAAATGGTACTAACCTTCATTCCATAATGATCCTTGAAAAATGAAAACATTACTCATGCCTATGTATGACCTACTATCTCTATGATTGGAACATAGTTCATTTTTCATGATCATTTTCATGATTAGTTTCAAAATTATAATTTATTTATAAAAAAATTATTATTTCATTATTATTATTTTAGTGATGATGGAATAATGGCTACTTTTACCATATTCAACCAACCGAAGTCAATTTCAACTTACATACTGAATATCATAAAAATGTCCAATATGAACTTAAATGATAATTTAATTGTATATTACATGGTAAAAACTGATATAAGAGGAATAAAAATCTTTAAAATGGTTCTTAAGAATGTAAATAATTAACAAAATTTAATTATTCAAAAAGATAAAAAACCTATGTGATATGTCAATCTTAAGGTAAAGGGAATTTATTTCTAAAATATTTTTTCAAAAGTTTCCCATATTAAAATTTATTCCACATCCATATATTTAAATTTATTTTATGGATATATTTATAAGGAAATAAATGCATTATAAAAGAAAATTTAAGTCTCTTTCTACTTTCTTTCAAATATTTTTCAAAGTAATATTTTTATAGTATGATTTGACTTTGTTTGAAAAAGGAAAAGAAATATTCTATTTTAATGAATAAAAAGAAAATGACGTTTCCCTACATTGTAACCATTATTTGATGTTTGTATTCCTTAATCATAATTCATTATTTATTCAAATAAAAACCCTATTTCCCTTTTTTAAGTAATTTTTATTTTCAAAAATGGGATTTAAAGGAAATGGATGTATCAATATTAGAAAATACTTTCTTATGTGTGCCAAGAACATTTTTATGATGAAATATTTTATGTATTCTGTTATGATATTTGGGAATTTTTAATGAAAATTGGTGATTTTTTATAAAAAAAAGTCAGAGTGATCCTGTTTTTTCTCTCTAATGCATTGGTTAAGGGGATAGAGTTATCTTTTTTAGGTTTCTTGTCACGAACCAACCTGGGTCGACCCTGAACCGGTCACCCGAGCCGGCTCGCGACATGGCCCGAAGGGTGTTCCCGATCCCCCCGAGATGGAAACTAGTGCCGGGCATCAAAAGTAAATAGGTGGGAACGATTTGGACCAAATGAAAAATGAACTAAACAGTGGAAAATAAAACAGAACAACAAAATGAATAAAGAAAGAACAACCAACACCACTACTAACCTGACCACGATCCAAACTCCAGGTGACCCCATGGGTCACTCTCCAATACCACAACCAACATCGCTCAAGGCGAACAACTGAATCTGGAACCTTCAACCGAACTAAAAACAAGAAAGCACTATAGGTGTGAGTATTAAAACTCAGTAGGTAGGCCCGACTAATTCTATCCCAAAGCACATACCAATAAATAAAGAATTTATAAATTCTAGGTTTGAACTAAATTATATAAAATATGGTTTCCACACACACATTAATTTCTAAAACAAGTAACAGTCCATTGCCCTTTTAAGATTAGAACAATTTTAATGTGGAATGAAACAGGTGCATTTCATTTTTAAAACATTTTGCGAACAATTTAGAAATTCAAACTTTAGTTGTTAGTCAAAAGGAGAATCACACAAAACACACACTAAGGGAAATGGTAAAAGTGGCATACACGGGTCAGCAACTGAACTCGACCTCTCAATCATCCGCAACACACAAATGAACACTAAAAGAAACATGGGTCGAACCTAGGAGATCGTGAACAATCCCGAACTTACTATACATGTGACTCATCCTGAAGGCATGCCATAACTCGATGAAGTCATAACTCCCATAATACTACCCGGCATAGCCCTGCATGGCCTAACCGAGGGGCCCAATCCCCATAGCAGCAATAACTCAGTATTCCCCTGCTATGGGGCCACTAGCCAGTGCGTGGTCTAAACTAGTGCAGCAATCATTCTCAGAAAATTCACTCAATATGCCAGGTTCCCATGACAACACAAGCAATAAAAAGGGGGTGCGTCTACAATGTAAATAAATCAGTCACGATGCACAAACATCACATACAGCTCACGCAAACAACGCACACCAATGATCACCCCCCGAGTGGGATTTCTAAGATAATCCATTTCATTAAAGTGCCAAACGGGCCTTCACCAATTTTAAAGTAAAACCTCATTTCTCAAAAAGCTCAAAACACTTGTTCAGAAGAAATTATTTACCTTTAAAACTAAAAGCACATTTGAAGTTCCGTGAATTATTTTTAAAGGCCGAACGAGCATTCTTTCTAAACTGGGTGTCCGCCCGTCAAGAAAATGTCACAATTGTTCAGTATAAAATAAACAGCTCTTTTCGCACTAAATAATAATTTAAAGTTTTATTATCTAATATTATTTCTAATTCATTAAAAATTAATAAAACAACAAGAAATTAATAAATTCTAAATCTAAAGGTAAGTGCAATGGGGGACTTACCTTGGCTCGCAGTCCAAACGCAATGGCGTGTCACGCCTCGCACAGACGCACAAACATGCGCACGTCAACGACCACAGTATCACTAGGTTACCTCGCAAACGCGCTGCAACAAAAGCACAATAACTAAAATTACACAAACATAGACTTAAACCAACCCAAAAGATCCAACAACGTGAAAGAACCACCTTGACACATTTTCAAAACACCACTCGCACCATCGACACTATTTACAAAACCACTTCAAAATTTATTGATCAAATTCAAAGGGAAACCACAGCTTTACATGCCCAAAAACATTTCAAAACCACTTTTTATAATTAACGCTCACTCGTAACACGTTGTATCATAACGTTCAGCCTATGCACCGCTATATAAACTAATTGCATTACAAAATAAAAAATACACCGCATGACAAAACTCATTTTGAAACCAAGCACACGCCATTTATAAAAAACCGTAAACAAAAAGGTCTACCCTTGAAATCATGCGCGCCTCAAAATATTCACAAAACACAAACCGCACCACATTTTACATCTAGAGAAAAGGGTGCAAAAGCTACTGGAACATTTAAACACACACTTAGTGTGCACACTTTAACCAAAACAACACAATTTTCACCAAACAAGGCATAAACTACAATCCTTGCATACCAAATAAATTTTCCAAATGTTGCACAACAATACCTAGCATTTATATAAGGTGTGAATTGCAAACAAAAGATGCAACTCAAATTATGAATCCAAGAGCAAGGGATACCTACTTCAAAACCATGGCGTAACGAAAACACAAATTTGTAAACATTTCACGTGAAACTTAAAACATTAAACCGATGAAGTGAAATTGTAAACCGAGACACCCAACGAGATCAGTAGAACAAAAAGAGTGAAAAAGAGGTTAAAGGTTATACCGAAGGGGAAAAAATTGTGTTGGAAAGGGGGAGGTGTGGCGGCGACGATGGTAAGAAGAGTGGGGTCGCGCGGGCGGTTGTGCCAGAGGATAGGGGAGCACCCGGCGAGGTGGCTGGGTGAGGGGCGTCGGATGATGGAGAAGCCGAGAGGAGGTCAGAGCGAGAGCCGTCGGCGGAGGGCAGGGGGTGCGCAGAACGGCGAGCGCCGGAGGCGGCATGGGGAGCGGTCGTGTGCGGGGAAAAGGGGCATCGGCGAGGACGCAGGGGCCTGCGAGGGGCGACCTGATGCTGGGGAGCACAGCAGCGGCGAGGGCGTGAGGGCCGACGAAACGTCACGCGGGATGGGCGAAGGGAGTAACAGGGGTAGGAGGGGGCTGGTTCGGGCGGCGGTAGCTAGAACAGGAGGTCGGTGCGGGCAGTTGGTGGCCGGGACGACGGGGCGAGGCCGGTGACGGGGAGGTCGGGAGTTGCGTGGAGCGGAGCAGCGACGGAAGGTGGAAGAAGGCGGCGGGGGAGGGCTCGCGCAGTATCCAAAGGGAAAGGGGAAGGAGGGGGGGTGGCCCGTGGGTAGATTAGGGTTTAGATGGTTTTATTTTATTTTTATTTTATTTTTTTTTCATTTTAATATAATAACAATAAGGATAATAACTAATACCATAATAATAAAAATAATCATAATGAAATTAACAATAACAAGATATTAATAATTAAAATTACCTACAATAAAAATAATAACTATTTTGATAATAATAAAATAGCAATGACGATGAGAAATTAATCTCAATATCTTTAATACAATAGTAATAATAATAATAATAACAATAACAAAAATAGTAATAAAATAAAAGAGATATTTCACGACACGGGCCAACTGTGGGGCTACCGCCAACTGTGCGGTGGCCGCGCACGGGTCCGAAACCAACTAAAAACATTAAACTTCAAAAATTTTAAATCGGGACTCAACCCAAACCTCAGCACGAGAACCCGAAACTAAGATATATTAAATTGAAAATTAATTCAAAAAGTTGATGTGTGACAATTCTCCCCACCACAAAAACTTTCTGCCCCCAGAAAGTCACCAAGCCCAAAGATATCCAAAACTCGAGTTCATACCCGATCCAAAACCGAGAAGCTAAGAAATTTGAAATGAACTTTTACTCCACATGTCACACCAGATCAATCATGAAGAAACCGCGACATAAAATGAGGGGAGAACACGGGAGGGTTCTCCCCACCACAAGAGCTCTACCAACACGGAGGCTTTTAGAACCCAAATACACCGCCCCGAGGAGGGGGTCAACGTGGGAACTCCCAACCCAAAACCAATACACATAAGGTTTTAAACACACTTAATAATAAAGAACGGACGATTCAAAAAGCTTCACTCAACAGACCAAACAAGGATCCAAGCCCAATTGAGTCCGAAAGAAAACACAACACAAGGGAACAGGAGAACACGAGAGGTTTCTCCCCACCACAAGAATTCAACTAGTGCATATATTTAACACCTAAACATACCCTCTTGGGAAGGGGGGAAACACGGGGACTCTCAACCGATCCAGACTAACCTCTATAGCACGAGCGAAACAGCACCTCCGCCAAAACATGGAACTCTCGACTCAGACCAAAGAAATCCCAAAGATGATAGAAAAATCTCCAGGTAGAACTTAATCCAAGCAGTAAAGCCGAGCATAACAGCAAGCCTGGACTCCACCGCAGGCACTTATATCTCCAAACGAACATCTCTAAACCAAGATTAACCCACACAAGGTCCAAACATACCTCTAAGAAAAACGCACGATCCTAAACACCATAATCCGAAAAAAGAGACTGTTTGGATTAAAAACGAATACGTTCATCCCAATCTCATGATGACACAATGAACCGACAACAACGTCAAAACTTTAACAGTGAAGGAATGAGAACGGAGGGACATTAAATGTTTCGTTTTAAAAACTAAACACCCAAACCCGATCTGAGGCTTCACACCCCCGTCAACTCCTGACTGCGCGCGAGCTTCACCCCAAGTCTTGTGGTTGGGGATCTGATGGTTGAAGCATCTTCTGCCTCACAGTCAAGCACTATAATCCTTCAGTAATAGCGCCTTCTTCAGGCGATGCTTCCTACAGAACTTCTCTAGATGACTCAGGCACCTGCAATGATGCAACATATTCAGGGGGTGTGACATAGCGGCTCGTATTCCCTAACTGTCCATACTGACGGTACACTATTAGAAAATCCGACGAACTGGGGGTTAGAGTCACTACAAAGAAATATTTAGAAAAAAATTTACCTGACACACTCTGTTCATCAGATGGGGTACCTTCACGAGCAACAGGATACAGTGGATTGTCAACTGTTTTCTCTCCAGAAACTAACTCATCTAAGAACACCTCATGCACCAACTTCTCAAAAAGTGGTGCTCACAAAAACGGAGGACTCACTCCTTGATCTCTGGAAGAAGACCCCTGATGAAGGGATGAGTCTTCACCCAGTCCTACAACACTACCCTTGGAAAAAGAGACACAAGATCCTTGAAATGGTCAACATACGCTTTCACCGTTTGCTGGCCATGTTGAACACGCATGAGATCCTCTATTTCCTTCGTCCTCACCTCCACAAGTATAAACCATCGAACAAAGATGACTTTATAGAAATACCACCTCATCCCAACTTGCAGTAATGGCGGGGTGAACAACTCCTACTCGTCCTGAGCTGGACCTTCGAACAGACCCAAAACAACATGTACTCTAATAGCTTCAGGAGTTCCCAATACCCTGAAGACGTGCTCGACCTCTTCAAGCCACTCCATTGTCTCTAACAGACTTTAATCACCATGAAGGACAGACAACGTCCGAGAAAGACCAAAAACTGGGCATGACTCATTAAAACTCCAGGGACCTTTCTGGGCGGCATTTCTGATCAACATATACAACACTGATCCAAAATTGATATCAAACGAAGAAACATCAATAAAAGCGCTTTCATAAAAAGTAATCATCACAAAGGACAATCAAATACAAAAACAATCCAAAACAAAATTCCAATATTTTTAAAATCCCCTTTTCATTTTAAAATTTCAAAACTTACTTTTTCAAGACCAAAACCAATCCACTTCCAAACCAAAAGTCACTTCCCAAAACCACTTTCCCATTTGAAAACCAATTTAGAGGACAAGGCCAGGCCTTTAATTTCAAATACACACCCAGGTAATCCCATGACCCATTGCACATGTCGTTATCCACATTCCATTCATACACACACCAACACGCACTTTCTGTGCATCATCTCACATGTGCAAACGTTCATAAGGAGTACCTAAGGTTTCCCTCCAAACCACTCTCGACCAATTTTCAGGAAAACACCAGTTTTCTTAATCCAAAATCATTCAGTTTTAAAACTCATTTCATAAATTTAAAGTCATTTAAAAGAAATCAGTCCAATTTTCAAAAACTTTTTTTTTCATTTCAAACAACGCACTTACGCCGACCAAAACGAAAGCAGCACCCAAATTTGCAACAACCACTGGAGTTAGGGACTAGTAGCCACGCTCAACCTGGCGACATGGTAGTGAGCCATGTCTTAAGTAAGCGTCGACCACTAGGAGGAATTCAAACCGTGTACTTAGACTCCACATGGATCACTACTCCATGTGAAATCACGATGTAACGTCGGCTTGCCTCCGTTGTCATTTCTCAATCCAAGACAAACTAGAAAGAGACAAAGACACAATTCTCAGACTACCCCTGGCGACTCGAGGTGCGGAACGGGAGAGGGTTCATGACGTCATTCCCGTACCTACCTCTCGAGTCCTGACAGTCCAGATCTCCACCTACCGAAGAACCCAAATAACAAGAGCCGCCTCTGATACCATTTTGTCACGAACCAACTCGGGTCGACCCTGAACCGATCACCCGAGCCGGCTCGCGACATGGCCCAAAGGGCGTTCCCGATCCCCCTGGGGTGGCAACTAGTGTCGGGCATCAAAAGTAAACAGGTGGGAACAATTTGGCCCAAATGAAAAATGAACTAAACAGCGGAAAATAAAACAGAACAACAAAATGAATAAAGAAAGAACAACCAACACCACTACTAACCTGACCACGATCCAAACTCCAGGTGACCCCATGGGTCACTCTCCAATACCACAACCAACATCGCTCAAGGCAAAAAACTGAATCGGGAACCTGCAATAGAACTAAAAACAAGAAAGCACTATAGGCGTGAGTATTAAAACTCAGTAGGTAGGCCCGACTAATTCTATCCCAAAGCACATACCAATAAATAAAGAATTTATCAATTCCAGGTTTGAACTAAATTATATAAAATATGGTTTCCACACACACATTCATTTCTAAAACAAGAAACAGTCTATTACCCTTTTAAGATTATAACAATTTTAATGTGGAAAGAAACAGGTGCATTGCATTTTTAAAACATTTTGCGAACAATTTAGAAATTCAATCTTTAGTTGTCAGTCAAAAGGAGAATCACACACAACACACACTAAGGGCAATGGTAAAAGTGGCATACACGGGTCAGAAACCGAACTCGACCTCTCAATCGTCCGCCACACACAAATGAACACTAAAAGAAACATGGGTCGAACCTAGGAGATCGTGAACAATCCCGAACGTACTATACATGTGACTCATCCTGAAGGCATGACATAACTCGATGACGTCATAACGCCCATAATACTACTCGGCATAGCCCTGCATGGCCTAACCGAGGGGCCCAATCCCCATAGTAGCAATAACTCAGTATTCCCCTGCTATGGGGCCACTAGCCAGAGCGTGGTCTAAACTAGTGCAGCAATCGTTCTCATAAAATTCACTAAATATGCCAGGTTCCCATGTCAACACAAGAAATAAAAAGGGGGTGCGTATACAATGTAAATAAATCAGTCACGATGCACAAACATCACATACAGCTCACGCAAACAACGCACACCAAAGATCACCCCTGAGTGGGATTTCCAAGATAATCCATTTCATTAAAGTGCCAAACGGGCCTTCACCAATTTTAAAGTAAAACCTCATTTCTCAAAAAGCTCAAAACACTTGTTCAGAAGAAATTATTTATCTTTAAAACTAAAAGCACATTTGATGTTCCGTGAATTATGTTTAAAGGCCAAACGTGCATTCTTTCAAAACTGGGTGTCCGCCCGTCAAGAAAATGTCCCAACTGTTCAGTATAAAATAAACAGCTCTTTTCGCACTAAATAATAATTTAATGTTTTATTATATATTATTATTTCTAATTCATTAAAAATTAATAAAACAATAAGAAATTAATAAATTCTAAATCTAAAGGTAAGTGCAATGGGGGACCTACCTCAGCTCCCAGTTCAAATGCAATGGTGTGTCGCGCCTCGCACAGATGCACAAACATGCGCACGTCAACGACCACAGTATCGCTAGGTTACCTCGCAAACGCGCTGCAACAAAAGCACAATAACTAAAATTACACAAACATAGACTTAAACCAACTCAAAAGATCCAACAACATGAAAGAACCACCTTGACACATTTTCAAAACACCACTCGCACCATCGACACTATTTACAAAACCACTTCAAAATTTATTGAACAAATTTAAAGGGAAACCACAGCTTTACATGCCCAAAAACATTTCAAAACCACTTTTTATAATTAACTCTCACTCGTAACACATCGTATCAGAATGTTCAGCCCTTGCACCGCTATATAAACTAATTGCATTACAAAATAAAAAATACACCGCACGACAAAACTCATTTTGAAACCAAGCACAGACCATTTATAAAAAACCGTAAACAAAAAGGTCTACCATTGAAATCATGCGCGCCTCAAAATATTCACAAAACACAAAACGCACCACATTTTACATCTAGCGAAAAGGGTGCAAAAGCTACTGGAACATTTAAACACACACTTAGTGTGCACACTTTATCAGAAACAACACAATTTTCACCAAACAAGGCATAAACTACAATCCTTGCATACCAAATAAATTGTCCAAATGTTGCACAGAAATACCTAGAATTTATATAAGGTGTGAATTGCAAACAAAAGATGCCACTCAAATTATGAAACCAAGATCAAGGGATACCTTCTTCAAAACCATGGCGTAACGAAAACACAAATCTGTAAACATTTCACATGAAACTTAAAACATTAAACCGTTGAAATGAAATTGTAAACCGAGACACCCAACGAGATCAGTAGAACAACAAGAGTGAAAAAGCGGTTAGAGGTTATACCAAAGGGGGAAAAATTGTGTTGGTAAGCGGGAGGTGCGGCGGCGACGACGGGAAGAAAAGGGGGGTCGCGCGGGCGGTTGTTCCAGAGGAGAGGGAGCGCCGGCGAGGCGGCTGGGTGAGGGGCGTCAGATGATGGAGAAGCCGAGAGAAGGTCAGAGCGAGAGCCGTCGGCGGAGGGCAGGGGGTGCGCAGAACGGCGAGCGCCGGAGGCGGCATGGGGAGCGGTCATGTGCGGGAAAAAGGGGCACCGGCGAGGACGTAGGGGCCTGCGAGGGGTGACCCGATGCTGGGGAGCGCAGCAGCGGTGAGGGCGCGAGGGCCGGCGAAACGTCGTGCGGGATGGGCGAAGGGAGTAACAGGGGTAGGAGGGGGCTGGTTCGGGCGGCGGTAGCTGGAACAGGAGGTCGGCGCGGGCGGTTGGTGGTCGGGACGATGGGGCGAGGCCGGTGACGGGGAGGCCGGGAGTTCCGTGGAGCAGAGCGGCGACGGAAGGTGGAAGAAGGCGGTGGGGGAGGGCTCGCGCCGCAGCCAAAGGGAAAGGGGAAGGAGGGGGGGTAGCCCGTGGGTAGATTAGGGTTTAGATAGTTTTTTTTCATTTTAATATAATAACAATAAGGATAATAACTAATACCATAATAAGAAAAATAATCATAATGAAATTAACAATAACAAGATATTAATAATTAAAATTACCTACAATAAAAATAATAACTATTTTGATAATAATAAAATAACAATGACGATGAGAAATTAATCTCAATATCTTTAATACAATAGTAATAATAATAATAATAACAATAACAAAAATAGTAATAAAATCAAAGAGATATTTCACGACACGGGCCAACTGCGTGGCTCCCGCCAACCGTGCGGTGGCTGCGCACGGGTCCGAAACCAACTAAAAACATTAAACTTCAAAAAATTTAAATCGGGACTCAACCCAAACCTCGGCGCGAGAACCCGAAACTAAGATATATTAAATTGAAAATTAATTCCAAAAGTTGGGGTGCGACATTTCTTCTAAGAGATTATGGTAATATACTGCGATGTTTATTATAATTGTAACTACGATGGTTATTTTACGTATAACCATGATGGTTATTCTATGTGTAACCGTGAAGTTTATTCTATTTATAAGGGTGTTAGGAAAATGATTCCCCATTTTCCCAATATTATTTATCTAATATTTCTATGGGTTTCAAAGGAAATATTATGATTTCACAAGGTAAAGAAAATTATATGATATTTCCTAAAATTTAAATGTATAACATTGTAAAAAATATATTATGATATTTTCAATATTTAAAAGAAACCTTAATATGTTTTATTTTACATTTAAGAATTCTTAAAAAAATGATTTATGAAAAAATATGGGAATATAAGTTGACTTATTAGGTAATTAAATGCTTATATTGATCCCAAATTTATTTTTGAAAATTGATAATTCCAATAAGTACTCATGGACTTACCATTTATTCTTTCTTTTTATGTCCCATACTGAGATTTTTTTGATAATCCCACATTTAAATTTTTTTTCATAGGATGATTAGGTTCGAGGATGAGGCTAAGATGAAAATTTTGAATATGTGTCATAAAAAAATACATGTTTCTTTTTTAAAAGTTTTGTTTTATAGGAAAAATTAATACTGAATAGTATTGTTCACATTATAATATATGGGGTTTTATGTAAGATTTATGAACTAACTCTATAAAACTATAAACATAAAATATCTTTAGGAATGTGAGAAAGTTAATTCTAGCTTAAAGTCAATAGTATATGTAATGTATAAGGATGGGTCCTTATAGTTGGTATCAGAGAAATGGTTTAGATAATTTGATAGTTTAGGATATAATTTAAACATATGTTAGAAGTCATATATAACAAAAAATGATATTATGATAGGTAGGATTACATTTGTTTTATATAAATATTAATGAGTTTAAGATACCATGGTTAAGGATATCTTATTTTTTATGATTCTCATAACATGGTTTATTGAAATTTTATTGATATTATCATAATAATATTTTTTGTTTTTGTAAGTGGATGGATTCAGCTGGAATGAAAGTAAAAATAGAAGTGAAAAAAAATACGGTGGTTTTCGGAATGAGAAACCAAATGGTATGGTAGTTGTAATAAAAACACTTTTGGTTGTTCTTAACTAAATATCACGACTTATGATTAACAATTGAACCAATGTGAGTTTCCCAATAATTTAATAAGGGAAAATGAATATCTTTATAATTTTAGGTGATAAAATTCATAAAGTTATAAATATTCGATGACCTATGTCAAGAAAGTGAGAATAAGATCATAGGAAAATTTCATAAAAATAGGAATATTTTTTGTGTGTGGTAAACGAGGGAAAAAAGCAATAATCTACCATTTAAAAAAGGAATAATTCAGTTAATTCAATGAATAAGAATAAATTTATTTCCAATGCATACATTTAATTTTTAAAATTTGGATAATATGGTAATTATAAAGATAAATATCCAAGGGGGAAATCTCAAGTGCATGGTCATTAAGACTATACAAATTAATGTTTAGAAATTCATAATGCCACTATTTAAGATAATGAGGAAACTACAAATGAAATATGAATGATATTGTTCATATCATGGATAATTATGTTATATTTTTGAATCTTAGGTCTTTATTCATGTTTTTATATAAGAAAGAAGTATTATGGAATAAGGCGGAAAAGCATGGTTAATGAACAGAATTAAATTATTACGGTATCTTCATACTAGGATTCAAGATATATGATTTAGTTGTATATTTATGTTATATAAAAATTTCAAAGGCTTAGACTTCCCATTTTTTAAGTTTTATATCAAAATAATACTTTGTGAATATTTTATTATGTATTTTTATATGTTTGAGGTAAATGTAACCCTTATGATTAACATGTGAAAAAAGTTATTTTATGAATAATTCCCTTTTATTTTTGTGAAAATCTGTTTAATGATATTTATAATCTTTCATGTTTATATGATATTTTATAATTATGGTTATTTTTTATTATTTTTATCATATTTCTGGGAACATAATTATTGTTTTTGTAAAATGATGACCCATAGGCTAGGATAAAACTTGTCTCATATGGCAAGGCCATTAAGAATAAACCTGTGATTGAAGGACGATAAGATTGCAATGTCTACCACTGGCCTATGTGATATCCCGGTTAGTATGACATTGTTTTCTTTATAAAACATTTGATATATAATTATTATGTTTATTTTGGGAAAATATAGTATATTTTATAGATCACCATGACATTGAAAATTAATTTGCTGATTAAGTTAATTTCAAAAGAAGATCACTATATTTTTTGTAAAATTATATGATTAAGGTTTACAGAATCTTATGAGATTTTTTTTAATGATTAAATGTTTTTTTGGAACAATATATGATTGTAATGTGGATTAATGGTGAAAAATGTTATTTATAGAAATGATTAAAATATTATGGATATTATATAATTATGGAATATTCATGTTGGGTATTTGACAATGAGAGCGATTGATGTTATTTGAAGATAAATGTTGGAAGAATATGTGATCATATCATTATAGTCATTATGTTTTAATCTTAGTAAGAGATATATTTAATAATTTTAAGGATATTTAATTACAAAGTGATTTAGTTTGAAATTTGGGTATTACTATTGAAATTTGGAGATTAATATATTATTTCTTCATATAAAGGTTTATTCATTTTTGGAATTAACTAATCTTGAACTGAATTTTTTTTGTTAATATATTTTTATCCTTTGGGGAATTATATGATCCAACATAAGTTGATTTTTGTGCTTTAGGTATAAAAAAATAATCCTCATTAATCACTATTTTGAGAAAATGGTGAGATTGTAGTGGAAATTGATTAAATGATGAAATTATACTTTTAAACAATAGTGTAGGAAAAAAATTTGACGTCGGTTCTTTATTTTTTACATTGGTTTTTTGCCAACATTATCAAAAGTTACATTATAAATATTTTTTTCACGCCAGTTATTAAAAAACTAATGTAATAAATGCTTCAGAATCATAGTTATTGACATCAGTTATTTAATAATAGACCTTATGCATAATTTATTACAACTGTTATTTAATAAACGTCATTAAATAATGGTTGCAAATGTAGATTTTTATTTTGGATATTAAATAACCAGCGTAATAAACAATCTATCACATCTGTTATTTTATAACTGATTTCAAAAACCAAGACTATGAAGTATTTTTTGATGTTAGTTTCTTAATAACCGACAAAAAAATGCTTCTGGTGATGTTTTTCACATCGGTTATTATATAACCGAAGTAAAAAACATTATACAGTGTTTTTTATTTTATAACCGATGTAGAAAATGATTCAGGATTATTTTTTTATGTATGTTATTAAATAACTGATGTAAAAAACATCATACCACATCAGTTTATATATAACTGATGTGGAAAATGATCACCCAAACATTTTTTACGTCGATCATATAATAACTGACATAAAACCAATTTTTATTAAAAAAACTCATGAAATCATTCCTCTGCACTATCAAACAGACCTGAAACAAGAAGAATCGGACAAAAAGCAGATGAGAAAGCATCCAAAAAGCAGACTAGAAAAACAATAAATACTAGACCAAAACAAGAAGAACCAGTAAAAAAATTAAATATTCACATTTAAAACATTTAAAACATACAATATCAACTAAAAACAAACTAAAATACAATATAAGTTCTACCAAATACACCTTTAAAATTAAAAATTTTAAAATTACATTTTACACTATAAACAAACTAAAATCCCATCAAATCTGTATAATAAATTGATCATTCCACTTGTATGTGTTTGAACTCTAGAGAACTATAAGGTTGAGTGTCATCAAATAACTACAAATTAAAAAGAAATTAGTTAACATGTATAATTAATAAATAAATTGAAATATTATAGGAAATGTTTATAATGGAATATAACCTTTTCAAACTTCAAAATTCTTCCAATTGTAATTATTTCATACATAAATCTTATCATATAATATCTACATTTGATGGTGCCTTTTTTTATGAAATTTCTCTTTAAATGAGTTTTTCAATTAAAATTTTCATTTTTATGTAATACATCTAAAATGTACAAATTATAAATAGATATTTTCCTTTACTTTTACATATTTTATCTCGTCAAAAATTTTCTTTATGGTATTATCAAAAGTTGGATCATCCCCTGTTATAAAATAAAATGAATATTAAAAAATTGAAAACAACTTTTTCCATGATATTCTTAAAATTTTCTCACACATCACCAGGGAGAGAGAGTATCCAATGAAGAGTTTTCTCCCTTGGACAAAAAACTCCTATATCCAGTGGAATCAGATATAAAATAAAATTTAAGTTTAGTGGTTTTTATGTAAAAATATAAACAAAACTTTGTGAGATATATGTTTAATACTGCTCACAGAAAAAGGAATCATCCAACACTATGTGATTACATTCTGTTCAAATCTTTCATCAATAAAAATTATTCTTTGTTCCCCATCCAATGCATATGCTTTAGGGGAAATCAACTACGGGTCCATGAATCAATATACATCTATCTTCTCAATATTCTCACACATGTTATGAAGATACCTATTACTAAACAGAAATAAATATTCATTTTTAAAAAATTTAACGTAGGGAAAGAGTTGTGTTTATAATTACATGGAAAAAATTTGCACCACGTTGATGCCCAACATATCTCTAATAACAAGCTCCATAATATTATTTTTATTAATCCCCACATCAATTTTACGTCCACAAACATGATCTTCCATTGGAAATGTATAATGATCCACCAACAAATTTGAATATCTTGACAATCTATTACGACTGCTAGAATCTATATCTAATGTCATAGCCATTTGTCTTTGTTGTTTCCTATATAGTATTTCTTTACCATTAATGTATTCCTATAAATAAATATATAAATATATTAACATTCATATGTTAAAACAAATTTAATAGAAAAAAATAAGAGAAAAAACATACACATATCTCCATGGTTATGGGTCACAAAAGTTTGGATGGTAAAACAAAAAAGTGGGAAATACTTTTTCCAACAGTCATCACCTTATCTGTAGGTAATGATACTCGAGACTATATATCTATAATATCTTATACATTGACCTTATGTTTGTCTACATCTAAATTTTTATGGTGAAATGTGTCTACTATATAATATATCATCCAAGATGCAACTATATGACGGTGAGGATCATCGACATTCCACTCATAATAACTAAGAAGGTGTGGAAGAGGGGTGTAGGAGTAAGATAGAAAATGGGGTCTACAGGTAGAGGTGGAGGGTAAATAATGGGGTCTGGAGGTGGTGGAGTGGGAGATTCTGGCAGAGGTAGAGGATAAAAATGGGGTCTACAGGCGGAGGTGGAGGAGGGGGAGTTGTAGTCTGATATTCTTTTTGCATGTCTATAAACATAGAATGTATCGAAGGTCTAACATTTTACTTCATTGTAACATTAATATAATGAAATTATGCCTCTAAATATTCTATTTTTTTTATAAATATCCTCAATAGTAGAAGCTTATGAATGTGGAAATAAGTTCTTTATCGATACACCCATCGGGTATCCTCGTACATGACTCAGGTGTTAGGGCTTTCCCAATACTGCATATAAAATATCTTTCCTCCCAAAATCTATAAATACCCCATGTGTGTTATTCTCCTCAAGAGAATCCTATATGAATTAATTGAAAAATAATTTAATGGTTTTAAGTATATAAAAAATTGAATTAACTTATATAAATAAAATAAATATCAAAAAATATTCTCAGCTACTATCCTGGATTATTTAATATGATATTTCCATTTTTTCCATCTGAGACCTCTTTCATTTTTCATGTCTAGATAGAGGGGATGGAGGGGAAACCTCCCCAGAGCTTGAAGACTCAGCTCTATGTTTTCATAATTTTTCCACCATCCTTTTTTCTTCTAATAATGTATACTCTACCTGAGATAAACTTTTAGGGTATACATTTTCAGATTTTATCCCTAGGTGATATCTCCTAGTTTTTTGTAAATTAATAATAATAAATCATTTAACATCATTAATAGGATCATTAATATATTAAAAATAATAAACGTTTACATTTCACTTTCGAAAAATTATTCTTTTCTTCTACTTTCAAAAAATAGTTTCTATGTGTCTTCTTCTATAAAAGGATATATATGAAATGTATTTTCATATCAACTATGACAAAAAATGGAATCATATGTGAGGGTTGATTTAAAATACCTCCATCTCCTAGCATCCATAGATAAACATTTCTTCTTCACACCTCAAGTGTCTAGAATATCAAATGTCTTATGATAAAGAATTTAGAAAACATATTATACTATAAACATTTAAATATTAGTCAAACAATAGGAAAATACCGTACAAAAAATTATCACTCATGAATGAGATAGTATCTCTTTGTCCTCACATTTCTAATAATTATACAAAATTATTACCTTTTTTTTAAACTGATTTGATTCGAAAATCATAAAATATTTTGATTTGGGACCTATAAGAATATCAGTTAAATCACACTCTATAACTATCCTCTGGTCCTGGATACGTGAAAGTTCTAGTTTTGGTAAATGTTTGTTTCCACATTTACTAACTCTTATAATCTTATTTACCATTGTGGGAGAACATTAAGATGATTGGGGAACATCAAGAAGAGCATGTGAATGTTACTCCCTAAATGTGTGATCATGATTCTAATCTATTGAATAATGTGGTTGATCAACTAATTGATATGTCATTATCCATAAAATAAAAAATCAAACATTCATTCACAAATATAAAAATTTAAATATTAAAATACTTATATAAACAAAAAATGAAAAATTGAACTTAGTTAATTAATAGTAAACATGGTAAGCGTGGTAAGTATGGTAAGAATGGTAAGCATGGTAAGCATGGTAAGCATGGTAAGCATAGTAAGCATGGTAAGCATGGTATGAATTATAGGCATGGAAATATGGTAAACATAGTAAACATGGTAAATTAATTTTCATTCAACAAAATCATTAAATATATAAGTTATGTAATGGTAAACATGGTAAACTATGGTAAACATCTTAATGTAATTTTCATTAAAAAATCAATAAATATATAAGTTACGTAATGGTAAACATGGTGAACTAAACAAAACCAAACTAAAATAATAAAACATTTCTACTTATTAGTTTTAATGTACGTTTTAATAAAGAAAAAATTACAATATCTAACATTTTTTGAAATTAATAAAAGTAAAAGAGATATAAAAATATGTTTCTTGTAATATTAGGAATGTAGAAAATGTGTTTTTTTCTCAAATTCCATCATCATGACCATTCCTTATTGCAAAAAACATGTCAACAACATGCTCATCATTATTTTTTGCTAATATTTCAACGGAAGTAGGGATATCACATAAATTAGAATTTTTATCAAGTTGATTCCCACCCAATTTTTTTCCTTGTATGAAAATATACCACTACATATATGACTTATCAACAACATAGGAAATATATTTTCATGTGTTTCCATTATAAAATAATAATTTGTGTCTTCCAATCTATTTATATTAACAACTGTCTTTCCAAATTCATCATGTCGGGAATTTTTTTATAGATAATCTATTTGTAGTTAAACACATGAATATTAATTTTAAAATAATAAAACTCTCATATTTCTTAAAGGACTCTATAATTTCCACATGATGCAGAAAATTTTAATTGTCTTTAGAACTTGAAAAATGCAATGCTTCTAGAAATACCAATAACCCACAATTTTGAACTGAACTTCAATTGTCCCGAGCTTTCATATGAAAGTTATAGCTATTGATGTCATACCTTGACCATGTAATCATATTTAAACATTGAACACCCACAAAACATCTCAATGTATCTGATGCATCTTATCTACCATGAAGTGTCCTTCCAAACAATGTCAAAAATGTTTTGATATTCTCAATGAAAATCCACAATTCTTTCTTCTTTGGATGACATTGTTTCAACTCATTAATATGAAATTTGATATATGGTTGAGCATCAGCTATGTTATTAAAGATGTATAAATGTACCTTCATCATCTATTTTGCTGACAATGATTTGAATTTCAATCCATGAATCCTCTTTTTCTCATTATTTCCTATTCATGGACAGATAGAGGCAATATAATATGCTCCACCGTAGAAAATTATATCATACAAAACTCCACAACCTCCTAAGAAATTTACTTTTCAATGAAGTATTCTTCCAGCTGATATGGATATTTAACATACAACTGCAATATTTTCATATACCTCTCAAAAGGATACATCCAACGAAGATATACGGGTCACAAAATCATTGTTTCTCAATCTAGAAGAACTATTAAAGGAACCATTATATCCAAAAAAATATGGAATAAAATAAATTCCCAATTGAAAAAGTATAGAAATTGCATTTTTTTCCAAAATTTCAAAGCATCCAAATCAGTCACCTTATTACAAATTGAATTGAAAGAATAAAAATCTTCACGGTAGTCTTCCTAACATAGATGTACAATATTCCACACAATTCAACTAGTTGAAGTTTTTGCATCGTGACATGACAATAATGATATTTCATACCTATAAACTTCAAATCCTTCAATGAGACAACATTTTTACATTTAAAGAATAACCTTATGGCACTTTGATATCATGAAGATACTAGAAAAAAGGTAATTTTCTATCACTTGGATAATGTATGAAAAGCCAGGGGAAGAAATGTTCACATTCTATTGGGTGTCAGAGCTAACTCCAAATATATTCCCATTGATATTATTTATAATCTTGCATTCAACCCCTCTTTATTATTTCCTTTAATATCTAAGAATTTTCCAATCAAAATTTCAATGATATTTTTCTCCTCATACATGATATCAATATTATGATTCCCTTCATGATATCTTCAATATGGTAGCTCAAAAAATACTAACTGTTTCTCCCAAATATGTCTATCCTTACCAGATTAATATTCTTTCCCAATGTCACATCAAGGTTTTTCACCCTTTCATAATACTCATCAGTGGATAATGGTTTTTGGAGTAATATCAAATTATTGTGAGCCATTGAATGCCTTTTTTAGTCTTCTATAAGAGTGATCTATGTGTGAAAATTTTTAATGACCCATATATACTCTTTTCCACTAATGATGAAATTGACAATATGAAGTCTGTTGTTTTCAAATTAGACACACTTTTTTCCCCTTAACAGTGTATCCCGAAAAATTTCCAAATACTAGGATGTAACTTATAGTTAATATAATCACTACATGTAGTTGAAAATACTTAATTCTATAATAATCAAACACCCTAATATCATCCTCCCATAAAAGTTTCAAATCATCAATAAATGGTGACAATAAAATATCAATATCAATTTTGGGTTTCTGTGGAGCAGAGATCATTATACTCAACAGGACATATATGAGCTTCATACAAAAAATCAAGATATAGTTTGTAAATTCCCAATAAAACATTCCATGAACTATGTGTGCTACTGAGGCTTTGATATGGATTCATTCCTTCTGCGAACAACCCATGTCTTACATTTCTAATTTCATTTCCGAATGTAGGATACTACTCATCAATTTTTATCCATTGTGGACAATCAGCTGGATGACAGGTTTTCCTATCACATATCCGCTCATAACATTCCATATTAAACTTTTTTTCTTCATGTGAATTAGAAAATAAACATTTAACATGAGGAATTATATGAAGAAACTAAAATACCATGGTAGAGATCTATGTAATCTCTACATCAACCAGTGATTTCCCTTTAAACTTATTCCAGGATATCCAACATTTAGGACACTCTGAAAAAAATTTATATTCCATCATATATATCATTAAGTCATTCAAACATGCATGTATTTTCTTGTATCCCAATCCCATCAGGCGTAATATTTTCTTTGACTTATAATTAGAATATGGAAGATTGTTGTCTTCTAGAAGAATGTATTTCCAAAATTATAGAAGTTTAGTAAATCTCTTATCAATCTATACATGGTTCACCTTTAGGTTAAACAATCTTAACACCACTCATAAAACCGTAAAATCTGTACAACCCAGATACAATGGGTTTTCAGCAACACTATATAGATTCTCAACTATAAATTATATCTCAATTTTTTTTCTCCAATATCGTGAATTATTTCTTCAATTTCATCAGAGTTACCATCTTACAAATCATAATCATCAGAAGATATAACATTATGTCCAGTTTCACCATGCCAAATCCAAGGGCTGTAACTCAGATTAAAATCATGAAAAATCAAATGATCATTGATCTCCCTATATTTTAACTTCTTCATATTCAACCATCTCTAGCATAAAAGGAATAACATGTCATTTCTGGTAACATTTCGTTTAGAAAATTCCAAAAAGGAATCAACACATTCCTTGTATTCATTACTCATTCAATGTTCAATAATCCAACTTTGACTCATTATTACCTATTACAGATATAAAAATTATAAATCATGTTATGATAAACCAGTTGTATATGTATATGAAATATTTCATAATTTGAATAAAAAAGAATTATTAAATATAAAACAATTATATGAATATTTGAAAAAGATATGCACAAAAAAATTTAAAAAGAAAATATAGTTAGATATAACAGTTTTATATTTATATGAAATATTACGTAATTTGAAAGTAACACAGTTTTGAAATATAATAAAAAACAAATATATGCGTATTTGGAAATTATAATGATATTTCTTTAGCAATAAAATATTTTCTTCATGTCATGTAATTTTTATGGTCACGTATATGAGTATTATCATTCTTATTGAGTTTATTATGGAAAATGGTATCGTGTATGCTCTTAATTTATTTAAGTGGTTAGTTGATATTTTTAGGTTCTCATCCATTTTTTAAAATGAATTTATATTAGACTAAAAGTACAGTCCGTGAGAGGAACCTAGATTGGGGAAGGTGGGGAAAATATCCTTTTCATGGTATATTGAAAATTTGTTTTGGGGATACTTAGCTAATAAAAAATAGTTAATTAATGCAGTGATAAATAAATAAGAAACCATGAATCAAATTACTATGTTATAATATATCCTTGATGTTAGAATAAAATATGTACTACAAACTAACTGACCATATTGGAAAAGAAATAAATAAACAAATGGCTGAACTCCTATTTGAAGGATGAGTACATATTCATCACAAAACTCCTGGGTAAATATAACTTATTTTTCCCTATGTTGGAATAACCAATAAATTTAATGTGTTATATAAAATTTCAAGGGTGCTATGGTATTTAAAAAATGTCTCCATGATATCCATATAGGGAATTCATATTTAAATATGTAAGCAGCTAACCAAATTAACATGGATCTGAATGCCAATTTATTTCAGATCAAGGATAAGAAAAATCTTGTCCAATAAAAGTAACATTATGAAATATAAGACGATATTGAAATATTTTAAAAAAAGAAATCATAAAACATAAATGTAGGGAATCATTAAAAAATAAAAAATGAAATTGAGGCATGGGAGGCTTATTTGAGTGTTGTGAGTTGATCTTATAGATCCAGTGATAATAAATATGATGAAGGATGATGGAAAAATGAGTTTGGGGGCACGAGTTCGAAGAATCATTTCTAGGATTTTCATGTGAGAGAGACGAGTCGCAGTCACCCAATAAAAAAATACACAATAACACAATATGTGGATTGATAAATTTATTAAATGATTTATCACATCATTTATTTAATAACGGATGTGATAAACTATTTTTTATTACATTTTTTACATTGGTTATTTTATAACTAATGTGATAAACTCATTTTTACATTGGTTATAAAATAACTGACATTATAAAGCCCAAAAGATGATTTTTGACGTCGGTTAAAAAATAACTGACGTGAAAAATAAACACTCGGTTTTTTTGACATTGGTTATTTAATAACTGACATATAAAATCTAATATTGACATTTTTATGTCGGATATTATATAACCGACGTGGTAAATGAACTTTTACTACTTTGCACACTGGTTACTTATAACTGACGTAAAATCTGATGTGGTAAATGTTTTTTGCACTACTGAAAGTAATTATATTTTCTAATGTACATAGTCTATATGGTAATGTAATTTTTAAACTATAGTAAATTGATCTTTAATCTAAAAAATTACTTTATTATAATCATTTAAAAATAATTGATTGTCTCTTCCCCCATCTCGATTTTAGAATTTTGTGGCTGTTAGCATTCTCCTAACCATATTCTCTATCACCCTCTTTCATTACATGGGAGTTAGTTTTCTCTTCCATGACTATATTTTCAACTCAAACTAGTTTTTTTCCAATTTTTTAACCTATTTATGTTTTATTATGGATTATATTCATATTTCCCTTCCCTATTTTTAAGAGGATGTTTTAATAACCCTTTTTTATGATGTGAGATTCCAAAAAAGTAATTTTAGATGGGAAATTATTGACTACCTAGATCAAGTGCAAATTGAGAGGAAAGATTGTTTTAAATGTGATAGAATATAATATCCTAATATTTTAAAATAATTACTATGTTCAATAACATACAAAATATTCAACACTGAGCATAAATGAAACATATAATATTATAATTTAAATATGACCGTTAGAAACTAAATGTTGAATTAGCGGGTATGATTAGGATTAGATGAATTATGAAATATATTTAATTTTTTAATCAAAGAAAATTTAGGGATTAATTCATTATAAATGATCACTCAATTTTTAGAAAATTCATTTTATATGTCAAAAATTATTTTTCTTCAAAACAAGGATTTTTATTGCTTTTTGTGTGTAAATATTATAATTAATTTATAAGATTTTAATTAATTTTATTGGATAAAATTAACATGTTTTGGAATATAATCATATAAAAATAATATTCGGGTAATTTATTTTATTTTTATTAAAAGATTGATTTTTTAATGAATAGTTAAAAATAATGATTTTTATTGAAAACTGTATTTTCTTTGAAAGTATTTACAGTTTAAAATTCTATTTTAAATTATTTTCAAAGTTTCATTATTTTATTTTCTTAATAATAATACAATTATGGTATTTGTAATTAATTTTATACTTTAATTTACAATAAAATAATTTTTTTACAAAAAAATAAATTTTCTGAAAAACCATTTTTCATCACACTTTATCACTTTAATATTACATAAAATTATACCCCTTATATGTCTTAAATTTTGAAAAATAAATTCCACATTTCATATCATATAGTTAATATTTAATAAATATTCCCCCATTTCTTTTTTTACATTATGAATAGTAACCTAAGTAATTTTTGTTACCACGATAATGGGTTAATCGGGCAATTAAGTGTTAGAAAAATATGATAAGGTCATGAAAAAAACCATAAAACAAGACTTAATTTTATTTTATGAGTAAATATCTTCCATAATTATCCAATATTTTGTTATATGACCTTTTGTTTCAATTTGGATATGATTACGTCCTTTATAATATTCTATGTAAAGAAAAGTATAAAATGACACAATTATGTTTTTAATAACTATAATATTTTTTTAATGGGGATAAACAGAGGATGTTTTTAGTTTTAAATATTATTTTGAAATATAAATGATTTATATTCATCATTGTAATTTTTTTTTAAATTTTAGCGAAGATATTATTACCTCAAATGATTACACCACACTGATGCGGTAATTATTCAATTTATGGAAAAATAAAATAAATGATGTTAAAAATATTAAAATTAATATAATTTAAAATAATTAATTATATAAATTAATATTATAGATAAATATAACATCTTATAGATGTATAAAAATATTTAATTCAAATTGATTTTATTTCTTCGATGTTGTTAATATCAATGTAAATGAATTGTTATAAAATTGACATTATTGATATCTTATGAAAATAATAATTTACTAAATGATTTAAAATTCCTAAAAAGAATATTTTAAGATAAGATATAGGTATATGGTAGAAAATACCAACCATATTATATTTATGATCTATTTTTCCATTATTATAAAATATCTTGATCCGAAAAGAGTAAAAAGCCTTGTTGTTCTTGTTAGTGTAAAAAGGATTAACTTGGGGTTAAAACTAAAAGATAATGGTAATGAAATAATCCAAACATTTCAAAATTATATTATTTGAGATTATTTATAATTATACACGTATTATATTCTAATATAATCAATTTGGATATATTTTTACATTAAATTATCTTATATTTATTTAATATTATAAAAACAATTCAAGAGTGCCCCTCCCAAATCTTATAAATGGGAACTTTTTCTTATCATTTATTCAAAACTCTAGAACCATTTGGCTGGTACAAGACCTGCCCATATTCCTTCCTAAAATACATAACCTTATTTTAGTGTTCTTTGTTTAGTAATAATACCAACCTTTTGGGATTAATGTATTAAACCTTTTCAAATAATAAGTATAGCTTTTAACCACATGATTTGTCTTCATTTCTTCTTCAGAATCATTCAAATATTACTCAGCCATGTTAAAATAATAATTTAAGTATCCTTAATATACTTAGATTTTATTATGTTTATTTCATTAGCTATATTCATATCCATCATCCTTTAAATGGGTAATGAATTTATTGTTCATCTGTATGATACAATACCACCTTGCGAACCAATCAAATTCATTTTCCATCACTGCCGCTCACATCTAGTTGTAATAGTGGATTTAATGAGTATTTATTATACTCGTGACATAATTATTATTTTTAAAGGATAACATATCAAATAATTTCTTACCTTTCCATTTATAGAAAAATGATAATGTCATTTGTGCATATGTATGGACTACCACCTCCTTGAAGTGATGTGATTCGTTTCTCATCACCACATCACATGGATGGTATATATAAGTATAATTAATGAAATAACATGATATTTATAATAGTATGATCATTTTATAAGGGATAAATGTTACTTACCTTATTTCTATGGGTTTTACACCGCAGTATTCTTGTTTTTTAAGAGGTTGTGGTGTTGTCCTAGGAGGTTGTGTCATTGTCTTCTAAAAAATACACTATCTATAAATACCCCAAGACCATTAAAACTCAGTTATCTCCCACACATTACTATATAAATATATGTTCCCCAATAATTTTATTTATGGTTTTGAATCCCATATAGATAGGGAGTCGTCCTCAACTTCTAGATACCAATCTATAGTGATCAAAGGTAAGATCTACCTCTTATTTCAAGTGGTTTCCCTCTACCCCATCTGGTTTCCTTCTATTTGCTATTTTTATGTTATAGAGGTTTCTCTAAAACATTCTTAGTGATTATTCTTTGTTATTTGTTGACAATTTTATAGAATTCCATCCTTGGAGGGATGCGGTTTTTTATGGGAGAGGTGATCAGAGATCCACAACATTGATTCATTCTTGTGTGAAGAACATTGATGCTTTTAATATATGAAATTTCTTGATTATCCAATTTATTTCCATGAAATTATAATGTTAACATGTTTTACCCCTTTTAATGAAAATTGAATTTTCATAATAGTAGTTGAACTAGATTAATAAATTAATTTGATAGCAATCACATGTCAATGTTTTATACTGTGATAATAGTTTTCCTATTGCTTTTATAAATAGTGTCTTATCTATGTTATGATTTCTTGCATTTTTTTATGTTTGGTTTAGCAGGTTGAAATTATTGAAATTAGATAAAGAATGTAAAAATATAATTAATTGAATAATTATAATAACATTTAAATAAGAGGCATGTTTATAATATGGCATTCTTTGTAATTTTATGGTTATAAAATTAATGCAAGTATGTATATTTAATAGAATATTTTATTTCAGGAGATATTTAAATCAATTAAGAACATGAATCAATAGTGATTGGAAATGAAGAAATGATTAATAATTCATGTTAATTGGGAGTTTTCTTTCTCATGGTTTGATGAAACTGGCCTTATGCTAAGAGCATGTTTACATAACTGAGATAGATTAAGAGAAGTGATGTCGTAGGTTTCCCATCGTTGGAACCCTTGAATAATGAATTAATAGATTCAATATTGATTAAAAACTTGTTTTTTGATAAATATAATTCTTTAGGGATGACATTTCCCATGTCTTGTGTTTAGGGTCTTAAAATCCCATTTTCATGGGAAGTATGAATGCCTTGTTCAGGGCTTAGATTACAATAATGAATATGCTTGTGGTTTATTTCCTACTATTTAATCTATATGTGAGCCTTATTATGTGTTGTGATGTGATTTTAAGATGTATGAGTCTTGGATTATTGATGAGATATGGGAAGGGGGGCCCAAGGTTGTGGCAGTAGTTGACACCTATGGACTCTGGGAGGGTGTTTTCCCCAAAATCCCGATGGAGGATGGATGGATGAATACCCCTTCTTACCTCACTTCTTTATTTTGATGGTATTATATAATGATATTCCTGAAAATTTGTTTCCCTATATATGTGTATATATGGATATAATGGCTTCTGGTTATTTCACACACATGAATCTCTTGATAGAGTATCTCATTGATTATTATAGGCATCACAAGTATATTTTGTGAGGGCTTGAGGTACCATACTCATTTAATGAGCCATAATAGATTTAGAGATAGTATATTATCTATGTTTCACATCATATGGCCAATTTTGGCACCTGAAAACTACTCAGTTACTATATATGTTGAGGTTTTGAAGGGATGATGTGATGCATGAAGTTCATGTTGTGATATATTTCGTAAGTGTCATTGATATTGCCTATTTTGGTGAGAGATATGGATAAAATTTTCAGACATTGGGGTAGAGTTGGAGACTAGTGAGGATGTATTAGTAGGGTACCCTTGATTTTTTATTTCTCTAGAACATGATATCTTTTATATGATACTTAGTGAGATATAGCAACAATTTGGTTGAGAATATAGTATACCTATTTGGTGATGAGTTAGTTTCAGTATTGTTAATTATTCTTTCGAATTCATTATTTATCTTTTACACAAGAGGCTCCAGGGAGAATCATGTTGAGTACACTATTATATTCACCCCACATATATATAAAATGTTTTCAGTTTAGAAGGAGTTGATTGGAGATCAAGATGAATATTACTATCTTAGGGATTTATAAGCGTTGTTTGGGATTCATGGTCACTATAAAGCTTATATTTTTTGTACTAATAGTTTTTTTATAGTTTTTTTAGTACTATATAAAATTACATCTATTCACTTGATATTTCTTTTACACTTCTAAGTAGGTTTTGATTGGTGTTTCTATTTTATCTATATCTTATACATGTTTCTCTTAGAGGATAATCCCTATCATTTATATGTATGATATACCATCATTTCTTGTCACCAACATTTTTCCTACATGAGATGGACATGGATGGTTATAAGCTTCTATCTCTCAATACCTATACAATAGGGGTACTCTTTGGGGGGAGGTGGTCATGACAGAGTGGTATCATATCATCATTTTTAGGGATATGATGAAGTTTGAATTTAGTAAAAAGTGATATTTCATGCATGGGTTGGATAATAGTGTTATCTTAAGTATAGTCAGTGTTGTAAACATGAGTGACTAGGTGAAACAATTATATTTAGGCCCCCTGTGATTTGATGCACATTCCATTAAATTGTTGATCCTACTAAACGAAGTGATACTAGTTGCAAGGTATAGACCTAGGAAAGGATCATGCATCATTATTTTTTGAACCTATGTTTGAAATTGGTAAACCTTGAGTACGGTTAAAGACTTAAAAAGATAAAAAAAATTATTAATGTCAATTATTCAATATTCCATATTTTGGAGTCTCTAAACTATTTTTTGTAGGCATGACTTATGGACGATGTCCACGTCAGGTTCTCACCAAATATGTTCAGCAGGATGTTCAACTAGATCGCAATAGAGTAGAGGTTGATGATGAATACACTTGGAAGAGGAAACTCTAATAGATTCAGCAGAATTTTTTTTAGAAGTACGAGGGTTCGATTTCAGTCTCATTCATAGAGTTTTAGTTGGATGAGGATTGAGAAAGATTTTATTTCAATCAATGCTCATATGTGGGACTAGAATTATTTTTTATGACAATTCCACATGAAGCAGCAAGGATTTGGTGTATTTTGTTACTCTGATATCAGGAGGAGTTGATGGTCTCATGGAAAAACTTCATAGTGTTGTTTCAAGAAGAGTTTATTACTTCGACCATGAAGGAGGAAAGTCCACATGAACTGTTTACCATTAAACAAGGGATTTATAGGGTAAAAGAGTTTTGGATACCTTTTAGTACCTTTCTAAAATATACTTCAGACCAATCTCAAGATGATGAGGCTAGGGTGAGACATTTTGAGGACTCCATTAATTTAGATATCCAGTTCCAAGTCACCCGATTTATGATTTCAACATGTATTGAGTTACTATAATGAAGAGTGGTCATTGATAGGACATTGTCTAGAACTGAATCATCATGAGAGTAGAGTTATTTTGATTCATCACTAATCATATATGTGTTTTGGGATTCTTATTTTTGATGATATAAGTGTTTTTAGTCATCTGGGGGTAGGTTTCATGCCTCATCGTCTTGTTTCCTCAGGAGTGGAGGCTCTTAGAGTTATTCCAAGGAATCATATGGATGTTTATTATCAGGAGTCTATGGTAGTTCGTGTTGAGAGTTCCCAAACATTCTAATATTTCAACATATGCATGGTGTCTCGATTCAAGTTCCTCTTATGAGGAAGTTTCATCTGAGGAAGTGAAATAAGAGTGTTCAAGATTTTAATTAGTGGATAGGAGATACGGTAGGAAGAGGGAATCCCCAAGATTATCCTCACCCTTAGAGAGAATTGTTCATCAATGAAGGTTGTCTCTATTAGGGCTAAATATCCCATGGGGATGGTCATGGTCAACTTCATGCTTTATAATTTCTAGTTTTAAGATATCTATATTTCATATGAGGTACAATTTTATTATTTTCTATGTGGTTTCATGCCTTGTTTTATTTGGATGTTACACACTCCACTATATCACCTACCCTTTTTTATGCTTTGGGACATGAGGTAGACAAGATTACAATTCCATTGGCATTTAATTCACTAGTTGGAGGTCAATCTGACCTGTATGAAGTATATAGAGACTGTGATCTAGTATTAGGAAAGAACGTCTCTTGGGGACACTTATTATGTTTATAGATATATCCATACAAAATAATCCTCAACATGGGTTGACTTGTGGTTTGAATGGGGAATACAACATGGTCTAGGGGCATTGCGTCATAGTATTCCTACTTTTCAATAGGTTTGGGTGTAGTCTTAGTGGTGAACTATAGTCTTCTAAAAAACACCATGTCTATGAATACACCAATCCCATTTGAACTCATTTTTCTCCCACACATTCCTCTCAAACCCTACACACCCCAATATAGTTGTTTGAAGGCTTTTATGCCCCCTCTCAATAAGGATTGATCCCCAGCCTTTAGAGACCAATCTGTGGTGATCCAAGGTATGATCCAACTCATTTCTCAATATATTTCTCTATATCTAATCTCATTTACTTATATATCTATTTCCATGTTATGGTGGTTTCTCTCCATCATCTTAATGGAGTCTTATTTGTTGTTTTTTTCACGGTTGTGGCCCAAAATCCATGTAAGGATATTGTTTCCTCTGGGAGAGGTGATCAAAGATCTGCAATGTTGATTCATTCTTAGGTGAATAATGTTAATGATTTTTAGGTAGGGTACTAACTGATTCTCTTATTTTTTTTATATTAAATTATAAATATATCATGTTTTGTCTCTTTAAATGGAAATGAATTAACTAAATAAAGATAGAACTATATTAATTAGAAAACTAGATTGCGGTCTCATAAAAAGGGTTTATTCTATGATAACAATTTTCTTATTTATTTGATAGATAGCACGTTATTAGTTTTATTCTTTTTATAATGATTTTTTTTGGTTTAGCAGGTTGAAATTGATGAAATTGGATAAATAATGTAAAGCAGAAATTAATAATTTAATTGGATTAAAAATTAAAGAAGATGAACATTTGTAATAAAATGTTACATGTAATTTTATGGTAATAAAATAAATTAAAGTATGTATGTTTAATTAAATATATAATTCCCTCAGACATTGTAATTGATTTAGAACATGATGCTATAGTGATTTTAAATGCTGAAAAGAAAAAAATTCAGGTTAATTAAGAGTTTTCATTCTCATAGTTTGATGAAGCTAGATTAATACCAAGATCAAGTTAACATAATTGAGATAGATTGAGATAGCTTATGTATTAGGTTTCCCATAGTTGGAACCTATAAATAATGATATTATTAATTCAATATGGATTAAAAACCGGTTTTCTGATAAAGATAATTCTTTAGGATCAAGGGCTCATACTTGTATGTAAAGTTCAGATACCTTGTGTTTAGGGTTGTGAGAGCCCATTTTCATGTGAAGGATAAATGAAATTATTTATAGAATATATTTCGCTATTGAATATGCTTATTTTTATATTATTTGTTTGTGAAATGTATGTGGGCCTTGCTATGTGTTGTGAAGAGAGCCCATGATGGATGATGAGATATTGGTGGGGACACCTGAGGTTATAGAAGAAATTGATGTCTGTGATATTGTGCTGCAATATGATATTCTTGAGGCTATTGGGGATGACACTGGATATGATGGAACATGATGAAGTTGGTCTTACTCATTGTTGTTCTTAAGCTGGATGATTTCTATTTAAGATTTTTGTATTGGTCGATGGTTGGTTTTCTTATTTTATCTGAATTATTTTACCCATTGCCAAAGGAATATGAATGCACTTCATTATATCTCTTTCATGGTAGAATATTATGTTTTACTGGAGTATCTAGAATAATGGTTTGTTATATTATAATTAATAAATGACTTAACCCATGGGGTTAGTGTTGATGGAATGAAAATGAGATGATCTTGAGAAATTGTGGACTCAGTTTAGATTAACCCAGGAGGGCATGACCTTGTCTTGATGGTTAAGGTAATTTAATAGGAATAATTTTAATTGATTTTGAATTAATTAATGAACACGAGATTAAATTAAAAAATGAATTCCTTTAATTTAGCACATTAAATTATGTTGAGATTATTGTATGTCTAGTCCCTAGTTGTGGTAGTTAGTTTTCTGAGTGATGATTGCTACAGTTGATCTTATGACTAGGTGAATCCCGTAGAGTGGTTGTGATCTATGTTATATTATCTATGTTTTTTTATTTCATATTATACCCCACCCATGTCATTTTGGGTGACTGAAACCTAGTGGACTCTAGAAGGGTGTTTTCCCCAACATCCTGATGGGAGGATGGATGACCTACTACCCCCTCTAGCCCCACTCTCTTCTATTGGTAGTATGAAGTGATGGTATTCATGATAGTTAGTTTCCTTATATATTTCTATAGATGGATGTAATGACTTGTGGTAATTTCACACACATTCATCTCCATATATAGTTTACAATTGGTTATTATAGGTATGATGGGTATTGGTCGTGATTTCTTGAGGTACCTTACTTGGTGTATGAGTTGTAATGTCTTGAGGTATAATACTCGATGATTAATACAAGTCATATGGTTTGTTGTGGATCTCAAAAAACATGGTTACTATATATATAGAGATATTCATGAGATAATGTGATGCACGAGGTGCATGTTGTTATAGGTATCCTATGTGTCCTCATGTTGGACTATTTTGGAGAGAGATGACTCAGGACGAGTATCATTAGGGTAGAGCAGAAAACCGGTGGGGAAGCGATAGCGGGAATCCCATGATGTTTTATTAATATAATATATAATATTTGATACATGATACTTCATTACAGATAACCATGGTGATGCTAAGAACATAGTAAAAAAAATTAGGTGATAAGTTACATTCAGTTTTTCAAAATTTTGTTAAAGAATGCATTCCTTATCTTTTGCATGAGAGGCTCTAGGGAGGATCTAGATGAGTATACAATTATTATCATCATATGTTTATATAAACTATTTTCTAGTCAGTTGGATTAGTTTGGAGATTAGTCTGGATATTACTGGGTCATAGTTTTACACGATCTGTTTGGGCTCTGTGGTCATCGTCATGTTTACCTATTTGGTACTTGTAGTTTTTCTATCAGTTGTTTTAGTACTATATGACATCGCATGTATACAGTTGGGATGTCTTTTACTCTTATGAGTAGGTGTTGAATGGTGTATCTATCTTATCTCTTTATTCATAATGCTTCCCTTAGTGGGTAATTACTCCCATTTATATGTATGATATACCCTCTATTCTAGTCGCCAACCCGGTGTTTCCAAGAGGCAAGACTCAGGTGGTCACCATCTCCCTTATCTCACTGTCGACCCATGAGGGGTTCTATTTGGTGGGATCGGGTAGTAAAAATGAATTATTTTTAAACTCTTTTTACTATAAAAATAAATTTTATATAGTAAAACTAACTATTTTAAAATACTATATTTATATATATAATTCATGCTTAAAATTTCAAAAAAAAAGATAATGTTTTAACAAAGATTTTTTGTCTACTTCTTTTAATAAATTTATCAGAAGGTAGAATAGGGTTTTATAAATTATTTAATGTTAATAAAATTTTATTTAAAAAATAATAAACATTTTAATTTCAATATAATTAATAATTTTGATAATTTCATCCTAATACAAAATCATATGCTTAAAATACACTTTATTTTAAAAAATGGGGTTTCAAGATTTATATGCGCTAATACTAAAATTAATTTCTATAAATCATGAAAATTTTATTTTATGAAATTATTTACATATTTAAAATCAAAATATTAAAATTATTCAAAAATTCAATTTAAAAATTTTCCATTGAAATTAGTTTCCAAGGGGGAAATTAAAGTAAATGTGGTAAAGATAAATTAGTATAAAAGTGGATTAACATAGTGCAAGTGATTACAAAACATGAAAAACATATTTAATATAGGATGATGGAGGGAGTATCAACCTTATCGCTTTCCCCCATTCCATTAATTGGCTATTTAATGTTCCTTTAGCAAATAATAGAGTCATATTATTGAGAAATAATTTGTTTTTACAAAAAAAATCTCTATTATTAACTTATAAAAGTACCCCACATCCTCCTCATTTATTTACTCATTACAAATATGAGATTAATTAAAACCCTACCCTTGTATCTCATCAACACCCTCTATACACCTTTGAATTATTTGTCTTACCAAAATACCATGCTAAGAAATCTTAATGAGTTGCCTAAGGGAGAACTTTCAAGCGAGAGGTAATAATCTCAACTCGACTTCCCTAGTTCTTATCTTCTTCAACACACCTCAAATATCCTATATAAATGAAGGTATAATAGCACTATAATTATTACTACTCTGAATATTTATTATTATAATTAAATATTCATTATATATGTCCCTATTGAATCATTATGAATAAAGAAAAAGTCCCCTTGTGAGTGTACGAACTACTGTATCCAGGAACGACGTGTTCAATTTTCCATCACCATTATAAATGTTATTATTAAAATATTATCTAATTAACTAATAATATATTTTTAAAATCATTAATATTATGGATTAATAATATTGGTAATTTTATATGTGTGATTGAAAAGAAACAGTCGTAGAACCACGAACACTTTAAATGGAATTATCAAGGTACCATTATTTATTTAGAAATATTTTGGGATAACCTTATAAACTATATAAGTATTTTCCTAATTGATTAATAAATGACCCAACATTCCATAATTATAGAGATGCTGAAGTTATTCTACAACACCATTGACCACAATCAACAAACCAAAAGTGTTACAAAGAAATTAACTGAACAACATAGAGTAACTAAGATAAGAAAAAACAATATTTAAAATAATTACCAAAATAAAATAGATTAAACTTATATAAATTATATATATATAAATGAGTTTTTTGGTCATATATATAATGAACTTTATATAATTATTCAGTAATTTAATTGAAAAACACTTTCGGGCATGAGGTAAGTTTTCCATCTCAAAACTTATTTCTTTGAGACGCAAGTTCTTTTATGCTCATAAATTATTTTAAATGGTGTGTATACAGACTATTTGAAATTTAATATAATTTATTTTTTTTATTCATGATATTTTTACTTCAAATTAATTCTCTCTCAATATCTTATGGGTTTTTTCTTAGAATAATTATTATGTCACCAGGGTTCCATCTCAATCACCCTTCATTAAGGAATGCTTTGATATTATGCACCAATCATCATTTTTATGATGTATCTATTTCTAATATTTCATTTAATATCATAAATTATTTTTGAACATGAAAAATTCACTTCCATTCTGGCTCATCTTTGATGTGGTCTACAATTGATGTCTTCTCTAAAATAAAAGGGTATTTCAAACCTCAATCAGATTTATTGAGAGATAATGTTTTCCCTAAATTTTGTATGTAAATTTAGTTAGTATATCTTATTTCTATCTAGGGAGTTCCCTTTTTATTCATGTATTTCTTTCCAATGAGATATAATCCCTTTTGAAATAAATTCTACGATGTTACAAATAACTCATCCACTTAAGCGATGGTTTCCACTCCGTGTCCATAATTTCCATTCCCACCAAATTTCTCCTTTTCAATTGGAAACCTAATTAATTGTTATCTCATTATAAAATCATATTTACATTCTCCCATTTTCAAAATATTGTTTTATTATCTTGTTTTATGATATAGTATTTCAATAAAGGTGTTTTAAAATGTTAAAAGGTACCTTTCATACTTCAATCGTAACGTTTTTGTTCCCTTTCATTTTCTCCATTTTTATTCCATATTTTTCTCATGGACCTATTCTATTTTTCCATATACATTATCTTACATATATATCAAGTTAAATATATTTTTAATTGTTTTGGTTACAAAAAGTTTCAGTTCCCTTCAAAATTATCACATTAAAGTAAACCCAAATTAAGAGAGCTTTCCATTTTTTTGTCTCTTTACAATAATCACCTCCATCAAATGTTATAAACCATGTATTTGTTCGGAAAACCATCATTATTTTTGAACTAAATTCTCTATTAAATTATAGTTTTATGAAAAATAATATGTTATTTCCTTCCTTAAAAAATCATTACATATTTCATAAATCATTACCGAAGTGGTGTGTGTTTACTACTTCCTATATTATATCTTCTCATAAGTTTTCATCATTGGAAATTCTTGTTCAAGACCTATATTCCTTTTTTTTAATGTTCCAAATGATTTAACTCCTTGTTCTCTTAAAAATCCTTTTGATTTATGCTTGATCTGTTATTTTATATTATCGTTTGTTAAATTTTTTTTGTTAAATTTCAATCCTTATTTTAAAATCCATTTCATTTTTTATATTATTTAAATTAAATGATATTTAAGTTTTCTAATTGTTAATATAATAACCCTTGTAGATGGTTTTTGAGAAGTGAGTTTCGATGTAGCTGAATGCTAAATGGTTTTCATATAGCTGTTTTTTACGTATCTATTTAGAGAATCCAATGATGTAGTTTTATTTGTGTTTGGTGCTACGTATTCATTATCAAAATAGAACCATGTATCTAATTTCTACCAATGGATGATAGTTCCAATCATAGTTCAACAGTATTTCACCTCAAACATTCATGCTTGCTCCAATATAACCAAATGAACCATGAATTGGCTTTTGTAGTTTTTATAAAGAAAGTTCCTTTCAATGAATTCTTATATGAAATTTCCATAGAGATTCCATTCTGCCAACCATGTAAGTAACAGGTTACCATGAATTCAATTTGTACTTACCATAAATAATCTATCCACCATAAGACAATATTTACCCTATAACCATGATGTTATTTTTTTAAGTTATCGTGAATTTGTGTACAGTTATCATACCAACCAAGCACAATAAGTATACTGACTGCACACTATTCCATGGTCAGTATGTCACTTTTGTCTATTGTATTTTTTGATAAAACTCGAATTTTCAAAAGGCTCTATTTTATCATTATTTTTATATATTAATTTACTGAAAGTTAATTAAAAATAGTTTTATCATTATAATGATTTTTAAAATGGTTATCTTAATAATAATTACGTGCAAATTATTTGTTACATAAAATATTGTGTGAATAATTGTGGAAATAATCGTTTTTGTAATAACTATTTCATACCTTGTTTCATGTATCCTTTGAAATAAAATAGTGGTGAAACCTTGTAAAAAATTAATTTTTTATTCATTTGAATAATTATCATTTATCCTAATGATCATTTTTCTAAGTGATTTGATGTTCTATGATGCGGAATTAAGTTATTCCAAAGACTCGGCGTGTTAATTCAAATTTCAGGTAGCAATATTATTATGAGAACTTGTTATATTTATAGCATGTCTTTCTATGATTATCCATTAATACACTCCATGATATTTGGAGTTAATGATATGCATATAGACATTTTAATTAAAACCAAAAAATATGATAAAAGGTTTTCAACGAGGATTGGAAATAGAGATTGCCACAATTGGAGAGATAAGAAAAAATGTAACCCTCATATGATATTTATCATGTATGACATCTAGAATATGACCAATGTTTCATTTCATCTATCATGAATGACTTAATAATTTTCATCATCTATTATTAAAATGTTAAAATATCTTGTGTTATATTGAATTTCAACATCATATGTTCCACTGTTTTTCTAATTTCTTTCTATATATCATTATTATATTTATTCCACCCACTATTTGTACACTAGAGTTTGTTTTATGATTTTATGATCCAAAATCTATCTAAATGGGTTATTCATACTAATTAAAATGAAGGTTGGGTTTTGACTCATAGATAAAATTCAAGTGGGTTATCACTCCTTCAGAAGTTAGGTTGGGTTTATACAACTAAATGAACAAAAGGTATGTACATCTGTAATCAGGTTATCCCTCCCTATAAAACCTGATTTATTAGATAATAGTGATTTTTTCACCATGTAGTGAAGATTGAAGAGTGTATTGGGATCTTGGTGATCTGAACCACAACAAAATATAATGTGTTATTTTTTTTAATTTCTTCTAAACAAATGAAACTATTATAACTCTGATAAAGATGTTTGATTAAATTTAACTAATTAATCATTAGAGAAATATTCACCTCCCCCCCTCTAGTAAATATTTCCAAAGAGTGAGGTTCATTTTACGTAATTGTTTTATCTATTTATCCTAGACTTAAATTCCAAAGGAAAATATTTGCTAATTTTTTAGAGAATGTCGAGAATTTGAGGTGCTAAATCACATCGAATCACTGAAATTCAATGGATGTGACTATTTATACTAAAAGGATTAGATTGAGGTAATAATTAAAAATTTAGTTCTTAATTATTGGGCTATTATGTCAGAATCTTATAAATTTCCTGATGTTGATTTTGAAAATCTAATTGGTTTTGATGCAAAAAATGTGTTTGAAATTAAAAAATTTAGGAATTATATATATTCTTATTTATATATAAATATTCATAGTCATATTTCATCATGTAAAACTACATATAACATATGTATGACATTAAAAGACACTCATTAAATAACTAAAATATGGCAGAGAACCAATCTAGGTATTCACAGAGTTGAATTTTATAAATATAGAATGACTGATCAAGAGATCATCAATGATAAGTACAATGTATTGACCAAGATAGTGAACAACATAGTTACACTTGAAGATACCATGATGAATGAATCTCTTATCGAAAGATTTATTTGAGCTCTACCTAAAATATGGAATTCTAAGAAATATGAAATTGATGAGAGTAATGATCTTACTAAGTATTAAATGGATGAGATGATGTGATCACATATTTATTATTAATTGGAAATGAAAAATGAAAAAATTATGATTAAGATAAAAGGAAAGGTATAGCCTTCAATTATAATATAAATTTTACTGAAAATTCCTCTTATTCTGAGTTACAATAATGTGAAAAGGATTAAATTAGAAATTTCACCAAAGGAGACTATTAGTACATAGAAGGAAATATTGTCTTTATAAAGCATCCCATGAGATTGACTTAAAAGGGTGAAAAAAAAGAATTAAGAAAGTTAAATGTTATTAATATGATTTTTCTGAAATAATTTTCTATGACTGTAGGAAAAATAGGCATATAAAGTCAGACTGTCGAAAATTGTAATAAGAATGAAAACACAAAAAAGACAAGAAAGAACTAAAACGAGCATATCATGTTGGGTGGAGTAATACATAAGATTCATACACCATTAGTGACAATTCTGAGAGTGAGAAGGAATTATTCAATCTTTTCTTGATAAAAATAAAAAAGGAGGCAAACACTAATTCTGATTATAGTTCTTCTTATGAGTCTTATATTGAAAATAAGTTAAGGAATTAATAAAAAAATGAAAACCTTTTAAAGTGATATTTTTATAATGAATGAACAATATAAAGAACTATAAAGGGAAAATAATAAGATTATAGAAGATATAAATTGTATAGATTCTGAACCTATTATGTTTCAAGATAAAAATAAACTAATGAAAGATTTAATTTCAAAAATTGATAAAGGTAAATACAAGATATTTAAATTTTTTTGACGATTTAGAAAAAATTTAAAATTAATTTATGAAGCATAAAAATTAAAAATAAGAATCTTAAAAATATAGGATCATGTTCAACTATGAAAGAATTTTTTGATGCGGAAGTTTTTCAAAAAGAGAATGAAAATATTAAAGTGGAAATAAACAAATTAAAAGAAACCCTATATTATTTTGTTCACGATAATGAATTTTTTTCTAATATTATGTATTTAAATAAAACTAGTAAAGTTAAAACTGACTTTGGGTATAATAGAAAAATTCACAATATGTATAAAACTAATTTTATTAAAAGTGATAAAGGAAATGTTTCAGATGTTTCAACTTATATATATATTCTTAAAAGCCATTATGCAAATGAATATTCCTTAATATTTACTGAATCAATGGGACCAAAAAAGACTGTTATATCTAATAATATATCCTCTAGACTACCTTATAATAAATTTCTTAAATATTTACATGTTCTCAAGAGTTTTATTATTAATTATGTTGGACCCAAAATAGCTTGGGTGCTAAAAAAATATATTCTTTATATGTTTTATTGGGAACCTGTCTAAATAGTTATAAAGATATATGGTACATGGATATGAAGTGCTCTAGGAAAATGAATAGTGATATCTCTAACATTATATCTTCTAATTATTATAATATAGGTACTATAACTTTTGATGAAAAATCTAAAGGCATGATAAAAGTTTTTAGATAAGTAGGTGTAGTAAAATCGATTATAATTTCTAAAGTACTGCTTTTAGAATGATTACAACACAATTTAATTAGCATATCACACATTTTTTATGATGGAATGAGTCTAAAGATTGAAGATAATGAATGTGTTTTTTTAAAAGATAATATTAACTTATTTTATGCCAATAGAATAGAAATCATCTACATTGTAAATTTTTTAGAACTAACCCAACAAAATGTATTGTGATTAAATGCTATGAAACATAACACATTCTCAGGAAAATAAGGTTCATAAATGTTTATCTTAAGAAAATACACATGTTAGAAAAAAATAGTAAAGGTTTGGAACTTACTAAATTTAAAGATAGTATTTTATTTGTACTTGATACTTGCCAAAATGTTAAGTATCACAAAGAGTTATTTAGATCTTCTAATATGGTTAATACAGAAATATACTTATAACTGCTTCATATTGATTTATTTTGACCAACAATAACTATAAGTTTAGGTAGCAAGAGATATGTGTTTTTAATTATAGAATATTTAAGTAGATTCACTTGGACTCAATTCTTATCCCATAAAATTTAAACCTTAAACAAGTTAATTATATTATGCTAAAAATAACGAAATAAAAAAATTTATTTAATATCATAAATTAGAAGTGAAAAAAGAGGATAACTTTTTTTACTTATACTATGAATTTTTTTTAGAAACAATGGATATTTCAATAATTTTTACACCCCTAGAATACCACAACACAATGGTGTTGTGGAGAGAAAAAATATAACTATTCAATAAATAATAGGGACAATTATTAATGAATTTGACCTACCAAAATATTTTTAGGAGGAATTATTTGACACTGTTTGTTATATATTAAATAGAGTTTATATTAGACCCTTATTAAAAAAACCCATTTATAACCTTTTTAAATAAAATAATCCTAAGACTGGTTACATTAAAATATTTGATTGTGGGGTTTATATTTTAATTACTAAATATAATCAAGATGAATTTGAAGCTAAAAGTTAGGAGGGAATATTTATCGGATATTCAAATAATTTTAATGCTTATAGGGTATATAACCAGAGAACCACATTAATAGATGAATATGAACATATAAAATTCATTGAAAATAATGACAAATATATTATAACTTTTGTTGACTCTCTTGAATAATATAAATAATAAAATTTCTAATACGAAAAAATGAAAAAAATAATACATCAATTGAGGGGGAGTATATCTCTTCTCAATATATTCCAATGAATTGAAAAACTCACAACTATCATTATTTAGAATATAAAAATTGAAATATTGAGTCTAGAATTAGAACTATAAAATCAGTTTTGAATTTTTTATGTTAATTCTACATTTTGTTGGTGATTTGTTGTTTTTAATGATAAAGAATCCTTAAATGAATAAAAAAGGATAAATTTCATGCCATATGAACTTAACCAATTTGATATGAATAATGTTTAGAATATAGTTTAGTTATCTAAGGATAGACTATCTAAAGGAACCAAATGTATTTTTCAAAATAAAATTTATGATTCTAGTAATACAGTTAGAAATAATTCTATATTAGTTTCCCAAGGTTATTTAGAAGAAGAAATAAGTAACTTTAAAGATTCATATTTACCAATTTCTAGATTATAATTCATTCATATTTTATTGTATTTTTCATGTTTTTAAAAATTTAAACTAATTAAAATGAATTTAAAAGGCTTATTTCCAATTAGTGTGATTTAATAAGAGATATATGATATTCAACCACCTGGTTTCAAATAATTATGAATTTTCAAATCATTTTTTCAAACTGTCTATAAAATTATATGGTTTGAAGATAGACCTAAGATCTTGGTATGATAGACTAATAGTATTTTTATTTCAAAATGATTTAAATAAAGGGAAGTTTTATCTGACCTTATTTATTAAAAATATTCTACTGATATTTTAATTATATAAATATATGTTGATGAAATTGTATTTAGATCATCAAATTATATAATTAGTAATGAGTTTTAAAAATTAATGGCTAATGAATTTGATATGAGCCTAATTGTGGAATTAAATTTTTTCACTGGTCATCAAATTTTAAAAATAAGATATGTTATTTCAGTATATCAAAGAAAATATTCTAATTATTTGTTTAGAAAAATAAATCATTATTGTTTTAAAACTATGTGAACCCTAATGAGTACAAATTTTTAAAAGGATCTAGATGAATATGGAAAATTAGTTACTCATAACATATATATATATGTGAATTATAAGAAGCCTAATATATCTTACTTAATTAAGGCATAAAATTAGGTTTTTTTTATTTTTATGGTTTCTAGATATCAGTATAACCCAAATTAAATCCTTTTAAAGGTTGTTAAAATAATAATTAGATATGTTAAAAGAACTGATGGTACTTGTTTATTTTACTCCAATTAGAACTAATTTGATTATTTTTCCTTTTTTGATTCTGACTTTAGAGGCTACAGACTTAAAAATAAGAGTACATAATGTATGTGTCATATCATAGATAAATGAAAAATATAATGGAGTTCCAAAAATAAATTTATAGTTATATTGTTCACAAATGAGGTTGAGTAAATTGATGCTAATAATATTTTTTCCCACAAAGCCAATGAGTAAAAAATATTCTTTGTGATTTTAATGTTTTCTTAGATAAAATTAATATATTGTGTGATAATTCTTATACCATTTATATATATAAAAAACCCTTAAATCAATTAAGGAAAAATCCTATAGACGTTAGATTTAATTTCTTAAGATATCATGTTAATAAAAGTGACATTGTCTTGTAATACATTCCTATAAAAAAATAAACTCATATATATATTTTCTAAATCTCTAGATCTTGTGTGGATTAAAAAATTAAATATTGAATTGGTATTAATAGAAATTTAAATTTTTGGAAGCATGCTAAAAAAATTTTATGGTTTTTTACTTCTCTGTTGTTATAACTGCAAAAACTCAAGGGGAGTTATCCCTTTCTTGATAATTCTGATTATTATAGTTACTTATTTGTTAAAATTGTACATAATCATGTAGTTAAAAATATTCTTCGTAATAGTTTCATTCCTTATTTATTCATTTTGATAAATTTCAAATATGGGGAGAAATTTGAGGAGTTGTTTTCGTTTTTAAATTTATAAAAGGGATGATTCTTTGATCTATTAGTTTATATTACTATTATTATTGTTTTTCTAAATTGAAATCATTATTTTAAAAAACATTAATTATTGGATGTTATTTTAATTAAATGATATATAAATTTGCTAATTTTTAAAAGAATAACTGACATAACTATTTTGTGAGAAGTGAGTTTCAATGTAGTCGGATGCTAAATGGGATTCATCTAGTCGTTTTCAATGTATCTATTTGTAGAATAAAACAACATAGTTTTTTTCTACATTGATATTTGCAGAATAAAATTATGTGTCCATTTTGTATTTGGTTATACATATTAGTTTCTCAAAGATCACCATGTAGAAAATTTATACAAAAGGATGGAAGCTCAAACCACAGTTCAACTATAACTCGCCTCAAACATTCATGCTAGTTATATCAACACTGAACCAACCATGAACCATCTTTTTTAGTTTCTTCACTGAAAGTTACTTATTGTGAATTAATATATGAAAATATAGTGTATCTTACTGTGGATAACAAGTTACTCTTATATCAATTAATACTTATCGTAAAGCATCTAGCCACCATACCACATGAGGTAACGTCTGACATTGAATTTATTTTTAATTTGAACGCCCATAAGTGCACAATCATTATAACAACTTTTCATGATTAGTATACTGACCACACAATATCACATGGTCAGTTTTTCACATGGTTACTTTTAACTTTTTTATTTTTTACTAAAAATCATATTTTTCAAAGTCTTTATTTTAGTGATATTTTTTCTATTTATTTACTGCAACTAAATTAAAATTATTTTTATTATTATAATTATTTTTTAAATGGTTATATATTATAATAAGTATGTGAAAATTATTTACTATATAATTTATTATAGAAATGATTATTTTCATAATAATTATTCTATATCTTTTTTGTATCTTTTGAAATAAAAAAATGATGCAGACTTGTAAAATGGTTTTTTAATGGTTTATAAATCTGAATATTTTTCATTTATCTTAATAATAATTTTTCAAATATCTTTGAATTTGTTTGATATATAATTAAATGAGCATGAAGACTCTCTATGTTAATTCAAATTTCATGTAACCATATTATTTTAAATTTTTTTAATTTTCTAACTTTTTTTTATATGACTATACATTGACAAGCTCTAAGACCATTAGAGTTAAACAAACACATTTAGTTATTGTAATGCGAACCAAAAAATGTGATAAATTTGTTGAACAACAATTATCAATAGATATTAAGACTATTAGAGACATAAAAAATACAACCTTTATAAGACATGTTCAATGTATTACATCTAGAAAACAACCAACATTCTATTGCATCGATGATAAGAAACTTCATCATTTTCATCATCTATTACTGAAGAGGGAAAACATATTCAGTTGTATTGAATTTCAACAATATCTTCTCCACTCTTTTTATAATTTATTTTTGGATTTCATTACTGCACTTCTTCCTTCCCTCTATTTTTAATCTCGAGTTTGGTTTACGCTTTTCCCTTCCAAAATATTTCTAAAAGTGTTATTCTTCAAATTTAAAAGGAAGTTAGAGTTGAGACTCCAAGACAAAAGTTAGGTGGAATATGACTCTATTAAATGTCAGGTTGGGGTCATACCAATAATTGAGAATATCGTAAGTATGTATATAATTAGGTAATTACTCCCTATCAAAAGTGAGGTATTAGTGAATACTGATCTTCTCACTGAGTGGATAAGATTGAAGAGTATACTAGGATCTTGGTGATATGAAACACTATAAAAAGATCGTGAGTTATATTTTCTATTTCTACTCCACTATTAACACTATAAAACTATAATAACCACATTCAATTAAATTAATTGATCATACTTTAAAATCACTATTCAATCCCCTATGTTGAATATTTCCATACACTAGAACCTAAAAATATATCTATCAGTTATGATTTAAATCACAATTATGAAACTGTCATCCTTCTCATGGGTTTGATCATGCTTGTGATTTATGTATGATTTCTTTTCTTTGGTGGCACAAAAAATCTTGTACATATAATAATGTGATGGGTGCGTTTATTAAAGACCATTATTAAATTGAGTATGTTAACGACTCATGAGATACCATGAATGGTGCATGGGTGGTTATCCGAATAAACCCACATTATGATGGATGTTATTATGATAATACAATGATTATGAGGATGGTTAGCCTATTCTATTTTTTGATGGTTATTTTCCTTGTCATATTCTTATGATGTCCTGATTTATGATGTTATCACATGCTTATGATTCCATGATTTTATGGTTTCATTGACTTATTTGATGTTTTATTATTTATGATAATTCAATTTATGATATCATGTTATGCTTATTTACTTTCATGTTAATATTTATTGTCATATTTATTCTTTTAGTGGGATTACTAAATCACCCTTTAGGTATTTTCCTCAGGGTATCCTATGCAGTTTTAGAAGACCTTTAAGAGTTATAAGCACTATGTAGAGTTTAAAACAAGATTATATTATGTTTATGATGATGTATATTTGTATACTAACTTCCAAAGATACTAGACCAATAAATACATAGCTTTTATTGTTGGTAAAGTATTTTATAATTCATGAATTAAAGCGTGTTAATGCTTTGGGTAGATATAAGGTAGCTAACGTTTGTTCATAGGTTGTTCAGTAGGAGGATTAGTCAGTTCATCGGTAGCAGCAACAACATTAGTTGAACGGAAGTACAATGCAAGTAGTTGCCTCTACCATTGTCCTCATGGAATCGTTTAGATCTTTGTCTTTGTTAATGGATCACAAAATTGTATTTTTACACCCATTGTGTAAGAACCCAAACTTTTCATGAGTTTTGACAGGCTCATTTACCTGTAATATTATGTTTAGTGTTGAGTAATTTTCATTTGGGTTTTACCTTAGGGTGTGTTTGGATGAAATTTTGAGAAAAATATAAGAAGAAGGGGTTGTGAATGGTTGGACCACAATTATAGAAAATCGTTCTCCCCAACCCAACTAACTGTTAAAACCCAAACAAAGGGGATTCACATGGTTGACACATGGTTTGTCAAATTGTGATCCCTCTTAAGTGAAACTGTGTGCCCTTTTAGGAGTAATCGTGCACCCCAATAAAAGAGGCCCATGATTTAGGTTCATGGTTATGGAAAACCATGAACCCCTACCCCGAAAACCATGCACGAGAATTCTGTTGAACTAAAATTTATTTTTTAAAATACCTGGAACACCTAATTAACTAAAAATAAACCCCCAACATTTGACCCTATGTCCTATTTCAAGATTTTATAGATCTACAGAAAAATTCCATGAATTCTTTACCTCTTTTATTTACTATTAGAAGCTCGGATCAAAAATCTTCATCACTCCCGGTAAGTTGATTATAGTCCATTGCATTCCAATCCATCCTCTTTTCTTCTCTCAATAATTTGGTGAGAAGTTTTTCTCTATTTTTCTAGATCTAGATCAATATTGGATGAATCTAGATCTAGTCATGTATATTGAGATCTATATTTAATAGATCGTGAATTAGTTAATCATTATTTAGGGTTTTAGATTCAGATCCCGATCTACGTCATTATGCTGTTAAATTTTTGGGATTTCTGTTGAGTGATCTTTCATCAATAAATAGGGGTAGGTGTTCTAACATTAAAATCATATAGTCTTGATTTCAATTATTTTTGTGTAATTATTGAGTTTCTATTAGAAGTTTAGAAAAAAAGTTCTGCATTAAATTAATTAATTTGGTGAATTAATTAATTAAGGGAAATGTGAAATTGTGATTTTGGAATTATAGATAATAAATAATTAAATTTTAAATTAATTATTGGAATATATAATTTTTGGTTAAGGATGATTAATTGTTGTGTAAAATATCAAAAAATTACTTATGAGATAGAAAAATTAATTAAGGAATAAATTTGTGATATAAAATTTATTGTGATGTAAAAATTAATTGTTGAATTAATTAGGGTAAGTTGATTGTTTTATGTTGAAATAAATAATTTGTGATTTAAGTAATGAAATAATGTGATTATTTAAATATTTAATTTAATAATACTGTTGATGGTATTAATTAATTTATTAATTAATTAATAGAAGTGTTGTTACTAATTAATTTAGGAACTAATTAATGTAGTTGATGTGTACAATTAATTGCTGTATTAATTAAAGAGATTAAATGTGATTAATTAATTGGGGAAATAATTAATGGAGTGTTTGTGTACAATTAATTGGTTAATTAATTGAATATATTGGGTGTGATTAATTAATTGTGAATTAATTAATGAATTTGACATGTACAATTAATTTGTGAATTAATTGATGGGATTTAATGTGTTAAATTAATTGTGGGGTTAATTAATAGATTGGAAAAGATCAATTAATTGGTGAATTATTTAATGAAGATTGTTTCATTGATTCAATTGAATAATTTCGATTAATTAATTGGATAATTAATTATTACATTTTGAGATTATTTAATTGAGATAATTAATTGATGAATTAATTACAATATATTGATATTTGATAATTGAGATAATTAATTGTTGAGTTAATTAAAAAATATTGATATTATGAATGAGATGATTAATTATAGATTTAATTATAGTATTTAGAGTTGTAGTTATTAATTAATTAGTTAATGGGATAGACATGCTTAATTAATTGGGGAATTAATGAAGGGGATTTATGTGATAAACTAATTGTTGAATTAGATATAAAATGGATGTTACTAGTTAATTGATTAATTTACTAGATTAATTGGTGTGATTAGTAATTGTCGAATTAATTCATATTATTTATGTGACTAGTTGATTTTATAATTAACTAGATTAATTTATGTTATTCATTAATGGTTTAATTAATTAATATTATTTATGTAATAAGTTAATATTTGAAATAACTAGAGTAATTTAAGTGATTAGTTATGTGTTGAATTAATTAATATTATCGATGTGATTATTTTATTATTGAATTACCTAGAGTAATTGATGTAATTAGTTAATTTTTTAATTACTTAATATTATAGATTTGATTAGATAATTTCTTAATAAACTCCAGTAATTGATGTGAATAGTTAATTGTTAAATTAATTAATATTATTGAAGAGATGAGTTAATTATTGAATTTACTAGAGTAATTGATGTGTTTAGTTAATTGTTGAATTAATTAATGTTATTGATGTGATTAGTTAATTGTTGAATTGACTATATAATTGAAGTGATTAATTTATTGTTGAATTAATCAATTAATAAGATGTGATTACTTAATTTTCAAATTAATTAACATTATTGATGTAACTAATTAATTGTTGAATTAACTAGAGTAATTGGTTTGACCAGTTAATTGATGAATTAATTATCAGTATTGATGTGATCAATTAATTGTTGAATTTTTTAATTTTATTGGTGTAATTAGTTAATTGTTGAATTAAGTAGATCAATTTACATGATTAATTAATTGTTGAATTAATTAATGCTACTGATGTGATTAGTTAATTATTTAATTAGTTAAGGAAATTGTTGTGTTTAACTAATTGTTGAATTAATAATTGGAATTGTGTGGTTAATTAATTGTTGAATTAATGTGTGATGTATGAATGATAACATGGTCATTTGAATGTGAATTAAAGAATGGGAACATAGTCATTCTAAATTTTGATCTAGGAATGGGAACATGGTCATTCTAATGTGTGATGTAAGAATAAGAAAATGGTCATTCTAATGTGTGATATATGAATGGTAACATTATCATTCTAGTATGAATTAATGAATGGGAACATGGTCATTATAATTTATGATGTATGAATGGAAACATAGTAATTAATGTATGAATTAAAGGACGGGAACATGGTCATTTTATTGTGTGTAGTATGAATGGTAATATGGGAATTCATGTATGATTTTAAGAATGGTAAAAAAGGAACTCTGAGATATGACCTCGCATATGAATAAATCAGGATTCGGAATGAACCGAAGTAGATATTGAGATATGATATCACATTTGAATACTTTGGATTATAGCATGAGCTGAAGTAGGTATTAAAACATGATATTAACTAGAGACACTTCAGGCTCCAACAAGAGCTGAATCATGCGTTGTGGTATGAGTGTCCTTGGAAAACCTGTAATGAATACAGGTAAGTAAATAATAAATGATAATGAGATAACTATTTACTTATGCATTGTAGTTATATTTTTATACAATTGCATACACTTTATTGACTGGGTATTGTTCTATACGCTGATGGTGGTGGCCTACTGAGTTGTACTCACACTCTACTTGAGCTTCCAAATCGGTACCCAAATAGTCTTGTGTTTTCTATATAGGAAAAAGGGAATGATCCCTATGTTAGATGGATTTTTTGGGGATAGAGCATGGATAAGGGAACCAGATGTGGTTTGGGACCATATTGGATTTTCTAGTGTATTTACTAGTTAGTTTCATTTTGACACATGGAACATACATTATCATGGAATATCTATTGTTCGATTTTGATATTGTTTTTCTAGTTTTGGTCATCTTGTGATACTGGTACAATTATGTATATGTTATATGATTTGGTTATTTAGTTTATTATTGTTATTTATTTCCACTAGTATATTACTATGATGAAAGAAGAAAAAGAGGGTATAGTCTCCCCCTAATTGATAATAGACTATCACTACTAGTCAAAATCCTCTCGCGTATGAGGTGGCATGCTTGAGGTCATCTGACCAACCAGTTTCAGGAACTGGTGTATAGAATACATGCCGGGGTGTTACAATGTGTTATCAGAGCTCCATTTTCTTTTATTTTACTTATGTATTACTATTTGGGAAAGGTGTACGTGATAATATGAAGAGTCAGGACTTGGTTAGGAGGTCGTGCATGAGAGTATCTACCACATGTATAGGGGAAAACCCAAGTAACTGGGGTGGGAATAGTTTTTATTATTGGTTGTTATTAGAGTTGAATATTATTTCACTTTGGGTGATGCACTTTATGTGTGATGTGATTATTGATGTTGTGATTTTCAAAGATTAAACTCTTAGACTGCTGTGACATTAGATTTTTGTTTTGATGAATCGTTCTAGGAACTCAGGTTTATTGTGACATGCATCATTTTTGGCACGCATGAGAAAATAGGTTATGGGTATGTTGTTGAACATGAACTATTTTACATTTCTTGTAAAATTAAATTGAAAATGGGGCCAAATATGAAGTTGATAAATATTTTAAAATGATTCATAATGTGAATAAATGGGTGTCTAAATGAAATGATGACTAATTATAATGTGTTTACCCTTATTAACCAGGTCCTTGTTGTAGGATGGTTATGGGTAGAGATAGTGACTTAATTCTCTCCATGTTGTGGTATAAAGGGATAAAGACTTGATTTCTGGTTCTAGAGGTAGTGGAACCATTTTGGTGGAGGGGGATATATTAAAATATCACTCAATAATAATTGCCTTAAACCAAGAGTGAAGATATTTCATGTCAAAATTATTATTAATTTATTTAATATCTAAAGAAATAAATTTATAGGTTTAGGAACATTGTTCACTAACGATTGTTGATCATCCAAAAGAACCATTCTAGATTACCTTTGTAACTCTTGTGAGGATACAAGGGTAGAATCCCTCTATCGGTGATCCACACATACTCTAATGGTCTTCGAGTAATACCACTCATTCTCTAGGTACTATCTTGACGAATCAAATGTATTTAATTGTTCGATCTTATCACTCATTCTTTAGTCTTGAACAAATTCCATATTGGGTTTCTCATTCTTTGGGTGCTAGCGTGATGAATCAAATGTCTTAAATTGTTCATTATTATCACTCATTCTTTAGTCTTAAAACAAATACCCTCTTGGGTTTATCATTCTTGGGAGGGAGGGAGGAGGAGGAGTTGAGGGAGAATTCATTCTACACTACAATTCTCTATTCCCAAACATGGAATTTTTTCGAATGTTTTACACAATAGACATAGATGTCTATTTATAGAGCTTGGATTTTGGTTAAAAAAAATTAATATCATAACAACCACTAAATATAATTATAACCATTAATGAAATCCCACTCCACAAAATAATAATTATTATAATAATATTTTGGGGTGTGCCAGCTTTCTCCATATAAATAAATAATATTTACCTGCTCGTAAATAATTATTTTATCACCAAACATGGTCTTGGTCCGTTTGAACTCCTCTTGTATTTATTAAACACCTGAATAAATATTTTTGTTATCTTAAAATAATAATTTATTCACAAACTAGTAATTAAATATTTATTAAGTATTCAATAAAATAAATAAATATATTTTATTGACAATCCAGTTAAAAAATATTTATTTAATTTATACCATCAATATAACTTGAATATTATTTTTCCATGGTATTGAGAATAATATTTATTCCATTAATTAATTTAAAATATAATTTAATTGAGACCAACAGAAACACTTAGTGTGTGGCCCTCTAGGATTCTTTCTCGTTGGAATTATGTGGGATTTCCTAAAGTCCAAGATTACTGTCGAGAAATGAGTCATGGAACCCAAGAGAAATAAATTAATGTCAGAATGAGGATATCCACTTACAAACACTCACTATGTAATATAATACTTTTATCACAATATCTCATCAAGGGGATTTCATGATGGTGTCATCGAACTGTATGCTAAATAAATAAATATTTGACTATATGAAATAAACTCATCATTACACCATGGCTACTGAATTTAGAGTGACGATTATATTTCAATCAAAGGGATGAGATATCAACTTACATAAATATGGAATTGAAAAATTCTTCCTTGACTTATCCATTAATAACATTTCATTCATGTCCCATGCAACATACCCTACTTCCTGCCAGCATATGGCATGATGGTTTTCATTATAAAATCTAAGTGTGTGACTCATGACATGAATTAATGACAATTTAAAATTCTAAGGACCATTATACATGCTCATATATAAGAATATCTAAAGACACAAAAATGTGCAGAATTCCCATTGGAGGGTCTGTTCCCATAATCTCTTATAATAGAGATTACCACTTTTAGACCTCAAGAGAATAAGTATCATCTTCTTACAAGTACTCACACCAGACGGTCTATGTACTATGTGTCCCATCATAGTATGTTATCAAATTGAAAAACTATATTAAGATTATTTTCATATCACTTCACATTTCTCATCATAACTGGGAACTACTATGACCTTATAGATGCAAAAAATACTCTAAGGAATTATTATATGAAATTCATGAGGAACAATGAGAAATATGAAATAATATGTTTAATTTAATATTTTATAAATCAAATATTCATGTAATCAATTTAAAAAAAATTTGTTCTATGATACCAACTCTAAAAAACTCCAACTTGGACTAAAGACTACTTCATATGAGTTTTAGTATTCTAAAATAGACATGATAATCATGTTTCTACTGAGTCATGGCCTTAGTCAAGTGGTATGCCATATTTTCATCTATGGAAATATTGCTTACTGTAACTTCACCTCTCCAAGAAAGATCCTTCAAGAGATGATACTCCTAATATATGTTCTTTGTTTGTTGATGTGACCTATGATCTTTTGTGAGAGCCAACACTGATGTATTATCATAATAGAGTGTGATGTGATCTTTAATTCTAGGTACCACATCAAGCTCTTCAATGGAATTTCTCTTTCAAACCACTACTTTAGCTACCTTAGAATCCAAAATGTACTTAGAATCTACTGTAGAATCTGCAACCAAAGCCTTCATTGAACTCTTACAACTCACAGTACCTTCATTCAAAGTAAATATTTGTATCCTTTGTGAATTCATGTCATATTGATTAGTTTAGAAACTAGAATCTACGTATCCTCTGATTAACAGTTCCTCATCTCCTTCATAAACAATTAAAATATATTTAGTACGCCTGAGATACTTAAGGATAGTCTTGACTTCTATCCAATGGTGGTCACCTAGATCGTCTTTATGTCTTCTTATCACACATATTGTGTAAGAGAGGTCAACCCTAGTACATAGCATATCAAATGCGACTGACACAGTCACTAATTCATATATAATCCTTGACATTATATTTCATTCCCCATGGGTTTGAGGATACATTTAATTGAAAATATGAATTCCATGTGATGCTGGAAACAATCCCCTATTGGATTTTTCCATACAGAATCTCTTTAGTATCTTGTCAATGTATGTACTTTGACTTAGTATGAGAAAACTCTTATATCTATCATGATGGATCTTGATCCCAAGTATATATGCTTCCATTCCCTAGAATTTCTTGGAAAATCATTTATTTAACCACTCTTTAATAAACTATAAGACTGGTATTTCATTTCTAATATGTAATATGTCACCAACATATACTATTAAGATAATGAATACACTCTCACTAAACCGTTTTAAAACACAAGGCTCATATTCATTATATATAAAACAAAATTTTATTATGAATAAATTAAAATTAATGTTCCTTGACCAGTATTCTTTCTTTAATCCATAAATGGATTTTGGAAACTTACATATCTTATTATCATTTTTTTGAGTCACAAACCCTTTAGGTTGTGTCATGTATACATCAACCTGAAGATTCCCGTTAAAGCGGGTTGTTTTGATATACATTTTCCAAATATCATAGTCCAAGTAAGACATAATGGAAAGAAAAATTCTGATGGATTTCATCTTTGAAACTGGGGAAAGGTTTTTTCATATTTAATGCATTGATAGTGTTCAAACCCTTTGGCTACCAGTTTCTCTATATTGGCACTGACTTGTCCTTTTATGAATAGTTTCTTCTTAAATACCCATTTTCAACCAACATGATTTAAATCCACTGGAGGATCTACCAACATTCAAAATTTGATTTGGGACATGGAATCAATTTCATAATTCATAGCTTCATGAAAATTGGAAACATATGTGCCACTTAATTCTTCCTTATTGGCTAGATGATTATTATTGTTAACTAATAATGATTCATTATCCTTGTTAACTTGAAAACCTTACCATTCAGGTTCTCTAACCTCTCTTTTACTCTTACATGGTTCATATGTCTCTGGAACAATCTATTCTTCTACATGACCTTGTGGAATCTGATTTTGTACCAACACTTTTGTGATTTGAGCCATGACTTCACAGAAGTTTATCTCACGCCCATTATCTATTTTTCATATGTTCTCTCTCTCAAGGAATATGGCATGTCCTTCTACTATAATATTTTTTTCTTGAGGGTTCGTATAGATAATATCTTCTTGTTTTCTTGGGGTATCCAATAAATGTAAACATTATTCCTTGGGGGAATGTTTTTTTCTAAATAGTCCTTAAAAGGATTCACTTCCCACACATGTAAATTTTATAACTTGGTATTTATTCCACTCCAAAAATTTCATGGAATAAAATTTATCGATTTAGTTGGTACTTGGTTTAGTATGTGTGTCGTTGTTTCTAACTCATATCCTCAGAAGGATACTGGAAGACCAACATGACTCATCATTGACCTCACCATGCCCAAAATGGCATGGTTTCTCCTTTCTCTTGCACCATTATACCAAGGCATGTAAGGAGGAGTATGTTGGGATAGGATCCAAAACTCCTATAAGTATGTAATTATTTCTTGAATAAGATATTGTAATGAACCATCCCATGTACCCCGGTAACCCAATTACCAAGCTGACCATGACATAGCCCAAAGGGTGCTCTTGATCCCCACAGGTCGAGGAATAGCACCAGGAATCATACATTATAAAAGTAGAAATGACTTTTTCCACAACGATCCAGAAAGAAAAGATAAAAGGAAGTATGCATATTGATAAGAAAAATCCACAGGGACTAAAGGTAGAATAATACAAAGACGCATAAAATCGAAAGTACTACAATGAAAAGTATTAAACAGGAAAATTTCCCCAAAGTACCTAAGGAAAAAAATCACCACATCCAAAGCTCAATAGATAGATCCACCACCAATAGATCTCTTCCCTTTACTCGAGCTAAGAAAAATAAAGTCTACAAACATCCAAAGGAAAAAAATTAGGGTGTGAGCCTAAGCCCAGTAGGACACCATCCAAGATTCCATAACAGATTCAAAATATATATTATCCAAATAAAATCATTTATTTTTTCAGAACAAACATGTTTGGAAATTTAAAGACATATTTAATCAAAACATGACATACATTTTCAAAATGACGGAAAATAATTTCAATGAATATTATTTACTTTAAAAGAGATATAATATTTATAAAAAATGGATTAATTAAAACATTTATATAAAATAGTTTATATAAATTCAGTAGGCGTGTAATGTAGTTCAAATAAACATTAGAAAACATTCATATCTCAAATATAAACAAACGAGCGAGAAACATGATCATATACCAAAAGGTACGATAGTATTAACTAGCTATATAATGCCACACACTCTTTGTTAACTCTGAAAAATATGTATACACATGTCTCTATGACACTATCTAATGAAGACTCATCACTAACCCATCAGGGATGGGACCCGCTGCATGTATGTTTCAGAACGTTGTCGTAGTGTAGAATGTATCCAAATTATTTCCAAAAAACCTAAGGATTTCATGTTCTCTTACATGATGAGAGAAATATGTTATGAATACTTAGGAATACGATTAATCCCACTCTTCCATTTCAAAAATTAAAATTCCTTTCCATTTAAAACCAAAACATGTTTTTTTCAAAAACATGCTATTTTTATAAGATAAAACCACTGGGTTTCTATAAAATCATTTTAATCAATTTGAATGTTTGAAATTAATTCAAAACCAAATCTATATTCTTCAAAATTCCTTTTTTCACAATTAAATTCAAAAATTTAATTGGAAATATTTCTATCAAATCCACAATCAAAATTCAATAATTTAAATTATACAATTTTACACAAACCCAAACCAATTCAATGAAATTAGGGGGTTTTCAAATTTCCATAAATAAACCATTTCAAATCCTCTAATTCATTTGAATAGAGTTTTTTATCAATCAAATTTGAAAGAAATATTAATCAATAAAATTTAAATACACTATTTAAATAAATCAAGAAATACAATGGTAATTAATTTGGCAAGTTAGGATAGAACCACCTACCTCATGGTTATCAATGTTAGAGGAAAAGATAAACCAACTTGTATGGTTCAATACACCTCCTCATGACCCTATTATCGTAAGAATCGACACACCTATGATTTTTGTTTGTCAGGGGTTCCTAGAAGAAATACCAATAATTATATTTCAAAATGAACACAAATATCACATGTGATGAAACATTTTCTCTCTTAGAAAAATCTTCAAATTATCGATTGAAATATTACATGAAATAAGTTTTTATCTCTCTTGAGAAATTTCTAAAATATAGATTAAAATATTAAATGAAACCATATTTTATCTCTCTGGGATCATTTTCAAATTATCGATTAAAATAATATGTACTATAATATTTTAACTCTCATAGATAATTTCCAAATTATCATTTTACAATTATTATAATTATCCTTTATCAAAAAATGTGATTATCCCATGATAATTTTGATAATCTATGTCTCATGATAATAACCTTAAAATTATACTTTAATAATTTTAATAATATTATCTTCTTATAATGTGATGCAATTATTCATTGATAATTTGAAGTAATTATCACTTGATATTTATTCATTATTATTCCTTGATAATTCTTTGTAATTATATTTTGATAATTTTCCTAAGATTTATCCTTTGATAATTTCACCCAATTATCCATTAATTATTTATTTAATAATTATCACCTAATAGTCCTAAGTAATTATTGTACGATAATTCTAAACAATAATCTATAAATATTTCCTAGAAATAATTTTTTTTAAAACCATACAATTATATATTTGATAACATCTCACAATTAACTTTTGATGAGATGATGAAAAAAAATCTTGATAACTGTTTATTGAACTTCTGATAATTTTAATAATTATCATTTTATAATACATTTATGAAGTATCTTATGAAAAATTTGGTTTCATTTTTTTTAATTAAAAAACCCCATTTTCCAGAATTTAATACATAATTGAAAAAGTGTAAAAAATAAATAAATTAAAATTAAAATAACAAAGACAATTTTCACTATGAATGTGGAAAGAATAACAAACATCACCCCACTAGTATAATAGCAACATTTAAATCTTTCAAACCAAATGGAAAGGAGATTTCCCCACTTCATGTAATCTTGGGGTTGCATGGTTTTGATAGGATCAGTCTAAAAACTGAAATGATCTGGTATGGATACCACCATAGGTATACATTGGGAATAAACATTAAAATAGTTCATTTAAACACTGATTCAAACCAAACGCAATGATGGAGTCATTTATATCCATTTATTAGGGCGTTTCTAAATTAATTTTGGCTTAAACGGTGGTAAATCGGGTGTTTGAAAACCTCAGACAGTTCAAAAATGGGGATTTAGGCGTTGAAAGTGACGATGAATAGTGTATTGAAATTTTATTAATTAAATTAAAAATTAAATCAAAATAATAAATTTTATTATTTAATATAGTTTTTAATTAACTTAAATATTACAAACGACCTGACCAAACATTCATTGCTCATAATAGTTATACGCCGCCTATGGTAGACACCCCTTTTCAGACCCTAATGTGGTCTTCTATTTCTCAAACATTTAACTATTTGATATATATTAATGATTTATTAAATAAAAATAATATTTATTAATTAATTAAAATAAAAGTTTAATCTTTTTTGAGCGATCCATCCAAACGGTCAACACTTACAAAAGTTATACCCCGTCTAGGGTAAACCCTTCATTCTAGACCCATCGGTGATCTTGTATTTTTCATACGTCGCACCATTTGGGATATATTTAATTATTTTCAATAAATAATATATTAAATATGTTTTAATAAAATTATTTCATGAGTGAGGCATCCAAATTCTCAGTGCCATCGAATGTTATTCCCGTACAAGGGTAAACAATAAATTTTGAACATAATAGTATTCTCAAATTTATTATATGATGCACCGTTTTTGTGTTAATCAATTATTTTTAACAAAAAGTGCACACTTAATATAATATAATTAATATTTTTATTCATCCTTTTTCGAGGATTTCTAGGGAAGAAAACATCACAATAAATTAATGTCGAACTCCAAAAATATTTAATTGAACATTCCAAGATATTACCTGGATTTTAAGGCCCTTAACAAATTTATCAAAACATCACTAATAAATTGTTTTTTCGACCTAATATATTAATAATTTTCAACACAAGAGGGTTTCTGAGTGTTTGATGAGTAAAGGGATGTTACAATCTCCCACCCATAAGAAATTTCTGTCTTGAGAAAGCCTACAATGAATACTCCATGTCAAAAAGATGAGGTCACTATTATAGCATTAGTGCCTCCCTCTCCCACATATCATGATAAATAGAACTATCATGCCATGAAACACAGACCATAGGTATCTTCTTCTTAGATTCGATTCAAACATCTTCTCAGTGGCACGATGTTATACAACATCTGTACATATAAGAAAGCCGTTAGATTTCCACTCAGACTATGTAAGGGGAAAAATTATTCTCAATAGAAGGAACAAATAAGATTTGTATTTTCTCTATATCCAAATCACAAAAAGGAATATACTTGAACTAAAACACAAGAATTATTTCCCAGACCACAGCTAGTGACATAAGGTTCATAGGAGTGAGAGCTGTCCAGACACCCAGTAGCAACTACCTCTTAAGTCTCAACAAGATTTCACAAATGCATACTGAATTTAAGAATAAAATCTCATCCTCCCTCAGATAAATTTTTTTCACAAACTAGCCATGGTACCCTTGTAACTTGATAGTTGAGCCAGCCCTGACATATCCCTAAGGGTGTTCCCAATCCCCACCGGTCGGAGACTAGCACCTGGCATCGTACAATATAAAAGTGGGAAATATTTTTTCAACAGGAATGAATAAGTGAAAGATAAAATATAGTACGCATATCAATAAGAAATCTCCAGAGGGATTAAAGGTACCAAAATAAAAAGAAGTATAAAAAACAAAGTACTACTACCCAAAGTACTGAATAGAAAATAGCCCCATGGTCACTGAGGACACAACTCACCACGTCCAAAGCTCAATAGATGAATCCACCTCTAGGATATCTCTTCCCTTTTTTCAAGCTTGGAAAAGGAAAGTCTACTCACAATGGAAGGAAAAAGTATTGTGTGATCCTAAGACTGGTAGGAAACCACCAAATATTCCATAACAAATTCCAAATATATATTATTGAAATAAAATCTTTCAATTTTTTAGAAAAAATAGGTTTGGCAATTTAAAAACATATTTAAACAAAACATGGTATAGATTTTCAAAATGATGGAAAATACATTCAAAGAACATGATTTAAATTACAAGAAATAGAATATTTCTAAAACAATGTCTTGTGTAAAACATTTATATCGAAAATTTTATATAAATTTAGCAGGGATGTAAAGCAGTTCAAACAAACATTGGCATACATTAATATCTAAAAAATATGCGAGTAATATGGTCATCTTCCGAATGGTACGATAGTATTAACCAGCTATAGGATTCTACACTATCTATGTGAACTCATAAAAATTTGTATACACATGTCTCTATGACACTGTCCAAAGGAGACTCATCACCAACCCATCAAGGATGTGACCCACCACATGTATTTTTTAGATCATTGTCGTAGCATATATTGTATCCAAATAATTTACTAACTACCGAAGTCTTGGATGTGCTCTTACATGATGAGTGAACTATTTTAAGACTTCTTAAAAATATGATCAATCCCATTATTCCATTTGAAAATTCAAATTCCTTTCTATTTAAAACCAAAACAGGTTTTATTCAAAAACATGAATTTTCTCCAAAACCAGTTCAAATCCTCCAATTCATAAGAATTTGGTTATTTTATCAAAGTAATTTATTAAGAAATTGATTTTATGTCTATAATTGAAATAAATCTAGTAATATAATGGTTTGGAAAGTCAGGATAGAACTACCTACTTCAAGGTCATCAATGGCAGTAGAAAATATAAACCACCCTGTATAGTTTAATACACCTCCTCACGACCCTATTATAATAAGCATCGACCCACCTATGATCTATGTTCATCAAGGGTTCCTAGAACTAATACCAGTTATTTTATTTCAGAAGGAAATAAAATATCACATGTGATGATACATATTCTCTATTGGTAAAATTTTTAAATTATTTGTTAAAATATTATACACAATAATATCCTATCTCGCTTAGATAATATTAAAAATATCATTTAAAATATTACATGCAATAATATTTTATCTCTCTAACATAATTTAAAAATTATTAATGAAAATGTTACATACAATATATTTTATCTCTCTTGGATAATTTCCAAATTATTGTTATACAATTATAATATATATCCTTTGAAAAAACATGTGATTATCCCATTATAATTTTGATATTATATGTCTCATGATAATTATCTAATAATTATCCATTAATAATTTCATTAATATAATCTTTGATTATATGATACAATTATTCATTGATAATTTAAATTAATTATCTCTTCATAATTATTCATTGTTATTACATGATAATTCATTGTAATTATCTTTTGATAATTTTTCTAAAATTTATCCTTTTATAATTTCACCTAATTTTCCATTGATAATTTATTTAATAATTATCTATTAACAGTCCTATGTAATAATCATAGGATAATTATAAATAACTACATATTAAAATTTCATTAAAATAATGTTTTATAAAATATTACAATTATATCGTTGAAAATATCTCACAGTTATCTTTAATAAGATGATAAAAAAATATTGATTACTATTTATTGAACTTCCATTACATTTCATAATTTTCATTTTATAATTCATTTAGTAAGTTTACTTTAAAAAAATTTGTTTCATTTTTTTAATTAAAAATCCCCATTTTATAGAATTTGGGAAATAATGGGAAAAACGTAAAAAAAATAAATCAATCAAATTAAACAAAACAAACCCAATTTTCATTGTGCATGTTGGAAGAGGAAGAACCATCACCCCACCGGAAGAATAGCCACACACCAAGCTTCCAAACCACGGGTAAAGGTGATTGCCCCACTATAAGTAGTCTTGGGGTCACAAGGTTTTGATATGATAGATCCAAAAACCAAAATGATCTAATATGTAAACTGTCACGAGCATAGGTCAGGTGTAAACATTCAAACAGTCCATTTAAACATCGATTCAACCCAAAAACTATGACGAAGTCATTTATTTTCATTTATTAGGGCGTTTATAAATTAAATATGGCTTAAATAGTGGTATATCGTGTGTTTGAAAACCTCGGATGGTTCAAAAATGGGGATTTAGGTGTTGAAAGTGACAATGAATAGTGATTCGGATTTTATTAATTAAATTAATAATTGAATCAAATTAATGAAGTTAATTATTTTATATAGTTATTAAATAACTTAAATATTAAAAGCTACCAAACCAAACATCTATTACTCATGATATTTATACCCCACCTAGAGAAAACACCCCTTTTCGGACCCAACAGTGGTATCAAATTTATAAAATGATGAAAAATTTGAGAGATATTAATGAATTCGTAATTAAATATAGGAATAATTAATTAATTAAAATAAAAGGGTTGTTTTTGTCAGAAATGTGTCCAAATGGTCAACACATACAAATTTTATACCCCATCTAGGGTAAAACCCTCATTCTAGACCCATCGATGATCTCAGATATCGCATATGTCACACCATTTGGGAGATTTTTAATTATTTACAATAAATGATATATTAAATATTATTTAATAACGTTATCTCATGAGTGAGGCATCTAATTTCCAAAACCTTCGGCTGTTATACCTCTCCTACGGTAAATACCGTATTTTCAACATAACAATGGTCTTATATTTCTCATACAACACACCATATTAGAGTTGTTCAGTTATTTTGAACAGAAAAGTGTGTATTGAATATAATGTAATTAAAAATTTTATTCAATCTTCGTTGAGCTTTTTTTGGCATCTGAACATCACAAAAAGTTTGAGTCGAACTCCAAGAAAATTTAATTGATCATTCCAATATGTTAACCTGTATTAAAGGGCCTTAACACATTTATCTAAAATTTGCGGATAAATAATTTATTTCATTTATGATATTAATAATTTTTTACACAATAGGGTTTAGGAATACCTAAACAGTAACAGCATGTTACAGATATTCTCCACACAATCTGAGCAGATTTTCATAATATTCCTACCCATCTTGTTCTCAAATTCATTCTTTTATACTTGAATTATTCAAAATAATCCTACTTATACCTCCTTAGGTAAATATATCCATATCTACTAAAATCATCAATAAAAGTTATTATTTATGAGTTGTAAGAACCTAGATCTTCATTTTAGGTATGGATCTTGATTTCGGGTTGTTTTTTAAGAAGAAAGTTAGAATTTGGATTTACATGAGTACACACTATGTATTTCTATGTACACACAATGTACTCAGTTACTGCGTATAGTTGTTTACAGTCCGTGTAATGGCTGAGTACATGGCCATGTGATGAGCTGGCAGACCACTTAATTCGAGGACCAGTGGAGACATATACACGGTGTGTAGATTTAATGAACCTTCCATGTACTTTTATTTTTATTTGATATATCAGAGCGGGGTCATATATTATGTTTTTAAACATCTTCCTCTCCTCGTGGGTTGTACATGAGAGAAACAAAATGGCCAATGAAATTATAACACCTACTAATTCTCCATCTGAGCTCTGATTGAGACACTATCAGGTGTGTTTGAATCCCATCGGTGAGTTCTCAAAACCCCTAGAGCCTTTTTCCCTATTCTTCCTCTCTCATGAGTTATTCAAGGTTGGTAATTTTTCACTTTTTCATAGATATACACTGATTTATGCAGATTCATGGACTGACGTTCAAGTATATCGATCATACAACATCTAAGTAGGTGGTTACTGCCTTTAATTGTTCGTCTTTTTATTATATATGCTAAAAGTTCTACAAACCTATGAGTGGGGTTTTGAATGATTTGGATTTAAACCCTTTTTATTTTTTACTATGGTTTGATTGTTTGATAAAGGGTTGTTTCTTAGGCGTAAGGTTTGATACCTTGTTTACAGGACACCTTGTGGGTGTGTTTCCCTTGATAGATTGTTTATAGCCTTTTGTTATAGGTTTCCATGAGGAAGACCTTATTTTCCATGACTTGTTTTTTTATGATGGAGTAGATTATTGTATGTAATACTAGTGTTATGAATTGTGATTGTTGGCCAAAGGAAATTGGACTGTGAGAGCTTCCCAAAGAGGTTAGACCATGAGAGCTACCCAAGTGGTCATCTATAATTGTTTGGGATAGACTATGAGTGATGCACATGGGATCATTATTATTTGATTAAATGAATGTTAGACCCAGGTCTATTGATCTTGAGACCTACCAATGATGTTATTTATAATTTATTGATGCCATGGTGACCTAAGGGTATTGACCAGGAGAGCATCCAGAAGGTCATTTGTAAACGATTAGTGCTATGTTCGACCAAGGGGTTAGACTATGAGAGCTTCCCAAAGATTTGTTATTTATTTAATTGATGATATGTATGACCAAAGGGGTTAGACTATTGGATCATTCCCATAGGGTCATTTTTGAATAGTTGAATGATTGTGACATGTATCCCAAGCCAAAGCACAAGCATGGACTCTATTTTAATTGATTGGTTATATGGTTTTCTAAAACACCAGTTTTTTTTATTACACAAGGGGATATAGAGCATTGGATAGATCCTAGTATTACATTATTCAAATGGATTTAATAATAAATGTAAATTAATGTAATTGAAAATGGTAGGATTGTTTACTTTTGAGTACTTCCTAGTTTTTTGAACCATTTCTACATATTGCATGTTGTATATATTCATTGACAGCTAATCATTGATCTCTTGGTGATTAGATACTAGTATTCATCTCACACCCTATTTGGTTAATGCTTTTGGGCCAAAACAGATTATATGATTGCAGGTATAGATAAGGGAAAGTTCCTTTCTTCATCAGGTAGATGATTTCTATTGGAGATGGAGAGCATGCGACCAAGATAAGGCTTGTGATGCTATTGTACTTTACTTGATTTTCTATAATTTAGTTTTTGTATTGTATTTCTAGTATTGTGACTTGTTTGTCTGCTTTCCTAGACACATGTGACATGAATCATTTATATATATTCTCTAGTTGTTTTATTACTATCATTATTCCATTGTTTAATTATGTTCTATGGTATTATAGATTCTTCTATTGTTTATTATTTATATCTATTGTGTATACTCTTCCAATGATGGAATAGTTCCACCATTATCAAACCTTGTCCCTTGCTACTAGTCAGCATCTTCTGTTGTTTGGGAAATGTAGTTGAGGTTATGTGACCAACCAGGTTCAGGGCACCTTTGGGAAGCAAATAGATCTGGGATGTTACAAAGTGGTATTAGTGGAGTTTTCTTTCCTACATTGCCTAAATATTTGGAGCCAATAGTGTGTGATAAGAAGAAATAGGTAGTTGGTAATAAACTATGCTCGGAAGTAGCTGAATCGTGTATAAGGAAAAGCCAAGTTACCTCAAATATTTCAATTTTTATGGTTTTTCAATTGTTACAGTTGATTTGATATCACTGTTGGGTGATTCACTTGTTTTGTGCTATTGTGATTTATATCATTGTTGTTTTATTCTTGTTGCATCTCAATGAGATAAGGGTGTTACATCTCATGCACCATATAGTCACTTCCTAGAGATCACATTTCATGCATTCTTATCATGCCATTTAGGTTTCATTGCTAATTGTATTCTATTCTGGTAGAAGTTGTGCTAGATATGCATGTTTTTTGTGACATATTTTGTGATAGAATACCTGTTATTTTGATAGGGTATTGGTATATGTAATGTTTCATTTGGATAGACGCAAAACTTTAGTCCATGAGGAGTTATGGGCCCTCTTAGATCAGAATTTGGGGGATAACGTTTCAATTTAATTAAATTATGTTAAGATATGACACGAATAAGGATTCCAAACATTAATTCGTGGGGAGTATGGGCTCTCACTGATTAGAACATGGCATGAAATGGCCATAATATTATGATTTTGGGGGTTCTGGAGAGGTTTCAAAGGCTTACTATCCTGAAACCCAGACTACATGGTGTGTGATGTTATGAACACCCTCCATGTGTTCTTCTGTTCTGGAAGAAATGACTTTTTTATGAGCTTGTTGTGTACCATATGTACATGTCGTGTAGTTGTTGACTGTGTGACAGACCATGTGAGTAGATACACGGGGATTGGTAAAACATTCGTAGAACACACCATGTTCTAGGTGTACACACCATGTGGTAATCGACCATCTATCTGGTCATGTGACTAACGACACGAGTGGATGAAATGTTGGTGGTAGAGACCATGTTAAAGGTGAACATGTCGTGTAATGTTACATCAGGATAACTGTGTGGTTCGATCTGTGTAAAAGAAATTGGTCAGGAGTGAAAAATCAAGTACATTCTATGTTTTAGGAGGGACATTCCATGTTTATGGGGTGTTACATGACCTGGTTGTAAGGGGTACACTCCCATATTCTGGCTTAAGGGAACAAGTTGTGTAGTGGTTCTACACGTTGGGTAACCCTGTTTTGTAAAACCTGAATGATTTATTTCTCCTGTTTCGTTCATCCGCATTTAAGTTTCATTCCTTGATAATATTAAACTAAGGTGTGTGCTTGACCTTGCAGAGTCATTCAACCAAGATATCCTCCAATTGTAAGACATGTATAAGACAATGATCAGACACCAAAAATGGTAGATCAAGGACTACTAGAAGATCCTCCTATCATTCCCTTCTTTGCATAAGCTGTAATACCGAACATAGGTGTTGATGCACAATTCCATGAAGGATTTTTTATGATGATTCAGACTTTTTAAAGAGCACCACATCCTTCCCCAACTATGGAAAAGTTGACCTCAGTGTTCCAGTAGCAGCATCCTCCCACTTTTTCAGGTGATGGAGGACCACAAGATACTAATTCATGGTTGTAGTCTATCCTTTATTTATTAAATATTTTTGAGATTCTTCCTAAGAGGAGAGTAAATATTGCGACTTACATGCTATGTGATTCTTCCAAGAGATAGTGGGATGTTATCTCATAGGTGGGACATCATTGGGATATGGCTTGAGAAGAGTTTCAGAGGACCTTCTATGGTTACATCTACCCTAAGACGTTGAGGTCCAATCAAGCATGGGAGTCCATTCATCTAGATTAGGATGCTCTTTCAGTGATGGATTTGTCTTTTTGTTTTACAGAGCATTAGATATTCACACCTATTTTAAAAGGTGACGAGTTATCACTGTCTAGGAGATTTGAGGATGGTCTCAGGATTGAAATCTGATCGCAGGTGAATACTTTCATGATGACTTCGGTGGATACTATAGAAAACTAGGTGCTAATTATCATGCACAATTTGATGGAGTTTGGAGCTGCGAACTAGGGAGGTTCAGCATCTTGGATTGGTACTTCTCTGATTGATTGTAGGAAGCACCAAAAGGAGATTTCAATTGATGTTTCTTCAGGTAGCCATGTTGTGTGCTACTAGTGTGTAAAGAGTGGGCATACAAAACCACATTGCTTGAGAGACCATGTTTTGTGCTGATATTGTGGCAAGATGGGCCATCTTCAGCATTTTTACAGGATTGTTTCACCTACAGTGAGTGAGAAGGGATCCGTTATGACTCCACATTTAGGAATAGGACCCCCAGTTTCTCATCAATAAAGGAACTGGTGTTTTTCAGTACATTTATAATAAGGAGGTGGTAATGGATGTGGTATCTAGATGGTAGGTTTTCATCAACATTAGGGTGGGCCACCTTCGGAAAGCTAGGAAGGGTCCCAGGGCCATGGTACAGGTCAGAATTTTACAATACAATAGACCCAACATGAGCAGCATCTTGGACTATCTATGGTTAAAGGTGAGTTTCTAGTAACCTCCTTTTTATATTTTTCGATTTTTGATATAAAGGCTTCCCAAAGTTTTATATCGGTTTTCATTGTGAAGAGACTTGGGCTCTGTTTCTTTAATTCTGATGAATTTAGGATGCTAGAAACTCTGTTGTGGATTAGTACAGCTAGTGTACGTAAGTGAAATAAGTTCCCTCTTGAGGCTTCATGGTGTCACTATCTTGTGGTACCTCTATGTGTTAGAGATGACAGTCTTCGATTACATTCTCAAAAGTTATTGGTTGGTCTCCTTTCAAGCCTTTGTTCAATTCTATTGCCGCAGTGTGAGTTTCACATCACTAGAGGGTGGGTATTTTCTACACAAGGGAGAATGGGATGTCTAGGCGATAAAGAATCATGTTTTGGAAGTAATTACAGCCATAATATCTATTTTATATTTTTATAACTAGGGGACTTCACAGATGTACATTCCGCCAGTGGTGGATCATTTCAAATATTACTTTTTAGGTTTACCTTCGAAGCGAGAGGTGGATTTCTCTATTGATCTTGTGTCAGGATTGGCACTGGTGTCCATTACTCTGTATAGGATTGCTACACCAGAGATACAGTTGATCAAGAAGAAGTTAGAGGAGTTGCAGGAAAAGGGTTTCATCCAACCCAATACTTCTCCTTGGGGTTCACCTTTCTTTTTTACGAAGAAGGTAGATGGTACCCTCAGACATTGTGTGGATTATTGGAAAATGATCCTATTGATAGTCATGAATTGATATCCCTTTCCAAGTGTTGATGGTCTCTTCAATTATCTTCACGGATCTCAGGTGATCTTGAAGAATGACTTGAGATCTGGTTATCATCAGTTACGAGTTAGACCATCAGATATACCTCTTACAGCCTTTCAGAGCAGGTATAGTATAAATGAGTATTTGGTTATGCTTTTTGGTATCATGAATGCACAAGTAGATTTCATGGAACTTTTGAACTGAGTGTTCCATCCTTACTTGCATTCTTTTGTGGTAGTCTTAATGGAAGATATCATGGTGTACTCTAACAATCTACTTGACCATGCCATACATCTTGATATCCTATTGAGTACACCGTGAGAGAAATCGTTATATGTAATGCTCTCAAAGTTCCAATTTTGTGTGAATCAGATTCACATCTTAGGTCATTCCATCTCAGAGAACGGAGTATCAGTAGACCTAGAGAAAGTGAGAGAGGTAGTTTCCTAGGAGAATCTGAAGAACGTCTTTGAGGTACAATGTTTTATAGGGCTATATGGTTACTATAGATTCTTTTTTCAGGACTTATCACAGTTACCAGTTCCACTGATAGGCCTAACTAAAAAGGGTGTGAAATACCTATGGAAAGATTCCTATGATTTAGCCATATAGGAGCTGAAATGGAGGTTGACTTCATCGCTGATACTGATTTTTACATAACCCGGTAAGAGTTACACAGTTTTTTGTGATGCGTCAAGTATAGAGTTGAGAGTAGTGCTTATACAAGGGAAGGATTCATTTTATATGAGTCTCAGCAGTTGATTCCACATGTGAAGAATTACCCGACGCATGATCTCGAGTTACCTGCACTTGTGCATGCTTTCCCCTGTTGGAGGCATTATCTTTTGGGAGATCATTTGGTGGTATTTATTGATCACAAAATCCAAAATTATATCTTTAATCATCGTGATCTGAATTTGACATATTGAAGGTGGGTTGATTACCTTTAGTCCCTTGACATTGAAATTTCCCACATGCTTGGGAAAGGCAACACAGTGGGTGATGTGTTGAGCAGGAGGACCTGAATATAGTTAGTTCAGGAGGCCAGTAGTGAGTGGAATATTATGGCAATGTTATCTGAGATTCAATTGGAGGTGAATGACAGACAGCCAAAGACCTTTATTTCTTTTATAGCTATTACCTCTACTCTACTAGATCAGGTAGGAATGATGCAGCTATTAGATTTCAAAGGCCAAGTCCTATAGGAGAGTGTGTCGACAAAGGACCCAACTAATGGGAGGATTATACGTGACAATGAGGTTTATCATTTTCATGGGTGCATATGGGTGTCAGTATACATATGTGATGAGATTTTGTGAGATTTCAATTCCTTGGTTTGGCTAGTTCATGTTGGTCTCACCAAGATGTATCAAGATTTTCATCGTCAATATTGGTGGCCAAGTATGAAGAGGAATGTAGCTGGTTTTATTATAAGATGATCCACCTATAAGTTGGTGAAGGTGGAACATCAGCAACCAATAGGGATTTTATAGTAGTTAACCATTCCCGAGTAAAAGTGGAATGATGTCACGATGGATTTTGTGACAGGGTTACCGAGATCGTCGCGATGCAATGATGTTGTATGGGTTATTGTTGAAAAAATCATGAAGGTTTAACATTTCCTGCTGACGATGGAAACCATCAATGTTGATGATCATGGAAGTTTGTAAATACTAAATATTTTAAGTATACATGGGGTTCCGCACTCCATAATTTTAGACAAGGATTCCCAATTTAATTCTCATGCCTGGTAGAAACTACATAGGGACTTGGGTACACCGGTACTTTTGAGTATAGATTACCATCCCATGAAAGATGGTCAGTCTGAGTGCACAATTCAGATTTTGGAGGACATCATTCTTCCATCCATCCTAGATTTTGAGGGATACTAGGAGAGACACATACCCTTAGTAGATTTTTCTTATAATAACAGTTTTCTGTTGATGATTCAGATGGAACCATATGAGGCTTTCTACAGTAGGTCATGTCGATCACCCATATGATTGCTCGAGGCAGGAAAGCCAGCTTTGATAGGACCTCATCCTGTCCAAGAGACCATTGAGTAGGTGGAGTTGATGTAGAAGAGGATGGATACTGCACAATCTTTCTAGAAGTAATATGTTGATCAAAGGAGGCGATTTATAGAGTTTGAGGTCACTGGTCATGTTTTTCTACGTGTCACACCGAGGTTAGGAAACATTTGGATTATGAGGCAGGGAAAGCTTTCACTGAGATACGTCAGTCCATTTAAGGTTTTTGAGAGAGTCTAGCAAGTTTCCTATCAGTTTTAGTTACATCTTCGGTATGGGCTATGCATGACGTCTTTCATGTTTCTTAGCTACATCATTACTTTTTAGACTCGTCTCCTATTTTTCAATATATGTATGTTGAGTTGGAGGTGGAAGCATCCTTTGAGGAGAACCCTATTCAGATTGAGGATCATAACATGAATGTTCTCCATGGATACTATGTTCCTCTAGTATTGGTGATACAGAATCACGACAGAGTTCAAGACAAATCTTGGGAGAGGGATACTGATGTACGTTCTTAGTGGCCAGAGTTGTTCACAAATTCTTCTCACCACTCTTGGAAAATTAATTCGGGGATGAATTTATTTAAGGGGAGAGATGTTTTTAAGAACTAGGATCTTCATTTTACATATGGATCTTTATTTTTTGTTGTTTTTTAGAAAAAAAATTGGGGTTTTTCTGAGTACACACTATGTACATCTACGTAGGTTCCATGTACCCGGTTTCCGCATAAAACCACTTACTGGTCATGTAATTGCTTAGTATATGGTTGTGTGGTGACCTGGCAGACCCCTTATTTTTGGGGCCAGTTGAGAAAAAACAATTAGTATAATTTTAATGAACCCTCCATTTACTTTTATTTTTATTTGATATATCAGAGAAAAGTCTCATCTTATGTTTGTAAGTATCTTATTCTCTGTGTGGGTCATACAGGAGAGCGACAGAATGGCCCATGAACATCGAACCCCTCCTGATTCCCCATCTGAGCTCAGATCGAGACACTGTTAGGTTATTTGGAATCCCACTAATGATTTTTCAAAACCCTTAGAGACTTTATTCTTGATTATTCTTCTCTAGTGGGTTATTAAAGGTTGACCATTTTTACCTTTTTTATATATCTATGCTGATCTAGGATGATTAAAGGGCTTATGTTCATGTATATTGATCATATAACATCAATCTATGTGGTTTGTTCCCTTTTTTTGTATTTGGATTATATATACTAAAACTTCCACATTCCCACAGGTGGGGTATTTATTGAATTGTTATTTAAACCTATTTATTACCTACTATGGTTTGATTGTTTGGTAATGGTTTGTTGCTTAGGCATAAGGTTAGATTCCTTGTTTACAGTACACCCCATGGGTTTGTTTCCCTTGATTGATTGTTTAATTATGTTGTTCTATGTTTCCTTGTGGTGGACATTGTTTTTCATTCCTTGTTTTGATAGGATGGAGTTTCTGATTATATCAAAAGCATGTTTTATGCATTGTGATTGTGGACCAAAGGGGATTGGACTGTGAGAGAATCCTAAAGGGGTTATACATTGAGAGCCGCCTAAGTGTTCATCTATAATTGTCTAGGTTAGACCATGAGAGATGCTCAGGTGATCATTATTATTCGATTAAATGAATGTTGGACCCACGTTTATTGACTATGAGAGCTACCCAGGCGGTTGTTTTTAATTCATTGATTCAGTGTTGACCTAACAGTATTGACCATGGTAACTTCAAGGTGGTCATTTGTAAACGATTAGTGTTATGTTATACCAAAGGGGTTTTATCGTGAGATCTTCCCATGGGGTAGTTATTTATTGAATTAATGTTATGTGAGACCAAAGGGGTTGGAAAGTGAGAGAATTCCTAGAGGTCCGTCTGTGAATAAATGAATGATTGTGATGAGTATTCCAATCCAAAGAACATGCTCGGACTCTTTCTTATTTGATTGGTTAAATGGTCTTTTGAGACACCTATATGTTACAATTACATAGGGGGATATAGAGCATAGGCTAGATCCTAGGATTACATGATTCAAATAGATTTAATCATAAATGTAAATGAATATCATTGAAAACTTTATGATTGATTACTTATGAGTAATTCCTAGTTTATTGCTTAATTCCTTCATATTACCTATTATATATATTAAATGATAATTAGGCACATGTCATTTGGTGCTTTCCTATTGGGATTTATCTCCCACCCTATTTAGGTCATGGTTTTGGACCCAAACAGATTATTTTATTGCATGTATAGATAATAGAATTTGCCCTTCTTCATCTGGTACTTTATTTCTATTAGAGATGGGAAGAATGTGACTAAGATAAGACTTGTGATGTTGTTTGAGTTTACTTTCTTTTTTGTAATTTAGTTTCTGCATTGTATTTCTAGCTTTGTTACTTGTTTGGATACTTTCCTAGACACTTGTCTCATCTATCTTATATATATATATATATATATATATATATTCCCTAGTTGTTTTATTACTAGCAGACTTCTGTTGTTTACTTATGTTGTATGGTCTTACTGCTTCCTCCATTGTTTATTATTTCCTTCCACTATGTATACTCTACTAGTGAGGGAATATTTCACTCATTATCACACCTTGGCCCTTGCTGGTAGTTGGCATCCTCTGGCATTTGGGGAAATGTGCTTGAGGTTATCTGACCAATTGAGTTCAGGGAACCTTTGGGCGGCACCCAAATCCAGTCTGTTACATGAGTACCCACCACATTCTTCAACAGTAAGTGGTCCACACACACCGTTATGAAAAAATTCAAGAAACTCTTTAGCTATTTCACCTTTCCCACTAAATTGTTATTTCATCATTTTTCATGTAAAATGTGTGACATACACCAAGTTGTTTTAGTTTGAAATAATATAAATATTTATCTTGATGTAATTTTTTCAATAATTTTTCATTTACATGACCTATCTAATGATGCCAAAGATGGGTGTGGTATGAGTCATGTGAAGTAAAGTTGTTACCAATTTCCATTACTTGGTTCATTAAATCCAACACATAAATTCCGTTATATAAATGTTTGTTACCATAAAAATTATATCTTTATAAAATAGTAAAAATTTATTTACAAATTTAAAAATGAATCCAATTGTATCTAGTATGGATATAAAAATAAATATTTTGGTAACTAATGTCACATAATAAAACTCCTTTAGAGCCAAGATAATTTTAGTTGGAAATGTGAGATGGTAGTCCTTGATAAATATAGCAACAAGTTTAGCTCTGTTGGATAATCATAGATCTACCTCCCCTTAGTCAATTTTTCTAAATCTACATGGTTCTTGTATTTGAATACATATGTGATCACCAAAATCTACATCTAATGCCAAAATGTTAGAAATAGATAAATTGTTCTTGAAAACAAACACACCTGAAGCTTCCCCTTACTTCTTTATCTAGGTGTATTTTTTCTTCTAGTGGCCCATCTTTCCACATGAAAAACCAGTAGAATCTTGTTCCATTGTTTCCCCTTTGATATTCTTCTTATTGGAAGGTCGTGAAGAAGCATTATACTTAAATCTTGTTGATTTCCCTTTCTAGTTGTTCACCATAACTATAGAAGGACTTTCACACTACATATCTTTATCTATTTAGAGAAGGAGGATAAGAAGATATGGAAGAGACTTCTCAATGTTGTTCTTATTAAAATTCAGAACAAAACTGTATAACATTTGATGGAGTGAGGCCCATCTAGGGAACCATCCCCAATATTTCTCTGAAAGAGCTCATTGGTAATATCAAACTATTCTGGTCTAGAACTCCATTAGTAAATACCACAGAGGTCCTCAAGAATTATATATGCATCCATGTTTTTTTGACTCTTCATTAGTTCACTAAACATAGATAAAATCATCAAACATTGAATCTTGACTACATCATTCATATTTTTTCATAGACTAGTAACTTTTCACCACTCACCTCTTGAGTAGGAAGATTAGGCATCGAGGATTCAATAATGTATGATTTTTGTTCATGGAAAAGAACAATCTAAAGGAATCTATACCACTCCGAGAAGTTTCTACCAGTTATGAGATTGTATTTATCCAATATTTATCATATGGAAAGTGTGGATGATGATTTTTTCATTTTATATAAAATTAAAATGACTAGATTATTAGTACATGTCATGATTACAAATTTTGTGAGAAAAAATAAATTAATGGATTTTTTAAATATACAACTATTTTATCAAGTCCCATTATCCCTCTCCATTGAACCTAGAATGTCTTGTTTGTAGTACATTCTAGTGGTAAAGATCCATATTCCCCTTCACATAATCCCAAAAATTGTTGGTCAATCTATTTTGGAGGTATTTAGGTAGGAAAGTCTTTTCCAACTATGGGATTGCATATCCTTGATCCATTGACTGGACTCCCTAATCCAGAAATCCTGAATTGGATTTTTCCAACACTCACCTCCAAATTACACCAAGAAAATAAAGGGATACTACTCTTTATGTAAAATGGTTAAGTCAACCCAAAACATTCATAAGAACTCCCCATATAAATTTATGTTTCCCAACAAGGGTTGGTCAAACACATAGTTCTATTGTGTTTTGTTCCTAATCATGTAATGGAAGGATTAGTTTGACTTAATATTAGATTCAAGGATTTTATTTTATTATAAATAAATGTTTATCATGTTTTATCCTTTATATGTATTTTTAAAATTTAAATGGATGTTTACTTAATTAATTAACCATGTTTTGATTAAACAATTACACATCATCAATTTTATTTTAATACTATCTTTTCATATTAATTAATTCATTTAGGTGATCGTGGTATTGAATCAATAAATAAAATATTAATACATTAGAAAGAAGAAAATTAATTAATTAAATGAACTGGTCATGAGCTTATCTAGTGGATGATTTAATGAACAAAATTAAATCAAACTATATCCTAGGGGAAATAACTATCACGAACAGTCCCATGAGGCCCAGAGGTGACTACCATAAGACCGACATCTATGGGCCTGGGGTTGGTGAGTTTCACCTGAATGATTTTCCCGAATAGGGAAGGCACTTCATAAAGGTAATGTACACACTCAAAAAGGGAAACTAAAGTAAACAACCAACAAAAGAAAGGTATAACCATGAGAGTAAGGTACAACCACAAGTACAACTATAATTTGAAGGGAGTAGCTATAAGTCTAAAGTCGAAGAAGATGATCTCAACTGCTCCCATCACACTAAGCTCCACCTAGACCCAAACCTCCAAATTCTGCCTTGGAGTGTCAGTAGTATGCCCCATACACACACATGCAGGAAAAGCCCATGCAGGGGTGAGTATAACAATTCAAAATGGGACCCCGAGACCCTCGATGGTCTCTTTGTAATCCACAAAAGAAAACATCATAATAAATACCACAATAGGTAATATCACAAGCATGATCTAAATCATGAAGCACAATGAAAAAGTGATAGCTCACTCTAATGGTGTAACTTCAATAATACCAGTATAAGGATGAAAAGTCATAAATACAGATCATTATATCTGTAGTAACTCCATTGCTGACCTGTATAGGTCACTATATGCAGACTTGTATTGGTCACTAGATGCTAACCCGTATTGGTTGCTAGTGCTAACCCGTATTGGTCACTGGTGTTGAACTGTATTGGTCACTGGTGCTGACCCGTATTGGTCGCTAGTGATGACCTATATTGGTCTCTAGTTCATACATGTATTGGTTACTGGTACAGAGGTAGGGATGATTAGTCATACCACTAGATAATATCACTCTGGAGTTTATGATGCTGGCCAAATTGGCCTCTCTTATTCTTCATGTCATATTCAGCCACTGGATTCCCATGAGTAGCACACTAGATCTTATAAAGATTCTACTCCTCAAACCATTGGTCATATTTCGGCCAGTAATAATTCCAAAAAAAACATACCCAAGGGACCGCCCGTCATTGGGGTCCAAATGTGACATACGACGTGTCGATCGGACACGCCCTCTATGAGATGTGGGGACTTTTGTAAAAACGGCTCGGTTGGATTCAAGTCTGATCTAACCCAGGTCACATGTCAAACTCCATCAAAACTCACTTAGTGTTTCTCCAAAGCACTGTCTTTTTACAAAGGTCCTTATGCCATAGACGGTGCGTCAATCGGATTCCCGATCTGTTATTTATTGGCATTTTAGTGCTGAGGGCCCGGTTGAATTCGGAGTCGATCCAACCCATCCATAGACCAAATTTTTCCAAAACTCATATAGAGTATCTCAAAAGGACTGTCTCTCTCCAAATATCCCAACACCGCAAATATTTTATCGAATGGATGTCTGGTTCGCAAGTTACGGTCCCTTAAGCATATGTGGGCCTGAGAGGGGTCCCGTCCGACCCGGTCTGGGCCGACCCGACCCGGTCCCTGTCGGTCCAACCAGGTTCGGGACTAATCCGGCCCATTTGGTATTGGATGTGGGGGGCTCAGCATGCTGGGTCATGGACCGACCGAGCCTGCCCTGGCTTGGCTGGGTCATGGTGGGCCTGGTCCACTGTGCTGCAGACCAGCCCGGCCCGCCGGCTTGGCGGGGCCCGCCGGGCGATGTGTCTCGTCCTGCTGGGGTACCCCACACGAGGCAGGAAATTTTTCTATCTGAACGTCGTAAATTAGCTGTTTGGCTCCCTTCTTGGAATCACTAGGTGGCGCCACCTCTTCAACCGCAGGACACAGAGGAGGCGGGTCCCCTGCAGCTCACCACCACCACGACTTCAAACCGCATCCCATCAATGCGAAGTGTGACGGTGAGTCACCTCCGCCTCCATGGTTGGCCGCCCGTCTGACCACTGCGGCACTTAGCATCGCCGCTCTTCCACCACGGCCAGCGGTTGGTGGCTGCCACCCTCGTCCGCCGCCACCGGTCCCCAGTGCTGCCGCGCGTGATGAGATCTGCTGCTCCGTTCATCCTTCTGGTAGCAACTACAGTCCTCTCGGGATGTTTTCGTCGTTAGATGGCCCTCAGATACACCTTTTCATAGCATTTGTTTTTCCTCCATGAAGAACTCACTAAGGATAATTTTAGTATAGGGTCTGGGACTTGTGTGTTTTTTCCCGCGCCCTCCGCATTAGCATTTTAAACAAGTTGAAGATAAATATTAATCAAAAGAAAGAATAATCCCCGAATTTAAGACCCCGCAACAACCACCCGCATGATTAAACATGTCGTGGATCAACCCGTTAGTCGGTTGGTCCACGTTCATTATATTTTTCAAGAACATAATGAGAGGGAACATCAAATCATATAAACCCCTACCTGGATGAGATGTCCAATGACGATGATCGATGAAACCTCATTTTTCGTTGTCGTTGGTTCGTGATTCGATGGCGATCATCACTGCTCACTGAATCTGATCTTGTCCTCCCGGTGGATGTTGTCACAGGACTTCACTATTGTATCCTTGTTGGAAGAAGTCATTCCAAAACCCAACCCCAAGCTCCATTAAAATAGGTGGGGAAAAGGTGAGTAACGCATTGAGGAATTAATGATGTTCATTAAATGAATTAATGAACATATTTTAATTCATAATGGTGGAGTTACACAGTTGATGAGTCAAGCTATTAAATGGATTGACAAGTCACCAGTCCCACCATTGCCGCTCATCAGTAAAAGAAATAGAAAAATAAAATAAAATTTAAATGTTATTTTACTTTTCTTTAAAAAGTCCAAAAACTGACTTTTTCTTTCGACATTCTGTGGTCTATGTGAAGCATTACTTTAGTGAATCATGGTGTTATGTATTCAATGGTGTCCTTAGATTTTTAATTTGAGCACCATATCAAAAGATATTAAATGTCATCCATGCATTTACTGAATGTACCATAAAAAGTTCAAAAATATATTTAGGGAACATAGGGCTTCAGAATCACATGCCGTAATTTTTCACAGAATCGTAATAATCACAAATATTTAAAAAACATGGGAATTTCCGAGTCTTTACATTATCCCCACCATGGGGATTTAAGTCCTTGAAATCCAAACAAAGATACACAAACAAAGTGGGTAATTGGGGATGCATATGAGCCTCTCGTTCCCATGTGCTCTCTTGGTGATTCTCATGCTGCAACAGAACATGAACAAGAGGTATCAACCTCCCATAAAGTATCTGCTCATGTCGATCCCCTATCTCCACTGGGTACTCTGCAAATTTCACCTCATCTTCAATCTCCATCACTCTTTGGTTGATGACGTGAGATGGTTTATGCAAGTATCTCCTCAGCTGTGATATGTGGAAGACATTGTGCACCCTCTACAACTATGGTGGCAGTGCCAAGCGGTACACCACCTTTACAATCCTTTAAAGTATCAGGAATGGTCCTATAAATCATGATGAAAGTTTTCCTCCTCGGGAAAATCTTTGTAGTCCTCATCGAGTGGAGACTTGCAAGAATACATGGTCCCCTCCTAATACTCCAGTGGCCTCCATTTCCTATCAGCATGAGACTTCTGTCATCTCTGTGTAGTCTGTATTCTCTCTTAGATGACCCGCACCATCTCAATGGTTGCCTATAACATCTTTGGGCCCACGACTGCTGGCTCTCTTGGATCCATCCATCACAAGGGTGATCTTCACGGTCATCTATAAAATGCCTCAAAAGGGGTCATACCAATGGTGGAGTGAAAGCTATTGTTGTATGAAAACTCCATCAAGGGTAGGTGGTCCTCCCAACTATGACCAAAATCTAGGACACATGCACGAAGCATGTCCTCCATAGTCTGGATGGTTCTCTGAGTCTGACCATTTATCTACAGGTGAAAAGTTGTGCACAAGCGAACCTGAGTCCCAAAAGCCTCATGCAATCCATTCCACAACTGGGATGTGAAGCATGCATCATGGTCTGAGACTATCATCAAAGTCACCCCATGAATTCGCAGGATCTCCTGAATGTAGAGACATCACAATCTCTTTAACGAACACTTCTCTCGAATATCCAAGAAGTGGGATGACTTGGTGAGACATTCAACAATCACATAGACGGTATCATGCTCTATGGACATATGTGGTGACCCCATCATGAAATCCGTTGAGATCCATTCTAAATTCCACTCTGGTATCTTGAAAGGGGTTTAGTCAAGCCTCTTAGTACCTGGTTTTCTGCCTTCACTTATAAAAAAGTCATACATCTAGGAACAAACTCTGCCACATCATTCTTCACCCCTGGGGACTAGTACTGATGTTGAAGGTCCTGATACATCTTCATCATGCCTTGATGTATTGCCAAGGTGGATGTAAGGAACTCCCTCAGAACCTCCTCTCATAGAGCCACTGGTACAATTGTACGTCCTCTGAAAAGGATACTAGGCTCCCCACCTTCAGAATATTCGTCAGGTGTGTGGCCTGGGGATATATAAGCATGTATAGTCTCGAAGATACTATCTCCGAGTTGGGCATCCCTCACTCGCTAATAGAGTGGAGGGGAAACTAACATCAACTGGAGGTAGACTAATTCATCTCTATCCATGTAGGATATCTAAAGTGATGTTAACTGATTTGATGCCTCCTTTAGTAGTTGCGAACTTGATCTCCAGCTAAGTGCATCTGCCACTACATTCCCCTTCTGAGGAGTATAGATTATCTCAAAGTCATAGTCTTAGAAGATCACTATCCAATGTCACTATCTCAGATTCAGATCTTTCTAACTGAAGATATATCTGAGACTCTTGTGGTCTGAATAAACAATGAACCGCTCACCCATCAATTAGTGTCGCCACATATTTAGTGTGAAGTCTTCTTCTATTAACGCCAGTCATGAGTCACATAATTCTGCTATTGAGTCTTATGATGTCATGGTCAATAAAAAATCAATGCATCAAGAATAAATTTTTTCCAGTCCCTGATGCATCATAATAAACCATGTATCCACTTCCCTCCTCCGACAACCTCAGGATGGGAGTGTTGGTCAAGCTATGCCTCAGCTATTGAAAGATTTATTATCATTTCCTTGACCATAATAAGGGTTTCCCCTTCTTCCTCAAGGTAGTAAAAGGTGCTTCATCTCTGGAGAAATCGGGTATGAACCTCTAATTGTATCCTGCTAATCCAAGGATGCTTCGCTACTTAGTAACACTTCTAGGTGGCCCCTAAGAAAGTATTGCCTCGAACTTCACTGGATCCACTATAACTCTGACCTCTAATATAACGTGTCCCAGGAAGTGCACCTTATTTATCTAGAACTCACACTTCGAGAGCTTCCTATATAACTAGTTCTCCAGTAGTGTGTCCAGAACAGTCCTTGATTTTATAAGGTGCTCTTCCTCAGACTCTGAGTACACGAAAATGTCATCGATGAAGACCACCATAAAGAAATCTATGTATGGATGAATGATCAGGTTCACGAGCCCCATGAACACTACGGGAGAATTTTTCATGCTAAAATACCTCACCAAGAACTCTTAATGGCCATAATGACACTTGAAAGTTGTCTTTGGTATGTCCTCATCCCATACCCTGAGCTGATCATAGCCTAATATGAATTCTAGCTTCAAGAACCACTTATCTCCTTTAAACTGATCATACAGATCATTAATCCTTGGTAGAGGATACTAGTTCTTAATTGTCACCTAGTTTATGCATCATAAGTCCATGAATAGCCTCAATCTTCTGTTTGCCTTCATGGAGAACAATACTAGGGATTCCCATGGAGAAACATTGGGCCTTAAGAATCCCTTCATTTGTAATTCCTCATACTATACCCTCACGTAGCTGGACATTGAGAGCCTTTTCAGGGTGGATTTCGTGCTAGTGACACTACGCTCTACGCATATTCAAGAGAAAATTTATCTGTAGTAGGGTAGCCAAACTGTGGCTTAGTACTCGGTGATATTTAGTGACCTCACTCTATAATCCACCAACATGGTACGAGAACCATACTTCAGAGACCAACCCTTTGAACAAGGGATCTAACCAGAGATCAGAGCTACTATAGTTTCTCTCAGCATCTCGACAAAGGCTGGTGTTCTAGAGAGAGCTATGCTGATAGAGAGCTTCATTGATGAGTAGGTACTGATAGTGAGATCCCCTACCAGATGACAGGTAGCAGAGACATATTCATCTTGAAGTAGACAGATGACGCATAATCCCAAGCGAGATAGACCTTTCTGAGGGCGACCCTGGGACGTAGGGTTAGAGCTGCGAGGCTCAAGAGGCCTAGAGAGACACCAGTGAGGCATGATAAATTTTTTCATGCGGGGGACAGGTTCACATAGCTCGTGCCTATCTGGCTCCCCACACTGATGATCATTAGAAGGTGGAGGGGCCACTGAGGTAGTGGTCACGGCTGAAGCATTAGTGTCAGCCAGGTGGCGGATGAGGCATGTGAGCAGGACGTGTAGTGAGAGGTGGTCAGTGTCACCATGAACTACCACCACCACCCCCATTCGGCCCACCACGAGCTTAGGTAGCAGGTGGATGGGGATAGGCCCAACTATAGGTAGGAGAGGCTCATGAGCCTAATGTCTCTAAGATGATATGAGGTACGATTTGTATATTCTACACATTAGTAGCAGTTCTTATCGACATAGGTTCTATCCATTCATTCTTTATCACGGACATAGTTTGGGACTCTGAGATTTCGACTATGCTTTTAGCTCAACCATTGTGTTTTTCTAATCTTAAGGGATGTGATTCAGCTTTCAAACACTGGTGTAGATAGTGTGATCTTACACTCATAGGAGAGAGTTTTAAATTGGATCTTCTAGTAGCTGTGTTTAAGCCCTAGGAGAGTAAGGTACAACCACCTGTACAACTATAAACTGAAAACAGTGGGCCAGAATACAATCCCTAGAAATGGAAAAGAAAGTAAAGAGATGTTTCATCTTCCCTGGAGTTTTACCAGGAGAGTAGTAGATGTATGGATAAATTTGAAGAATAGGATCTCGACTGCTCCCATTCCACCGAGCTCCACTATGTCCTGGACCTCCAAAGTCTACCTCGGAGCGTCAATAGTCTACACCAGACACACACATTCGAGTGAAGCCCAAGTAGGGGTGTGTATAACAACTTAGTTGGGGACCCTGAGACCCCCGAAGGTCTCTCATTAATCCAAAATGGAAAGCATCAAAAGAAATAACACAAAGGTAATATCACTAGCCTAATCTAAATCAAGAAGCACAAAGAAAAAGAGACAGCTCACTCTAACATTGTAACTTCAATGTTATTGGGATAGGGATGAATAGACATAAAGTGAGATCATCCTATCTATAGAAACTCAACTAATGAACCATATAGGTCTCTGTATGCAGACCCATAATGGTTGCTAGATGCTGACCCCTATTGGTCGCTGGTGCTGACCCGTATTGGTCGCTCATGCTGACCCATATTGGTCATCAGTGCTCACCTGTATTGGTCATGGGTGATGAACTGTATTGGTCACTAGTGTTGAACCACATTTGTCTCTAGTACAGAGGTAAAGATGATTAGTTGTACAAATAGATAATCTCACTCTTGATTTTCTGATGCTGACCCGTATTGGTCGCTCTTCTTCTTCATGTCATAGCCAGCCACTGGATACCCACAGGTAGCATGCCTAATATTTGGAAGTTTTTTCTCCTCAATCCATCGGTCATATTTCAACCGGTATAATTTCCCACAAAAATATATACCCAAGGGACTGACCCATCTTAGGGGTCCCAACGTGACAGACGGTGCGTCGATCGGATGCTCGTTCTGTTAGATATAGGCACTTTTGTAAAAAGGGCTTGGTTCGATTCAAGTCTGATCCAACCAAGGTTGCATGTCAAACTCCATCAAAACTCACTTAGTGTGTCTCCAAAGTATCACCTTGTCACAAGTCTCCTTATTCCACAGACGATGTGTCGATCAGACGCTCTATCTATTAGATATTGGCATTTTAGGGTCTAGGGCTCGATTGGATTTGTCGTCGATCTAACCCAAACATACTCCAAATTTATCCAAAACCCTCATGGATTATCTCAAAAGGACCATCTCATTCCTAGGATCTTAGTACCATAGACAGTTCATCAAATGGATATATTGTTTGCAAGTTATAGTCACTTAAGCGTATGTGGGCCTGAGAGGGGTCTAGTCCGACCCGGTCGGACAGACCCAACCAGGTTTGGGTTGGTCTGACCCGGTTCGAGTCTGACCCAGACCAGACATCATTGGACTAGGCTAGCTTGGTTGGGCTGGGCCATGGACCATCCCCTCCTACCCTGGCTGGGCTGAGCCGCGGTGGGCCTATGCTGCTGGACCACAGACTGGCTCGACCCGTAGGCTGAGTGTGGCCCACCGGGCACCGTGGCCCAACCTACGGGCACGCCCCATGTGGCACATGTGGTCCGCCTACCAAATGGCTCCAAGGATCCTTTTGTATCTTTGATTGGTAGTGCCAGGTGGCACTGTGTCATCAACCATAGGACCCACAGGAGGCAGGTCCCCCGCATCTCGCCAATGGCACAACTTCATGTTGCGGCCCTTCCACACATCGCACAAAATCATGCCACCTCCTCCTCTGCGGTCGGCCACCCATCCGACCACCATGAAACTGAGCGATACCACACTTCCACCGTGGCCGAAAGTTACTGGTTTCCACCCGCGTTCGCTGGCACTGGTCGCCGGCATCGCCTCACCGGTCATCGGTATTTCTTCTGCGGGCCTCCGGGTGAGCTCTGTTGGTCCGTTCATCCTTCCAGACGCGGCCACGGTTCGCTCAAAATTCTTTCATTATTTCTTGGTCCTCAAAATTCCTTTCTACCATGTTAATTGTTCTTCCTTGAAAAACACACAAAGTAAAAGTTTATTAGATGTTCCGAGCCTTGATGGTTTCTCCCCATGCCCTCTATGTTAGTGTTTTACTTATAAGAAAGATTAATAATAATAAAAAGGAGGATTAATCCCAAAATTTAAGACCCTGAAACAACCACCCTCGTGATTATATGATATGCAGATCAACCAGTTAGTCGGTTGGTCTGTGTTCGTTATATTTTTCAATAACGGAAAGAGTGGGAACATCGAAGAACATAAACCCCCTACCTAGATGAGATGTTCCTTGACGATGATCGATGGAACCTCCTTTGTCGTTGTCATAGGTTCATGATTCAGTGGTGCTCATCACTGCTCATTGATTCTGGTCTCGTCCTCTAGGTGGATGTTACCACAATATTTTTCCAGAGTATCCTCACTTGAAGAAGTCATGCCAAAACCCCACATAGAGCTCAATTTAAATAGGAGGTGGAAATGTGAGTAACGCATTGATGAATTAATGTGGCCCATTACAGGAATTAATGAACCTCCTTTAATTTACAATGGAGGAGTTACGCAGTTGATGAGTCAATCCATTAATTGGATTGACCTGTCACCGGTCCCGCCATCACCGCTCATCCACTGGAGGAAAAGAAAAATAAAATAACAATTACATTCTATTTTACTTTTCATTAAAAATTCCAAAAACTAACTTTTCCCCCCGACCTTTTGCGGTCGAAGAGAGGATTTTCATAAGAAAATCATGGCACTGTGGATTCAAGATTTTCTTTATATTTTTAATCCGAGCATCAGTTCAAAAGATATAAAATTTCTCTTGCGCATTTACTAAACATACCTTAAAAAAGTTCAAAAATCTACTTTCGGTACACCGGGCCTCGGAATCACACACCTTAAATTTTCACTGACTCGTAATAATCCCAAATAATTAAAAAAATACATGGGATTTTTGGGTATTTACAATAACTTCTTATGCTAGACTTGGCATGACCTACAACATTTCACAAGTCCACCTATGTATCACCAATATGGCATCATTATGGTTTTTTCTTCAACTATCTCCATGTTCTTTGGGGTGCTCCATTAATTACAAATATTTATTAACCACATGTATGTGAAGGGAAGCAATGGATTAGTTAAAGGTAATTACATCAATATCCTAGGACATGTAGGTCCTATATAATAATAAAGAGAGGGATTACTTCTATGACACCTTTTATTTTAATATTAAATAATTTAAAAACCATGAAACAAATTTAATTAAATAAATTTCAACATATAAATTGGTCTTGTTCAATATCATGATCAGCCATACATTCAATGAATATGCTAAAATTAACTACCTAGAATTGATTTCGTTATTCATTCTATGTTATTACATCGACTATTCTTGTATTAATTAATTAATACATTAGTTAATTTTGTTTCATCTCCATGATGATCTGATAATAAATGGAGATACCCATAAATTTGGCATTCATAGAAAATAAATGTTAGAACCATAAATAACATATTTATTATAGTAAATTATTGAGCACTTAAAATTCTTTAAAACCATTATTAAATTTTCAAACACAAAATGGTTTGACAATAAATAAAATAAGGTTTTAATACTACAATTTTTTAAATTTAAGTTAATTTAAATTTATTTCATTAACAGGATATGACATGAAATGTACATCTATATAATCACCATGTACCTCGATTTTCGTATAACCATGTCCCATGCCTGGGGCTTCGACATGTTAACGCAGCCATACTGCATGCTATGTACATGCTAGATACACACTATGTATCTGCTTATCATGTCCATGGTTGGCTCGATCAACATAGCGTGTGAAATAATAGCACCACATGTTTTTAATTACTCAGTAGATCTAGATACAATGTTCATGGGTATTAAATGTGTGCTCTGGCCGCATGCCATGTAATCTAGATTTACCGGCCAAATCATTGGCACTTATCGATGGCATCTCCGATCATTCTTCCTTTGTTCGTAAGTATCTATGAAAATGAAACCCTGAACTAACAAGGTTAATATATCGACAACATTTTAGTTAAAATTTTATTAAATAAAAAATAACATGAAATGAAAATCAAACCACGATTGTGCATAGATCAATAAAAAAATAAATATTTATAAATTTAAATGTTACCTGGCTCGGATACCACTTGATGGTTCTGAGCATTGTGGGAGTGTTGCAGTGGAGGGTGATATATTAAAATTTATTTTAATAATGATTTCCCAAAAATAATAGAGAATAACTTTCACATCGAATATACAATTAATTTATATTATATCTAAAGAAATAAATACATTATCACTTGAACATTCTTCATTGATGATTATATATCATCAAAAAAAGGCCATTCTGGATTACCTTCATTGTTCTTGTGTGGATACAAGGGTATAATCCCTCTTGTGGTGATCCACATGTTCTTTAATGGTCTCCGAGAAACACCAATCATTCTCCGGGTGCCAGCACGGTGAATCAAATGTATTTCTTTGTTTGTTATTGGTTACTTGTTCTTCAGTCTTGAAGAAATTCTGTCTTGGGTTTCTTGTTCCTGAGAGGGAGAGAGGAGGAGGTTTCGAGATAGAATTCATTGTTCACAAAAATTCTATATTCCCACACTAGAATTGGTTTCGAATGTTTTACACAATATACATAGGTGTCTATTTATAGAGCTGGGATTTCAGTTACAAAATTTAATTTCAAAACATCCATTAAATGTAATTATAACTGTTAATGAAATCCCATGCCACATAATAATAATAATATTAGTATTTTTTGGTGTTCCAACTTGCGCAAAATGGACAAATAATATTTATTGGCTTGTAAATATTTATTTTATCACCAGACATAGTCTTTGCCCATTCAAACTCGTCTTGAATTTATTGAATACATGAATAAATATTTTATTCTAGTAAATAAATATTGTATTCATAAATTAGTAAATAAATTTTTAATAAATATTCAATAAAATAAATCAATATATTTTATTCAAAATCCGAAGAATAAATATATATTTAATTTCTGTGATCAATATTACTTAAATATGATTATTCATAAATCTTGAGAATAATATTTATTCCATTAATTAAATTCAAATAAAATTTAATGTGGAATAAAATAAATTACTATGTAACCCTCTAGGATTATTTCTTGGTGTCATTATTTGGGGTTTCCTAATGTCCATGATTACTGTCTACCAATGGGTCAAGGCAGCCAAGAGAAATAACTTAATTTCATAATGATGATAATCAAAAATGAATGCTCACTATGTAATACAATCCTTTTATCAAAATATATCATCATGAAGTTCATGCGTTGTCATTAGAAACGTATATGATCGTCATATCATTCATTTTCTATCTTATAAAAAAACTTGTTATTACACCATAGACATGGAATTTAGGGTAATGGTTATATTTCCAAAAATGGGTTGAGATATCAACTTCCATAAATAAGGAATGGAAAAATAATTCTTTGACTTATCCATTAATAACATGTCATTTGTGACACACCCAAAGTAACCTAATTCCCTCCAACATATGGTGTGATAGTTTTTGTCATAAAATATAAGTGCATGAGTCATGAAATTAATTAATGATAATATTGAAGTATAAAGACCCTTAAACATGCTCTTAGATATGAATATATGATGACCCCAAACTTGTGTAATTCTTATTTGCAGGTCTTTTCTCATAATCTCTTATCTTAGAGATTACCAAGTGTGGACTTCAAGAGAAGAAGTCTCGTTTTCTTAAAAGTATTCACACCTGATGGTGTATATACTATGTGTCCCATCATAGTGTGTTATCCAACCACAAAATAATATTAGTAATATTATCATAGAAATTTATGTTTCTTATCATATAGGTAAACTAATATGACCTCATCAATGTGATTAATACTCTATGACATTATTACATTAAACACAAGGAAACAATGAACAACATGTAATAATCTGTTTAATTTAGTATTTAATACATCAAATATTCTTGTAATCAAAGTACAAAAATTTGGTAATAGGACACAAACTATAACATTGATATGATTTTGTGTAAATACCTCTTGTAAATTATGTTAATTTTGTGAAATAAGAATCCTTTGTTTTATTATTTGGACCTTGATGAGGGCATTTTGGGTAGTGAGAATTCCCTAGTTTGAGAACTCAATTGTGATTTGTGTGAGCAGTCGTCTGGTTTTGTATCATTGTTCTGAGATGTTGGTTGGAAGGGAATTTTGAGACATCCAACAAGTTAATGTGTTTCCATAATGGGAGGTAACATCAGTGTTGGAAGATTTGTGGTGGTATTCATCAACGAAAACATAGTATGATTTTAATTAGTGACGATCATGTCCCCTACCATGACATTATCCTGAGTAATCAGAGAAATATTTGGCTTTACACCTAGATATCTAAATGTGTTTTGGTTGGATATGGATCATATTATAGATTGTTCTTATGAATCCAAATACGTAGAGATGGAAGGTGGAATATATTCCAGTGAAAATTTACAGATAAGGTTCTCAGGATAGACCAGAGGTCAATGAATACAGTAGTGGCTGAGTTTATTGAAAATAGATGTTAACGAAGCTCCAAAGGTGGGGAGTGATGAGTCAAAAGTATGTGCGTGGAGCTAGACCATGGTTTGGAAGTGGTGGCATCTGAATTCCAATGAAGAATTTCTAAGGTTCATGTTTAAATTCCTTGGGGAATGCCTCTGAACGCTTTGGAGGTGGTGGATGTATGTACATTACAGATTTTTTCTTGTGGAAATGATAATTTCCCATGTTGGATGGGGTTATTATGGTTGTTGGGCATGATGAGTTGGTAAATATATCGCGTATGTTGTGAAAATTGAGCTTCAGACTGATGTGTCCTTTGAAGTGAATCTAATACATGTTTTAGATTGTGGTGAAGAAGTTTTGTGTGGAAAGAATGTGTTGTTAGTTCATGTATTGTGGCAACATGGATATGAATAGGAAGAAACTATATAGAGTGATAAATGGATATGAGGGCTCAATGGCCAATATGTTTTACTCATAACATTAGAGAATCTTGAGAAAGCATCTTGAGGACGAGCTACTATAATGTGGGGAGAGTGTAAGAACAAAAAAATCAAGATTTTTCATAGGCTTCTTTAAAGGTACTCTTTTGTTTAGTGTTGAGTAATTTTCATTTGAGTTTTACCTTGGGGTGTGTTTGGGTGAAATTTTGACAAAAATAGAAACAAATGGGTTGTATAGCATTGTCGCATGGTTAGAGAAAAGTTTTTGCCCCAACCCAAATAATTGTGAGAACCCAAACAAAGGGGATTGACATGGATAGTGCACAATTTTTGAACTATGCATCCTATTAAGAGTAACCGTGAACCCCTATAAAATAAGCACATAGTTTAGACTCACGATAAGGGAAAACCATGTTCCCTGAACCAGGAAACTATGTGTAAGAATTAAGTTGACATAGAATATAATTTTTTTAATTACCTGGACCCCCTAATTATCCTCTAATCATCCCCCATTATACCCTTGGTCCTCTTTCACTATTTTTAAGCTCATCGGATCAATTACAAGCCTTTCCGACCTCTATTCTTCGCAATTCGAAGTCTAGATCAAAGATCCTCACCCCTAATGGTATGTGGATTATATCTAGTTGCCTTACTATTCATCCTCCTTTATTCTCTCATTTTATTGGAAAGAAGTTATTATTTATTTCACTAAATCTACATATAGATTTGATGAATCTATATCTTGGCTTGTGCATCTAGATCTATATCTAAGAGACCATGAATTCATTAATCTTGATTTAGGGTTTTAGATCCAGTTCTCTTTCTTTATTGTTCTGCTATTAAAATTGGAGGATTTCCATTGGTCGATCTTCTGTCAAAAAATTGATATAGGTGATCTAAAATTCAAATCTCATAGTATTTATTACAATTATGTGTGTGTAATTGAGTAATTTCTATTAGATGTTTAGAAATTTCATTCTTGAATCTATGTTCTTTATTAAATTAATTAATTTAGTGAATTAATTATTTATGGGAAATGGGAAATTAGGATATTGAGATTTTATATCATGAAGAATTAATTGTTAAATTAATTAATGGAATATTGAATTTTGTTTATGAGAGATAATTAACTGTTGAGTTAATTATCAGAATATTGAATTATAAGATAGAACAATTAATTGAGGATATTGAATTGATTGAGATAGAACAATTAATTTATTAATTTATTAGGGTTATTGAATTTTTTAATTTGTAATAATTAATTGATGAATTAATTAATGGATTAATGTGATTATTTAATTGTTGAATTAAATAATGGGATAAATGGGATAAATTAATAGATTAATTAATTAATGGATGTATTGTTTCCAATTAATTGATGAACTAATTAATGGAGTTGACATGTACAATTAATTGGTAAATTAATTGAAGGGATTAAATGTGGTTAATTGATTGGGGAATTAAATAATTGAGTTATTGTTTATAATAAATGGGTGAATTAATTAAAGATATTGAATGTGATTAATTAATTTTTAATTAACTAATGGATTTGGTGTGTATAATTAATTATAGAATTAATTTAAGGGATTGAATGTGATTAATTAACTGTAGGGTTACTTAATGGATTTGACAAGATCAAATAATTGGTGAATTAATTAATGGGGATTGTTGTGTTGATGCAATTGAATGAGTTGGATTACTTTATTTTCAAGTTAATTAATGTGGATTGTTGTGTAGATGAATTTAAGTGAATTGGACAATTAATTATTGAATTAATTATGAGATATTGAGATTATTGAGTTGAGATAAATAATTGATGAATTAATTATGATATATTAATATTTGAGAATTTAAATAATTTATTGTGGGGTTAATTATGAAATATTAATATTGTGAATGAGGTAATAAATTGTAGAATTAATTATGGGATTTTGATTTGTGTATATTGATTAATTGATTGATGAATTAATTAATGGGATTGACATACATAATTAATTGGGTAATTAATTAAGGGGTTTTATGTTATAAAATAATTATTAAACTAGTAATAAAATTTATATGATTAGTTAATTGTTGAGTTAATTAATATAATTTTTGTGATTAGTCGATTTTTTATTTAAATAGAGTAATTGATTTGATTAGTTAATTGTTTAATTAACTAGAGTAATTTAAGTGATTAGTTAATTATTGAATTAATTAATATTATTGATGTGATTACTTTATTATTGAATTAAAAAGAGTAATTTATGTGATTAGTTATTTTCTTAATTAATTAATATTATTGATATGATTATTTAATTGTTGAATTAACAAGAGTAATTGACCTGATTAGTTGTTATTGAATTAATTAATGTTATTGATGCAATTTGTTAATTTTTGAATTACCTAGAGTAAGTTATGGGATTCGTTAATTATTGAACGATTTAATGTTAGCGATGTGATTAGTAATTTTTTAATTAAAAAATCGAATTGAAGTGATTAATTAATTGTAAAATTAATTAATGTATTTCATGTGATTAATTAATTGTCTAATTGATTAACATTGTTTACATGATTAGTCAATTGTTGAATTAACTAGAAGAATTGGTGTGGTTAGTTAACTGTTCAATTAACTAGAGGAATTGATATGGTTGATTAATTATTGAATAAATTAATGTTATTAGTGTAATTGGTTGAATGTTGAATTAACTAGATGAATTTATGTGATTAATTAATTTCCAAATTAATTAATGTTATATATGTGATTAGTTAATTGATGAATTAATAAAGGAAATATTTGTATTTAACTAGTTTTTGAATTTGTAATGGAAATTGGGTGGCTAATTAATTTTTTAATTAATGTGTGATGTAATAATGGTAACATGGACACTCGAATGTGAATTAATGAATGGGAATATGGTCATTATAATGTGTGATGTAAGAATAGAAACACGGTAATTCTATTTAGTGATGAATGAATGGTAACATGATTATTCAATTATGAATTAAATAATGGGAACATGATCATTATAATGTGAGATGTATGAATGGTAACATGGTCATTAAAGTATGAATTAAAGGATAAGAACATGGTCAGTCTATTGTGTGTAGTATGAATGGTAACATGGGAATTCAGTTATGAATTTAAGAAGGGTACCAAAAACACTATGAGATATGAATTCATTGTAAATACTTCAATATCTGACATGAGTTGATGTGGGTATTGATATATGATATCACCTTTGAATACATAGGGCTCCATCAAGAGCTGAAGCAGGTATTAAGATATGATATTACCTTGGGACACTTCAGGCTCTGGAATGATCAGAAGTAGGCGTTGAGGTATGGGTGTCCTCCGGAACTCGAGAGTTAATGTGGTTTGGTAAATAATAAATTATATTATGATATCTACATACTTATGCACTGTAATTATTTATTTATACAACTTCATAAACTTTTTTGAATAGATATTATTTTAAACATTGTTGGTGGTTGCCTACTCAGTTGTACTCACACCCTACTCAGACTGCCTGATCGGTACTCGAATAGTCTTGTGTTTTATATATAGGAAAAATTGAAAGATCTCTATGTTAGATGGTTGTTTGGGGGATGGATCATGGCTGAGGGAACCAATTATGGTTTGATACCCACTGTGGATTTCTCAGTGTCTTTACTTTTGAGTTTCATTTTGACACTATATATGTACTCTAGCATGACAAATATACTATTATGTTTTGATATTTTATTTATAGTTTAGGTTAACTTATGATATTATTTCTACTCCGAATATGTTATATTATTTGGTTATCCAGTCAATTATTGTAATTTATTTCCACTGGTGTATTACTCTGATGAAAAGAAGAGGTTATAGTTTTCCTATGACTGACAATGGACCCCGCTTCTATTCAGTAGCCTCTGGAATACAAAGATGCATACTTGAGGTCATGTGACAGACCAATTTAGGGCACCGGTGTATGGAACCTGGTCTAGGATGCTACACATTGTTTGGGTCTGCAAAAAGGTTCCTTCTTCACTGGTTGGAAGTTATGTGATTTCTATGAACCTCCACATTGGTGTTGGGTTCGGTTTTATCATCACCACAACATAATTTTTAGAGTCTACATTCATAAAAAAATTTAGACATGCCTCTTGGTTATGGTAGTTATCATTCTAATCTTATTGGATTTAATCTAAAAAAACTTCAGATATTTATGTCTCCACTCACCTTCACATATTCCATATTATAGAAATAGTTTAGTTCACCCTTTTAGATACTTTCAATATTTAATTCTTCTAGTCATGGGTTTTTTTCTATTTTGTATCCCATAAAAGTTGATACATTGAGAGAGGAATTCATTATCCATAATCAATTCTCATTCCACGGTCTTGAGAACAACACTGTTTCTCAATATAGAGAAAGTGATAGAGCCCAGGGCACCACTATAGGCTGGAAATCACATTTCAAAAGTGTGGATCCTCTACAGAATTTAAAACACAAAATAGAAGTTTACTTAAGGTTCATTACAGTAGAAACTATAGCCTTGAAATAAACAACTATAGTTTGGTTATTTTTCATGGACCCCATATTTGTTTGTCCGGGATCCCACACAAAGAATATTGGGTAAGAGGTTGCTAAAATTTGGAGGGAAATGAGAAAGAATATGAGAGATTATTTTTAGCAGCCTAGTGGAATAGGATTAGGAGAATAATACTTCTATGGTGGTCATTTCTACCATTAGCCAAAGGACTTATGCGAGATAATAATCCCCCTCTATAACAACCATACCCTTTATTTAACATTAATACATAATATATTACATAATATTACACTTAATAAAAATCAAAATAAAGATAATCCTATTATCATTAGGAATTAGGTATATTACATAATAACTTAAAACAAGGAAAACATCATCTTTATCTAAATCTTCTTGAACATGTACATAATATCCAAGAATAGTTAAAACATTAAGGGATATCCTGGGGACATACATAAGATAATAGTGAGATTTAAAACCCATTAAGAGAATAAAAATTATATAACTTGAAGAAAATAATACATGTTACAAATTAGACATATCAAATGGGACATAAAAATAGTGAGATTCATAAACATGAACAATGATGCATAATATATCATGATAACATAAAGTGAGCATGATAAATCATGAAAGAACATAAAAAATAGAAACATAATCATTGGTCAAGGCTAACGGCTAAGACATCATGATAGGAAAAGTACCATAAAGGAATAATATTTACTCTATGTCCTAAAATGATGTCTTATGAGGAAAAACATTACTCAATTCATTTATCTCTATATAATTCTAGGTGCACAAGTCACTTTCGTTTCAGTCTCATGCTTAACTGTGTCACATAGGTCATAAAACAAAGAATAATTTATGATCAAGTTTTTTTCCAAAATCATGGAGCACAAAATAGAAACATTTATATCCCCAATAAATAAGTGTAATTGAATAAATGTGAACACATTTGACAAGAACTGAGTACGGGTATTCACTACTCAATTATTTTGGTATGGAAAATCACAGTGATATTTCATCAGCATAATGATGTACCTTATAAATTCATAAAATGGGTTTATGGTATTGAAAGGAAACTATCATAATCTGTAAATAAAATGGGTATTAATAGATACATGTAAATACATATCTCAGAATTAATAATTAGAAATATATGGCATAATATAATAATGAAACTTGAATATAGTAGAGAAGGTGAGGATCTGCTACTTGAATGTGTGGAACCAAACACTTGTGAAGAGATTATTGAGAGCATTAAGGCACATTGGTAGGACTATAGAGAAAAAAGGGTATAGTAAAGAACTGTTACAAGTATTTTGAGTGTATGAAAATGGGAGTCTGGGTTGGTTTATATAGCAAAAAAGTGGGGAATTTTTTATTCTTTCTCAAAATTAGGGTTTAGACTCTATATAACATAATAACCAAAACCCCAAATATTCTCATGATTTTTTATAAAGGTTTCTACCAAATGGGAGTGTATTCCATTATTTTATATTTCCAAGGGCTTAACTAAATAAAAAATTACCATTGGTGATGTGGAGGTGAGTCATACTCTTAATGAAATGATTTTAAGACCATAAAATTATTTATAGATTTGGAGGATTCATGAATGATTTATATAATTAACCAATAAAAATAAAATCATATTATTTTAAATTAAAATCATATATTTGAATATGTACATCATTTTTGGTATTTATTACACCACTTTTGGGTAATTATGATGTCATATTAGACACCTAATATTTATACGGTATTTAATTTCTACCCAAAAATATTGTTGTCTCAGAAAATTATGAAAACTTGACCATTAGAAAATTTCAATTTTCAAATTCCAAAAATAATATTCATATTATCAAAATAAATTTCTAAATATTTATATTTTCACTTTTAAAATAAAAAACAATATATATAGAGAAATGTTTGATTTTTTTACAATAATTGTTTTTGAAACCTTAAAAAATTAAATTTGACTTCATGAAAATTATATGATTATTTATATTTAATAAAAATTATTTCATAATAATATTTGATTAAAATTTTATTTATTTCAAAAATACATTAATTCATCAAAATAAATTTCTTGATTGAAATTGAATACTAATTAAAAATTCACTTTGTGTTTTGATGTATAAAAATATAATATTTTAATAGAATGATTACTTCATAATTATAGTGTAAAAATATTGAATATATATAATCATAATTTAATTGAAATATAAATATTCATACTATTAGGGTTACTTTGTTTCTAGTCTTTGATAAATTATATTTACCATCAATTAACATATTTTCCTTATAACATTTTTATAAATATTTACTACAGTTATTATTCATATTGTTCAAAAAGAAAGTTGACCATATTACATAATATTAATTATAATGATTCAAAATATAGAATGCATTTGATTATAATCAATTCACAAAGTTTTAATAATTTAATTTAATATAAAACCTGCAAGTAAGATGGAAATCGGTTCTTCAAAAAATTCATTTTCAAGGAAAACATGATTTCTCTTTAACTATATAACTAGTAATATTCATTATATGAATTTTTATTGATAAATATGGATATTTAATAAAAACTTTCTTTTAAATAATAACTCATTATTGGTTATTTTAATTATTCATAATGGATAAACATTAGGAATTTCAAAACAATTTTTAGGGAAAAAGCATTTTTAATTCAAAAAATAAAGTTGTATTAAAATCTAATATAAATATTATTTAAATGTAATTAATTGAAGTAAATATAACTAAATAATTATTATTGTTACATTGAAATCAAATTTATAGAAAACTGATATTATATTACATAATTTATCAAAATAAATGACAATTTTACATAAAAAATGGTATTTTTCACTTTTCACTAGAAAATTTATTTTTTCAAAAATTCTCAAATTTCACCATATATTACTAATTATTTGATGATATAAAAAGTGGAGAAAATTTTATATAAAAATATATATTCCCTATAAAATAACTATAATAAAGTAATAATAATCATTTTTAAAGAAAATATATTGTGAATAATAGAAAGACATTACCAAAATTTGATTAATTAATTATTTAGAATTTATCAAAATATTTAGAACATATATATTTCATAAACAGGTTAATATTATTAATATATAAAAACATAAAAATTAGGAGAAAATTATTATTTTTAAATAATCATTGTTCATTTAGGTTGGGTGTTGTGTATAACATATGCTATCGAACATAGTTTTCTCTTTTAAAGACTTGGGGAATTACATCCTATCATGTTATAAATTTATTGTGTTTTTTCCCTCATTTAATCTGTAATTCTCTACTATCCATCTATATTATACAAAGGGTTCACTTGATATTGTTTTCTCACACAAAGTATATTCAAAGTATTCATTTCATTTTTTATTCAAAATAAAACAAGTGTGGAAATCAATCAAAATGAATGAGATGAACATAGGGGAAATAGGAACATGAATGATTAATAGTTTAAAAATAATTCTTCAATCTAAAAAATTATAATTATTTCATGATCACTAAATTTGGACTCATGTCATTAGCATAATCATTGTCATTATTAACCAATGATTTTAATCATATAATTTTATACAATTTATCACGTCAAACTATACTAAAGAATATGAGTTTATGATATGATAAAATGATGAGAATCCTCATTCCAAATGCAATCCCTATTGAGCATAATATGAATTTGATGATAGTCATCTAAGATAAAAAAAATTATATATGACAACTTAACAATCATAAGATGTATAAGTTTGACTACACTGTTACTTTATAAATTCAATAGTTTATTTGTCAATATCATTTAAATAATTAATGGATTTATCTATGTTGAAACTAACCACATTTACCAAACTACCCTTAAAAACATCTCAACCCAACATTTATATAAAATCTAAATTAACAAAAAAATTAACAATAAAATTCGATAAGAGAAAATAACTGGAGGAAGGGAAATAAAATCCTAATGAAATTATATAAAAATCATCCCACAAAGTGGGAGTTTATTAAAAGAAATAGAGGAAACAAAGAAGTAGTAAACAAGTGCCGTGGATGTGGATATGTTTTCCAGTCATGATTGCAAAATTTATAGAAAAGAAATAAAAATATTCAAGGTGCCTATTTGGTGAGGTGGTAGAAAATTATTTTTCCCTTTAAATGGCCTCAACAAAAAACTGATAATAGAATTATCATACCAAACCTCTTTCCTCGAGAGTCTTCTATGTGTCCACCCTTTTGGTATTTGATGATGGGAAACAATTTTGATGTCAATGTAGAAATTCATGGGATAAATGGATATTGATGGTCTAAAAATACTCTTGTAGTTATAGAATTTAATAATGGACCTTCTAATGGGATATAGTTTATATTGCAAGTGTGATGGTTTCTGTAGTCCTTGTAGATCTCTATGAGTCATGCATGTGACCTTGGAATTTCATTAGGCGTGTTATGTATGACATCTTGGGAAGAAAACAATAGATACCTAACCAAAATAATATTTTTCATAATTTTACATTTAATTTCAATTTTTTTATACACACCAAATTTTTATTTTGTTAGTAATTGTCACATTTTTATGTTTCTGTGAATTTTTAGATTAATTATAAAAATGACCTAATTTTGGGATTTAACTATTTTATTTTTATTCATTATTTCAGAAATTAATTTTTTCAAACTAATTGAAATTATTAAATTCCTTTTCTTAGGATTCCAGACATCTTGGGCCACATTTATTCTTTATGGACCTTAAGCGCAATCCATTAATTGGAGACCCAAAATCAGCACAAATACAAGCCTATAAAACTATTCACAGATATAGAATGTTTTAAATATGAGATTATATATCTATGTTTTATATGAAAATGAAGCTAAAATTATTCATAGAGATCGATAAGGAATTTACTAACATGTTTCATGAAGAATTCCATGCATGAATTGGTTGTTTACAAGACCATTAATGCATGATAATTCAAAGATATGTTATTTGGAGAGTCTGCCTATACATATTAAACTCTTAGAGTAAAAAAGGGAATAAATCTATCTTCACATGGGAAAATACATTGAAATTTTTGGGGAGATTATAAACACACTATGAAACAACTTTCACCAGTGTTTCCATGCATGAATTGACCATTTAATGTGGGTATCATGTAGAGAATTTCGAAGAGAAAATCTGGACTATAAAAGGAGGAGAGCTCCTCCTTCCCAACCCATTCCCATCCATCCAGTCAATAACCATTGATGTAGAGGCCAAGGGCCATACTGATTATTTAGGATTTAATTATTTTTTATTTTTTTTATGGGACACATAGTCATATTTTTAATACATGTGTTTCATTTTCTTCTTCTATCTTTCTTTCTCTTCCAACTCAGATTATCTTTCTCTCTTCCATTTTTTCATCGTGATCTCTTTTATCCTTTGAATGGAAAGTTACTAACCCAAGTCTTATCCTTGGAGATTTTTTCCAATGTTCATTGTTATTGTGCTTCAATTCAAAAAAAATTATTATATTTGTAGTGGATGAAAGAGTATTTCAAGGTTGAGGCGGTTGTCCACTACAACATTATTTTTAATTCAATTTTTTCATTGATTAATTATTTTTTCCTCTCTTCTCTCAAGAAAACCCTTCATATGGTGGATATGGGGTTTTTTGGAGAGATGAAATATAATACAGTGGATCCAGGTCTTTTAGGAATAATATTCTCAGTGGAGATGGGGTTTTAATATTTTAATTTCATGATTTTCCAAAAACCTTAAAACTAACATTTTCATAAATAAAAAAATAGGAATAATTAGATTAGGTAAATTAGAATTAGTGATAGAACCAATTTCTAATTTCCTCAGGTGAGGTGACCCTAGTCATCCTCTGTGTTGCATTAGGAATATAAATTTTCTTTTTCCATGCCCTATAATAGGCGTGCCTCAAATTAGCACCATTTCTCAAAATCCATTCAGTTATTCATATATTTTTTCTATTTTCACATAACTGATATATTTCTTATGTTTTTATAAAAAAAACTAAGAAAACAACATTCATAATTTTTTCATATGACAATTTTTAAATTCATGGAACAACAAATAATATCAGGTGCCAGAGCTAGTAGCTAAAGCCTCTAGTCTAGAGAAGACGGCGTTACAATATGGGATAGACAGGTTAGTGGAGCAAGAAACCAAATTTTCAGGGAGCACGAATTCAATAAGCTCATTAAGGAACTCAAGGAGACCCTCCAGAAACCAATTGTTAAAGGATTGGCTAGAGATATAACTGAATTATTAGAGTATTTACCCAATTTATATCAAGAATATGCCAAGACACAAGAAGTGTAATCCTATATTCCTCCGAAAAAATTTAAATAAGTTCCACCAGAATATTTCTAGAAGCATGTGAAAAAAAACAAACTCGAGTACGATATTCAAGAGCTAGAAAAAAAGGTTCATGGTCTTCAATGAAAACAAGATTGGATAACTGCATACTTCCAAGCATCAACATAAGAACCTAAACATATGTATGAACCTGAACTAGAAGACGAGTCACATGTCTTACCTAATGAGGAAAAGAAGGAAGACTTGCCTGCTAAGCTACATTTGGGGGATAAATAAGAAGTAGATGGATTCTAGAATTAATGTGAGGAACTTCTTAATCTCTCCAAACCATTAAAGAAGAAGATCTAGCATCAGTAAAGGAAGATACATCCCAAGTGGAAGAATTTGAAGTAAAAATGGAGGATCCTGAGTACCTAACTCTATCCCCAAAGAATCTACTTTAAGATGCACTTACCTCTAATGCATTTATTGACACTAAAAAACTCAAGGAGTTGAACATTTCTTTGACTATATCTATTCTAATTTTATAGAATCTGAATTTTGAATCACTCATTTTTGTTTTGATTATATATAATCATAAATTCTTTGTCATTCCTTGGAGAAAAAAGAAGAACTTGGATGTTCACCTATTGAGGAAAACATATTTCTCCTTTAATATGATGAATATACATTTGTGAAGCCCCTTCATTAAGATATCCAAGTTGTTCAGCCTGAAGAAATCAGAAAATATTCTTCTTTTATATAAGGGGGGAGATTAATTTTTAAAAAAATAAAATTTTATTCAAGTAAATATACATGTTTACTTTCCCTTTTATCATTCATCTCATGCATCACATGTCAAGACAGTACTGGAATTGGTTGCACAAGTAGCAACCAAGAAGGAGGATGATCCCTACTTTATCCTACCCATTCCACCTAAGATATACCTAATTTTGAGGGGGGGGGGTCTGTTATACTCTATTCATGGATCATTACTCAAGAAAAGAGAACTGGATTCTGGGAAAATCAACACATGGTTATTAAAATCCAAGAAGCCTCAACCACCATCAAACTTAAGATAATAGCTGAAACTACTCTCTAGAGGTAGTAAAAATCCTTGGCCCACTTCGGGGATCGTACCCACATTTGTCTTTACATGATTTCTAGGAATTTATATTTCAATATCATTTCATAGGAATTAGCTCTCCATGCAGATCACCCCATCTAATATTTTTTGAGATTTAATAAAATATGATCCTTGGGCTTAATTAAGTTTTTTTCTATTATAGAATCTTGATCGTAAAAGGTAGTCTCAAATAGTAAAGGAAGAGTACAAAGCATCATTTCAAAATGGTTTTCACATTAAATATTTATCTTTTAAACCCTTGAAATTTTTTCCAAAAATATTCTTAGTTATTTAAAGATAAAATTTCATGCTCACACTTGAATTTTTCTTTACTTAAAAAACCAAGGAGACATGAGTTTCTTAAGAATCATGTGATGCCATGATTTTATAACACCCTGAGATTTTATGACAAATATTAATTTTAATTTCTTTGATGTCTTGTTTTGTATGTTACATCAAGATTAGCTTGCGCTATACACAAAAATGTATTAGCTTGTAGTATACACAAACACTATTCTTGGCTTATGGTTCACGCAAGAGCTTCCTTCCTCAATAGCGTGTGTGGTACGCAATACCGAGTTTTATTAAAAGTTGATATATTATTCATATGAACTAGCCATTATAAATATTATTAACTAAATTTTAATTTTTATAACATTTTTATTCATCGTACACATATTCTTGAACAATGTATGAGAACAAAATAATTTTTTCGGGTAAAATAAGTATTTTTAAAAAAATGCAGTTTTGTCGTCTTTTGGTGGCGCACCCACATTAAATCTACTTTTTGACATGTTTATGAGTTCAATTTCACAAAATAAACTTATTAATTACAATAAGTATATAAAAATTTAATTTTGATAAATTTTTACATATTTTTCTGTTAAATTTCATATTTTGATGAATAGTAAAAATACGCAAAATTTTAATTAAAAACAACTTTATTCATCAAGATAATTTCTGTGGATAAATTATAATATTTAATTGTTTTAAAGTATAAATAGAATATATTTTTACCATTTAATATAATATAACTCATTATCCTTAATTTTAGATTGAATTAATAGGTAAAAACATTTCAATCTTTTGTAAAGTTTTAACTTTTAAAACCCATTTTCTCAACAGTGGGATTAATTTTAAATTAAATACTACTAATTATGTGTTTTTAATTTCAAAAAAATCGATTCCATATTTGGAATCATTAGGTACAAATTATTTTAATAGGATTGTTTTTATTTTTAAACATTATGAATAGTAACTACTATAAATTTTATTTACAACAATTAAAGGTAAATCTGGTAATTAATGGTAAAAATAAGATTATAAAATACCCTAACACCTACCAAAATTCTATTGTATGAATAAAAGTCGACCAATATAACCTATGTGTTGGAAAATATTCATCTCATGGACTTTTGACAATGAAAATGATTTAATTATTATTAAAACCAAAGAAAGTGACAACGAGTCACTCTCTTATATCTTATTAGTGTAAAAATTATAATTTAGTGATAAAATTCATAAAACATCAAACATAAATAGTCACCAAAAATAAAATACGATTATCTACATCATTTGAATTTATTTATTATTTTTAGGGATTAAATAATTATCATTAATGGTTACACAATAGTGATGTAGAAATTATTTTATTGATTGAAATATCAAATAAATGGTTCTAAAAATATTATAATAAAATTTATATAAACTATTTAATGTGATCCACTAATTTTTAAGATGAATATTACATGATAGGGATCTATTAAATATTTTATTTCGAATATATCTTCTGTGTAGATTTTATTTAAATTCAAATAATTGAATAGTGTCAAAATTTAAACTATTGATATTTTATAAAAATAACATATTATTAAAATGTTCAAAAATCACAAATATATTTAAAAATTACAAATTGAAAATTTTATGGCCTAAAATGTAATAATGTATCTAATTATGGAAAATCAACGACACATAACTATGTATATATAATAATTTAAAAATTTGAATATTATTACCACAAAAAAATAAAATAGATTAAAAAAGATTAAATTAAAATGATAAGCTTTAAAATAAACTCAAAACATGTCTAAATTTTTTTTGTTGATGATATTACAACCCTATATCTTCTAATATTATAAATTCAGTAGTTTTAGATGTTTTTATATGGGGTTTTATTTTATTATAAATTAATATTTTGGATGTTTCCAAAAGTGTCCCTCTACTCTCTTATAAAAGGGAACCTCCTCCCCCTCTTCTTCACAACATTTTGAGCCTTCAAGATCGGCCAAAACCTATCCATTTCTCTTCTCCACTTCCATAGAAACATACTATAGGTCTTGTTTTTCTTCAAAGACCAACTTTAGTGCCATAAGAGGAGGTTTAGAAGAGGCGCATCAAAGAAGAGATAATATCCTTTTCTGATTCTTTCAAATTTATTTCTTCTTCTACTTCCTCTTATTTAGTTGTTTCATTATGAAGTAATAAAATTAGTATAACTAGTATAATTATATGATATTATAAATATTAAAAACCCCTATTTGACCTTCTATAATTCCTAAGAAAAATGAAATCATCGCATGTGTGTACGTATGGCTTACCGTCTCCACGCTGTGGTGTAATCTGTTTTTTCCACCACCACCTTACTTGGAACGGTATAATGGTGGTAATAATAATTATATATTATTTTTATATCATAATAATAATTTTGTGATTTTATATCATCCACCCAAATTCCATTCAATAATAATGGGAACGGTGTCATCGTTAATGCGTATGTACGGATTACCGTCTCCACAATGTGATGAGATTCATTCTCCATGTTAACAATCCAAGAATGATTATAAAGTATATATAATAAGTAATCATGAAATATATTACATAATAATGCTACTGGATTTATGTATATATATATTTCATTTACTTCCATTCAATTTAATAAGGAAATGAAAACAAGGTTCATGCGTACGTACGTCCTACCATATCCATGAACGGTGTATTTCATTCCATTTAATGATCTATTATATATATATTCTGAATATATATTATATATAATTCATGTTTTACATTCTAGAAGTAATTAATAATGATCTATGTAATCATATGAATAATTACAAGTCAAAACACGTATGAGAAATGAAACGATTTTAACCAAAATGATGCTTTAACATGAAATTGACAAATAAAAGGGTAATATAAAGTCATAAGTGAATCATATATGATATCATAAATTTTATTATGGTTTTGCTATAAGTTAATAATATGTTAAAACAAACTATAAATGAGTCTCGAAAACATACATAAGAAATTGGACATATGGTAAGGGAAAATTATTCTAATCTCGTTCTTATCCGAGATTGTTCATTCGTAAGTATTTAATAGGGTTATGTTTATCATCCATGCCCATGTTTTCTAAAAATGTTTTCATTAAATTTTTTATATTCTTCCATGGATGTTTAAATTCATTTCTACCATTTTTTTTCTTTTACTATATGGTATGGAAGGAATCTTTCTTTTGTTTACCATACGAGGTACAATTTGAATTTTCCTGAAAAAGTACGAGTAGAATGTTTTTTTAACTTATACGGCATGAACGGATTTTTATGGTTTCATAATGACTTATTTTACTAAATATTCTTCTATATGATTTCATTATTTTTTTCAACAAAATCCTTTTCTTTTAAAATTGGGAGGCATTTTGTGAAAAGAAAATTATTTTGAAGAAGAAAGGATATTTTCCTAAAGAATTGATTTCATGTGTTTTATCAAAACTATTTTCCATATAAGATGAAATTATTTAGTATGTATATGTTTCCTGTATAATGTCTCTGTAATTTATATGGTTTTATTTTTCATATGAAGATATGATATCCATTTGTTTTATATGGATTATGTTTTGATGGGATGATGTATATGAAACCCATTTTATTCTTTTGGTTATGATGAAGGATTAATGATTTTTTGTGGCACATGTAAGAATGAATTAAATATGAGATGGGTGGGACCTATATCTCCCTCTAATGCATAGGGTAATGATTTATATCTCATTTTATATACATGGATGGAACGGTAAGTAAACCTGGTTCAGTAATATATGGCTGGATTGACAAGTAAACCCATTTCTGTAATGTACTTTATCCACTATGATTGTCTTCGCAGTAATGCCTTGGCTTCTATTCAAATTACATCATGTTCTTAATGGTTTTCAATAATTAAATGTTTTATTCCCATGATATTTTTTCATGATTAATCTTCTTTTCAGATCTATACCTTATGTACTACCAATATTTTTGTCATTACTCATTTTTTGTGTTCATGTTTTTACGTTCGAATGTTTATTGATTGTTTGATGTTCTCCATGTTTACCCTTACTGAGAATTTCAGCTCACCCTTTTTATGTTTTCTTTTCCCCAATATTTAAATAAAAGTATTAGGTAAGAAAAAAGGAGAAGAACTTTATGGGAGATATTGATGATCTTTCACCATGACTAGAAGATTTTTTTTTATTTTCCAAAGACACTGAACAATTACGGTCCATGGGTGTCTTTTTTTGTTATGTATTAAGTATTTGGAAAAAGTAATGTATTGTACATGTACGTCAAGCTTCAGGTCACTACGGTATGCAAGGTTGATATGACTAAATGAGAAAAGTGGAGGATTAAAATTTGAATGTGGATCATGGATATTAAAATGAGGGATCATGATTTGAAGGAATTAATTGATTCATGTAAATGAGATTTCCCAAACATTTTTATTGATTTGATTTTCATAAATTCATGTGAATTTATTTTTTATTATTAATAATTCATTTAATAATTGTCCTAAATCATATGTCTCATTCCCAAGATTATTTCTAGACCATGTACTTCCTATGCTATCTTCAAGATATTTTGTGAGTGACCTTGGGACATTCCACCTATTAGAACATCAATTAGAAATTATATCTCTTTGAATGTAAACAAACACATTTAAAATGATTGAGTTATATTTTTATAAATCATTGATCCTTAAAACCCACCTTTACATCATTCTTGATTTAACCCTTAGACACCATGAATGGTCTTTATAGAAACGAGACACGGTTTAGGAAGATTTTATACATTTCAAAACACCTCTTAGTATTTTCATGATATTTAAAATTGGAAGTGAGGGGGTGAAGGGAGTCATGGTGGAAGTGATGAAACACATTGTAAGGAAAATGTGTAAAGGTGCTTATTTTTGTAAATTGAGGTTATTGATTTTTTCATTGAACTCTATTGTTTTCCCTTCTTGAATAAAAAAATTATGAAGACAAAAAAAGAAAAAAAATGATAAAAATGGATTGTGATTTCGGAAAACCAAAAATCACCATTACCAGTCCTAGTATTTTTATCATGCATGTTAAAGTGGTAGATATGAGGTTTATTCTAAGAATAACTTTTGAAAAAGAAATAAAATTAAAAGGTTCTTTGAAAAAAAGAGTAAAATTAAAAAATATAATCAAGAGGGTGTACAAATCATTCATTATTATTTAATAGATCATAACCATTAATTTGAGTTTTGGGGAAGTGGGAGTTTCTACATTGAAGAGGATAATTTCATTAAACATTTACATTTAATATCTTTCATTTCACTAAACAGATAATACTCCTCTTTTGAGACATAAATTTTCAAACATCAATTACTACTAACCTTAAGCCTCAGATTCATTTGATCATTCAATGGAAGACCTCATGATTTTATGTGACTTTTATATTTACAAAGTGAATAAAGTAGTTAATTCAAAATTTTATGGATAAGGATCATGTTTTCAAGATATGTGCATAACTATGCCTAAATTGTATCATGGTAGATGAGAGAAAAGATTCAAGTAAGGTAAATAATGGCTTGGAATATTTAATAATAATGAATTGAGGAGCTTGAATGAATGAAAGAAGAAGTTCCATAATTTTTCAAAGGGGAAAACAAAAATAAATAAAATAATTGTTTCTTGAAAAAAAGAAATTAAATTTATATATTAAGTGTATTTTCTTAATTTTTAGTTGACATTGAAAATTTTGTGATTATATTTCATTGAAATGTGAACATTGATAATAGTGGTGCCCTTCTGATTTTCAATGTTGAGGATTTATGCATGAGAACAAGCATTGTTTAAGTGTGGGGGAATTGACAAAACTACTGTTTTCTATAATTTTAAATTTAATTTCAATATTTTTAAACCCACCATAGTGTTATTTTATTGGAAATTTTCACTTTTTTATGTTTTTGTGAAATTTTGAGCATAATTGTAAAAATGGATGAATTTTGGGATTTAACTATATTATTTTTATTATTTATTTTGACCATAACTTTTTTAAAACTAATTAAAATTGTGAAAATCCTTTTTTAGGATATCGAACCTATTCAGATACATTTTTTCCTTCTAGAACACAAGCCTAATACAACAATTGGAGGCCCAAAATCAGATCACAATACAGGCCTAGAAAACTGTTCATAGATCTAAAATGTTTTAAATAATAGTTCATATCTCAAATCCAAAAGGCCAAATGAAGCTGAAATTATACATGGAGATAGATAAATAATTTATCATCATGTTTAAAGAAGATTTACATGTAATGATTAATTTTTTACAAGACAATTAATACATGAAAAACTGAAGATATAGATTTTGGAGAGTCTCCCTTGGAAGATAAAATTTTTAGGGGGATAAAAGAAAGAAACAAAGGTACAAATTTCATGAAGGATTACATGTTCTAAAAGAATGTTTAACATAGAGATCATGCATAGACTTTCGAATGGATAATATTGCCAATAAAAAGTGGAGAGATCCTCCTTACCAAATCATTTCAATCCATATAGTTGACCACCATTGGAAAGGAGACCATGGGTCATGCTGATTATTTATGATTTCTTTCTTTTATTCTTATTTTAGTTCTATTTTCACATGTAACACATATTCATATTTTTAATTCTATTATTTCATTTTCTTCGACCATCATTCTTTCTCTTCCAACTCTAAATATCTTTCACACTTCCATCTTTTCATCATGATATCATTTCACTTTTGATTGGAAAGTTTCTAACATGAGTCTTTCCCCTAGAATAGGATTCATGTTGTTCTATGTTATTTTTCTTCAACTGAAAATGGTTTTATTCTATTTGTGGTGGATGAAATACTATTTCACGACTGAGTTGTTCATCCACCATGACATTATTTTTAATTAAATTTTTCATTTATTAATTATTTTTCCCACTATTCTCTTTGGAAAACCCTTCATACATTGTAACTGAGGTTTTTAGAAGAGATAAAATGACATATGGTAGAGCCATATCTTTTTGGAATAACATTATCAGTTGAGATGTTGTCCTATTTGACTATTGTATGAGGTGTGGTTTGGTGTGGTAAAAGAATTCTAAAATCACGCACTCAATAAATAAAATAAAATTAATTCATTAGTGAGGTTTTACCAAATGAATTATAAAATTTTATTTAAACCAAAACTAAATAATGAATGAAATCGTGTTATCCAACCCTTGGATCAAGACCTTTATTCCCTAATTTCATTTTGTTCACATCTGTATTTAGATTTAAATTATTCAATATATTATTATAATTTCATGATTTTTCAAAACCCAAAAATATGAAATTTTAATAAATAATATAAAAAACCAAAACTATTATATTAGGTGATTTAAAATTAGTGATTTAACCAATTGTGATGCTCCTCAAGTGAGACAACCCTGGTCAGGCTCTGTGCTACATTATAAATATAAATTTTCTTTTTCCTGGAACAAACATAGGTGTGACTCATTACTAGTTGAGCAGTTCCAAACTAAAGTCATTGTATCCAAATATTTTCGATCAAACATTAATTTAAATCCCCGTTATTTCTTCTATTAATCCATCCACTAAAATATCAATAAAAATATTCTACTTAATTCTTCATTAAAATCAACCTATGAATTCCCATTTAAAACAAGCATTCATACTCAAGGTTATTGGCGAATACTAAAACATTAGAAGAGGGACATTGTGATGTTGAATTGACAAGGGTTTTGATGTGGTGGACACCATTTTGGAGTTCATTCACTTTTCTAGCTTGAAACAAGAATGATTAACGCTATCCAGTTCAAGAACTCATTGTATTTGAATGTATTAGTGCAATTTAATTGATATTTAATGAATGTTTTCAACATTTAAAAGGAAATATTTCAATTGATGAGGTTTAATAATTAACTTTTATAAGTAATCCAAATATGGAAATAAGTAATATAAAATTATCACAACATTAATAGGATATATGGTTCATAGGAAATCATGTATGGGCCCATGTTGTAACCTTGAAAAATAGTGACATGGTATATAAAATATAAAATAAAGAGGGCATAAAAGACTATATTTTTTATTAAATATATGAATAATTAATATCAATCATAAAAAAATGAACAATAAATATGTTCAATGAAATTACACGGTACCGTTAAATGCAATCCTCATATCTCAAACAAAATTTGGCCTTAAAAACATTACCCCTACTCAGTTTTCATCTATAAAAATTATTTTTATGAATTGTACATTTATTACTATAATTAAAATATGTCACACCCTCCTCCCCACAAAGTGTAACCCTTCTAATCTAGAAATGGTATAAGATATATAATGACACCCGAGTCCCGCCTCCAGTGGGCCCAAGTTTTGTGGCTTGCACTGAGGGTATAGTAAACACATAGATGGGAGGCATTAAACTCTAAGACAACACAAGAAAAAGAGAGAGATAAGATAGAAACCATCCAACTACTTCATAGAATACAATGTCAATGAAACCCAAGTTCACGTATATAATTTCATTCAAGAACTAATTCAATTGAAAAGAAAAAATGACAATGCCACAATAAGTAAAAGTGCAGTGACAAAGAAGCCCACAAAACTCATGCAAAACCCCAAGCTAGTAGTAACAAACCTAATCTCTATCCTGCTCCAACATACCTGAAAATAGTTTATATAAAAGAGAGTAAGTATAACAGTATACTCAGTAGGATCCTCCCCGAAGCATCACGTGAAAATGTATAGAAAACATACTAAAAACTAGTGAACAATAGGTAAAACTAACTCATCACCTAAATAGGTATACTAATTTCTCAGCATCACCATGAATACTATCAAAAATTATCGTATAATAGAGTATATAATATTATAAAGAATATCAAGGGTATCCCGCTACCACTTCCTAACTCTTTTTCTATTTTTCCCCAATATATCACATCCTGAGCATATCTCCCCAAACAGGATTGCTCTAATACACCTTGACGAAGCATGACAATATTCACCATGTGCTACTAACAACGACATCGTAGTAACCAAAATTAACCAGGTAGTTTCTGGGATCCATGAAATCTCGCACAGCTTGTATCACACATCAGGTATTATACCTCAAGCCATTACAACCCATACACTGAGTAAGGATCCTCAAGCCACCACAACCTATACACGTTACACCTATTATAGTTCATATGAAATTATTTCCAGAATATATTTGTGAAATAATAACAAGACATTATAGCTCTCTACACAAATATATTTGGAAAACTAACTGATGTGTATACCTGCAGAATTAGCTACTATGAGAAGAGTGTGGGTTCAAAGAGGGTAGTTAGTCATCCATCCTCCCACTGAGATGTTGGGGAAAATTACACTGGGGATCAAAATCCCTTGGGTATTAGTTTCCCTGACCAACAGGGTGATGTAACATATAGAAACATAAAAATTACATGATAAAATATAGCTCAGAATGACATAATGTTCATAACCTAGTGTAAAACTCATCTTCCCCCCCATGTCTCTCGAACTCCAAAATTCCACTTCTAATACTAGATATCCTATAATCCCATAGCCATTTTAAAGATCTTCATTATGTTACATTATCCATTTTAATTAATTTTAATTTATGTTAATTAATTATTTAACCATTAATTGACCATTATCAATTTCATATTACATTTCATTATCATTCCACCAAAGATCCATGCCCTACAAGCATAAGAAAACTGAGTCCAGGGTTTCAATGAAATATAACCCCATCATTTCATCATAGCAATCTCAAACCCCATGGGTAAAACATTTATTAATTTATTAACAACATTACCACTTTCTATATTTCCATATTTCTAGGTTTTTTAGGAAAACATTATATGCTACAACACACAAGGGGCTCAACACGGTGAGTAGATGAGCTACCCATCAATTTTATGTCACCTATAGCAGGATCATAGACCAATCCATCCTCGAAAAGATAAACATACAAAGCACATGGCATACCCCACATGTCTTCGCCACATTTGGAATGAGAGTAAGAAAAACTAGCTGCCTCAAGCAGTGGGGAGAGTAAAATAGATAAAAAACAATAGATTAAATAATAATCCAAATTTCATATTAATGTGTAAGCTGGGATTAGACTCGTTCCATCATCTCTGGTGTCCTCCAGAACACTCACATGCCTAATCATATGCATCTCACCACTCTAAGTGTCAACTTTTGCCACAAAAACTGGGCCTCCTAGCCCCATTTACTACAACAGTCATCTATACTTAGCCATCCAATACTTACAACCCATTACAAGCAGTGAAAAACAAATAAAGAAATTGGGAAATTGGTCCTAGGAAAGGCATATAGCCTTCACACCACATGATCTCATTACTCCAAAGCACAAACCACTCAGAATTACATTAAAATGGAAAACTCATGTCCCACAAAGGCATTATATTTAATTACACAAATCGTTCTTTTATTCCATATTGAATTAACCGATTCATTATTCACAGGTTCTAACTATGGGAATCCTAAAACACAACAACAACGAGATTCTTTGAACATGCCACTTTTAACCTTTAACCAATTAATTATCAATTATTTGTGACTTTACATTCATTACAAATTTTCATCAAGAAAAACATTATATCCAAGAAAATAAAATATACCACACTATCTGGAAAATCAAGAGGTAGACCGTTATCACGGTATAAAGAAAAATATAATCTATACAAAATTTTTTAAACTGGTCCAAATATTTATTATGTAAATATTTTTGCGATCCAAGAGGCTAAATCATGATAAATCTATGATTTCATGTAAATAACTAGAGAAGAAACAAATCCCTTACCTCAAAAGGTCATTGACGTTCATCGCACTAGAACAGACCACGCAACGGATCACGATCACCGCTCACATAATGATTGAATCTACCTGAGGATACTGCCACACCACCGCACCAACGAAAAACTGAGAAAGTTCTATTAGAAACATGGAGATCACATTCCATAACACGACAAGGTGAAATGGTAGGGAACAGATCAATGAACCCATAATAATGGAGGTATAACATACCTTATGTCAAAGACGGATCGCAACTTCTTGGTTTCGCCAAATAAGGGGTGCACGTGTAGTAGTAAAATTACAAGGGGAACACGATCAAAGGATTGCAGTTTGATCGCATGAATCCTATGGAAGGATGAACTTTGGGTGTACCATATTAAGGAAAAATAGAAAGGACGAATAATGGAGGAAGGTATCTCATCCCTTTTGAAAATATAAATGGGGCAGAGGTTTAGATACAATTTATATTTTCCATTAAAGGAGGATCTAGTCAAGATTATGTTTTTTGACTGAGTAATGGCACCCAAACCCTTAGGAAATTTTATATAGGAGTTATGGGATTTAAATAAACCATAAATTCCCTAAAACGAGGATTTCAATGTATTTTGCATCAATGTTAACATTAAAGGGGCGAAACAGTAGGAAAATAGAAACACTATTCATGACTCACCATTGTATGAGTCGTCGTTGGATGAGTCACCATTAGATAAATCACTATGGTATGAGTCGTCATTGGATTACTCACCATTTGATGACTCACCTTTGGACGACTCACCATTAGATGGGTGACTGTTCAGTGAGCTACAGTTTGGTGATTCACCATTCGGTGAACTACCGTTCGATGAGTGTCACCCCCCAACCATGATTTACTAATTATTTAATTATATCTAATTTTTAGTTTGATTTTTGGGTCAAACTGGTTTTAAATTTTAAATTTTGGGGGTCTCCAGTAGAGGTGCACGGTTGGCGCACGGTTTGACAACCATGTTCTCAAATTGTCTGCGGTTTCAAGGCTTTTAAAAAATAAAATAACATGAAATAATGAGAAAATATAAAATGTTTTAATAGTAATTTTAATAATGATAATATTATTATTTTTATTATTATTATTATTATTATATTTATGTTTTTTAGGGTTTTTTTATTTTTTCTTCTTTTCTTTTCTTTCTTTTATTTTATTTCTCTCTTTTTTCTTTGTCCCTTGTTTCTATCCTCCTCCCCAATGTGTCTCGAGTGGTGACTCCCTCCCTCTCCATGTAGCGTTCTACCCCACTCCCATAGTCGGCACCCCCTTCCCAATCCAGAAGACTCCCTGTTTGGTACCTCATCCGCCCCTCTGTGCGACCTCTATGCAGTGCGACGCACCCTCGACCAAAGTCCCTCCTTGGTCGCGTGATGAACCACCCTCCAACCTCCTCCATTATTTGTTTACATCCTCTATTTCTTCTTGAATCTTGTCTGAAGCTTCGAGGAATGGTTCCCTGCTCCTCATCCTCCTTATTTCAGACTAAATTTAAGCCTCCCCGTTGACCTATGAAATTATGTCGAACCCAATGTATGGTCTTACTCCAATTTATTTTGTTTAGTCTATTTTAAGTTCAGGAAGAAGGTTCATCGGGGCTCCCTTGTGCATATTCCAGAAACTACCGCCAAAGGCATGTCATTTTGTGATTTTTTGTTTCACCACCACTATGTTGGGGTATGTTTTTTCTTCCGTTCTTTTTTTTGATCAATTTTAATTTAGGTATTTTTTAGTTTATGTGTTCCTAGTATTATTATTTGAGTGTGTTGAACCTTTACACTTTTCATAGAACCTGGTTCTGTTTTCAGTTTTTTGGATCATCCATTAGGTGGGTTCGAGTCCCCGTAGTCTAAGGTGACTGACCTGCATATGCATAGGTAAGTATATATATATATATATATGTTCCCTTATTACGTGTAAATTCACTCATGGTAATGAAATACAAGTATGGGGCAAGGTGTGCCTATGTTTATATAAGAAAAATGCATGTGTAGGTGAGTGGAGACTAGTATATGCATATAAGAATATATGTAAGGATCCCCTTTCATAAGTTCATGGCCATGCAGATGTGTGCATAGGGGCTAGTTGTCCTTATATGTATGTGAAGGTGCATATTATCAGTTTTGTAGTATCAACTTTTAGTTAGAAAGCACCATGGTCCAAATGTTTAGTTTGGTTCCACCTTATGGAAGGTCCCATATTAATATACCTTTAAATTGAATTCCTTAATTTCTTGTGAGTTTAGAAAAGTTTTTTTTATATTAAATATTATATGCATGTAATGAAAAGTGGTGGTGAAGCTTGATGTTTGAATGTCTTCTGTTATTCAGGTTCTCATTAAGTGTTGACATCTGTATTTTTCATTAAAATATGATCCAAATCCTGTTTTAGAATGATTAACATTTTAAATGCACAAAAGTAGTTTCTAAATTTTTTTTGGTTGGGTGGAGTGTATTTCCCAAAATGTTGGTGTGTATATTAGTTGTGAAAGTTTATTTAAACAAATATGGATTCTTGTGTGATTTTAAAAAGGGGAAATTCCATGATTTGGTAAGTTAGGAAAAGTGTATGGGATTTTATGTGAGTTCAATGATAAATAGTGATTCCCTTTTCTTAAATGGGTTTCATGAATATAGTAATGGTGTCAAGCTATTTTAAAATTTGTGAAGCATTTTTTGTTAATTAAAATTTTAAATGGATTTAGAACATGAAAGTGTTGGGTGAGTGTGTTTTCTAAAGACAAGTTATTTTTTTGTGACATAATGAGGCTCATTTGGAACCTTGAAAATGGTTTTCAAATGTGTAATACCCCTCTTGAGGCATGACACGTTGTTTTAGAAACACGATGTGTATGTTAAAAGTGTGATTTGTGATATGTGTATAGTGAAGAGTCTTATGCTTTATTGTGGGACTTATAAAGGGGGATGCACTCAAGGAGGCAGATTGGTGGTGAGAGCTTGGATGCATTTTTATGTAATGAAAATGAGAAGTTCATATATGTTTTCTTGATAAAAACTCACAACCTCTTGAAATGGAGGACCTGGGAAACAGGGGATTCTACATGGGTGGACAAGGACTAGTACACTTAATGATACGGAAGTGGTTCTTCCTAGTTTCTTCTAGAATGATTGATTCTTACAACACTAACTAAACATAATGATGATTGATTGGAGACCACTAGGTTATGGGTGTGTTCTCCACTAGTGGCTCGTGCAGGAGAATGTAGTTTATTACGGTTGTTATACCACTTTTCACTGATGTATGAGAATCCTAGGACCCCAAATAACACTAGATTCTTAGGGATTTATCATGGTTCTTATGATATGAAATTCAATTCAGCCGATTCATGCTTCTTCCCTCTTTTTTGAAAACCATATTTTTAATCTAAATTGATCTCCTTTCATTTTGAAATGTTAATGCATTCTTAGAACCTATTTTTGAAATTAAGTAAAAGAGATGTTTTGTTATTTAAAATGAAATCTTGTTACATTAATTTGAAAATAAAAAACATTATTTTATTATGTCTTATTTTCAAACTAGCACATTTTTCGCTTTTATTTTAAAGTAAGGTCATAGAGTGTTTTTGTACTCTGGAATTCTTACTGAGCATCTCAGTGCTCAATCTTAAATTATCATTTCAATTTTAGTGTCCAGTTTTGGATCTCTCTTGCAAAGAGTGTGGTGTATGTTCCATGGTGACCCACGATATCACTTGAGGTTTGCCTTTTTACTTAGTTTATTCCTTTTTTTTCTCCCATTTGGTTTAGTTCGTCTTCTTTTATTTAGATATTATTTTAGTTTATGTTTATTTATAAGCAATTTTTATGGACCAAATCAATCTTAATTGGTTTATATTGATGCCTGACACTAGTTGTCAGCCTGTGGGGATCAGGAATGCCATTCGGGCCTTATCATGGGCCCACTCAGATTACCTGTTCAGGGTGGTCCTGAGTTGGGTCATGATAACGAACCACCATTCATGAGTCACTTTTCAATAAGATAATTTGGCAATCCAATGTTGTGAATCCCCATTCTGAATCACTACTCCTGACTTGTTGTTACTAGCCCATCAGTGAAACGAGCTACCATTGGAAAACTAGAAATTTTTGAAGTGTTGAAATAATTCACCTTGACCTCCCAAAAAATATAAAATGCCATATTTTAAAAAGGAATTAACCGAGGAGGTCTAAGACATTACATCGGTTACATCGCAAACTATTATTACCATCGAGAATCCAAAACCAACAATGAAAGAAAATAGAAAATAGGGTTCGTACCACCACCCTTTGATATAACTCTTAAAGCTCTTGCCACCATACGAGCTCAAACGCTTTATAAAGAACAATTTGAAACCACAAAACAACCATAACCATCTCATAAACACTCTCTTGGTGGAGATACCTCTTAAAAGAGTGTGAGACACAAAAAGGAACAAGAGAGAGTTATCTCATAAGTGAAAAAGGTCTGTAACCACCAAATGAATAACATTACAAGAAAAGAGAAAAACATCAAACAAATCAGGCTAATGAGTACATATCTGTGACTCATTTTCCCACGCACCCTCATCCATGCCATTGTGATACCACAAGACATGAACCAAGGGGACAACACACCCACGCATCACCTTCTCCTAGCAGTCCTGGATCTTCACTGGTCGCTCCTAGAAGGCTGCATAATTATCATCATCAATCTCACCCAATCGATGACATGAGATTCTTTATGAAGATAATGACAGATCTATGACACATGGATAAAATTGTGTATTTGGATCATCTATGGTGGAAGTGCTACCCGATATTTCATGGCTACAACACAAGACAACACTTCAAAAGGCCCAACAAACTGGAGAGAAAGCTTATTCCCCCGACCAAACCTTCGCTACCCATGATGGGGAGTCACCTTCAGAAACACCTGATCCCCAATATAAAACTCAAGAGGTCTCCCCCTATGATCAGCATAGAACTTCTTATTATCCTGCATTGTATTCATCCGCTTGTGAATCACCCAAACCATCTCTATCGTACTTTGTACCAGTTTCGGCCAAAGAATTGTTTACTCTCCAACATCAGTCCATCACAACAGAGAATGGAATGTTCAGACATAAAAGGATTTAAACTGTTCCATACCGATGGTGGAATGAAAACAATTGTTGTAAGTGACCTCTACCATGGGTAACTGCCTCATCCAAGAACCTCCAAAATCCCAGACACAAGAGCGAATCATGTCTTGAATTGTCTGAATTGTCTATTTTGTCTGACTGTTTGTATGCGGATGAAAAGTAGTGATAAGGCAAAGTTGAGAACCAAAAGCATGCTAGAGACCACTCCACACCCTAGAGGTAAAATGAGGATCTCGATAAAAAATGATCATCCTCAAGACCCTGTGGAGTCTCACCACCCCCTCCAGATATTGTCTTGGTAAAACCTACACTGAGTTCCACTGCTTGATTGCTATGAAGTGGGATGATTTTTTAAAATGATCTACTGCCAATCATATTTTGTCAAATCCTCCCTAAGATCAAGGTAGACCAGTAACAAAAGTCCATCCAGATTTCCTCCCACTTCCAATGAGGAACATCAAATGGCTGGAGCAAATCACTAAGAACGCGGTGGTATGAATTCAACTTCTGGCTGACCAAACATCGAGATTCAAACTCTACTATTTTACACTTCAACCCATGCCACCAAAACCGACCTATCAATGTGTGATACATATTTGTCCCACCAGGATGTACCACTAAGGGTAAACTATAGGACATTCTTAGAATCATCTCATAGGATGGATAAGGAATGAAAATCCTTCCCTGAAACAACACCCTATGTTGTTCATCCTCATAACAATCATCAGGAGCCTTACTGCATACAACTTGCTCTCTCCAAACCTCCACCTCAAGATCCCCCATCTGGGACTCTTCAACTTGTTGCAATAGAGATGATTGCACCATTATATGAAAATACTACCTATTCCTCCAACTTCTCTCATATCCAAATGTAATGCTGAAAGTTCTTCCATCACTCACTAGGAATCACCTGATTCATGAATTGGATCACTAAAAGACTTCCTGCTCAGCACATCGCCTATAACATTACCCTTCCTAGGTGTATATAAAATTTCAAATTTGTAATCCTATAGGAACTCCATCCACTGATATTGTTGTAAGTTCAATTCACACTGGGAGAAATCATACCGCAGGCTCTTATGATCAGTGAAGACCAAAAAATGCTCACCAATGAGGTAATGTCTGCATGACGTCATGGAAAAAAATGTTGCCACCAACTCAAGATCATGGGTGGGATAGTTACATTCATTTGGATGCAACTTCTGAGACCCATAAGAAATGATAGATCCCTACTTCATCATAACACAAACTAACCCTAGACACAATTCATCACAGAAAACCTCAAACTAAACTCATTATATTGGTGGAAAAAGAACCAGAGCACTGAAAAACTTCTCTTATAGATATTCAAAACTATCCTAATATTGGTCAATCTACAAGAACACCTAATCCTTCCACGTCAATTCTATCAGAGGAGTTGCAACCCAAGAGAAATTGGATACAAATCTCCTATAATATCGTTCGAGACGAAATAAACTTTGCACCTCTACCACTATGTTGGGGGCTGTTCAGGGCACAACTTATTCTCTATTTGACAGATCCACAGCTACTCCCCACTGGGATACAACATGACCCAAGAAAAGGACTTCTCAAGCCCAAAACTCAAACTTCAACCACTTCCCAAACAACTTCTCATGACGATGAATTCCCAAAACTGCATGTAGATGCCTTGCATGCTCCTCCTCGAACAAGGAGAACACAAGGATTTCATCAATGAAAAACACCATGAACATATGATGGAACATGTGAAAAAAAAATTCACTAACCCCATGAACATAGTTAAATCATTCATCACATTGAATGACATCACAACAAAATGATAATTCTCGTGACAAAAAAAAAGAAAGCATCATTTAAGATATCATCATCCTTCACACACATTTGATGATATCTTGACCACAAATCAATCTTTGAGAACTAACTTTCACCCTTCAATTGATCTAATAAATCATAAATCTATATAAGATGATAGAGATTCTCCACTATCACTTAGTTTAAGAGATGATAATTGACACACAACTGCAAACTAGCATTAGCCTTCTTCACAAACAAAACCTGTGTGCCTCACGGTGACACGCTTGGTCAAAAGAAACAGCACCGAAACAGACCATCAAGCTATATATGCAACTCTCGTATCTCACAAGGGTCCATATTATATAGAGAAATAGAGATATGATATATTTCTGGATGTAATTCAATCTCAAACTCGATCTCACATTGAGGGAGTAACGCTACAACATATTATGGAAAGACGTTAGGATACACTTACATGACCCTAGAAAAATCTAGCTATTGAACCATTGAAAATCTCAACATTATCATATCCATCAAGGATGAGAAGGATGGAACATGCCTCTGACCCATCTAAGTGTCTTTCTCACCAAAAAACACTATTGTCTCTCCGTCATCATCGATGAACATCACCTGCTTCAAGAATCAATCAACGATAGCCTACACCAAATACATCCAATTCATGCCAATGATGACATCATATGGTTGTATCTGTAAACATAGAAAATAACTCCAAGAAAGGTGTTTCCCAAACACGAGATCACAATCTCTACATACTTCAAACAAGCCAGCTTGACCTCCAACTGATGTAGTCCAAGCCAATGGCATGGGAATCCTCTATACTTCAAGTCATAAGGTATGGATAAGGGCAGTTGATATGAAGGATTGTGTTGCACATGAATAAAACAAGGTAATAACCCAAGTAGAAACAAGAAAAGGGTACCTCGAACGATGTCTGGATTGGCTAGCACTGATGATGCTAATGCATAATGTTGACCACAACCTGCTCCACGGCCTCTCTAACCTTGTTGACGACCACCTACATGGACAAACTATGATCCTTGAGGATGGAGAGCATCCTAGGGGCTATGTTCTGTATTCCCTATATTCTCTCTGCTCATCCAAAGATAGTGTAAAATTATGTTGTTGGCTCAGCCAAAACTAACTCAATGGACACTATTGGAAATGTGACCTTTCCCAACACTTATATACCCCATTTCCCAACGGTTTGGCCAAACCGTTTGGAAGGCCCACTTTGTAGCCACTTTTCCCACCGGTTTTCCAAAAACTGTTGGGAAAGGGTAGACTTTCCCAACAGTTCCCTTTCCCAACGGTTTGGCCAAACCATTGGGAAAGGTCCAATTTGTGGCCAATTTTCCCAACGGTTTGGCCAAACCATTATGAAAGGTCCAATATGTGGCCACTTTTCCCAACATTTTGGCCAAACCGTTGGGAATGGTCCAATTTGTGGCCAGTTTTCCCAACCTTTTGGCCAAACCGTTGGGAAATCCTACCCTTTCCCAACGGTTTGCCCAAACTGCTGGGAAAGTGGCTAGAATATAAACACCACACTCAACTATCCAGGAACCTATACCAACGGTTTTGACAACCATTGGTATAGGTCCTTTGATTTTTTATCAGATCCTCTTGACCAGAAAATTCTATAAATCAAAATTTAAAATAATTATGATAATACATATATATATATTTATGAAATTATGTTCACAAAATTCATGTTAGTTTAGTGGTTAGGTCGTTCAATGATAAACTAGAGGTCTTGGGATCAAATCCCAGTGAATGTTTTTTTTGGAAATACATATACCAACGGTTTTATGGAACTGTTGGTATAGATTTTTATATTACTTATACCAATGGTTTTCAAAACCGTTGGTATAGGTCTATAACAACGGTTTTCCAAAAACCATTGGTACAGACCTATCCCAATGGCTTACTTACCTACAGTTCTCCAAACCGTTGGTATAGGCTATACCAACGATTTGGAGGCCTATACCAATGGTTCCAAACCGTTGGTATAGGATAGTTTTCCAGTAGTGGGAGGAACCGGAAGCGAAACCCCTGGTGCACACTGACAGCTCAGAATGGTCAGCCACTCATTCCACTAATGACAACTACCTCCACAAGAAACAAATTTGTATGGTCCTTTAGAATAGGCCTAAGAGCCAATAGCCCAAAAGAAAATTAACATTGAGGTCTTTGACCTACCCCAAACTGAACAGAAACACTTGTGCCCTAAAATTGGGAAGTCTGGACTATAGATCTGCATCATGAAGAATCCTAATGGCTACCCTCTAGTAGTGATCTGATTCTAGATAATGTCATCAAAACGACCATTTCCCTCTCCAGCACCTCGAGATACATCTTCATCATAAATGGTGTGACCCGAAACTATATTTCATAATGGAAAGCCTTCTCAAAATGAATATCCCTAGCCTCTGCATCTAGCCACTGGTTCGAAACATATAACAGAAGGTTCCTAAAACCTATCCCAAACTTTCACACACTAGAGATCCCCAGACGAATGGTATTCTACACCTGGAAACTAGTTTCCTTTGCAATCGAAGAAATAAACATAGTTATGAAGTTCTCCCATAACATCTCCTAGTATATTGAAGACTCCTCACGATCCCCAAGGAACAATAACCACCATTGCCTCACTGATCCACACATGATCTTCCCAACCAATGATTCCCATTTCTTCTTCTGGGCACAAATAGAACTGAATTCCAACTCAATCTCTTCCAACCAATATTCTGTGACTACATCTGAAATAGAGCCCTCATACTTCTGTAGAACCTGACATTGATATTCTAGGAGTATCCTCCTCCAAGTGTCATCGTTGTAAACATCTACTTAATGGAGATCTGCTGGAACAACCTTCTAGACATATTCTACGTGAACCTGGCGAGGATATCTACCTAGAGCCATGCCATAAAAGGGAAAAACAGTTAGAGATCCTAAACCAAGAATATGGAATACTTTAACATTAATTAATTTTCTTCTTTTATTAATTTTAGGTTAACCTATCCCAAGGTCTGTCCTTTAAAAATAGGCGCATTGAAGAATGATGCATGGTCCTTTCATAGGTATCTACCGTACAAAAAGTATCACCTCATTTAGTAACCACTCTAAACTTGAAGGATTGAGAATGATATCATAGGAGGGGATAAATATCTATTTCTCGTTTGGTCTCCCTTGTTTACAGTGCTTGCTAAAATTAACTGATACTGTTGGCCACCAAACCATGAAATCTCACTTGTGCCTAACTCCAAACTTCATCATATCCTCTAAAAAACCTTTGATACCACTCTGTCACGACCCCCTCCCCAAAAAGTGTTACCCTCCTCAGCCGGCAATGAGAGAAGAGAGATAATGACACCTGAGTCCTTCCTTCAATAGGCCCCATTTAGGAGACTAGCACTGAGACTATTGTAAACACACAGATGAGAGGCATTCCCCTCTAAGAGAAAACATGCGAAAGAAATTGATAAGAAAGAAAACAACCTACTCCTACTATGACTACAAAGTAAAAGAAACCCACGTTCACATATGTAATTGCTGGAAAGAACTACTAAAACTGAAAAGGAAAACTACAAATACCAAAAGAAGTATAATAGAATCGACTACTCATGTACATGAATTTCGCTAGTATTTTTTTAATTTTCTAACTATGTTTTAATTAATTATTTAAACCATTTTTTTAATTTTTTAGATTATTTTTGTAGTTTTATAGTAATTTAGATATTTTGACCTTTTTTAGTAAATTTATATATTGATATTATTATTTTAGTATTTTAATTAGTTTATATTAATTATTTATATTTTATGTAACACTATTAGTATTAGTTTCATTAAAATTTATTTTAATTATTTTTTTTTATAGTTAATTGTAATTTTATATATTTAATTCAATGATTATAATTATTATTTTATACTTGTTTTTTTATTATTATCATTTAAAAAAAATTTATATAATTTTATTTTTAATATTTGAATCTGATTTTTTATTTTTTTTACTTGCCCCTACCCCCTTGACTGTGTCCCCTCCCCTCCCTCTTAAGCCGCCTACCCCCACTCCCCTTAACTAGACACCCCATACCTCTCTCCAACCCCCTCCCCCTTATCCCCTTATCCCTCCATGCCACTCCATCCCACACCCTTATTTCTATCACCCCCACGCTCCCCATCTAAACTCACCCACTCGCCCCCTACACCTGCCGCCCCACCCCACCTCATCAAATATCCCCACTTCATCTCCCTCTCCCCTCTATGTCACACCTTCTCACCCAATCATCCATCCCCTATTACAAAGTTGCAAAACAAGCCGCCATCAACACCGACATTCTCAGCTACTCAGAACAACAGTTGGTGACCATGCGTACTCTATTATAGAAGTGAAACTGTGTTTTGGGTGCATCATCGGCATGCCTAGATATTCACTTTGGTTTCCAGAGATTTACATCGCACAATGAGAGTGAATGAAAATCTGATAATGTTTTAGAAGGAGTCGTGGTTTGATTCGGGTGTGGCGTCACCGACTGCACAGAGAAAATATATTATTATTTTGAGATTGTCGACGATGACTTGTGGTGGTCCCCACATCAACACCAACACAATGACTTTATTTATTTATTTTTCACATCGTGTTTGTGCGATGGTTGGATAATTTCATTGGTATCCGAGTTGTGATGAATGTAACCGTAATTGCATGTCATTATTTTGGAACCATGTTTGATTGAATTTTGATTTATTTTAAATTGGATATTTATTCAACTAATTATATCTTCATTTAAATCAATTTTAATTGGGCTGGGAATGAATGATTTGGTTCACGTTGGTGTGATAACTAATATGTTGTCATAGGCGGGAGTTCATCATAAAATTTATTTATCCAAAATTTGATAAAGCGCGCTAGCGAATTCTGAATAAATAAATATATTAATTGAAAAAATAAATATTTTTGTGTGCTCTCCATAAAACTTTCATGAGTGATGCCTAATAAGTAATCTCATTTGAGCAATCCCAACGCTGGTAGATACATTGACTATGTGAGAAATGGGTCATTGTCTTTCACCAAGTGATTTCGTGCTATAATGACATGAAAATTATTCTTCAGGATAGAGAATGAAATGATGGATAATTTGTGTGAAAATTTAAATATTGTCTAAAATTAGAGAACCTGACCATATAGTATTTTGATTAAATTTGGAATCAGTGATAATTAAATAAATAAATATTCACATGTGGGAATTAAATAATTGTAATTGCATGCACCTGAACAGATGTCATGACTCTGACATTTCCATCTCTGCTAGTTTCTTCCATAACTTAATTTAGTTCACTAAGATATTTTAAGTTAATTTAAATATTCATTATTAAATGGTCATTTAGATTGTAGAACATCTTAGCTTTTAATAACATGAGAAACTCATGTGCCTAAAAATTTTTACAAGAGGATATTATTAGTGTCTACTCACATTCTTTTTGTGTTTTGACCATGCTCACCTCTTCTACATCAGTTGGTAGGATAATAAATATTGCAAATTTTTACGCATTGCGACACGCGTTCCAACCACAAATCTAAAACAACTCTTGAAAAACCCCAAGATAGTAGTAACCAAACTGATCTCTAACTCTATCCAAATGAACTGACAAATTGTTTACATAACGTAGGGTGAGTATAACAGTATACTCAGTACGATCACCCCCGGAGCCTCTCATGGAAAAGTAAAGAAAACATGCTAAAGCACAGTGAACAACAAGTAAAAGTAACGCATCGCCTAAATAGTTATACCAAGTTCCCAGCCTCACTATTGATACACTGACCAAGTATTTCATACAATATTATATAATATAATAAAAAATATCTAGGGTATCCCGCTACCACTTCCCAACTGGTTTTTTATTTTTCCTTAACACAGTACGTCCTCAAAATCTCTCTCCAAAAAGGATATCCTAAAGATTCCTGGGAGAAGCACCACAACATACACCTCATGCAATTCACCCCCACATCCACATAACCACACGTAACCATGTAGTTTCTAGGATCCACCACAGCTCACATAGAATATATCATACATCGATTATTATACCTCATGTGATTACAACCATACAACAAGTAAGGATCCTCAAGCCATCACAACCTATATATGTAACAAAACCTATAGTATTATATAGGAAACTATATTCAAAATATATGTCTGTGAAATAACAACAAGCCATAACACCCCTCTATACATATATATGCGGAAAACTAATCATCATGTATACCAACACAAGTAACTACCGAGAGAAGTGTGTGGGGTAAAATAGGGTAGTCATCCATCCATCCTCCCACCATGATGTTAGAGAAAACACCCCCAGGGCTCATAATCTCCAGGGTTTCAATTTCCCTAACCAACGGGGTGTATTATCGTATAGAAACACAAAAAGTACAAGATATAATATTTCTCGCAATCACACTATGGGCATAATATTTTTTTAGACTCAATTACAGCTCATGTCTCTTAGACTCCTGGCTGCCACTGCTGAAAATAGATATCCTATAAGAACACATTCATTTTAAAGAGCTTCATTAAATTACTTTATCCAATTCCATATATTTTATTTTACGTTAATTAACTCTTTAACCACTAATTAACCGCTATCAATTCTACAATACAATTCATTGGTATTCCAAAAACAATCCATGCCGTTCAGAAATTAACTTGTTTAGTCCACAGTTTCTTAGAAATAAAACCCCAATATTGCATCCTAGTAAGCTCCAACCCAATGGGTTAAACATTTATTAATTTATTAACAATATTACCACTTTACATATTTCCATGTTTCCATATTTCTAGTTATTTTAGTTAAATTTTCTATGATACCAAACAAAAGGGGATCAACACGGTGAGTTGATGAGCTACTTGTTGAGTCTTTTCCACCTATAGCAAGAGCGTAGAATCATCCATCCATGAGAAGATAAGCATAGAAATCACATTGTATACCCCACACGTATTTACCTATTTTGGCAGGAGATTATGAAAAACCAATTGCCTCAATCATTGGGGAGAGTAAAACAGATAAAAAACATATTCAATAAGCATCCAACATTCATATAAATGGGTAAACCAATCTTCAACCCATTCCATCATCTCTAGTGTCCTCCCCGAAATTAATTTTGTTACTAATTTCTATCAAGAACAACATGGTAACCAAATAGGAAATTGATATCACACTATCTAGTAAATGAAGTGGAAAACCATTATCACGATATAAAGCAACAAAATATGATCAATAAAAATTCTTTAATATGGTTCAAATGTTTATTATCTCAATTTCATTTCAATCTATAGGGCTAAATCATTATACCTCTATGATTGCATGTAAATAACTAGAGAATCAAAAAATACCCTACCTCAAAAGGTCACTGACATTATTCATACATGATTAAACCACAAAACTGATCACAATCACCTATCTTGCAATGAGTACATCCACCCGAGGACATCGCAACACTACTTCACCAACCAAAAATGGATAGAACTTCATTATAAACATTGAGATCACATTTCATCACATTGTAAATAGAAACATAAGGAAATAGATTAAGGAACCCAGAATAACAGAGGTAGAACATACCATAGATCAAAGATGGATCGATGATTCCTGGTTTCACCAAAACAAGGGGTGCACATGTAGTAAGAAAACTCCAAGGGGAACATGATCTAAGGATTGCAGTTCGATCACATGACTCTTATGAGAGAAAGAACTCTGGGCATACCATACAAAGAAAAAACAAGAAGAAAGAATAAGGGAAGAAGTTATCTCAAACCTTTTGGAAATCTAAATGGACAACCGGTTTATATATGGTTTAGATTTTCCATTAAAGTCTAATCTGGTCAAGATTACGTGTTTTGAATGAGTAAAGGTACCCTGACCCTTAAGATAATTTAGATATGAGTTATGGACTTTTAATTTACCTTAAATTCCATAAAAAAAGTCATTTAATGAATTTTATATCAAAGATAACATCAAAGTGGAGAAACGGTAAGAAACTGGTAACACAGTTCCTGACTCACCATTGGAAGAGTCACTGTTGGATGACTCATCATTGGATGACTCACTATTGGAAAAGTCACAGTTATATGACTCGTCATTAGATGACTCACCATTAGATGAGTGATCATTCGATGATCTACTATTCTGTGAGCTATCATTCAGTGTGCTACTGTTAGGTGAGAACTTTTTCATGAGTCACCGTTCAGTGAGCTACCATTGCAAGTCACTGTTGCAAGTCGTCGTTGCTAACTCATCACTCATGACTCACCGTTCCTAACCAAATAGTGAAATAAGCTACTGTTGGAAAACTTTAAATTTTGGAAAAAGGTTGAAATAAGTCATCTTGAACTCCCAGAACATCTGAAACACCATATTTTCACAAATGAATGGACTGAAGAGGTCCAGGCCATTACAAAATCTATCATTCAAAAAGATTTTCAACAATACCCAACCCATAATGTTGAATCTCAAGTCATGTGACATTAATAACCACCAATATGTTCCCCCGTATTTATAAGGTAGTTAAACAATAAAATTGTGCTTTAAAAATCTGGGGGATACTATGAACATATTAATTATATAATTGAATTTCTGCCTAAATTAAATATAAATTGAATGTAATCCATATTTTTATCAAAAAAAATTTAAAATTTAGAAAATAAAAATTCAATGTGGTAAAATATGAGTAAATGACACAATAAAAAATATTTTGGGAACACAAATATTTTATTGTAAATAATTATATATTTACAAAAAAACTTAAAGGGTTGAAAAAATAGATTCTTTATAAAAAATTAATGCACTTTCATTGGATCTGACTTTGTATCCCAAAGGTGATGTTCATTACCGCGACTTCATATGTCAAACATTTTGAAAGGCACAATTATTCTTTTCCATTGAATTTTTATTCAATATTAAGGTTAATTTTTAAGAAATGGGATATTTTTAATCGACATGGTCTGATTTTATAATGTAACACTTATTACTCAGTGATTAGGAGATGCCATTTTTTAATTGTCTCATTTTCATTTAATGATTTTACCTTTATGTGTTCAAATTTTTATTTAACTATATATTTATCTATTAATAAATAATTATTTTTATTTATAGTGGTTTATAATTCAAATTTTCTCAATTTTTTAGTATTTTTATATAGATAGTGTGTGTGTGTAATATAGGGCCATATTGTTCCAATTTCATATGTACAAGACCGTCATAATGGGGGATATTCTTTTTTTCAAATAGAATTGATGGATTGGTAAATATAAAAACTTTTACACTACCACAAAATCATGATTCTATGTACTGGTATAAGTTTTCAATAGATGTCACAAATTAAAAACATTCTAATAATGTTTGGTATTTTTGATGATCCGAATAGATCTGAATTGTGTATGGTCTCCATATCATTTGATTTCCCTCTTACAGAGTGTTTTCAAAAGAATAAAATTTTATTTTATTATTATTAAGTGGTATTCAAAGTGATGAATTTGTAAAATGCTCACTGAAAAATCATTACTAATTTTTTACTTAGAAGATCACCTGAATAATTATCATTATATAATATTTTATTCTTTTGAAATCACTCTTTAAAAGTGAAATTAAATGATATGGAGAAATGATTCATTTCGATGTTATTCTGATCATCAACATTGTCAAATATTCTTAGAATATATTGATTTGTGACTTCCATTAAAAACATATACCAGTTGATTGAATCTATAATGTTTAGTAGTATAAAAGTTTTTATATTTACACATGTATCAATTATATTAGGGAAAAAAATTCTCCATTTTGACAATCTTGTACATATTACAACCAAACAACATGCTCATTCACTGTGCACGCACATGTAATCAATATGAAAATACCTAAAAATTGAGAAAAACAAAATTCTAAACATCTAAAAGTACAAAACATTATCAATTAATAAAGAAATATATAGTAAAATAACAATTAAAACATATAAAATTCAAATCAACAAATAATATTATTTCAATTAAAAAACATCATCTTCTAATCATTGAGTAAAAAATGTTAAACATTCTAATTATAACTTCTCAATTAAAAACGTCTCATTCCTTACATGAAAAATCATAGTTCTCAAAGAGAATTGGAAGGAAAAGGCACAAATGTGACTTTTAATATATTTGATAAATGGAGTCGCGGTCATGAAAATATCCTTTGAGAAACAAACTCATACCAAATGACAGCATATTCACGTAATTTATAAACTAATTCATTTTCACCATTTTTCATTGTTTTTTAAATATTTAATTATTTTCCATCCAATATTTGTGTCCCTTAAATATTTTTTATTTTTATAATTTACACATATATTACCCATTTGCATATTTATTTTCTAAATTTAATCAAATTACGGATGAAATGACTTACAATAAATTATATACATGGATTATATCTATTTTATATGTAATCTATACATTACTCTCATTGCTAAATTAATTATTTATAGTATCCCAATGTTTTTATAGTACAATTTTATTGCTTAACAACATTTTAATTATGTGAAGACATATTTTTAGTTAGTAATTTCACATAGATTAATATTTAAGAATGAATTAGTATTAATAAAACCCTTCTTAAATGATAAATTTTAATGATAGATTTTAATAATAATAAAAAATTTACAATGCATAAAAATAAATTTTTTGGATGAAAACCAATTATCGGTAATATTTTTTAATGTCAATATTTTTCTATATGAAGTTTGAATTTCATGGTACTGTGTAATTTTTTAAACATATTTATTTTCCATTTTTTTATTTGATTTTAATTATTCAAAAATTTAAAAATAGAATATAGTTTGATATGCCCTTAATATTTTATATTCTTTATACAAAATCATTCTTCATAAAGGTAAAAACAAGGGCCCATATATTTTTTGTTATGAACTAAAAACCTATTACTATCATGAAAAAATTTATATTACATATTTTCATACCAGTTTTCCTTCAGAAATGTAATTGTTTAACATCTAAAATTGAAATATTATCTTTTGAAGGATAAAAAATTCATTAATATATTTTAAATTCCACTAATACATTCAAATAAAATAATTCTAACTCACCTATTTCCATATCCTATAATTTTTTATTGTTATGTTTCTGAAATTAGTTTTTTTGTTTGAATATCATATCCAATATCTTCAGAAAAACCAAAAAATACGGTATAATTTATCACTGATTTATGATACAATATGCTCTAATGCATGTCATCAGTTTTGGGGATGCCCCTATACGAGAGATACGACCCATTCAATTTCCCAAGATCTATTGGGTATTTTGGTTTAATAAGATTCAATAATATGAAAATAATGTTTATTTATAGTTTATTACATAAATATGATAAATAAAAATCATAATTCTACTTTGCATCCCAACAATAAGGAAAAAATTCAAATAATGTTACAGCAACAAATAACACACATACTGATAATGGCCATTACACCAAAAAACAAGGGTAGGTAAAAATTGAATGTGTGGAAATTACATCAATTCAAAATCATGGGAAAATTCTCATTAGAAAAATATAATAATTTCTTCTTTAAGATTCAACAAACCATAATCAAAAAATAATAATAATTAAAATTATAGATTCATAAATGTAGTTCCAAAATTGTCAAACCAATTACTACACATAAAGAATCCCAAACAAAGTAGAATAAAAGAATTCAGAACAATGATAAATCGATCATAAGTAGAATAATCAACAACATGAATATAAACTAAAAAATTTAATACCATATTTTGAAATAATTGAAGAAGAAAAGAGACATTAAAAAATTTACAAGGTCAATAAAACATAAACAGAAATTAGGAAATAACCCACGAATTTAATGTGTTTTGGACTGTTTTTGATCCTATGTGAAAGAACACCACCAGGATAACATGTTTTATCATGCTCCCAAGGAAAAAAGAATAAGATATAATCCAAGAAGAAATATTGATCAAGAACAATAGATCAGCATAAATTGGAAAGAAAGAAAAGTAGAAGGGAAACACTTACAATGTTAGATAGATTACCCATATCCAGGGGTGCTCCCCTGCGAGCGTTCAGATGATGATATGATTTCTCCTGGTTATGGAATAAAGTATTATCGCTATGCTTGGAATTTGAATCTATGATTGTACCACAACATCCAAAAATTTGTAAACACATAAAAACAATGCCTCCCCTGGTAGATTACACATAAACAATGCTATACTTGGATCAAAAAAACCCCAATAATGGCTCACGAATAGTCTATTGGATCTCTTTCATGAAAACAATCCATCTCTCATCCTTCGATAAAGAAAATAACTATAATAAAAGAATAAACCCATTTAAAAAAACATATTTTGAAGAACTGAAATACAATACCAATGAGATCACATTTAAATAATGATTGTTTTCTCTTAAAAACCTTGGGCATTACATTCAAAGGATTTTTTCTTCACTCCTTTATATTATACTTCTCTACTTCCCATTCATATTATACAAAGATGTCACTTGGGATTGTGTTCTCTCACATAGTACATTCAAAGGATTGTTTTAATTTTTTTCAAAAAAAACAAGTATGGAAATCAAACAAAATGAATTAGGTGCACATAGGAGAAATAAGAACTTGATTGATTCATAATTTAAAAATAATTATTTTATCTATAACATTATAACAGGTTCATGATCACTACATTGGTACTTGCATCATTAGAACAATTAGTGTAATGATTAACCAATGAGTTTATTCCTATACTTTTCTACAATTTGTTCTGTCAAATTAAATTGAAAAATATGAGTTTGGTAGAAGATCAAAAGTAAGGGAACCCTCATTCCAAACACTAACCCTATCGAGTATAAAATGCATTTACTGATAATCATCTAAGATAAAAAAGTATATAGGAAAAATTAACAATCATAAGATATATTAGGTTGATTACACTATTTTTACATGAATTCAATAGTTTTAGTTACCAAAATCTAAATAATAAAGGAATTTATCTATGTGGAAACTAAATTCATTTACTAAATCCCCTGTAGAGACAGATCAACAAAGCATGCTTATAAAATCAAAATTAACTAAAATAGATTTATTAGAAATATTTATAAAGAGGAAATAAATGGATGAAGAGAAAGCAACGTTAAATGAAATTAGATAGAAATCTTCCCACATAGTGGGTGTTTATTCAAATAAATAGAAGAAATATATCAGTAGTAAAGGAGTGTCATGGAGGTGACTATTTTTCCAATCAGGACTGCAAAATTTATAGAAAAGAAAGAAAAATAATCATGGTGCCTCTTAGGTAAGGGGGAAACAATGTTTTATTCCTCTACAATGGCCTTATCAACAAAAATATAACAAATTTCTCATCCCATACCTCATTCCTCTATAGTCTTCTATGTGTCCACCCATTCGGTGTTTGATGATGGGTAGAAATTTTGATCTTAATGTTAGCATGCTTGGGATAAATGGATATTGATGGGCTAGAAATACTATTTTTGTGTTGGCATTTGATGTTGGACATTCCATTGGGATATATTTAATGTTGCATGAGTGAAGGATATCGTAGTATTTATAGATCTACATTATTTGTGCAGTTGACCATGGAATTTTTTTGAGCATGCCGTGCAACACATCTTGGGTAGAAAACAGTGGCTACTAGTTGAGCAGTTCCAACCTGATGTCATTGCCTCCAAATATTTATGATCAAGCATTAATTTAAATCTTCTTGATTTTCTCTATTAAACCCTCCATTAAAATCTCAATCAAAATCATCCATTTAAGTCTCCAAAAAATCAACCTATGATTACCCATTTAAAACAATAATACATACTTGAGGATGCTATACACTATTGTAGTTTGATACGAGGGACTATGTGAGCTTGAAATGACAAGGGTTTCAAGATGGTGGACATCTTTGTGGATTTCATGAATTTTTTCAGCTTGAAACGGAAATTATTAACACTATAATGTTCAAGAACTCATTATAATAGAATGTATTTGTCCAATTTAGTTGATATTTAATAATTTTTTGTATCATATAAAAGAAAGTATTTCAATTTATGATGTTTATTAATTACCTTTTATAAATAATCCTGATATAGAAATATATAATATAAAATTATCACAACCTTAATTTGATATATGGTTTATAGGAAAACATGTCTGGACTCAGGATGTTACCTTGAAAAACAATAACATGGTATAGAAAATATAAAATAATAAGAAAATACATGACTATATTGTTTTATTAAATATTTGAATAATTAACATCAAACATCAAAAAATGAACAAGATATATGTTCAAAAAAACTACACGGTACCATTAAATACAAATATCATATCTTGCAAAAAATTTGTTCCTAAAAAACATTACCCCTTCATGATTTCAATCATTAAAAATGATTTTTATGCATAATACATTCGTTTTTATCATTAAAATCTATCATTTAAGAAGAGTTTCTACATTACCTAACTCATATCATTGAATCTCAATCCATGTTACATTCCAAACTAAAAATATGTTCCCTCATATTTAAAAGGTAGTTAAACAATAAAATTGTAATATGAAAACCTTTAGAATGCTATAAACATATTAATATAATAATTGAAGTCTTGCTAATATTAATTAAAAATTGAATTTAATCCACATATATATTTTATCTCTAAGTAATTTTATCCACAATTTATTTAAATTTAGAAAATAAAAATGTGAAGGCGTAAAATAAGAGTAAATTACACAATAAAAAATATTTAGTAAACACAAATATTTCATGCTAAATAATTAAATATTTACAAAAATAGATGTAAAATTATTGAAAAAATATATTCTTTTTTAAAAATGAATGTATTGTCATTGTATCTACGTTTGTATAATAAAGGCGATGTTCATAATTGCAACTTCATTTATCAAATATATTAAAAGGCACTATCATGCCTTTTCCTACCAATTCTCTTGAGGAACCATGTTTTTATTGACAGGAATGTGATGTTTCTAATCGACATGATCTGGTTTAAAAATGTAACATTTATTACTCAATTATTAGAAGATTTTATTTTTTAATTAGCCCATTTTTAATTAATAATTTGAAATTTATGTGTTCAACTTATTAGTTTACTATATATTTCTCTATTAATCGATAATTTTTTTGTATTTATAGTTGTCTAGAATTCTAATTTTATTAAATTTTTAGTATTTTTAGATTGATTGTGCGTGTGTGTAATGTATGGGTCTATTGTTCCAATGACATATGTACAAGACCATCAGAATGAGGGGTACGATTTTTTAGAATAAAATTGAAGGATTTGAAAATATAAAAACTTTTATACTACCCAAAAATCTAGATTCAATATACTCATATAAGTTTTCCATGGAAGTCACAAACCAATACATTATAAGAATATTGGGCAATGTTGACGATCTGGATATCACTGAATTTAATCTTATCTCTGAATCTTTTTATTACACTCTTATAAGGTATTTTCAAAAAAATGATAATTAAGTGGACTTATAAGTGAGGAATTAGTAAAACATTAACTGAAAATATTTATTAATTTTTCACATAGAAGAACACTTGAATAATTATCATATAATAATTTATTATTTTAAAATCACTCTTTAAGAGTGAAATCTGAAGATTCAGACAAGTTGTAATTTGGGAATATTCTAATCATCAACATTTCCAAGGGTGATCTCCTCGAGCATCCCGAGCCTCCGCTCGGTCCTATGCTCCTAACTCCCTAGTAATTGCAAAAAGCATTGTCCGGCAACAAAATATAATCTACTCAGGTACCAAGTCCAATGGTGGCCCGAGTAGGGTGTGAGATATAAATATCAGTAGGTTGGGACCACCGGTGTCTACCCCAAATCCAGACATTTAAAAAATAATTTAAAACACATGAAGTCATGCATAAAATAAAGTAAGCAGTACATGTAACTATAAACCCAAGTACCTGCTTCATCCCCCAGCTGGTGTTTGAATGTGCATTATACATTTTTTATGCATACTCAAAAATCATTACTTAAACATTTTTCACTTATCAATTACTCAAATCATATTATAAAATTCTTGAGAATTGGCCTACACCCAACATCCTCCGTACATTTCACTCACCATAGATGTCTCTAAAGACCATCTAAGTAATCAATGTAAATACTGAATCCAAGATTGTGCTTTGGCTTGGATAAAGCTTCATAAGTTATTCAATTTAATCCTTCATATACTATATCTATGCTCGTCCACTAATATAGTGATTCGCTCTTGGGTCCATCTGCTAACAGTGGTTTACACAATTCATTAATAAGTTTAAACCCCTTCTCATAATCAATTCACAAATCATCATGTCACAACAGCCTTCATTAACCATTAACTCATTTTATGCATGAAAAATTAGACCCACAGTCCAATGTTAATTAATGTGTGTAGAAAATCATGTCTAGAACCCTTGTGAGTATTCGGAGAATCAGTTCAGGTCTCACAACCCATGGGTGTTTGGAGAAATAGTTCATGTCCCATAAAAGAATATTTTCTTGCAAGCTGGGTGTAGAATGCCATGTCTAGCACCCCGTGAGTATTAGGAGCATTAGTCCTTGTCTGACAACCCATTTATCAATCATACATATAAATTTATCATTGGTGTAGAACGTCATTTCTAACACCCTTTGAGTATTTGGTGCCTCGGTCCTTTTATCACAACCAATTCATAAATCGTATATATATATATTTATCATTGGTGTACAATACCATGTCTAACACCACAAGACCAATCTGTTAATTAATTAAACAATTAATTAATGACACAAATTTCTCTTCAAATAAGTCAACACTTAATTATCCACTCAATATATCATTAATTAATAATTAATTAACAATTAATTTTTCTTAGTAGGTCAACTGAATATTTAACTCATCATTTGATTATCCTAAATCTTTAACTAGTCTGAACACGTCTACTCAAACATTAGAGACATTAACAATCTAAAATCACACCATAATCATCTAAAAACAAGTTGAACAAAGACAAGATATTTAGCAACAATCTCAGACAACATATCATATTTTCAAACAACTCCATCCAAGACAACTTATGGCATGGAAGAATAATACGCATCAAAAGTTCTCCTGGCTAACAATTCTAAAAAACAATCAATTCACAATCATAATTTAATGCATGAAAATTAATGAATTAATTTATTAATTAATTAAATATCATCTGTTTATCCTATCATCAATTAGTTAAACATTTACCATTTAATATGTAATAATTAATACATCCATTAATTATTACTAGTTTCCAAATTATATACTGAACATGTCAAATATTCAATATTCCTAATAATCCCTAAAAGCCACAATTTCATTCCAAATCATGACTTGATAAATAATTATACAATTAATTATCCTATTACTCATTATTCCTATTCAAATCATTCAATTTTTTAATCGTATCACTTTAACTACAATAGAAATCCCTGCATAAAATCAACACATGTTCAAGTCCTCATTTATCTTATATGGGTGGCATTATTTAATAACATCAAATGTACTTGCATCGATATATCATAATAAAAAAAACTCACATTATCAATATTTTTAAAGAATCAATAATTCTTAAATAAATTGTTAATGTTTTGGGACCCTACCACGGAATTTTTTCAGAAACCACAACAAACGAAGAACCCTCAATAGAAACAGGTTGATTCTTCAAGAACTCGCCTTAATTCACCTTTCCTAGCGAGACCAAGACCAAAAAATATCATACATATCATCTACATAGTTAGATTTACCCATAACAGGAATAGATCTATGAAATTGAGAGAAGAGGAGATGTAGATCTATATAGATCTAAGAAACCAAACAAGAACAAAGAAAAAAATCGTTCTACCTCAAGAATTAAGCTTTGATTCGCCAAGAAAAGCCTTCATATCACCTCCAAAATGCATGGGAGAGGTTTTCCAACCTTAAAGGGAGAGTAATTTCGAGTTATGACTTCTTAGGAGCTAAAACAGTCCATATAAAAGAAAACACGAGTAAGATTCACAATTTTTTGATCTCATTTAAGCGCCTGTACTCCAGAGGCTACCGACTAGCAGCAAGGGTCTAAGGACAGTCAGTGGGGAGACTATACCCTCTTATCAGAGTTGCGCAATTATATATTAGTGTAGATAAAAAACAATATCAGAATCAGTAACTCAGAAATGATAAACAATGGAAGACAAATAATACTCATTTTATAAAAGTGGCCAACGCCAAATTATACAGCAAATGAATTCATGACATGCTAATGGTAACAAAGTATAAAACCGTGAACAAAACAGCATGCTTTACATTCCAATTAAGAAATTATTAAATAATGACTCAAATCCCCAAGGGAGATATCCTCAAGCATCCCAAGCCTCCGCTTGGCCCTCTGCTCCTAACTCCCATGTAATTGCTAACAGCATAGTCCTGTAACCAATTATAATCTACTCGGGTACCCACTACAATGGCGGCCTGAGTAGGGTGTGAGATATAAATCTCAATAGGCCAAGACCACCAGTGTCTACCCCGAATCCAGACATTTAATAAATAATTTAAAAAATGTGAAGGCATCCATAAAATAAATTAATCAGCACAAGTAACTATAAACCCAAGTACCTGATTCAGCCCCTAGCTAGTGTCTGGTCGTGCATTATACATTTGTCATCTACACTCAAAAATCATTACCTAAACATTTATCCTTTATCAATTACTCAAATCATATTTTAAAAGTTTGGAGATTCGGCCTACACCAGACATCCCCCATATAAGTCTTGCACCACAGATGCCTCTAAATACCATCTAAGTAACCAAAGTAAATACAGAATACAAGATTGTGCATTGGATTGGATAATGCGTCATAAGTTATTCAATTAAATATTTCATATACTCTATATAAGCCCGTCAACTAATATTGTGATTCGCTCCTGGGTTCAACCAATAACAGTGGTTGACCCAATTCATTAATAAGTCTAAACCCTTTCTCATAATCAATTCAAAAATCATCATGTCACAACAACCTTCATTAACCATTTACTCATTTTATGCACGAACAATTGGACCCATAGTCTAATGTTAATTAATGGGTGTACAACATCATTTATAACACCCTCGTGAGTATTCGGAGCATCAGTCCGTATCTCACAACCCATTGGTATTTGGAGCATCAGTCCATATCCTATAAAATAATATTTGCTAGCAAGATGGGTGTAGAACTCCATGTCTAGCACCCCGCGAGTATTTGGAGCATCAGTCCTTGTCTCCTAGCCCATTTATAAATCATACATATAAATTTATCATTGGTTTAGAACACCATGTATAACACTGTGTGAGTATTTGGAGCCTCAATCCTTGTCTCACAACCCACTCATCAATCATACATATATATTTATCATTGTTATAGAATACCATGTCTAACACCACAAAACCAATCTGTTAATTAATTCAACAATTAATTAAAAACACAAATTTCTCTTCAGATATTTCAAAACATAATTATCCATACAAAATCTCATTAATTAATAATTAATTAATAGTTGATTATTCTTAGCAGTCCAACTGAATAATTAACCCATCATTTAATTATCCAAATTCTTTAACAAGTATGAACCCGTCTACTCAAACAATGGGTCGTCCAAGACATTAACAATCTACAAGACACCATAATCATCTCAAAACATGCTGAACAAAGCCAATATATTTAGCAACCATCTCACACAACATATCATATTTTCAAAAAACTCCATCCAAGAAAACTTAAGTCGTCGAAAACTAATACGCATCAAAAGTACTCCTGGATAACAATCGTGACAAACAGTCAATTCACAATCTTAATTTAATTCATGAAAATTAATTAATTCAATAATTAATTAATTAAATATCATATTTTTAACCAATCTTAAATTAGTTAACCATTTACCATTTAACATGTAATAATTAATCCATTCATTAATTTTAACCAGCTTCCAAATTACATACCGAACATGTCAAATATTCAATATTCCCAATAATCAGTAAAAGCCACAATCTCATTCCAACTCCTGAATTGATAAATAATTATAAAATTAATTATCCTATTACTCATTATTCCCATTCAAATAATTCAATTGATTAATCATATTACTTTAACTACAATAACAATCAATTCGTAAAATCAACACTTGTTCAAGTCCTCATTTATCTCAAATGGGCGGCATTATTTAATAACATCAAAAGTGTCATCAATCGACATATAATAATCAAGGAAACTCACATTATCAATCTATTTAAAGAATATATAATTCTTAAATAAATTTTTAAATATTTGGGACCCTACCTCGGGGTTTTTCCAGAATCCATAACGAATGAAGAACCCTCAAGAGAAACAGGTTGATTCTTCAAGAACCCACCTTAGATGACTTATCCTAGAAAGACCAAGACCAAAACTTATCATATTTGTCATCTACATGCATAGCTCTACCCATAAAATGTGTATATCTAAGAAACCGAGAGAAAAGGAGATGTAGATCTAAGTAGATCTAAGAAACTGAACGAGAACGAAGAAGAAAATCTACCTACCTCAAAAATTCGGCTTTGATTCTCCATGAAAAGCCTTCAGATCGCATCCAAAACGTTTGGGATAGGTTTTTTAACCTGCACGGGAGAGTAATTGAGATTTATGGCGGCTTATAAGGTTAAATGGTCCATCTATAGGCAAAAACGAGTGAGATCCACAATTTAAAGATCTCATTTTAGTGATTGCACGATTTTCTCAAATGGTTAGAAAAATCGTGCGCTAACCGTGCGTTAGCTACTATCTCAGAAAGAACTTATCGCACAGTTAGGCCACACTGTTATACAAACCGTGTGCTAACTGTGTGTTATCCACTGCCTCAAGACTTCAACTATGCACGGTTTGGCCACACAGTTAGACACACTATTTTCTGACCATGCAACTTCCCCTTTACCTCAAAACTTTTATCAATGTTCGAAAAAAAACGGCATCATTAGGTGTTCTAACACTCAGAAAAAAAAATTATGGAGCACGGTTTAAAAAGAATTACCCATTGATAAACTGGAAAAAATTTCAGAAACATTCGTAATTTTAACCTGGTTCAAAACACAAGATCTTAAAATGTGGTTGTCAATATATTCGATAGATGGAGTTGTGGTCGTGAAAATACCCTTTTTGAAACAATCTCATACCAAATGATAGCACATTCATGTAATTTATAAAAAAAATCTAATTTTTCTTCCATTTTCATTGTTTTTAGAATATTTAATTATTTACTATCCAATATTTATATCCCTTAAATATTTTTTATTTGGATAATTTAATACATTTTATTTGTTTTTTTAATATCGTAAATTTAAATATACCCTTTTCGAGGATAAATAAAATCATTAATATCAATTAAATTGCACCAACACATTCAAATACAATAATTTCAACACAACTATAGCCATGTAATAAAATTTTATCTTTTTATGTTTCTGATATTATTATTTTTTTTAATAAAAAAATTATGTCCAATATCTTCAGATAAACCATTAAATATGTTATAATTCTTAGATAATATTTGATTCAGTATAATCTAATGCATATCATCAGTTTTGGGAATATCCCTACGTGAAAGATGACCCCATGAAATTTCCCAAGATCTATTGAGTATTTTGTTTTTCTAAAATTCAAAAATATGAAAATGATGTTTATTTATAATTTATTACATCGTAATGACAGATAGAAAACAAATCTGCATTGCATTTCAATTATGATGAAAAAATTCAAATAATTCTATAGCAACAAATAAAACCTATACTCATAATAACCATTATACAAAAAAATAGTGGTACGTAAAAATTGCATTCAGGGGAATTACATCAATTGAAAAAGTTTTGACAAATTATTATAAACAAAATGCAATGATTTGTTCTAGAAGATTAGAGAAACCAAAATCAAACATCAAATGATTATTAATATTCTAGATTCATAAACAGAGATTCAAAATTGTCAAACCAATTCCAACACATAAAGAATCTCTCACTAAACTCTAGTATGAAATTAGCATGGGAAATGATAAATTGAGAATAAAAAGAATAATAAACAAATTTAACATAAAATAAAAAACTAAATACCATATTTTGAATTATTTCATGAAGAAAAGTGACCTTAAAATTTTACAAAATCAATAATGCATAATTGGAAATTGGGAAATAACAAATGAATTTGATGTGTTTTGGGCCGTTTTTTGTCCAAGTTTCGCAAACAATAATAGAATCACGTGTTATATCATTCTCAAAAGGAAACAAAAATAAGAAATAATCCAAGGAAGATAGATCAATAACAATAGCACAAAGTAAATTGGAAAGCAATAATAAAAGAAGGGAAACACTTAGAAAGACGGATAGATCACCACTGTCCCGGGGGCGCTCCTCCATGCGAGTTCTGGTGATGATTTGATTGCTTCTGGTTCTGGAATCATGTACTATTTCCATGCCTGGAATGTGAATCTATGATTGGATTACAACTTCAATAGAAAAATAGAAAAACAAAGCCAACCCTTGCAGATTGAAAATGAACATTGCTACATCTGGATCAGAAAACCCCCAATAATGGATCACAAATAGTCTTTTGGATATCTTACATGAAAACAAGTGATCATTCGTCCATCTTAGATCGATAAATCTCACACCAATAGGAGTAGATCCAGATCTGAAGATCTCTTGATCTGGAAGAAAGCTCCTGATCTCTGAAATCGCCCATGATTGGCGCAAGTAGGCCAGATCTCGACATGATCTTGAATACGCGCAAACCAATGGGGCATCCCCATGATCTCCACATAAATCTAGAACCAGAGTCGAAAAACCATGTAGCCATAGGGAGGTCTCCTTCGATAATCTATCGCTAGGGTTTCTCCATCATTAATTAGGTGGAGAATGATGCCAAGAATTTGTTCTCTTCCCACAATGATCATCTTGAAAGAATTAAAGCACCTTCCAAGGTACAACAGAAGGGTTGGTGTAACAAACAAAGGATGAAAAACAAAACAGGGCACGAATGAATCGTAGTCGTTTCAAGGTCTCAATGTGCCTGAACTCTACAACCATCCCACCATGCTCATTTTAAATGGGTATCGATTTTGATGGATAATTAAATGGGCCATTTAGATTGAGATTCTAATGAATAAATTAATATAGGAAATTATAAAGAATTCAATTAAAGAATCATTTGAGATATTTGGATATTATGAACCTACACATATTAAATTCAAAAGTTAGAAATCATTCAAAAATAGAGAATTTCTGAGGCATATATTCCCAAATGTAATTTGTAGGAGTAATTTGAGATAATTAAATGGTGATTTTCATGATTAAATAGGGAATAATATTTTTTGTTTCTATATTCAAAAAAACTGAATTGGCGATTTACATGGAGATTTGAAATGATGAATTAAATAACATTAAATATTTATTTTTTTATATAGTTAATAACTGTTTTAAGTATTATTATTTATTAAATATTCTAAAAAATATTAAAATACAAATATTATTAATGATAATTACATTAAAATTTTATTAAAAAATAATTATTTATGAAATATTATTTATTCATTTAAAATTTTATTCACTTTAAATATTTCTATTATTTATTCATTATTAATATAAATTCATTTAATATTTTTGTAGTGCATTAATTTTTTAATACTTATTTATACATTAATGTTCATTAAAATTTAATATTTTTAACATAAATATAATTTGTATAAATACTATTTATTCATTTTTTTTAAAATATTTTTTTGGTGTTTAAAACCTTATACAATTATAGTTTAGTTATTTATAATTTTTTAAATGAAATTTTTAATATTTACTCTATTTTAACATTTTATAAATTTATATGATTAATAATATTTGTTCCTCTTTATATTTTTTTGTAATTTATATGATCGTGTTTATTTATTCATTTTTTTTGTTTCCATGTTATCACCTATGAAACATTAAATACAATAAATAGTAGAATTTTTAAATGTTACAAATAGTGAATTTAACATTTATATTTTTATTAGTAAATTATATTGAATTTTGTATTTAAATAAACACATATATACTACTCATAAATATAAATATATGTTTTTTATTTAGTTTAAAATATTTATTCATTTATATTACTTATGATCGTTTTAAAATATTATTAAAAATATTTAAATAAAATTATTATTAATTATTTTATCTAAATGTTTGTATTTTAATAATTTAATATCAAAAGGCAATGAAAAGTATATTTCCTGACACTCCAAGTGCTTTTTTATGATCACCACACATGCATTTTTAAATTTAGTATAACAAAAATAAATTGATGCTTGCATTTTCCACAAATACAATCTAAGTCAAACATTTAAATTCAATTATCCAAAAAAATAAATTCAGTATTAGTTCCAAAAAATACATTCAATTCATCATATTTAAATTTTAAGTTTATTTTCACATTGAGGTCTAAAATATTATCTAACAGTACTTATTCACTTAAAAATACTAAAAATCAAGATAAATGTAATTTAACATGGATCTAAACATGAAATATTGGGATGTTTTCAATAAAATTATAATCAAATGTGCACTAAAACCACAGTTTATCAATAATATCTTAAATCAAATCATAACCAATTTAAATAAACCATAATTAATTATTTTTATCCAATAACACACCTTTCTCAAAATTCCCTAATTATTTCATTATTCAATGATAATATATTTTTAATATCGAAATAACAAATCCACATAATAAATACATATATTCAATTTCTTTTATCATCCTCAATCTAATCATATTACTCATTGACATCTAAGTATTTTTTTCATTTCATTAATTTATAAAAACATTTCAAAATATGGTCTTCTACTAAACAAATTTATTATTATTAAGTTATATATGAATAAAACATATTTGTACCACCATATATCCACAAAAGCCATGATAAAGGGGGGGGGTGTTTATCCATGATGACTACAGATCATGTGATTTTCAGCACTAACATTTATCAGTTCTAAATAATAAGTGTCAGTAAAGGGGGGATGTTTATCATCGCTAACTAAAAAACTGATAAAATGATTCATTTTATCAATGTTTTTAGCACTGATAAAGGACCCCTTTATGTACGCTTTTTTAGTGCCGATAAAATCTCCACCTTTAACCGTGTGAATAAAGTGTTGATAAGGAGTACAGTGATTAATTTAATTTATATATACATACTTATATACTTTTAAATAATATATATATATATATAAATGAGTATATATATGTAAATATAATATATAAATATGATTTATGTAACTATATTGTAAGAAAAATTTATTATCAGTCTTATTTTCATAATTTCATATATAAAAATTTATCAATTTTATATTAATCAATAAAAATGTTTCATATAATATTTATATACATTAATTAAATAATGGATATATGAATATGAATATAATATATTAATATTTTATTTAAAAAATTATATAAATATATAAATTAATACAATAAATTAAATTGCTCATATTAGAATTTGTATATTTATATTAATATTAAATAATTTAAAATATACGCACATATTGTATGTTTGTGTATGCACATGTATGTATGTGGATGTGTGTACACATTGGTGTCAGAATATATTTGTTGTACTAGTATATATGTGTTGTGTGTGTGTGTTTATTTGTATTTGTATGTATGTTTGTGTGCATATATGTGTGTATATATATGTATATATGTGTATGAATATGTATATGTGTATGTGTATGGGTATGTGTATGCATGTGGATATACATGCATGTATGTGTGTATGTATGTGTATGTATGTGTGTGTGTGTGAGTGTATTTTTATGACTTGAGTATACATGTATGTATTTTTATGTTTATGTGTATATGTATGTTTATGTAGTATGTGTTTATATGTATATCAATGAGTATTTAAGTGCGTGCACAAGTATGTAATTGTATGTTTGTGTGTGTGTATACGTGTATTGTAACGCCCCAACATGAATGCACTGCAGGACCTCAAGCACACCTCCCCATATGCCAGAGGCAACCAACTAGCAGTGTGGGTCAATGTTGGGATAATGGGGAGACTATACCCGCTTATCAGAGTAAAAAGATAGTGAAAAAGTAAAGGAAATCATAAACATCAAGATATATATCCCAAAGGATCCTCATAAAGGCATAACTAATGGTAAGAATATAAAAAAATATAGGCCAAAATAAAAAGAATACAATGCCTGAAGCAGTTATACATTCATGACAGGTTATATGTACATCAACCCAAAATAAAACCAAAACACAAATCTGGAAGAACCCTTAAAAAAAGTCCTGGATCCTAGCCTAGTCCCAAACTCATATGCTCTATCCTAACAGTCTAACCAGAATACCACGCCATCAGGCCATTACCCGAGACAAGTCCTACCAACAGGTTACATCTGATCAGGCACCCATGTGCCATGGTAGCCCATGCAGGAGTATGATACCACCAATTTTTTCACTATATATCCAGTTATATAATCAAGTGCATATTTGGAACACTAAAATAAAGTGGGAAATAAAAAACAAATACATAATGAAATACATAAAAAAAACTCGTGATGTCCCGAGATCCACTGTGATGCTTAGGGTCAGGTCCTACCTACTTAGAACATTGTTATGGTGTCTTTATACATGTCATAATGACTACACCTCCACAAGTAGCCACATGTATTCCAGCCACTCGTTCTGACATTCCTAGTTATTATCACAAGGTATCACTTGGAATTCAAGAACTCATCTCGACATTCCCATGGAATCTGACACCCATGTAGACATTCCAAATAATAAGGTGTTATGAAAAAACATTTTACTCATCCTGGAAGTCCCAAACATTACCTATCATGTGGAATCCATGGAGAACATCATGGCATTCTTAACTTATGCACTGAATGGAATCCCAGTGCTCATCTTGGCATTATTAATCATCAAGTGTCACATAGAATCTAGCTGTTCATCCCGACATTCCCTACCACAAGTTTCATAACTTCGCAAAGGAATTTACATTTTACATAATTAATCTTTCATAAGGCCATTTCAATTTACCATTTTAAAAAGTATTTACCACTACACTATTTACAATTCACTACGCTCACCCCATGTCACACATTAACATTATTCAATTCATTTCACAATTCCAATTCATTTAAAAAAATCAAAAATCAAAAAATAAAATTTAATTTTCTTTTTTATAAATCATGGTTTACCCAATTAACAAGTCCAGATCTTCCCATGATCTCACCTTTAATTTCATGAAAGGCTAACTCAATTTTCCATGTTTGTTAGCCACTTTGAGGTTTCACTTCTATTCTAAGGAATTATATAGGAATTTATATTTAAATAGGTTCATTGACACATGATTCATATTAATTCCAAATCACTTTTGGAAGGAAGGATGACAAATTATATAGCAATACACGTCTCTTTTTTTAAATAAAAACAAAGTTAAAAAAGTGTTAAATATAGAAAAATTAGTTTTAATTATAAAGAAATTTATATTATAAATATGGTCCAGGTCTATAATCTCTCAAACCACTTATAAACACCTTAAATTAATTAGAACCATTATATTTTCAACTTTTACACAATTATTTCATAAGGTCTAAGTCTTATTGAGGCACCCATAGGGGTTTACAATTAAAGAACCATTTTTCATTATTCTTAATGGCATAAAAAATTCATATCTAATGTTCTAAAATTAATTCTATGGTTATCACTCAATATATCAACACAAATAAAAAACCATGAACATTGAAAATAAAATAAGACTGTGGGATAAAATAGGGACCACTTATCTAAAATAACCTCTTCCACTTTAGCTCTTAGCTGGACAACCCACCACCCAATCTTGTCTAATATCGTTGACCAACACCCAAACAATACAAAATCCTAGATCAGACCTAAAAAACCAATATTAATTAGTTATAATATCATTGTAATTAATTTAAAACAAAAAAAACAAAATAATCAGCTTGAACAACATAGAAAAAAATGAAAAACCACTCATCAAATACTCTACGCGTACCCAAGCCAAGACCAATGACCATCCAGAGGTCCGTTCCAATATTTGGGCAATTACTCAGGCTAAATATTGATCAACTAGAACTAAAACTATAATATAAGAAAAATAACTTTCTAAAAACAATATTAAAAAATCACTCAGCCACATACCACTAACAAAATTACAATTGACGATGTGTACACATAGTCTCAGGGCATCCTCTTATTAAACAACACACAATCCCGATTATCTAAAGATGATTCAAAATTTACTGGATAGAATTGTTTATCATAAACATAATTGTAACAACAAATAATTTAGTTGAAAATTAGGAGTAGAGTAAATATAATCATAACATAACCTCTAACTTTCCAAAGTCATAGAACAAAGTGAAATCTGATAAGAAGAGAGAGAGATAGAGATTATCCATAGAGTAGAGGGAGTAGAAAAAGGGTATGTAGGAGGAGACTAGGAAAAGAATGAGATGATAAAGGGGAATTTTTTAGTTAAAAACCATAAGGTAAAATTTATAAAAACCCACTATCTATGGGGGAAAAGTTTTGGTCACATAGTTTTCCAACCCTTGTGCTAACTGTGTTTTCAACATTGTCCCAAAATATCCACCCCTCACGATTATACCACATAGTATGAAAATCATGATACAACCATGATCTTAATCTTTAGAACCCTCTACTACTAGGTTTATGGTTTCCCCTTATGCACACACAGTTTAAAAAAACAACATTCTTGTAAAAAAACATATTGCGATGTTGGGGTGTGCGGTTAGAACTTTCCATGCACCCCATGATGTTTCCACTGAAATTAAAATTTCAAACCCTAATGATCTCAGGACTTATCCAAGCAGCAAAGGAACCCCTTATTTTAGGATTGAAATGTATACGAAGATGATAAATTAAAAGGTGGTGAATTTAAGTTTTAAATACAATTGTTTTTATCCTTTAAGAAAATATATGTTTATCAAAGTTAAACAAGATGGATTCACAGTCCCTATTTAGTTCTTAACAATGAAACTATCATTCTTAGGATCTGATAATATTGATTCTATATATAAACTTAAGAAAATTTTACTTAGGTAAAGATTCTACTTTAAAGCGTATAAAATCTTCTTTATTAGAGTATACAAGTATACGAATGTATAAGAATGTTATAAATTCTTTCTTTAAAAAAATGCATAAGAATTAAACACATTTAATGAAGAAATGTAATCAAGTATAGTAAATCTTTTAACCAAAATAGAAGGGTATCTAATAACCATGGATAAAAGTGCATTGATTTGTAGTTTCCAGAACATATGTTTTATCGACACGAAGGTATGCCCTCGATACGAAGTACAGAATCCATATTTTTATCCCTGTAGGCCCTCAATCTTTAAGGTGATAATAACCTCTCTCTTACTATCCCCATAAGCCTTATATTTATCAGAAATAATCAGAATCGCACTAAGCAGGCTTAATAAGATGTTCTCAGATTGAACAGGTTGTTCATAATAATCTCACAAGGCAGAGTTGAGTAGAGCCCTCGCAACAAAAAATATTTCTCTATAATTTACCACAATCCTTTTATTCAAACATTGAAATAGATTTTTATTTGTTGGAATGTATTTCGATGGTCAAAATCCTCCTCTAATAGTCATATTTTTTCATAAACTTTGGAAGGACCTATACATGTGTCACTCAACAAATGGTTAGTTTGACACAGATTTTATGACATCATTTTATATAAGAAACATGGGAAAAGTATCATTATTAAGAAACAATAACAAGTTTAATAATCATTAACATGTTTAGGATCTGATAAAAAGAAAAGTTACTTTTAATAATTGAGGTAACTGTAAGAAAATAATTTAATCAGATTCATAATAAAGTGATAATTGGAGTATAAAAATATAGACAATAGACTTACGAAATAATAGATAATACGAGTCTGAATTCAGATAAATTCTGAATCTAATTTATGAATAAATATAATTATGGCTTTAGAAGAAATCGGAGACTAATTTAAGAAGAAATTGGAGTCTAATTTTAGAAGAAATAAAAGTATAGTTTTAGAATAAATCAGTGTCAGACTTCTGAGGAAATTAGAGACTAATTTTTGAAGAAATTATATTCACAATTCTGGGGAAATTGGATTCTAATAAACTATAAGCTTCTTAGATCGATAAAGATCTGATTTTTAGTTTAAGAAAAATATAATTAGACTTAGTTTATGAAAATATTAGATGAGGCATTGAAAACCATTGGTAAGGACAAAAAGTTTCTTAGAGAATGAAAATTTCCTTATGAAAATAATTCTTAGAGAAAGATAATTTAAGATAAGAAAATGTGTTTGTGATTTTCAAAACATAAAGTAATGAAAAGGTCATAAGGGAACATATTGGGTCAAAAATTTCCCCCTTTTTGGAAAGCACAAACAACATTTCATAACAGAATATAAGGATTAAAAAATTTGAGTTTTGAACATAAACGAAATACTTATCCACACTTTACTTTTTTAATGCTCATGATAAATACAACTAACTCCCCCTTAGGATTTGAAAAACCCTAAAGATCGTATTCTTGTCTTTCTTAGAGAAATTAATTCTTACTTAATTAAGAATTTCTTCTTTAAATAATTCTCTCCCTTGCTTAATAAATATCTTTCTTAATGTTCTTTTTTATCACTCTCCCCCCCCCCTTGTGATTTTCAAAAAGGAATGGAAGGAAAAAAATTTACCTAAATGGTTAGGAATATAAAAAACAAAACAACTTAAAGATAAAAAATTCATTGATAAGGGAAATTTTGATACCAATAAAATTCAACAAAATATTATATTTGAAATGTTATTCATCATTCATTTTATCCTTCATAATCATATTTTTCAGGGTTTCCTTCATCTTCTTCAGCTCTTAAAGATCATCTTCATACTTCTTGATCAACTAATCATGATTCTGATTTTTCTTTTTGATATCATTGATTCTTTCTTCCTAGGATTTAAGAATTTAACCTTGATACTTTATTACCACTTTCTAATATTTGAGATTTTCATCCATTTCTTCCATGAGTTCCCTTTCTTTTTTTAAATTAAGGGTAATGGAATTGAGCTTCCCATTCAGATATTTATCTTCCTGTTGACTGCTAGCTTTCTCTTCCTTTAGATTTTCTGAAATACTTGTTGAATGTTTATTTATTGTTTCATCAGGCTTATCAAATGCATCCTTGACTGAATCGTTGGAATCATCCATAATTTTCAGATCCTCAATCACTGACATAAACCACTTATTTGTAATGCCCTAGCCCTAGATTCCCTGAGTCATTAGATTATTTTAATACATTGTCATGATTACTAGGAATCAAGTCCTGAAAGACCGCTCAGTTTACCAGTCATCGAAAATAGATTACATACTTGAACATTACATTACAATATCTAACATACAGCAAAAAAATAATCCTTTTAGAACTCCATTGTTCCCTTACCTTAACCCTGCATCTCAAACATAAATCACTTCTTGGGATCATAGGAAAATAAATCATAAGAAAGAGGTGAGCTCAGATGCTTAGTAAGAGTAAATAATTTAGTGGAAGCTATAAACGTTTAAGGAAAGATGCGTAATAATAAAAATATCCTTTTAAACATAAAAATGAACCTAATATGGAAAAAAACAAATCAAACATTACCATATAAACATGAACATGGATATTATACTAGTCTAATAATCACATGTAATAACTAATTTTATAATGAGGGAATGCATAATGTTGGACATTCGGAAACATTTTGTCAAGGCCTCGACCAAGATGTCTAAAAAATGATTTAGGCCTCGGCCAAAAACATATTTCAAATTGGGAAAGGACTCAGATAATTCCATGTCCAGTTGTCTAACAAGACCTACCAATGCATTGGGGAGCTATAGCGGGCTCCACCCATCATTCACTAAGTCCAATTCATTCCACATAAGAAAAAGGCTTAAACATAACATAAACATTCATATTAAAACTAGCATTTGAACTGTCAATACATTATCTATAAACCATGATTGGTATAAAAATAACAAATCCATAGTCAAACATATCACAAAACTTGAAATACAATATGGAAACTTTGTATCATAAAAAATCAACTTTAATGGGTTTAAAATTCCATCAAAGGATGTTGACATAAATGAAAATTATTTGACAAAATCTTTGAGAGAAATATCCTTTTTTCATGAAAACATTTGAAATTCATGCAATTTAGAATGGAAGTAATTTAATGATATTTTTGAATCAAATTTTCCCATACCACATTGAAAATTTTTAATGGAATTAGAATTTTATAAACATTCATGTCATTATAAATAAATCTTTAAAAAAACATTTTGAAAACATGGAAATTAATGATAATGAATTAGAAGAATTAATATTTAAAACATTGAAAATGATGTTTTAATAAAATATTCCATTAAAAGAATCCAAGTGAAAAATATTTTATGAAACATGGACATGTATAATAAATATGTCACCATAAAAACTTGCCCATAAACAATCTCGAATAATAATGTGATTGAGGAATTAACCCTTACCTTGCACTTTCCTTTAGTGGAGGGTACGTTTAAACTCTTGTATAATGACCATAGTATGTTGTTAAATTATACCAGAACCATAGTCATATTTATTATATAATACCAGATTCATTTATGACTTTATAAAACTCATTTAATAATGGTTTCCATGTTAAATTAATATTTTGGGTAAAAATCACTTTCTTTATCGTATGTGTTTTAACTTGTTATTCTTGATCAAATCATTTAGATCATGATTTAAATGATTCCAGAATATAATCCTTGATTTATATATCATATATATTTAGAATATAAATATTTATAATAGATGTATATATGAAATGGAAAGAACCATTTATGGAGATGGTAGGTCGTACGTACGCATAAACGTTGTTTCTGTTTTCATATCGTATTGAACGGAAGAAAGTGAATAAGATATACGTAAGTACAAATAAATACATAAATATATATAAATATATATACTTATTGTAGAATAATTATGTCATATATTACATACTTATTAATTATATATATTTTTATAATCATCATTGAATGGTGAACATGGAAATAAATCTCATCGCGTCGTGGAGACAGTAATCCGTACGTATGCACGAGCGATAATATAATTATTCTGATTTACAATCATATTTAAATAGATGTTATATCATATATATAGAATCAATAACATGTTATAATTGTTATTTACATCAATTATACATCATTATTATACCCATCCAAATAATAATGTATTGAATAACATCTACACCACGACGTGGATACGGTAGGCCGTACGTACGCACGTATGGAGACATGTCATTCATAGGATGGATAAAATAATGAATATGGTTGTAACATATTTAAAATAACATCATTGTATATATAATATACTGGAGATATTATTTTATAAAGGAAACAACAAATAAAGAGGATGGGGAAGAAGAAAAGAACTTGAAAGTGGTGATGAAATATTTACCACTTCTTTGTGTTCTTCCTTTTTCTTTGATCAAATGGTCTCCATAGGATTGATTTATGACTAAATTAAGCCCTATAAAATTAAGGGAAGATAGATGGGAGGATATTTGGGTAGGTTTTGGCCGAGACGAATGGCTTTGGAGGTGTGAATTTGAGAGAAGGGGAAGTGACATTTTATAAGAGGGGTGAGGGGCACCATAGGAAAATCTAAAAAATATTATTTTATAATAAAATAATTTTCGGTTTATAATGGCTCAAAAAAGAATTATCTAAAGGCTAAGGTGGGTATGGGTCTAAAACCACTCAACCAATAGGTTTTATACAGTTTTGGGTCACTATATTAACATTGTCTTTTAGATTTCACTCTTAGTTAAATAGTTTCACATTTACCATGTCTCTTTGTATTTTTATATTATATGGTTAATAAATTTACTATAAAATTTAAATCGACCCTCAAGTGGTTCATAAATGATACATCTATCATTATATAATTCTTTTTTCCAACCCTTAGATATATAAAAATATAATATCAATTAATAATATAATATTTTACAAAAAACTCTTTTAAGTCAATTTTGAAACTATTTCGTATTTTGTTTTTTTGAAATTCATAATAGCATTATTACTTCGAAATAAATTCATCTAACAAACTCTAACATGTCATGTTAACCTATAAAATTAGTATAATTCATAAAAAGTCTCAAATTAAACTTATGTGGATATTTATAATATTAGTTTTTTTAATCATTCATTAATATGGTAATTACTGCATCATCATTGTGTCATAAATAAATTTAATTATTTAATGTCTACAAATTATAAATAAAATAAAAATATATAGGAAATCGTTTTATATTTATAATTAATATTTATAGTCTAATTTATCTTATGTATAACCCTATATTAAAAATGTTTTTGTTATTAAAAATTGAATTTAACACTTTTAAGTATTCTCTGAATTAAATAATAATAAATGTCCTAATCTAATCTAAGTGGACCTAAAAGATAATATTTTACTCCTATGGTTGTTTTTTGTCGAATTATAATTATCCAATAGAATTAGGACATGTTTTATCGTAATAATAATATCATTTTCACCATTAATTACCCTATTTACTTTTAACCGTGGTAAATAAAAGTAAACAGTTACTATTCACCAAAAAATATTTTATCTTATTGAACAAAATTTTACTTACTGATATCAACCATGTCTCTTGGTTTCTTAAAATTCAACTCATATAAGAGGTAAAATTTTGTTTTATGTGAATTTGCAAATGCTCCTGGGAGGTGGGTAAAAGATCGTAAAAAGTTTGATAAAATTTTTATATATCTAAAATTATTATAAACTGACTCCAATGAATTATATTGAATTTATATATGTATTATGTATCTATTCGGACCTAAATTAAATTTGAATAAAAATAAATAATTATTTAAATAAAAATTCGGTTTTAAATAATAACATAGTATTTTTCATTATTCATCAAAAATTGAATGTTTTCAGAAAAATACCACAATTTTACCCTAAGATAATTTTGATATTATGAATTAAAAAATGAAGTCCATTTTACCAAATTAAAAACATATATTCTTCATTTATTAATTTAAAATTAATTCTCGTTCTTAAAACCATAAAAGTGTATTTTTAAGAAATAATAACTATCAAAAGATTGACACTTGTTTATGTCCAATTTCAAAGTGAAATTACATAAAATGACAAGAATTAGATTAAATGGTAAAAATATAATCTATTTATACTTCCAAACCATTAAAATTTATAATTTAACACTATAAATTATTTTGATTAAAAAAGTTGTTTTCAGTTAAAATATAGTAATTTTTTCACTATTCACCCAAATATAAAAGTTATCAAAAAAACACCAAATATTTTTTAAAACTAAATTCATATGTCCCAATTCTAATGAAGAAGTTTATTTTGTAAAATTGAATATATAAAAGTTTCAAATATTGGATTTAAATAGGGTTCTCCATTAATAGCAGTAAAATTGCATTTTTTTTGAAAAATACTTCTTTTATCTGAAAATAATTAATTTGTTCTTACAATATGTCTAATAAAAAAAAATATGGATTCTAAAATTATAAGGATTATATAAAGTTCAAAATTCAGTTAATACTATTCATAACTGCTTTTTAATGGCTAGTTTGGTATGCCATGGTGCACAAGAACTCGGTGTTGCATGTAGTGCCAGTTATTGATCTACTTTGAAAAAAAATATTATGAAATCTTGGGGTGTTACATTAATCCCTCTTCAATAAATTTCATCCTCGCAATTTGAAATTGTTTTAAGAAAATAAAAAGTTGAAAATATAAAATACCTTTGTGGGAAAACCAACATCGAAAATTGGTTTAATAGAATTTCGTCTTAATAAGAGTAAAAGGGGAATAAAAAAGTCACCGCCAAATTATGATCACGATTAGAAGAACATTGGTGGAAATTAAAGACTCATAATTGGAAGAAAAACAAAAATATTTATAGGGAGTGATTGAGGTCATCAGTCACAAACAATTGTATAATTGAGGGCCTCAAATTCATCAATCTATGATGATTTAAAATATCATCATTTCAAAAAAACATAAGGTAGTAGGATAACACATTTTTAGTTCTAAGATCCCTTACCTGATGTTTAAGAGTTAATTTTCTTCATAGAAGAATAGAATAAAGAAAATATATTTAATTAATAAATAGTTTACCATCATTTAACAGATTTATATCAAAAACTCATCTTTCACACTAAAAGATAATAGAAAATAGAAAAATATTATATTTATCCTATTTGTATAGGTTTCCAAAAAATTGAATTTATAATTCATCTTCCAGACCTTTAAAAACTATATTATTCAATGCAAGACATCACGTAGGTCAGTGGTAGTTGAAGCACCCTTGTCACCCTTCAGTTGCGGGTTCAAGTATCGCGGCCTTGCTGGATGCGACTGGTTGTCGCCCAACCTCTAGGTTGCCCTTTTTATAAAAATAAAAAAATAACCTTAACAATTGTAACCAATTTCAAACTTAATCCATTCCAAAATTTAGACTTATCCAAAATACATCTATCCAAATTCACAATCCAAAATTTATAAGAAAGTTAAACAAAATAAAGATCATTTTTTCCACTTAATAACATGTGAGCACCTTCATCATGTAATCTTTTAAAACACTGCAACATCCTGAATTACCATAAAACCTTATTGATTACATTCATTCTCCCTTATTCCTTATAGAATACTAGATATTCTACTTTTATCCAAAAAATTTGTAAACTCCAACAATGATGGAATATACAAATCATTAATCAGTTTCAAGGTAGTCAAGAATATCCAATATAATTTATCCAAATCAACCATCTCATATTCCAAAATCACTACCTCCTTATCAGGACCATATTAAGGATTTCCTTTCTTTCAACCATGTATTTTCCAAAAAGTGTATCTTACTGTTAAGTAACTTTTCCTAGAACCATATAATATCAAATCCTCAATAAAATAGTATTGCAATACAACCCTTATTTATCTCCAAAATTTAAATAACTAGTATATTGTTGATACAACACTCAATTGAAATAATTCTATAATAATAACATAAGAATACTTGTCATTCATCTTTATCTGAGGTAGTATCATAACTTTATTATTATCCAATAACATCATTTACGGTATACTCTGATTACTGGGACATTGACTCGCGTAGTGTCCCAATGCCTTATAGATGAATCATTTTACATTTGAAACCTTTTTCTTACCCTTGTAATCACGTACTTGGTTTCCTTTTCTCGAGACTTATAAAACAATCTCATTTCCTTCAAGCATTTACCAAGGTGATTCATTCCAAAGTTATCATGTAACAAACCAAACTTTTTGAATAGTTTATTAACTTACTCTTAACGATTTAATAGAGATGTTAATGGTTAATGCAGAAAAAGGAGTCTATGGCTTCATCTGGTAGACTCGAACCTTATGAAGCCCACTTATGAGAGCTTGGGAATGAGGTGGCATCTTTGGGCTTCGCTTTGGTCCAAGACCATGCCGAACTCCAGCGTGTCAAACTTGAATGGAAACGCATGCGGGAGAAGTTCAAGTTAGTAGAGATTAATACTAGGGCAATGTTATCTGAGCCTCCCTAAGATTCTCTCACCATAGCACAACTTACACTTAGGTCTTATGCTGGTGTTATAAGGGGCTATGTGACGAGACAGTAGCTTCTTTGTGTAATCCTTTGGGATGAATAAATTGATATTTCCTCCTTTAGGGATGTTTGTGAAATTTCAAATGTCCGGATAATTTTAGGATGTATTTTATTGAGGAATTTTGGAAAAAAGGATATTTTAAAATATTTATGTAAACCTTAAATAATTAATGATTTGTAATTATTTTCAAAAAATGATCTTCTACAATTATGTTCAGTGCGAAATTTAGAGTCTAATAAGATCAAATTAATTTTTGATGAATAGTAAATTATGAGTAGTGATTTTATGCTTAGGAATAGTAATGTTACCAAAGGGATTAGTAATCTCACTTAAAGAAAGTTTTAATATAACTTAGACACCTTGATTAAGTAATGTGTTCAATAAAATGGGTAAATAACGGTTTCATAAATTATAATTGAAGTATTAGTTTTTTGGGTTAATAGTGTTTTTTAATTAAAAATTAAATTAAAAATATTTAGAAACATAGCATCGATATTATGTTATGGTAATTTTTTGGGATTTTTCTGAGAAAGATGAATTTTCAGTGAATAGTAAAAATGCAGTTTTAGGGTTTCAGTATGTTAAATGACATCATAACTATGTCATGATGATGTCATTAGATATTTTAAGGGATGGTCGACTAAAGGGGATGAATTATTGTATGAGGTGTCCCAAGTGGCCAATACCATTGGCAAATACCATGGGCAAGACCATGGTTTTTTCAATACCACCAATGAGGTGTCCCTTGGCCATTAATGCCTTGTCCGCTCACTTTCCCTATAAATACCAAGCCATCCTCTCATCCATTCGACTCCAAAATCATCCTCAACAAAGTTCTGGTCTCCTTACCTCCCAATGAGTCCTCCCAAGGTTTCCCTAGGCCCTCAAGGTCCCAACATTTGATTTTTAAGAGTTACGTTTAAGGTAAGGGATCCTACCTCCCTCTTTCTTTTCAAGTAATCTCTTTTATGTCATTTCTTTTATGCTTCATGCACTTATTTTAGAGGATGTTCTTTTATATCAATCCAACTATCTTTTTATGTTCATATGATGAGAGACCCCCTCTTTCTCTCATCATTTCATTTTAAGAATGTTAAAGTGGTGTCGTTAGGCTGCCGAATTTTTAAGGGATTCTTTCACCCTTCTCATGTTCTACTTTCACGTCAAGTATTTCAAGTTCATTTTTATTTTGTTGGGGTATTATCTATAAATCTATCATACTGATATTTTATGTTCATATGATGAGATACCCTATTTGATTTATTCAATTCCGTATTTTTATGTTTTAGGTGGCGCCGTTAGGCTGCTGAATTTTTAAGGGATTCGTTCACCTTTCTCATTTTTCAAAGTTCTACTTTCATGTCATGTATTTCAAGTTCCTTTTTATATTTTTGTGGTATGATCTCTATATCTATCATACTGATATTTTATGTTCATATGATGAGATACTCTATTTTATCTCTTCAACTCAGTATTTTAATGTTTTAAGTTGCGTCGTTAGGCTGCCGAATTTTTAAAGGATTCGTTCACATTTCTCCTTTTTCAAAGTTCTACTTTCATTTCAAGTCTTTAAAGTTACTTTTTATTATGTTGGGGTATGATATCTATATCTATAATACTGATATTTTATGTTCACATGATGAGATAACCTATTTGATCTCATCAATTCAGTATTTTGAAGTTTTAAGTGGCGTCGTTAGGCTACCGAATTTTTATAAGGGAAATATTATTTCTGTCTTCCTTTCATGTTCTTAATTTCATATGGTATATCTTTAAAATTTCATTACCATGTTCATATATCCATTATATTCTGTCCCTCTACTGTTTTATGGGTCATTTATGAATTTTTTACCCATGTCCCCTCTCTTTTCAATGTTTTCTAAAACTCTGAAACATAGTCGTTATGCTGTAAAATTTCCATCTCAAAATGTCTCTCTCTCTCTCTCTCTTGTTCTAAAGTTATTTTATTTTATTAAGTGAATACTCAAATACCTCTCTTCTATAGGGGTATTCACATATATACCAAAATGTTCTATTTTTAATTCTGGGATTTACATACATGAGACCCACCTTCCTTTTCTGTGTGTTTTAAAGTGACACAAAGATCATGTCTTTAAAGAAGTTTTTAAAACGTTATGATTATGAAATGAAACCCATTCCCTTTGTTCTATATGGGTTGTTTGTGAAATGATTGATGATGATATATGTGGCTCACATGATAAAAAATACATGTCAAGGGTGCGCCCTGATAGCGCTCCAATGCATTGGGTAAAGACTTAATCTCTAGAGATGACTATTTTTAACGATGCCTTGGTGAATATCCTTGGTAATTTTTAATGACACCTTGGGGATGGACCTTGGTGAAACGGAATTGATTGTCAATATTAAATGTTGTAGCCACATCTTCAAGTTATGAAAAACGTTATTTTTTTATGATATGCCTCATTATTTCTTTCTCATGCCTTAAAGTTCTTTTCATGACCTTATTGAAATATCTCAAGTTCACATGTAAAATGTTTCTCTTGTTTCCATTACTAGGCCTTATGCTCACCCTTTCTTTTGATGTATGTCCCTAGGTTATGTGATGCAGCAATGAACCTAGTATGAACTTAAGGAGAAGCCTTTCAAGTGTTTATGAAGAATGATTTATGTTGTTTTCATGTTTTATGTTCCTGGTTTCCGAGACACTAAAACTTAAATATCCTCAGTTTTGTGTATTGAAATGAAATTTTATGTAATAAAATGCGGGATGTTATAGTTGGTATCAAAGGGAGGTTTAGTTATTTGTGGAAATTAGGATATAAAAACATTATTAAGAACCCTATAAGAATGTTTAAATATAGGAAATCTTCTTGGTATTTTGGTAACTATTGAGTAAGTGGTTTATCAAACAAATACATCCATGTCTGGATACGAGTAGGTAGAGGCAGCTCTGGCATAGATGTACATAGGGGTAAAACCCAAAAACACCGCATTGATCTAGACTCGAACAGGAACTGGTTCATGATAACGGGCCTTGCTGCACTCTTGGTTATGACACTCCGGGGGGATATGTTTGGTTAATCACAAACTTTTTCTGAATAATTATGAAGGAACTATATAGAAATTTAATTGTCTAAGAATGAAGTCTTAGTTAAAAGATTCATAAATAAAATAAGTTTCTCACTAAGTTTTTATCCTTTTAGAAAATGGCGGCAAATAGGAGGAACCGTGCAGATGGGGACCGCAATGCACCATGTGCGATGGAAGCCGGAATGGAAACATTCATGCGAATGATGAACCAACTGACTCAAGTTATGATTAATAACTTGAATCAAGCTGAAAGGTTGACCTCACCACGAAGGGAACAACACTCTGTTGAGTCCTTCATGCATCAACGGCCACCAACATTTAGTGTATCTACTAAACCATTGGTTTCGGAACAATGGATAAGCTCCATTGAAAAGATCTTTTCTGTACTACTTTTTTGGAACAAGAAAAAGTCACCCTTTTTGTTTACCGCCTAGAGGGAGAAGCTGATCAGTGGTGGTCACTGGTCAAAAACATGAAGCCTAGTGGAGAGATAGAAGCTATGGAGTGGGAAGAGTTCCGGGGAATATTCTTTAACAAGTATTTCCCTCGTTCCATGAGAACGAGAATGGAGAAAGAGTTTCTCAAGCTGAAGCAGAAGGAGAACGAATCTGTCGGAAGCTATGAGATGAACTTCACCTAACATTCATGATATACCTATAGATTTTTCATGGATCTAAGTGGGAAGGTTGATAGATTTTTCAGTGGACTGAGACCTCATCTGCGGGAGAATCTAGCCAACCGGGACTACGATATCTACGAGGAGATCGTGCGGAGTGCAATGAAAGTCGAGCTAGAGTTTGGTGAGACACAGTGGTCTCATAAATCAAATGACATGAAGAGATCGTTGGATCCCAGTTTAGGGAAGACTTTTGATCAGGGAAGAGGGGGAAAGAAAATGCAACTTACCACATGCTATAAATGTTGGAAGAAGCATCCGGGTCACTGCTTGATCGGAAGTGGAAAGTTCTACAGGTGTGGAAGAGGAGGCCATGTTGCTCAGAATTTTCATAGTGAGGTGAAGCCTCAACTCCCCAACACTAATGAAATAGGAAAGATGGTTCCGGCCGTACCCGAAGTCAAATGATTCAAGTGTGGACAGCTTGGGCACTTTGCTAATCACTTTCCAAATCCGAGGGCAGTGGAGGGGAATCACCATCAACCTCAGAAAAGGCCATGGGAGAAAGGTCTGGCTTTTTCTATCATAACAACTGAATTTGAAGCTTCGAATGACGTGGTAGTAGGTACTCTTGTTGTCCTCTCAAAACTAGAAACTACTTTTTTTGATTCTGGTTCTACACATTCCTTTATTTCCTCTAAGTTTGCAGAGAATAAGGAATCAATCCCAGAACTGCTTGAGGTAGAGTTGTCATTCAAGACTCTGAGTGGGATTATCCATGGAACAACAGTGTTTAGAGACTCTAGAGTTTACTTTAGTGAGCACAATATTATCAAAAATCTAGTAGTCATTCCCATGTTGGAATTTGACGTTATACTAGGGATGGACTGGCTCTCAAAGTATAATGTGAAGATCAAATGCAGAATTAAGGAAATCTCAGTAGTCTTGAATGAAAGACCTAAAATTATCTTCCAAGGAGAGATATCCTGAACTGATCCCTATCTAGAATCACCTCATATAGCTTTTTTTGGAGTTAATCAGTGATGATGAAGAAGGAAAAGGGAGTGTACAAATAGAAGATGTTCCGATTGTTCAAGAATACATGGATGTATTTCCTGAGGAGTTACCTGGACCTCCCCCAGAAAGAGAGGTAGAGTTCTCCATTGAACTCGTACCTGGGTCTCAATCGATATTAAAGAACCCATAGAGAATGGCTAATGTGGAGCTAGAAGAGTTAAAGAAACAACTCCAAGGCTTGTTGGTGAAGGGGTTTATCTGACCAAGTGTGTCTCCTTGGGGAGAACCAGTTCTCTTTGTGAAGAAGAAGGATGGATCAATGCGGCTATGCATTGATTATAGAGAACTGAACGGGATCACTGTGAAGAAAAGATACCCTCTTCCAAGAATTGATGATTTATTTGACCAACTTCGTGGTGCTCAATTCTTCACCATGATTGACCTTCGATCTAGTTATCATCAACTGAGGGTGAAGAAGGAAGATATTCCAAAGGCTTCCTTCCGATCAAGATATGGGCATTATGAGTTTACTGTTATGCCCTTCGTCTTGACTAATGCTCCAGCTATTTTCATGGATTTGATGAATAGAGTCTTTAAGTACTACATTGATAACTTTTTGGTAGTTTTTATTGATGATATTTTGATATATTCAAAAATTCATGAGGAGCATGAAGATCATCTGAGGGTTATTTTGAAAACTCTGCGGAAGGGGAGGCTCTTTGGAAAGTTCAGAAAGTGTGAGTTTTGGTTGCAACAAGTAGCTTTCTTGGGGAACATCGTAACCAATAAAGGAATCTTGGTTGACCCTGCAAAGAAAATGGTTGTGGAAAAGTGGCCTCAACCCACAACAGTAACTGAGATTCGTAGTTTCCTTGGTTTAGTGGGATATTATCAGAGGTTTGTGGAAAACTTTTCACAGCATTCTAATCCACTAACCAAGTTGGCTTGAAAAGGGGTTAAGTTCATCTCGACAAAAGGAATGCGAGGAATGTTTCCAGGAGCTAAAGAAGAGATTGGTTACTGCACCTGTGTTAACACTACCCTCTATCGGAGAAGGATTTGTTATTTTTAGCGATGCATATCTAAAAGGTCTTGGGTGCGTCCTCATGCAAGATGACAAGGCAATTGCTTATGCATCTCGACAGTTGAAGATTCATGAGCAGAATTATCCTACGCATGATCTAGACGTAGCGGCAGTTGTTTTTTCTCTAAAGATATGGAGGCACTGTCCTTATGGGGATAAATTTGATATATACACTGACCACAAAAGTTTAAAGTATATTTCACGCATAAATAATTGAACATGAGACAAAAGAGATTGTTGGAGCTTATTAAGTACTATGATTGTTCAATTCATTATCACCCTGGAAGAGCAAACAAAGTCGCAGATGCGTTAAGCGGGAAAGATCATGTTGTTATGGCAACAATTAGGAACCTGGGAGATCCCTTGATTAGAGATCTAGTAAAACTGGGCATGGGAATTGTAAGGGAATGGACAGCATCAACCTTATCCCAAATGATTTCTCAACCTCCATTACTAGATAAGATCATGAAGGCTCAAAAAGAAGATCATTTGTTGTAGGAGAAGATTGAGGCTGTAAATGATGGCAAGTTCTCTGATTTCAATATTGATCAAGAAGGTGTATTGAAATTTTGTACAAGACTATGTGTTCCATCTATTCCGGAGATAAAGAAAGAACTGATGGATTAATCTCATAGATCTAGTTTCTCTATACATCCGGGAAGCACTAAAATGTATAGAGACATTCGTGGTCATTATTGGTGGGATAACATGAAGAGTGAGATTTCTGATTACACTACAAGGTTCATGGTGTGTCAATATGTAAAGGAAGAATGACAACTTCCTAAGGGGGTATTACAACCGCTACCCATACCATTATGGAAGTGGGATAACATCACTATGGACTTTGTAACTTGTCTCCTGAAAACATCAAAAGGAAACAATGCGATATGGGTTATTGTGGACCGTCTCACCAAGACCTCCCATTTTATCTCTATTCAGGAAGATTTCTCTCTCGATCAACTTTCCAAGATATATGTAAAGGAAGTGGTAAGGTTGCATGGGGTACCATTATCCATCGTGTCTGATCGTGATCCAAGATTCACATAAAAATTCTAGAGAAGTCTTCAACAAGCTCTGAATACTGAATTGAATTTTAGTACGGCTTATCATCCTCAAACTGATGGCCAATCTGAAAGGACTATTCAGACACTCGAAGACATGCTGAGATTATGCTCAATGGAATTTAGAGGTGGATGGGATCAACACCTCCCATTAGTTGAGTTATCCTATAACAACAGCTTCCATTCGAGTATTCAGATGGCACCCTATGAAGCTCTATATGGAAAGAGATGTAGAACTCCTACTTGTTGGGATGAAACTAGTGATAGAAAGCTTCTTGGGTCTGATCTTGTGAAAGAGATGACAGAACATGTTCATTCCATCCAACAACATATAAAGGCTTCTCAGAGTCGGTAGAAGAGCTATGCTGACAACCATCGAAGGGACTTGGAGTTTGGTGTTGGCGACAAAGTCTTCCTTTGAATTTCTCCATGGAAGAGAGTCATGCGGTTTGGGAAGAAAGGGAAGCTCATCCCTAGGTACATTGGCCCTTATGAAATCCTTGAACGCCTAGGAGCAGTGGCCTATCGTCTAGTACTTCCACCAAACCTAGCTCAAGATCACGATGGCTTCCATGTATCTCTCTTGAGGATGTACATACCCGACCGTTCGCATGTACTGAACCCAGAGGTGGTACAAATGGAGCATGACCTCTCTTATGAGGAGAAGCCAGTGGAGATCTTAGACCGTAGAGAAAAGGTTCTATGAAAAAAGACTACCCACCTTGTGACAGTGTTGTGGAGGAATCATAAATATGAAGAAGTGACTTGGGAGCCTGAGGAAACAATGAAGCAAAAGTACCCTCACCTTTTCGACTATGACTCAAGTATAAAATTTCGAGGATGAAATTTCTTAAGAGGGTAAGAATGTAATGACCCTAAAATTTTGAATAGTTTATTAACTTACTCTTAACAATTTAATAGAGATGTTAATGGTTAATGCAGAAAGATGAGTCGATGGCTTCATCTGGTAGACTCGAACCTTATGAAGCCCACTTATCCGAGCTTGGGAAGGAGGTGGCATCTTTGGGCTTCGCTTTGGACCAAGCCCAAGCCGAACTCCAGTGTGTCAAGCTTGAACAAAAACGCTTGCGGGAGAAGTTCACGTTAGTAGAGATTACTACTAGGGCAATGTTATCTGAGCCTCCCTCAAATTCTCTCACCATAGCACACCTTACACTTAGGTCTTATGCTGGTGTTATAAGGGGTTATGTGACGAGACCGTAGCTTCTTTGTGTAATCCTTCGGGATGAATAAATTGATATTTCCTCCTTTAGTGAAGTTTGTGAAATTTCAATTGTCCGGATAATTTTAGGATGTATTTTATTGATGAATTTTGAAAAAAAGGATATTTTAAAATATTTATGTAATCCTTAAATAATTAATTATGTGTAATGATTTTCAAAAAATGGTCTTCTACAATTATGTTCAGTACGAAATTTAGAGTCTAATAAAATCAACTTAATTTTTGATGAATAGTAAATTATGAATAGTGATTTTATGCTTAGGAATAGTAATGTGACCAAAGGGATTATTAATCTCACATAAAGAAACTTTTAATATAATTTAGACACCTTGATTAAGTAATATTATTCAATAAAATGGGTAAATAACGGTTTCATAAAGTATTAATCAAGTATCAGTATTTTCAGGTGAATAGTGTTTTTTAATTAAAAATTAAATTAAAAATATTTAGATAATTATTTTTATAAAATGGAAATTATTATTGAACTTAGAGCATCGATATTATGTCATGGTAATTTTTTAGGATTTTTCTGAGAAAGATGAATTTTCAGTGAATTGTAAAAATGCAGTTTTAGGGTTTCGGTATGTTAAATGACATCATAACTATGTCATGATGATGTCATGACTTATTTTAAGGGATGGTAGACTAAAGGGGATGAATTATTTTATGAGTTGTCCCAAGTGGCCAATACCATGGGCAAATACCATGGGCAAGCCCATGGTTTTTCCAATACCACCAATGAGGTGTCCCTTGGCCATTAATGCCTTGTCCCCTCACTATCCCTATAAATACCAAGCCATCCTCTAATCCATTCGACTCCAAAATCATCCTCAACGATGTTCTGGTCTCCTTACCTCCCCATGATTCCTCCCAAGGTGCACTCAAGCCCTCAAGGTCCCAACCTTTGAGTTTTAAGAGTTACGTTTAAGGTAAGGGATCCTACCTCGCTCTTTATTTTCAAGTAATATCTATAATGTCATTTCTTTTATGCTCCATGATCTTATGTTAGAGGATGTTCTTTTATATTCATCCTACTATCTTTTTATGTTCATATGATGAGAGAACCCCGCTTTCTTTCATCATTTCATTTTAATAATGTTAAAGTGGCGCCGTTAGGCTGCCGAATGTTTAAGGGATTCTTTCACCCTTCTGAAGTTCTACTTTCATGTCAAGTATTTCAAGTTCCTTTTTATTTTTTGGGGGTATGATCTCTAAAAATATCATACTGATATTTTATTTTCATATGATGAGAGACTCTATTTTATCCCTTCAATTCAGTATTTTTATGTTTTAAGTGGCACTGTTAGGCTGCCGAATTTTTAAGGGATTCATTCACCTTTCTCATTTTTCAAAGTTCTACTTTCATGTAAAGTATTTCAAGTTCCTTTTTATTTTTTTTAGTATTATATCTATATCTATCATACAGATATTTTATGTCTATATGATGATAGACCCTATTTTATCTCTTCAATTCAGTATTTTGATGTTTTAAGTGGTGCCGTTAGGCTGCCGAATTTTTAAGGGATTAATTCACCTTTCTCATTTTTCAAAGTTCTACTTTCATGTCAAGTCCTTAAAGTTCCTTTTTATTATGTTGGGGTATGATCTCTATATATATCATACTGAAATTTTATTTTCACATGATGAGAGACCCTATTTTATCTCATCAATTCAGTATTTTGATGTTTTAAGTGGCGTCGTTAGGCTACCGAATTTTTATAAGAGAAATCTTATTTTTGTCTTCCTTCCGTGTTCTTCATTTCATATGGTATATATTTCATATTTCATTACCATATTCATATATCCTTAATATTCTGTCCCTATACTGTTTTATGGGTCATTTATGAATGTTTGACCCATATCCCCTCTCTTTTCAATGTTTTCTAAAACCCCGAAACATAGTCGTTATGATGAAGAATTTCTGTCTCAAAATGTCTCTCTCTCTCTTGTTCTAAAGTTATTTTATTTTATTAAGTGAATACTCAACGATATCTCTTCTATAGGGGTAATCAAATCTATACAAAAATGTTCTATTTTAAATTCTGTGATTTACATACATGAGACCCACCTTTCTTTTCTGTGGGTTTTAAAGTGACACAAAGATCATTTCTTTAAATCAGTTTTTAAAACGTTATGATTATGAAATGAAACCCATTCCTTTTATGCTATATGGGTTGTTTATGAAATGATTGAGGATGATATATGTTGCTCACATGAAAATAAAGACATTTCAAGGGTGTGCCCTGATAGCGCTTCAATGCATTGGGTAAAGACTTAATCTCTAGAGATGACTATTTTTAACAACACCTTGATAAATAACCTTGGTAATTTTTAATGACACCTTGGGGATGGATCTTGGTGAAATAGAAATTATTGTCAATATTAAATTTTTTATCCATATTTTCAATTTATTAAAAACATTATTTTTATTATGATATGCCTCATGATTTCTTTCTCATGGCTTAAAGTTCTTTTCATGACCTTATTTAAGTATCTCAAGTTCACATGTAAAATGTTTCTCTTGTTTCCCTTACTGGGCCTTCTGCTCACCCTTTCTTTTGATGTATGTCCCCAGGTTATGAGATGCAGAAATGAACCAAGGATGAACTTAAGGAGAAGCCTTTCAAGTGTTTATGAATAATGTATTATGTTGTTTTCAATTTTTATGTCCCTGGTTTCCAAGACACTAAACCTTTAAGATCCTCAGTTTTGTGTAATGAAATGAAAGTTTATATAATAAAATGCGGGATGTTATATATCAAATATGGGAAAATCCTTCTTTTCCCTCTTCCCTTTACCCATATTTCTCTCTTCCATCCCTTTCTTCTCTTCATTCACTTCAAAACCATAAGACTCGGAGAGTTATTTACTTATCTTATTAACACATGATACTATTTATTCATATGTTGAGAATACATGGGAGACTATTTCCCTTCTAAATTTTGGATTAATATCATGAAGGATATAATTTATATTAATCTTTGGATCATAAATATTGTTGGAGTTCACATTCCTTCTACTAGGATCCATTTCTATACAATGTCATACACTAGCTAAGTTTATAAATTGAAATGAATAAGTCTAAAGGTGTAAAATACCTAATGTAAATTGAACAGTTTATGAATATAATAAATAATCATAAAAATAGTTTCTTTGAGGAGGTATATACATGTAAATCCTTCATAATTATTTTTAAAGAAAATGAGAATTATCCTAAGCATATCCTCAGGGAGTGTCGTAACCAGGAGTGCGGTAAGGCACGTTGTCGTGCACCAGTTCTCATTCAAGTCTAGCTCAAAACGGTGTTTTCAGGTTTTATCCCTAGATAAATATGTTCCAGAACGGCCTCTACCTGCTCAAATCTAGAAAAGGATTTATTTTCATGGAAAACTCACAAAATCTCTACAGTCAAAAAATTCTAGTAAGTTCTTCTATACTAATCCTCAAAGTCTATCTTAGGGAAATATTCTCTAATCATAGATTATCTATATCTAGTTTCCAAGGTTTGTACTAAACTTCCTCTGATACCAATTGTAAAGCCCCGACCCTAGATTCCCAGTGTCGGTGAATTATTTTAATACATTGGCATGATTACAAGGAATCAATTCCCTAAAGGCAGATCTGTTTAGAAGTCTTGGAAAATAGATTACATACATGATCATTACATTACACTTTCTAACATACAACAAAAAAATAATCATTTGAGAACTCCATTGTTCCCTTATATTAACCCTACATCTCAAACATAAATCACTTCTTGGGATCTTGGGAAAATAAATAATAAGAAAGGGGTGACCTCATATGCTCAGTAAGGGTAAATAATTTTACGAAAGCTTTAAACATTTAACGAAACATGTGTAATAAAAACAATTACCTTTTAAAAATAAACTTGAAAATAATATGGAAAAAATAAATCAAAAATTACCATATAAACATGCACATGGATATTCTAATAGTCGAATAATCACATGTAAAAACTAATTTCATAATGAGATAATGCATAATGTCGGACATTCTGAAACATTTTGTCAAGGCCTCAGCCAGGACGTCTAAATAATGATTTAGGCCTCGACCAAAACCATATATAAAATTGGGAAAATCCTTGGAAAATTCAGCATCTAGTTGTCTCATAAGGCCTACCGATGCATCGAGGAGTTATAGAGGGCTCCACCTGTCACTTACTAACTCCGATGTATTCCTCATATGAAAAGGTTTAAACATAATATAAACATTCATATTAAAACTAACATACGAAATATCAATAATTTATCCATAAACCATGAATGGTATAAAAATAACACATCCACAATCAAACATATCAGAAAACATTCAATACAATAGGGAATATTTGTATCATAATAAATGAACTTCAACAAGTTTAAAATTCCATCGAAGGATGTTGAAATAGAAGAAAATTATTTCTAAAAATATTTGAGAGAAATATCCTTTTTTCAGGAAAACATTTAAACCACAAAAAATTTAGAAATGAATAAATTTAAATACATTTTTGAATCATTGTGTTCCAAACCACTTTGAAACTTTTGAATGGAGTTAACATTTTAAAAACATTCATGTCTATATAAATAAATCCTTAAAAACATTTTGAAAACATTAACATTAATGAGAATGATATAAAGAATAAATATTTAAAACATTTAAATTGATGTTTTAATAAAATATTTCCTTAAATTAATCCCAGTGAAAACTTTTTTATGAAACATGGACATGGATAATAAATATTTCCTCGAAAAAACATACCCATAAACAATCTTGAATAATAATGAGATTGAATAATTAGCCCTTACCTAACACTTTCCTTTGGTCGAGGGTATGTTTAACCACCTATATAATAACCATTGTATGTTATTAAATTATAACATAACCATATTAATATTTACTATATCATACATTATTCATTTATTACTTTATAAACCCCATTTAATAATGATTCCCATGTTTAATTAACATTTTGGGTAATAATCACTATCCTTGTCGTATGTGTTTTAACTTGTTATTCTTGATCATATCATTTAGATCATGATTTAAATGATTACAGAATATAAAAATTAATTTTTATATAATATATATTTAGAATATCAATATTTATAATAGATTTATATATGAAATGGAAAGCACCGTTTATGTAGACTTTAGGTCGTACGTACGCATAAACGTTGTTTCCGTTTTCATATTGTATTGAACGGAAGTAAGTGAATAAGATATATATAAGTACATAAATACATACATACATATATATATATATATATATATCTCGAGTAGAATCATTATGTCATATATTACATACTTATTAATAATATATATTTTTATAATCATCGTTGAATTGTGAACATGGAAATGAATCTCATTGTGTCATCAAGATGGTAATCCATACGTACTCTTGAGCGATAATATCATTCTTTTGATTTAAAATCGTATGTAAATAGATGTTATATCATATATTCTAAATCATGAACTTTTTATATTTATTATTTACTTCAACAATACATCATTATTATACCCATCAAAATAATAATGTTTGGAATAACAACTACACCACGACGTGGAGATTGTAAGTCATACGTACACACGTATGGTGACATGTCATTCATAGGATGGATAAAATAATGAATATGGTTGTATTGTATTTATAATAACATAACAGTTTATATAAGATACTAGAGTTATTATATTATAATGGAAACAACAAAGAAAGTGAAAGTGGAAGAAGAAAAGAACTTGAAAGAGGTGATGGAATATTTACCTCTTCTTCTGGTTATTACTTTTGATTTGATAAAAAGGTCTCCATAGGTTGGCTTTATGAATAAATTAAGGCCTATATGATGAATTTAGGTTTTATTGGAAGATATTTCGTCAGTTTTTGGCTGAGAAAAATTGCTTTGGAGTTGTGAATTTCAAAGAAGGGGAAGTTCCCATTTATAAGAGGGGTGAGGGGCACCTTAGGAAAAACTAGAAATATTTTTTTATACTATAATTATTTTCAGTTTCTAATGGCTCAAAAATGAATTCTTTAAATTCTAAGGTGGGTATGGTTTAAAACCCACTAATCCAATTGTTTTTAGGAAGGTTTGGGTCACTATATTAACATTATCTTTATGATTTATCTCATAGTTAAATAGTTTTACATTTACCATGTCTCTTTGTATTTTTATAATATATGGTTAATAAACTTACTATAAACTTCAAAGAGAACCCCAAGTGGTTAATTAATGATAATAATATCATTATATATGTCTTTTTTTCGGACTGTACATTTTTATGAATAGAATCTCAATTAATAATATAATATTTTTTTAAACTCTTTTATGTCAATTTTGACATTATTTGGTATTTTATTTTTTCTAAATTCATAATAGAATTATTACTTGGAAAAAAAAAATCTAACCAACCCTAAATTGTCATATTAACCATGAAAATTATTGTAATTCATAAAAATTCTCAAATGACACTTATTTGGATATTTATAATATTAATTATTTTATTCTTTCATTCAATCGATAATTACAACATCATCATTGTGTCTTAAATAAATTTAATTATATAATATCTAAAAATTATATGTAAAATACCATTATTTATAAAATCTATGTATATTCAAAATGAATATTTATAGTTGAATATATCTTTTGTATAGCCATTTATTAAAAATGTTTTAGTTATTAAACAATTAATTTAGCACTTTTAACTCTTCATTGAATTAAATAATAATAAATATCCTAATCTAACCCAAGTGGACCTAAAGGATAATATTTTATTACTAAGATTGTTTTTGGTGGAATTATACTTATCCAACAGAAATAGGTCATGTTTTAGGGTAATAATAATATCATCATTACCCTTAATTTCCCAATTTACTTTTTACCGTTGTAAATAAAATAAAAAAAAGTTACAAATCACCAAAAATTATTTTCACCTTCTTGAACAAAATTTTTCTAACTGATATAAACTGTTTCAATAGGATTTTTTAAATTAAACTCACATAAGCTGTAAAATTACGTTTTATGTAAATTGTCAAATGTGCCTAGGAGGTGGGTAAAAGACGGTAAAACGTTCGATAAAATTTTTATATATCTAAAATTATAATAAACTGATTTAAATTAATTAAATTGAATTCATATAGATATTATGTATCTATTTTGACCTAAAATAAATGTAAATAAAATAAATACTTATTTAAATAAAAAGTCGGGTTTTAATAATATCACTGTGTTTTTCACTATTCATCAAAAATTGAAAGTTTTCAGAAAAATACCAAAATTTTACCCTATACTATTTTTGATATTCTGAATTCAAAAATGAAGTCTATTTTACCAAATTATAATCATATAAGCTTCGTTTATTAATTTAAACTTAATTCCCGTTGTCAAAACCAAAAAACGTATTTTTAAGAAATAATAACTATCAAAAGATTAACACTTGTTTATGTCCAATATCAAAGAGAAATTACTTACAGTGACAAGAATTTGATTAAATGGTAAAAATATAATCTATTTATACTTCCAAACCATTAAAATTTATAACTTAACACTATAAATTATTTTGATTAAAAAAGTTGTTTTTTGTTAAAATATAGTATTTTCACTATTCACCCAAATATGAAAGTCATAAAAAAACAAAAAAAATTATTGAAACTAAATTATTATGTCCTGATTCTAAAACATAAGTTCATTTTGTCAAATTGAATATATAAAATTTTCAAATATTGGATTTAAAGAGGGTTCGCCATTAAAAGGTGGTAAAATTTCATTTTTTTAAAAATACTTTTTTTATCTGAAAAAAATGAATTTTTTCTTACATTATGTATAAAAAACTCAAAATATGGATTCTAAAATTATTAGGATTATATAAAGTTCAAAATTCAGTTAAAACTATTCATAACAGATTTTTAATGGTTAGTTTGGTATGTCATAGTGCGCTAGAACATGGTGTTGCGTGTAGTGCAAGTTATTGAATTACTTTGAAAAAAACGTACAATGAAATCTTGGGGTGTTACAAATTTTTCTCTTACAAATATCTTTTATGATAATCACAACCAATTTGAAAAGTCTTGAACTCAACATTCAATTTGATAAAATTTTCCTTGAGAATTATTTTTGAATTTCACTTTTTATTGATTGTTTGTTGATGTAGCTGACATCTGGAATCAGTGCATTGAAATAAAGGAATTGTATTCACAAGATTCTCTAAGGATTGAACCCTGAAATCATTTCCTAAGGAAGATGAAGATTCAGGTGTAGAATCCTTTTTGGAGAGGGAGCTTTATCTTCTTCATCTTCTTTTCTCTTAAATTTTACAACAACAACCTTCTTGGATTTTGAAACAAAAACATTATTTTGTGATTCAACCAAAATTTCCTTGCCATTACCTTTCTTTGATGATTTATTCTCAAAAAATTGTCTTTCATGATCTCTGTCTGAAACGTGAATTATTAAATCATCATAATCAACTTCTTTACCAAAACCTTTGTCGCTAATTTATTATCATCGTCTAAAGGTTTATCAACCACATACCGAGAAACATCAATTTTCATAACTGATTGTTCTTCTAAAATTGTCTTGGTGGATTTAGCTTGGGAAGTTATTATTGATAGATTGTCATAAGGTCTCTCCTTTTCTTGATATTCTCCCACCATCCTTTTCACATCATCACTTTTTTCTTCCTCCTCATCATCTTATTCTTCATGATGAACTATTTCTTCTTCAACAATGGGTTCTAGAATAAAAATAACTTTCTTTTTATTATCTACACCAAGAGTTTCAATTTTCATAGGTTCTTGTAAGAATGATTTGTGTACCTAAACTTGTTCAGATGCCTTCTTGGTATCTCTAAGAAAATATTGAACACTCTCAACTTTTAACATCTTCATATTCATCTTCTTCTCTTTGGGTTGTTTCTCAAGCTCTTCAGCAACTTGAAACTTTATAGAATTAACATTAACAAGGTCTAACCCATATATTGCATCTCCCTCCTTTGTTTTCTTCTTCTGATCCCTCCATTTGGCTACCACTTCATCAAAAAATGTGTTATTGTTTTTTAGTTTGGGTAGAACAAATACTAACTCAAGTGCTGGTACTTTCGATTTTTATTTTTTTTCCTTTATCATTTCTTTTCTTCGGATTTTTCTTAGAACATTATCTTAATTCACCTTTATTGTTGATATCTTGATCATCATTATTATGAATTTAAAATAAATCTCGTGTATTAATACGAAAACCAATTTTTATCTTTCTTAGGGTATCATCACTTGACTACATAATCTTTAAAACATTGGCCTTTGAGATGCTGGGGATTTTGGAGGATTCTAAACACAAGATAGTAATCTTAGACAAGATTTTAGAATACATTATGATCCAAGAATTCATGCTACCATTATAGATATTTCTAACTGTTAAAATGATGTACATGACATGGTTCAACTACCTTACATTCATCAAAAATTCCATCATGAATAAATCACCTTTCTTAAAGGAATCGTTCTCTCCCTTTTTCAGAATCAAGAAATCTTTCATCCATATATCTAGCTATCAATGATTGGTTAAATTATGAGAAATATTTGGTGACTTTACTCCTTTATGTAAAAGACACTCAATTGCCTTAACCTTCTCAAAATTACCTTCTATTTCTATAAATTTGTGTGTTCAAAATATTGCTTCTCAATCATACATAATATCCATGATACTAGCGGTTTTATTGAATGATAAAGATTTGGTATTTCCATAACTCTTGAAGGAAAACATTTATCTTCCCCCTTGGTCATAAAAATGAAAAGTATCATAAAATTTGATAATAAGATCAGGATATACCGGATCCTGATTCTTTTCTTTGTCAATGCATAGACTTTCCCATCCATTCTTCCTTAATATTTTTTATATCAAGGAGTCATACATGACAATGACATTTTGGTTCATAATAAATTCTCTAAAAATTAACCAGTATTTGAGTTCCTTATTGAAGGATATTAGATTTTATGAGGAAAATTCAAGATACATTCAGAGTTTAAGGGAAAAGGGTAAATGTAATTGAAGAATTGAAGGTCGATAGAGATTCGACAAAAAAATACTGAGATAACCGATGTGGGATGTGAATAGGGGTCATTTATATAGTCTTCATAGAGACGATTAATATTTCCGAATAAGTCCAAACAATTGAGATTACATTGATATGATCTGATGATTGATATTAATTCCAAAGAAGGATATTTAGGTCTCAATATTTTGAGGTTTTAAGTAAAAAAATAAGATTTAAGGAAAGTAAACCTTATTAAGTTTTTATTAAAACAAGTTAGAAATACCAAAAATAAAAAACGCAATTATGAATATTTAAGTAAATAAATATACATTCTAGATTGGTTAGAAAGAATTTTCAATATTGATAAGGTTCTTATTGATGTACTTAGGTATTGAAAATTTATATTTGGGAATGAAAAACTTATTTAGTTCTGATAATTTTAGGTTTCAAAATGAAATTTGAAAAAAAAAACATATGTACTCACCCTTTGAAAATGAGTAACATAATGTCAGAAGATAGTTTCAACAAGAATTTGATATGGATTATTATCTTAAGGTTATTATTACTAAATTTTGTTTAATTTATTCAAATCTATTAGATGATAAATATTTTTTATAAATGTTAGGAAGTTGGTATGGCATTCCAATAAATTAAATAATGATATCTCCTTTGTGTGTGTGATCTTTAAGAAAGTGATTCCTAATTTCTATGTGTTTTATAGGGGACTGATGTATTGGGTTCTGTCATAGTAAAATGGACCTAGTATTATGACACATTAATTGTTTGGTAAAACTCATGCCATAGTCTGTGAGTATGTGTTGCATCCACAATACTTGTGCAGAACAACATCCAAATGCTACATATTCAAATTCAGCAGTGGAAAGTGCTACTGAGCATTGCTTATTACATGACCAAAAAACTAATAAAAATCCTAATAAATAAAATTTTCCAGATGTAATTTTCTTATCCATTCCATATCCACCAAAATCAGCAGTTGAAAAGCTTTCTAAAACCAAATCATTTCCTCAAAGAATAGAAAAGTCTTAAATCAATGGTTCCCTTTAAATAGAAAATAATTATTTTCACTACTTCTAAATGGAATTATTTTTTATTAAATTGATATATTTCACATAATAATAGTGGAAAAATTAAGTCTTTATTACTAGCTATTATGTATATCAAAATTCTTATCACACCTCTAAAATATTTTTGATCTACAAGTTTCCCGTCTTCATCAATATCGAGAGTATTTGAGGTACCAATTGGAGTAATTATACTTTTAGTGATTTCATATCTATACTTATTAAGAATATATTTATCATAATTAAGTTGAGATATATATGATCCTTCTGTTTTTTGAAAATGATGAAAACCAAGAAAAAATGTTAATTCACCCATCATACTCATTTCAAACTCCGATTTCATGAAATTTACAAATGAATCAGTTAAGGGTCGCTGAGTTGATCTGAATATAATTTCATCAACATAAATTTGAACAATCAAAACATTTTTCATATCATTATTTATAAAAATGGATGGATAATTATTTCCCTTAACATAATTGTTTTTAACAAATTCTTTTAATTCATTCATACTAAAAACTAGGGGCATGTTTAAGTCCTTATAAATATTTGGTATGTTTGTAAACATGTCCAGGATGTTTTATGTCTTCCAAACTAGGAGTGTATTCAAGATAAAATTCCCCTTGAACATATCCCTTAAGGAAATTTCACTTTACATCCATTTTAAGATGTTTTAAATTGATAAATTCTATAAAGTCTAGTAGAATACGAATAGATTCAAGTCTATCTATGAGAGAGCAGGTTTCTTCAAAGTCTATTCCTTTTTTGTGATTATATATTTTAGAAAAAAAAATATTTTTTTATATCCTACAATGATTCCATTTTCATCACATTTATTTCTAAAGAACCACTCTACACTAATTATAGATGTTTTCTTAGGCCTTTTAACCAAGTTACAGACTTTATTCCTTTTGAATTCATTTAGTTCATCTTCTATAGCTTTAATCCAATCATTGTCACCTAAAGCTTTCACCAGTGCTTTTTGGTTCTAATTTGAAAAGAAATCTTATATTATCTAATTCATTTATTTGAGAACATATAGTCTCTATAGTTTTATATACATCACCAATGATTCTATAACTAGGATGATTCTTGATAAACAACTAATTTGGGTTTTGTAAAACCTGTTCATCAAGATAAGTTAAAAAATATTATGGGGTAAATACATCAAAAAAAATTTATTGAGTATTTTACTTATTAGAATAATATTCCTACTATGTTTGTTAATTATTTTTTGAATACACATCCTAAGATGTTGGTTGAGGTTGTTTAAAAATAAAAGGAACAGTTTCATAAATTTAATATGTACTATTTTTCAACATTAAAATAATTCTATTCCAAAACTCTATATGCCTTAGAATTATAGGAGTAGCCTAAAAAATTTCCTTCATCGTATTCGGGTGGGAATTTATATAATTTATCTTTAGTGTTCAAGATGAATACTTTGCATCCAAATTCTTTTAAGTAATAAAAATTAGGTTTTTATCCACTCTATAATTCATAAGGTGTTTTATTTAGAAAAGGTCTAATTAAAACTCGATTTATAGAATATAAAGTAGTACTTACAGCTTTATCCCAAAATTATTTAGTAATAGAATATTCACCAACATGGATATTTTTATCTCTTGAAGAATTAAATTTCTTCTTTCAACAACACCATTTTGTTGAGGAGTTCTTAGAGAAGAGAAGTTACAAGTAAATCCTTTCTTACTACAAAAAGTTTAAAAATATGAATTTTCTAATTCTCCACCATGATCACTATAAATATTTATAAATGGAAGGGTTTTATCATTTTTAACCTTTTCTAAAAATGATTAAAAATAATAAAAGGCTTCATATATCTTTTCTAGAAAATATACCCATATAAATATTATGTAATCATCAATTAAAGAAAATACATAGTGTTTTCCTCCAATACTTATTATTTTTTTGGACAAAAAAGATCCATATGCACAAGCTATAATGCATAATAAGTTGATACATTACTAATTGATTTAAATCTTTACTTATGTTTCTTTCCATATTAATAGGGATCACACACTTTTGAAGAATCAAATCTTACTATGGTAGATCCTTAACAAGTCTTTTCATTGAGTGGTTGCATAAGTTCCTAAGATTTCAGTGTCCTAGTCTTCTTTTCCATAACCAAGATTGATATTCTATTGCACTAAATAAAGGTATAACATGGATCATAAGATCTTTTATTTTCATTGTATAAACATTATCATGCCTATGGGCATATATAATAAACACTCCGTTGTAATTGTGTAATAGACATTTATTATTTCTAAAATTCAAAAGGTAACCTTCATCATATAATTGGGTTATGCTTATAAGGTTGTACTTAAGGGAATTAACAAATAAAACATATGAAATTAAAATTTTCCATGAAAAACAATATCCTCTATACCAAAACATTATCCTTGTGCATTGTCTCTAAAAGTTATTTCTCAAATTTCATCTTGATAATCTTTTCAAATACTTTTTTGTTACCAGTCATGTGTTGAGAACATCGAATATCCATGTACCAAGTAATGTTGTTGAAACATCCTTTGTTTTACATAAAATAAAATAGTTTTACTTTTGAAATTCAAACATGTTTGGATATAGAATGGTAGAAAGTAAAATATTAGGTATCCACATTTTCTTATAAAAGTAAGCTTTATAAAAATGTATGGATTTATTTTTATTCAAAAAAACTATTTTTCTCAAAATGTCTACCACATTTAAATGTAGTGAAAAAAAATTAATTTTGGGAAAATATAATTGTGACTAAAAAATATTGTTGAATCAGTATAACCAAATCAAAAATTATTCCTAAGAGGATGACGTTTTGAATACATTTTCTCCAATTATTTCTTTCTATAAGTGAGATTTGATTAATGTTTCTTTAAGGAAAATATTTCATATTTTAGTCTGATGAATAAATTCTTATCCTCATAGTCATTGGTATTTAAATTTAAGTTATTATTTAAAACATTTTTATTAGAAATAAAATTTTCACTATCCTTAGAATGATTATCATTCTTATAATTGACGTCCATAAATTTTTTGAAAAAATATTCAAAATCAATGATTTTCTTATCAAGATCTTTTGAATGATCTCGTACTCCTTTTGTTAAAATATATATTCTAGGATTTTCATTCTCTACGTTTTTTTTATCTTATAGTTCTCATTATCATGTAATTTATCAAATCTAGATACTTTATCAAATGAAGGTAAGGTATTAGCTTCTTATGAGAAAGATTCTTGATCAAAAAATTCATAAATTTCATCATCGAGAGATTTATAATTTAAAGAAATATTTGTTAAAAATTCAATATTGTGTAACTTGGCCATAAAAAATGATTTTCAATAGGTAATCTGGTTATAATACCAATATTCTTCTATATATAGGATTAATATTCTGAGGATTCATTTGAAGAGTCACCACCAACTACACTCCAGGTATCATTATCCTTTGGGACTTTGTTAGCTTTAAATTTGTATTACTTCTTTTCATTCCTTTCAAAATGATTATCCTTTCTATTTTATTTCTTGAGCATAAGACAATCAGGTCTCATATGTATAACCCTTTTGAATTCATAACAATTTACTTCTGAATATTTTTTTCTTTCTGTCTTTCTTCTTGTATCTGTGTTGAAATTTTTTTCCCCGCAATTTTGTTCATCCTTCAAGAAAAATTGTCTAGTTCATTCTCAGAATGACCACTGTCACTTGATTTAGATATTACAATATCTCTTTTAGAATTAAATCTAGTTACTCTTTATGGATTATTTTATTTAGATCTAGTAGTGGAATCAATTCTTCCATTACCATTATTCTTTTTATTAATGTTTCAATATTTATTCATTCAAGTTTTATACTGAAGGAGAGTTCCAAATAACTCATCAAAATTGATCTTAAATACTTTCCTATTTTCATGAATAGTTTTCCTTTTTAGATTCCCACTCATTGGGATTGATGTAAATTATCTTGTCGATAAGTAATTCATAATCAAGTCCTTTTTCTCCCATAGATGGAAGACTATTGAAAATATTAATAAATCTTTGTTGTACTTTTCAAATTGGTTCTCCATAAGGAAATACAAATCCATGATATTTATCTTTTAATATAGCTCTTCTATTTTCGATCACTTTTGAATTTCTAAAGTGTGTAACCTTAAGTTTCTTCCATATACAATTGGAATCTTTACAAGAGGATATTTGGTTAAAGATATTCTTGGTCATGGAACATAAAAGAGTATTTCATACATTGTAGTTTATATGATATTCTTGTTTTCCCTAATTTTTGAATTGCCAAATTTCTTTTCCAAAAATCTTGTATTCATAAATTAGCATATCCAAGTTATCAACACTTGTATTGATAATAAAAATAGTCATTCTATATCTATAGTATTTATAGTCATTTCCATCATATATTGGGGGTCTGGTAGGATTTAGATTATATATTGATCCAATGTTCATTCCGACCATTCTATAAAAAATTACAACAGGTCTTTTCCAAAAAATAGTAATAAAAGTTTATAAACAAATGATTTTAAAAAGAAAATATTTAATAAAATCATGATTAAGTAAAGTTAAGAAAGAAAAGTTGTGCAAGAAAAATTATATGCAAGTATAAGTATTTTAGTGGTATGCAATAATACCAATTGTAGGATGAAAATATTGATAAAGATGTTGAATTACAAGAGGGGTTGAATTGTTGGTTTAAAAACATTCATTTTTATCCTTTAAGAAAATCATTGATTAACAATGTTAAACACAATGGATTAAAAAACCCTCTTTAGTTCTTAACAAAGAAACTATCATGCTTAGGATCTGATAATATGGATCCGATAATGAAACTTAAGAAAAGATTACTTATGGAAAGATTCTACATTAAAGTGTATAGAAACTTATTTACCAGAGTATACAAGTATAATAATTTATAATAATGTTATACATTATTTAATTAAAAAAATGTAGCATAATTAAAAACATGTGACAAATATAGGTAAACAAGTATAGTAAAACTTTTAATCGAAAAAGAAGGGTGTCCAACAACCTTGGACAAAGGTACCTTGATTTATACTTCCAAGAATGTTTGTCTTACCCACACTAGGGTAATCCCTCCATATGAAGATCGAAATATGTCATGTTATCCTCGCATGTCCTTGTTCTTTGAAGTTATTGGAACCTCTATCTTCCTATCCTTAGATGCCCTCTATTGATCAAAAATAATCAAAATCACACTAATAATGTTGAAAAAGATGTTCTCAACTTAAACAAGTTGTTCACAGCAATCGCACAAGGCATATTTGAGCAGAGCTCTCGCAGCACAAATTCTCTCTCTAGAATTGACCATGAACATTATTTTTTAAATATTGAAATTGATGTTTATTTTCAAGCATGTATTCCAATGGTTGACATTCTCCTATGATGGTCATATTTTTCCTTAAATTTTAGAGGTACTTGTACACATGTCACTCATCCAACGGTTAGTTAGACACAAATTGTACGACATCGTTTTATGTAAGAAAACATGGGAAACATTATAATTTTTAAGAAGTATTAACAAGTTTAAGAAACATTAACATGTTTAGGATCTAATAAAATGAATGGTTACCTTAAAAAATGAGGTAATAGTAAGAAAATAATTTAATCAGAATCTTATGAAAGTGAGAATCAGAGTCTAAAATATGAACAATTGAATTATAAAATAATATAGAATTGAAGTCTTAATTTTGATGAATTTGGAATCGGATTTCTGAATAAATCAATGATGGATTTTAGATGAAAATGGGGTATGATTTTAGAAGAAATCAGAGTCAAATTTAAAAAGAAATTAGAGTCTAATTTCAAATGAAATCAGATTCACAATTTTGGGGATATCGGATTCTACGTAATTGTAAGATTCTAGGTTAGATAAATATCCAATTTTTGGTTTAAAAAAAATATGGTTAGACATGTTTTAAGAAAATATTAGAGGAGGCATTGAAAACTAGTGATAAGGACCAAACTTATCTTAGTGAAATAAAATATTCCTTAAGAAAATAATTCTTAGAGAAATATATTTTTACTTAATAAAATATGTTTGTATTTTTCAAAACACAAAGGAATGGAAAAGTCATAAGGTAACATATTTAATCAAAACATGGGCCTCAAGAGACATCTATAAACACCCCTTTTGATGTACAGACATCTAAAATTCCATTTCAGAACGACATTCAAAATTTGGCATGTACACTATGAAAAAAATCAAAACTCCTATGAAAATTCAAGCACCCGCATAGAACTTGTGGTCTTAAAATCTCCCTGCCTTATATACAATCAACCCAAAGATGTACCCCTATGAAATTATATGTCCAATAGATAAAACATTGATTTTTCCTACATGATGATCATTCAAACCACCAATTATTTACTAACCTTCCATTAGTTATTTCTAGACCAAGCCACCCAAAAAAACTCCACCACAGAAAACCTCATCTGACCATGCATCACTACACTAATAAATTTAAACACACTACCCTAAAATTGTACATCTTTTGGCATTCACAGGCTCCAAAAATTAACAACACCATACCTTGTTGATTGATTCCATAGGTTTACACTAGTCCACTTTCTTCCTGTCACTTCTCCAGAACTCACTATATCACTCCTAAGATCCTCTGGGACATGAGGCCTTGCCTCAAAATTCGTATAAACATTACACATAATAATCCAGAAATCATGAAGTACTCATCATATCTAGTATGACAAGACTACCATGGTTGTCAACTCACCACATCCAACTTCACACAAGAACACAAGTTGAACCTCCAATGGCTGATCTATCTCAAAACACTCATCTACCCTCGTTGATTCATCCTGAATAGTCCCAAACATAGTTCCATAAATCTAAATGGAACCCTATGATCATATTTTTACACCCAATGGAATCCTAACCAAACTCTTGATTGAACTCTTTTGGATAAATCCTCAATTGGACACATAAACTATCGTTCCATACAATGATCACCAACGCACCACCATGCGGAAGTACTTATAACTACTCCAATACCAACCATAAGTTGATGTCGAGGATAATATCCCATTCAACACTATATAAAACACCTTAAAATAAATTCACTATAACTGAAATCCTAATCCCAACCATTGGATCATACTTTTAATTGTGTCCTACATTCCTCTTTGAACTCAACGACTTGTGTTCCTCCCATCACCAAAAACAACAGCTAGATGGAGTTGAAACTACTCACCCATAAGTAACGATTTGAAAGGATACACATCACCCATTCCTGGATCATGGTAACATTACCAAAGAATCATTGAAAGGACAACTGAAAATGAGTACCACACCTTAAATTAATGATGGTATATCCGACACCATTCGGTTCATTCATTACTTCTCCTAGAGTGTCAACCCAAACAGGTCTCCTTGAAATAACATGCTTGAATCTCTTCCTGATCCACACTTACATAGTGGTTGTGTTGAGTTTCTACCTAGGATTAGTCATGTCTTCATACCCAATTTTTCCATGTTCTCAATCCCACATAAAACAACACAATTCTTACCCAAAGGCCCCGGGCCAATATAGTTGTAATCTTTATATTAAAACATCCATGGTTATCACCCCCAGTTACTACTATTTATTTATTGAAGAACCATGGTTGTATGTTCCCATACGGCCCATTCACAATCCAAGAGACAAAATTCACAATTTCCACACACCTACCTCCGATGATACCATCACAGCTCAACAGTTGCACACTCTGATGCAACTTGATTCCTGAGGACATCATGCATTCCAGGGGCTTTTATTTTTTAAAAAAAGTAATAAAATAATTATTTTAATAAGGTTAGTTTAAATATATTTTGAAAAATAATATGTAAAAAAAGCATCGGTGATGCCTCCTTTTAGAAAAAAATATTATTTTAAATATATATTTTTGAATATTTAAATATCTTTTTTGTTTTTTATTTATATATAAACAAAAAAATTTAAGAAGATTTTAATTGAAATTTAATTACCAACTTTACTATAATTAAATTAGTCTAGAATTTTGATAGAAACCCTCACACAGGTCTCCCTTTTATAAGAGGTATTTCCCAATAAATTTTTCTAGATTTTTGATGTGGGATTTTGGTTCTCTATTTCTTGGATAGAATTAATAATATATTATTATTTATAATTTGAAATCAATTAGTATTAAATATTAATTACTAATAAATAATAATAATACCAAAATAATAATAAATCATTATAAAAAGGTTCAAGACCAAAGTGAAATCCCTTGAACATATATTAAATGTGAATGAAAAAAGAAAACATATAAGTAATAGAGTTGATGGGGTCACACAAAGAGACATTACCTCATCCAAAAAAACATATTACTCATAAAAAAGTAGGAACATTTTCATCATCATAGTCTTACTCATCAGAATAATTAGTAGGTTTTCACTCCAATTGTGAGTTACATAGATTAATAATCCCAAGAATCACTGCCTTGGACCTTTCTTTCCCTGGTGTCAGCTTGAACATTGATGCCGTTGATGATCTAGTGGGAAAATTCCTTCGAAGATTGGAAGAATCGTTCACGTCCTTCTTTTTTATGGATTTAGAGTAAACCCTTCATTACTGACCATTCCCATTTCCATTTAAAAAAACATCATTAAATGATATATTTTTATCATTTCATTTAGATCAGAGTTGATTGGTGTCAAATAGAACCATCAATTGCACTTTTTCACTTCAATCTTTCAAGACATTACCTTATTTACCAGGCAGTTGCGAAGGTCTTAATACTTTCTGAATCTCTTGATAACAATCCATTCTATATTGAACACCATATTCCAATGGAACATGTCATGATAATTCTATGACCAGATGATTCACAATACAACCTTACATAGAACGTTGTGAAGAAAAAACCATCAGCACAACACTTTTGGCAACAACCAAAAGGCTAGATGAATTAGTAATTCCAGGTTGAGAGCCATATTGAAGTACATTTGAACCATCCCTTGAGTAATGAACTTACACATCATGAGGATGAATTGAAGACTCAATTATATGAAGAGTAATCTTCTTGACATGTTGATGATCATTAACACCAGGATGATCAACACCCTAAGCCTAACAAAAAGGATATCCAAGTCCTAAAGACTATCTTGAAGGGTAACCATGACCCATATATTTTCCGGTGAAAGAACCTACTGCATTCATGTCATCAGGTGGAGAGGCATGTGGAGACTATCCAAAAGCATGACCATGTCCCTCTCTCCTGACACTATTGGGATGAACCCCCATGCCCTTCTTGCGAAAATAATTTTCCAAATGTACAATCAAATGAAAGCGGTACCAAGAAATATTTGTCCTATAGTTGGACCTCTCATGACCAATCAACTTATAGAAAAAAAAAACAGGAACATTTCATACAGAATTCTCAGAAAGAATTCAACATTAAGAGACTAGAGGAAGACCATGTCAACAAGAGTTGAGGAGAGGTCAACTTCCACTAGAACACACACATAATGACCATATATAAAGTTATTAGTTTATTTATCTATTTTAATCTAGACACCAATAGAAACAGTAATATCATAAAGGATTATTGGGTTTCAAAATATCTAATTAAGACCATAAATTCATACCTAGACCTGAACAGAATAATTCTTGTGATCAAAAGGATTGAAATTGTAATCCCATTATTGAACATGTAGATATCCCAGCTTGAATGAAATGGATGAAAACCCCCAATCCTTTGCCTTAAACTCCTAAGAAGGGAAGGGAAGATGAAAGTATCCACACCCAATTGAGATACATCTCCACGAAATAAAACCCCAAAAAAAGGATAAACAACGAACAAAGTCCTCTATCCTCTATTGCTTAGAACCCGATTAAAGAATAAATCGACCAATAATAGAATTTTTACCAAATTGCATCTGATTCATGATGACATCCTCATCGACAATGACACGAGCAATTTTTTCCTTCTTCAAAATATGGTTGGAATCTGTATCCATAAATTGACAGAATATACAACCTGAAATATCATGTCCCTTACCCATAGCAAGGCTTCCCTATAAATCAAATAAGGGGATGAGGATCATAGCGTACATTCTCCTAACAAGGCCACCATGATCATCAATCAAGGGGACATGGTTTGTAACTTAATCATCCTTGCTTATCACTACGCCACCTTGAACAAAGGATCCAAGTGAGGGTTCAAGAATCATAGTTGAAGAAGCCTGAGCCAAAGACCCTCCAAAGATGAGATCATAGTAATTCATCCAAATTCATATTAGAATTAGCCACTATGCCACCCTGATCAAAGGAATCCGGCAAGGGTTTAATAATAACGGTCGAATCGGCCCAAGTTGAATACCCTCCAGAAACAAGATCATTGCCCTTCTTTAGAATTCAGAGGGCATCTGCCGCCATGCCACCCTAATTAAAAGAATCAATAAAGGGTTTGAGAATCAGAGACGAAGTAGCTCGAGCTGAAGATCCCCCTGAAATGAGATCAATTCCCAAATAGAGCAAAAGAACCATGGCAGCTGAGTAAACCTCAAAGATAAAATAATCATAATAAGGAAGCTCCTGAGCCCAAAACCACATCACACCACTTTTTAATTTCAACATCATAATTCTCTATTAATTTTTACCACTAAATATTAATAAAAAAATATTTTATATTAATAATATTTTAAAAAATATAAAAAAATATATTATTTATTACTATTTAATAATATTCACTAACAACTAAATTTATACTATTAACACTATTAATTTCTATTTAATAATATATAATGTATTATAATTGTTATTATCAATTAGTAACTAGAGAATAATTTTAAATATTTATTAGTAATTAATGTTTTTTAGAAATTGATGTTTTTAAACAGTAAATAATATTATTTAATTAATATATTTAGTAATTATTATTAATTAGAAACAATTATTTTATTAAATAATAATAATTTAATAATAATTAATTAATTTTTCCTAATAAGTTAATCATTATTAAAAATATTTAGTAACAAAATAATATTTTTACATATTTATTTGTATTTCTATAATAATAATAATTAGTTAATGTTTACATAATATTATAAATAATTAATTACATTTTGTATAATAATGATTTAATTAATAACTATTAATTATATTATTATTTTTAATAATTAGTTTTCAATAATAAATTTAAATATTTATTAGTTATTAACATTAGATAGTAATTAATTTTTAAAAAAAAATTAATATTATTAAATATTAAATCGTGTTATTTAATTAATATTAATTTGAAAAAATTAGTTAATTAATTAATACTAATATAATAATTAATTAATTAAAAGTTAGTAGTTTAATAATTTAATAATTTAATAATTATTATTAATATTTAGTAACTAAATAATATTTTTTTAAATATTTATAAGTAATTGGTTAATAATGATTATTTATATTTATTATTAAATTAATAATTAATTAGTTATTTAGTAAGTACTATTTTTAATATGTGATTAAATATAGCTTAATTACTAATTAATTAATAACTAATAATTATATAATTATTTTTAATAATTAGTTAATAAATAATAGTTTTTAAATATTTATTAGAAATTAATATTAATGCATAATTAATATTTATTAGAAATTAATATTAAGAAATTTTAAATTATTTTATTTAATTTATATTTATTAGTAATTAATATTGATATTTTCAAAAAAAGTAATTAATATTTATTAATAAATAATACTAACTAGAATAAATTAGTTAATTAATTAATACTAATATAATAAAATTTATTTGACAATTAGCAATTGAATAATTTAGTCATTATTAATATTTATAAAATATAAAATAATTTTAAATATTTGTTAGTTATTATTTAAAATAATTAATAATAATTAATAATAATTAATAAATAATAAATAATGAAATTTTTAATTGGTAATTACTATTATCCATAAGTAATTAAATAATTCTTAATTAGGAATTAATTAATAATATTAAAAATTAAATTTTTATTATTAATTAAATAGCAATTAATAAATTAAATTATTATTATTTAAAATATTATAAATATAAATTAGTTAATTATTAATATTTAAAAGCAAACATTAATAGTTAATCATTATTTATGTATTATTATAATTATTTATCAAAAATTGATATTTATTATTAATTGATTAAAATTTATTTATAGTAATATATTATTAATTTTGCGCATGAAAGAGATAGCCTGAATCACACATCAAAAATCTAGAATGATTTTGGAGAAACCCCTCTTATAAAAGGGCGCCCTCGTTGAGGGTTTCTGTCATAATTCCAAACAGCTTTAATATCAGTAATACTGGATATTAAATTAAAGTAAAATAATGTTATTTTTTTATTATATATATATGTAAACAAAACAAAAGAAATTAAAAATAAAAAAATTTAAAAACATGTATATTTAAAATAAGCTTTTTTTGCTGAAAGGAGACATCTATGATGTCGCATTTTCATATTAGTTTCAAAAATGTTTTGAACCAAGACTCATTTAAATAATTATTTAATAAAAAGTATGTTTAAAAAAGTCTTCATTCCAATATTACCAAATGAAGGGTTCCCTTAGTGCTTTTGAAGACCAAAGGCATCTCACATACGACCTATCTCATTTCACCAGGTATACCCCACTTTTATTGGCATTACCTGGGTTAGGCGTAAAAAAATCATACCTTTACAAGACTATCCAAGGAAACACAGTATATAACACATGAGTGCTTATCCCTTAAATCCAGGTCCATTTGATGTGCCCAAACTATAAACTAGGTAGCACTTAACATACACCATTTCACAAGACACAGCTTCCACCCCTACCACACACGTCTATAAGTACCTAGGAACTTGATCAATCCCTACCATGGGTTTTCCTTGAAGATCACAAAGCATCAACTCCATGACATAGAGTCGCACTTAAGAAAGGGTGGAAAAACTCCACCATATACCACACACCAAACAACATCTCACATAGGTCACAACCCTTAGGAAATCACTCACCTATATCCCAAGGTCACACAACACCTAACGTTTCATACTCTATAACACCAATGATTTATGGTATATCTCTTTTAAAATTTAATATCTTTGATACCGTATGTTGCATGCAACACCAAGTTTAAAATCGTGATATAATATTTAAAATTTCACCGCTATAACATAGCCATTTAATTGGTGGGAATGAATAGTATTAACTACATTATGAAATATATATATTATATATTTAAACAAATATTTTTACATTCAACAAAAAAAAATTAGAGGCATAAGATAAGAATAAATCTAATTTTATACATAAAAGAGGTTATATTTTTCTAAAGGCATTTTTACCGCCTTTTAATGGATACTTGTTTCAAAAATAAATTTTGATTTTTTATAAATTATATTTGAAAAAATAATCTTAATTTTTAAAATAGGAATGCCAAAATTATTTTAGGATTTTTTTGGGGTATTTTTCAAAAAATATTTATTTTCTAATGAAAAGTGAAAAATACCATTTGTTATGAAATTATCTATTTCATTGTTTTAAAGAATCTTTATGATTTTAATTTGATAAAAATTGAATTTATTTAATATTTAGTAATATTAATATAATAAATTTAATTTAAGCATCCATATATATTATTTTGTTATAAGTACAATTTTGGCTTAAAAATACAGTTTTTTTAGAAAACTATTTTTCATTGAATTTTGTGAGATTTATTTTAAATTAAATTATGAAACATCAAATTTTGGAATATTTCAAAATAAATTTAATATTTGGATTCATAATTTCTAAATTTATTAAATAGATTCCTTCTATTTTTTATCAATATGAATAGTAAGTGTTGTACTTTTTTATTACCATGGTAAAGGGAAAATTGAGTAATTTATGATAAAAATAAAATAATAAGGATTAAAAAATTACCCTAAAACATTCCAAAATTTTACTAAATGGTTTATATTAGACCCTTAATAAATGTCATTCAAATTTGAGTTATTTAATGGACTCTTTCCCATGAGAATGACTATTATATTATTTAAATTAAATAAAATCACAAATGTCACTTTCTTTATCTCATATATCTCTTATTTGTCCACATGCAAGAAAAAGGTTGGTTGTGAATGAATATAAGTATCCATTTTGAATGTAATAAACTTATTTTCATGATATAAATTTATTTATGATTTTTAAGAACCATACGGATGAGGTTATGATATTTATAATATTCTATTTAAAGAAAAGACAAAGACGTCACATTAATATTTTAATTACTATATTATTTTTTATATTGTGTTATTTAGAATATATATTTGACTATAGATATTTTTAAAAATATAAATGATTTATCTATATCATGGAATTTAATTTTTTATTTTTTTAAGAAATATATACATTAAATAATTATACAATGGTGAGGCAATAAGTACTTTATTAATGAAAATTTTAAATAAATGATATTAAAAATAATAAAATAAATAAAATTTGAATTAATTTAGGTGCTCCAAAAATTTTTGGATAATTATGACATATTAGGGGTTTATTTAATGTTTTTTTGAATTTATCTTACTATCGTTTTTTCCATAAGTCTAAAGTCTTTAACAGTGTCAAAATTGACACTAATGATATTTTATCAAAATAATATTTTGTTAAATTATTAAGAAATCATAAATAATATTTTAAATTAAAAAATGATTTTTATTTGGTCTAAAATTTCATAAATTATTCAATTAATGTCTAATTTACATTTTAAATACAAAAATTACTACCTTTTAATATTAAATAAGTTGTTACATTATTTAATTAAAATAAGTTAACCAAATTCAATCAAAGTGATAAGGTGAAAAATAATGAAAAAACATGTCTTAATTTTATTTTATAATGAATTATAAAATTATATAATTTTATATTTGAATCCATATCCATTCGCTTTTATTTGGACAGAAAATTAATTTATTATAATTTAATATTTTGATTTTTTCCAATGGTACCCCTCACCTCAATTATAAAATGGCACTCCTTCATTCATTTCATTTCACCATCGTGAGCCTTATATATCAACCAAAATTTCTCAATTTGTTTTTATAACATCCTTATCCATGTTTTGAAGGTCTAGGTACTCAAATAAGACCAACTATAGATTCATTTATAATAGATCTAAATGAACTTTTCTGAAGAATAAGTAATCATTTTTACCAACTCATTCAAACATATTTCTCATTTTACATCCAATTCATGTGTTTTTATCTTATAAAGTAATAAATATAGTATAATATATATACTGAAATATTATTATGAGTATGATACAGCCATATTCTACCTTTTATCCTTCCCATGAAAAACAAAAGCTCTACACGTGTGTTTGTATGACTTGTCGTCTCTACATAGCAGTGTAATTCATTTTATTTGATCAAAATTAAAAAATTGTTCTAAAAATTTATTAACTAATTAAATATGATATTTATTAAATTAACACTATTATGTATAATTTTGGATCTATACCCAATTAAATATAATTGAGACTTTTATAATAAAACAATCATGAAGAACAATTGAATTAACGCCCAAAATAGTGAAATGAATAAATATTATTAATAAACTAGTTGTAAAACCTTATAAGGGGATAATATATGATACCATAAATATTAATATTGTTCTATTATTTGTTAATATTATTTTAAAAAACATTATACATGAGTTTCATACTTTTACGGTGGAAATCATATCAAAGGTAAGCGTTTCTCATCTCACTTTTACTTTTGTGAGATATATTTTTATTCAACCCACATTTATTTTGTTTGGTGTATATATTATAGACTTTGATATATAAAATAAAGAATCTATTTATCCTAATGGTATTAAATTTTTTATTTGATGACCATTAATTTTTTGGGGCATACGGTTCGACTGATTACAAAGTGGTTAGAAATTTCATCTCAATCTCCTTTTATTGAGACATATTTCGATATTATACACCAAGAATATTTTATTCAGTATATATACAAACCCATTGACTTATCATATCATTAATTTATTTGTTCTCTTGTTATTTAATTTTTTGTAAAATTTTATTCTTTCTTATGGCTTTTGATTTAAATGATTAAATTGGTATTAGACACTTTAAATATTTAAAGATTTAATTTCACAGTCTTTTTCTCCATGTAAATATTCTTGCCATTATTTTACATAATTAATTTGATTGATATAGATGTTTTATAAAAAATTTATTAATATTTTTAATTTAATTCAATGGTTTTTGAAAATATCCTTATTATTTTTTTATACAGAATGTTTTAAAAAAATTAAAATGAATGTTTTTCTAAACTTATAACAGAATTAGCAGATTTTCCCATATTCATGATGCCGCAATTATTTTATGATTGCTTTTCAATGTTACCAATATATTTTGAAAGAACATTTTTATTTCTTATGATTGCAAAAACTTTTTAAGAATAAGTGATTTCAATGTTAGAAATGGTATTTTCCACAATAATTATTCAGTGATCTTATCTATGTCAACATATTTTATTGAATCATATGATTAATTGAGTTTTATATCTTATGATAATATTTACCATATTTTACTGTATATTTTATGATCATATTTAATTAGGATGTACTATTTTGACACCATTAAACAAATTTCTCTGTATGGTTTATGTTTGTGTTTATTATTTAGAGTATTTACATTTTGTATTATAGTTTAAATAGTACTCTATATGTTTATTATTTTTAAAACCTTTCATATGAGTAATTAATTAGACTTTTTAATTGTTGTGTGAGGCCCTCTATAGCCACTCGATGCATCGGTACGTCTCATGAGACAAACTAGACTGAGTTTTGACCAAGTACATACCCAATTATATAGATTTCTTGGCTTAGGCCTTGATGATATGTTTATGATGTCCGAAAATATGCATTCCATCATTATGAGATAATTTATTGATATTACATGTGATTATTAGACTATTATAATATCTATGCTTTAGTTATATTCTCATGTAATTATTTATATGAAATTATTTGATCATATTTTATTCATTCCATATTATCCTCAAGTTATTTATTTAATGGAATGTGTTTCAGTTATTCATATTAAAATATTATTTCTAACCAATTATTGATGATAGCATCCATTGTATCTATATCCTTACTGAGCATTTGATCTCACCCCTTTCTTATGTTTTATTTTCCCTAGGATACGAGGAAGTCTATTTTGGGTGTTATTTCGGGATATACTTAGGAAAAAATGGAATTCTTGAAGTAAATTTTATAGGATTCAATGTTTTTAAATTCAATTTGAATTTCATTTATATATCTATTTTACCAATACTAATAAACTATTCAGTCCTTTGGGATGAAATCTCTTATACTATATACCAGTGTAATATAGTAAGGAACTGAATCTAGGCAACTGGGGTTGGGGTATTTATAGTTAGTATCAGAGTAGGTTTAGTAGAAATATTTTGAACTTGATTTAGGAAAAAATATATTATGTAATATAACCCTATGATATAATTTAAGGATAACTATATAATAACATCCCAAAAAACAAAGCATATAAGATTATCTCCCAATAAAATTTTCAATTTATGTTAGGTATTTCACTAGTTATGTGATTATACATTATGTTTTATAGTGACATGACCTAATATAGTGTATTTAATAATTTATAAATGGAACCTCACAAAATTAATGGTAACGTCATCATTGTGCATGATCTAAAGTGTAAGAAGTATCATATATTTTATGGGCTTGTGTTAATATTTTGAAGGGAACATGTGTCCCAGACATTCTCATCATATGATGACACAGTTTCATATGTCAATGAGATAAAAAAATAACTATCTAAGTGTTATGGATTTGGACAGAAGCCTGAGAACAAGAGTACAACTAGGAAAAATAATTATAATGTAAAGAATAGAAAGAATTATTTTCCAGCATATGATAATTATAGAATGAAACGACCAAGTTCATACAAAAACGTAATGATATTTTATTACAAGTGTAGATAGAAAGGCCCTCATTATTGTAATTTAAATTATAAGAAAAAGGATTCCAATGTGAAATGCCTCAACTACAAGGATATGAGACACTATGTAAATCAATATCTCTATTTTCAAAGGAATATACCCAAAAATAGGACAATACATCATGGTCAAACTCAAGCTACTACCACAGAAAAAGAAAAATGATTAATATGCATATGTTTGTATTCCATAATTATGTCTTTGAAGTATTTTATCAATGATTTACCAGTCATAAGAGTTATAGAATAAATAACGATTGTACTATAGTACTTATTCTTTAAAGAATTGTAAGCATGTTTGGAATAACATCAGAAACCCAGATAAGTTATTCTATTGTAAGTTGATCTTTCAGAAAACACATGATCAGAAAAAAATAACCCAAAATATTTTCTTGATGTTGAGATAATAATAAATATATGTTTATGGGATATTATGTGTGACCATGATGGTGGTTAGTAATTTTATGGTCTACTAGATGTTTTTTATTTATGGAATATATTCAATAACCTGATATTATACTTTGGGAAGTATGCATGTTTTTCATAAATGATTAAAGGAGATTAAGGTAGTCATATATTTGGTATATTATAATAAGAGATAAATTATTTATATAAATCTCCTGTTAAGTTGATTTTGGAGATCTAGTGACCATCCTTCTAGATTTTTGGCCTTTTAATTTATATAGAAAAATTTTAGATAATTTTTTAGATTAGTCGCTTATGGAATGAATTAAGTGGAACATTGAATATTATTATTTGAGGTTAAATTATTATTTATTATATTGGATATCATGTTATAAACATTTTTGTTTCAGTAAAAACTTAAATGTTAAAGGAATGACATGAAAATATTATGAATTATAAAATTTCTTCAGGCATAAAATTTTTCTTGGATATTGATCTCCTTATTTCAGAAAAGAAGTGAAGATAGATCAAACCACCACCAAAGGATGAGATTATGACATTGAAATGAATAAAGTAATTTTATTTTCTCAATTGATTATCTTTATATTAAAATAACCCCTTAAATATAGAAAAATGACTTTTGAACAAAACATTATTCATTTAATTTTCTTCCTATGAAATTAACGCTCTTTTAACTGATCAAAAATTTATAGTTTTGTGTTGATAGACATTATAGAATCTGTGTTCTCTATCACACTCCATAAGGACATGATAGTTTTATTTCTATTCCATGACTATATTTTATTGAAATTTTTCATATTTCGTAATCCTATTTTTTAGGGTGACCATCGCATTTGTCTTTAATACTTTTTAAGAAGAAGTTTTATAAACCCGTTTTATGATGTGGGACTTCTCAAAAAGGAATTTTCAAGTATCAACCTTTGACTTTTGAAGAAAAATTTTAAATTTTTAAAAAAAAATTGAAGGATTAGAGAGTGTAACACCTCAATTTTAATGGAATGTCTCTTTTAAAATTAAACACATTAGATAGCTTATGTTACATGAAACACCGAGTTCAAAACCATGATATACTATTTAAAATGGGATCGTTGTAACCATAGTCCTTAAATTGGAGAAAATGAATAGTAATAATCACAGTATAACATTTATATTATACTTATTAAAATATATATTTTTAAATTAATCCAAAATATTTTTAGAGGCATAAGATACAAATAAATCCCATTTTACACATAAAGGGCTATATTTTTCTAATTGTAGTTTTAAAATATTTTAATAGCACACTTATTTTAAATATAAATTTTCAAATTTTTATAAATTATCTTTGAAAAAATAACTTATTTTTTAAAATAGTAATGTTAAAATTATATTAGGGAAATTTTTTGTATTTTTCAGAAAATATTTATTTTCTAATGAATGGTGAAAAATAATGATTTTTTATTAAATTGATTATTTCATTGTATTAAAGCCTAATTATGATTTTAATTTAATATAAATGGAACATAATAACCCTTCTATTATAAATATTATTATTTCATTAAATTTTAATCACCTTTTATATATTATTTAGTTATAACTGAATATTATGGGTTAAAATACATTTTATAATAAAACTGTTTTTCATTTCATTTTGCGAGATTAATTTTAAATTAAATTATGAAACATATATGTTTAGAATATTTAAAAATTTATTCCATATTTAGATTCATAATTTTAAAATTTATTAAAAATATTCCTTTTTTGTCAATATGAATAATAACTTTGGTAAATTTTTATGATCACATTAAAGGGAAAACTCTGTAATTTATGTTAAAAATAAAATGATAACGATTATAAAATTTCCCTAAAACAATCCAATATATTATATAATGATTATTTTAAACCCTTAACACTAAAGGATCGAATTTTATTTTTTTAATGTACACTTCCCTTGGATAATGACTTTTATATTATTTAAATTAACAAAAATCACAAATGTCACTTTATTTGTCTTATATATCTCTTCTTTTTCCACATGGATACTATGGTAGGTTATGAATGAAAATAATTATCCATTTTGAATTTAATAAACTTATTTTCATTATATAAATTTAGTTATGATTTTTTGGAACCATTTCGATGATGTTATGGTATTTAAAATATTTTATTTAAAGAAAAACCGAAGATTTCATATTCATATTTTAATAAATAAATTATTTTTAACATGATATTATTCAGAATATATATTAAACTATAGATATTATTTTTAAATATAAAATATTTATATATATTCTTGTATTTATTTTTAAATTTTCATTGAAGAAATAAATACTTTAAATAATTAAAAAATGAGGATGAATTAATTATTTATTAATGAAACAATCAAATAAATGATATTAAGAATATTAAAATAAATTAAATTTGGATTAATTGAGGTGATACAAAAAAAATGGATGATTATGACATATTTTAGGTGTATTAAATGTTTTATTTCAATTTTGTCTTGTTTCTTTGTTTTTCGTTGGGCCAAAGTAATTAATAGTGTTATAGTTGACAATAATGACATTTTATCAAAATAATATTTTATTCAGTTATTTAAAAATCATAAAAATTATTAAAATTTAAAATTGTTTATGATTTGGTCTATAATTTACTAAATTATTCATTTATAGTCTAATTTAAATTTTATATTTAAAAATTACCAACTTCTAATACTAAATAAATTATCAATATAATTAAAATTAAAATATGTTATCTAAATTCAATTAATGTGATATGGTTAATAAAAATAAAAATTCATGTCTAAATTTTCATTTTGATGATATGAAGTATTTATATCATCTTATATTAAAATCATTATCCATTTTTTTGTATTTGTGTAACATCCCAAACCAACTCACAACTAAGGAAGTGGCAAAAGCAGTCACCACATTACCTCAAGCATGCCTACCCATATTCCAGAGGCTATCAACTAGCAACGAGGGTCATAGGTGTTGATAGTGGGGAGACTATACCATCTTATTAGAGTTTTGTGTAATTATAATATAGTAAATAACAATCAACAACAGAGGCATTAAGTTGAAATTATGTGGCAGTAGAAGACAGATTATTATATTCTTCTTAATAAAAGAGACCAACATTGGTTTACACAATAGAGGAATTCATGACATGGTGATGATAAATATAAGAAAGAATTAAATAGTACACCAAGCTTCCCAATATAATACAAAAATAAGTAAAAGACATAAAATCCCCAAGAGTGATATCCTTGACCATCCCGAGCTCCATCTCAGTCCATTGCTTCTAACTCTAGCTATGAGCATCACAACTGACAACCTATGTACTACAAATAAAAGTTCTAGTCAGGTATTAAGGGTACCAGCATAGGTTGTGATATGTAAATCTCAGTAGGCCAAAACCCATCGATGTCTATCTCAATCTAGACAATGTAGTATAAATTAAATAGGGTGTATGTATGAAGAATAATAATAAATGAAATTAATAAAATCACTCGTCCAGGTTTTTACATGACACCTGATGGGTATACCTACTTTGGACCTTGGATGGTGTCTAAACATGTAACCAGTTCATTAATTTATTGTGACCAGTTTATAAATAAGTCTCCTATTAACAAAAGAAAATGTTCCCTAACGTAACAAGACATCATGTAGTGATATCTACTAGTGACTTCCTAGGGTAACAACCAGGGTTACTTGGACCTAAAGGGTCTCCAAATAAGTAATAAATGCCGCATGGATTGGGGTAAAGGTGTAATCCAAGGATCATAGTCCATGTAATTTGAAGATAATATCCCTACAAAATCCAACGTGATCATCCCATGTAAAATAGGGCAAAGAAGTGGCTGAGAACAATGGGCTTTAACCATGGAACCTAATTTACAATGATGAATCCAAGGAGTGTATCCATGGAATACTTCAATACTATGTGAGGGATCATACGGTGTCATACCAAGCATCTAAGAATAAAAAACTATAGAGATATAGGTTGGTATCAACCAAAGAAAGTTTCATCCTTGAATCAGAATGGGGTTCCCGAGTGCTCAAGGCATTCCACGATAAGAATCCATGGCGAGCTTGTGTTAGGAAATTAATTTTTTATAATGAGGTCACTTAATATTTAATTTGTTTAAATCCTTTCCTTTATTTTTTTTTGATAAATCCATGTAGCATAAAACCATTCATTTAATCTATTTATGATATATTCAATAATTAAGTTTCACTCTACTACCTTCCGTTAACATTGTACGGGGTACTACAAACATGAAACCTATTCTTCATTTTTCAACTTGAGTCCATCATTGAAATTACTACATGGGAATCCATGTATCCCCCAAGCTATAAGTATGATAATCCATTGAGTCCATCCATGTCATTCCTACTTAGTTATCCAAGTGTTAACCAAGGTGTTAATAGCATTCAATGCATTCAAAACAATTCAATATTCTCATTTGAAGGTTAATAATCATTAATTACCCATTTCACTTAATTCAACTCATTAGATTTTCCAATGCATGTAAATTGTAAAATATGGATACATGGGTCACTTAGGAGGTGTCAATGGAAAAAGAAAATCTTCTACATTGTTAATTCTAATCTAAAAACTGGACCATGCAGTTAGAAGGTGCCTTGGCTATTTAATCATTTAAAAAATAAAAATCAATTATTTTAATTCCATAAGGAGTCATGTCCAAAACATTCCATACTTCAAATGTAACATCATGGAAATAAATAAATATCAATACAAAAATCGAAGCAAGAATACATGTTTATTCAATACTTTTATCTTGATGATATTACACCTTCGTTAGAAAGGTTTTATTATAAAATCATGATATCTATTATCACACAAATCATTTATTAAATTTAGGATTTTAAATCATGAAGAATTATAAATTTAAATTTATGAGGCATTTAATATAAATACTTCACTGCATGAATTAGATTCTAAAAAAAGTTCAAAAATTAGTTTATTTAAGAATTTATAAAAATTGAGGACTTGGAAAGGGACCCAACCTTAGGGTGGAACCTAGTGAAACACTCAACTCTTGTCGCTCTCTAACTAGAATCTGTTGCTCCCCCATAGAGCATATGCACATTCACACACATGCAGGGACACATATCCCCTATACACACACCCTCATGGACATGAATTTTCTCAAAGGCACCATTACATATATGCTTATATTCATATAAATATCTCCACTAACCTACGTATGAATTTTTCAAATATATACAGGGGAACACCTATCACCATACATGTGTATTCACTAACATGGATGAATATACAGATAATGAGGGAACCCACCTATATATATACTTACCTATGCATACATAGGAGAGTCACCTTAGACCCGATGACCTGAAATCATATGTCATGGAACAGTGCACTAAAAATTAATTACAAGGAACCTTAAAACATATAAATACTCCAATTTAGATGGTGAAAATCCAAGAAACGAGAATAAAATCTCACCTCAGATGGCGGTGATGAACTGAATCAAGTTGAACTACTTCGCATTCACCTACGGTTGTCAGAAAACACATGAACATGTCCCAAAAGTCCTCATACACAACCTAACATCAATAGAAAACAAAAATCAAGTCATCCCAAATTACAGAGAGTTTGGAAAAACCCTATGGCTGAAGGATAGGCTGAAACAAATCTTGAAAAATACAGGAGAAGGGAGGATAGGGTTTACTATGATGGATCATGTGAGAAATCATGAGAGATCATCCCATTAATGATGATCCGAGGAGATGTGAAGTAGGGGTGACCTGTATTGAAGGGGAACCCCCTTTGGGGTGTTTCACAATGTGGGTTGAGAAATATTGGGGTTTGGGAGAGTGTTCAATGTTTCTGTTTTATTTTTAATTCTATTTTATATAATTAATTTCAAAAAAAATTAATACACTACACAGTTTGGGTTGTATGGTTAGCCAAATCATGCTTCAGCCGTGTAACACCCCTCTACATAAGAGACTCTCCTCACACACTTTAGTCTTCATGGTTAGCCTAACCATGCATAGACCATATGGTAACCTATTTCCACCTGAAACAAGCTGCACAGTTACTATTATAGGCCCCACTATTTTTAGACATTCTGTTCACCCTCAATAGGTCCTTTGAAACCTACCATTCTCGGTCTGGTGCTCTCGAAACTCCTTGAGAAACTCAAGAAATTTATTGGGCCTTCAACCACTTCCAAAAACATTAGTTTAAAAGGATCCAAATCTAATTTTTTTTTGGGGATCATTTTAAAAAATGACCCATTCAGTAATTCAAAATGTTCAAAAACCTTCACATATTAGTCTGATTCAAAAACACAGCACTCAATAATATTACCACTTTAAAGATTATCATCCCCGATAAGCCTTCATAAATACTAAAAACATCACCCAACCAACAAGGTTTGTGATGTTTTGTTCAAACGGTTTCATTGTGTTTTTAATGCCCAACACACCTTAAAGAACTTCTTATGTATTCCATACTTAAGCTATAAAAACCAATTCAATGCTTTCTTTACAATTAAAACACCAAAATAGAGCTTACATGAGGCCATTAAGATTGTGACATGATCATGTCATCATCTCAATAAACATTTCTATGTTGGTGCTCCCCACCATAGGTTTTAACTTAATAAAGGGGTCAAATCCAGGCCTTGGTACCTCCACCGTCATAATTTCTATACAATGCATGCCTCTAAGAATCATAACAATGCTCATGGAATTATTTCAAAAAAATGTATTGTCAAATCACAATTGAAATATAATAAACTTGTTAGGAAAGGTTTCTCAAAAGACATTGATGACCTTGAAACCACACTTTCTTTCACATGGAAATGTGATTTAAACCAGTTTCTTATGACCAGAAACATTGAACAAGAGAGAGAGAATGAGTCGATCCACATGGATGACTTATCTTGAAGATCTTCGGATTATGTGGCTGATGCAATTCAAAATAATTAGGTGGAGTACATGAGTTAGACAAAGGCGTTCATACTTGGGAACCCAAGAATCACATAGGAATTATCATGCCTCGAAAAGAACCACTCATCAGCATGTAACATTCATAATTATATACTAGAAATCTCAACATATTTTAAAGATTTTGTGTGGCGTTAGACCGACACTTTCTTAGTGCATCTAGGATGACATTAAGATAGGGTACACTCTCATCACTTATCATAATACACTAGAAGGGTTTCAATAGTTTCCAGTCAAACACACCCAACTACTGAAATGAAAAATGGTCAAACCACAACTGGTTGACATCAAGGAAGAAGCTCGGCTTCACCTGCTGATGCACCAACACTTAACCAAAAACATGCATTTACTAACCAAGTAATTCTATGATCACTCTAGATTTAACCACTAAAGTCTCCCAATACCCAAGGTGTTTTCTTGAGGTTGCATACATAGTAAACCTCATTATCATCATGTTTCCAAGCAAGCATTGACATGTAATTAAAAATGGAAAGCCTCAAGGGAATTCAGTTACGTTTGACCATTTACAAATGGTATTCCTTATGCTGCGATCTCTATACAATAATGGAAACATTTAATAGGATTAACACAAATATCCAAACCTTAAGAGTTTCCTAGTCTTAAAAAGAATGAAAACCAACCAATCATTTTCATTATAGATCAAAACAACTTAATCAAATGTGTGATGCTTCCCCGATCCGTGATCACAGTGTCAACATATACAAATAAGCTCGAAGCAATGAGACTGGCATGTCAAAATTCATGAGTCTTCTAAAATACATCTTGAGCATTGGGATGAAACCTGTAACGCCTCGACCCTAGCTACCCAGAGTCGGTGCATTACTTCGTAACATTGGCATGATCACAAAAGATCAAGTCTCGAAAGACCGATTAGTTTAGTAGCCCTGGAAACACTAGATACATTCATAAATGTTACATTACATCACAAAGTGAAAAACTATAATAACATAGTCTCCATAGTCCACACTTCTATCCTCTTCGGACTATCCCTGCAGGTCATTCATAAAATACTTCTTCACATCCTGGAAAATATTAAAACATTGAAAGGGGTGAGCTCAGATGCTCAGTAAGGATAACAATAATGCAGAAGCTTTCATAAATAAACATAAAAATTTAAGGCAATGTATAACTAAAACAAAAGCCTTTTAAACTTGAACATCAACATAATATGGCAAAAGTAAAATGAGATAATGCCATTTACTTCCTCACATGGATATTCTACTGGTCGAATAATCACATGCAATATCAATAACCACTTTCATAATGATGGAATGTATAATGCCGGACATTCTGAAACATTTTGTCAAGGCCTCGGCCAAGACGTCTAAAATGATTAAGGCCTCGGCCAAAACCATAAATCAAATTGGGAAAGGGCCTCGGCCAATTCCACGTCTAGTTGTCTCATGAGACCTACCGATGCATTTTTTTAGAAGATACTTACGTTTAAAATTGCTCACATATACTCCAGTGTTTTTGTGAAAACATTATGCAAGCTTCTGAAAACAAAATAACTAATTCTGAGACTGCTCGACTAATTACAGGCCATGATGGGTCCACGCCCAATCCCTTCCTGTCTAACACACTCGAGAGTCGGGTTTTCTGAAAACATTTTTAAGCTTGCGTTAAGTATGTAAACATTTGCACTGGATTTTCATATATTGGAGAGAAATATCTCTTTTTTGAAATCATTTAAATATCACATAATTATAAAAGAAAACCTTTTGAATAAATGTAAAAGTCAAAGTGGTTTATACACCGTATAAAAGAAATTTGTGTATAAAACCAAATATGCCTCAATGAAAGGGGATTGAGACGAAGTCCTTAAAAAGATCATTTTTAAAATAAAATAGATATATTATGTGTATTCATTATAGGCACACATAAATAAAGTAAAAATACAAAATAGGACATAATAATATCATGACATAATTTGAAAGTATGAGATTAACCCAAAGAATGGAAGTTGGGTTAAGAAATTCCCTTACCTCATGTCTGACTTGACTCAACCGTTCTTTAACCTCCTGAATAATAAACTAGAGTTAATATCTACCATATTAAGAACCATTTTAAATTTCATTATCCTTTTTATATTACTTATTACAATTATATGAACATTATGTAATTATTTAAGTTAATAACGGTTGTTTTGTCGATCTTTGGTACTTGAGTCAACAATAAACTTCTTATAATTACAAGTTGTTCATGTGGTGAAATATCCATTATATCCCAAATTATATTCACGATGTAGATATCATATATATCATATATATCCAGTATATACCTTCATTCATAATATTACGTAACATTTAGAGGTAAGAAATGAAATGCACCGTTCATGGAGACGGTAAGCCGTACGTACGCATGAACGCTACTTTCATTTCAATTTCATATTTAATGGAACGAAATCATAATGATATAAATTTATAATATAATTCCAGTATAATATAGTGTATAATACCATTTACTCCATCCTTTATACATCCCACATATGGCATTAACGATTCAAATCACTTTGAGGGGGCGGTAGTCCGCACTTCCTAAAATGAAATTATCGCGTTTTACCCATAATGGAAATCATAAAGTATGCCATAAATGAAAAATACAGAAGCATAAGTAAAACATAAACATATTATATATCATATATAAATATATTGACATCTTAATGGCCACCTTTTAAGGTGTTATATGAGTGTTGAACAATCATCGTTTCGTGAGGCAGAAATTTGCCATCCACAGAAACCGTATGTTCTTTAACCATTAGATGTAGGTGTGTGTAAGTGTAGCTCGAATACTTCTTATAAAAACATCCTAGTATATTTAGTATACTGGTGTTGTTACAAAAAAAATTAATAAAAAGAGTTTAGGGGGTTGGAGAAGAAAAATAAAACAAAACAACATTAGAGAAGACATTACCTCAAAATTGGGTAACTCTTTTGATTTGAGCCAAAGGCATCCTTGGGAAGTATTCTTCCCAAAGTGAGGCTTCTAGGAGTAAGGGAGGGAAGTTGGGAGAGTATTTGGGCAGAGGTTGGCCGAGCCAAATGGCTTGAAGGTGTGAATAAGGTGGGAGAGGTGGGGGCCTTTTATAAGTGGAGAGGAGGGGCTCTTTTGGAAAGATTGAAATGATACATTATTATACAATGCTTTTCGGATTCTAAAGGTCCCAAACTTATATAATTCGTATCTAAGGTGGTAAGGGTTAGCAATATCCTCATCCAATAGGCTTTGGACAAGTGTAAGCCTTGGAGTTTTCATTATCTTCTCATTTTATTTAAATCGTTAAATAATGAGGTCATCGCTACATCATAATGATGTCATAAATAATTTAATTTATTTAATGTCTAAAAATTATAAAAAAAACTATGATGTAGGAAATCTTTTTATCTTTCTAATGAATATTTATAGTCAAAATTTGGACTTGTGTAACCCCACTTAAAAACTTTTTTAGTAAAACAACTCATGTTTGTGTCAATTTAATTTTAACATTAAATAAATATATATTACTGTCATTTTCCAACCAAAGTGGCTCCATGGGGTCCCCAAGTTGACCCATGGGTTGTCTTGGTCGGTCATGACTCATACAATAGAAGTAGGATAAGTTTCAAGCTCATATCATATTATTAAAACATTTTTTTTACCTTAAACTACACTAATTACCACTAATCGCGATTAAGAACTTAAAAGTTACTATTCACCAAAAATTTATTTTAATCTCATTGAACCACATTTTACTTCTTAATGACAACCATGTATGTCAGATTTTTGAAAATCAAATCACAGAAGTGGTAATATTTCATTTAAATGAGAAATCAGTTATTTAACTACCACTTAGTGGTTTCACTATTCATCAAAAATTGAAGTTTTTCAGAACAAAGCCAAAATTTCACCCTAAGCTATAATTGATATTCCGAATTCAAAAATGATGTCTATTTTACAAAATTCCAAACATATAAGTTGCATTAATTAATTTTATAATTAATTCCCGCTGTCACAACAAATAGCGTGTTTTTAAGAAACAATTTATATCAAAAGATTGGCAATTGTTTATGTCCAATTTCAATGTTAAATTAATTCTAATGACCACCATTGGATAAAATGGTAAAAATATATTCTAATTATACTTTAAAACCACTCAATAGTATAATTTATCACTCTAAATTATTTTGATTTAAAAAGTTGTTTTTAAGTATTTTTCACTATTCATAAAAAATTAGAAGTTCTCAGAAAAATACCAAAAATTCAACATAGGCTAATTTCGATATTCCGAATCCAAAAATGAAGTCCATTTTGAAATATAAAATTTCTATAATTTTAAAAAGTGGTTATTACTATTCATAACGGCTACTTTGATTAGTCGCGGTGTTTTAGAACTCGAAGTTGCGTACAATGCAAGCCATTGCATTATTGAATGAGAAGCGTATCGTGGAAGCTCGGGGTGTTACATTATCCCCTCCTTCAATAAATTGCGTCCTCGCAATTTGAAATTTTTCTGGGAAAATAAAAGGTTGAAAATAGAAAATACCTTTGTGGAAAACCCACATCAGAAATAAGGTTAATAAATTTTATCTTAATAAGAGGGAAATGGAAATAAGAAAGTCACCACCAAATTATGATCTCAATAAGGAGAACATTGGTGGAAATTAGAGACATATAATTAGAGGGAAAACGTAAATATTTGTAGGGAGTGATTGAAGTCATCAATCACAATCAACTGTCAAATTGAGTGCCTCAAAGCCTTCAATCTATGTTGATTTAAAATATCATCAGTTCAACAAGACATAAGGTATTAGGATAACACATTTTTTTGTTTTAATATCCCTTTACTAAAGTTTAAGAATTAATTTATTCATTGAATAAGAGATAGGTATATATATATTTATGCTTGACAATTAGAGTTTCAACCTTCAACACATCTTTCACTCAAAAGATAATAGAACTCAAAAATATTATACATATCCTAATTGTATAAGGTTCCAAATTTTAACACATACCATTTAGATTAGAGAAACTATTTTGTAAAAACTAGTGACTTCACGTAGTCCAGTGGTAGGCGATTAATCCCAATCGCACTATGGTTGTGGGTTCGATTCCCACAGCTTCGTCCGACGCGATGGGTTGTCACTCGGTCTGCGTGTTGTCCTTTTTATAAATATCCAAAAATAACCTTAACAATAGTATCCAATGTAAAATATAATCCATTCCAACCTTTATAGTTATCCAAAATACTTCTGTCCAACTCACAGTCCAGATTTTATGAGGAAGGTAAACATAATGAAGCTCCTTTTTTTTCTGCGTAACAACATGTGAACACCTTCATCATGTATTCTTTTAAAACACTGAAACATACTGTATTACCATAAATCTTTATTGATTACATTCATGATCCCTTATTCCTTATATAAAACTAGATATACTCCTTCTATCCAGAAATGTATACAAATCATTAATCAGTTTCAAGGATGTTAAGAATATCCAACATAATTTATCCGAATCAATCATGTCTTATTCCAAAATCACTATCTCGGTATCAGAACCATATTATGGTTTATCTTTCTCTCAACCATATATTTTCCAAAAATTTAACCTACTGTGGAGTCACTTTTCTTGGTTCCACACAATCTCAAGTCCTAGATGAAATAGTACTGCAGTACAATCCTTATATACTCCATAATTATTATAACCCGTACATCATTGATACAACACTCAAATTACAAAATTCTTTAATAACAACATAAGAACTCTAATCATTCCTCCTCATCTGTGGTAGTATCATAACTTGATTATTATCTAATAACATCATTTGGGGCATACTCTGATGATTTGAACATTGCTTTGCGTAGTGTCCCCACTCCTTGCAGATGAAGCATTGTACATTTGAAACCTTTTTCTTACCCTTACAGTCACGCACTTGGTGTCCTTTTTCTCCACATTTATAACAAACTCTCATTCCTTTTAGGCAAGTACCAGGGTGATTCTTCCCACAATTATCGCATAATGGAAAATCCTTCTTTCCCTTTTTCCCTTTATCTGTCTCTTGTTCCACCATTCTCTTCTTCTCTTTCTTTACTTTGTTGTCATAAGACTTAGAGAATTCCTTTTCTGTCTTGATATCACATGAGACAATATCTTCGTATGATGAGAAGGATTGTGATACTAAAGCTCGACGGAGAAATACTTTTAACCCATCAAAGAAACGATCAATCTTACTCCTTGGGTTACGTATATAATCGGCAGCATGCCTCGCTAACCTTGTAAAGTTAGCCTCATACTTTGCGACATTCTCATCCTCCTTCTGCCTCAAACTCAGAAATTGCCTTTCCATATCTGCTCGATGGTCATGAGGAAAGTATTTTTATAAGAAAAGCTCTTTGAACTCCCCCCATTCCATATTCGATATGTCATCATCTTCCTTTGTGTTTTGAATCAGCGACCACCACTGATCGGCATCTCCAATGAGGCGGTAAACTGCCATGACAACCTTCTCCCTTTCACTACTCCCCAAGGCATGGAATATTTTCTCTAAGGAAATTATCCATTTCTCAGCTACTATAGGATTTGTACTCCCATTGAAGGTTGGTGGTTGTTGCCTCATGAAACGGTCTAGCATTGATCCTCCACGTTGCGGATCAGGGTGCTCCATACGAGTAAGGTTATTGTTCATAACCTGAGTGAGTTGTCCCAGTACGGTGAGAAGCTGATCAGCACCAGTTGTATCTCCAGATCCACAATAATTATCTTGAGTAGGAGGGCAATCCCTACACAGAGTTCGTGCATGGATACGGTTTCCATTTTTTCCACTAGGCGCCATTTCTAAACAATGGCATAAACTAGATTAGTTTATGAATCAAAATACATAATTCCATACTTGTAAAATACTTAACATAAATTGAGCTATTTATGGATATAATCCATAATCATAAAAAGGTTTTATTTGAGGAAGTATATACTCATAACCGTTCATAGTGGTTTGTAAAGAAAATGGGAATTATCCTAAGCATATCCCCCGGGAGTGTCGTAACCAAGAGTGCAGCAAGGCCCGTTGTCGTGCACCAGTTCCCATTCGAGTCTAGATTAAAGCGGTGTTTTCGGGTTTTACCCCTAGGTACATCTGTGCCAGAGCCGCCTCTACCTGCTCGTATCCAGACAGGGATGTATTGCTCTGAAAACTCACAACATCTCTACAATACCAAAATTCTAGGAAGTTCTTCTATACTAATCCTCAAAGTCTATCTTCGGGCTATGTGCTCTAATCAGAGTTTATGTAAATCTAGCTTCCAAGGTTAGTACTAAACTGCCTCTGATACCAACTGTAACGCCCCGACCCTAGCTACCCAGAGTTGGTGCATTACTTCGTAACATTGGCATGATCACAAAAGATAAAGTCTCGAAAGACCGATTAGTTTAGTAGCCCTGGAAACACTAGATACATTCATAAATGTTACATTACATCACAAAGTGAAGAACTATAATAACATAGTTTCCATAGTCCACACTTCTATCCTCTTCGGACTATCCCTGCAGGTCATTCATAAAATACTTCTTCACATCCTGGAAAATATTAAAACATTGAAAGGGGTGAGCTCAGATGCTCACTAAGGATAACAATAATGCAAAAGCTTTCATAAATAAACATAAAAATTTAAGGCAATGTATAACTAAAACAAAAGCCTTTTAAACTTGAACATCAACATAATATGGCAAAAGTAAAATGAGATAATGCCATTTACTTCCTCACATGGATATTCTACTGGTCGAATAATCACATGCAATATCAATAACCACTTTCATAATGATGGAATGTATAATGCTGGACATTCTGAAACATTTTTTCAATGCCTCGGCCAAGACGTCTAAAATGATTAAGGCCTCGGCCAAAACCATAAATCAAATTGGGAAAGGGCCTCGGCCAATTCCACGTCTAGTTGTCTCATGAGACCTACCGATGCATTTTTTTTAGAAGATACTTACGTTTAAAATTGCTCACATATACTCCAGTGTTTTTCTGAAAACATTATGCAAGCTTCTGAAAACAAAATAACTAATTCTGAGACTGCTCGACTAATTACAGGCCATGATGGGTCCACGCCCAATCCCTTCCTGTCTAACACACTCGAGAGTCGGGTTTTCTGAAAACATTTTTAAGCTTGCGTTAAGTACGTATACATTTGCACTGGATTTTCATATATTGGAGAGAAATATCTCTTTTTTGAAATCATTTAAAAATCACATAATTATAAAAGAAAACCTTTTGAATAAATGTAAAAGTCAAAGTGGTTTATACACCGTATAAAAGAAATTTGTGTATAAAACCAAATATGCCTCAATGAAAGGGGATTGAGACGAAGTCCTTAAAAAGATCATTTTTAAAATAAAATAGATATATTATGTGTATTCATTATAGGCACACATAAATAAAGTAAAAATACAAAATAGGACATAATAATATCATGACATAATTTGAAAGTAGGAGATTAACCCAAAGAATGGAAGTTGGGTTAAGAAATTCCCTTACCTCATGTCTGACTTGACTCAACCGTTCTTTAACCTCCTAAATAATAAACTAGAGTTAATATCTACCATATTAAGAACCATTTTAAATTTCATTATCCTTTTTATATTACTTATTACAATGATATGAACATTATGTAATTATTTAAGTTAATAATGGTTGTTTTGTCGATCTTTGGTACTTGAGTCAACAATAGACTTCTTATAATTACAAGTTGTTCATGTGGTAAAATATCCATTATATCCGAAATTATATTCACGATGTAGATATCATATATATCATATATATCCAGTATATACATTCATTCATAATATTACGTAATATTTAGAGGTAAGAAATGAAATGCACCATTCATGGAGACGGTAAGCCGTACGTACGCATGAACGCTACTTTCATTTCAATTTCATATTTAATGGAATGAAATCATAATGATATAAATTTATAATATAATTACAGTATAATATAGTGTATAATACCATTTACTTCATCCTTTATACATCCCACATATGGCATTAACGATTCAAATCACTTTGAGGGGGCGGTAGTCCACACTTCCTAAAATGAAATTATCGCGTTTTACCCATAATGGATATCATAAAGTAAGCCATAAATGAAAAATACAGAAGCACAATTAAAACATAAACATATTATATATCATATATAAATATAGTGACATCTTAATGGCCACCTTTGAAGGTGTTATATGAGTGTTGAACAATCATCGTTTCGTGAGGCAGAAATTCACCATCCACAGAAACCGTATGTTCTTTAACCATTAGATGTAGGTGTGTGTAAGTGTAGCTCGAATCCTTATTATAACAACATCCTAGTATATTGAGTATACTGGTGTTGTTACAAAAGAAATTAATAAAAAGAGTTTAGGGGGTTGGAGAAGAAAAATAAAACAAAACAACATTAGAGAAGACATTACCTCAAAATCGGGTAACTCTTTTGATTTGAGCCAAAGGCTTCCTTGGGAAGTATTCTGCCCAAAGTGAGGCTTCTAGGAGTAAGGGAGGGAAGTTGGGAGAGTATTTGGGCTGAGTTTGGCCGAGGAAAATGGCTTGAAGGTGTGAATAAGGTGGGAGAGGTGGGGGCCTTTTATAAGTGGAGAGGAGGGGCTCTTTTGGAAAGATTGAAATGATACAGTATTATACAATGATTTTTGGATTCTAAAGGTCCCACACTTATATAATTCGTGGATAAGGTGGTAAGGGTTATAAATATCCTCATCCAATAGGCTTTGGACAAGTGTAAGCCTTGTATTTTTCATTATCTTCTCATTTTATTTAAATCGTTAAATAATGAGGTCATCGCGACATCATAATGATGTCATACATAATTTAATTTATTTAATGTCTAAAAATTATAAAAAAAATACTATGATGTAGGAAATCTTTTTATCTGTCTAATGAATATTTATAGTCAAAAGTTGGACTTCGGTAACCCCACTTAAAAACCTTTTTAGTAAAACAACTCATGTTTGTGTCAATTTAATTTTAACATTAAATAAATATATATTAATGTCATTTTCCAACCAAAGTGGCTCCATGGGGTCCCCAAGTTGACACATGGGTTTTCTTGGTCGGCCATGACTCATCCAATAGGAGTAGGACAAGTTTCAAGCTCATATCATATTATTAAAACATTGTTTTTACCTTAAACTACACTAATTACCACTAATCGCGATTAAGAACTTAAAAGTTACTATTCACCAAAAAATTATTTTGATCTCATTGAACCACATTTTACTTCTTAATGACAACCATGTATGTAAGATTTTTGAAAATCAAATCACAAAAGTGGTAATATTTCATTTAAATGAGAAATCAGTTATTTAACTACCACTTAGTGGTTTCACTATTCATCAAAAATTGAAGTTTTTCAAAACAAAGCCAAACTTTCACCCTAAGCTATAATTGATATTCCGAATTCAAAAATGATGTCTATTTTAAAAAATTCCAAACATATAAGTTTCATTAATTAATTTTATAATTAATTCATGCTGTGACAACAAATAGCGTGTTTTTAAGAAACAATTTATATCAAAAGATTGGCAATTGTTTATGTTTAATTTCAATGTTAAATTAATTCTAATGACCACCATTGGATAAAATGGTAAAAATATATTCTAATTATACTTTAAAACCACTCAATAGTTTAATTTCTCACTCTAAATTATTTTTATTTAAAAAGTTGTTTTTAAGTATTTTTCACTATTCATAAAAAATTAGAAGTTCTCAGAAAAATACCAAAAATTAAACATAGGCTAATTTTGATATTCCGAATCCAAAAATGAAGTCCATTTTGAAATATAAAATTTCTATAATTTTAAAAAGTGGTTATTACTATACATAACGGCTACTTTGATTAGTCGCGGTGTTTTAGAACTCGAAGTTGCGTACAATGCAAGCCATTGCATTATTGAATGAGAAGCGTATCGTGGAAGCTTGGGGTGTTACAAAACCAGTTCCTTAATACTCAACTCACTCTACATGGAGATGACACAGGACCATACTAAACACCACAAAAGATTTATTTTAGAGTCACATCGCCTCAAATGAACATTATCCAGGATGACACCATAAATATTAGTCTATTACTAAGAATAATAAAGGATCAAATGACCTATTAAGTAGCCAACTATGGACGAGGCATGTATGACCTGCTGAAAATGAGCATTACCTGATGCTCAGACCCAAAACAAGGTTAACAAAGACATGACCACCTATCCAAACAAGGGTGTCACTTTAAAACTGAAATTCCTACTATGGAAAACGACACTAAACATCCGAAAGATCACAACACTAGAAAAGAATTTAAATTTTAAGTGTACTACCTACCACGAGCTAGCCCCTTACGAAGTACAAGCGTCGACCCTAACACTGGGGCATGCAAATAAAAAAGTCATTTGGCTCAAAGGATGATCATCTAAACCATTTATAATTCTTTTGTTCCAAGGAAACTCAAATAATCATTAACTATCCTTACACAAGGGTTTTCTAATAGGTGACAACACTACAGGTTCCATTTCCAAGCCGTTTATATTTAATCAATGTTAATCTTTAATCATCAAAAAATTAATAAAAAACAACAAGTAACATTTTTGAAAAAAAATCACAAGGTACTTGATTTTAACCAAAACCCAAGAGAAGACATGAATGTTTTATAAAACCCTCTTTTAACCATTAAAAATTTATTAACATCCCATCATAAATAGGAAATTTGGAATCTAAATTTATTTTAACAGACAAAAAAACCTACAAGGGGGCCATTTTAACCAAATTGGATTCATCAAAATTCAACCCAATATCAATTTTGAATTTATTAAAACATCATACACCCATATTAGGTTATCTTATAAAAAATTCCCCAACATACTTACGTTTTTCGAGTTTCACATTTAATATTTTATCCAATTAATTTAATGTAAAAAAAATCTTTCACATTTATACAAATCTCATGGTACTTCATGCCATTAAATTTAATATGGGTTTCCATTTATTAATTCATGAATCTCTTATACACTTAATGGATTTAAAATTGGATCCCATTAATTTAAACAAATTACATTTCAATATTTAACATGCTAAAAAACAATGGTCCAAAAATATGAGTGACCATTTACCAACCTATAAAGCGCCCATACACATTATATTTTGGAATTTGGATCCCACTTACCAACCAATTTTACATTACTATTAAAAATTATCATCCTTTTACAATGGTTATTTAACCTTTTCCCTCTTATAAGGTGTAAATATAACTTAAAACCGACAAATGGATCTCGATATAATCGCAACCCTTTAATTTATAAAAGCAAACAATAATATATCAACAAGGAAAGGCATGTAATCATAAACAATAAACACATATAGAATTATATTTAGAATAGAATAATGGAATATTATCTCCCAATTATGTTAAATATATTACTAAAACATTCTATCTAAATACAAGGCACGGAATACATTCAAGGAACACAATCCAGAACATCAAGTAGCCTACATATTAAAATACATAACATTGCACTATGCATGGAATGTTAATTTCTATGTGCCTAATATGATGCATGCTATGTTTCATCCTTGTTGTATCAGGACCATGGTAAAATTCTATAATGTTTATAAATACTAAGAAATATAAATTAAACAAAACATTTGAGGTGAAATCAAATCAAATGTAACAGTGAAAAAAATAAGAAATAATATCAACCCTGGACACTAGGTCATTTCCTGTACATGGTGTGATCAGTCTAAGGAATGGTTATTAACCAAGAACTAACACATTCTTAGTCTCCTGTATACCAACCCAAATAGTAATACGAAGGAAAAAAATTAACATCCTCTGATACCACTTTGTAACGTCCTAAACAGGATCACTACTAAGACGATGGTTGGACCGGTCACCACATGACCTCACGCATGCCTCCCCATACACCAGAGGCTTCCAACTAGCAGCGAGGATCTCATGAGGTGATAGTAGGGAGACTATAACCTCTTATTAGAGTTTTGGAGTAGTATAACATAGTAAATAATAATAAAAAATGTAATCCTTAAGTATAAATGATATAGGAGTGTAAGACAAATTTTTATGTTCAATTTAATAAAAGAATCCAATGCAAATTTACACAATAAATGAATTCATTACAAGGTTGTGATACATAAATGAATGATATAAATAGTACAATATGATTTATAATATGATAAAAAACAAGGAAAGATAGTAAAGCCCCATGGAAGATCTCATTGAGCATCTTGAGTTCCAACTTTATCCTTTTATACTAACTCCAAGTTTGAGAAACACATAAAACAGCATAGGCCATACAAATATAAGGTCTACTTAGGTACCAAGGGTACCCGATAATGATGTGAGATATAAATATCAGTTGTCTGACACTCACTGATGACTATCCCAATCCCAATAGTGTAATATAAATTAAATAGTGTGTTTGTATGCAGAATAATAACAAACGAAATAAATAACATCCCCCATACTAGTTTCTATGGGACACCTGATGGTTATACCTCCTTTATCCCTTGTATAGTACCTGAACATGTAACCAGTTTAGTAATTGATTATAAATAGTTTATAAATAATTCACATGTTAATAATTGAGAAGGTTCCAAGATATAATAAGGCAGCCTATAATGATATCTAAAAGTGAAGCCCCAACCTAACAAACAAGGTGACGTAGACCTCATGGGTCTCCAACTCAATAATAACTATAGTCAGGATAAGGATAAGAGGGTAATCCAAGGATCATGGTCCAAGGAATTAAACAATAACATGGGTACCTAATCCAAGGTGATCATCCAAGGTAAGATAGGGCTAAGCAGTGACTGGGCCCTGTGGGATTTAACCATGGAACCTACTTGTCAAAGATGGATCCAAGGACTGTATCAAAGGAATCCTCTAATACTATGTAATGGATCCTACTATGTCATATTGGGCATCTTGGAATATAAATGGATAAGGATCTAGGTTGGCCTCAACCTAAGAAATATGAATCCTTGAATCTGAATGGGGTTCCCGAGTGCAAAAGGCATTCCCCAATAAGAATCTATAGAGTGATCAATTCATACCATTTCTGTTTGATAATGATGTCACTTAATATTTCATTTTGTTCAATACATTCCTTCAATTAGTGTGATAGTTCCATGTAGTATGTAACCATTCATTTAATCTATTTAAGAAATATGAAATAATTAAGGTTCACTCGGTTACCTTCCATTAACATGGTAAGGGGTGATATTGACATGCAACCTATTATTCATTTATGAACATGAGTCCATCCATGGATTTCCAACAAGGGAATCTATTTATCACCAATCATATAAGTATGATGAACCATTGATTCCAAACATGGCATTCTTACTTGGGAATCCATGTGTCACTCAATGTGTAAATAACATTAAATACATTCAAAATAATTTAATAATAACATTTAAAGTTTAATCATGATGCATTTAACTTAATTAAACTCATTTAATTTACCAAAGGATGTTAATTCTAATCATATGGCTCCATGGGTCACTTATGAGGTGTCAATGGAATAAAACAATCACCTACACGAGTAATTCCAATCTAAAAATTGTACAAAGCACTTAAACAGTGCCTTGGCTCTTTAATCATTTAAAAATGAAAAGTCTGTTCTTCTAATGCAATTATGTTTCATTTTCTAAACATGTCATATTTCAAACATAACATCAAGGAAATAAGTAAATACCAATAAAAAAGGTAATATATCATAAAAGTCTATAAACTACTTTTATTTAGAATACAGAGCACGTCCGTTGGAGGGGTTTCATTATAAAATCATGATATTTATTATCACAAAAATCATTTATTAAATTTTGAATTTTAAACCATGAAACATGATAAATTTACATTTAAGAGGAATTTAATCTAAATACTTCATTGAATGAATTAAATTATAACTAAAGTGAAACAAGTACTTTTTTAAAGAATTTATAAAATTTGAAGACTTGGAAAGGGACCCCACCTCAGGGTGGAACCAAGCCAAACACTCGGATCTTGGCACTATCTAACTAGAAGTTTCCACTCCCCCACTAAGCATACAGACCTTCACACACATGTAAGATAACATAACCCATATGCAAAGACATCCATGGCCATAAACATGTAAAAGAGGATCCATAAATATATGCTTATATTCATATACCCATCTCCACTCACCTACGTATGCATTTCTCATATATATACAAGGGAACACCTAGCCCCATAAAAGGGTATTCACTAATATGGGTGATTATATACGTAAAGGGGGATCCGATATATATATACACACTTACCTATGCATATGAAGGAGAGTCACCTTAGACCCGATAAACCAAAATCACAGGGTAGGGACTAGCGCATTAAACATTAATTACAAGGAACCTTAAAACATCTAAACACACCAATTTTGATGGTGTGAATTCAAATAGTGGGAAGAAAATATCACCTTGGATGGTGGTGGTGAACAAAATCGAGGCAAACCACTTCGCCTTTTGTGGCAGTTTTTGGAACACACACGAACACGTCCTGAGAGACCTCCCACATGACCTAACATTGATGGAAAACCGAAATCTAGTCAACCCAAAAGACCTAGGGTTCAACCAAACACTATGGGGTGATATATAGGCTGAAACAAAGCTACGAAATGAGATGATAAGGGAGGAGAGGGCTTATCATGAGGGATCATGTGATAAATTATGAGATATATGGTGAAAAATGAAGATCTGAGGGGGTGCCAAGGAGGGGCGAAAAGTTTAATCTTTTATTTTATTTTTAATTTAATTTAATTTAATTAATATCAAAAAAAATCCACCGCACAATTTGTTCTGCATGGTTAGCCAATCCGTGAGCTGACCGTGCAATACCCCTCCTCTTAAGAGACTCCCCTCACATGGTTTAAGCTGGATGGTTATCCTAACCATGCGTAGACCATGTGACAACCTTTTTCCACCTGAAACAAGAAACAAGGTTACTGATATAGGCCGAATGGTTTTCAGATAGATCTTCCACCCTCTATAGGTCCATTAAAACATACCTTTCCTTGTATGGTCCTCCCAAAACAACTCGATCAACCTGAGAAAGTTCTTAGGCCTTCACCCAAGTCCAAATCATCTGTTTAAATGGTTCCAACTCTCGAAATTATGTTCTGAGTCTCTGTTTTAAAAATGACCCATTTTGTAATTCCTAAAGTTCAAAAACCTTCACCATTTAGTCCAGTTCAAATACACAGAACTCTACAATTTTGATAAAAAATTAATTTATTATAATTTAATATTTTTAGATTTTTCTAGGGTGCCCCTCACCTCAATTATTAAAGGTAAATCCTTCATTAATTTAATTTCACCACCATGAGCCTTATAGCTCCACCAAAATATATAGATTTATCCTACAAAATCCTTATCCAAATTCTGAATGTCTTGGTACGCCAAAAAGACCAACTCTGTATCCTTTTATAATAGATCTAAAATAGGTTTTTCAAAGAATAGGTAATCATTTTTACTTAACTATTCAAATTCATTTCTTCTAGAATGTTTTTAATTTCATAAATTTAATATTTAATAATTGAATCCATTTTAAAAACCATTTTTTAATGTTGACCATATAAAATTAATTACACCACTACATAGAGATGGTAAACCGTACATACGCATGTGCGATACAAGCATTTTTTGTGAGAAGGATAAAAGATAGAATATGATAGTTTCATTCAGATTAATTTTTTTTATTTTACATACTCTTCATGTGTTTTTTCGTTTTAAAATAATAACTCCAACAAAATCTATATACTAATATGTTATTATGATTATGAAACTATCATATTCTATCTTTTATCCATCCCACAAAAATGAAAGCAACGCACGTGCGTACGCACAATTTACCGTCTTCGCATAGCGGTGTAATAAATTTTATATGTTCAACATTAAAAAATGGTTTTAAAAATTGATTCAAGGATTAAATATGATATTTATGAAATTAAAAATATTCTGGAAGATTTTGGATTTATACCCTATGCTGAAGAACTAGGAATATTATGACAAAACAAAAATGGGAAACTGTGAAATTAACACCCAAAATAGTTAATTGAATAAATATTATTAATAAAATATTAGTAAACCATTATAAGAGGCTAATATATGATACCATAATATTAATATGATTATAAAATAAGTTAATAATATGTTTAAAACCATTATACATGAGGTTCATATTTTTACGGTGCGAATAGAACCTAAGGTACGGGTTTCTCATCTCACTTTTACTTTTATGAGATATATTATTTATTCAACCATGACTTCTTGTGTGTGATGTATTTATGCATCCCTTTGATATATAATATAATGAATATTTTTTATTCATGGTATTAAATATCTAATATGATGATCATTAATTTTATGGGGCATACTATTTGATTGATTACAAAGTGGAAAGGGATTTCATCTCAATCTCATTTCATTAAGGCATATTTTTATGTTACACATCCAAATTATTTTATGAGGAGTATATATAGACCCTTTGAAATTTAATATCATGAAATTATTTATTATCATGTTATTTAAAGTATTGTAAATGTTTATTCATTCATGGGGCTTATGATTTAAATGTTCAAAGTTGTATGGGGCATTTTGAATATTTAACGATTTAATTTCAAAATTGTTTTCTCCATGTCAATATTCTGGATATTATTTTACATATTTATTTATATGGTTATAAAATTATTTGAAAGAAACTTTTATTAATTTTTTTTATTTCATTAAAAATTTTAAAATTAGATTTTTATGTGTTTTATATTGAACATTTTTTGAAATCAAAAAAAATATTTTTTTAATCCTATAATAGAATGAGAGGATTTTCCCACATTCATGATTCCTTAATTTTATTGGGGACTCATTTACAATATTACAATGAAATTTTCAAATAATATTTTTCCTCTTATAATTTAAAAACTCTTTAAGAATAAGTGATTTCAATGTTAAAAGGGAATTTTCCTCAAGATTTTTTCAGTGATCTTATCTATGTAAAAATCCTTTATTGAATCCTTCTATTTATTGAGGGTTATCTTTTATGATAATATTTTCAATTTTTTATTGAATGTTTTAGGATCTACATGAATGGGGATGTACTATTTTGACATCATTCACTATATTCCTCTGGATTGTTTTTGATTTTATTTATTGTATGGGAAAAGTATTTACATTTCATATTATACTTTAAATATTAATTCATAAGTTGATTCTATTTCACCCCATTCATAGGAGGAATGAATTGGAATTAGTAAGTGTTAAGAAGTTCCCACTGTATCCCCTTGATGCATCGATAAGTCTCATGAGACAAACTAGATCGGGTTTTAACTGAGGCCTTACCCAATTATGAATACTTCTTGACCAAGACCTTATTGATATATTTATGATATCCTGCATTATGCATTTCCTCATTATGAGAGTAGTTATCGATATTACATGTGATTATTCAACTACTAGAATATCCACGGTTAAGTTCCATTCTCATGTAATTATTTATATGGGATTTTTTGTTCATATTTTATTCATGACATATTATTCTCATGTTATTTATTAAATGTTATGTGTTTCAGTCATTCTTATTACAATATTATTTATGAAAAATCTTTAATGGTATCTTCCGCAGTATATATAACCTTGCTAAGCATTTGAGATAACCCTTTTCTTACGTTTTATTTTCCCTTGGATATGATGAAGCCTTTTATGGTTGGTATGTAGGGATATATTAAGGAAAAAATGGAATTCCTAAAGTAAATTTTTTGTGTTTTAATATTTTTAAATGTAATTTCAATTTCAATTATATATCTTTTTTACCAATACTACTAAACTATTTAGTCCTTTGGGATGTAATTTATCATATCCATTCCAATGTAATAAATTAAGGAACTGACTTTAAGCTACTATGGTTAGTGTATTTAGAGTTTTTATTAGATAATGTTTAGTAGAAACCTTGGGAACTAGATTAAGAAAATCATATATTAGGGAATATGACCCTACGATAGACTTTGAGGATAACTATATAAGAACATCCCAAACAAACCATGATTATGAGATTAGCTATGAATATATTTTTCAATTTATGTTAAGTGATTTTATAGGTTGTAGATTATACATTTTTTTTCGTAATAATGTGACCTAATATAGTGTATTTCATTAATTAGAAATGACACCTCACATAAGAAATTAGAACCTCACTAGTGTACATGATCTAAAGGAGTAAGAAGGGTCATGTCATTTATGGTTTTATGCTAATATGTCAAAGGGAACATGTCTCCCAAAAATTCTCATCATATGTGGACATAATATCATATTCTAAAAAGTCAAAAAAAATTATCAAAGTATTATGGATTTGGAGGGAATAATAAAAACAATAGTATAACTAGGAAAAATAAGAATAAAGTCAATAATTGAAAGAATTATTTTCCCACATGTGATAATAGTGGAAAGAAACACCCTTGTACTTTATTAAAAGGAATGAGAGTTTAATAAATGTTTGGGGAGATAGGCTATAATTATTATAATTACAAGGGTAATAAAAAAATTTCTAATGTGAAATGCTTCAACTCCAAGGAGTTGACACACTACACAAATCAATGCTTCAATCATCAAAGGAATATACCTCAAAATAGGATAATTGATCATGGTAAATCCTACGCTACTACCATAGATGAATAGGAATGATTAATATGCATGTGTTTGGATTCCATAATTTTATAATTGGAGTATTTTATCAATGATTTACCGGTCATAAGAGTTATGTAACAAATAAAGATTGTACTGCAATACTTCTTCTTTAAGTAATTGGAAGCATGTGGTGAATTACACTCGTAACCCAGATAAGTGATTCTATTATAAGTTGATCTTTTAGACAACACATTATTTAGGAAATATAACCCTAAATATCTTATTGATGTTGAGATAATAATAAATATATGTTTATGGGATAATATTGATGACCATAAAGGTGGTTAGTGATTTTATGGATTACTAGATGTTTTTTATTTAATGAATATATTCAATAACCAGAGATTTTACTCTTGGAAGCATGCATGTTTTTTATATAGTTTTAAAGGATATATTGGTATTCATATATTTTGTATGTGAAAAAAGAGAGAAATTATTTGGTGAAATCTTATGTTATGTTTATTTTTGGAAATTTAGTGAACTACATTCTAAATTTTTGGCCTTTCAATTTAGACAGACATATTTTGGATGATTCTTAAAAATAGATACTTATAAAATGGATTAATTTGAATATTTGATATTATTATTTGAAGTTGAAGTATTATTTATTATATTAGATATCATATTCTAATCAATTTAGTTTCAGTAATCCTTTAAAGGCCGAAGGAATTTCTTTTAGATCCTATGATTCATAAAAGTACTCGAGGAAAAAAAATCTTGGATATCCATCTCTCGATTTAAGAAATGCATTAGATATAGATCAAATCACTACCAGAGTATGAGATTATGAAATGTAGAGAAATCAAGTAAGTATATTTTCTCATGGGATTTACTAGATAGTTAATGAAACCCTCAACTGGAGGAAAAGGATTTTGTGAAAAAATGTTATCCTTTTTATTTTCTTAATAAAAATCAATGGTCTTTTAAATAATCCCAAATATATGGTTTTGTGTTGTAGAATTTTTACTTATGATGTTATATATCACTCTCTATTAGAACATGATACATAAGGGTCTGCACGCACACCAAGGTATACATATAGGGTGTGAGAAATAAATCTCAACAGGTCTCCACCAATGGTAAAACTATAATCTATGTAAAAAATAAGTACATGAATATGTGATAACCCAACCTAGTCAAAAAATAATAATAGATGGGAAAAAAGAAAAAAATTAGAAAATAATGTGGCCTAAAAAATCCAACCCCAAGATCTATTATGATATCCGAGGTAAATCCACCCCCACTTTGGCCCACACAAGAGGACCTGCAACACAAGGATAACCCAACTGCAAAACATTATGTGCATCACACAGATCATCACTATAACTCCAAGATGTCTAAAATTGTATCACACATAAATGGAATACCCTAGGGTGTAACTATAAGAATAGAAGATAACAACATAAAACTATATTGGTATCTTGGACTCCAATGAAATAATCTCATCTAGAAATAGAAACTAAACCAAGACTGATATAACCTATCCAAAACAAGATATTCCTAAAAAACTATTCATCTTCACAAAATATAAATTTGGGGAAAGGTATAGCCCATAAATCAGCTTCATCAAAATGTATGGGAACACAGACACCCAGCCCTAGTTATGTAAGTATCCACTGGCCTATGGGATGATCTCTCTCCTCCATTTCACCCATTAGCTCCCTATTCTCATATAACTATTGGAATTATGTAGCTGGATATATTTGGATGAAGTTAGGCAGAATTGTAGTGTCCAAAACTACACACTAGACCATAACTATTACGGTTTGATAGGGCTCTGTAGTGATGTTGAAATTTCACATGGTTACTATAGCATCTCAAACTATGGAGACATAGATACTATAGCTCAGAAGACTTCCATCCATCAGTCGATGTAGTATATTAGACTTAAATTGATGTTGGTGACATACTTACATCATCTTATTTATTAGCTCATTTGACTTAGGGTTTTTATGAGTGTTTGAACCTCTAAAATTTCCATGTAATTCTACACCCAATCATAGTGAAATTTATACCTCTCCATGGATATAGGGATCATTTCCAAAAACATGAAAATCACTACGTCCTGTAATTTCCATGAACACTTTGGTCCATTCCTTATTGAAATATGGGGTTCGGGGTGTTCTGGGAGGTTATGGTGGATTATTCCAACACTTTTCCGTAAAAATCCAATTTTGTGTACAATGCTTCTAGGATGGTAGCTCATCCAATGGTGCTGGTAGATCATCCAATGGTGGTGGTATCTCATCCAACGATGGCATTAACTCATCCAAAAATGATAGTATCTTGTTCAATGGTGGAGGTTACTAAACCAACGGTGACAGGATCTCATTCCAATGATGGAGATGACTCATCTAATGGAGATGGTATCTCATACCAATGGCATCAATGAATCGTCCAATGGGGATGGTATCTCATTCTAATGGTGGAGGAGACTTCTGAACAGTGTTTCCAACTTCCTACAATTTTTCTCTTATAACATTTTATTTGAAATAAAATGAATTCAAGTCCTTGTTTTAGGGGGTTTAGGGCTGATTCAAAACCAAATAATTCCAATCTTAATTTTATTAAGGGATTAGGTGACTTTACTCAGTAAAAACATGTGAACTTGACCAAATCCACATTTAAAGGAAACTCTAAGTATTATCTTAAATGTTTTCTCTATTAATCCTTCTAAAGGGCCAAGATATCTTCCTCCCTTTTTTCAATATTTTTCTCTGGTGTGAGGTTCTTGAACCTTTCTTTTTTAGCATAGTATTCATGTGTTGTGTTGTAGCATTGAATCATGTTTTCCCTAGAGTTCTTCCTACTATATGCACACTCCTTGTTTTGGTACAACCATAAGGGGTCATTCAATCTTTGATATAAAGTATGTTCTACCTATGATTTTTGGGTCTGTTTATATGTTTCCTCATTTATCTCATTTCTATTCGATAACAAATGATCTACATATTTCTAATGGATCTTCCTAGGTTATTGGTTGGTACAGTGGTGTTGTGGTGTCCTTAGGTGGATGCATTTGTTGTGGGAGAGGTAATCGTGATCAGTTAAGTAGAAATATTCTCATGTAAATAACTTCAAGAACCATTTGAGGTAGGGTATTCATGGATTCTATATTATATTCACATGAAATTGTGGAGTAAAAAGTATTTATCCCACTGGATCATAATGTAATTTTCATAATAAATATTTAAACTGAATTAAAACATTGGTATCAATCGTATGTTATTGCTTCTTTTTTTATAGATAGTGTGATATTTATGCATTTCGGTTTGGCATAATGTTATTAATGGAATTTGGTATGGAATGTACAGTTTAATTAATTATAAATTGATTGGATAAAGATATAGAGGCAAGTTAATGAATATTGTTGTTGTTGTTGTAAATTTATGATAATAAAATTGATGTAGTAATCATGATTAATTAAATTGATTGATAAACCTGAAGAATGTTAATTCTTGTTGTTTAAATGCATTTCAAACTAATTTTTTAATTAATTTTTGGTATCTTGAGATAGCCAGTTGTTTTGATTTCCTATTTTCGGGACCATTGATAATGAATCGGTTAATTCAAGATAAAATAATGATGCAGTTGTGTGATAAATATAATACCTTGTAGGGTTATGAGTTACCCACTTGCTTGTAAATTCCAAGTACATTATTCTTTGGAGTTGTGAGTGATCTTTGTTTATGAAGGTTGAATGACTTGTTTAGGGCCAAGATCCTAGTTTCTATGTTGTTGGTTTCCTATTTCTTGGGTTATGGTGTGAGCCTAGGATGGATGATCTTGGAGGGTTGTTGTGGTATGTGGGGGCAGGGAGGCCTAGTGTTTAAGGCATCGGTTGACACTTAACGTGGTGATATGCATCGGTTTATACATATTTGTGTTAGGGGGGACACTAAGGATGAGGGAATTGGTGGAAGTAGGGATTTCTTGTTGATGTGGAAGTGGGTTTTATTGAATCTGTCTTTAGTTTATCTTCTTTACATTCCCACCTTCTTGAGGTATGGTCTTATTACCCTCCTACCGGAAGAGGTGAATATGTGACATGTAAGAAACATGAATTCTGAGTTTAGATTATTGAGGATGGATGGTTTTATGCTCTTTCTATAGGTGGAAAATACTCGATGGGTAGTTCATCTTCTCCTCATGTTCAGCCCCCTATGTTTGGTAGCGTAGAATTTCATTTCCTATAATTCCTTGAAATATGGAAAATGATCATGTAGTTAATAAATAATTGAATAAATTATATTGAACCCATGGGGTTGGAGCTTGCGGAGTGCAATTATAAGGTTATGATTCTATGAAACCGTGGAATCAGGTTGGTTGTGCCTGGAGGGAAAGGAAGTTTTTTGTGATGATAATGAAATGTCATGCAGAAACGATCATGGTTAATTAATGGTTAAAGACTACATTAACATAAATTTAAACTGATTAAAAATGATAAGATGATTAAATAAATATTTTTAAATGATTTTGTGCTTATAAGACATCTAGTATTAACAGTGGGAGCTGGGAGTTCAAGAGATGTTAGCTATAGTTTTTTATAAGACTAGGTTTTTTTCATAGTGTGGTTGTGGCCTATAATATATCAGGTTCTTTTTGTGTTTTTATAGGCTACCCCACCCTGTTAGTTAGGGTGACTGACCCACTAGGGATTCTGATCACTGAGGGGTGTTTTTACCGACATCCTTGTGGGAGTATGGATGGCTGAATTCCCTCTTTGGCCCTGCTCTCTTCTCTTAGTAGTTACTTGTGCTGGTATACAATGTGGTTAGTTTTCCTTATATATGTGTGTAGAGGGTAGTAGTGTCTTGTGGTTATTTCACACACATATATTCTTGATATAGTTTCCTAAGTTCTACTATAGGTATAACATGTATAGGATATGATGTCTTGAGTATCCTTACATGGTGTATGGGTTTTAGTGGCTTGAGGTATAATACCCATCATTTGATACACATTATGCAGGTCGTGGTGGCTTCCAGAAACTACCAGGTTAATTTTGGTTGTGTGGATGGTGTTGTGCTTCACCCAGGTGTCTATAGGAAATCCTTTGTATTTCAAAAGGTGTGTGTTGTGGTACTCGCTTAGGTTTCTATAGGCTATCCTTTTTTGAGATAGATTATTAGGACGTGCGATGTTTGGGAGAAGCGGAAAACCATTGGGGAAGTGGTAGTGGGGTACCCTTGATATTATTTATTATATTATATACTCTTGTATGAGATACATGGTGAGAGTATCCAATGTGAGGATGGAAACATAGTACACCTATTTAGGCGATGAGTTAGTTTCACTTATTTTTCATAGTTATTTTGCATTATTTATTTTCTTTTGCCTGAGAGGATCCGGGGAGGATCCAACTGAGTATAATTTTATACCAACCATATATTATATGAACTTATTCTTAGTTCACATGGAGAAGGTTGGAGATTAGGATGGTTACTACTAGATTGGGGTCGCAGGAGCTATTCAGGCTTCGTGGCCTCTACCGTTTTTTCATTCTATTGTTACTTGCAGTTTTCCCTTTCGGTTGTAGTAGTTCTTGCATGAAATTACATATGTGTACTTGGGTTTATTTTTATATTGTATTATAAGAAAGATTTGGTTGGTGTATATCTTATCTATCTATTTCACATGTGTTCTCTTATAGGTCAATTCCTCCCATTTGTGTGTTTAATATACCCTCAATGATAGTCTCCAACCCAGGGCCTACTGGAGGCAGGACTCGGGGGGTCATTACATCTCTTCTCGGATTGACAACCCAATAGGGGTACACATTGTGGGGAGGGGGTCGTGGCATGTCATGTGATCTTCTTCTCATTCTTTTGTTTTTAAATTTTACTCTTTTTTGAATATTTTTTCATTTATTGCTCCCATGTTATCCAAAACACTAACCACAACTAACCAAATAATAAGAGAACTATAAAAATATCAAGGATACTACCTAGTTCAAAGTACACAAATTCAAGGGTTTCCTAACACTCAAACCCATTATCCAACAACTGAAATATCACCACTGACAACCTCATGGTCAACAAATCTTTGGGCTCCCATGATCCCCTAAAATACCAAGATATCCACTATTGTATCTCCCCATAAATACTTGGGTCATAAGGGGACATCTAATGTTACCAATACTAATCATGTACTGACCCCACATTGGACCAAACAAAACATTTGGATCCCATTGTCCCCTAGATCACAACCATCTAAATCCCCAAGCCATGCCTGATATATGAAAGCTCAAACAATGACTTAAACCTGACCCAACCATGATCGCTAACTCACCCAAAAGTTCATCCATGAAGATAAGACATATAATTATATGAGTGGATCACCAATATCATCTAATTCATGATACCAACCCAACATTAGAAACATCTCTGTGTAGCCCTCGAATGCCAACCACATATCCTCAATCAACAATGGGCTCGTAGGGGTATCCAAAATCATCACCACACCTACAAGTGAATTCTAAATGGTCCTCATGACCATACCAAGAATAATATTCCCTACAAGGGGATCCTCCTACAAAAGAAAAAAACTTAGGAAAATTCCTTCATAAGAAAGCCTCAACTGACCTGCCTGGCATACAACCCATCCTTTTCTATTATTTCACCCCCAAGGAAATCTATAATGGATCTCACATACCAATATCAATATCTCTTCAACATTTTACAATAGTATTTTAAACCCCACAGTGTCATCCCATCCTTAAAGGCCCAAAAAAATGATCCTCAAATATTAGATCTAAAACATAATTTGAGTGGTATGGAACCTCAACCCCTTAAAAGCTCTCAGAATATAGGGACATGATCAAAGTTTATGAAGAAGAAATTTGGATGTGAAACACCATGGACATAATGCATGGTGCAAACTGTTTATGGAGGTTCAAAAAATTTGTAGGATGAACACTTGGTTTCATACTTTATTTATAGAATGTACATGGATGGATTTTGATGAGTTTTTAGAGGCAGCAGAATGAAATATTATGGTTTTAAAGGTTGAAGTAGGATTTATTTTAGTGGTAGCCTCAATGATTAGAAGTAATCATAGTGTGGAGAACCATATGGATGTGATATAAATAATGTCAAAATATGCTAATCGATTGGACTTTTTTGTGAGAATCAGAATGGTCTTCGACTGGGAGAATGTTGAAATCACATTAGGAAAATTATTCTGAGGTGATAGATTGATAGGTTTTGTGTGAAATTTTTTTCTTGGGTCATGTGTCAAAGCTATTAAAGTTAATTCACAAATAATAATAGAATATGAATAGGGGTAATGAACCAGTACCATGGAAGTCCGAGTTTAGGGATGTAATGACCCGAGATTTCACTTTATATTCTTGTTAAAAAAGTAATATATATAATATCATGATCAAAAACTATACCAAAATAAAAAAAACATGATATATTTGGAATATTTAATATGACCATTAAAACTTATCTATTTAATTAGCTAGTATATAATTAATGAAAACCTATTGAAAAATCAATAAATGAAGTACGAAGAAATGATATTTGAAAGTAGAATTATCCCATATGAATCCCATTTAACTGGGATTAAAAGTGAGTTATCTTCACTAGGGTTTTCCCAAAACCGATCCCATGATGAACTCAAGCAATTATGGTTTGAGAAAAATAGAATATGGGAGATTTTCAATCTTGGAGATATTTTAACAAGATCTATGCTAGATGAACCACCACCTGAAACAACAACCATAGCCTAACTAATTCATAGGTCTTATGGAAATATAATAAGGTGATATTATGGTTTAAATTAGTATTATATCGACTTGTAATAAATTATTTATGTGTATATATATATATATATTTAATCGTTAATCTTTATTAAAAATCATTTTTTGTTCAATTCTTAAGAAAATATTTTCCAAAAAAATTGGGTTTTTATTTCAAGAAACTATGTTTATTATGATTGGACAAAAAAATTATATTTATTTCATTAATAATAAGTTAAGACTATACTAATTAGTAATTATTAAGAAAAAAATACTTAATATATAAAAATTATTTTTCCAATTATAATAATTTTTAATATATTATATGTTTTTAATCAAAAATTGTATTTATTAATTTTAAAATCTCAATTTGTAAAAATATCTTAGTTTTTGTATTTAGAATAATAATATCATATTATGATGATTTTTTATATTTTTTTAAAATAATTAATTTTTAGGTGAATAGTGAAATATTCAAATTTTTCTAATACTATAACGTTTATGACATTATGCCGTGAATGTAAGGGCTAAAACCCTAAAATACCTTTCCATTGAGATTTTTGGGTAATGGAGAAACTTAGGGGAGGTTCCAAGGATTTTGAAGGTAATGTTTTGAGGGGAAAACTTGTAATATCCCAAGTCTTTAAAATAATGATTGTTCAATAGCATAGAAAATATGCAACACCTTGTGTAAGCGAACCACAAAATATTATTATTTAAATATAAATATTATAACCTAGTAATTTTATTGATGGGTATGAATAGAATAGATAAAATTATGAAATATATTTAAATCTACAAATAAATTAAAATTTATTTATTGATGCTTTATAAATAAGTATTCAATTTTTAGAAAAGTAATTTTATGCTTTCAAAATAAGTTTTCTTAAAAAAAATATGATTTTTATTACCTTTTGCATGAAAATATTATAATTAATTAATATAAAATTTATAAAATTTATTTGGTAAATTAAACTACATTTTTTAAATTATCATTTCAAAATTATGTTATGGTGAAATTTTAGTATTTCTCTATAAAGATTGATTTTTAATAAATAGTGAAAAATACAGATTTTTATTGAAAACTGTATTTTTCTTTAAATAATTTATAATGTAAATTTATTTTATCTATTACTTTATTATTTATTAAGTTTATTTTTAATAATCATAATCCAATTATGGTATTTTTAATTAATTTTATGCTTTAATTTTGTATAAAAATATTTTTTTCTTCAAAAAATGAATTTTCCAAAAAACAATTCTTCATCATATTTTTTCAAATTAATTCTAAATTATATTCTGAAACTTATATTTTTTTATGTTTTAAAAATTTATTTCATATTTTTAATCATAATGTCTAAATATTTTAAATATACTTTTTTTATTTTTGGACATTTGGAATAGTAACCTTAATGATTTTTGTTACCATAGTAAAAGGTAAATTGAGTAATTATGGGTTAAAAATAATATGACAAGGACTATAAAATGACCCAAAACACTATATTAATTTTATTTTATTATTAAATATCCTCAATAATCATCCATGATTTTTTATATGAATTTTTTTTTTAATTTGGATGTGATTTTAAACTTTATAATATTTTATGTAAATAAAAGTAAAAATGGCACACTCTTTTTTAATAACTATATTTTTGAACATTTTAATAATAAAATTATATATTTAGTTTTAATTATTAATTAAAAATAGAAATGGGTTATATTCATCATGGTAATTTATGTTTATTTATAGTGATAAATAATTACCACAAATGCTTACACAATGCTAATAGAGTAATTATTCAATTATTAGAGGAAAAATAAATGATATCAAAAGTATTAAAAGTAATATAGTTTGAAATAGATAATGATATCAACGAATTTTATAGATAAATATTACATTTCAAGGATGTATTATAATATTTTATTTTTTTATTTCATTTATATTATTAATGTCAATGTAAATGAATAGTTCTAAAATTGGAATTATTGATATTTTATGAAAATAATATTTTATTAAATTATTTAAAATTCCCAAAAATACTATATTATTCAAATTGATTAGGATATAGTTTAAAATAATAAATATAATCCACTTATGGTTTCTTTTTCCATTTATAGAAATTATCATTACCCATAAGGTGTAGAAAACATTATTGTCGTGGCAAGTGTGTAACTGGTTAACTGGGGTTAAAACCAAATGATAATGGTAAAAATGTGAACCAAAGATATAAATTTTTTTGGATGAGAGTAATTAGGCTCATAATCATTTTATATTCTTATATTATCAATTTTTATCCATTTTAACATAAAAATTTATTTATATTAATTTAATATTTTAAAATATTCGAAGAGTGTCCATCCCGTCTCATATAAATGGTCACATCTTTTTCTCATTTATTCACAAATAATAAACCATTTGTATCATAAAATACCCACTTAAATACATACCTTAAATCCCTCCATTCATTCTAGAGGTCATTTTTCGGTATAATATTAACCTTATATGGCTTATGGTATTAACCAAAGAAGACTTATCAAAGAAGAGGTATAGTTTTTAACTGCATGTTTTAGTTTTATTTCTTATTAAATTTCATTAAAATAATCTTCAACCATAATAAAATTATAAAAAAGTTATAATACATATAATTATAAATTATTGTGTTAATATCATAACCTGTATTCATCTACAACCTCATCAAATGGTAATGGGATTCATCGTTCACGTGTATGGAGGACTGCCACCTCGCGAATTGATGTAATTCGTTTCCCATCAACACCTCTAATATATGGTTATAGTGATATATTTAATGTCTATATATGATATTAATGAAATATTTATCATTGTTAAATTATTAAATAAAATATAATTTCGTACTATTCTATTCATTGAAAAATGATAGAGTCGTCATTGTGTATGTGTTTAATACCACCTCTACGAAGCAATGTGGTTTTTTCCTTCACCACATAATATGGATATATATATATTAAATTAAAATAATTATAATGTAAATTTTAAGTATTTTTTATATTGTTTCATATATTTTTAATGTAATATTTTTACAAAATGTTTTTAATTTATTTACAAAATACAATGGAATGTTCTATTTTAATGTATACAGAGATAATAGATTGTCCCTCCACCATAACCATTATTTTATGTTTGGATTAATTTATAATCATTTCTGTTTTATTAAAATAAAAAGCCTATTTCTCTTTGTTCTATAAATTTTAGTTTTGAATAATGGGTTTTAAAGAAAAGGGGTATATCAATATCCAATAATATTTTCTTATATGTGCCAAGAAATTTTTTATAGTGTAATATTTTATGTATTATGTTATGGTTCTTGGATATTTTTATAATTATGGGTGGTTTTTTATAAACCAAGTGTGGGTGATCCATTTATAGTTCTCCAATACATTGGTTAAAGAGATGGAGTTAACTGATAAGTTTATCCAAAGAGATCATGGGAATATATTGTGATGGTTATTCTAATTGTAACCATGATTGTTATTATATGTGTAGGCATGAAGGTTATTGAATTTTTATGTGTGATATGAAAATGATTCCCAAATTTTTCAACATGATTTATCTATTCTTTCAATGGGTTTCTATGGAAATATTACAATTTCCTAAAGTAAAGGAAAGTATATGCTACTTCATAAGGTTGAATTGTATAACTTTGTGAAAAATATATTATGATTTTTTCAATATTTCAATAAAAACCTTATGAGTTTTAGTTTTCAATTAAGAGTTATTATTAAATTTTTATGAAAATATTTGGGAATAGAAGTTGATTTCTTTGGTAAGTAAATGTTTATTTTTAGCCCAATTTTTAGTTTGAGAAATGAAAATTTCTATAAGTGTTCATGTAAAAAAATTATTTCTTTTTTTATGTCCCTTAATAATATTTTTATTATCATAACAACTTTAAAAATTTTATTAGTAGTATTATTAGAGACAAGGATGAGGTGAATATGAAAATTTTGAAGATATTCCCGAAAATAATACATGTTTATTTTTTAATAGTTTTGTTTTACAGAAAAAATGAATAATGAATAGAAGTGTTCACTTTATGATATATTAATTTTTATGTATGATTTATGACCTATATATCTAAAACTCTAAACCTAAAATATCTCTAGGAATGTTAGAATGTTAATTATAGTTTAAAGTCATAAGAATATGTAACCCTAAAGGTCAGATCCTTGCAATTGTTATGAGAGAGAAAATTTATATAATTTTAAAGGTTAGGATATCACTTAAACATAAATTAAAATTACTCTATAAAATAATAATAGAATGTTATTGTGACCTCCCAACCCTGGACCCACTAAATAGTTCCCTGATCTTGTTGGCCACATTCCCTCAAGCACGACTCCCCATTCGCTAGAGAGTACTGACTAGCAGCGATGGTTTAGTAAGTAAGTCATGGGGAGACTATACCATATTTTATTATAATAACACATCAAATGAAGAAAACAGTAATAAAAAAGTGCAGATGGATATAAATAACTACAACAATACTTTGTCACATGATAGTCAAAACAAAAAAATGCAATACTCAACTGAAAGGGAAAATAAGTCACGATAATGCTAGTGTCAAGTGTCTATAATAAAACTGAAATTAAAGACACAATGACTCCAAAGTGGGCCCCAAAACAAGTTTAGTACCCTCACCCATGTTACATTCTAAAACAAAAACATATTACAGTGTCTTTCCAATATCCTATCCTACAACAACAAAGTCTACTTGGGTGTTGATCAGGTGGACCAAATAGGGTGTGAGTATGACTTAGTAGGCCACCACGAACGGGGTCTAAAAAAGTCCAGTCAAAAGATAGTGTTTGAAATTATATAAAGCAATAAATAAAAGGCATAATTAAATAGTTATCACATTATCATTTATTCATTAATAATCACATTAGACACAGTTTCAATTCAATTCCCACATTTAAATCATAATTCATCATTGTCATTCATTTGGTGTTAAAAGCCACATCAAGAAACCCAAATCTCATTCAGTATTGAATTCCATATAAAACAACCAAAATCTAATTAGATGTAGATCTATATTTCTAACACCCTACATCACAAAATTGGATAACTATTGGGGAGGAACAACATGTCCAAGTCCCAACTTCTAAATCGGTATAAAACTCTATGTCTAGCACACATATTCTCAATCATTTAAATAATTCATTATTTCACAGTAATTAAGAAAATCATTCATTTTCTAATCCAAAAATAAATTAAACATATCAATGCCCATTATTTAACCTAATAATTAACTAAGAACATAACCCATTAATTAATTCATCGATTAATCAATCAATCAAAACAAATATTATTACATAATTAATTTTTCACAATTAATCATCCAAATTAAATCTAAAATTATCATAATTAATTATCACAATTAATTATCTTTAATCAATATAATGGAACATAATAAATTCTCCATTAATTATGTTACATATTCAAACAACATCTCATAATTATTTTTTTCCAAATTAATTTTTTTAACACAACCAATTAAATATCTTAATTAAAATATCTCAACCCATAAAAAAATCTCCAAATAAAATATCTTATTGGGAAGCCCCCTTTGATCCATGATTAAATCAGGAATTAATCATCTATATATCCAAAGTATCAACCAATCAAATTAACATTATTAATTAATCCAATTTAAGAAATCGATTATCAAGGGAATATTGGAAATGAATAATCTCACTTACATATATCAAATCCACGACTATGGGAGTTCAATTCATACCACCAACCTCGGTTTGTTGATGGATGTTAGCCCAATGGAAATTCAAAAAATCCAAGTGGCACAATGACACTTATCAAGTTCCATATCAAAATCCCTAAATCCAAAATTAAGATCATAAGCATCAGAATCATGAAAATCTAGATCTAGATCCCCAATATTATATCTAGATCTCAACTCATAGGTTTAGATCCATGTAAATAGTGGATATATTCCATGAAAATATCCAATAAATATATGGGGAAAATGATAGAATAAATGGGATGAAATCCGCTTACCATGAAGAGAGCGGATCATCAATCTGGGCTTTAAATCTCGAAGAACAGTGTTTGAATCGATTTTGAATCCCTCCAAAAGGCTCTGGGATCTCCTATAAATTTTCAAGCCTAATCCTAGGCCAAAATAGAGAAGTCTCAAGGTTTCAAGTGATTTAGAAACTAATTTTAGGATAATAAAAACTCATGTGCATGGTTTCCCTGGGCAGGGGAACACCGTTAGTGTACACCGTGCACCAACCATGCAGACCTCTCTGTCTAAATTCGCTCGGTTACCTGGATTTAGGTACACAGTTTATCAAAATGTGCACAAACCATGCATAGCACTATTTCTATTAATTTTTCTTAAAAATAAACCTAAATCACCCCAAGAAAAAAATCCAAATCTAGGGTACTTAATAACCTCAAAAGTACATGCAAAATGTCCCCTAGGTGACTCCAAAAAAGGCTAGGATCTTACAATTTCTACACCTTATAATAGATTTTCCATGAGATCCAATCTCGAAAATTACTAATATTCTAATCCAAAATGATTTATTCATTGATTCATCATATCTGCTTCCCGTTCCCACATTTCCTCTTTAACACTTCCATGTTTCCATAACACATGAACTATTGACACAATAATTCCCTACAACACTTTCACACTGTGATCCAACACACATATCAGATGCTCCTCAAAGGACGTATCTATTTTGAGGTCATCCTCATCCAAATCGATCACTTGATATGGGTCAGGGTGATACCACCGTAGTTTTGACACATGGAAGACATCATGTATAACATGGAATTTATGAGGAAGGGCCCATCGGTACATCACTGACCCGATTATCTCCACTACCTCAAACGGTCCTACAAACCTAGGAACCAACATGTCCTACCTCCATATCCTGTGGTGACCCAACATTGGCAAAAACCATAGGAAAACACAATCTCCCTCTATAAACTCTAGAGATCATGTCCTTCTATCATCATACAACTTGTTCCTACTCTAAGCCATATTCATATATTTCTAAATCAACTGTACAAGCTCTGATGTCTCATGTATGAGACATAACCCCAAAAACTCTGACTCACCCATATATACCTAGCATAGCAGTGATCTAAAAGGTCTACCATAAAGATCCTCATATGGTTCCATATTTATAGTTTCCTAATAACTATTTTTATAGGAGAACTCTACTAAATCCAAGTGCTTCTCCCAAGAAAATCCAAAGTCAAGTACGCACACCTGCATCATGTCCTCTCACAACTCTATGGTATGCTTTAACTTCCCATCTATTTGTGGGTGGAAGGGCGTACTTAACAAAACATGTATTCCAAGAACATTCTGTATGCCCTGGAAAAAGTGTGTACTAAAGTGTGAATTATGATCTAAAACTATATGTTGTAGAACCCCATGAAAATGAACTATCTTCCATACATATAGTTCTCCCAAAATTTCTACTATGAAGGTTTCCCTAATAAGAAAAAAATGTGCTACCTTTTTTCAGTCGATCCACAATGACCCAATATCAATATTATTCATAAGTGTCTTTGGAAGACCCACCACAAAATCCATATTTATCTCATCCCACTTCCATTCCGGAATAAGAAACAGATGCAATAGACTTCCAAGTCATTAATGCTCTGCCTTCACCTGCTGACAAGTGAAAAATCTTTCTATGAATAAAGTTACCTTCTTTTTCATGTCTGAACATCAAAACTATCACTGTACGTCACAATACATTTTTGTTACCCTAATATGTACCACCAATTTTGAGGCATGAAATTCTCTCATGAGTTCCTCTCACATATTTTTAAGCACAATAACCTGTTTTTCTCATAGATGGTCTCATCCTCATCAATTAACAAGTCTGAAGGTGAATCCCAACCTTTAAGTATTTTCTTATAAGGATAAACACTCAGAATACTCATACTAACTTTCCATGATCTATCTCAAGAGTGTAGAATCTATTTCTACTAAAACTAGAGCCATCTTCTTCTAACTCTACTGGACCACCACATGCATTTCAGCCATCAAAGTCATCATCTTCCACTCTACACTTGACTCATGTACCAACTAAGTTTGAGTTTTTATGCTCATGGAATAAGCCACACTATTCCATTTTCAAGGTTTATATGATATTTCAAGAACAAACAATACAAATACTGTACCCATATTTCCTACCGAAGATTAAAATCACGTTTTGAAAATATGTACATCATGCTTTTGTGATCTATAAAAACTATAAAATTTTCACCCAAAAATATAGTGTCTCCAACACTTAAGAGCATACACCAACCCTACCAACATTATGTCATCTGTAGGGTAATTAAATTCATGTTTCCTCAACTGTCAAGACCCACAAGACACGAATCAGTCCCCTTGAATCAACACAACTCTGAGTCTGATCCCAGAAGTGTCACAATACACCATGTACTCCTCAACGGACTTAGGTATGATCAAAATTGGTACTGATGTCAAGTTCTTAATAAGCACTTAGAATGAATTATCAAATTCATATTTTCATTCAAACATTACACTTTATTTTTCCGACCTGAAATCAATACTATTAATTGGTAAATGTCCTTGATGAATTTATTATAATATCCAGCTAATCCCAAAAATCATCGGGTATCAAAGACATTCGTGGGATGCTCCCAATAAACCACTCCGTGTACCTTTTATGGGTCCACTACCAGACCTTATTATGATATGATGTTCCCAAAAAATTGTACCTTATAAATCAAAAACTAGTACTTAGATAGCTTGGCGTATTGTCGATGCTCTCTAACTGTACTCAGGATGATGTCAAGATGTTGGTCATGCTTTTCATGAGACTTGGAGTACACCAAGATGTATTTCACAGACACCACCACAAACTGATCCAGATATGGATGAAATATCTTATTCATCAAGTCCATAAACACCACTGTAGTGTTTTGAAACCCAAACAGCATTATGAAAAACTCATAAAGTCCATACCTTCCTATAAATGAAATTCTTGGTATATCAGAAGTCCAAACTGTCACCTGATGACACCATGATTTCAAATAAATATTTGAGAACACATAATCCTACTTCAGTTAGTCTAACAAATCATCAATACATGGAAGGGGATATCGATTCTTCATGGTCATTTTGTTCAAATTCATATAATCGACACACGAGTGTAATTCCTTGTCAGCCTTCTTCGCAAACAAGACTGTTGATCCCCAAAGTGATGTACTTGGATAGATAAACCATTTATCCTCCAACACCCCGAACTGTGTCTTGGTCTATTGAATCTTAGTCAGTTCCATCTAGTAAGATGAAATAGACATTGGATCTACCCCCGACAAGATCTCAATAGTGAATTCCATATCCTTCTCAGGTATCAACCTTGAGAAGTCTTCAGGAAAGAAATCATGGAACTATTCCAAAACTGGTGGAAGGAAGTCTTGCCTACCGCCCTTATCATCTAGCAAAAGACTAGAAACATGGGTTGTGAGCTCTCCCAGCTTTTGAGTAATAGGCCTTTTTTTACTTCCACGGAAATCTCATTCCCCATGATGAACATACTGGTCCCCCTTACGATATAAAATGATCACTACCCTATGGTAGCAATCGATGTGGGCTCAGTATGGGACTAACCAGTACATACCCATAATTAAGTAGAATCCTGTTATATCAAGGACATAGTTCTCCAAAAGAAACCCATAGTACCCAATCTCTAGTGAACATACCTTACATAAAAAGATATCTATATATTGTGTTCCCAATGGTGTATCGATATTCATGACTGCACTTACGGAATCCACCAACATGATAAAACCATTAACAATATTTGCAGATATAAAGGAATGAGAGGCACTGGTATCACACAATATAATAGCTAAAGAATAAGCTACTAGAATAGTACCTCTCAATGTCGATGGACCAGCCTCGATCTCCACATGTGTAGGCTCAACTGTATATAACTATCTTTCCCCTCTACCCTGTGGTGCCATCTGACTCCCCTAAGTGGCACCAATTTTCTAATGTGGGTACTCATACCATGATGCACCACATACACTTCCTCAACCACCTCTTATAGTAGAACTCATTCTTCCATGCCTATATGGTGTAGAAGACCCCCTTCTAACACTCTAACATTGAGCAGTTGCTCTCTCAGTACAAGCCTGTCGTTTCTTCCAGCAAAACCTATGTATGTGCCCCAATTTTTTAGAAAACTATCACTCCACCGGTGGTTGAGGAAAATTTCATGTGGTAGTGTCTCTTCTTGCCACATTAGTGGAAAATAAAATGTGTAAGATCATATTAAATGGTTCCTGCTGAATTTCCACCTTTATTTTCAATTTTCTACCTAAGGTACTTGTAATGGTGCTTCCTAATCTCAGAAGTCACACTCCTTGATCATTCATTGACTACTACATGGTTAGTACTAGAATCATCCTTTAGGTTCCCCTCCAAAATTAGAGCATGGTTCACCACTTCTAAAAACTTTTCCATCCTAAAGATATTCATCTAGGACTTAATCTCACACTTTTGTTCATCCTGAAAATGTTTTGTTGAAGAAGCCTCATTTATAGACAATGCTGAATAAAAATTCTATAAATCTATGAAACGTTCATCGTATTTCATTATAAACAAGCTTCCATGGGTTAGATGCATAATATTTTAAGCCTTATCTTATATTAGAGTGTTTGGATAGAAGTCCTCCAAGAACTTATATAGTGATTCCTTCCATAACATATCATCAGTCTATCCAGATCAAACTTGAATGTCCCACCAGTGCTTCGTTGACCCCTATATGATATAGCCATCCAACATGACGCTACTCTTAGATGGATTCTTCATATGGTTAATTATCATCTCCACAGATTCAATCTAGATATCCTCTCCCTTACTTCCACTCCCTCTAGTTGAATTCAGAGGGTGCAGCAGCTGAAACTCCCTTTTCAACTCAGACATGCTTTTTAGAACCCGCCCAGGGTCTCTCTCCATGAATTTCATGAAATGAGAAAGTTTATATTAGAACTACTCCCCTGCCTCATTTCCTTGCACCAATGGTGCATCAAGTTCCCTGTCTAGAATTTTGTTTTGATCCATACCCCCTCGTTCTTCATCTCAAAAAGCATCATGGATGCATAACTCTGCAAATCCAAACACACATCTTAGGTCTCATAACGCATCCTTATAACATTACGTTAGAGGAAAAAGAAAAACAACAAGATTCAACATGTCATCCCTCTATTCTCGCTATACGGTCAACATCGTGACCTTATCACCGCCCTTAACCATCCTAGTCTTAGGTCTTGGTTAACAAGGGTACTCACATTTCATTAATTATTCAGCCATTAATTTATCACATTATCTCAAATAAAATAATTCAATATTAAATTAATTATTAATACTCATTTCGTCAATCAAGATTCTCCTTAGACACCTGTTTATACACATTTTTCATCATTATTATAATCCCAAAACAATGGAAAACATTTCAAGTTCAACAACTTACCCATACCCTATTTTCCTATGAGTTCCTATAATTATGCACGTCAAACAACCCTGTGTGCCTAGAATGTTGCATGCGAACATAAATATTGTGCCTCTTTAGGACACAAATAAATTTTTAATATTTTTCAAAACAAATATCACATTACACCACAAGTACTTCACCCATGGTGAAATAATATACAAATGAATCGAAAAAAAGAAATCACAACAATACCACCTTGAGTACTAGAATTTCCCCCATACATGGGTTTGAAACTCCCATGAATTAGCTCATTACCAAGCCCTGAATCATCCTAGTCTCTAATCTAAATTTCACAAAATAGTAATACAAAACAAGAAGAATGAAAGAAAACTCACCGCAGATAACATTGTAATGTCCCGACCTGGATGCCACTAAATGGTGCCCCAAGCCAGTTGGTCACATTCCCTCATGCATGCCTCCCCATATGCTAGAGGGTGCCGACTAAGAGCGAGAGTTTGATACATCATTAATGGGGAGACTATACCCTATTTGATTAGAATAAGATATCAACAGAAATAAAAAACAATAAACAAGCGTGGAATCATATAAATATCTAGAATAATACTATGTCAGATGATAGTCAAAATAGAAAAATAAAATGCTCCACTAAAAGAATAACATGCTATTAAAATGAATGTGCCCAGTGTCAAAAATGAAACTAAAAGTAAAGACACAACTACTCCAAAGAGGTTACCAAACCACATCTATTACCCTCACATACTATCCATTCCCAAACAACAACCTATTCTAGGGAATTTCCCTTATCATGTCTTGCAACAACAAAGTCTATTTGGGTTCCGATTTGGCGGCCCAAATAGGGTGTGAGTAAGACTTAGTAGTCCACCACAAATGGTGTCTAAAACAAGTCCAGTCAAAAAGAAATGTATTAAATTATATGAAGCAATAAATACATGTCATAATTAAACAGTTAACATATTGTCATTTATTCTTTAATCATCACATTAGACCCCATTTCAATTCAGGTCTCCCATATAAATCATAATTAATCATTGTCATTCATTTAGTGTTGAACACCATATCATGCACCCCAAATCTCATTCAGTGTTTAATGCCATGTCAAGCACCTCAAATCTCATTAATTTTTGGTCTTTATGTCTAACACCCCACATCACAAGCTGGGATAGCTATTAGGGAATAATTCCATGTCCATGTCCCAACTTCTATATTGGTCTAGAATGCCATGTCTAGAACCCACATTATCAATTATTTAAATCATTAATTATTTCACAACATTTAACCACATCATTCTTTTACTAATCCAATGATTAGACAAACATGTCAAATCCCATTAGTTAACCCAACAATTAACTAAGCACATAACCCATTAATAAATTCATCAATTAATTAATCAATCAACACAAATGTTATTCCATAATTAATTCTTCACAATTAGTCATCCAAATCAAATCCAAACATATCATAATTAATTCTCATAGTTAATTATATTTAATAAACATCATGGCACATAATTAATTCTTCATTAAATATGTTATATAGTCAACCATCATCTCATAATTAATTTTCCCCAATTAATTATATTAACACAATCGATTCGATATCTTAATTACAATATCTCAACCCATAAACAAAATCTCTAAATCAGTTATCTAATTGGGCATCCTTAGTAGATCCATGATTAAATCATCAATTAATCATATATATATATATCCAAAGTATCAACCAATTAAATTAACATTCCAAATTACTCTAATTCAGAAAATCAATTATCAAGGGATGCTAGAAAATCAATAATCTCACATACACCTATCTAATCCACGAATATTTGAGTTCAATTTAAACCACCTTCCTCAATTTTTTGATGGAAGTTATCCCAATGGAAATCTAAAAAATCTGAGGGGAACAATGTCGTTGATCAAGATCCCAATATAAATCCCTAAATCCAAAATTAAGACAAAAAACATCAAGATCATGAAAATATAGATCTAAATCTTCATTCGTAGATCTAGATCTCAACTCAATGGTTTAGATCCATAGAAACAGTGGATATCTTCACTGAAAAGATCCAATAAGGATAGGGGAGATAACAGGAGAGAAAATGAGATGAAATCCAATTACTGGAAAGAGAGATAAACTTCAATACATGATTTAGATCTCCATGAACAATGTTCAAATCGCTTTGGTATTCCTCTGAAAGGCTTTAGGATCACCTAGAATTTTTCAAGACAATCCTGGGTCTAAATAAAGGGGTCTTAGGGGCTCATATGATTTGAAAACTGATTTTATGATAATAAAAACCCATGTGCACGGTTTACTTGGGTAGGGGAACACAATTAGGGTAAACCGTGCACCAACCGTGCAGACCTCTATATCTAGGTTCGCACGTTTACATGGGTTTAGGTGCATGGTTTTTCAAACCATTTGCAAACTGTGCACATCCCTCTATCTATTAATTTTTTCTTAAAAACTCATCCAAATGCATCCCAAGCAACAACTTTATAGATAATGTACTTACAAACCTCAAAAGTACCTACAACATGTTCCTGAGATGACTCCAGAATAGGCCGGTATCTTACAGTTAGGGGGAATTTATGTTAGTTTTAGATAAATAGAAATGATTTAAAGATACCATTGTTATGTATATGTTAATGTTTATCCTTATTATAAGATGGTTTATTGAAATTTTATTGATAGGGTCAGAATATTATTTTTTTTAGTAAATGCATGGATATAGGAGCAATGAATGTAACAATGGATTGGAAGAAAAATGGGGTGGTTTTCTAAATGAGAAGCTAAATGGGATGTGATTTATTATATAAACTCTTTTTTTTATTCTTAACTAGCTATCAAGAGTTATTATTAACAACATGAACCTATGTGAGTTTCCCAAGCATCAAATAAGAGAGAACTTAGGATCCACATAAGTTTAGGTAATAATGGTCATAAAGGATAAAATATTTTATGACCTATGTCAAGAATATGGGAAGAACCCTCTAGGAAAATGTATTAAAATAATGGGAATATGTATTGTGTGTGGTAAATGAGGGAATAAAGCAATAATCAGCCAAGTAAAAAAATAATAATTTAGTTAATACTAGGAATAGGAATAAATTTTTTTCCAAGGAATCCATTGAATGTTTTAAATTTTGATAATATAGGAATTATGAAAATCGATGTCCTAGGGGGAAATCTGAAGAATGATATCATCGAGACCATAAAAATTAATGTTTAAAAATTTATAATGCCACTATCGAAGAATATGGGGAATCTACAAATGAAATATGAAAGTTATAGGCCATATCTTGGATTATGTTTTGATATTTTTTTAATCTTATGTCATGATTCATTTTTTTTAAAATGTAAAAGTGTTAAGGAATAATATGGAAAATCATGGTTAATTAAGAGCATTAAATGATTAAGGTATCATTATATTGGGATTCAAGAGATATAATGTAGTGGAATATTTAAGTTTTATCATAATTTCAATGGATTAGACCCCCATTTTTAAGTTTTTATGTGAGGTTAATACATTGGGATACTTTTATTGAGTTTTTTTAGATTTTTTAGTTAAATTTAACCCTTAAGATTAACATGTGAAAAAAAGTTATTTAAGGAAGAATGTACTTTAATTTTTTCAAACATCTGTTTAAATATATTTTTACTCTTTCAGGATTATATGATCTTTGATGATTATGTTCATATTATAGGATTTTCATCATATTTCTAGGAACATTAGTGTACATTAACTAAACGGATGACCTGCAGGCCAGGCGATAAACCGTCACATTTGGCAAGGCCATTGGGCTTGAACCCACAATCGAAAGATGAAATGGTTGATTAGCCTACCACTGGCCAATGTGATATCCTATTTAGTATTACATTGTTTTTATGAAAATGTTTATATATAATGACTAGGTTTACTTTGGGAACATATAGTATATTGTATATATAGCATGAAATTGAAAATTGATTTGGTCATTAAGTGAATTTAGAAAGAAGACCACTATATTTTTTGGAACATTATATGATTAAGGAAAATATAATCTTATGAGATTTTATTTTAGATTGAGTTATATTTTAGAAGCATATATTATTTTAATGTGTATTTATGGTGATACATGTTATTTAGGGAAATGATTTTCATATTTTAATGATTATATAATTAAGTCATATTTAATTTGGGTATGTGACTTTAATAGTGACGGATGTTATTTGGAGATAAATGATGGAAGAATATGTGATGAAATAATTCTAATCATTGGGTTTTAATCATAGTGTGGGATATATTGAATACTTTTAAGGATAGTTTCTTACAATGGGATATATTTTGAAATTTTGGTATTACTATTAAAATTTGGTGATTAATATATTATTTCTTCATATAAAGGTTTATTAATTTTGTGAATTGGATTATATTATACTATAAAAATTTAATATATTTTTATACTTTGGTGGAAGTATATGATCCAATAGAAGTTTATTTTTAGTGCTTCAGCTATAAAAAAAGTCATCTTGAATGCTCATCATTTGGAGAAAATTGTGATATTATGGTGGAAATTGATTAAATGATGATATTATACATGTAAAGTAAGTATATTTCCTAATGTAAATAGTCTAGATGGGAATTTAATTCATAAACTCTAGTAAAATTATATTTATTTTTATTATTATTATGATCATTTCAAATGAATCTATAGTCTCTTCAAAAATTTCAAATTTATGATTTTGTTGTTGTTAGCTTTCTCTTGACCATGTTCCTTATCACACTATTTCAGTCCTTAGGAGATAGTTTTCTCTTACATGAATAAATTTTCACCTAACACAAATTTTTTGAAATAGTTAAACCTATTTATGTGTTATTATAGATGACCTTCATATTTAACATACCTCTTTCTAGGAGGAAGTTTTATTAACACTTTTTATGATTTGAGATTTAAAAAAAATCATGAGGAAAATTATTGATTAACAAGACTATGTGAAAATTATGAGGAGGATTTTTTTTAAAAAAATGAGAGATATAATATCCCAATATTTTAAAATAATAACTATGTTCAATAACATACCAAATATGAAACACTAAGCATAAATAAACAACATAATATCATTATTTTTATATGACCATTATAAATTAGATGTTGAATTAGAATGTATCAATAGCATTGGATGAATTATGAAATATATTTAATGTCCAAATAAATTAAAATTCATTTACTAGTGATTTATAAATAATGACTTAATTTTTGGAAAATCCATTTTACGCGTCAAGAATACTTTTTCTTCAAAAAAATGATTTTTATTGCATTTTATGTGAAAATATTATTATTAAATAATAAAATTAGAAAATTTATTTGATAAAATTAAAATCATTTTTAAAATTATTCTGTAAAAATAATCTTCAGGATAAATTTTAGTATTTTTCTAAAAAGATTAATTTTTTAATGAATAGTTAAAAATACTGATTTTTCTTTGAAAATTGTATCTTCATTTAAAGTATTTAAAAATAAAAATTATATTTTAGATTATTTTTAGTGTTACATTAGTTTAATTTTATTAATAATAATCCAATTATGGTCTTTTAAATGAATTTTATAATTTAATTTTGTATAAAATCATTTTTTACAAAAAAATGCATTTTCTAAAAATCTGTTTTTCATTATGCTTTAATAGTTTAATATTGAATTAAATTATACCAATTATATGTATTTAATTTTGAAAAATTATATTACTTAATTTAATCATAGGGTTCAAATTTTTTAAATATACCCTTTTTATTTTTGGACATTATGAATATTAACTGTAGTAATTTTTATTTCCATGATAATGGGTTAATCGGGTAATTAAGTGTTAAAAATAATATCATAAGGTCGGGAAAATGACCATAAAACATGAATTAATTTTATTGGATAATTCCATTTCATCAATAATCATCCAATATTTTTTTATTACCTTTTTGACAATTTATATTTTATTATGACCTTTATAATATTTTATGTAACGAAAGGTAAAAAATGTGACACTTCTATTTTTAATAACTATATTATTTTCAACATGGGGATAATCAAAGGATATGTTTTGTTATAAATATTACTTTTAAATATAAATCATTTCTATTCATCATGGTAATTTATTTTTAATTTTTTGTGAATAAATAATTTCCTCAAATGCTTACACCACGCTGATACAGTAATTATTCAATTAATTGAAAAATTAAATAAATGATGTTAAAAATATTAAAAGTAATATAATTTGAAATAATTAACAATATAAATAAATTTTATAGATAAACATATCATATTTTAGGTTTATTAAAATATATTATTACAATTTATTTTGTTTTCTTATTGTTATTAATGTCAAAGTAAATGAAAAGTTCTAAAATTAACATTATTTATATTTTATGAAAATTAAAATTTATAAAATGAATTAAAATTCCTTAAAATAATATATTTTGATAATTTATTGGGATATGGTTTAAAAAATAAACCTTAATCTATTTATGATCCATTTTTTCAATTTATTATTACAATCATGACCTAGAAAGAGTAAAAAAACCTTATTGTTGTCGTAAGTGTGAAAAGGGTTAAAGGGGGTTAAAAATAAAAGATAAATGTAAAATGTAATCCAAACCTATTAAAATTAATTATATGAGATTATGTAGACTTATCCACTTCTTTGATTATAATATTATCAATTTGGATCAATATTTATATTATATTAACTTAATACTATAAAAAAATTCAAGAGTTCCCCTCCCATCTGTTATAAATTGGAACTTATTCATATCATTCATTCAAAACTCAAGAGCCATTTGGTTTGACCAATACTCACATATATACTATCCTATAATACATCACTACATTCTATAGTTCTTGGTTTAGTAATAATACCAACCTTAGAGGGATTAATGTATTAAACAAAGACATTCCAAAGAAGAGGTGTAGTTTTTTACCCCATGTTTTTGTTTTATTTCTTCTTCCACCTCCTTCAAATATTATTCATGCAAGATAAAATAAAAAAAAGTATTATAAATAAAATTATATTTTATTATATTATGTTCATAACCTATATCTATATCTAACCACCATCAAATTGGAAATGAATTCATCATTCATGTGTACGAGAGACTACCGGCTCCCGAACCAATGTAATTTGTTTTCCATCACCGCCACTCACATATGGTTATAATGATGGATTTAATATATATTTATCATACGTACATAATTTTTTAAATTATATAATATCATATAATTTTCTACCTTTCCATTCATTGAACAATGATAACGTTGTTTGTGCATATGTGTGAAATACCACCTCCATGAACCGATATGATCTATTTCTCATCACCACGTAATTTGGGTGATATATTCAAGTATAACTAAAGAAATAATATGAAATTTATAATATTATTATCATTATTGAATAGTAAAATAATACTTACCTTATTTCTATAAAGATCGTTGAAAAATTAAAATGTTACCCATGCATACATATGACCTACCATCTCCATGATTATAACATAGTTCATTTGAAAAAATAATCTTTCAAGATTGGTTTAAAAAGTATAATTGAAGTATAAAAATAATAATTATATCATTATTATTATTCTTTAAATGACTGGATAATTAAATCTTTGACCATATTCAACTTACTGAAGTCATTTTGAACTTATATACTGAATATCGTCAAAACATTTATTGCGAACATAAATGATTTTGTTTATAAAACAGTAATAATTGATACAGAAGGAACAAAAAACATTAAAAAGGTTATCAATAAAGTAAAAAATTAACATAATTTTATTATCTATGAATATAATAATTTACATGATGATCCGGATTTAGGGTTAGAGACTTTCTTTTAAAAAAAAATTTTAAAGTTCCCCTTAAAACACTTTTTCTTTCATTTATATATTTTTAAAATTATTTTATGGATATATTTATATGGACATAAAATAATATTAAAAGAAATTTTATTTCTCATTTTAATCTCATTCAAAAGTTTTTAAAAGGAATGTTTTTATGTAATTCTTTGACTCTATTTACAAAAGACTAAAGGAATGTTCTATTTTAACGAATATGATAATGACTTTTCCATCCACTGTAATCATTATTTATTGTTTCTTAATTTATAAGAATTAATTTTTTATTTATATAATTACCATGTTTTATTTAGTTTTTATAATATTTGTTTTGAGAAATGGGTTTAAATTGAATGGGAAATATAAATATATAAAAATGTTTTCTTATGGGTGAAAAGAATGTTTTTATGATGAATGATTTTATATATTTTGTTATGGTTATTGGGAATTGTTTATGATTATTTTATTTTTAACCATGATTGTTACTCTATAAGTAATAATTAATTTTATTTTACTTGTAATGGTGATACGAAAATGGTTCCCAACTAAAACTACATGATTTATCTATAATTGATAAGAGTTTTTATGGAAATATTATAATTTCATAGGGTAAAAGAAAGAATATGCTACCTTGTAAGGATGAAAAGTATAACATTGTGAAAAAATTATGATTTCAAATAAAACTTTTTGTGTTTTATTTTTTCCTTTAATATTTCTCATTAAATATTTTATAAAACAATTTGGGAAGATAAGTTGATTTCATAGGTAAGAAAAAAATTTATTTTCATCAAAATGTTTATTTTGAAAAAATAATTTTATAGGTAGTCATGGAGTAACAATTTCATTATTTATTTTTTTGTCTATTACAGAGTTTATTATGTTCATCCAACATATTAAAATGTTTTTATTAGATTATTAGTTTCAAGGATGAGGTCAATATGAAAATTTTGAAGATGTTTCATGAAAAGAAAACATGTTTATTTTTTAAATGTTTTGTTTTATGGGAAAAATTGATACTGAATAGAAATATATACTTTGTAATATATGGGCTTATATTGTAAGAGTTATAAAAAATCTCTAAAAATATAAACCAAGAAGATTTTTCGGAATGTAAGAAAGTGAATTCTAATTTAAATTCAATAAAATATTTAATGTATAAGTTAGGATCCTTACCCCACTCCAAAAAATGGAATGGCTATGGTGTGGTTCCGTAGGTTGCATCGTAGCATAGGTGGTTGTGGCATGGATTAAGAGGATTCATTGAGGATCCACTACCAAATAAATAATTTTTTTGACATGGCCTCCATGTTGTGGTGTAGGGGAGAATATGGTAGATTTTAGGGCTACTAACTTTTAGGGGTAGTTGTTCCATGTTGGTTGGGTTGCGGTGTAACCTCCCAATTAGAAAAGGGGGACTATCTAATGGTGCTTAAGGTTACCTTTTCCTCTCAAATACACATTTATAGGTTCTTTCCATGTTTCATGGACACATAGTTTAACCCCCCACCCCTGAGGGGGGGGGGTGGCTGCAATGTAGAATAGGCTTTTACACCATAGTATTATTTTTTTCAATAGGATGTGGTGTGGTCCTAAGGGTTATGTCATGGTCTTCTAAAAAAATACCCTATCTATAAATACCCCAATACCATTCAAACTAGGATTTATCCCACTCATTCCTTTCCAACCCTAGGTTCTCTAACATAGTTTTTAGAAGGAAATGAATCCACTATTGATAGGGATTCATCTATGATGACTAGAGATCAATCCATGGTGATCCAAGTTAAGATCTACATTATTTTTCAAGGATTTTCTCTCTATCTGATATTGTTTCCTTCTATTTCCTCTTTCCATGTTATTATAATTTCTCTCAATTTTTCTAATGGATTATTATAGGTCATTTTTTGACATGGTTGTGGAAGGACATCCTGGGAGAGATGAAGTCTCTTATAAGAGAGGTGATTAGAGATCCAAAAAATTGATTCATTCTAGTGTGAAGAACTTTGAAACTTTTGATATAGTGGATTCACTATATCTCATATTTATTTACAAGAAATCATGAATTTATCATTTTTATCTCTTTGGGTGATAATAGAATTAAACAAATAATGATTGAACAAGATTAATAAATAAATTGGATAGTGATCTCATGTCAATGTTTTATACTGTGATAACCGTTTAACTATTGATTCACTAAATATTTTTCAATCTATGTTATTCTTTTTAGCATGTTGTTATTCTTGGTTTATCTTATTTAAATTTTTGAATTTTGATATAAAACATAAATATGGAATTAATTTATTAATTATCTTAGTAATTAAAGAAGATTCATGTTTATGTTCTAGCATTCCCTATAATTTTATGGTAATAAAATAAATTCAAGTATGTATGTCTAATTTAATATTTTATTTCATGAGATATTAAAATAAGTTAAGTGCATTAAGTTATAGTGCTTGTAAATGATGAAAATAGTAAGAATTCATGTTTATTGGGAGTTTTCCTTTTCACAATTTGATGAAACTTGATTTATGCTAAGGGAATGTTTATATAATTGAGATAGCATGATATAGATGATGACTTTATATTACTATAGTTGGAATATATGAATAATTAATTGATTAATTTAAGATGGATTAAAAATCAGCTATTTGAAAAAAGATAATTATTTAGTGATGATAGTTCCTATTTATTTATAAAGAATGGATTCCTTGTGTTTAGGGTCTTGATATTGTATTTCTGTGTGAATGATGAATTCATTTTCATGGATTATATTTCCCTAATGACTATGATTGTGGTTTATTTCCTTCTATGGGATCTATATGTATTCCTTATTATAATGTGAGTTTGGGATGGATGGGACTTGGTTGACTGATGACATATACGTATGGAGGTCTGAGGTTGTGGTATCATTTGACACCTATGGACTATTAGAGGGTGTTTTCTCCAATATCCCAATTGGAGGATGGATGGGTGACTACCCAATCTTACCCTTATATTTTATTTCGGTAGTATTATATGATGATATGAATGATCGTTAGTTTCTCCATATATGTATATAGAGGGATATAATGGATTATGGTTATTTCACACACATGTATCTCCAGATACAGTATCCAATTGGTTATTATAGGCATCATAGGTATAGGTTGTGATGGCTTGAGGTACCTTACTCTATTTATGGTCCGTAATGGATTTAGGTATAATATATGATGTAAGATACATGTCATATGGCTTTTGGTGGAACCCAAAAACTACTTGATTATTATACATATTGATATGTGGATGGGATGATGTAATGCAAGAAGTGCATGTTGTGATACAAAACCCGGGTGTTTTCGAGATGACCTACTTTAGAGAGAGACGAATAAAACATTAAGGCATTTGCGTATAGATGAAAACCAGTGGGGAACTGGTAGAGGGGTACTGTTGAAGGGTACTCTTTAGGGGGTAAGGGAATGAAATAGTAGTATCAATGGTTCGTTTGTGGCATATAATGAGTTTGGAGTTAGATGTATGTAATATTTAATGGGTGGGTAGGGAAATAGTGTAAATTTTAGTATAGTAAGTGATGTAAAATTGACAGACTGTCTAAAATAATTATATTTAGAGCCCCTTGTGATATGATGCATAGACATTTAAATTGATGAGCCTGTTAAACAAAGTGATACTAGTTGTAAGTTAGATACTGAGTAAAGGATCATGCATCATTCATTTATTCACATGTGTTATAAATGGGTAGACCTTGGGATAGGTTAATGAATTAAACAATATAAAAAATAGTTAATTAATGTTAATTATTCCATTTTCCATATTTGGGAGTCTTAAACCTTTTATTATTCCTATAGGTTTGGATGTAGGTTGGTGTCTATGTTAGGATCTCACCAAATATATTTAGTAGGATGTGCCCATAGATCGTAAAAGAGTAGAGGTTGAAGATGATTACACTTGGAGGATGACACTCAAATATATTTGACGTCAATGCTTGTAGAAGTATGAGGGTTCTGTTTCATTGTTAGTCATAGGGGATTGGTTGGAGTAGGTCGAGATGAATTTCATTTTCATCTATACTCGTAAAGAGAACTATGTTTCTTTGTATTTTACAACGCTATATGGAGAATCGAGGTAGTGGTGGATTTTGTTCCTTAGAGATTGTTAGGTGTTAATGGTATCATGGGAAAAATTAATAGATCATTTTCAAAAATAATTTCTTTCTTCAACCGTGAAGCAGGAAAGTCCCTAGGAACTGCTTACCCATCAACTAAGGAGTTACAGTGTAAGGGAGTTTGGGATATATTTTAAGACACTTATATGATATACTTTATACCTATTTCTACCTGAGGAGTCCAGGTTGAGGTATTTGGATGACTCATTAAATTTTTATATCCCTTTCCATGTCTCCTAATTTATGTTTTTGAAAAATCTTGTGGTACTGGAAAGAGGAGATGTTTTTGAGAGGACATTGGCTAGAATTTAATCGTCGTGAGAGGGGAGTCATCGATATTTCTCATGAATAATAGATGTGTTTAGGGATTCCTAGTTTCCATGACATAATAGTTTTAGTCATCTAGGGGTAGGTCCCAACCCTTATCATCTTGTTTCCCTCGGGGGAGTCTCTTAGAGTTATTCTAAGGGATCATATGCCTGTTTTTTAAGAGGATGAGGTCATTAGTAGTGAGAGTTCCCAAACATTCTTATATGTCAATGAGCACCAGGTGTCTAACTTCAGGTTCCTCTGTTGAAGTAGTTTAATCTAAGGTAGTTGTAGTAGAGTGTTCTAGATTGGGATCATTGGAAATGATATGTGGTTGGTAGAGGGAATACCCAAGAGTATCCTCACCCTTAAAGAGTAGAGTTCAGCCATGAAGGTTTTCTCTATCAATTCTAAGGAACCCATGGGGAAGTTCGTGGTCAACTTCGTGCACTATAATTTCTATTGTTAGGTGAGCTAGATGTTATACGAGGTACTATTTTCTTTTTTTATACATGGGTCCATGGTTTGTTTGATTCAGTAGTTGCACACTCCATCATATCACCTAACCTTTTCTATGATTTGGGAATTGAGGTAGATAGGATTTCAATTCCCTTGGTAATGATTATGCTAGTTGGAGCTCGAGATAGCATGTATGAAGCACATAGATACTGTGAGCTAGTGATGGGGTAGCACCACTCTTGAAGATACTTATTATGTTTACAGATACAACTATAAAGACCCAGAAATTTCAAGGAAATTTCTTTCTTAATTTCTTTGGAAGTTTACATGAGCGCGGTTTCTGACGGAGCCTGATTCTGAGGCCTGGTGTGCCCGGAATCATTTTCCGAAATTTAGATCGGGTACGTTCAGTGAACGAATGAGCGGGTTTTTATAACTTTTGAACCTATGCTTGGAATTAAAATCCAAGGGCACCGATGTAACCGCAGTGTCGGTAATTTCTTAAGAAGACCCTTTCGGGAGTTGCGTTTTCTCAGGAGGAGTTGTTTAAAAAAAATTGAGGGATAAAAATATAATTGTTTAAAATTATATTTTCTTTTCATGTTTAGTGGATTAAGTGTTGTGTCACAACACCTTATCCCTCTCTTAAGTGGTTACAACCTAAGTAAGGGAGTTATGGGTGGGACCCACTTGTAGTTAACTACCCATGAGAGGATTAAAGGTGAGGTGGGGCCCACACGAACCCCACCCGTTCACATTCCTTAAACCTCCTCTAACTCCCCCCATTAATTTCCCCTTCTTTTAATAACATAACTCCTCTTTAACTTGTGTAACTCTTATTCCATTAAGTAGCCTCTCCTCTATTAAAGCTGGCCTACTCACATAATTAATGAGTTGATTCTTGGTTTAATTTGAAAAGGGTGGCTTGTCTTTAAATGGGAGAAGGATAATGCAATATTTGTTTGGAAAATAATATGGTGGAGAACCTCTGAAGAAATAAGAGAAGGTTCATTCTCCAACCCTCTGAAGAAGAACGAGAATGCGTCATCTATACTTCTCTTCGTGATAAGAGGGGAACGTCACATCTTCGGGTACACTCCGACAGCGATGGGGCTTCCATGACCTTCAACGAATAACTCTCCCTGGATCTCCATCAAGGGAGGAGACACCGCCGTGGGGAATTCGCAAACGACGACGTCACCTTCCGACATCAATAAACACATCTCAAGGTAGGGGATTTTATTGTTGTTGTTATTCGTGAATTCTTCCATCATTGTTCCTTTTTTCAATTGGACCGCTTTCTATCGATTGACGGGAGGGGGCCAGACCGCACAAACACGGCCGACCCTCCTCCCTTGTATGTTGTGTTGTTGCGGTTCGAAGGAAAGTGGCGCGGTGCAACGACACCGTGCGGGATCATACGGAAAGGGTGCGCGGTGCCGTCACACCACGCCGGAGAACCCCGAAGGCACCATGGCCGGAGCGGGGCCGCGACGGAGGGGCGCGGCGTCGTCGCGCCGCGCCGGACGGATGAAGGTCGTGGCGGTGCAGGGAAAGGCGGCCAGTTCCTGGCCGCCGGCGTCGGAGTAAGAGGACCGGCCCGCGCCGGTCCCGTGGGGCAGCAACCGGCCGGCCGGAGCGGGCCAGCCAGATAGGGGAGAAGCCGGGGGTCGTAACCCCCGGCTGACTAGACAGCAGCGGCCCCCACATGGGGGGCCACGTTTAATGAGACAGGGGGGCAGCGCCCCCCCCCCCCCCTTTTTGACCACCCAGCTCGGTGTAACCGAGTGGCCAGTAGACCGCCAGCACGCCAGGCTGGGTCGGGCCGCGTCCAAGCGGGTCGGACCCGGACCTGCGTCGGGTCGAGCTGGTTCGGGCTGAACCAGGGGGTCTCGGGCCGGGTCGGTCCGGGCCAGAAGCCCCCACTTCACGGACCTCTTACGGTATTTTGCCCATATCTTGGGCCACAGACCTCCGATTGACGCACCGTCAGCTGAGATGTGATCCTTGGATCGAGGTGGTCGTTTCTGATTATTACATTCAAGGTTTGGGAGAACTTTGAGTATGTCCGGGATGGTTCGGATACGAAACCAACCGGGCCCTCAAAATGGAAACGCTTATATCTTGAGTTCTGGACATCCGATTGACATGCCAACAACTTTGTTGGATTCCTCTTGATGAGACGGAACTTTTGGTATACTTAGCCTGAGAATTGGTTGCGGTTGGAAAGTGGCTGGGTTGGATTGTACCCAAAATCCAACCGGGCCCCTTGAACGGAAAAGCTGATAACTTTCAGACCGGATGTCCGTTTGACGAACCGTCAGTGGAGTTGGTGATCACGTTGAAAAACGGTCCCTATGAGAATACCCTATGAGGGTTCGGGGTACATTGGAGATACGGTCGGGTTGGTACGCACACAAAACCAACCGGGCCCCTAGGACGAAAAGGCTAATAACTCTCAGACCGGGCGTCCGATTGACGCGCCGTCTATTTCGTTGAGACCCCTATGATGAGGCGGTCATTTGAGATACTTCTTCATGGGACTTTTAGATACTTGTAGTATCGACCAGTAGCTCATGGAGCGGACCCTCCCAGAGATGAGCGTGCGGAGTACAGAGATCGTGTAGCCGACTAAGACCTGATGACTGCTTGACCGACTCGACTTGGAGTGATTTGACTAGCCTAGTGGACGGAGCACTAATTTGTTTGGGTGCAGACCCATGGAAGAAGGAGCACTACTTGTTAGGGTGCAGTCCCGTGGTACTCATCCGGAGAGTACCTCTGCAGGCTATTAAGGGGTGTGCACTACTGTGTTTGGGTGGCATACCCCGACGGAAAGCACTACTGTGTTTGGGTGGCTGACCCACAGTACTCGACAGGAGTAGTACCTTAGCAGTCTTAGTTTAGTGAGCAGTACCTCGGAGTCATGACAGGATCACTGTACACTCCATAGAAGGGGCTCTTCAGCAGTTACGGTTTCGATAATGAAAATCCTGGTTTGATCTGAGTCTATGACCATTGTGTTTACCTCATGATTGAGATGGGTCACTTGATAACTTAGGTATATGTATGGGCATATATCTAAGTAGTGGTTATCCATTGACTTCATAACCTTTGTGTTTCCTCATGATTGAGATGTGTTACTTGATAACTTAGGTATAAGTATGGGCTTATACCTAAGTAAGGGTTATCTGTTGAGATCCTACCTTTTGGTTATCCTTGTTGGATTTAGTGAGACCTTGAGGGTCTCAGGGTCCCTACTGATAATCGTATACTCACCCCTGCATAGGCTATGCCCGCACCTCGTTGTGTCGGTTTCAGACGTCGGGCAGCATTGATAGAGGCCGATTGTTCAAGGACTGGACGGTACCAGGAGGTGGACCTCATGACGAGTCAGTATCCGGAGGTGGACTTTATGACGAGATGACACTCGGAGGAGTTTGACGGGCGAGAGTGTTGTGGAGGCTATCTATACCTACCCTTCAGGTAGGATCCGTGGTGGCGATCCAGGAGCTACGCTATCTGTACCTACCCTTCAGGTAGGATCTGAGGAGGACGACCCAGCAGCTGCTTCCATTCTTCCATCTGTTAGTCTTTTTCTGTTGTACTTTTGTTCAGTTGTATTTGTACTTTAGATTGGGTTTGTATTCTGTCCCATTTACTTTTCAGCACTTCCTTTTGTACTTAATGTGTTATTTACGCTTGTACTCTTTGGTGTTTTCATTACTTTTATAAAGGCAATGCCTTCCTAGTTATCAGGAATTACGCCTTTGGTGCTAGTCGCCAGCCCCTGGCCTATAGAAGGCGGGCTTGGGGTAGTCACGGCACGGGCCCGAGGACGGGTTGTGACAAATTGGTATCAGAGGAGTTAGGTTCTACCGCAGAACTAAGGACTCTGATCTTTTTCTATGTGAAGCAATAGTGTTAAGGGTACTGAGTGTGGTCTTCAGTTCAGGGAGTCCAGTGTTGGTGCGGCAGCCGACGTATCTGTACACTAGGACCCTGACTACTGATTTACGACTTTGTACATGAAAACACTGATTGTGTGTGTGTTTCCAAAGTTTTATAGTCAGTTCAAACCAGGTCAGCTCACCAGGTATAAATCGTTGACCGTGTCGCATCTGTTCAGGATGTCTCCACACTGACAGTCAGTTGGAGCTCTGAGATAGTACACGATGATGGCCCACCGAGCGACGAGGCTCTGGTACTGGGCCCTTTTTACTATGTTGGCACCCTCGGGTGGTGTACCAGCAACACCACCACCTGTTGGGAAGCAGATGCCACTTTCCATACTAGTAGACGGTGCACGTCGACAGAGCGTGTTGCATGAGTTCCAGCAGCAGAGGCCTATGAGGTTACAAGGTGAGGTAGTTTCCCAGACAACCGAGGACTGGTTGGAGGCGATTTCTATAGTTTTCCGCCTAGCTGAGACATCAGTATAGTGGATGGTGGACTTGACTTCTAGTGTTTTTTAGTGAGTGACCATGAGGATGGTCCGCATAGTGATGAGGCTTCTGTATGTGGACCGATGCCTGAGGTAGTGTCTTCGGGTAGTGTGTCAGCTATACATCACTACCTGTTGGTCAGAAGTTACAACCGGTGGTACCGGTAGGTGACACATGTAGGATTACTGCCTTACACGTGTTCCAACATCAGATACCATCATGTTCCGAGGAGAACCTGACTCACAAGCAGCTGAGGACTGGCTTGAGGAGGTGGCTGAGAGTTTTCTAGAGCACATCTTCAGGCAGCGGAGCTCCAGAAGTAGGTGGACAGGAGCAGAACTAGTGGATGCCTTTTGTTCTTGGTACATCTAGTTCCATGTTGTTTTTTTTGTATTTGTGTCTTTGTACAATGAGCTGCAATAATAAAAGACACTTATCTTCATGATGTTTACTTCTTGTCCTTTTTGTTTGGTTGATACTGAGAGGTCCCCGTTAAAACTGTTGACTTGACCCTCACATTCGAGATTCCTACTAGAGGAGACCCAGAGACCTCACGCTGATGCCGACAGCGTGACTCAACCCTTAGAGGCGAGAGTGACGGATGGATCTCTTGGTAGTAACGTCGAGGCCTTACGATTTCATACATGGCATGAATACATCATTCATGTCAGGATTGACTGTATTAGGCAATGGAAAGTGGTTCATCCAGGGGATGAGACCGAGATTCTCTTTTTGGAAAAATAGAAATCTTAGTAGCTCTTATAGATCGTAGGCAAAGGATGGACATTGGCCAACTTGCCACATCGGCAAACTTCCTACCGACCAGATATGGTACGAGTTACGATGGGGAAGGTGCAGATCATTCAGGAGCAGATGAAGACTACACAGTGCAGTAGGAAACAGGAAACTGGCGCCAGTCTCAGGGACCTGGGTGTGTTAAATGTTTCATGAAGAAGGAGTGATAAGGACAGGTGAATCTGCGGAGCAGTAGACGTGGAGGCAGAGCTAGGAGTGCAGCATGAGGTGATGTACATTTCAACATGTTACAACCACCAGCCTTGTTATTCCATCCAGGCTCAGGGAGCTGGAGGGCAGGGGAAGAGGGTAGCTGCATGAGGTCATGGAGTGTGACCCAATGGCTCTAAGAATGATTTGAGGGACAGTCTATGTCCACTACTAGCTGCCATAGTAACAGACGTTGACACGAATCATTCCTTTCTTCCACAAATCTTGTCCCAGACCTAGAGTTTCCAGTTAAAACCGTAGACTTGACCCTCACGTCTGGAGATACCTTGGAAGGAGACTCAATAATCACACTTACACCGACAGTGTGGTCTAACCCTCGAGGCGAGATTTTCATTTGGAATCTCTTGGTGGTAGCTTTGAGGCCTTACGACGTTGGTCTGGGTATGGATTGGATCCACAGTTCATACACAGATTGACTGTATCAGGCAAAGAGGTTGTGGTTTACATACAACGTTGGGACAGGTTTTCCTTGGTCAGCGAAAAGGAAACCCCAAGTAGCACAAGATAAACTCATGCATAGGAGGGTCTAGCCGATCACTCTTGAGTCGGCCAACCTTACCCTCGTGGCGACAGGAGTTTTGAGTTTCAGTTCTAATCAGGAAAGGGAGACCTCTAGAGTTCGAGGATGATGATCACGACCTTATACGGGTCACACCTCGATGAGGTTTATGGAGATAAGGCCAAGGTGGAAAGTAATATCTGAGGTTCAGCGGACCTTTTTCAGGTCCTCGGTAGGGTAGGCAAGGTGGCTTACCATTTGACCCATCCACCTCAGTTGCACCAGGTGCACGACGACTTCCACGTATCTCAACTGGGGAGATACGTGCTTGACCCGACACATATCATCGACCATGGGGAGCTGGACATTGGCGATGGGGTGACTTTTGTGGGGTATCAATAGAGGTTGAGGATCGACAGGAGCGGTCCTACAAGGATGGTCGATTCCTCTTGTGCATTTTCGTTGGCAGCATAGGAACATCCAGGTGGGCACATGGGAGGAGGAGGCTCAGATGCGTGCTCAGTACAACTTTTGTTTCCCTAGTTTGTGTTATAGCTTTACGGGGACGTAATGATCTGAGGAGGGAGTAATTTAATGACCCAGAAATTTCAAGGAAATTTTTTTATTAATTTATTTGGAATTTTACATGAACGCAGTTTCTGACGGCGCCTGATTCAGTGGCCCGGTGTGCCCGGAATCATTTTCCGAAGTTTAGCTCGGGTACGTTCAGTGAACGAACGAGCGGGTTTTTATAACTTTTGAGCCGGTGTTCAGAATTTAAATTCAAGGGCACTGATGAAACCACAGTGCCGGTAATTGCTTAAGAAGACTCTTTCTGGAGTTGCGTTTTCTCGGGAGGAGTTGTTTAAAAAAAGTGAGGGATAAAAATATAATTGTTTACAATTATATTTTCTTTTCTTGTTGAGTGGATTTAGTGTTGTGTCACAACACTTTATCCCTCTCTTAAGTGGTTATAACCTAAGTAAGGGAGTTAGGGGTGGGACCTACTTGTAGTTAACTACCCATGAGAGGATTAAAGGTGAGGTGGGTCCCACACGAACCCTACCCCTTTACATTCCTTAAACCTCCTCTAACTCCCCCATTAATTTCCCCTTCTTTTAATAAGATAACTCCTCTTTAACTTGTGTAACTCTTCTTCCATTAAGTAGCCTCTCCACGTTCCTCTCCTCCATTGAAGCTAGCCTACTCACATAATTAATTATTTGATTCTTGGTTTAATTTGAAAAGGGTGGCTTGTCTTTAAATGGGAGAAGGCTAATGCAAAATTTGTTTGGAAAATAATATGGTGGGGGAACCTATGAAGAAATAAGAGAAGATTCATTCTCCAACCCTCCAACGAAGAACGAGAATGTGTCATCTATACTTCTCTTCGTGATAAGAGGGGAACGACACATCTTCGGGTACTCTTCGGTGACGATGGGGCTTCCATGACCTTCGACGAATAATGCTCCCTGGATCTCTATCAAGGGAGGAGACACCGGCGTGGGGAATTCGCAAACGACGACGTCACCTTCCGACATCAATAAACACATCTTGAGGTAGGGGATTTTATTTTTGTCGTTATTCGTGAATTATTCTGTCATCGTTCCTCATTTCAATTGGACCGCTTGTTATCGATTAACGGGAGGGGGCCGGACCGCACAAACACGGCCGACCCTCCTCCATTGTATGTTGTGTTGTTGCGGTTCAAAGGAAAGAGGCGCGGTGCAACGGCACCGTGCGGGATCAAACATCAAGGTTGTGCGGCATCGTTGCACCGTGCCGGACGGATCATGGCCACGGCCATAGGCCGTAGCGGAGCAGGGAACGGCAGTCGGTTTCCGGCCTCTGGCGTCGGAGCAAGGGGACCGGCCCACGCCAGTCCCGTGGTGCAGCAGCCGGCCGGCCGGAGTGGGCCTGCCGGACAGGGGAGAAGCCGGGGGTCGTAACCCCCAGCTGACCGGACAGCAGCGGCCCACACATGGGGGCCGCGTTTAATGAGATAGGGGGCAGCGCGCGCCCCCTTTTTGACCGCCCAGCTCGGTGTAACCGAGCTGGCCAGCGGACCGCCAACGCGCCGGACCAGGCCACCCAGGCCGGGCCGGGACGAACCAACCGGGTCGCACCGCGCCCAAGCGGGCCGGACCCAGACCCGGGTCTGGTCCGCCCAGTTCGGGCTGACCCATGGGGTCTCGGGTCGGGTCGGTCCGGGCCCGAAACCCCCACTTCGCGGACCTCTTACGGTCTTTTGCCCATATCATGGGCCACGAGCCTCCGATCGACGCACCGTCTGGTGCGATGCGATCCTTGGATCGAGACGGTCGTTTTGGAGTATTACACTCAAGGTTTCGGAGAACTTTGAGTACGACCGGGTTGGTTCGGATACAAAACCAACTGGGCCCTCAGAGCGGAAATGCTTATATCTTGAGTTCCGGACGTCCGATTGACGTTTCATTGACTTTATTGGATTCCTCTTGATGAGACGGAACTTTTGGTATACTTCGCCTGAGTTTTTGTTGTAGTTGGAAGGTGGCTGGGTTGGATTGTACCTGAAATCCAACCGGGCCCCTAGAACAGAAAAGCTGATAACTTTCAGACTGGTCGTCCGTTTGACGAACCGTCAGTGGCGTTGGTTATCACGTTGAGAAACGGTCCCTATGAGAATACCCTATGAGAGTTCGGGGTACATTGGAGATACGGCCGGTTTGGTTCGCACACGAAACCAACTGGGCACCTGGGACGAAAAGGCTAATAACTCTCAGACCGGGCGTCTGATTGATGCGCCGTCTATTGCGTTGAGACCCCTATGATGAGGCGGTACTTTGAGATAATTATTCTTGGGACTTTGAGATACTTGGAGTTATACCAATAGCTCATGGAGCAGACCCTCCCGAAGACGAGCGTGCGGAGTACGTAGACCGTGTAGCCGACTGAGACCTGACGACTGCTTGACTGACTCGACTTGAAGTGAGTCGACTAGTGCAGTGGACAGAGCACTACTTTGTTTGGGTGTAGACCCATGGTAGATAGGGCACTATTTGTTTGGGTGCATACCCACGGTACTCGTTCAGAGAGTACCTCTGCAGGCTATTAGGGGGTGTGCACTACTGTGTTTGGGTGGCATACCCCAGCGGGAAGCACTACTGTGTTTGGGTGGATGACCCGCGGTACTCGACAGGAGGAGTACCTCAGCAGTCATAGGTTAGTGAGCAGTACCTCAGAGTCATGACAGTATCACTGTACACTCTAGAGAAGGGGCTCTTCAGCATTTATGGTTTCGATAATGAAAATCCTAGTTTGAGCTGAGTCTATGACCATTGTGTTTACCACATGATTGAGATGGGTCACTTGATAACTTAGGTATATGTATGGGCATATATATTAATAGTGGTTATCCGTTGATTTTATAACCTTTGTGTTTCCTCATGATTGATATTGGTTACTTGATAACTTAGGTATAAGTATGGGCTTATACTTAAGTAAGGGTTATCTGTTGAGATCCTACTTTGTGGTTATCCTTGTTGGATTTAGTGAGACCATGAGGGTCTCGGGGTCCCTACTGAGTATCGTATACTCACCCCTGCACGGGTTATGCCCGCACCACGTTGTGTTGGTTGCAGACGTCGGGCAGCGTTGACAGAGGCTGATTGTTCGAGGACTGGACGGTACCTGGAGGTGGATCTCACGACGAGTCAGTATCCGGAGGTGTAATTTACGATGAGATGACACTCGGAGGAGATTGACGGGCGAGAGCGTTGTGGAGGATATATGTACCTACCCTTCAGGTAGGATCTGTGGTGGATGATCCAGGAGTTGCGCTATCTATACCTACCCTTCAGGTAGGATTCGAGGTGGACAACCCAGAAGCTGCTTCCATTCTTCTAGCTGTTAGTCTTTTTCTATTGTACTTTTGTTCAGTTGTAGTTGTACTTTATATTGGGTTTTTATTCTGGCCCATTAACTTTTCAGCACTTCCTTTTTTACTTCGTGTGTTATTTCATCTTGTACTCTGTGGTGTTTTCTTTACATTTATAAAGGCAATGCCTTCCCTGTTATCAGAAATTACGCCTTTGGTGCTAGTTGCCAGCCCCTGTCCTATAGAAGGTGGGCTTGGGGTAGTCACGGCATGGGCCCAAGGATGGGTCATGACAACATCCATACAACAACATCTTCAACACGGGTAAATTGGTGGTTTGAATGGGTGGATCTGGCATGGTTTAGGGGTACTGCATCGTAGTATTTCTATTTTTCAATAGGTTGTTTCATGGTATTATGTGTTTCGCTATAGTCTTCTATAAACCAACATATCGATAAATACCCCCATACCATTTGTATTCATTTTTCTCCCACAGTTTCCTCTCAAACCCTAGACACACTAATGTAGTCTTTTAAAGGATTTTAAGCCCCTCTTGATAGGTATTGATCCCAAAATTATGAAGGTCAATCCATGGTGATCCAAGGTTAGATCCCCATAATTTCTATAGTGATTTATCTCATTCCAATATCATTTCCTTCTATTTCCACATTCCATGTTATGGTTATTTATCTCCTTCATCATAATGGAGTTTTATTTGTTTAATTCATGGTTGTGGCACAACATCCTTTAAGGGATACAGTTTCTTATGGGAGAGGTGGTCGAAAATCCCCAATGTTTACTTGTTCTTGTGTGAAGAGCGTGGATGATTTTGAGATAGGGTATTCTTTGATTCTATTATTTATTTACATTCAATCGTAATTTTATCATGTTTTATCTCTTTGGATGGAAGCTAATTAGCCAAATAAAGATTGAACTAAATTAATAAAAAATTGGATAGTGATATCATTTCAATATTTTATACCATGATAATGGTTTTATTCTTGATTGGATAGATATATTTTTATTAATGTTATGATTGTTATAATGCTGTTATATTTGGTTTAGAATGTTCAAATTGATGAAATTGGATAAATAATATAAATTCAGAATTAATTTTTTTATTGAATTAAAAATTATGGAATATGATAATTTGAAACATAATGTTTCTTGTAATTTTATGTTAATAAAATTAATGCAAGTATTCATGTTTAATTGAATATTTTATTCCATGGTATATTGGAATTTATCAAGAACATAAAGCTATAGTGATTTTAAATTATGAAAAGAATAAAAAGCCATATTAATTAGAAATTTTCCTTCTCATAGTTTTTATAAAACTATATTTATGCTAAGACCATGTTTACATAATTGATATAGATTGATATGGTAGATTCCTTAGGTTTACTATAGTTGGAAGATTTAAATAATGAGTCGGTTAATTCAAGATGGATTAAAACCAGTTGATTGATATATATAATTCTTTGGTATTGAGAGTTCCAACATGTTTATAATGTTTGGATGCCTTGTGTTTTGGGTCTTGAGAGCCCATTTTCTTGTGAAGGAAGAATGAAATGTTTTGGGGAATATATTTTCATATTTAATATGCTTGTTTTTTTATTCTTTCTTTATAATCTAGTTGTGATCCTCACTATGTGTTATTATATGAGCCTAGGATGGCTAATGAGATATGGATTGGATGCCAATGGTTGTGGCAGCAATTGATGCCTGTGATAATGAGATGTAAAGTGATATGCATGAGGGTTTTGGTTATGAAACTTGATATGATGGAAGAAGTTGAAGTTGGGATTACACATTATAGTTCTTAAGCAGGATTCTTTCTATTAATGAATTTTTTAATGGTCAATGGTCGGGTTGCAAGTTTTATCTGCATTCCTTCCCCCATTGCCTGAGGTAGCTAGATATGCTTAGTTGTGTCTCTTTGATGATAGATTAAGATTATTTCCTAGAGTACCTAGAATCATTCAATGTTTAATAATATTTAATAAATTATATAACCCATGTTGTTGGTGTTGATGGAATATAGATTAAACGATTTGGAGAAATCGTGGACATTATATGGATTAACCATGGAGGTCATGAACATGGCTTGATGGTTAAAGTAATGTAATCCCAATAATTTTAATTAATGGTTAACGAATTAATGAAAGAGATATTAAATTAAAAAGGAATTAATTTAATGTAGCTTCATAAAATATTGTGTGCTTATTAGATGTCTAGTCCCTATTAGTGGCAGTTGGGTTTTAAAGTGACGATAGCTACAGTGAAGACTAGGACAAGGTTATTCCCATAGTGTGGCTATGATTTATATTATATTTTTTATATTTTGTGATTTTATATGCTACACCATCCGTTTTGTTTTGGGATACTAACACTTAGTGGACTCAGGATGGGTGTTTTCCACAACATCCCAATTGGAGGATGGATGGTCGAATACCCCCTCTGGCCCTACTCTCTTCTTTTGTTACTATTATGTAATGATATAAACGATAGTTAGTTTCCCCATATATGTGTGTAGATGGATGTAATAACTTGTGGTAATTTCAAACACATGTATCTATAGATATAGTAAACAATTGCTTATTATAGTTATGATGGGTATAGGTTGTGATGCCTTGAGTTACCTTACTCAATGTATGAGCTGTAATGGCTTGAGTTATAATAACCAATTTATGATACACATCATACGACCTATAGAGGATCTTAAAAACTACTTAGATAATAATTATATTGATATGTTTATGGGATGATGGGATGCAAAAGGTTCATGTTGTGATAGTAAGACCAGGTGTCTTCGGGATGGCCTGTTTTGAAAACAGATGACTCAAGACGTGTGTCATTGGTGTAGAGAAGCAAACCAGTGGGGATGTGGTAGTGGGGTTCCCTTGTTGTTTTATTACTATAATTTATGATCTCTTGTTTATGATACTTCATGAGAGATAATCAAAGTGACGTTATGAACATAGAATACTTTTTTAGGAGACGAGTTAGTTTCCCTTTTGTTAATTGTATTATAGAATACTTTTCTTGTCTTTTGCATAAGAAGATACAGGGTGGGTATAGCTGAGTATATTTTTATTCCCACCATATGTATATATAAAATGTTTTCAGGTCGGTAGGAGATGTTTAGAGATTGGGCTAGATATTACTAGTTCACAATTTTATAGGAGCTATTTGGGATCAATGGTCATTTCTGAGTCTCCTATTTGGTACTTGTTGTTTTCCTTTCAGTTGTATAAGTACTCTATTCCATCACATGTATACACATAGGATTTATTGTAACCTTATCAGCATGTTTTTATTGTTGAATATATCTTATCGCACTCTTATGAATGTTTCGATTAGAGGGAAATGCCTCTCATTTATATGTATGATATACCCTCGGTGCTAGTAACCAACCTGGAGCGGCCTAGAGGCGGGACTCGGGTGGTCACAATATCCCTTCTCTCATTATTGACCTAGGAGGGGTTATCTTTGAGGGGAGGGGTCTGTGAAAGTGAATGTTTTTTAAACCATTTTTACTATAAAAAAATATATTTTATAAAGTTAAAATAATTATTTTAAAATACTATATTTATATATAAAATGCATTCTTAATATTTTAGAAAATTTAGGTAATGTTTTAACAAAAAATGTATTTTGTCTATTTCTTTTAATAAAATTATCACATGGTGGAATTGGGTTTATGAATTGATTTAATGTTTATTAAATATTATTTTAATAATAATAAATATTCTAATTTCAACATAATTAATAATGTTGATAATTTTATTCAAATAATATATCTTATGTTAAAAGTACCCCTTTTTTATAAAAACATGTTTTAGGCGTTATATGCACTAATACTAAAATTAATTTCTAAAACACATGGTAGTTTTATTTTATGAAATAATTTACATATTTTATATTAAAAAAATTAAATAACTAAATAATTTCAATTTAAATTATGGCCATTTAAATTAGTTTCCATGTTTGAAAGTAGAGTTGCTACAATAAGGATAAATTAGGATAAATTTTGTTTAATATAGTAAAATTGGTTACAACACATGAAAAAGATATGTACTATGTGATGGTGGAGAGAGTATCAACCTTATATCTTTACACCATGCCATTAATTGGCCATTTTTGGTGCCTTTAGAAAATAATATACTGATAATATTGAGAAATAATTTGTTTTTACAAAAATTCTATTTTCTTTGCTTGTAAAAGGACACCACCTCATCATCATTTCACCACCCATTAAAAAGATTTAGCTCAACCAAAACCCTACCCTAGTTTCTTCAAAATACCCTCCCCACCCATTTTAATCCTCATTATTAACAAAAGTTCAATCTAAGGAAGATTAATGAGATACCGAACGGAGAACTTCCAAGGGATAGACAATACTATCAACTCGACTTCCCAAGCTATTTTCTTCGTCATCACCCCACAAATCCCATCTATCCATGAATATATGATAAAAATAGAATTATTACTATGCTTAAGTGATATTATGATAATTAAATATTCATTGTATCCTTTCCTCTAGAATCATTATGTAATAGGAAAATTTCATTATGTTCAGGTACAAAATACTACCTCCATTAATGATGTGTTCAATTTAACATCACCACTATAAATGGTATGTTTAAAAATATTATTTATTTATTTAATAAGATATTTTTTACAAAATTAATATTCAGTAAGAATGGTATTTTTCATTATATCTGTGGGATTTTCATGAAACAACCTTAGTACCTTGAACCACCTTAAATAAACTTATCAGGGTACCTTTCTTAATATGGATCTATTTTGGGATAACCATTGAAAGTGAATAATTATTGTATAAATGGAATAATAAAGGACCAAAACATCCAAAATTATAGAGTTCATAAAGTTATTATACAACACCATTGACCATGGTCAATATACTAAAAGTTTTACAATAAAATTAACCAAAAAACATTAAGTAGTTGAGATAAGCGAAAAATATATTATAAATAATTACTAAAAGTCAATATATAGAACTTATAAAATTAAATATAGATGAATAAGGTTTTTTCATATCTTTAATGAACTTAATTTAATTATTCAGTAATTTATGTGATAGTGTATAATGCTTTTGGACATGAGGTAAGGGTTTCATCTCAAAACTTCATTCTTTGAGAAACATATTATTTTATTCACCTAATTTATTTTAAATTGTGTGTATACAACCAGTTTTATATTTAATATCATTTATTATTCTTATTAGTGACATTTTAACTTCAAATTAATCACTCTCTCTATGTTAAGGGGTTTTTTATATAATTTTTATTAAGTCATAAGGGTTCAATCTCAATCACCCTTCATTAAGAAATGATTTCATATTATGCACCAATCACTAATTTTATGGGGTATCTACTACCAAAATGACTTATAAAATCATAAATTATTTTTGAAATTAGAAAATTAACTTTCATTCATGATATTCCTTGATGTGGTCAAAAAAATTTGTCCTCCAAAAAATATAAGGGTCTTTCATACCTTAATCTGACTTCCTGAGTTATAATGTTTTCTCTTGAATTTCATATTTTATTTCATTTGTTATATCAAATTTCTATCTTGGGAGATCAATTTTTATTCACGTATTTATTGCCAATGGGTTTTAATCCCTTTTGATAAAATGAAACTATGTTAATAATAACTCTCATAAATTTAAGCAATGGTTTCCACTCCTTGAACATAATTTCCATTCCCACTAATGTTCTCCTTTTTAATTGGAAAAATAATTAAATGTTATCTCATGAAAAAATCATTTGTAAATTCTACCATTTTCAAAATATTGTTTTATTATATTATTTTATAATGAAGGATTTAAATAAAGGTGTTTTAAAACATAAAAGGAATATTTTATACTTCATTCATTACTTTTTGGTTATGCATTCCCTTTCCTTTTATCCATTTTTATGCCATATTTTTCTCAAGAACCTATTTTATTTTTTCATATAAATTCTCATACATATGTACCTATTTTAATATTGTTTTTATTTCCGGGGTTACAAAAGTTTTTAGTTCCCTTCATATTTTCCACTTCTATGTTAACCCGATTTAAGAGAACTTTTCAATTTTTTGTCTCATGTCAAGAATAACCTCCATCAAGTGTTTTAACCCATTTATAGATTAAAAAACCATCATTATTTTATGGATAAAAATGATGGTTAAATTCTAGTTTTATGGAGAATAATTTGATATTTTCTTCTTTTAAAAAATCATTACTTATTTCATAAATCTTTACCAAAGTGGTGCTTTTTTATTATTCCTTATCTAAGATCCTTTTCTTGAATTTTCATCATCGGAACTCCATGTTCAAGAAATTTGTTCCATTTACATTTAAAAATTTTCAAATTTATTTAACACTTTTTTATCTTGAGAATCCTTATAATTTATGTTTGATCTTTTAATATATATTAACATTTGTTTTATTTTTTTGTTAAATTGAAATTATTATTTTGAAATTCATTAATTCTTCGATATTATTTTAATTAAATGATATTTATGTTTCCTGATTGTTGATGGAATGACCCAAGTAGTTGGTTTTTGATAAGGGAGTTTCTTCATTGTTGAATAACAAATGGGATTCACATACTCATTTTCTAGATATCAATTTGGAGAAGCAAAGTACATAGAAATTTTGTGTTTTTTGCTACGTATTAATTCACTGAAGAGCACCATGTTTCTAATTTATATCTAAGGATAATAGTTCAAACAAAAGATCAACTATATCACACCTAAAACATTTATTCTAGCTCTAAAAAACACTAAACGAACCATGAACTAGATTATGTAGGTTCCACATAGAAATTTCCATATCATGAATTATTATATGAACATGTCGTAAAGATTCCATCCTAATAAAAAGGTGGGTAACATGTTACTGTGAGTTCAATTTATAATTACCATGACGCTTCTCGCCACCCTACCGCAATAGGTGCCTTCTAACTGTGAATGTATTTTTTAAGTAATTGTGTGTAAGTGTACAGTGAATATACTAACCACACATAGTAAATATACTGACTACATGCTATTTCATGGTCAGTATGTTACACGTTCACTATTTTTCTTTTGATCTTTTTGTTAAATCTCATATTTTCAAAAGGATATATTTTAGCATTATTTTTATATATAAATTTACTACAACTGAATTGAAATTATTTTTATCATTATAATGATATGTAAAATGGTAATATTTATAATAAGTACATGAAAATTATTTATTATAGAAAATATTGGGGAAAAATTTATGGAAATAATCATTTTATAATAATTATTTCATACAATATATTATGTATCTTTAAAAATAAAAAATTGGTGAAAACATGTAACTTTCTTTAATGTTTTATTCATTTTAATAATTATCTTTTATATTAATGGTCATTTTTTAATGTAATTTGATGTAATTTGATGTGGAATTAAAATATTGAAAAGGATTAGTGTGGTAATTCAAATTTCCGATAACAATATTATTTTAAGCACTTTTTATTTTTAAAAAAGGTATTTATATGATTAGCCATAGAGAGGCTCCAAGATATTTGGATTTAATGACATGCTTCTATCCACTATAATTCTAACCCCCAAATGAAATAAAAAAAATCAATGATGATTGGCAATAGATATTGACCCAATTAGAGAGATGGAGAAAAATACAACCCTCGTAGGAGCTTTGCGATGTACAACATCTGAACTATGGCCAATGTTCTATTTTCTTGATCATGGAAGACATCATTATTTTCATCATTTATTATTTAAATGATCAAATATCTTGAAGTTCATTGAATTTCAACATTATATACTCTACTGCTTTTCTAATTTCTTTTTGGATATCTTTGTTGTATTTATTCCTTCCCACTATTTGTACTATAGAGTTTGGTTTATGATTTTCCAATCCAAAAGTGGTTTAAATGGGTAGTTCATACTATCTAAAAGGAAGGTAGGGTTGGGACTCCTAGATAAAAGTCAGGTGGGTTGGTGATCAGAACCACTCTAAAAATATTATGTGTTATTTGTTTCTATTTATCCTACCCAACTGACACACTTATAACTTTGATAATCATATTTTATTAAATTTAATTGATTACAATTTAAAATAACTATTTACCCCCCCCCCCCCCCTCTAGTCAATATTTCCATACACTAGGACCTTAAAATTGGTATCATAGTGAGGTTCCTTTTAAGGAATTGGTTTTAACTATTTCATTATCTGTTTTGAACAAGAAATTATCATAGGCTTAAAAGTATAAAGGAAATATCCACTATTTTTTATAGAAATTATGGAATGTGATATGCTAAATCCCATAAAAACCCTGAACATCATTGAAAGAAACTATGTATACTATAATTATCTGATGGAGGGATCAATTAAAAATATAGGCCTTGATTATTAGGAAATTAGGTTAAAACCTTATAAATTTTCTAATGTTAATTTTGAAACATTATTCAGTAATGAAGCTACAAAATTTGTTCAAAATTAAAAATTTATGAATTAGTTGTATTGTTATTTATATAGAAATAATTATAGTCATATTTATTCTTATAAAAATACTTATAACATCTGCATGACATTAAAAGTCACTAGTCAAGGAACTAACAAGTTGTAGAGAACTAATCTATGTTTTCACAGAGCTGACTTTCAAGAATAAAGAATGACTGGTCAAGAGGGAATCAATGAGATGTAAAACATATTTAATATGATAGTTAACAACATGGTTTCACTCTATGAGACCAAGATGAATAAATCTCTTATTGAAATATTAATTTGAGCTCTACCCAAAATATGGCATTCAAAGAAAGATTCAATTGATAAGAGTAATGATTTTACAATGTATTCAATTGATGATCTAATGCAATAACTTATTCAATATGATTTGGAAATAAAGAATTAAAATATTGAGGATTATGATAAAATTAAATGTATATCCTTTAATTATAACATAAATGTTGCTTCAAAATTTTTCTTATTATGAGTTACAATAATATGAGAAGGATTAAATTACAAATTTTATCAAAGGAGTCTATAAGTACATGAAAGGAAAGAGAGTCTCTAAGAAACTTTTCATAAGAGAGTTTTAAAAGTGTGACCAAAATGGATGTAATAAAGGTAAAAGTTTTAAATATGATGTTTCCAAAATAATTATCTATGACTGTAGTAAAAAAGAGACATATAAAGTCATATTTCCCTAAATTGAAACAATAAGAAAAATACAAGCAATAAAAAATAACTAATATGACCATATCATATTGGATAGAGTTTGGCAGAAGATTCATACACTAGTAGTAATGGTTTTGAGAGTGAGAAGAAATCACTAAATCTTTTCTTGATGGAAACAATAAATGAGATAAAAACTAATTCTGATTATAGTTCTAGTTATAAGTATCATATTAAAAAGAAGTTAATAAACTCACTAAATAAAAATAAAAAAATATAAAGTTATATATTGAGAATGACTAAAATATATAGAGAAATACAAAGATAAAATAAGAAGATTATTGAAGATAAAATGTTTTATATTCTGAATTAATTAAGGTTAATGTTAATAATTAAAAAACAAAATATTTCATGTCAAAATTTTATAAAGGTCAGTACGAGAGAATTAAATTCATTTGTGATAAATTGGAAAAAAATTAAAGGAATTTAATAATCTTAAACATGAAAATTAAAAACCAAAAAATACAAGATCATGTTCAACTATGTAAAAATGTAATGACCTGAATTTTTCTCAGAAAGAGAATGGAAATCATAAAAGGGAAATAACTAAATTAAAAGAAACTCTATCTTTTTTTGTTAATAAAAATGAAAAATTGGATTGGATGATGGAATTGAATCAAACTAATAAAAACATAACTAACTTTTGATATATTACCGAACTACTTTTGTAAAATGTGATAAAGGAAATGTTTCAAATGGTTCATGTTATGGATGTAATCTCAAAAAGAATTATGAAAATCAGTATTCTTTAATCACACATCCACACAAAGACTTTTATATATAATAATATAACATATAGATTAACCTATATCAAATATCTTAAATATTCATAATTCCTTAATATTTTTATTACTAATTTAGTTGGACCCAAAAAATATTGGGCACCAAAAAAATTATATACTTTATATGTTTTATAGGAAACTTTACTAAAGATTTATAAAGATAAATGGTACATGGATAGAAAATTCTTAATTAACATGACCGGTGGCATCTCTAACATTATATCTTGTAATTATTGTAATAGAGGTATTGTCATTGTCGATGAAAACTATAAAGGCATGGAAAATGTTTTTGGATAAGTATTTATAATAAAATATGTTATTATTTATGAAGTACTAAATGTATAAGGATTAAAAAAAATTATCCTATCAAAACTTTTTGATGATGGTATGAGTTTAACGTTTTAAAATAATGAATTTCATGTTTTTAAAGATATTACTATTTTATTTTATGCGAATAGAAATGAACACATATACTCTGTATATTTTTCATAACATACCCCAAAAATTTAAAGTGATTAAATGCTTGGAAACATATCAAATTCTCTAGCACATAATTTTAGGAAATGTTCAACTTTGAAAACAATACATCTTAGAAAAACAAGGAAACGTTTTTTAACTTCCAAAATTTAAATCTAGTAAGATTTTTATATATAATTCTTTACTAAAAGGTAAGAAACACAAAATTAATTTAGATTTGTTAGTATGTTTAAAAGTTTAAGATACTTTAAAAATACTTTATATTTATTTACTTTTACCCATGAGAACTGCCATTTTATGTAAAAATAGATATGTGTTTGTAATTGCAGATGATTTTAGTAGATTCACATGGACTCTATTCTTATCCTGTAAAAGTGTAACCTTAAAAAAAATTTACATTATGTTAAAAATTTAAAAATTAAAAGGTCATTTAATATCATGAATTAGAATTGAAAACAGATAATAATTTTTTAACTTAGACTTTGATTTTTTTTAAGATAATGGATATTTTGAAAAAATTTATGCCCCTAGAACACCACAAAAAATGGTTATGTGGAGAGGAAAAATTTAACTATTCAAGAATGACAAGGAAAATTCATAATGAATTCAACCTAAAAAAATATTTTTGGACTCAATCAATTGACACTACATGTTATATATTAAATAGAGTTTAGATTAGGCCCTTATTAAAAAAAACCATTATATATTATTTAATTAAAAAACCTAAGATTAGTTAGTTTAAAATATTTGGTTATAGAATTTATATATTAAATAATAAAGATAATTAGGACAAATTAGAAGCTAAATGTAATGAGGGAATTTTTATAGGATATTCAAATAATAGTAAATATTATTAGGTATATAACAATAGAAACATGTCAATAGAGGAATATATACTTTTCATGTTCATTTATAATAATGAAAAATAGATTATGGATTTTATTTACACTCTTGACGGATTTAAAGAATTAAATTTTCATGAAGAAAAACCTAAAAAAAATAATGTATTAATTAAGAGGGAGAATATCTCTTCTCAATATGAGCCTATGAATTGGAAAACTCATAGTGAATGTTCTTTAGAATATATAAATGGAAATGTTGAGTCTAAAATTAGAACCATAAAATCAGTTTTGAATTTTTCTATTAATTCTAACTTTTTTGGTGATTTTTTTCTTGTTAATATTTAAAAAGATTTGAAAGAATCAAACTGGAAAAATTATATGCATGATGAACTTAAAAAAATTTATAAGAATAATGTCTAGAATCAAGTTGAGTTATCTAAATATAAACTATCAATAAGAACAAAATTAATCATTCAAAATAAAATGGATGTCTCTGGTAATACAGTTATAAATAATCCTTAATTAGTTTCCAAAGGTTATTAATATGAAAAAATAAATAACTTTTAGATTTATTTACAACAATTTCTAGATTATAATGCATTTAATTTTTTTGTCTTTTTCTAGTTTTTTAAAACATCAACCGATTCAAATAGATGTAAAAAGTGTCTTTTTAAATCATGTGATTTCAATAGGGATATATGTTATTCAACCACTGAGTTTCGAGAATTAAAATTTTCAAAATCATTTTTTCAAACACTCAAAATAATTATATAGTTTAAAGCAATCTATAAGATCATGGAATGAAAAAAATAATATTATTTTTATTGAAAAATTATTTTAATAAATTAAATATTGATTCAACCTTATTTATAATGATATTTTCTAATGATATTTTAAATGTATAAATATATGTTGATGATATGGTATTTTTATCTTCAAATTATATACTTAGTAATTATTTTTCAAAATTAATGAATATTGAATTTGATATGAGAATAGTGGGGGAATTAAATTTTTTCTTTTGGTAATTAAATTTTATAAAAAAAATGTTATTTTTCTAAATCAAATAAAATATGATAATGATTTGGTTAAAAAATCGATCATGATTCTTATAAAATTATAAGAACCCTAATAAGGATTAATTCTAATCTAGATGAAGATGAATATGGAATATTACTTAGTGATAAACTGTACAGATGAAAGAAAAGAATCTTATTGTATATAACTGTATCAATGCTTAACATTATATTTTTAGTTTTAATGTGTACTAGATATCTCTCTAATCTAAAATAAATACATTTAAAGTATGTTAAAGAGTAATTATATATGTTAATGGAACAATCAGAACTCGTTTATTTTACTCCAATCATAAATATTTTGATTTTTATGATTTTCTGATTCTGACTTGGGAGGTTATAGACTTAACAGGAAGAGTACATTAAGTATGTGTCACATAATAGATAAATAAAAAATTTCATGGAGTTCCAAAAATAAATTTTCAAATTGCATTTTCTACAACTAAGGTTGAGTAGATTTATCATGTTAATTATTGTGCTCAAATCCTCCTAGTAAAACAAATTCTTTTTTTTAATGTTTACTTGGATAAAATACCTTTATTATTGGATAATACTTATATCATTTATATTTATAAAAACTCCTTAAATAATTCAAGGAATAATCATATAAATGTTAGATTTAAATTATTAAGATATCATGTTAATAAAGGGGACATTGTCTTTGAATACATTCCTAAAAAAAATCAACTAGAAGATACATCTACCAAAGATCTAAATTCTATGAGGTTTGAAAAATTAATGTTTGAATTGGGATTAACAAATATTTAGTTTTTTAGAAGCATGCTGATATTTTTTTATTGGTTTTTTACATCTCTGTTATTAAAACTTCATAAACACATGGGGAGTTCTACCTTGCTTGATAATTCTGATTATTACAATTATTTCTTTGTTCAAATTATACATAATCAAGTTCTTAATAATTATGTGGTTAAATTTTTTTATTTCATTCAAATGATTTATAAATTTCAAAAAATAGAGAAAAATTTGAGATGTTTTTTTGGGTTTTTCAATTTACAAAAGGGGGATATTGGTTGATTTGTTATTTTATACTATTATTTATTAATTGTTTTATTAAATTGAAATCATTATTTTAAAATTCGTTAATTTTTTTATGATATTTTAATTAAATGATATTTACATTTCCTAATTATTGAAAGAATAACTGACATAACTGGTTTGTGATAAGTTAGTTTTAATGTAGTCAGATTATAAATGGAATCCATGTAGTCATTTTCTACATATCTATTTGTAGAAAAATATAGCATAGCTTTTTTCTACGTATCCATTTTCAGAAGAAAAAAACATATCCATTTTGTGTTTAGAGCTATATATTCATATTTAGAAGAGAACAATATATAAAATTCACATTGATGGATGGTATCTCCAACCACAATTCACCAATAGGTCACCTAAAACATTCATGCTAGTTCCAAGAGTATTTATCTAACAATAAACCAACTTTTGTAGTTGCTTCATACAATGTTCCTTATTTTGAATTCTTATATGAACATACCATGCAGTTTTCATTCTACCCACCGTACGGGTAATAGGTTACTATGAGTTAAATTTATACTTACCGTAAATCTTCCAACCACCTACTACATGAGGTAACTTCTAACCATGAATTTATTTTTCAAGTGACCATGTTTAAGTTTACAATCAATATACTAGTTGTGCATGATAAGTATGCAGACCCCATGATATCACAAGGTTAGTATGTTATGTGATCACTTTTTTCCTTTTCCTTTTTTTACTAAAACTCATATTTTTTAAAGTCTCTATTTTAGAATTTTTTTATATATTTATGTATTGTAACTGCATTCAAATTATTTTTATTATTCTAATGAATTTTAAAATGGTTATATATTATAAAAAGTCATTGAAACTTATTTTTTGTTGAAAATATATTGAAAATAATTTTTTAGAATAAATACTTCATAACATGTTTTATGTATCTTTTGAAATAACAAAATGATACAAGCTTGTAAAAATTATCGCTAGTGTTTTATCCATTTAAATAATTACCATTTATTTTAACGATAATTTTTTAAGTGATTTGAAGTTTCTTGATGAAGAATTAAATGAGAATGAAGATTCGGCATGTTAATTTGAATTTTTAGAAATGGTATTATTTTAAATGCATTCTATTTTCAATTGTGACTTTCTATGATTATCCATTGAGAAGCTTCAGGATCACCGTAGTTGATGACAAAAATTTACCCATTAGAATAAGAACCAAAAATGTGATAAATTTGTTGACTGAGGATTGGCAATAAGTATTTAAACAAATATAGATAGAAAAGAAATTTAAACATCATATGACATTTCCAACATACATCATCTAGACAATGACTAATGTTCCATTTCCTCGATCATGATCAACATCCTCATTTTCATTATCCATTACTAAGGCGGTCAAAGATATTGAGCTGCATCGAATTTCAACCTCAACTTCTCCACTACTTTTATAATTTTTTTTTGATTTTATTATTGTATTTCTTCATTCTTTGTATTTATATTCTAGATTTCATTTTACACTATTCTCATTAAAAGTCTGTCTAAAAGAGTTATTCCTTCCATTTAAAAGGATGGTCTAGTTGTGAATCCTAGAAAAAAAGTCTTCTGGGTTATGAATCCTTCAAAAGTAAGGTTGGGGTTATACCACAAAGTGAGAAAATGGTATGTATTTCATTAATTAGGTTATTAATCTCAATTAGAAGTTAGTTATTAGTGAATACTGATCTTCTCGCTGAGTATAGAATATTGAATAATGGACTAAGATGTTGGTGATATAGACCACGATAAAAACATCATGTGTTATTTTTTTATATCCACTACATAATTAACACTGTTATAACTCTAATAATCAAATGAAATTTAATTTAATTGATCATACTTTAAAAGATATATTCACACCCTATAGTTAAATAATTCCATATACTAAAACCTAAAAATTTATCCATCAGTTACCCTTTAAATCATAATTATGAAACTCACTTCCTTCTCATGGGTTTGATAATTCTTATGATTTATGTCTGATTTCCTTTCTTTTGTGGCACACAAATGTGTGTACATATAATAATGTGATGGGTGGGTTGATTAAAGAACATAATTTCATTGAGTAAGTTAATGTATTATGAGATACGATAAATAGTGTATAGGTGGTTAGCCTAAGAAAATTATGTTATCGTAACTTTTAGCATGATCATGCTATTATTATCATGATGGTTAGCCTATGCATATTTTTCATGGTTATTTTCCTTGGCATATTCTTATAATGTCATTATTTATGATGTTCCCATATGCTTATGATTCCATGATTTTCTTATTTCATTTACTTATTCCATTTTTTCCTGCCTATTTTCATTGTCTTTATGATATCATGTTATGGCTATTTACTCTCATGTTATTAATTTTTTTCCTATTTATTCTTTTAGTGGGATTTGTAGTCTACACTTTAGGTATTTTCATCAGGGTATCCTTTATAGTTTTGGATGATCTACGATATTTAGTAGAACTATGTAAAGTTTTAAATAATATTTTTTTACATTTAAGATGATTTATTTTTATATCTAATCTTCCAAAGACAATATACCTCTAAATCATTAGCTTTTATTGATGTAAATTATATTTTATTTAATTAATTAAATTCTTTATAAGGTTTGGTTTGCTATAAGGTAGCTAAAGTCGGTTCAAAGGAAGTTCAAAAGGAGGAATAGTCTGTTAATAAGAAGAAACATTAATGATAGTTAAACGGAAATCCAATAATAGTAGTTGCCTCTACCATTCACCTCACTGAATCATCCAGATCCTTGGATTTGTTTATAGATTGAGAAAATGTATTTACACTCCCATTGTGTAAGAACTCAAACTTTTTTAGCATTTTCTTGAGATCATTTATAGGTAGTATTTCATTTAGTGTTAAGTAATTTTCATTTGAGTTTTGCATTAGGGTGTTTATGTGTGTAATTTTGAGAAAAATGGAAGAAGAAGGGGTTATGGACGGATGGCGCAGGGTTAGAGAAAACAATGCGCCCCACCCCAACTAACTGTTCAATACCAAACATAGGGCATTCACTTGGATGGTGCACATATTTTAGAACCGTACGCCCCCATAAGAGTAACCATGCGCCCTTATCAAATAGGTGTGTGATTTAGGTGCACGGTTAAGGATAATTGAGCGCCCCTGTATAGTAGACCATTCACAAGAGTTTAGTTGACATGAAATTTAGTTTTTTAATTACCAGAACCGCCTTATTAACCACAAATCAACCCCCATTCGACCCTAGGTCCTCTTTTACAATTTTGGAGCTCTCCAAATTAATTCCAAGACTTCCTGGCCTCCATTATTCAGGATTCGAATCCTGGATCGAATATCTTCATCCCTCCCAGTAAGTTGTTTATATCTAGTTGCATTCAAGTGCATCATCATTTCTTCTTTCATTATTTTGGTGAGAATTTATTTTCTATTTTGATAGATCTAGATATAAATTTAATGAATTTATATCTTGTATTGTACTTTTAGATATTGATTTAATTGATCTTGAATAATTTAATATTTATTTTCGGTTTTAGATTCGAATCCCGATCTACATCATTGTGCTGTTAAATTTTGGGGATTTCCATAAGGAGATATTTCGTCAACAAATTGAGGTAGGTAATCTAAAATTCAATTCCAATAGTCTTGAATAAAAATATGTGTATGTAATTGTAGAAGTTATATTAGATTTTTATCAATTTCCTTATTGAAATTTATTTATTGATTAAATTAATTAATTTATTGAATTAATTAATTAAGGAAAATGGTAAATTTGTATATTGGGATTTTAAATTATGAATAATTAATTGCTTAATTAATTATAAGAATATTAAATAATTTATTAGGGTTAATTATTTAATAATTTAATTATAATAATATTAAATTATTAGATATAATAATTAATTGTGGAATTAATTAGGGATATTGAATCAATTGATATGGAAAAATTAATTGATGAATTAATTGGGGTAATTGAATTTTTTATGTTAGAATAAATATTTAATGATTTATTAAATAAAGTAATGTAATTAATTAATTGTTGAATTTAATAATGGGATTGATGGGATTAATTAATTAATGAATTAATTAATTGAAGTATTGTGACTAATTAATGGAATTGAAAGTACAATTAATTGGTGAATTAATTGAAGGGATTAAATGTTATTAATTAATTCAGGTGGGGTTGTTCTTTGTAGATAGTCTGATTGAATTTCCTATGACCTTATGGTCATGTAATATCCTAATCCTATGGGCCATTTAATCTCTGAGCCTATGGGCCTTGTAAGGGTTCCACCTCATCCCTTGAAAGTGGGTTATCAAAAATCAATGAAAATGAAGGCCTTCAGGCCATTCGGAGTTGATGTGTACAATTAATTGGTGAATTAATTAAAGATATTAAATGTGATTAGTTAATTATGAATTAACTAATGGAATTGACGTGTACACTTTTTTGGTGAAGTAATTGATGGGATTTAATGTGGTTAATTAATTTTGGGGTTATTTAATTTATTTGACAAGATCAATTAATTGAAAAATTAATTAATGGAGACTATTGAGTTGATGTAGTTGAATGAGTAAGATTAATTAATAGGTAATTAATTATGATATATTGAGATTATTGAATTGAGATAATTGATTGATGAATTAATTATGAAATTTTTTGATTTGAGATAATTAATCATGGATTTAATTATGAAATATTGATATTTTGAATGATATATTTAATTATGGAATTAATTATTGGATTTTTTATTTATGGATATTAATTAATTAATTTGATTGATGTATTTAATTAATTAATCAATAAATTAAGGGGATTTTAGTGAAAGAAAATTGTAGAATTAGAAATGAAATTGATGTGACTAGTTCATTGTTGAATTAACTAGAGTAATTTGTGTGACAAGTCAATTGTTGAATTAATTAATATTATTGTTGTGATTGGTGTATTATTGAATTAGCTAGAGTAATTGATGTAATTAGTTAGTTTTTGAATTAATTAATATTATTGATGTGATTATTTAATTGTTGAATTAACTAGCATAATTGACGTGATTATTTAATTGTTGAATTAGTTAATATTATCGGTGTGATTATTTGATTGTCGATTTAACTAGAGTAATTGATCTGATTAGATAATTATTGAATTATTTAAAATTATTGATGTGATTAGTTAATAGTTTAATTAACTATTGTAATTGATGTGAATATTTAATTTTTTAATTATTTAATATTATTGATGTGGTTAGTTAATTGTTGAATTATCTAGAGTAATTGATGTAATTATTTAATTATTTAATTAATTAATGTTATTTATTTGATTATTTAATTGTTAAATTGACTAATAGAATTGATGTGATTAATTAATTTTTTAATTAATTAGTGTCTTGGATGAGATTAATTAATTGTTGAATTAATTAACATTATTGATGAGATTAGTTAATTAATGAATTAACTAGAGGAATCAGGGTTATTAGTTAATTGATGAATTAACTAAACGAAATGATGTAATTAATCAATTTTTGAATTAATTAATATTGTTAGTGTAATTAGTTAATTGTCGAATTACATAAAGGAATTTATGTTATTAATTTCTTGTTTAATTAATTAATATTGTTGATGTGATTAGTTTATTTTTGAATTAACTAAGGAAATCATTGTGTTTAACTAATTGTTGAATTAGTAATAGAAATTGTGTGGATAATTAATTGTTTCTTCAGTGTGCTCTGTATGAATGGTAACATGGTCATTCGAACATGAATTATATAATGGGAACATGGCCTTTCTAATGTATGCTGTAAGAATGGGAACATGGTCATTCTAATGTGTGATGTACGAATAGTGACATGATCATTATAATGTGTGATGTGTGAATGATAACATGATCATTCAATTATGAATTAAATAATGGGATCATGGTCATTCTAATGTGTGATGTATGAATGGTAACAAGTTCATTAAATTATTAATTAATGGATGGGAACATGGTCATTCTATTGTGTATAGAATGAATGTTAACATATGAATTCATGTATGAATTTAAGAATGGTAACAAAGGCACTCTGATATATGACCTCACTTGGGAATACTTCAGGCTCTGGCATGAGCCGAAGTAGGTATTGAGATATGATATCACCTTTGAATAATTTGGGTTATAGCATGAGATAAAGCATGTATTAAGAAATTATATTACCTGAAAACACTTCAGGATCAAACATGATCCAAAGCATGCATTGGGGGTACGGTTGTCCTTGATAACCCAGGAGTTAATTTGGTAAGTAAAGAATAAATGATAAGGATATTAATATTTACTTATGCATTGTACTTATTTATTTTTACAACTGCATCACCATTTTTGATCATTTTTTTTATATTCCATTGGTGGTGACCTAATGAGTTGTTCTCACACCTTACTCAGGATTCCTGATCAATATCCAAATAGTCTTGTGTATTTTGGACTAGAAAAGGGAAAGAGACATGTGTTAGATGGCTATTTTGGGGATGGATCATGAATAAGGGAACCAAACATGGTTCAAGACCCACCTTCGAGTTATCAGTGTATTTACTTTTGAGTTTCATTCTTACTCTAGAATGTAAATTACAATGGCATATCTATTGTTTGGTTTTGATATTGTATTTCTAGATTTTATCATCCTTTGATACTGGAACTATTATATCTATGTTATATCATTTTGTTATTTAGTTTATTATTGTTATTTATTTCTCCTAGTGTATTACAATGATGAAAGAAAAAAAGATGGTATATTCTCCCCATGAATAATAATAGACCCTCATTTCTAGTTATCAGCCTTTAGTATATGAGGAGGTCTGCTTGTGGTAACGTGACTGACTAGTTCAGGGAACCAATGTTTGGAACCCGATTCAGAATGTTAAAAAGATGTATCAGAGCCCATTTTTATTTTATTTTCATCTTTTCTAACTATTTGGGAAAGGTATACAAGTGACTAGGAAGAGTGAGTCTATGGTTATGAGCTCATGTGTGGGATTAGCTACCCCATGTATGGGGGGAAACCCATGTACCCAAGGTGGGAATTTTTTAATTGTTGTTTTCTATTACATTTTAATATTATTTCAACATGGTTGACAAACTTGTGTGTTGTGATAATTGATGAATACATTTTCTATGATTTGACTCATGGACCAGTATGGAATGAGAGTACAGATTTCATGTATCATTCTAGAAACTCAAATTTATTGTGACATGAATCATTTTAGCCAAACACGGGTAATCGTTTTATGGGTAAGTGGTTGAAATTGAACTATTTTTTCTTTATTATAAATTTAAATTGAAAATAGTGCCTAATATAAAATTTATAAATATCTTAAAATGTTTCAGGATGATAATAAATGGTTGTATAAATGAGAAACATGAATAATGAAAAAAAAATTACCCTTGTTAACCAGTACCTAGTTGTAGGATGGTTAAGGGTAGATATAGGGCCTTAGTTTTGACCATGTGGTGGGATAAAGGGGTGAATAATTGATATGGTTTTATATAAATTACTCTTGTTAACTATTTTAATTTTGTTAATTAATAATTCTTTGTTTTGATTATTTGTACCATGATGTGGATAGTTTTGGTAGTGAGAATTCCATAGTTTGAGAACTCCATTGTGAGTTGTGTGAGGGAATATATAGTTTTCGATCATTGTGGTGATATTTCCATGGGTAGGGAAGCCACAGACTTTTGAATGTTTGAGGAGTTTCTATAACGGGAGGTTACATCAGTGATGTAAGATTTTTGATGGTATTCATTGATGAATTCTTAGTGTACTTTTAATTATTAATGATCATGTATCGTACCATGACGTCATCCTTGGTACTCTAATAATGATTTGGATTTAATCCTAGACACCTAAATGTGTTTGGGTAGGATATAGGACCTCTTAGAGGTTGTTCTTATAAAGCAGAATATGTGGAGTTGGATGGTGGAATGTACACCATAAAAAATTTATAAATGAGTTTCTCAAGAACAACCTCTACCAGAATATGTGGAGTTGGATGGTGGAAGGTATGCCATCAATAGTTTATAAATTAGGATCTCAAGATGGAGCAGAGTTCAAGGAATACCATGGTGAATGAGTTTCTTGAAAAAGTGGTGTTAACAAAGCTCCAATGTTGGGAAGCGATGTGTCAAAAGTAGGTGCATAGAGAAATACATTGGTTGGAAGTGGTGGAATAAGAATGCTAATGAGGAACCTATAAGAAGTATGTTTAAATTCATTAGGGAAAGTCTAGGTGGGCCTTTGAGGTTGTAGATGTATTTCCTTTCCATGTAGTTTTTTTTTGAAAGGCTAAGTGATAATGTTTGGTGGTGTTATTATAGTTGATTGGCAGGATGAGTTGGGAAACATGTCATTTATCTTACGAATGTTGAGCTTGAGACCGATACGTCCTTTTAGGAGCATCTGATACATGTATTAGATCTTGGTAAAAAAGTGTTATGGGAAAATATTATGTTTCTAGTTCATGAATTGTGGAATCATGGACGTGAGTAGGAAGAAACTTGGGAGATAGAAATGTATGTGAGGGCTCAGTGGATAATCTTTTTGACTCGGAATATTAGAGAAGCTTGAGATAGCATCTTGATGATGAGCTTCAATAAGGTGGGGAGATTGTAGGAACCCAAATGTTTCTAGAGTTTTATCAGGCTAATTTAAAGGTTATATTTTCTGTAGTGTTAAGTAATTTATTTTTCAGATTTACCTTGGGGTGTGATTAGGTGGAATTTTGACAAAAAATATAAAAACAAGGGGCTCTGCATGGTTTCCACATGGTTAGAGAAAATTATATTCCCCAACCTAGATAACCATGCGAAGCCAAATAGAGGGGATTCGCATGGCTGGATCATGGTTTTTTAAATAATTAACCCCTATAAAAGAGGCACATGTTTTAGGTGTACCATTAGGTATAACTGTGTGCCCATATCCAGTAAACTATGCACCATAATTAAGTTGACCCGAAATTTAGTTTTTTAATTACCTAGACCCATTAATTAACCTCAAATCAACCTCCATTTTATCCTAGGTACTCTTGCATGATTTTGGATCTTTCTAAACAAATCCAAATCCTTTGCGACCACTTTTATTTGTGATTCTAAGTCTAGATCGAAAATCTTCACCCATCCCGATAAGTGGATTATATCTCATTGCTTTTCAATTCATCTTCCCTTTTTCTATCATTATTTTAGTGAGAAGTTATTCTCTGTTTTTCTATAACTGGATCTATATTTGATGAATCTATATCAAGGATTGTGAATTTAGATCTTGATCTAAGGGATATTGAATTTTTTAATCCAGATTTAGGGTTTTAGATCTGTATCTAGATCTATATCATTGGGTTGTTCAATTTTTTGGATTTTCATTGGGTGATCTTTGTTTAAAAAATTTAGGTGGGTGGTCTAAAATTCAAATCACACTGTCTTGATTAGAATTATGTGTATGTAATAATATAATTCCTATTAGATGATTAATAATTACTTTCTTGAAAACATATTCTTGATTAAATAAATTAATTTGGTGAATTAGTTAATTATCGGAAATATGAAATTGGGATATTGAGATTTTAGATAATTAATCATTAATTATTAAATTAATTATAAGAATATTGAATTGTTGATTATGGATAACGAATTATTGAGTTAATTATTACAATATTGAATTATGTGATAGAAAAATATATTGGGGGATTAATTGGCGATATTGAAATGATTGAGATGGAACAATTAATAGATTAATTTATTGGGGTTATTGAACAGTTTATGTAGAAATAATTAATTGGTGTATTAATTAAAGGAATAATGTGATTATTTAATTTTTTAATTTAATAATGATATTGATGGGATTAATTAATTGATGAATTAATTAACAGAGTAATGTGTTTATTTAATTATTGAATTAAATAATGAGATTGATGGGTTTAATTAATTGATGAATTGATTTTTATAAGTATTTTGACTAATTAATTAAGGAACTAATTAATGTATTTGATGGGTACAATTAATTGGTGAATTAATTAAAGAGGTTAAATGTGATTAATTAATTAGGGAATTAATTAATGGAGTTGTTGTGTATAAAAAATTGGGGAATTAATTGAAAACATTGAATTTAGTTAATTAATTGTGAATTAATTAATGGATTTTATGTGTACAATTAATTAGAGAATTAATTTAAGGGATTGAATTTGATTAATTATGTGTTGGGTTAATTATTGGATTTGACATGATCAATTAATTGGTGAATTGATTAATAGGGATTGTTAAATTGATGCAATTGAATTGGTTGGATTAATTAATTGGTGAATTAATTAATGTTGATTGTTGTGAAGAGACATTGGAGTGAATTAGATAATTAATTGTTGAACTAATTATCAGATATTAATATTATTGAGATGAGATAATTAATTGAGGAATTAATTATGATATATTGAGATTTATGAATTTAAATAATTAATTTTAGAGTTAATTAAAATATTAATATTGTGAATGAGATACTTATTTATGGAATTAATTATGGGATTTTGAGTTGTGGATATTGATTAATTAATTTATAAATTAATTAATGGGGTTGATGTACTTAATTAATTGTGTAATTAATTAATGAAATTTATGTGATAAACTAATTGTTGAATTAGAAATTAAGTTGAGGTGATTAGTTAATTATTGAATTAACTAGATTAATTTATGTGATTATTTAATGGTTTAATTAATTAATATTTTTGAGGTGATTAGTTTATTGTTGAATTACCCAGAGTAATTGATGTGATTAGTTAATTTTTGAATTAATTAATATTATTGATGGGATTATTTAATATTTTAATTAATAGAAGTCATTGATTTCCTTAGTTAATTGTTGAATTAATTAATATTGTTGATGTGATTAGTTGATTATTGAATTAACTATACTAATTGATGTTATTAGTTAATATTATTAATGTGATTAGTTAATTATTGAATTAACTAGAGTAATTGATGTGATTTATTTGAGTAATTGTTGAATTAATTAATATTATCGATGTGATTAGTTAATTATTGCATTAATTAGATTCATTGATACAAATAGTTAATTGTTGAAATAATTAATATTATTGATGTGATTAGTTAATTTTTTAATTGACTAGAGTAATTGATTTGATTCGTCAATTATTGAATTAATTAATATTATTGACGTGATTAGTAAACTGTTGAATTGACTAATAAAATTGAAGTGATTAATTAATTATTTAATTAATTAATAAATTTGATGTGATTTATTAATTTTCAAATTAATTAACATTATTGGTGTAATTATTTATTTGTTGAATTAACTAGAGGAATTTGTGTGACTTGTAAATTGTGGAATTAACTAAATGAATTGATGTGATTAATTAATCATTGAATTAATTAATGTTATTGGTGTATTTAGTTAATTGTTGAATTAACTAGAGGCATTGATGTGACTAATTAATTATTTAATTTATTAATTTTATTTATACGATTAGTTAATTGTTTAATTAACTAAGGAAATTATTGATGTAATGACCCGCGTTTTTAACCCAGTTAAAAAAGTGGGGGAAATTGAACTTTTTCAATTACTAAACCGGTCATTTCTAGAAACGGGCTTCGGAACGAGGTTCTGAAGGTTTGAACCCTTCTTTTTAATGTTGTTTTTGACTTGGAAGAATGCATGTTAAGTTTCTCGGGTGGCCCGAGGGGTTTCGGAAGTGACGAACCCCAGTTCTTTAAAGGGCTGCAGAGGGCGCATGGTTGGCGCACGGGCTGACCAAGCCATGCAGCCTAAACTGTGCGGCCCAAATCTGGTGGACAGGGGTGTGTGCACGGGCTACGCATGGTTTCCCCAAACCGTGCGCTTAGCCCGTGCGAGAGATCTCTTGGAGGCAGAAGACTCTGCACGGTTTGCGCACGGTATGGAAAACCGTGTGGGTCAAACCATGCACTCAGGTTTTTTTTAGGTTTTTAATTAAAATTAAAATAAAAAGAAAAATAAAATAAATAAAAACCCTAATCTATCTCTCCCTCACCCTCACTCAACCCGCACGCAGCCCCCTCCTCTCCTGTGAGCCGCGTGCGAGCCCCTTCTATGGCCTCCTCTTGATTGAGCTCCTTCGGTCGGTTTTCTTGGCGATTCTTCTTCTGAACCTCCATGGTTAGCCTTATGTTCTCCTCTCCTCTTGACCTGGCCCGATTTTCGGTCCTTCCTTGACCCTAATCCCGTTCGGCTGAACCTCTAGGTTTAGGTTTGGTTTGATTTCGGTTTTGTTCTTTCATCCACTTATTCCAAGGTTATGTGGAAGGTTCTCGAGTCGTGTGTGGTTGTATCCTGGCAACCACCGCTGAAAGTGAAGCGATTTGCCAAGTTTCAGTTTGCTGGCATGGGTTCGCGGTAAGGGTTTTGTTATGGTTGGTTTCGCATATCCCAAATTAGTGTCTTTATGCGTTTTGAGGTTCATTGGATTAATCTTGTAGTGCGTTGGAGTTTTTGGCGTGGTTTCGTGTCACCAAAGTCCAGGCGACTAACCTGTGAAGGCATAGGTATGTGTTTATATGCATGTGGGTTCCCCCGACCTGCACATATTTGTGCATGGTAGCAAATATACACGTACGGTCCTAGTTGTCTCCATTGCATATATAAAAGTGCCTGTGTAGGTGAGTGGAGACAGGCTTGTGTGTATAAGCATGTGCGTAAGGATCCTCTTGCACACGCTCTTGGACATGCGGGATGTGTGCATAGAGGCTAGGTGTTCTTATACGTATGTGAAATCACATATGCCTCATGGGGGAGCAGCAGCAGCAGTGGTAGCTTTAGTTACAAAGAGCCAAGATCCGGAGTTGACGGATGGATCCACCTTGAGGTAGGGTCCCTCTCCTTGCCCTTTTAAAAATTAAAGTGAAGCCTTTAAAGAATTTAATACTACACTACTTTAATTATGCACATTTAGTTCCAATCAAATGTTGTTGTGCAAAGAGTGTGAATTGTAGGGAAAAGATTAAAATGGTTGCTTGGTCGCTAAACTAATTATTTAATAATAAACCCCCTCGATTAGAGGTGCTCTGTCTTCATGATAAAAAGTAGTGATAGAATATTTATGCTTGCCTGCTGGATTGTTATAATGCCTCTTTGATGCTTTATATGTGAACTGGTCTTGTTGAGACAGGTAGGATGAAATGGATGTGATACTTGTGTTGGGTTCAATTTTCCATGTTATCCAAATTGAGTAAGATGATAACCTTTAAATGGAATGACCCTCATGGGGAACCCTTGCCAATTTTCCATGTTTAGGAAAATTGGATAAAATGACATTGAATATGGAAAGTGTTCTAAATGATATAGTTAATGGGTAGGGTTGTGAATTTGATCTGGTTAATTGGAGCGCATAAGAGGTAATGCCTTATGTGTTGTTTAATAAGTATGAATGATGGTTTAACTGAATAGAACACTAGAGAGGGTTAGAGCATGCCCCTAGTGTTTATTGTTATGGTTGTGAATGAGTACCATATTTTATTTTGTGATGTTGTGAGATGGAAATGCCATGTCGTATTGATATGAAATTTATAAGAAGTTTATGCCTTATAACCTATACTATTAAATGATTAAGCTTCGGGCTAGACGCAGACTGTGAGTGCTCCCCTAATTGAATGATAAAGCTTCAGGACAGGGGTAGACCGTGAGAGCTCCCCTATGTTACGGCTTCACGCTAAGGGTAGACTGTGAGAGCTCCTTTGAATCATTCTTAAGATTCGGTTCAGGGATAGACTGTGAGAGCTTCCCCAAGGATGGGCTAGGGGTAGGATCGAGAGCACTTCCCCTGGGTTAAGGACGTCCGTGAGTTCCGTCTCGGTCCTACCTAACGTATTATATATATATATATATATATATATATATATATATATTAAGGGTAGGCTGCGAGAGCTCCATTGAATAATTATTAAGCCTTCAGGCCAGGGATAGACCGTGAGAGCTTCTCCAAGGTTGGGCCAGGGGTAGGATTGAGAGCGATGCCCCTGGGTTAAGGATGTCTGTGAGTTCTATCCTGGTCCTACCCAACGTATTATATACATATGGTGACATGATCGGGTTACTTTATTGGCAACGAGCCGAAGCTGGTATAGCCTTCAGGTTTCCTCTAGGAAACTGGGATGGGTGTTGTTATTCTTCTTTGTTCTGTTTATTGAATCCTACTATACCTGCTTAATACTTTAATTAATATTACACTATCTGGATTGGGTTAGACACTGGTGGTTCTGGCATACTGAGATTTATATCTCACACCCTACTCGGGCCTCCATTGCACTGGGATACCCGAGTAGACCTTCTTGCTTGCAGGACCTAGGTTGTCCGCTGTGCTATTTGTACCTGGGGAGTTAGGAGCAAAGGACCAAGTGGGAGCTTCGGATGCTCAGGAGATCGCTTGTCGGGCCTTATTGTCTTTTCTTCATTTTCGTTTGTATTTTATTGAAAGCATGTTGTATTGTTTACCATTTTCATAAATTTATCATCATTTGTACATACATGTATTGTAACTGGATTTGGCCACCTTTTATAAAAGTGATCACTATTTATCTTTCGTTGTTGTCTGTTAATTGTTTAACTATTACTAATTCCGCTACTATTGAATGTTATTTACTCTGAGATACCATTGTGTAACTATGATAAGAGGGTATAATCTCCCCACTATCACCTCTCTAGACCCTCACCGCTAGTCGGCAGCCTCTGGCGTATGGTGTGATGCACTTGAGGCCATGTGGTGACCAGTCCAGCCACCGGTTTGATGGTGCACCGGGCCGGGACGTTACAAAGTGGTATCAGAGTAGTTTTCTCTTCTGATTTGTTTTACTGTTTGGCAACATTAGACAGGGATAAGATGGAATTGGAATTTGGTAATGAGCTGTGTCCGGGATTGGCCACCCCTTGCATAGGGAAAATCCAAGTTGCCTCGAATGGAAATGTTGTTTAAATGATTTTGATCATTTCAGTTGATTTTATTTCACTAGTGGGTGACGCACATGATTTATGTTGATACTGTTGATGCAATTATGGGTTCTATTTCCGTTGCAACCAGATGAGATGAGGGTATTCGATCTCATGCATCATATAGGCACCTTGTAAGAAATTTCCTACCATGCATTATTCCATGCCATCTAAGATGCATTAGTTTATGAATGCTATTGTGATAGGTATTGTGATAGTTATTCTATTATTCTGTGATATGGCATGTTTCTATGTTACTGCTTTGATAACATGCTAGGGTCAGTTAAAATGAAATTGGTTGATTTTGCTAAATTAAATTATTGTGGTTACGACAGGAGCCAATTTTCTGTTGTAAGGTGTATGGGTGCCTTATAGCTGGGAAAGGGTAACCAGTGTAATCGGATTTCTGAAAAAGGGCTGCTAATGTTTTAATTGTAAAAATGGGATTGGTTTTGATTAAAGGGATCCAAATGCCAAACTATAAAGTGTATGGGCACTTCATATATTAGTAGGTGGCCACCCGTATGATTTGATGATTGTTTGAGCACGTAAAGTTTTGGAATGTATTTTGTTTTGTCTGTTGGGATCCAATTTTCAACCCATGGAGTGCATGGGTGCTTCATGAGTTGGGAAATGGAAACCCATAATGAATGTGATGGCAGCATTCCTTGTGAAATGCTTTTTTGTGTAAAAGATGTTTGGTTTTGATCTGTTGTGAGTTGTCTTGTTGGGACCCTCGTAGGTTGCATGTTTTGTTTAAAAGGAATTTATTATTATAAATTGCCGAAAAAAGACGGTATTTATGATTAATGTTTAATGGTTAAGAGGGAGTTTTTTCAGACTTTCCTGCTTTGCTTTGAGCTGTTTGTTAAAAATGATCAAGTGGCTAGTTATTTTCAGTTTTGAAAGGGGTACTTGATGTGTTGAATTTAATCATTTAAATTGATTAAATGATAAATGTGAATAAATGTAAAGGGATTGGAAAAGGAACCTATAGTGGTGTCCTCTGTTGAAACCTCGTGTGAGGGTAAGTTAATCCTTTCTTGTGAGTTCCTTGGAACGGAACCTTACCTGTTTCCGTAGGTTTTTTATTTTAGAAATGACGTTAAATGTTAGTCTTTGAGCCCAATGAGTTTTATTGGGCGCGACCAAGTGCTTGGGTCGATGCTTTTTTTTCGTGAGGGGCTATCTGTGATAGGTAGCGCCCTTAGAGCTTATGTGCTTGGCTTGTTCGGTGAACCATCTGAAGTTTGGTACTGTTTGGGTACAATTGTCCCTTGTAGGACTTCTAGTTCTAATGAAACCCTTGTTCAGACGGGTTTTCATGCTTCTTTTGATCTTTTTAATGGTTTGAGAATCGAGTAATTCTCTGTATCAGTTGGTTGGACATGCCTCGGGCATGGTCGGTCGCCTTGTTGGTCATTTGACCCTTTCTTTTTACGCAGTAATGGATTACTTGACATGTCATCATCAAAGAATATGGTCTCATGGGGCAATACAATGTTTTCATGTATCTCTTGTGATGTTGTGTATGGTCTTGGGTCATCTCTGTGGTATAGTGACCTGAGAGTTTGAGAATCAAGTTGTCCCAATGCTCGGGATGATTTTCGGAAGACTCGGGTGGTTGACATGCCGGTCTTGTTTCTTTGGTTTTCTTGTGAGTTTTGATGTGGTGATTGTGGCTAGGAGGAGCGACACACGTCCGTTAAATCTTTATGAACTAGTCATCTTATGAGCAGATTGTCTTTCTCCTTTTGATGACACCGACCCTTCTAAGGTGGGAAGCATCATGCCAAAGGAGTAAAGTGTGTTCTTCTGGGTAGAAGGAACACATCAACAAGGGCCACTTGGGAATAGTCGGGCTTGTTTGCATGCCTTCGAAGCTTACAAGTGTCATTATGCATCGATTCTTACTCGGCAGCACGAATTTGATCTGGCTGGCGGTGTATGAAACCCCTTTTAAGAAACATCGTTGGTCATGGAGGACTTCGGTGGTAAATTGTAAACAACCACGGAATGCCTTGTTCGGGAAAGAGACATTGTGATCGGTTTAAAATCTTGATGTGTCGGCTGGTGAAGCTGAGTTTCTACTTTAGAGTCGACCATGCATGGTTCGACTATTCTCCTTTCCGGTTATTGGGTATAAATAACTAGAATCCATTTTAAAATCCTCTTAGTGTACTCTGTTATGTGACAAACTTGTTGCATGTCTTGTTTTCATCCTAGATGCTCTAAGAGAGTGTCGATCTTACACCGCATAAATTTTTAAAGGTTGTTGAGCTCGTTGGGTTGTCTCCATCGGTGTTTTGTGTGGGATGTGTGGTCTCTCTTGTGGTTTGATCTTAGAGATGTCACCAGGAGTCGGGTATGAGCTTCGGTGAACGTTCTCGTGGTAAGTGTGGGATTCCTTGGGAGAAGGCATCATTGTACAGCTTGTAAAGCATCGGTCGCCTAAGATGAGTGACTTCTTCAATAGTCAGTAAGAGTGGATTGACTCTTTTCGACTTCGGTTTAGAGGTCGATGGGGAAATCGACCGTTTAATCGTTTCCAAATCACGCTAGGTGCGTCGTTGGAACGCTTAGAGCATGCTTTTGAAAGACAGGTCAAAAGGTTGTGGAGCTGTAGTTTGAGTCTTGGCCGTTTATCATGAGAAAAAATCTAAGGTGGGAAGTACCTTTGTTTGGTTGCTTAGCGAGGTGACGATGTGATCGTGTCTCTAGTGGAATGGGCTTAGGTAAGAGATTTCGTTTTGGTTTGGTGGGAAAATGAGCATTGGCTCGGGTGTTGACGGCTTAAGTACCATGTGCTTAAGTGGATGTTCGTTGGTGTGTGGGACGTTTAGAAACGTAACAAGATAGTTTGAATGAAGCTTCACGACCCTTGTAGGTCGAGTGAGGCGTGTGTTGTTCCCGATGGCTTCTCGGGGACGACAAGTTCTAAGGTGGGAAGGTTGTAATGACCCTTGTTTTGAACCCGATTAAAAAGTGGAGGAAATTGAACTTTTTCAATTGCTGAATCGGTAGTTTTTAGAAACAGGCTTTGGAACGATGTTCTGAAGGTTTGAACCCTTCTTTTTAATGTTTGTTTTGACTTAGGCGAATGCCCGTTAAGTTTCCAGGGTGGCCCAAGGGGTTTCAGAAGCGACAAACCCCAGTTCATTAAATGGATGCAGAGGGCATTCGGTTGGCACATGGGATGACCAAGCCGTGTGACCTAAACCATGCCGCCCAAATCTGGTGGAAAGTGGCATGCGCACGGGCCACGCACGGTTTCCCCAAACCGTGTGCTTAGCCCGTGCGAGAGATCTCTTGGTGGAAGAAGACTCTGCACGGTTTGTGCATGGTTTGGAAAATTGTGCGGGTCAAACCGTGCACTCGGGTATGTTTTAGGTTTTTAATTAAAATTAAAATAAAAATAAAATAAATAAAAACCCTAATATATCTCTCCCTCATCCTCACTCAACCCGCACGCAGCCCCCTCCTCTCCCGTGAGCCGCACGCGAGCCCCCTCCATGGCCTCCTCCGGATTGAGCTCCTCCAGCCAGTTTTCATGGTGATTCTTCTTCTGAACCTCCATGGTAATCCTTCTCTTCTCCTATCCTATCGCCCTTGGCCGATTTTCGGTCCTTCCTTTTCCCTAATCCCGTTCGGCCGAACCTCTAGGTTTATGGTTGGTTTGATTTTGGTTTCATTCTTGCTTCCGCTTATTCCGGGGTTATGTGGAAGGATTCTCGGGTCGTGTTTGGGTGTATCTTGGCGACCGCTGCCGAAGGCAAAGCGATTCTCCACTTTTCGGTTTTCCAGCTTGTGTTCGCGGTAAGGATATTGTTCTGGTTGGTTTTGCATATCCCAAATTGGTGTGTTTATGCATTTTGAGGTTCGTTGGATGAATCTTGTAGTGAGTTGGAGGGTTTGGCGTGGTTTCGGGTCACCAAAGTCCAGGAGACTCGCCTGCGCAGGCATAGTTACGTGTTTATATGCATGTGGGTTCCCCCGTCATGCATATATTTGTGCATGGCAGCAAATATACATGTACAGGGCTAGTTGTCTCCATTGAATATATAAAATTTCCTATGTAGGTGAGTGGAGACAGGCTTGTGTGTATAAGCATGTGCGTAAGGATCCTCTTGCGCATGTTCCTGGACATGCGGGACGTGTGCATAGAGGCTAGGTGTCCTTATATGTATGTGAAATCACATATGCCTTGTGGGGGAGCAGAAGCAGCAGCGGTAGCTTTAGTTAGAATGTTCCAAGAGCCGGAGTGGACGGATGGATCCCCCTGGAGGTAGGGTCCCTCTCCTTGCCCTTTTAAAATTTAAAGTGAAGCCTTTAAAGAATTTAATAATGCACTACTTTAATTATGCACATTTAGTTCCAATCAAATGATGTTGAGCAAAGAGTGTGAATTGCAGGGACAAGATTAAAATGGTTTCTTGGTCAATAAACTAATGATTTAATAATAAAACCCCTCGATTAGAGGTGCGCTGTCTTCAAGACAAAAAGTAGTGATAGACTTTTTATGCTTTCCTGCTAGATTGTTATAATGCCACTTTGATGCTTTATATGTGAATTGGTCTTGTTGAGGCAGGTAGGATGAAATTGTTGTGACAGTTGTGTTGGCATCAATTTTCCATGTTAGGCAAATTGAGTAAGATGGTAACCTTTAAATGGAATGACCCTCATGGGAAACCCTTTACCAATTTTCCATGTTTAGGAAAATTGGATAAAATGACCTTGAATAGGGAAAGTGTTCTAAATGATATAGTTAATGGGTTGGGTTGAGAATTTGATCTGGTTAATTGGAGCACATAAGAGGTAATACCTTATGTGTTTTTTGATATGTATGAATGATGGTTTAACTGAATAGCACACTAGAGAGGGCTAGAGCATGACCCTAGTGTTTATTTTTATGGTTGTGAATGAGTACCATATTTGATTTTTTGATGTTGTGAGATGGAAATGACATGTCTTATTGATATGAATGTTATAAGAAGTGTAAGCCTTATAACCTATACTATTAAATGATTAAGCTTCGAGCTAGGGGCAGACTGTGAGAGCTCCCCTAATTGAATGATAAAGCTTCGGGCCAGGGGTAGACCGTGAGATCTCTCCTATGTTACGGCTTCGTGCAAAGGGTAGACTGTTAGAGCTCCCTTGAATAATTCTTAAGATTCGGGCTGGGGATAGACCGTGAGAGCTTCCCCAAGGTTGGGCCAGGGGTAGGATTGAGAGCGCTGCCCCTTGGTTAAAGACGTCTGTGAGTTCCGTCCCAGTCCTACCCAATGTATTATATATATATATATATATATATATATATATATTAAGGGTAGATTGCGAGAGCTCCCGTGAATAATTATTAACCCTTCAAGCCGGGGATAGACCATGAGAACTTCCCAATGGTTGGGCCAGGGGTAGGATCGAGAGTGGTGCCCCTAAGTTAACGACGTCTGTGAGTTCTGTCCCAGTCCTACCCAACGTATTATATACATATGGTGACATGATCGGGTTACTTTACCGGAAACGAGCCGAAGCTGGTAGAGATTTCAGGTTTCCTCTGGGAAACTGGGATGGGTGTTGTTATTCTTCTTTGTTCTGTTTATTGAATCCTGCTATACCTGCTTACTACTTTAATTAATATTACACTATCTGGATTGGGTTAGGCACTGGTGGTGCCGACCTATAGAGATTTATATCTCACACCCTACTTGGGTAGCCATTGCACTGGGGTACCCGAGTAGACCTTCTTGCTTGCAGGACCTAGGTTGTCCGTTGTGTTGTTTTTACCTAGGGAGTTATGATCAAAGGACCAAGCGTGAGCTTGGGATGCTCAGGAGATCACATTTCGGGCCTTGCTATCTTTTCTTCATTTTCAATTGTATTGTATTGAAAGCGTGCTATACTATATACCGTTTTCATCAATGTATCATAATTTGTACATACATGTATTGTAACTGTATTTGGACACCTTTTATAAAAGTGATCACTATTTATCTTACGTTGTTGTCTGTTCATTGTTTAACTATTACTGCTTCCGCTACTATTGAATGTTATTTACTCTTAGATACCACAGTGCAACTCTGATAAGAGGGTATAGTCTCCCCACTATCACCTCCCGAGACCCTCGCTGCTAGTCAGCAGCCTCTGGTGTACGGGGAGACACGCTTGAGGCCATGTGGCGACCGATACGGCCACCAGTTTGATGGTGCGCTGGGCCGGGCCATTACAATTGATTTTAACTAATTGTTGAATTAATAATGGAAATTTTGTGCATAATTAATTGTTGAATTAATGTGTGTTTTTTGAATGGTAACATGGTCATTTGAATTTTAATTGAATAATGAGAACATGGTCATTATAATGTTTGATGTATGAATGGGAACATTGTCATTCTAATTTATGATGTATGAATGGTAACATGATCATTCAAGTATGAATTATATAATGCGAACATGGTTATTCTAATGTGTGATGTATGAATGGTAACATGGTTATTCATGTATGAAATAAATTATGGGAAAATGGTCATTTTATTGTGTTTCATATGAAAGGTAACAAGGTAATTCAAGTATTAATTTATGAATGGTAACAAAGGAAGTCCAAGAAATGACATCACTTGGGAATACATCGGGCTCCAACAAGATCCGAAGCTGGTATTGAGATATGATATCACCTTTTAATACTTTAGGCTCTGGCATGATCCAAAGCAGGTGTTAAGATATGATATTAACTAGGAACACTTCAGTCTCTAGCATGAGCCAAAGCAGACATTGAGGTACGAGTGTCCTGAAGAACCTGGGAGTTAATGAGGTTAAATAAAGAATCAATGATTATGTGATAACTGTTTACTTATGAATTGAACTAATTTATTCATAAAACTGCATACACTATTTTTACTAGATATTGTTTTAGATGTCGTTGGTGGCGGCCTACTAAGTTCTTCTCACACCCTACTCATGATGCATGATTTATACCTGAAAAGCCTTTTGTTTTCTGGATAGAAAAAAAAGGGAAAGAGCCTTGTGTTTTATGTCTGTTTTGGGGACAAATCATGGATGAGGTAACTGGATATGGTTCGAGAACCGCTTTGGAGTTTTCAGTGTATTTACTTTTGAGCTACATTTTAACACATGGTACATAAATTAGCAAGGAATATCTACTATTCTGTTTTGATATTGTATTTCCAGTATTGGTCATCTTGTTATACTGTTACTGTTCGAGGTATGTTATATTATTTTGTTATTTAGTTGATTATTGTCATTTTTTACACTTTTGTATTACTTGGATTAAAAAAAGAGTGTGAGTCTCCACATGACTGATAATATAACATCACTACTAGTTGGTAGCCTCTGGTGTATAAGGAGATTCACTTGGGATCATGTGATCAAATGGATCGGGGAACTAGTGTGTGGAACTCATGTTGGACATTACACATTTGAGTGGGATTCAAGTTTATCATCCCCACTTAATAATTTTTAACAACTAAAATCATAGAATTTTTCTAGACATTCCTTTGGATCAGGGTAGTCTTATTTCCAATCTTATTGGATTTAATCACAATAAACGTCAGCAATTTATGTCTCCCCTCACCTTTTAATATAGAATTTTACATAAATAGTTCAGTTAACCATTTTTAGATACTTTTAAATGGATCATTAATCTATGTAAGGGTTATATTTTTTTATTTTTTGTCCCATGAAAGATGCTACACAAAGAGAGTAATTCATCAAATGTAATCAGTTTTCATTCCTCTATCATGAGAACAAGACTCTTTTTCAAGATGGGGCAAGTGATAAAGCCTATATCACCACTACAAGATGTATATAACATTTCAAAAGGGTGTTACTACAACAAAATTGAAAACAAAAACCATAAGGGGAACTAAGGGTCATTACAGTATAAATTATTTCCTTTAAATCAACAACTATAATTTTTTTTATTTTCCTGGACTCCATAGTTGTTTTTTAGGAATCCCATACATATAATACATGAAAAGAGGTTGTTAAAAGTAGGAGGGAAGTGAGATAGAATATGTTATAATACTGGAAGTGGCCTATTGGATTAGGCATAGGATAATAAGACTTCTCTAGTGTTCATTCCTGGCATCGGTCTATGGACTTATCCGAGATAGGAAGCCACATCCATAACAACCATTATCCTTATTTCACATTAATACATTATTTGTTACATAAATTGACACTTAATACAACTTGGAAGATCAATAATTCTACTGTATTTAGGAATTAGGTTCATTACATAACAACATATAATAAGGAATATATCATCTTTATTGAAAACCTCATTAACATGTTAATAATATTACATCGTACATAAAACTGCATGGGATAACTTGGGGACATACATAATAAAGGGGTGGTCTATAAATCCCTATAAGAGAATAAACATAGTATAAAATGAAGTAGATAATACATGTTAATCAATATAAATATAAATGGGACATAAAAGGGGTGTGAATCAAAAACATGAACAATGAGGCATGATAAACATGATAACATGAGGTCAACATGATAAATTTGGCAATAACATAAAACACTACATCATAAAAATATACCGAAGATAACTACCATGAACGAATTATAGACAAATTCACATAAATGATTCATCTTTCATCTATATTCTAACATGACTTCTCATTATAATAAACATTACCCAATGCATTAGAGCGCTATATAATTATGGGTGCAACTTTCACGTTCATTTCATTCTCATGCTTATGTTGTCACATAGATCATAAGAAATAGAATAATTTATTATCAAATTTCAATCAAAAATCATGAAGTGTGTAATAAATTCATTTATTTTTTCAATAAATAATTATATGTTCATAAAATTGAACACCTTTTATAGGAAATGGTTACGGGTATTCACTACACAATTGTTTTGGCATGGAAAATCATAGTGAAATTTCAGCAACATAACAACATCACTTAAAATTTAAAAAATTGGTTTATAAGAGATAAATGAGTCTATCATAATTTATATATAAATGGGTAAGTAATAGGTACATGTAAATTCATATCCCAACATTATGAATTGTAAATAGGCAGCATAAGATAATAAAGAAATTTGAATAAAAAAGAGAAGGTGAGGATCCCTTACTTGAGTGTGTGATACCAAACACTTGGGTGGAGCTTCTTGAGAGATTTAGGGAACCTTGGGAGTACTATATATAGGGTAGGTAATAGTAATTATGTGATCCATGGATTTTTAGGGAATATAAATGGGAGTTTTGGGGGGTTTATATAGGAAAATAGTTGTGAATTCTTTAGTATTTCTCAAACTTATGCTTTATACTCTATATAATAATATAACCAAACCAAAAATTTCCACATGGTTTTTACCCATAATTTATAAAAAGGGGACTGGATTACATTATATTATATATTTAAGGGATTAGCATATTAAAATATTATCCTTGGTTATGTAGAGGTGAGTCATACTCTTAAAGAAATGATTTTAAACCCATAAAATATCTTAATCATTTTGAAGGATTCATAAAAGATTTATACAATTAACCAATAAAAAAATCACATTATTTTAAATGGAAAACATATATTTGAACATTTAAACCCTTTTTATTATTTATTGAATCACTTTTTGAGTCATTATAATGTCATAATACACACCGTATATTTATATAGTACTTAATTTTAAACTGAAAATTTGACTGTCTCAGAAAATTATGAAATATTATCCGTTGGATAATTTCAAAATTATTATCCAAAAAATACTAATAAGTTTAAAAAATTAATTTCTTAAATATGTTTATTTTCAATTTTTATATAAGAATATACATTTATTGAGAAATTCTGGATTTTTTTTACAATAACAATTTTTGTAGCCTTAAAAAATAACATTTGACTTTATAAAAATTATACGATCATTTATATATAATAAAAATTATCTAATAATAATAATTTATTAAAATATTATTTATTTCAAAAGTCCATTAATTAATAAAAATAAAATTCTTTATTCAAATTGAATACTAATTACAAATTCAATTTGTGTTTTATTGTATAAAAATATAATTTTTTTATCAAACTAAATACTTAATCATTTATAATGTAAAAAAATAAACAATAAATATAAAAATAATTTCAATAAAATATAAATATTTTTATTATTATGGTTACTTTGTTTCTAGTCTTTGTTAAATTTTAATTACCCTTAATTAGCCTATTTTTTTAAGGTGGTAATAAATATTTACTACAATTACTATTGATATTGTTCAAAAATTATCCTTAATTTTTTACAAAATATTAATCCTTATTATTAAAAATAAGAAAGAAATATTATGAAAATAAATTCACAGTGGTGGAAGAATTTTATTTAATATAAAGCATACAAGCAAGATGGAAATTAGTTTTCTAAAAAATCCATTTTCTAGGAAAAATGATTTTCATTAACTGTTTAACTATTGATATTCATTATATGAATTTAGATTCATAGATGTAGATATGAAATTAAAATTTTTAATTTTAATAATTTCTACTTAGGTGTTATTTTAAATAATTATAATTGATAAACATTATGAATTTCAAAACAGTTTTCAGAAGAAAAAAAGTGTTTCTAATCCTAAAAATAAACTTATATTAAATTCTAGTAAAAAGATGTTTTAAAAGTAATTCATTAAATTTAACATAAATACATAATTTTATTTAAATTGAAAAAAATTAATAATATATTGAGACTTATATTACTTAATTTATCAAAAAAATGACAATTTTACATAAAAACAATATTTTTTCACTATTCACTAAAAAAATATATATTTTTTGAAAAATCTAAAATGTCACCCAATGTTAATATTTAATGATGATATTAAAATTGGATAAAATAATATAATATATTTTTCTAAATTCTATATATAATAACTATAATAAAAGAATAAAAACTATTTTTAAAGAAAACATATTTTGAAAAACAAAATGACCTTATCAAAAATTAAATGATTAAATAATAAGAATTTTTCAATATATTTATAAAAAATATATATTTCATAAATTATTTCATATGATTCACATCTTAAAACATAATTGTTAGGTAAAAATGATCATATTTAAATAATCCTTGTTTGTTTGGTTTTGGTGTTGCGTATCGTCTATGCTATCAAATATAGTTTTCTCTTTTAAAACCCTGGGGTGTTACATCCTCCCATATTCTTCTTTTTTTGGGTTTTTATTCCCTCCTTCTTTATACTATATTCATCTATATCCTATCCATATCTTACAAAGGGGAAACTTAGGATTTTTTCCCATCATTGAGTATATTCAAAGGATTTTTTACTTTTTTTCAAAATAAAAAAAGGATGGAAATCATACAAAATGAATGAGCTGCACAAAGGGGAGATGAAAACTTGATTGATTTACATTTTAAAAATAATTCTCCAATCAATAAAATCATTACTATTTTATGATCAGTAAATTGGGATTCACGTCATTAGCAAAATCATTTTGATGATTAACCAATGATTTTATTATTATACTTTTCTACAATTTATCCTATAAAATTAAACTGAAGAATATAATATTAGTATATTATAAAGAAGATGGGAATACTCATTCCAAATTCTAACCATATTGAGCATAATATTTATTTATTTATAATCATGTAATATAAAAAATTATATAGGAAAACATAACATTCATAATATGTATCGGCTCGATTGCCTTATTCTTGTATGAATTCAATAGTTTTATTTTTCAATATCATCAAAAGAACAAATTAATTTATCTAATTATAAACTAATATCATTTAACAAAGTCCCCATAGAAAAAAATCAACCTAGTATGATTATAAAATCAAAATAAACTAAAACAAATTCACAAGAATAATTGAAGAAGAGGAAATAACTAGAGGAATATAAAGTAGTATAGAATGAAATTAGAGAGAAATCATCCCAAAAAGTGATATTTTATTCAATGAAATAGAGGAAAGATTTTATAAGTAAAGTAATCCCATAGAGGTGAATATATTTTTCCATTCATGATTATAATACTTATAAAAAATAAAGAAAACTAATCAAGGTGCCTCTTAGATAAGGTGGAAACAAATTATTATTTGTTTTCAATGTCCTCAAAAACAAACTTATAAAAAATTATCATCTCATACCTATTTCCTCTATATTCTTCTTTGTTTCCACCATTTTGGTGTTCAATTATGGGCAACAATTTTTATGTTAATGTAGTCATGCTTGGGCTAAAAAGATATTGATTGTCTGAAAAAAATCTTGTTAGGTTTTCATTTGATGTTGAACATTCCAATGGGATATAGTTAATGTTAAAAGTGTGAATTTGGATATATTATATGTAGATACCTATGAGTAATTCATTTCACCTTGGAATTTGATCAAGAATGTTGTGTATGACATCTTTGGAAACAATTAATGGATACCGGTTGAGCAGTTCCAGACTTATGGCATTGTCACCAAATATTTATGGTCAATAATTAATTTAAATCTCCATGACATTCTAACTTAAATACTCCTAGAACATCACAATCCAAATCATCCATTTTATTCTCCATAAAAATAAACTTATGAATACCCATTTAAAATAAACATACATACTCAATTATGTAGGAGACTAATACGACATGAGAAGAGGGACTTAGTGAGCTTGAAATGATCAGTGTTTCAATGTGGTGGACATCGTTAAGGAGTTCGTGCACTTTTTCGGCTTGAAACATCAATTATTAGCATTATCAAGATCATTAACTCATTTTATTTTAATGTATTAGTGAAATTTAATTGATATTTAAGGATTTTTTGTATCTTTTAAAAGGAAATATTTCAATATATGATGTTTAACAATTAACTATTATAAAGAATCCCAATATGGAAATATATAATATAAAATTATCACAACAATAAAGAATCCCAATATAGGCCCACATGTATGTATATATCTACATGTATATATTTGTTGTATCAGTATATATTTGTTGTATCAGTATATATCTGGTGTGTGTGTTTGTTTTGTGTGTGTGCGTTTATGCGTACGTGTATGTATGCTTGGGCATTTATATATCTGCATATGTACATGTATGTATGTGTATATTTATGTATGTATGTGTAAATATATATATATGTATGTGTACATATATGTATGTATGTGTATGCATATATGTATGTGTATGCATGTGTGTATGTGTATGAATATGTGTATGTGTATGCATGTGGATGTACGTGCATGTTTGTGTGCATGTATGTGTATGCATATGTGTGTGTGAGTATGTGTATGTATGTATATGACATGTGTATACATGTACGTCTGTTTATGTTTATGTATAATGTGTACGTTTATGTAGTATGTGTATGTATGCATATGTATGAGTATGTAAGTACATGCACGTGTATGTAATTGTATGTATGGTTATGTGTATAAATGTATTATAATGCCCCAACTCGGAAGCACTATAAGAACTCAGGTATCCCTCCCCATATGCTAGATTCTACCAAATACCATCGTGGGTCTAATTTGGGATAATGGGGAGACTATACATGCTTATCAGAGTAAAATGATAGTGAAAATAGTAAAGGAAACCATAATCATCTTGATAAATATCCCAAAGGAACGTCATAAAGGAAAGAACCAATGTTAAGAAGATAAAAACATACTATTCCAACAAAAACAGAATAAAGTTCATCATGTAGTTATACATTCAAGATGGTTCATACGTACAATAATCCCAAATAAAACCAAAAGAGAAAACTGGATGAATCATTAAAAAATGGACCTGGGTCCTAGCCCAGTCCCAAGCCCCCAAGCTCTATCCTAGAAGCTTAACCCGAATACCACACCATCGGCCCTTTACCCTAGACTAGTCATACAAAAAGGTTACATATGCTCAGGAATCCAAGTTCCATGGTGGCCCATTCAGAAGTTAGCTATCACCAATGGTGTCCCTAAATATCTAGTTTGATAATCAAGTGCATGTGAGGTACACCAGAATGAAGCGGGTGATACAAAATAAATAACTGAATAAATAAAAAAATCATGATGTCCTGATATCCAAGGTGATAATTAGGGTTGGTTCCTACCGACATTGAACATTGTTATGGTGTATTTGGTCAAGTCATGATGACTGAACCTCCACAAGTAACTGCATGGTATCCAGGAACTCATCCTAGCATTCCCCAGTATCATCAAAGTATCACATGGAATTTGAGTACTCATATTGGAATTCCCATGTAATTTTAAACCCATGTTTGAATTCCCTATAATAATGTGTTATACCAAATCTTTATATTCATCATGGTAGTCCCAAACATTGGGTATCAAGTGGAATCCACAGATCACATCAGGGAATTACTAACTCATGTACAGAATGTAATTGGGGTTCTCATCTTGCAATTCTCAATCATTAATCATCATGTGGAATCTAGGTGCTCATCCTGACATTACTTATGTGATGTTACATAACTGCCTAAATGAATTTGCATTTCACATAATTAATCTTTATAAGTCCATATCAATTTCCCATTTCAAAATATATTTACCACTACAATATTTCTAATTCACTACGGTCATCCCATCTCACACATTAACATTATCCAATTCATTTAATTATTCCACTTTGTTTATAAAAACCATCAATTAAAAATATAAAATTTAATTCCATTATTATAAATCATGGTTTTCCCATTTAACAAGTTTGTGTCATCCAGTGATCTCACCATTAATTTCATGAAATTCTCTCTCAATTTTCCATATTTATTATCCACTTTGAGGTTTCACTTCTAATCTAAGGCATTCTATTGGAATTTACCTTTAAATAAGTTCATTAGAACCTAAGGCATATTAATTCCAAATCACTTTTGGAAGGATGGATGAAAACATTTCAAGGAATAAAAGTCTCTTTTTTTAAACAAAAATCAGGTTACAAAAGTCTCAAATAAGGTAGAATAATTTTTAATTATAAAGGAATTTATTTTATAAACAAGGACTAAGTCTGTAATCTCCCAAAGCACTTCTAAAATATATACATTAATTATAACCCTTAGATTTTCCACTTTTACATAACTATTTTATTAGGTCTATGTCTCAATGAGGCATCCAAAGAAGTTCATTATTAAAGAAACTATTTGGCATTATGCCTAAGGGAATAAAAAATAAAATTAATAATTAATGTTCCAATATTAATTCTATGGTAAATACTAAATATTTCAACACAAACATAAAAACATGAAATTTGAAAATGAAATAAGACTATGGGATAAGATAGAGACCACTTACCTAAAATAAGTGCATCCACTTTAACACTTAGCTCACAACCAGCCACCCAAGCTCATCCAATAGCTCTGGTAAACACCCAAACAATCCACAACCCTAGATCACACCCAAAAAACAATATTAATTAATTATAATATCATTTTAAATAAATAACAACTTAAAAATAATTATAAACATGAACAACATAGTCAAAAATGAAAACCACTCATCATATACTCCCCTCATACCCAAGCCATGACCAACGACCCTCCAGAGGTTGTGCCAACCTTTGGGTAATTACCCAGGATAAATACTGATCAAGTAGAACTGAAACTACAAGCAATGTCCAAAAAATCCTCAAAATAATAGAAAAAATACCCGACCGCATACCTCCACTGAAATAATGGTTGACGAAGTAAAAAAATATAGTCTCGAGACACCCTCTTGCTAAGAAACACAAAATCCATGTTATCTCAAGATGATTCCACATTTCCTAAATGTTATATTTTCTTATAAACCTATTTATAACAACTAATAATTTATGGGTAAAGGAGGAGTAGAGGAAAATGACTCATAGCCTAACCTCTAGGTTTCCAAAGTCATAGATGGAAGTAAAATTAGAAAGGTAGATAGAGAGAAAGAGAGATATTTTCTAGGGAGTAGAGGGAGGAGATGGAGGGTGCGTAAGAGATTACTAAGATAAAAATGTATAAGAGAGGATATGGTTTGAGTTAAAAACACAAACGGAAAAATTTATAAAAAACCCCACTTTCTAAGGGGAATATGGTTTGGCCAAATGGTTTTCTAAACCATATGCTAACTATATTTTTAGCACTATCCCAAAATATACACCTCTCACTATTCTACTACATAGTTTGAAAATCATGCAATAATCATTATCTTCATATCTGGACCCCTCTATAACTAGGTGAATGATTTCCCCTTATGCCCACATTTTTTAAAAGAACTATGTTACAGTAAAAATCATATTGTGATGTTGGGGTGCATGGTTAGAATTTTCTATACACCCATTGTTGTTTCCATTGAAACAAAAACTTTGAACCCCAAATCACTCAATAATTATTCAAGCAGCTAAGGCAACTGTAACACCCCCAAGCTTCCATGATACGCTTCTCTTTGAATTATACAGTAGCGTGTGTTGTACACAACTTCGAGTTCTAACACACCACAACCAATCAAAATAGCCATTATGAATAGTAATACCCACTTTTTAAAATTTTATAAATTTTATCTTTCAAAATGGACTTAATTTTTGGATTCGGAATATCGAAATTAGCTTAGGGTGATTTTTTGGTATTTTTCTGAAAACTTTTAATATTTGATGAATAGTGAAAACCACTTAGTAATTGTTTAAAACCGACTTTTTATTTAAATAATTATTTATTTTATTTAAATTTATTTTAGGTAAAAATAGATACATAATACCTATATATGTTCAATTTAATTCATTGGAGTCAATTTATCATAATTTTAGATATATAAAAATTTTATTGAACTGTTTACCGTCTTTTACCTACCTCCTAAGAGTATTTGAAAATTTACATAAAACTAAATTTCACCACTTCTGTGAGTTGAGTTTATAAAATTCGAGAGACAAGGTTAATATAAAGGTGTAAAATGTGGTTCTATAAGATTAAAATATTTTTTGGTGAATTGTAACTTTTTACTTTTATTTACCACGGTTAAAACTAAATAGGGAAATTAAGGGTAAAAATGATATTATTATTTCCCTAAAACATGTCCTAATTATACTGGATGAGTTTAATTCTACCAAAAACAACCTTAGGAATAAAATATGAACCTATTTGGTCCTCTTGGATTATATGAGGACATTTATTATTATTTAAATCTAAGAAGAGGTAAAAGAGATAAAATCAAAGTTTAATAAATAAAACATTTTAAATATAGGGTTAAACAAAAGATAAATTAGACTATAATTAATCAATTTAAAGATAAAAATATTTCCTACATAATGGTATTTTATTTATATTTTCAGATATTAAATTATTTAATTTATTTATGACACAATGATGATGCAGAAATTTCCTAATTAATGAAATATTAAAATACTTGATAATATAAATATCCAAATAAATGTAATTTGAGTATTTTTATAAATTACAATAATTTTCGAGGATAATATTACATATTTTTGTTTCTTATATGAATTGTTTTTGAAGTAATAATGTCGTTATAAATTTAGGATAAACAAAATACCAAATAGTGTCAGAATTGACATAAAAGAGTTTTTAAAACAAATATTATATTATTAATTGATATTCTATTTTTAATTATCTAAGGATCAGCCAAAAAAATTATATAATGATAGGTGTATCATTAATTAACCACTTGGGGTTCTTTTAGAAGTATATTGTAAGTTTATGAAAAATATAATATAAAAATACAAAGAGACATGGTAAATGTCAAACTATTTAACTAAGAGTTAAATCTAAAATATACGGTTAATATAGTGACACAAACCTTTTTAAAACCTATTTTTGAGTTTTTTTTGACCCATACCCACCTTATCCTATAAATAATCCACTTTGTAGACATTATAAACAAAAAAATTATTTTATTATAAAATAATATTTCTAGCTTTTCCTAAGGTGCCCCTCACTCCTCTTATAAAAGGGAACTCCCCCTTCTCTCAAAATAACACCTACAAAGCCATTTGGATCAGACAAACCCTACCCAAATACCCTCTCAATTTTCCTCCCTTAAACCTATGAGCCTTACATTAGTCATAAATCTATCCTAAAGAGCCCTTTTGATCAAATCAAAAGGAAGAACCTGAAGAAGAGGTAAATATTTCATCACCTCTTTCAAGTTCCTTTCTTCTTCCACTTCCTATTTATTTGTTATTTCCATTATAAAATAATGAATACAGTATATTCTATATACTATGATGTTATTATAAATATGGTAAAACCATATTCATTATTCTATCCATCCTTTTAATGACATGTCACCATACGTGTGTACGTACGACATATCGTCTCCACATCATGGTGTAATTATTATTCAATACAGTATTATTTGGATAGGTATAATAATGATGTTTAATTGATGTAAATAATAAACATAACATGATAATTATTATGTATATATTATATACCATCCAACTATATATTATTTTAATATCAAGTGAATGATATTGTCTCTTGTGCGTACGTACGGATTACTGTCTCCATGAACACGATGGGATTCATTCCCTATCGTATCCATTCAAGACTAATTTTCTTTATATGATTAAAAATATTTTTTAAATATTTAATATAATTCTGAATATGAATAAGATACATCCTTTCCATAAAAAATAATACTTACATAACAAATAATATAAAGGAAAAGGAATCAGTTGACACTCAAAATGACGATAATACTAATATATTATTAACAAAGAAATGTTAAAAGATAATATATGATATCTTATTAATATATATTATTCTTGTATAATATAATACCAATTATTTCACCATTATACTAGAGGTTAACCTACCATCAACCAAGGAAAAGTACATGCTAAGGGTTAATTTCACAATCTCTTTAGTATCTGAGATTGTTTATAGGTAATTATCTACTAGGACCTCTTTATCATCCACATCCATGTATCTTAAAATTTTATTCCAAAACATTTTTACAATTTAATAGACTATGGGTTAAATTCATTTATACCCTTGTTTTACTTTTATAAAACGGTTTGAAAGGAATCATTCCATCGTTTTCCAAACAAGGTACCTTATGACCTTTTTGAAAAAATTAAGGTAGGAATGTTTTTTTAACTTAAAAGGCAGGTGCGGCTATTTTACACCATTATAACATCGTCGAATCTTATATTACAATATTATAAGAATATTTTTAAAATAAATGGTTTCTTTATAATTATGTGACTCTTAAATGATTTCAAAATAGAAATAGATGTTTCTCTAAAAAGGTTTTGATTTCATCTATGTCAACATCCTTTGATATATTATAAGTTTATTTGAAGTTGATTTATTATGATAAAAAACTTCAATACTCTATTAAAGGTTTTGTGATATATTTGAATGTGGATGTGCTATTTTTATACCATTCATGGTTTATGGATAATTTATTGACATTTCTTATGCTAGTCTTAATACGAATGATTATGTTATGTTTAAAAATCTTCATATGAGGAATGCATTGGACATTGTAAGTGACAGGTGGAGCCCGATATAGCTCCTCGATGCATCGGTAGGTATAATGAGACAAACTAGTTCCTTGGCACAAGGACTTAACAAAATCTTATTTTCAGTCTTGGCAGAAGGCCTTGACTCTGCGGTTATGAAATTCTGGCATTATGCATTCCATCATTATGAAAGTGGATATTGATATTGTCTAGGATTATGCGACTACTAGAATATCCATGTGAGTAAGTAAATGTAATTATTTTGATTTATATTTTCCATATTATTATGAAGTTTATATTGTAAAGGATTTTGTTTTAGTTCTATACATTTCCTTAAATGTTTATACTTATTTATTAAAGTTTCTGGTATATTGTTATCCTTACTGAGCATCTGAGATCACCACTTTCTATGTTTTATTTTCCCCATGATGTGAAGAATTATATTATAACTGACTTTTAGGGATAGTCTATGGGATCTCAGTGTTGTATATGGAAACAATGTTTTTGTATTTTTCTATTTTATGGTGTAATGTAAACCATATGAATGTATCTAGTACATCTAAGGCTAATAAACTAATCGGTCATTCGAGACTTGATCTTTTGTGATCATGCCAATGTAATGTAATAATGCACCAACTCTGGGTAACTAGGGTCGGGGCATTACAGTTGGTATCAAAGGAAGTTTAGTACAAACCTTGGAAAATATATTTAGATAAACTCTTATTAAATCACATATCCCTAACATAAACATTGAGGATTAGTATAGAAGAAGTTACTAGAATTTTGGTATTATAGAGATTTTGTGAGTTTTCTAATAAATACATCCATGTCTGGATATGAGCAAGTAGAGGTGGCTCTGGCACAGATATACCTAGGGGTAAAACCCGAAAGCACCGCTTTGAGCGAGACTCGAACGGGAACTCGTGTACGACAATAGGCCTTGCTGCACTCTTGGTTATGACACTCCCGGGGGATATTCTTAGAATAATTCTCATTTTATTTAAAATAAATAATGAAGTGTTTATGAGTATATAGTTCCCCAAATAAAACATTTTTATGGTTATGGATTACATCCATAAACTGTTCAGTTTATGTTATGTTTTTTACAAGGGTGGAATTATGTATTTCGATTCATTAAATAATCTAGTTTATTCCATTATTTAGAAATGGCGCCTAGTGGAAGGAATGGAAACCCTGTTAATGTATGCACTCCATGTAGGGATTTCCATCCTGCTCAAGATAATTATAGTGGAGCTGGTGATACAACTGGTGTTGATCATCTTATCACCATACTGTGACAACTCACTCAGGTTATGAATAATAACCAATCCTATATGAAGCATTGTGATTCACACCATGGAGGATTAATGATAGATCTATTAATGAGGAAACAACCACCAACATTCAATGGGGGTAAAAATCCACTAGTAGTTGAGAAATGGACAAATTCATTAGAGAAAATATTACACACCTTGGGGAGTAGCCAAAGGGAAAAAGTTGTCATGGAATTTTACCGCCTCACTGAAGATGTTGATCAATGGTAGCCATTGATTCAAAACACAAAGAAAGATGATGATGTATCAAATATGGAATGGAGGGAATTTAAAGATATTTTCATTGAAAAATACTTTCCTCGTGACCATCGAGCTGATATGGAAAGACAATTTCTGAGTCTGAGTCAAAAGGGGGATGAGAATGTCGCAAATTATGATGCTAAATTTACAAGGTTAGAGAGTCATGCTGCAGATTATATACGTAACCCAAGAAGTAAGATTAGTTTTTTCTTTGATGGGTTAAAACCATTTCTTCATCAAAAATTAGTCTCACAATCCTTCTCATTATACGAATATATTGTCTCATTTTCTATCAAGATAGAAAAAGAATTATCTATGTCTTACGACTTTAAAGCAAAGCAAGAGAGGAAGAGTTCTGCTGAACACTCTGGAAATGGAAATAAGGGGATGAAGGGAAAAGTTGAATATTCATCCTTCCATAAATGTGGGAAGAAACACCCTGGTATTTTAATTAGGGAATGGGAGTCTGTTACAATTGTGGTGAAAAAGGCCACCAAGCTCATGATTAAAAGGGGAAGAAAGGGGTTGTCTATGTTTAATGCTACAATTTTAGAGAAAGGGGGCATTATGTAAATGAATGTCCTAAGCGTTAGGGGAACTTACCTCAGAAGAGTACAAGGGATCAAGTCCAAGATTATACTATCACTACTACTGAGGTTGAATCTCCAAAAGACGTATTGGCTGGTAATTTAATGGTTTCTTCAAGTTTAGCCAATGCTTTATTTGATTTTGGATCATTGAATTGTTTCATATCATCCACGTTTTCTAATATAATTATATATTTATAATTTTATTTAACAAGGGAGTTGTCAGTCAAAACTCCTACAGGAAATATCATTGCCACAAAGTTTTTTGAATCAATCCCCATTAGGGCATATAAATGTTCTTTATCTATTGATCTCATCATCATACCCATGATGGAATTTCATATAATCCTCAGTAAGGATTTCCTTTCAGACCATGATGCGAAAATTTATTTTAAGAAGAAGGAGGTTACTATTTTTGATGACGATGTTAAAGAACACCTTATCATTAGAGAAGAATCATCACCAGCTAATTCTTATCTAGATCCCCCCCAATAGCTCAAATAAATTCAATTATTGGGGAGGAAGAGAATGAAATAACTGTGGATGAGGAAAAAATGTTCAAATAGAGGATATAACTATTTTGAAAGAATATGTTGATGTGTTTCTAGATGATTTACCTTGACATCCTCCAGAATGAGATATTGAGTTTTCCATTGATTTAATTTCTGGTTCAAGTCCCATATCGAAGACCCCTTATAGAATGGCCATTATGGAAGTAGTGGAACTAAATAAACAACTAGAGGAATTGAGTAATAAGTTATTTATTCGCCCTAGTGTTTCTCTATGGGGAGCCCCTGTCCTTTTTGTTAATAAGAATGATGGGTCTATGAGGTTGTGTATTGACTACAGAGAGATCAATGATATAAAAATAACGAACAAGTATCCCCTACCTCGGATAGATGATTTATTTGACCAACTTCATGGATCTCAATACTTTTCAAATATTGACCTTTGATTTGGATATCATCAGTTGTTTGTGAAGAAGGATGAAATTCTGAAAACAGCATTTAGAACATAGTATGGGCATTACGAGTTTATAGGAATTCCTTTTAGATTGACTAATGAACCCTCTGTCGTCATGGATCTAATTAATAGAGTTTTCAAGGAATATCCTGAGGATTTGTAGTGGTATTTATTGATGATATCTTGGTATACTATAAAATCTACGAAGATCATGAAAATAACTTGCGCATTATTCTGAAGACTCTTATATGACACGAATTATATGGGAAGTTTATTAAGTGTGAATTCTGGCTTCAAGATATTTCTTTTCATGGCCATATTGTCTCTAAGGATGGAATCTTTGTTGATCCTTCTAAGACAAGAGCAATCCCATAATGGCCAGCACCGACGAGTATAACTGAGGTAAGCAGTTTTATTGGTTTAGAAGGTTATTATTGGCATTTTGTACAGAATTTTTCCCGATTATCTAACCCATTAACCAAGCTCACATGTAAAAGGGGAAATTTTGCTTGTACAAAAGAGTGTGAAGAATGTTTTGAATAACTGATAATAAGATTATTCAATTCTTCTATCTTGATTCTACCATCGGGGAATGATGGGTTCGTTATTTATAGTGATGCATAGAAGAAAGGACTTGGTTGTGTATTTATGCAGAATGATAGGGTTATTTCCTATGAATCACAATATATAAAAATTCACGAGTAAAAATATCATACTCCTGATCGTGAGTTAGCGGCTTTAATATTTTCATTGAAGATATGAAGACATTATCTCAATGGTGAAAAATGTGAGATTTATACTGATCACAAGAGTTTGAAGTATATTTTCTCACAGAAAAAAATCAGCATGAGGCAAAGAATATGGGTTGAACTACTCAAGGATTATGATTGAATGATACACTACCACTAGGGGAAGGAAAATAAGGGGTAGATTATTTGAGCAGAAAAGATCATGGAGTTTTGAACAAATGAGGGTTGAAAGAGATCCTATTTTAATGGATCTAGTAAAGATGGATATTGGAATAACCATGAAAGGAGAAACATGAATTTTCTTTCAAATGGGTGCCAAACCATCTTTACTAGAAAGGATAAAAATTTATCATGTTAATAATGAGGAGTTTAAAAAAAAGATTAAAACTGTGAATGATGGGAGATTGAGTGAATTCGTATATGAAGATGGAATTTTGAAATTTGGAAAGACACTTTGGGATCCCAATATACCTGATCTAAAAAAAGAATTTTTGGATGATACTCATGGCTCAAATTTCTCTATACACCCTGGGAGCACCAAAATGTATAGATATTTCAAGAAAAAAATTTGGTGGGACAACATGAAGAGGGAGATTTCTGATTTTGTTTCAAGATGTATGGTTTGTCAACAAGTGAAAGCAGGAACGCAACACCCTGGAGGAGTCATGCCACCTCTTCCCATACCTGAGTGGAAATGGGATAATATTATTATGGACTTTTTCATGGGACTACCAAAGACTCCTAGAAGGAATGATGCAATATGGATCTTTGTTGATCATTTTACCACATCAAAACATTTTCTTGCTATAAGGGAATATTTACCACTTGGATGTTTAGTAATACTTTCTATTAATGAAGTTGTAAGACTTCATGGAGTACCACTATAGATTGTTACTGATCGTGATCCATGTTTTACATCAATATTCTGGAAAGGTCTTCAGAAAGCCCTGGATACTGAACTTCATTTGAGCACTTCCTACCACCCCCAAACTGATAGAAAATCAGAACGGACTATTCAAACGTTAGAAGACATTTTGAGATCATACTCACTTGACTTTCAATGTATGTGGGATCAATATTTACCTCTGGTATAATTTTCTTATAACAATAGATTCCATTAATGTATTCATATTTCACCATATGAAGCGTTATACTTAAAGAGATGTCGCACACAAACCTGTTGGGATGATGTTGGTGAAAGAAAACTTGTAGGCCAAGAACTTGTGGAGGAAACGATTGAAAAGGTGAAGGTAATCCAAAACCACATCAAAGCAGCACAAAGTCGGAAAAAGATCTATACTGATAAAAAAATGAAGGATTTGGAATTTTAGGTCAGAGATCATGTTTTCTTGAAGTTATATCCATGGAAGGGTGTTTTTACTTTCGGTAAGAAAGGAAAATTGAGTCTTAGGTACATCAGACCTTTCGAAATTCTAGAACGAATTGGGGTTGTATCTTACCATTTGGAAATGCCGCCAAGTCTCTCCATATTTCACGATGTATTCCACGTATCACTGTTGAGAAAATACATGCCTGACCCAACGCATGTACTCGCCTATGATGAATTAGAATTGGAACCCGATCTATCTTATTGCGAAGAGCCTGTCAAGGTTCTTGATACAAGAGAACAAGTGTGGAGAAACTCGACGACTCGTCTGGTAAAAGTTATATGGAGAAAACTTAAGATGGAAGAGGCGAAATGGGAATCCGAGGAACTTATGATGAAGAACCACCCTAGTCTTTTTATGTAGTAATACTCTAAAAATTTCAAGGATGAAATTATTTTAAGGAGGGGAGAATGTAACACCCCAAGCTTCTACAGTAAGCTTCTCTTTGAATAATACAGTAGTGTGTGTTGTACGCAACATCGAGTTCTAACACACCACAACCAATCAAACTAGCCATTATGAATAGTAATACCCACTTTTTGAAATCTTATAAATATTAAATTTCAAAATGGAATTAATTTTTTTATTCGGAATATCGAAATTATCTTAGGGTGAATTTTTGGTATTTTTCTGAAAACTTTCAATTTTTTATGAATAGTGAAAAACACTGAGTCATTGTTCAAAACCATCTTTTTATTTAAATAATTATTTATTTTATTTAAATTTATTTTAGGTCAAAATAGATACATAATTCCAATATATGTTCAATGTAATTCATTGGAGTTAGTTTATATTAATTTTTTATATATAAAATTTTTTTGAACTTATTACCGTCTTTTACCTGCCTCCTAGGAGTATTTGAAAGTTTACATAAAACATAATTTTACCGCTTCTATGATTTGAATTTCAAAAATCAGAGAGACATGGATAATATCAAGTAGTAAAATGTGGTTCAATAAGATAAAAATAATTTTTGGCGAATAGTAACTTTTTACATTTATTTACCACGATTAAAAGTAAATAGAGTAATTAAGAGTAAAAATGATATTATTATTACCCTAACACATGTCCTAATTCTATTGGATAAGAATAATTCGACCAAAAAAAACCTTAGGAATAAAATATGAACCTATTTGGTCAACTTGGATTAGATTAGGACATTTATTATTATTTAATTCAAAGAAGAGTTAAAAGAGATAAAATCAAAGTTTAATAACTAAAACATTTTTAATATAAGGTTACACATAATATATATTCTAATATAAATATTTATTATGAATATAAAAAGATTTCCTAAATAATGGTATTTTATTTATATTTTTTAAACATTAAATAATTTAATTTATTTATGACACAATAACGATGCAGCAATTACATAATTAATGAAATATTAAAATATTTGATATTATAAATAACCAAATAAATGTAATTTGAGACTTTTTATGAATTACACAAATTTTATAGGTTAATATGAAAAATTATGGTTGGTTAGATGAATTGTTTTTGAAATAATAATGTTTTTATGAATTTAGCAAAAAAATTACCAAATAGTGTCAAAATTGATATAAAAAAGTTTTTAAAACAAATATTATATTATTAATTTATATTCTATTCCTAAAAATCTCATGTATGGCCAAAAGACTTATATAATTATATTTTTATCATTAATGAACCAATTGAGGTTCTCTTGGAAGTATATAGTCAGTTTATTAACAAAATAACAAAAAATACAAAGAGACATGGTAAATGTCAAACTATTTACCTAAGAGTTAAATATAACAAATAAGGTTAATATAGTTACAAAAAACTATCTAAAAACTATTTTTTGGGTGGTTTTCTAACCATAACTACATTATCCTTTAAATAATCCACTTTGGAGCCATTAGAAACCAAAAATAATTTTATTATAAAATAATATTTCTAGCTTTTCTTAAGGTTCCCCTCACTCCTCTTATAAAAGGGCACTCAACCTTCTCTCTAATTAACACCTTAAAATCCATTTGGATAGGCCAAACCCTTCCCAAATACCCTTTAAACTATCCTCCCTTCATCCGAGAGTCTTCCTTTAGTCATAAAGCCTAACTAAATATCCATTTTGATCAAATCAAAAGCAAGAACGCGACAAAGAGTTAAATATTGCATCACCTCTTTCAAGTTGCTTTCTTCTTCCACTTCCTATTTATTTGTTGTTTCCATTCAAAAATAATAAATCCAATATATTCTATATACTATTATGTTATTATAAATATCATACAACCATATTCATTATTCTATCTATCATTTGAATGACATGTCACCATACGTGCGTACGTACGGCTTACCGTCTCCACGTCATGGTGTAATTGTTATTCAATACATTATTATTTTGATGGTTATAATATTGACGTTTAATTGATTTAAATAATAAATATAACATGATAATTATTCTTTATATATGATATACCATCCAATAATATATTATTTTAATATCAAAATAATGATATTGTCGCTCGTGCGTACGTACTGATTACGGTCTCCACGAACGGGATAAGATGCATTCCCCATCGTATCCATTCAAGACTAGTTTTAATTAGATAATTAAAAATAATGTATAAAGACTTAATATAATTATGAATATGAATAAGATACATCCCATCCTTAACAAACAATACTTACATAACAAATCATATAAATGGAAAATGAAGTCGTTAACACCCGCAACGACGATAATAACAAGATATTATTAACAAAGAAATGATAAAAGATAATATATGATATCATATTAATATATATTATTCTTGTATAATTTATTAAAATTTATTTAACCATTATACAGGAGGATAACCTACCCTCGACTAAGGAAAAGTACAATTTAAGGGTTAATTTCACAATCTCTTCATTATCTGAGGTTGTTTATACGTAATTATCTACTAGGACCTCCTTATCATCCACATCCATGTTTATTAAAAATGTATTCAAAAACATTTATACTATTTAATAGACTCTAGGTTAATGTCATTTATACCATTTTTTTACTTTTATAAAATGGTTTGAAAGGAATATTTCCATCATTTTCCAAACAAGGTACCTTATGACCTTTTCGACAAAATGAAGGTAAGAATGTTTTTTTAACTTATACGGCGGGTGCGGCTATTTTCATCCATCATAACATCGTCGAAACTTCCCTTACAAGCTTATAAGAATAATTTCAAAATAAATTTTTTCTTTATAATTATGTGACTCTTAAATGATTTCAAAATAGAAAGAGATATTTCCCTAAAAAAGGTTTTTATTTCATCCATGTCAACATCCTTTGATGGATTTTATGTTTATTTGAAGTCTATTTATTATGATACAAAACTTCTATATTGTATTGAATGTTGTATGATATGTTTGACTCTAGATATTCTATTTTTATACCATTCATGGTTTATGGATAAAGTATTGACATTTCGTATGCTAGTCTTAATACGATTGTTTATGTTATGTTTAAACCTTTTCATATGAGGAATGCATTGGACTTAGTAAATGACAGGTGGATCCTGCTATATCTCCTCGATGCATCGGTAGGTCTCATGAGACAAACTAGTGTCTTGCCATAAGGCTTTGCAAAAATCTTATTTGTAGTCTTGGCACAAGGCCTTGAATATGTGGTTATGAAAATCCGGCATTATGCATTCCATCATTATGAAAGTGGCTATTGATATTGCATGTGATTATTCTACTAGTAGAATATCCATGTGAGTAAGTAAATGGAATTATTTTGATATATATTTTCTATATTATGATTAATTTTATGTTGAAAAATCTTTTTTTTTAGTTTTATACATTGCCTTAAATGTTTATGCTTATTTATAAAAGCTTCCTCAATATTATTATCCTTACTGAGAATCTGTGATCACACCTTTCTATGTTTTATTTTCCCCAAGATGTGAAGAAGTATATTATGACTGACCTATAGGGATAGTATATGGGATCTCAGTATTGTCTATGGAAACAATGTTATTGTTGGTTTCTATTTTATGTTGTAATGTAAACCTTATGAATGTATCTTATACTTCCAAGGCTACTATACTAACTGGTCTTTCGATACATGATCTTTTGTGATCATTCCAATGTTATGTAATAATGCACCAACTCTGGGAAACTAGGGTCGGGGCATTACAGCAACCCTTGGGTCTTAAGAAACATAATAACTTATTTTATATGTACAATCTAAAGGTTCCGGGCGTAGCAGAAGCGTGGTTGGGATGGCCCCCAATTTTGATTTTTACCATGATATATGATTATTCTGGGATCAATAAAATGATGAACACCAGTCTCCATGGAATATAATCAAATATTTAGATAAATAAGAAAGAGGCACGAAATCTTAATAAAGGATCTTCCACATCATGTTTATAATTAATTTCAATAATTTCATAAAGAAAAATAATACCTGGATCATTGGTATTATTCTAAGTTGATGATATTGATTGTCCAGAATGACCCTTCTGGAATATCTCATTGTGCTGGTAATGATCCAAAACTATAATCCCTCTAGCGGTGATCCACATGTGCTTCAATGGCCTCTGATCGACACTACTCATTCTCTGGGTGCTAGCACGGTGAGTTGAGTGTCTTGTGTCACTTGTTCTTGATCACCTGTTCTTCTACCTTGAAGAACGTCTCTCATTCTTAAGAGGGTTGAGAAGAGGATTCGAGAGTGAAGTTTTTTGGCTCAACAATTCTCAATTTACAAGGCATGTGGTGTGGTGTATGGAACAATAGGTGTACTTTTCTATTTATATACATTGAATTTTAGTTACAATATTTAATTGTGTATAAATAATTACATAAATTCATTAACCTAGGGAAAACCCATGCATTTAATAATAATACCACCTCATTATTCATAGTGAGCCAACTTGCACAAAATGAAATTATAAATAAAATTCCACATCACAAAATAATAGCAGCGTTATTTTAATTTGTGAGAACTAGATAAATAATAATTTGCCATCTTGAAAATAATTATTTTACTACCAGACCAACTTTGGACCACTTGAAATCCACTTCCATTTATTGAACACCCGAATAAATAAATAAATAATTTATTCTTTTAAATAAATATTTTATTTACAAACTAGTAAATAAATATTTATTAAATGTTCAATAAAATAAATAAATATTTTTTATTTAATTTATGCGATCATTTTAACTTGAATAAAATTATTCCACAGTCTTGAGAATCATATTTATTTAATTAATTAAATTCAAATATAATTTAACCGAGACCACCAAAAATACTTAGTGTGTGACCCTCTAAGATTCTTTCTCATTGTCATTAGGAGTTTTTGCTTAAAGTCCAAGTGTACTATCTAGCGATGGGTCAAGGAACCCATGAGAAAGAATATAAAGTCACAAAAACAACAACCACATATGAACACTCACTGTGTAATATAATCCCTTTGTAGGAATATCTCATCAAGACGGTTTCATGACTGAGTCATAAACTTTTATGCTTTATACGTCGTTCTTTGACTACCTGAAATAAACTCGTCATTACACTGTGCCCAAGAAATTTCATGTGACGGTTCTAATTCAATCAAAGGGTTGAGATATAAACATTAATAAATGGAAGGGACAAATCTCTCCTCAACTTATCCATTAATAACATGCCACTCGTGATGCACCCAACATACCCTACTTCCCACTAACTATCTACGTGACAGTTTTCGTCAGTAAATCAAAGTGAGTAAGTCATGACACACAATAATGATAATTTTAAATTCTAAGGATCATTATACATGATCATATATATAATAATCTGATGACACCAAAACATGCATAATTTCTACTAGCGGGTCTTTTCTCATAATCTATTATCTTGGGGATTAACAAGTGTGAATTTCATTAGAGGAAGTCTCATCTGCTTACAAGTATTCTCACCTAACGGTCTTCATGCTATGTGTCCCATAAAGCATGTCATCAAACCATAGATCTATATTTAATAATATTGTTATAGAATTTCAAATTTCTCATCATAGCGGGGAATAGCCATGACCCTTATCAATGAAACAACTACTCTTGGACATTATTTCTTCATAATCATGCCGAACAATGAACAATATATAATAATACATTAAATATCCATGTAATCAAAGTAAAACCAGTTGGTTCTAGGACATTAACTATTACAAACTACCAATTGTACTAGAGCCAACTGCTTATGACTTTTAGTCAGCTAGACCACACAAGATGATCATGTTTCTGTTGAGTTAAGGCTTTAGTCAAGGGGTCCACTGAGTTGTCTTTTATGGAAATACTTCTTAATTATAAATCACCTCTCTAAGAAAAATCCCTCAAGATAAGATACATCTGATGTATGTGCTTCGGACCTTGGCTCTTTTGAGAGATCCATCGCTGCAGTATTATCACTATACAGTGTGATGGGTTCTTTACTGCTAGGTATCACCTCAAGCTCCTGGACGAAGCATCGCATCCAAACTGATTCTTTAGTTGCCTCGGAAGCTGTGATATAATCAGACTCTGCAGTAGAATCAGCAACCCCACTCTTCTTTGAGCTCTTCCAATTCATTGCACCTCCATTCAATGTGAATATGTATGCCCTTTGTGACTTCAAGTCATCTGGATCATTCTGGAAACTAGCATCTGCATATCCTCTAATGACTAGTTCCTCATCTCCTCCATAAACCAGGAACATATCCTTAGTATGCCATAAATATTTTAGGATAGACTTGACTTCCATCCAAAAGAACTCACCTTGGTCAACTTGATATCTACCTACCACACTCAATGCGCTGGCGACATCAAGCCTACTACATAACATGGCATACATGACTGTCCCAATCACTGATACATATGGAGTCCTTTCCATTATATTCCTTTCATCATGTGTCTGAGGACACATTTTCTTGGAAAGATGAATTCCATGTGACACTGGAAACAATCCCCTCTTCGGTTGTTCCATACTAAATCTATTAAGTATCTTATCAATGTATGTACTTTGAAAGAGGCCCAGTAATCGCTTTGATCTATCACGATGTATCTTAATCCCAAGAATATAGGCTCCCCCCCCCAAGTCACTCATGGAGAAGAATTGATTCAATCAAGCCTAATCATAATGTAAGACTGGTATCTTGTTTCCAATAAGTAATATGTCATCAACATATAATATTAGGAATACGATTGCACTCCCACTAAACTTTTTGTAGAAAAAATTCTCACATTCATTCCTGATAAAACCAAATTATTTTATGGCTTCATCAAAATGAATGGTCAATGACCTTGATGATTGCTTTAATCAATAAATGGATTTCTACTACATTCATACCTTATTGGCATCCTTTGGAGTCACAAACCCTTTAGGTTTAGTTATGTAGACATCTTCTTGAAGGTTCCCATTAAATAATTCTATTTTGAAATCCATTTTACAAATCTCATAGTCATGGTAAGCCATAATGGAAGGAGAAATCTGATGGATTTCTACATTGCAACTGGTGGGAAGGTTTCATTGTAGTCAATTCCATGACACTATTTAAAACCATTTGAAATCATTCGTGCCTTATAGGTACTGACTTGTCCTTAGATCTCCAATATCTTCTTGAATACCAATTTACAAACAATAGGATTTAAATCAACTGGAGGATATACAAAAATCTAGACTTGGTTTTGGTACATATAATTTATTTTAGAATTCATGGCTTATTTCCACATAGCAATGTATGTGCCACTTACTGCTTCCTTGTAGGTTAGGGGTCATTATTTTCAACTAATAATGAGTCAATATTCGTGGTAACTAGAAAACTATATCATTCCTGTTCTCTAACCTCTCTTGTACTCCTACAAAGTACTTATGCCTCTAGAACATATTCTTCTTCCACGAGGCTTTGTGGGATCTGTTCCTGTACTAACTCTTGTGTACCTTGATCCTCAACTTCAACGATATCTATCTCACTCACACCATCTCTTTTTGAGATGTACTCCCTCTCAAAGAATACGGAATATCTTTCCATTATAAAATTTTTGTCTAAGGGGAGGTATAGGTAATATCCCCTTGTTTACTTGGGGTATCCTATAAGAGTAAACTTTTTTCCTCAGGTGTCTGTTTGTTACCTGAAGAGGTCTTAATAATTTCAATGCTACCCCACACACATAAATTAGATGACATGGCTATTCTTCCACTACAGAACTCGTATGGAATACCATTTATCTATTTAGTTGGTACTTGGTTTAGTATGTGTGTTGCTGTCTGTATTGCATATCCTCAAAAGGATAATGGAAGAATCTCATGACTCATCATTGATCTCACCATGTCCAACAGGGTTTGGTTTCTCCTTTCTCTCACACCATTCCTTTGGGGCGTGTTTAGAGGAGTGAGTTGGGATAGGATCCCAAAATCCCATAAGTAATCAATGAATGATTGATTAAGATATTCTCCACCTTAGTCTTAGCGGAGTTTTTTAATATTCTTACCAAGATGGTTTTCAACTTCATTCTTGTATTCTTTGAACTTATCAAAAGAATCAGACTTATACCTCATTAAGTAGATATATACATATCTACTAAAATCATTATTAAAAGTTAAGATGTATGAGTACCCTCCCCTTGCTTCAACTGGAAATGGTCCACACGCATCGGTATGAACCAACACAAGAAGTTCTTTATCTTTTTCACATTTCGCACCAAATGGGAGTTTGTTCATTTTTTCTTGTAAACATGCATGACATACACCAAGTGGTTTTAGTTAAAAATAATCTACATATCCATCTTGATGTTACTTTTTCAAGTGTTTTTTGTTTACATGACCTAGCCAGTGATGCCAAAGTTGGGTGTCGTATGAGTCATGTGAAGTATCATTATCATTGATTGACATTACCTAGTTTGTGTAATCCAACACATAAATACCATTGTGTAAATGTGCCCTACCAAAACAAATTCTATCTTTATAAAAGAAGCAACATTCATTTCCAAACATGAAAAAAATCCATCTATATCTAGTCTGGATACTAAATTTATGTTTTTGGTTACAGAAGGGGCATAAAAACAGCCCTTTAACACCATGATCATCCTAGTTGGAAATGTGAGGTGGTAGTCCCCAATAGCTACAGTAGTAAGTCTAGCTCTGTTGGCTGCTCATAGACCTAATGCTCCTCGATCAATCTTCCTAAATCTACTTGGTTCCCTTGTTTTGAAACGTATGTGAGCACCACAAGCTATATCTAATAGCCAATTTGTTGAAACAGATAGATTGAATTCGATAACAAACACACCTGAAGCTTCCCCATGCTTCTAAGGCTAGGTGCAGTTATTATCCTATTGTCCCTTCTTGCCACATGTGAAAAAAAACAACCACTTGTTCCCTTTCCTCCCCTTTGATCTTCCTTTTCTTGGAAGGTCGTGAAGAAGCTTTGGGATTAAAGCTCTTCACCTTCCCTTTACTCTTATTCACTATAAGGACATAAGGCTTTTAATGCATCATATATTTTTCCACTTGGTGAATGGGGATAATAAGATCTAATAGAGACTTATCAATGTTGTTCATATTGAAATTGACAACAAAGTTAGAGAAGATATGAGGGATTTGTGTGAGAATGAGATCGGTGCCCAGTTCTTTAGGGAGTTTAAACCCTATAACCTCTCGGAGATCAATGTAGCCAATGTTCTTGACTACATGAGGCCCAACTGGGGAACCTTCTCTAAGCTTACTCTGAAAGAGTTCCTTAGAGATCTCAAATACTTCTTGTCTTTTTCTATCATGGTAAAGACCCTAGAGATACTCAATCATGCTATAAGAATCCATGTGTTCATGAGACATCTTGAGCTCACTAGACATTTATGATAGCATCAAACATTGAACGTAGATTACATAGTTCATATGTTTCTCATAGACCAGGAAATCCTCATCACACACCACTATGGCAGGCGGATCAGGTAATGCTTACTCCAGTATGTGAGACTTCCGTTCATGGCATAGGATAACCTGAAGGCATCTAAACCATTCCTAGAAGTTACTACCGGTGAGGATGTTTTCTTTATCCAGAATTGACCATAGGGATAGTGTGGTTGACAGGTTTTTCATTTTTATTCTATAATTAAAATAGCAGATCATTAGTACTTTCATGATTACATTTTATAAGAAATAATAAATTGTATTAAGTCTACAACTATTTTATCAAGCCCCAATAGCCCTCACCATTGAACTCAGAATGTCCAGTTACCAAGACATTCTAGTGGAAAGGATCCATATTCCCCTTATCATAACCCCAAAAGGGTTGGTCAACCTATTAGAAGGAATTTAGGTTGGAAGGTATTTTCCAACTGCGGGCATGCAACTCCTTGGTATGGTGAGTGGACTGCCCAATCCTGAAATCTTGAATTTAGATTTCCTCAACTCTTGCCTCCAATATGACACCAAGTCTAGTAAGGGCTACTCCTCTTGATGTAATATGGTTAAGTTGAACTGAAACCTCTCATAAGGGCTTCCTTTATAAAAGTAATTGTCCCAACAAGGGTTGGTCAAAAAAATAGTTTTATTGAGTTTTTTCCTTAATCATGTAATAGAAGTCCTGTTCTGACTTAATATTTTATTTGTGGGATTTTTATCTCTTATGTGTGAATTGCTTATTATCATTATAACATGATTTTTAATATTAAGTGGAATATACTTAAGTGATTAAACATGTCTTGATATAATTTACTCATAAGTATGGTTTATTTTAGTTCCTTATTGAATGATTGTTTAATTCATTGATTATGGGATTGTGAAAACACATCCATAATGATAAACCATGCAACTGACAGAAATAAAATAAAGTAAATGGAATGATCATGAGATTTTCTAATGGTTAGTTTATCTAGTGGTTGATAAACTAACCGTGAACTAGGGGCGAAACACCTTTAACCTTTTGGGTTTGTGTTTACAGATTCCACCTGTCCACCTCTGTATCTCCTGGGATTGGTTTCATCTCATCTCTATCTTGAACCACCTCCACTAGCTTGGGAGTTCCATACATTGCATATGCCATTTTTAACTCTTATGTAGGTGGGGGAAGACGGGGTTTAACATAATAGAAACCTTGGGCACCCATTAACTACATATTAATGAGGAGAAGGCTCACAGGCCAACAAATTTAATTCAAATAAATAAATTAAAATAAACCATCCACATACAAAGGTCTTGGTCTAGCTCATGATCATTCATACATGCAACGATATTTATGCATAAATAAAACTAGTAATCAATTATTTAATCATTCTTGTTTAAGATAGATCACGCTCGAATAAATTAATTATCATCTTAAATTAATCAATCCTTTTATCTTAACCCTTTTCTAAACTTCCTTGAGATTCTCATCCATCATAATTTTAAACAAATAAATTCATTTAAAATTAACTTTATATGAAACTCGTACCATGGAGGTAACCTAGTAAATTACTATTCATAACTATCCAATAAGTAGAAATGAACATTACACAGATGTTAAATTAAACACAGATATATAAAACACCTATCACATTTCATGCCTCAGCATTATGCCCACACAATGGTACACATCTGAAGGTTTTTTATAATATAATAATAAATTTTAATAAATCTGTGTAATTTGGATGAGTACACGACATATAGTTACAAATACATGACGTGTACTATTTTTCACCACCTATCCGAAGTGCATGCCCATGGGAATGGTGTGTGAGTATACTTCAGAAATATTTGGAGTACATGGCATGTCCAGTGGGCCACACATCGTTTTGTTCCTCATTACATAGTATCCAGCTAGGAAATCCATGTACGGGGTACATGGTTGAACCCTAATCTGAAGGGACTACACACTGTGTCCATTGGGCCGTACGGCATGTAATCTAGAAACCATGTGCCACCTGTTTTTTCTTAACAAACATAGTCATTTAAGACTTTGAAAGACTCAAACACGTGGATTTGTTTGGCAGACCGTTCCGATGTATTGAACCTTGACAACATGGTGTGTACTACCGAATACACATTGTGTATTCTAGTGTTGCATGACCAGGAAGTTTTGGAACCTCCGGATGTGATCCTCTATTTTATTTTAATCAAAATTAAAATAAAAGAACATTTCATTAAGGTGAAGGACAAACTAAAGAGGAGGAATATAACTTGAGATTCATATTTTCAGAATAATTAAATTTAATTAAAACAACTAAATTATTTAATGCATAAGTCATCAATGAAATATTAAAATAATTATAACTCTAATTTAACTGCTTAGATACAAAATGAAGGTTCCGGTCGTAGTAGAAGTGTGGTTGGGATGGCACCCAATTTTGATTTTTAACATGATCAATGACTATTATGGGATCAATATGATGATGAACGCCAGTCTCCAAATAATATAATCAAATATTTAGATAAAAAAGAAAGAGTCCTGAAACCTTTAGAGAGTATCTTTCACTTAATTTTTATAATTAATTTAATTAATTTCATAAATAAAAATAATACTTTGATCATTGGTATTTTTCTTTGTTGATGATGTTGATCATCCAGAATGACCCTTCCGGATTATCCCGTTGTGCTTGTAAAGATCTAAACTTGAATCCCTCTACTGGTGATCCACACATGATCCAATGGCCTCTGATTCACACTACTCGTTTTCCAGGTGCTAGTGCGGTGAATCAAGTGTCTTGTGTTGGTCGTTCTTGATCTCCTCTTCTTCGGCCTTGAAGAACGTCTCTCATTCTTAAGAGGGGATAGAAGAGGATTCGAAAGTGAAATTGTGTGGATCAACAATTCTCAATTCACCCGGCATGTGATGTGGTGTATGGAACAATAGGCGTACTTGCCTATTTATATACATGGAATTTTAGTTACAATATTTAATTTCATAGCAACAATTAAATAAATTGATGAACTTAGTTAAAACCCATGCATTTAATAGTAATATCGCTTAATTTTTTATGGGCGCCAACTTGCGCAAAACATGATTAAAAATAAAATTCCACGTCACAAAAATAATATCATCATTAATTTCATTTATGCCAACTAGTTAAATAATTATTTACAATCTTGCAAATAATTATTTTACTATCGGACTAACCTTGGTCTGCTCAAACTCCACTTTCATTTATTGAACACCCGAATAAATCAATAAATAATTTATTCTCTTAAATAAATATTTGATTAACAAACTAGTAAATAAATATTTATTAAATGTTCTATAAAATAAATAAATATATTTTATTTAATTTATGCGATAATTTTAACTTGAATAAAATTATTCCATAGCCTTGATAATAATATTTATTTCATTAATTAAATTCAAATAGAATTTAACTGAGACCACCAAAAACACATAGTGTGTGACCCTCTAGGATTTTTTCTCATTGGAATTAGGCGGGCTTGCCTAAAGTACAAGAGTTCTATCCAGTAATGGGTCAAGTCACCCTAGAGAAAGAAAGTAAAGTCACAACAATGACATCCATATACGAACTCTCATTATATAATACAATCCCTTTGTTGCAATATCTTATCAAGTTGGTTTCATGATTGTGTCATCAAATTTTATGCATGATACGTTGTTCTTTGACTACCTGAAATAACCTCATAATTACACCATGGACATGAAATTTCACGTGACGGTTCTATTCCAATCAAAGGGTCGAGATATCAATTTCCATAATTGTAAGGTAAAAATCCTTGCACGACTTATCCATTAATAACATGTCACTCATGATGCACCCAACATACCGTATTTCCCACTAATTTTCTTCCTGACGGTTTTCATCATTAAATAAAAGTGTGTAAGTCATGACACGTATTAATCGTAATCTTAAAGTAAAAGGATCATTACACATGCTTGCAAATAGAAATATCTGATGACACCAAAACATGAGGAATTACAACTAAGGGGTTTGTTATCATTATCTCTTATCTCGGAGATTACCATGTGTGAACTTCATGATAGAAAGTCTCATCTGCTTATGAGTACTCGCACCTGATGGTCTTGATGTAATGTGTCCCATCATAACATGTCATCCAACCACAAAACTATATTAAAGAATATTGTTCTAGCATTTCGAGGTTCTCATCCTAGCGGGGAACTGCCATGACCTTATCAATGAAAAAAATACTCTAGAACATTATTACATCATAATCATGTAGAACAATGAACAATAAGTAATAATACATTAAATATCCATGCAATCAAAGTAAAACCAGTTGGTTCTAGGACAATATCTCTTACAAAACATCCAAAAGTCCATTTTAGACCCCAATTCAAAATCAGGCTTGTCCACTAAAAAAACTCAAAACTATAATAAATTCAAGCACCTGTATAGAACATGGGGCCTTACAATCTCCTAAATTTATAACAACTCATCCCCAATATATACTCATAAAAAAATCTGAGACCAATGGATATCACTTTTACATTTTCTACTAGAGGATAATTCCAAACAATACTAATTTACTAACCCTCTAATATTGTTTGACAGACCTAGCCACCCAAAACAAACTCCAGCCCTAAAAATCTCATCAACCCGTGCATCAGTGCAACAATCACTTTAAACACTATACCATTACATCATACATTTGGTTTCATTCACAAGCTCCCAAAATGGACAACACTATACCTTTCTGGTTGATGACACAGGTTTACACTAGTCCACTTTAATTTTGTCACTTCTCCAAAACTCATTGTCTCGCTCGTTAGATTCTTTGTGACATGAGGCCTTGCCTCAACATTCACATCAACATACCACACCCTAATTCAAAAATATTAATGTAAAAATATTATCTTGTATGACATGCCCACTGTTATTTTCAAGTCACCACATCTAACTTCACCCAAGAACACAAGTCAAGCCTCCATAGGCCGATCTATCTCAAAACACTCTTTTTCCCCTACTAATACATTATGAATAGTCTCAACCTTAGTTCCTTAAAACTCAAAGGAACCCTATGATCATTTTGGTACACTCAAAAAATTCTCAACCAGACTTATGATGAAACTATTGTTGCTAAATCCTCAATCATCCATGTCCACCGTTGTTCCATAAAACGAGCACCAATGCACCACCATGTAAAATCACTTATGACTTATCCAAGACCAACTAGAGGTTGATGTCAAGGATCATACCCCATCCAACACTATATCAAACACATTAAGAATAATTTACTATGAATGAAATCCTACTCCCCACCTTAGGATCATACTTTTCATCGTGTCCTAGATTCTTCTTTGAACTCAACGACATGTGTTCCACCCATCACCTAAAATGATGGCTAGATGGGGCCAAAACTAGTCACCCCTGAGCATTAATTTGAAAGATAACTCCTCACCCATTCCTGGATCATGGGAAAATTACCCAAGGAATCATTTAAAGGTATAATGACAATTACAAACACACCTTAAATGAATGATTCTATATCCCACACCATTTGGTTCATCCCTTACTGTTCCTAGATCATTAACCCAAATCAGTCTCCTCGAAACTACATGCTTGAATCTCCTCCTAATCCATGCTTCCACATCATTTATGTAGAGATTCAACCTTGGATTGGTCATTTCATCATACCTGGTTTGTCCATGTTCTCATTCCCACCTAAAACCTCACAATTCGTACCAAAATTCTCTATGATTACATGGCTATAATATTATTATTAAAACTGCCTTTTTTTCATCCCACATACAATTATGTTGATTTATTTGTGAAAAATGTGTGTATGCTCCCATACCACCCATTTACAAGCCAAGTGACACAATTCACTATTACCACATACCTACCTCTAATTATTCCATCGCAGTTCAACAGTGTCACACTCTAATAAAACTCAACTAATGAGGACCTCATGTATTCTAAGTGTTTATATATTTTTTTGAAAAAAAATATTTATTTAAATATGGTTGGGTTAAAAATATTTTGAAAACTAATGTGTAAAGGTGGAATCAGAAATGCCTCCTTTCTGTAAAAAAAATTATTTTAAATATACATGTTTGTATAATTAAAAAATATATTTTCTTCATTATATATATATATAAAACAAAAAATCTCAGCAAAATTTAACTGCTATTTAATATCCAGCAATACTTCCATTAAAGTAGTCTAGAATTATGATATAAAATATCACTTAGGGATCCCTTTTATAAGAGTTATTACAGTAGAAATCATTTTAGATTTTTGATGTGGGATTTAGTTTCTCCCTTTCCTGCACATTAATGATAATATACTATTATTCATCATTTTTAATAAATAAATAATTAATATTAATTACTAATAAATAATAATAATTTATAATTAATAACTAATAATTATGAAAAAGGTCATGTTGAAAGCAAAAGACCCAGACCTTATAATAAAAGTGAAATAAAAAAAGAAAACATGCAAGAAATATAGTGGAAGGGGTTACACAAAGAGACATTCCCTCATCCAAAAAATTAGATTACTAATAAAAGAAGTAGGATAATTTTCACGACCATAGTCAGACTCTTCAGAATAATTAGTAGTTCCCACTCCAACTGTGAGTTACATAGATTAAGAATTCGAAGAATCATTTCCTTGGACATTTATTTCTTTGGAGTGAGCTTTATCTTTGATGTATTGGAAGATATGGTGGAAAAATTCATTGTAAGATTGGAATAATCCTTCCACAACTTTCTTTTTGGAGGAGTCAGATTCAACCCTTCACTGATGACTATTTTCACCTTTCTATTTAAAACATCATCCTTAAAAGAAATAGGTTTATCGTTGCTTGTCGATCGGAGGAGAGTAGTGTCTAATAGAACTATCGGCTGCACTTTTTCACTTATAACTTCTGATACATTACTCCATTTTCCAAGTAGTTCTAAAGACCTGAATACATTCTGAATCTCTTGATAAAAATTCATGCTTTACTAAATACCATATTCTTTTGGAACATGTCCATGGAAGTCCAAGACCATATTCTAAATAATAAAACCATTATTAATAGAATGTGAAGGAGAAACCATCAACAAAACACATAGGGAAACAACCTAAAGTCTAGTCGCATTTGTAACACTAGATTGAGAGGCACACAAAAGCATATGGGAAACATCCCTAGAACCATGCATTTTCACATCTTCGGGTTTTATTAATGATTCAAGGGTATCAAGAGGAACCTTCTTGAAATGTTGAGGACTATTAACACTTGGATGATCAACACCCTAGGCCTATATATGAGGATTTACAAGATCTAAAGACTATTTAGAAGGGTGACCATGACCCAGAGCTTGTTTTATGAAAGAACCTACTGCATTAGTGTCATCTGGTTAAGAGGAATGTGAAGCCTTTCCTAATTCATGACTCTGACCCTCTCTCCCTATATCAATGGGCAAAACCCCCTTGAACTTCTTGTGGAAATACTTCTCCCAATGTACACTCAAATGACAGGGGTCACATGAAATATTCCTTCTATAGTTGGACCTCTTATGACCAATCACCTTGTAATCAAAACAAAAATCTGTAACCTTTTCATACACAATTCTCAAAGATAATTAAACCTTAAGAGATGAGAGGTAGACGGTGTCAACAAGAGTTGAGGAGAGGTAAAATTGCAATAGCACACAATCATAATGACTAAATATGATGTAATTAGTTTGTTTATCAATTTTAATTGGGACACCTATAGAGAGCATAATATCATAAAGTATTATTGGGTGCCAAAAGATCTGATTAAGACCATAAATTCTTACCCAGACTTTAACATAATAATTCTTATGATCAAAAGGATTGAAATTGTAGTCCCATTATTGAATATATTAATATCCTGACATGAAAGAAATGGATCACAACCCACAAGCCTCTGACTTAAACTCTTTATAAGGGAAGATCATATGAAAGTAACCATACTCCATCAGGATACATATCGAAGACATAAAACCCAAAATAGAGGATAACTACGAACAATGTCATCCATTATACATGACTTAGAACCGAGTGAAAGAATAAGTCAGCCATTAAAAGAATGTTTACCTATTTTCATTTTCTCCTTGATGGCATCCTCATCTATAATTATGCGAGCAATGTTTACCTTCTTCTAAATTCAGATAGAAACTGTATCCTTAAATTGACAGAATAAGAAACCAAAAACATCATATACCTTGCCTGTAGCAAGACCACCCTGGACATAAAATAAGGGGATGGTGATCATCGAATCCTTTCTCATGGAAAGGCTTCTGTGGAAATCAATTGAGGGACATGGATTGCTGTTGAAGAATCCTTCCCTAGCATTATGCCACCGTAATTAAAGGATTCAGGTGGGGGTTCAAGAATCTCAGTCAAAGAAGCCTGATCTAAATACCCTCCAAAAACAAGATTGTATCCCATCTTCTAAATATGACAAAAATCAGCCACTACGCCACTCTGATCAAAGGATTCAGAAAAGGGTTTGAGAATCACTACTGAATCATCCCAATCTGAAGACCCTCCAATGATGAGATCATTTCCATTCTTTTGAATCCTACTAGAATATAATACTATGCAACCCTGATTAAAGAAATCTAGAAATGGTTTGAGAATTAGAGCCAAAGTATCCTGAGCCGAAGACCCTCCCAGAACAAGATCGACGCCCAAATAGTGTGAAAGAACCATGACTGTTGAGTAAACCTAGAAGATGCCAAAATCATAATGAGGAGGCACCCGGGCCCTATACCACATCATGCCACACCTATAATTTTAATATCATAATTAACTGTCAATGATTACTACTAAATATTAATAATTAAATAATTTATATTAATAATATTTTAACCAATATCAATTAATACTTTTATTTACTATTTAATAATATTAATAAACAACTAATTAATTTCAAAATAATTAATAAAAATTAATAGGTATTAATTGATTAGAAATTAGATAATATATAATTCATAATAAATAATTTTAATAATAACTAAATAATTAATAATAAATATATAGTTTATCATAACTATTATTATTAATTAGAGACTAGTGAATAATTTTAAATATTTATAAGTAATTAATGTTTATTAGAAATTGATGTTTTTAAATTGTAAATAATATAATTTAATTATTATTTTTAGTATTTAATATAAATTAGAAATAATTATTTATTTTTATAATAATAATTTAATAATAATTATTTAATTATTGTTATTTTAATGATCTAATAATTATTAATAATATTTAGTAACTAACTAATAATTTTAATAGTTTATTAATATTTTTATAATAATAATAGTTAGTTAATTTTTACTTAATAAAATAAATAAGTAATTAAATATTGTATGATAACAAATTAATTAATAACTAATAATTATATTATTATATTTGATAATTAGTTTCTAAATTATAATTTTAAATATTTATTTTTAATTAACATTAGGTATTAATTAATATTTATTATAAATTAAAATTATTAAATATTAAATAATATTATTTAATTAATATTTATTAGTAATTAGTATTTAATATCAGTAATTAGTTAATAAATTAATACTCATATATTAATAATTAATTAGAAATTAGTAATTTAATAATTCAATCATTATTATTATTATTTAATAACTAAATAATAATTTTAAATATTTATTTTTAATTGGTTAATAGTTATTTTTAATTTTTATTAATAAAATAATAATTACTTAGTTAATTTGTAAGTTTTATTTTTAATGAGGAGTTAAATAATGCTTAATTATTAATTAATTAATAACTAATAATTGTATTATTATTTTTAATAATTAGTTACTAAATAATAATTTTAAATATTTATTAGTAATTAATAATAATTAGTAATTAATATTTATTATAAATTAATATTATTAAATTTTATATCATATAATTTAATTAATATTAATTAATAATTAAAACTAACTAACAAAAAAAAATTAATTAATTAATACTAATATAATAAAAATTAATTAACCATTAGAAATTTAATAATTTAATAATTATTATTAATATTTAGTAACTAAATAAAAATTTTAATTTCTGTTAGTAATTGTCTAATAATAATTAACAATCAATTTGTTAATTAGTAATTACTATTATCCATATTTAATTAAATAATTCTTAATTACTAATTAATTAATTAATATTAAATATTAAAATGTATTAATAAGTAAACATTAATTAATATATTTAATTATTATTGTTTAAAGTATTATTAATATATATTAGTAACTTGTTAATATTTAGTAGTAAACATTAATAATTAATTATTATTTTCAAATTATTATTATTATTATTATTTATAATTAATTAGTATTTATTAATAATTGATTAAAAATTAATAATAATAATATATTATTAATTCATCGTAGAAAAGGGAGAGACTGAATCTCGCATCGAAAATCGAGAATGGTTTCCAGGGAAACCCCTCTTAGAAAAGTTCACCCTCGGTGAGGGTTTTTGTCTGAATTCTAGACTGATTTAATTGTATTAATGTTGGATTTTAAATAAAAGTTAAATTATGTAATTTTTCGTTATATATATATATAAATAAATAAAAAAAATAAAAAAATTAAATACAAGCGTTTATATTTGAAATCAGTTTTTTTGGTTCAAAGGCAGAATCGACGATGCCTCTTTTCCGTATTAGTTTCCAAAATAAATTTAACCTAACCTCATTTAAATATTTATTTTAAAAATGTATATTTAAAAATTTCTACATTCCATCATTACCAAACAAATGGTTCCCTTGTTGCTTTTCAGGACAAAAGGCTTCTCACGTATGACCTATCTCATTTCACGAGGTCTACCCCACATGTACGGATGTTACCTGGGTTAGGCATTCAGATAATCATACCCTTATATGACTACCAAAAAACACCCAAGAACCAACACATGAGTGCTTATCCCTTAAACCCAAGACCATCCATTGTGCCCAAACCATAAACTAGGTAGCACTTAACATACACTGTTTCACAAGCCACAACTTCCACCTATGCCTCACGCACCTAGAAGTATATACAAACTTGATTGAACCGTCCAACAGGTTTCCCCTAAAGATAACAAAGCACCAACTCTTAAACATGGATCCATGTCTATGAAAGGGTTACCAAACTCCCACACTTAGCTCCGACACCAAACCACATCTCACAGAGGTCACAACCCTCAAGAAATCACTCACCTATATCCCAAGGTCACACAAAACCTAGCATGTCATACACTGTAACACCCCAAGATTTTATGGTATGTCTCTTTTTAAATTTAACATCTTCAATAGCTTATGTTCCATGCAACATTGAGTTTAAAACCATGGCATAATATTTAAAATGTGAATGTTATAACCTAGCTATTAAATTGGAGGGAATGAATAGTATTAACTACATTATGAAATTTATATATTATATATTCAATCAAATATATTTACATTCAACCAAAATGTTTTTAGAAGCATAAGATAAGAATAAATCCAATTTTACACCCAAGAAGGCTATATTTTTCTAAATGTAGTTTTACCTCCATTTAATGGCATAATTGTTTTAAATATATATTTTGATGATTTTTTAAATTCTATTTGATAAAATTAATTTTTTTTTAAAAAAAATTAATTACAAAATTATCTTAGGGTGAATTTTTTTTATCTTTTAGAATATATTTATTTTTAGTGAATAGTAAAAAATACCAATTTTTTTATAAAATTGTCAATTTCATTGTATTAAAGCCTTGTTATGATTTGAATTTTATATCAATGGATCTTAAGAAATATTTAGTTATAAATAATATAATCCATTTAATTTTAATCATCCTTATATATTATTTTGGTATAAGTATATTTTTTTCATTAAAAATACATTTTTACTTAAAACTATTTTTCATTTCATTTTCTCATATTAATTTTAAATTAACTTATAAAAATTATGTGTTTAGAATATTTGAAAATTGATTTCGTATTTTGATTCAATATTTCCAAATTTATTAAAAAGGAACCTTTAATTTTTTATCATTATTAATAGTAACTTTGATATTTTTTTATAACCCCGGTAAATGGTAAATTGGGTAATTTACGTTAAAAATAAAATTATTAGGATTAAAAAAATCCCTAAAACTTTACAAAATTTTGTTTAATGATTTATATTCTACCATTAACACATATTTTTATAATTGTAGTTACTTAAGGGATAACATCCCTGGAGAATGAGTTTTCTATTATTTAAATTAAAGAAATCAGAAATGTCACTTTCTTTGTCTTATATATCACTTATGTGTCCACATGGAAAAAAGGTAGGTTTTGAACGAATATAAGTTTCAATTTTGAAATTAATAATATTATTTTTTTGATATAAATTTATTTATAATTTTTAGAAACCACTTGGTTGAGATTATGATATTTATAATATTTTATTTAAAGAAAAGACAAAGATGTCCCATTCATATTATAATAACTATATTTTTTTAAAAAAAATTGTCTTATTTAAAATATATCTTAGACTATATATATTATTTTTAAATATAAATTATTTATATATATCATGGTATTTTATTTTTAATTTTTCATAAAGGAATAACTATCTTAAATAATTATAAAATATTGATGTAAAAATTATTGTATTAATGAAAGACTCAAATAAAAAATATTAAAAATATTAAAAAAATAAAATATGAATTAATAAAGGTGATCCAATTTTTTGGATGATTATAACATATCAGGTGTGTATTAAATTTATTTTTTGATGTTATATTGTTGTCTTGTTTTCCTAAAAGCTAAAATAATGAATAGTGTCAAAATTGACTCTAATTATACTTTCTCAAAATAGTATTTTATTAAATTATTTAAAAATAAAAAAAATACAATTAAAAAATAGATTTTATTTAGTTTAAAATGCCATAAATTAATCATTTATGTTCCATTTGACATTTTATATTAAAAAATTACCACATTTTAGTATTAAATAAATTATTACAATAATTTAATTAAAATATGTTAAACAAAGTCAATCAAAGTGATGAGGTTAAAAATAATGGAAATATATATATATTTTTTATTTAATGATGATATTAAAACCTTATCTCATCATATATTCAAATATTTATCCATTTGGTTTTATTTAGTTAGAAAATTAATTTATTATATTTTAATGTTTTACATGGGATCCCTTCACTTCAATTATAAAAGGGAACTCCTTCATTCATTTAATTTCACCACCTTGATACTTATATATCGAAAAAAAATCTATTAATTTATCCCCCTAACAAACTTCTCCATGTTCTGGAGGTCATGGTACTCCAAAAAGACCATCCGTATATTATTTTATAAGAGATATAAAAGAAGTCTGCCGAAGAAGTGGTTATCAATTTTACTAACACATTCAAACTCATTTCTTCTTTTACTTTCTATTCATATGTTATTTCATTATAAAAAATAAATATATTATAATATATATACTTAGATATTATTTTTATTATAAAATAACCATATTCTACATTTTATACATACCGTGAAAAATGAAAGAAATGCATGTGCGTGCTTTTGACTTACCATATCCACGTTGCGGTGTAATTCACTTTCTTTGTTATAAATTAAAAAAAATCTAAAAATTTATTAATTGGTAAAATATAATATTTAATACATTAAAAATATTCTGGAAAATTTTTTATAAATACCATAGGAAAGAGTAACAAAACCTTTACTATAAAACAAGCATAAGGAACGGTGCAATTAACGCTTGAAATAGTGAAATGGATAAATATTATTAATATAAGAGTGGTAAAATGTTATTATGGGATAATATATGATACCATAAAGATTAATATTATTCTTGTTAGGTTAATAAAATGTTTTAAACCATTATACATGAGGTTCATAAACGTATGGTGGAAATCAGACCTAAGGTAAGGGTTTCCTCTATCACAATTACTTTTGTGAGATATATTCTTTATTCAACAATAATTAATTATGTATAGTGTCTATATATTTCCCTTATATATATATAATATTATGAATCTATTTTTATTTATGTTATTCAATATTTCAATTTATGATCATTAATTTAATGGGGCATATGGTTCAATTTATTACAAAGTGGAAAGGAATTTTGTCTCAATATCCGTTCATTGAGGATTATTTTGATGTTATACGCTCACCTTATTTTATATGGTGTATATAAAAAAAATTACTTATTATATCATGAATTTATTTATTATCATGTCATTTGGTTTTTTGTTAAAATTTTTTCTTTCATTGGTCTTATGATTTAAAAGTTTAAAGTGGTATCCAACACATTGAATATTTAAGAATTTAATTTAAAAATATTATTAACCATGTAAATATTCAAAATATTATTAAATATATTTATTTATATGGATATAAAATTATTTTAAAGAAAATTGTATTCTTATTTTTAATTTCATTCAAAGGTTTTTTGAAAAGAGTCTTTATATGTGGTTTATACGAAACGTTTTACAAAATTTAAAAGGAATATTTTTTCTAACTTATAAAGGAATGAGCAGCTTTTCCCACTTTCAAGATGGAATAATCTTTTGGAAGCATACTTTCAAAGATTATAAGGATATTTTTAAGGAAAATTGTTTCTCCTATGATTGCACAGCTTTTATGAATAAGTGATTTCAAAGTTAAAAGGGCTAATTTTCTCAAGAATTTTTCAGTGATCATATATAGGTCAATATCATTTGTTTAATCCTATACTTAATTTAGGTTTATCTCCTATGATACTATTAACCATATTTAATTGTATAGATAAATATTATCATGACTGCTAATGTACTATTTTGACACCATTCCCCATATTTCTCTGTATGGTTTATGATTATGTTTATTATATAGGAAATGTATTAACATTTTGTATTCTAGTTTAAATATGATTGTGTATGTTGATTATGTTTTACCCCATTCATATTCAGAATGAATTGGACTTAGTAAGTGTGGGGAGAGGTCCACTATAGCCCCTTGATGCATCGGTATGTATCATGAGACAAACTAGACTGTGTTTTGAATAAGTCCTTAACCAATTATGAAGACTTCTTGGCCAAGAGCTTGATGATATGTTTATGATGTCTGAAATGATGCATTCCCTCATTATGAGACTACTTATTGATATTCCATGTGATTATTATACTAGTATAATATATATGGTTATGTTTCATTCTCATGTAATTATTTATATGGAATTATTTGATCATTTTTATTCTAGCTATATTAATTTGAAGTTACTTATTAAATATCGTTTGTTTTAGTTATTCATATTACCATATTGTTTATGACCAATTATTGATGATAGCTTCCACTATATTTAAATCTTTACTGGGCATTTTATCTGACCCCTTTCTTATGTTTTATTTTTCCTAAGATACAAGGATGTATTTTTTAATTTTTATAAAGGGATATACTAAGGGAAAATTAAATTATTAAAATAATTTTTCTGTGATTTCGTTCCTTAAAATTTAATGTGAATTTCAATTATCTATCTATTTTTTCAAGACTAATAAACTATTCAGTCCATTAGGATGTGAACTCCTGTACTCAGTACCAATGTAATAATGTAAGGCACCAGATCTGCACTACTAGGGTAGGGAAATCTATAGTTAGTATATGGGATTTTTTAGTAGAAACCTTGGGAAATAGATTTAAGAAACCCTAGATTAGGTAATATAACACTATGATAGAATTTGAGGATAACTATATAAGTACATCCCAAAAACAAATGTTTATGAGAATAGTTATGCATAATGTTTTTAATTTATGTTAAGTATTTCACTAGTTTGGGGATTATAAATTATGTTTCATAATGATATGATATAATCTAGTGTATGTTGTCATATATAAATGGAACCTCAGAGAAGTAATGGCATCCTCACAAATTCACATGATCCAAAGAGTAATAAGGATCATATCTTTTATGTTATTATATCAATATTTTTAAGGGAACAAGTCTCCCAAACATTCTCATCATATGAGGGAATAGAATCATATGCTAACAAGATAAATAAATAATTCTCTTAGTATTACGGATTTTAATAGAATCACAATAAAAAGATTACCAGTAGAAAAAATAAAGAAAAAGAAAAGAAAATAAAGATGTGTTTTCCCACATGTGATAATTGTGGAAAGAAATACCCTGGTACTTGATTAAAGGGAATGTGAGACTACTATAAGTGTGGAGAGAAAGGACGTAATTATTGTGATTGAAACGGTAAAAAAAGGTTTCTAATGTACAATTATTCCACTACAAAGATATCTGACACTACACAAATCAATGTCTCAAGTGTCAAAATAATGTACCCCAAAGGAGGATAATGGATCTTGTTCAAGCTTATGATACTACCAAAAATTAAGAGGAATGATTAAGATGCCATTTTTTGGATTCAAGAATTATGTATTTAGACTATTTTATCAATGATTTATCGGTTATAAGAGTAATGTAATAAATAAGGATTGTATTTTAGTACTTATTATTTAAGGAATTGGAAGCCTATGATGAATAACACCACAAACCAATAGAATTGATTCAATTATAAGTTGATCTTCTATAAAACACATGACTTGGGAAAGATAACCCAAAATATGCGATTTATGTAGAGATAGTAATAAATATATGTTTATGGGAAATTATTGGGTATCATAATGGTGGTTAGTAATTTCAAGGGTTTACAATATGTTTTGGATTTAAGGAATATATTCCACAGATGAAGATTTTACTATGGGAAGCATGCATGTTTTCATAAATTATTAAAGGAGATTAAGGTATTCATATATTTGGTATGTGAAAATAATAGCTACATTATTTGTATAAATCTCACGTTAAGTTGATTATGGAAATTTAGTAACCATCCTTCTTAATTTTTTTCCTTTGAATTTAGAAAGAAAATTTTTGGATGATTCTTTAGATTAGTTACAGAATGGATTTGGTTGAACATCATATATTATTGTTTTAGTTTAAAATATTATTTATTATATTTCATATCACATGCTAACCATTTTGGTTTCAGTAAAACTTTAATGTTTGAAGGAATTACTTGTGGATTTTATGATTCTTAAAAGTGGTTCAGAAATAAATTTTTTTCTTGAATATACATCTCCATATTTAAGAAGTGTTGTGGAGATACATCGAAGCACAAATAAAAGATCAGATTTTGAAATGGAAAGGAACAATGTAACTTTGTTTTCTCAATTTCTTCTATAGATAGTAAAAGTGACCTTCAACTCAAGGAAAAATATTTTTAGAACAAAACATTATCCGTTTACTTTTCTTACTAAGGAATTAATGGCCTTTTACCTGATCACAAATTTTGTAGTTTTTTGATTGTAGACTTTCTGGAGACCATGTACTATTTTTACACCATTCACTATATTCCTATGTATGGTTTATAATTCTGTTTATTTTATGAGAAATGTACTTAAATTTCTTATGCTAGTTTAAATATGAATTTTTATGTTGATTGTGTTTCACCTCTTTCATATGAGGAATACATTGGACTTAGTAAGTGTAAAGCAGTACCCGCTATATCCCATCAATGCATCAGTTGGTCTCAGGATACAAACATGACTAGGATTTGACTGAGGCCTTACCAAATTATGTAGACATCTTGGTTGAGGCCTTCATGATATGTTTATGATGTCTTTAATTATGAATTCCTTCATTATGAGACTAGTTATTAATATTTCATATGATTATTCAACTACTAGAATATCAATGGTTATGTTCCATTATCATGTAATTACATATATGGAATTATTTGATCATCTTTTATTCCTTAAATATCATTTTCATGTTATTAATTAAGTTTAATTTGTTTTAGATATTCATATTTCTGTATTTTTTATGCCTAATTATTGATGACATATTCTATAGTATGTATACCCTTACTGAGCATTTGAGCTCACCCCTTTCTTAAGTATTATTTTCCCTAGGATATAATGAAGTATTTTATAGTTGTTATCTAGTTATATAATAAGGGAAAATGGATTTCATAAATCATATTCTTTGTGTTTTAATGTTTTTAAATATAATGTGAATTTCAATTATATATCTATTTTACCAAGATTACCAAACTATTTGGTCCATTTTGATGGAATCTCTTGTACCTAGTACCATTGTAATAAATTAAGGAACCAGTTTTAGGCTATTGGGGTAGAGGTATTTAATGTTTTTATTAGAGAATGATTAGTATAAAACTTGGGAATGAGATTTAGAAAAAAAACAAATATGAGGGAATATGATCTTATGATAGATATTGGGGATAATTATATAATAACATCCCAATCAAATTATGTTTAAGATATTAGATACAATTAAAATTTTCTATTTATACTATGTTTTTCACTAGTTTTGGGATTATACATTATGTTTCATAATGATATAATCTAATCTAGTATATTAAATCATTTATAAATGACACCTCATATAAAGAATGGGAACCTCACCAATGCATGTGATCTAAAGAGTAAGAAGGATTATATCTTTTATGATCTTATACAAATATTTCGAAGGAAAAAAGGTCACCCAAACATTATCATCATATGAGGGAATATTATCATATGATAATGAGTCAAAGAAATATTTATCAATGTATTATAGACTCAGAGGGAAGTATGAGAACAATATTACAACTATAAGAAATAAGGATAAAGGAAATAAGAGAAAGAATTATTTTCCCACACGTGATAATTGTGTAAAGAAACACCCTAGTACTTTCATAAAAGGAATGAGAGTTTACAACCATTGCAAAGATAAAGGTCATCATTATTATGATTTCAAGGGTTATAAAAAAGATTCCAATGTGAAATTATTCAACTATAAAGAGATGATACACTACACATATCAATGTATCAAGCGTTAAAGGAATATACCCCAAAAGAGGAAAATGGATCATGGTCAAGCTTATGCTATTGTCACAGATGAAGAGTAATTATTAATATGATTATTTTTGGATTCAAGAATTATTTCATTGAATTGTTTTATCAATGATGTACCATTCATAAGAGTTATAGATTAAATAATAATTTTACAGCAGTACTTCTTATTTCTAGAATTAGAAGCATGTGATGAATACCACGAGTAACCAAGAGAAGTGATTCTATTATAAGTTGATCTTTTTGAAGACACATGATCTGGGAAATATAACCATAATTATGTTATTGATGTTTATAAAATAATAAATAGTTATTTATGGGATAGAATTGGTGACCATGAAGGTGGTTAGTGATTTTATGTTTTAGTAGGCATTTTGGATTTAAGGAATATATTCAAAAACATGATAATTTACTCTTGCATTCGTGCATGTTTTTCAGAAAGGTTTAAAGGTGATAAATGTATTCATATATATGGTATGTGAAAACAAGAGCTATATTATTTGTGGAAATCTTATGTAAAATTTATTTTGTAAATTTGGTGAACTTCCTTCTCAAATTTTTTCCCTTTCAATTTAGACAGACATATTTTTGATAATTATTAAGATTAGTTACTTATGTAATGCATTGAGATGAATATTGGATATTATTTTTTGAAGTTAAATTATTATTTATCATATTGGATATCATGTGTTAATAATTTCGTTTTCAGTAAACCTTTAAATGATGATGTAATTACTTTTGGATCTTATGATTCATAAAAGTGATTTAGGAATATATTTTTTCATTTAATATCCATATCAAGATTTAAGAAATGATGTGGGGATAGATCTAAGCACAAACAAATGAATAGATTGTGAAAAGGAAATTAATAAATTATGTTTATATTCTCAAGTGATTCTCTAGATAGAATAATAAACCCTAAACTCTAGGAAAATAATTTTCTAAAAAATGTTTTCCATTTACATTTCTTACAATGAAATAAATGGTATTTTATCTGATTACTAATTTATGGTTTTTTTATGGTAGAATTTATATTAACTATTTTCTCTATCACTCTCCATCATAACTTGATACATATGGGTATTCATGCCAAACAAGGTGAATATATAGAGGGTGAGAAATAAATCTCAATAGGTCTCCACCAATGGTAATCTTATAAAATTCTATATAAATTAAGTGCATGAAAATGTGATATACCCAAACTAGTCAAAATATAATAATTTTTGGAAAAAAATTAACAACTAAAAAATAGTGTGGGATAAACAAAAAAAAAATTAACTCCGAGATCTAGTGTGACATCTAAGGAAAATATATCCCAAATTTGGCCCACACCAGAGGACTTAAAAAACTTGGATAACCTAACTGAACGAAATCAAGTGCATCCCCAAGATCATCACTACAACTCTAATATGTCTAAAAATGTATTAGGCATGAATTTCATACCCTAGGGTGTAACCGTAAGCATCTAATATAACAATAAGCAATTATACCAGGATCTAGGACTCCAATGATTTGATATCGACTAGAAACATAAACTCTAATAACACCAAGAGAACTTATCCATAACATAATAGTCCTGAAAAACTAATCTACTCCATAAAATATCTATTTGGTCAAAGTTATATCCCATAACCTAGTTTAATCAAAACGTCTAGGAATACAGACACCCAAACCCTAAATGGGTACGTATCCACTGGCCTATGGGAGGGTCACTCTCCTCCATATCACCCATTATCTACATGTACCCATATAACTATTGGAATGATGTAGCTTGATTTATTTAGATGTAGTTGGGTATAATTATAGTCACCCAAACTTTACACCAAACCACCACTCTTGCGGTTTGATAGGGCACTATAACAATTCTGATTTTTTACATGGTTAATATATCATCATTGACATTAGGTACATTGGAACTATAGCTCTACAGACTTTTATCCATTAATTTTTGTACCATAGATACTTATAGTTGTGTTGGTGACATAGTTGCATTATCTTATTTATTATCTCATTTGATATAGGGTTTCGATGAGTGTCTAAAAATCTATAATTTCCTTGTAATTATGATCCCAATAATATTAAAATTTATACCACTCCATGGATGCAGGGATCATTTCCCAAACCATGAAAATCACTATGTCATGTGATCTTCTTATCATTCTTTTTGTTACCTTTTAGTCGTTTGTGTATCCTTTTCCATTTATTGATCATGTCTTTTCCATAACACAAACCACAACCAACCAACTAAGGATAGAACCAAAAAAACTATCAAGGCTAATGATTAGTTCAAATGGAACACATATAAGTGTCACCCAACTCTCAAACCCATTATCCAATTTCTAAAACATCATAGTGGACCACCTCATGGTCAAAAAATCATTGGGATCCCACGATCCCATAGAACACCAATATAGACACTACGAGCTCTCATGATCAATATTTGGGTCATAAGAATACATATGACATCGCCAACACTAATAAAGTACCGACCCCTCGTTGGGTCATCCAAAACATGGGGATCCCACGGTCCCCTAGATCACAACCATCACAAAGCCCAAGCCACATCTGATATATGAAATATAAAATGTTGACTTAACCCTAAACCAAACATTATTGCTAACTTACCCACAAATAAATACATAAATATAGGACATGAAATCCTATGAGGGGCTCCGTTATCCCATCTAAAACATGATACCAACCCGAAATAGTAAACAACTCCATGTGACACTCAACAGCAAACCACATATCATTGATCCAAAGTGTTTCCACAGGGTTATCTAAAATAATTAAAATGCCCATAATGGAATTTTTAGTGGTCCATATAACATTACCAAGAATAATATCCCCTACATGGGGATCCTTCTACATAAGAAAAATCTTAGGAAAAATCTCATCATAATAAATCCTCAGCTTGCCTCCTTGGAATTCATCCCATCCTCAATTATTATTTCACCACTAAGGGGACCCATAACGAGTCACACATACTAATATCAATATCTAATAAGTAATTTCCATTCATACTTGAAACACCATGGTGTTATCCCAACTCTAAGGGCCCCAAAAAACTGATCCTCAAACATTATATCTAAACATCAATGATCAGAATATAACCTAGACCCCTCAAAAAATCTCTTCTTATTGGCACTTGATCAAAGATTAAGAAGAAGAAATCTTGAATCCCAACACCATAGACCTGATGCATGGTTCATATTATTGATGGAGGTTCAAAAAACATTAAGGATAAACACTTGTTTTCTGGCTTTATTTAGAGAAAATACATGGATGCATTCAGATGAGTTTTTTAGAGGCAACAGAATGGATGATGGTGGTTTTTAATGTAAAAGAAAGATTTATTTTAGTTGTAGCCTCGATTATTAGATAGAATAATGGTGTAGATAACCATGTGGATGTTGTAGAAGGATGGTGAACATAAGATGATCGATGGGAGGTGTGATAATTAGAATGGTCTTTGAGTGGGAGATTTTTTGACTTAGTTTAGGAAAATAATTATCAAGTGAGAGATTGTAAGGTTAGGTGTGAAAAAAAATTCAGTGTCATGGGTAAAAGCTATGAAAGTTCAATCATTGATAGAAATGGAATTTGAATGGAGGTAATGAAGTGGTACCATGTATGTCTGGGTTGAGGAATGTAATGACATGAGATTTCACTGTATATTCTTCATAAATAAATTATATATATAATATCATTTAAAAAAACTATACAAAATTAAATTAAAAAACATTGATATATTGTGAATATTGAATATGAATATTAAAACTTAACTACAAAATTAGCTAGTATAAAATTAAAGGAACCCTATTGAAAAATTACAAATAGAAGTATAGAGAAATGATATCTGAAAGTAGAAGTATCCCATAAGAAGCCCATTTGACTGATATTATAAGTGAGGTATCTTCACTAGGGTTTTACCTAGACCAAGCCCAAGATTAACTCAAGTAATTATGGTCGAGATAAACTGTATAGGGGAGAATTTCAAGCTTGGAGATATTTCCACAAGATCCATGCTAGTTGAGCCGCCACCTAAAACTACAGTCATAGCTTACCTAATTCTTAGGTCTTATGAAAATTTCATAAGGTTTTATATAATTATAAATTAGGATTATATCAAAATGTAATAAAATATTTTTATATATATATAATAAATTATTAATCCTTTGAAAAAATTATTTTTTCTCAATGCTTAAAAAAATTCAAAAAATTGGGTTTTTATTTCAAGAAATGAAGTTTATTGTGATTGGATAATAAAAATTTATATTTATTTCATTAATAATAACCTAATACTATACTAATTAGTAATTTTTAAGAAAACAATACTTAACATATCAAAATTCATTTTCCTATAAAAAATTTTTTCAGTAATTTTTATGATTTTAATTAAAACATGAATTAATTAATTTTAGAATTTTAATTTGGAAAAATGAAAATCATTTTTTTATTTAGAATAATAATGTCAGATTATGATGAATTTTTTATATTTTCTAAAAATTATTATTTTTTCTTGTGAATAGTGAAATATACAAATTTTACTGATATTGTATCTTTTATGAAATTATCCCATGAATGTAAGGGCTCAGATCCAAATAACCATTACCCTTTTGATTTTTGGTTAATGGAGGCACTGATAAAAGGTTCCAAGGATTTTGGATGGAAAATGTGGAGGGGGGAACTTGTAATAACCCAATATTTTAGAATAATGAATATGTTCGATAGCATACAAAATAAATAAAAAAACATTGTGCATAAACGAACCCTAAAATATTATTATTTTAATATAACTATTTAGTTTATTTTAATAATCATAATCTAATTATGGCATTTTTAATTAATTTTATACTTGAATTTTGTATAAAAACATTTTTTTACAAGAAAGGCATTTACAAAAAAACTATTCTTCATCACATTTTTTCTGTTTAATATTAAAATAAATGCTTCAACTTATTTGTTTTGAACTTTGAAAATTTTATTTCATATTAGGTATCATAGAGTCTAAATATGGTAAATAAACACCTTTTTCTAGACATTTTGATTTGTCTTTCATCACTACATCACATGGATGATATGTGAATGTGTTTTTGTTTGTATTATTAAAGAAATAAAATTATATTTATGACATGATGATTATTCTGAAAATAAAAAATAATATATACATTTATTCCATAATGATCCTTAGAAAATAAAAACATTACTCATGCTTATTTAAGACCTACCGTCTTCATGATTGTAACGTAGTTAATTTCTCATGATCATTTATCATGATAAGATTGAAAATTATAATAGATGTGTAAAAATAATAGTTATTGCATGATTATTATTCTAGTCATGATAGAATAATAACCACTTTGACCATATTTGACCAACCAAAGTCATTTTCATCTAATGTATTGAATATCATCAAAATATCCATTGTGAACTTAAATGATAGAGAAATTTTATATTACATGGTATAAATTGATATAAGATGAATAATAAGCTTGAAAATGGTTCATAAGTAATTAAATAATTAAAATAAATTATTATTCAAAAATATAAAAAATGTACATGCCATGTCAGACTTAAGGTAAGGGGTATTTTCTATAAAATCTTTTTCTTAAATGTTTTCCTTTAAAAAATTTATTCCTTGCCTATATTTTAAAAATTATTTTATGGATGTATTTATATAATCATAAAACAATTATAAAGAATATTTTATGTATCTTTTGAATTTATTTCAAATATTTTTATAAGGAATATTTTTACATAATGTTTTGACATTGTTTACAAACGGTAATAGACTGCTCTATTTTTCTGTATAAAAAGAAAATGACATTTCCCTCCACCATAACCATTATTTTATGTTTGGATTCCTTTATAATAATTCGTGTTTTATTCAAATAAAACCCTCTTTACCTTTATTCAAGTAATTTTAGTTCTCAATAATGGTTTTTAAAAGAAATGGATATATCAATATTAGAAAATATTTTCTTATGGGTGCCAAGAATATTTTTATGATGAAAGATTTTATGTATACTGTTATGGTTTTGGGGAATTGTTTATAAAAATGGGTGGTTTTGTTATAAAACCAGGGTTTTTGATCTAGTTATAGCTCCCCAATGAATTGATTAAGTGGATAGAGTTAACAAATTAGGTTTCTCCAAAGATATTATGGGAATATACTATGATGGTTATTCAAATTGTAACTGTGATGGTTATTTTATGTGTAACTATGATGGTTATTCTATGTGTAATAGTGAAGGTTATTCTATTTGTAAGGGTGATATGAAAATGATTCCCCAATTTAACTATATGATTACATTTGATTTCTATGGGTTTCTATGGAAATATTATGATTTCACAAGGTAAAGGAAAGTATATGATACAACATAATATTTAAATGTATAGCCTTGTAAAAAATATATTATGAGTATTTAATGATTTAAAAGAACCCATTATGAGTTTTATTTTATATTTAATAATTCTTATGAGATTATTTATGAAAATATTTTTGAGGATATGTTGATTTCTTTGGTAATAAAATCTTTATATTGAGCCAAAATTTATGTTTGAATAATGATAATTTCAATAAGTATTCATGGACTAAAAAATTATTCTTTCTTTTTATATCACATATTGTGCTTTCTATGCTCATTCCAAATTTTACTTTTTTTTCATAAGATGATTTGGTTCAAGGATGATGTCAAGATGAAAATTTTTAATATGTGTCATGAAAATAAAACATGTTTCTTTTTTAAATGTTTTGTTTTATAGGAAAAATTAATACTATATAGTATAGTTCACTTTAAAATATATGGGGTTTTTATATAATATTTTTGACCTAACTAGATAAAACTATAAACCTAAAATATATTTATGAATGTTAGAAAGTAAATTCTATTTTAAAGTCACTTGAATATGTATTTTATAAGGTTGGGTCCTTATATTTGGTACCAGAGTAAAGGTTTAGATAATTTTAGAGGTTATGATATCATTTTAACATAAGTTGAAAGTCCTTTATAACAAAAAATTATAGTATGTTAGGGAGAATTATGGTTCTTTTATATAAATATAAATGAGTTAAATGTACTTTGGTTAAGGATATATTAATGTTTATCATTCCCATAAGATGGTTTATTGAAATTTTATTGATATGCTCACAGTAACATTTCTAGTTTTAGTAAATGGATTGATTAAACAGGAATGAAAGTAATAATGGATGTGAAGGAAAATAGGGTGGTTTTCCGAATGAGAAACCAAATGGGATGGGATTTTTCATAAAAACCCTTTTCATTATTCTTAACTATCTATTATGAGTTATGATTAACAACATGAACCTATGTCAGTTTCCAAAGCATCAAATTAGAGAGAAATGATGATATGCATAAGTTTAGGTGATAAAACTCATTAAGGTAAAAAAATTTGATAACTTATGACAAGAATGTGGGAATAATCCCCTAGAAAAATTTCTTAAAAGAATAGGAATATGTATTTTGTGAGGTAATGGAGGGAATAAAGAAATAATCTACCATGAAAAAAAGGAATCATTGAGTTAACGATATGAATAGGAATAAATTTATTTATAAGGCGTCCATTGAATTATTTAAATGTGGATAATTTTTTAATTATGAAAATCAATGTCCTGGTGAGAAATATTAAGATTAGGATCATCAAGGTTGTACAAATTAATGTTTATAAATACCTAATTCCACTGTTGAAGAAGATGAGGAAACTAAAAATGACATATGAAATGTGTGGGATATATCAAGTCTTATGATTGGATATTTTTGAATCTTAGGTCATTATTTCTATTTTTTATATGAAGTATTAAAAAATAATGTGGGAAATCATGGTTAATGAAGATCATTCAATTATTATGGTGTCTTCATATTGGGATTCAGGAGATATGATGAGTGGTATATTTAAGTTTGATCATAATTTCAAAGGCTTAGACACCCCTTTCTGAGGTTTTGTGTGATAAGAATACTTTTGGAAACTTTTATTGAGTTTTTGTAGATTTTTAAGGTAAATGTAACTCTTAAGTTTCATATTTGAAAAAAATATATCTTAGAAATAATGCACTTTTATTTTTGCAAACATCAGTTTAAAGATATTTATAATCTTTAATGTTTATATGATATTTTATGATTAAGGTTATTTTGGAGTATTTTTATCATATTTCTGGGAACATTGGTATCTTTTAAGTAATGTTATGACTCGTAAGTTGGGCAAAAACCTTTCACATCTAGTAAGGACACTGGGCCTAATCCAACAATCGAAGGACGACAAGATTGTAATGCCTACCACAAGCCTATGTGATGTTCTAGTCAATATAACATTGTATTTTATGAATATTTTGATATATAATGATTATTATTTTTTGGGAACATATATTATATTGTATTGATAACCATAACATTGAAACATGATTTGGTGATTAAGTGAATTTAGAAAAAAGATCACTATATTTTTGAGAACATTATATGATTAACGTAAATAGAATCTTATGAGAATTTATTTAAGGTTGAATTATCTTTTTGGAAGAATATATGATTTTAATGTGGCCTTATGTCGAAACATGCTATTTATATAAATGATTAGCATATTTTGGATATTATATAATTAGGGTATATGAATTTTGGGTATTTGAATTTTGAAGTGATTGATGTTATTTGAAGATAAATATTGGAAGAATATGTGATTGAATAATTATAATCATTAGGTTTTAATCATATGGAGGGACATATTGAATAATTTTAAGGATAGTTACTTAAAAAGTGATTTAGTTTAAAATTTTGGTATTATTATTGAAATTTGGAGATTGATATATTATTTCCTTATATAAAGGTTTATTCATTTTGGGAATATCTTATCTTGTTCTAAAAATTTTGCTTTTGATTAATAGCTTTTTATCCTTTGGTGGAAGTATATGATCCAATATATGTTTATTTTAGTGCTTTAGTTATAAATAAAAGTCATATTCAATACTCACCATTTGGAGAAAAAGATGAGATTTTCGTGGAAATTTATTAAATGGTGAAATTATACTTTTAAAGTGATTATATTTTTTAATTTATATAGTCTAGATGGTAAAGTAATTCCTAAACTATAATAAAATGATCTTGAAACAAAAACTTTATCTTACTAGGATCATTTACAATGAATCTTCGGTCTCTCCACCCATCACAAATTTATGGTTTTTCAGCTTTTAACTTTCTCCTGACCATGTTATCTATCAATCTATTTCAGTCCATGGGTGTTAGTTTTCTCATCCATGACTATATTTTCACCTCAAACCAAATTTCTCAATTTTTAGACATATTTATGTGTTATTCCAGATGACCTTCGTATTTCCCTTCACTCTTTTTAAGAGAATATTTGATTAACCCTTTTAATGATGTGAGATTTTTAAAAAAGTAATATTAGATGGGAAACTATTGATTAGTGAGATAAAGTTAAAATTGAGAGGAAAAAAATTTGTTTTAAATGGGGTAGAATATAATATCCCAATATTTTAAATTAATGACTATGTTCAATAAAATAAAAAATATGCAACACTGAACATAAATGAACCATGTAATATTATTATTTAAATATGATCGTTAGAAAATAAATGTTCAATTAGAAGGTATGAATAGGATTGGATGAATTATGAAATATATTTAAAGTTATTAATCAATGAAAATTTATTGATTAATTATTTATAAAGAATCACTCGATTTTTAGAAAAGTCATTTTATTCGTCCAAAATATTTTTTCTTCAAAAAAAATATTTGTATTCTTTTTTGTGAGTAAATATTGTAATTAATTTTTAAAAAAATTTGAAATTTTATTTAATATAATTAAAATAATTTTAAAAATTATCATGTAAAAATAGTATTAGGGTAAAATTGTATTATTTTAATGAAAAGACTGATTTTTCAATGAATATTTAAAAATATTTATTTTTAATGAAAACTGTATTTTCTTATAAAGTATTTAAAAATTAAAATTAAATTTTAGATTAGTTTTAAAGTTTAATTAGTTTATTTTGTTTAATAATAATCCAATTATGATTTTTTTAATTAATTTTATACTTTAATTTGGTATAAAAGATTTTTTTTTCAAAAAAATGAATTTTCTGAAAAACCGTTTTTCATCACACTTTTTCAGTTTAGTATTAAATTAAATTATACCCCTTCTGTGTCTTCAATTTTAAAAAATAAATTCAATATTTTCATTTATATGGTTCAAATTTGGTAAATATACCACTTTTATTTTTTGGATATTATGAATCGTAACCTTAGTAATTTTTATTATCACGATATTGGGTAAATCAAGTAATTAACTGTTAAAAATAATATGATAAGGTCACGAAAAAAAACATAACACATGAATTAATTTTATTTAATGAGTATATTTTATCCATAATCATCAAATATTTGTTTACATGGCCATTTTATTCTCTTTTGATATGATTACGACCTTTATAATATTCTATGTAAAGAAAAGTAAAAAATGGAACCCTTTTGTTTTTAATAACTATAATATTTTTATCATGAGGATATGTTCAGTTTTAAATATTAATTTTAAATTTAAATGATTTATCTTCTACATCATAATTTATTTTTAAATTTTACTAATGAAATAATTACCTCAAATGATTACACCACATTGATGCTGTAATTATTCAATTTATGGAAAAATAAAATAAATGATGTTAAAAATATTAAAATTAATATAATTTGAAATAATTAATTACATAAATTAATTTTATAGATAAATATAACATCCTATAGATGTATTAAATTATTTTACTCAAATTATTTTTTTCCCTTGATGTTGTCAATATCAATGGAAATGAATAGTTCTAAAATTGACATTAATGATATCTTATGAAAATAATAATTTATTAAATGATTTATAATTACTAAAAATAATATACTTATCCAAGTTAAGAGGATTTTGTTTAAAATATCATCTATATTCTATTTATGATCTTTTTTTCATTTATAGTAATTATCCTGAACCAAAAAGAGTAAAAACTCGTGTTGTCATTGTAAGTGTGAAAAGGATTAGCGAGGGGATAAAGAAAAATGATATGGGTAAAAATGTAATAAAAATTTGTCCAAATTTTATTAAATGATATTATTCAGACATATCCACGTATTATATTCTAATATTATCAATTTGTATCTATTTTGACATTAAATTAACTTATATTAATTTAATATTATAAAAAAGTCATGAGTGCCCCTCCCATATCTTAGAAATGGGAACTTCTTCTCATTTATTCGAAACTCAAGAACCATTTGTTTTGTGCAAGACATTCCATATTCCATCCTAAAATACATCACCTCATTCTATAGTTCTTTTTTTCATAATAATATTAACCTTGTATGGTCTAATGTATTAAACAATGACTTTCCAAAGAAGAGGTATAGTTTTTAACCACGTGTTTTAGTTTTATATATTCTTCCACCTCCCTAAAATATTCTTAAACCATGATAAAATAATAATATAAGTATCTTATATAAACTTATATTTTATTATGTTAATTTCATTACATATATCCGTATCCAATCTCCATCAAATGGGAAAGGAATTCATCGTTCAAGTGTAAGAAAGACTACCGCCTCACAAACCAATGTATTTCATTTTCCATCACCGCCGCACAAATTTAGTTATAATGATGGATTTAATTTGTATGTATTATATTCATTACATAATTATCATTTTTAAATGATATAATATCATATAATCTCTTACCATTTTATTCATTGAAAAATGATAACATCATTTGTGCATCTATGTGGACTACCACCTATAAGAAGCAATGTGATTTGTTTCTCATCACCACATCACATGGATGATATATATACGTATAATTAAAGAAATAATATGATATTTTTAATATTATTATCATTCTGAAAATATAAAATAATACTTACCTTCTTTCTATAATGGTCATTGAAAAATGGAAATGTCACTAATGCGTACGTATAGCCTACCATCTACATGATTGTAATGCAGTTCATTTGTCATAATCATCTGTAAATACTGGTTTCAAAGGTATAATTAATGTATAAAAATAATAATTGTTTCATGGTTATTATTCTGGAGATGATGGTATAATGACCTCTTTGACCATAGTCAACCTACTAAATTGATTTTGGACTTATGTATCGAATCTCATCATAACGTCTAATGCGAACTTAAATGATTTTGTTTATAACATGGAAATAAGTGATATAAAAATAAATAAAAAACATAAAAATATTCTTAAAAATAATAAACAATTAAAATAATTTTATTATTTAGGAAGATAAGAATATGTATAACCATCTGGGCTCAAGGTGATAGTATTTCTTTTAATTATTTTCAATGTTTTCCTCAAAAAAGTTTTTCCTTCATGTCCATATTTTTAAAATTATTTTATGGATGTATTTATATTAAAATAAAATAATTATAAAATAAATTTCATGTTACTTTTGACTTTTATTAAAAAAAATTGAAGGATTCATTTTATGTAATGTTTTGACTTTCTTTACAAAAGATAAAATGAATGTTCTATTATAACATATAAAATAATGACTTTTCCATCAAATATAGTCATTATTTAATGTTTTTTACTTTATAAAAAATCTTTTCTTATTTAAAGAAAAAACTTATTTCATTTTTATGGCATTTTAGTTTTGAAAAATGGGTTTTAATTGAATGTTATATATCAATATTTATAAATGTTTTCTTGTGGGTGAAAATAATGTTTTAATGATGAAATATTTTTTGTATTTTGTTTTAGTTATTGGGAGTTTTTTAGGATTTTTTTATTATTAACTGGGATGGATATTCTATTTGTAAGCATAAATGTTATTATACTTTTAAGGGTGATATAATAATTATTCCCAAAGATATCTACATGATGTATCTATACATGTTATGGGTTTTTATAGAAATCTTATAATTTCACAGAGTATATAATACCTTGTAAGGTTAATAAATATAACTTTTTGAAAAAGTTATGATTTCAAAAAAACATTTATGAGCATTATATTTTCTTTAATATTTACTATTAAATGTATTATTAAAATATCTGTATAGATAAGTTGATTTATTAGGTAATAAATCTTTTATTTTGAGCCCAATGTTTGTTTTGAAATGGTAAATTTCTATATGTTTTTATAGACTAACGGTTTTTTTATTTATTTTTTATGTATCTTAATGATTTTTTAATGCTCATACCACATTTTAAAATTGTTTTCATATTAATAATATGTAAAAGGATGAGGTCAAGATGAAAATTCTGATGAATTTCCATGAAAAGAAAATATGTTTATTTTTTAAAAGTTTTTTCTTATGGTAAAAATGGATACTGAATAGAAGTATCTAATTTGTAATATATGGGTTTTAATTTAAGAGTTATTGAAAAAATATCTAAAACACTAATACTAAAATATCATTAGGATTGTATAAAATTTAATTCTAATTTAAATTCAATAGAATATGTAATGTATAAGTCAAGATGCTTACACCACTTCCCAAAATGGCATGGTTATGGTGTGGCCCCCTAGTCTACGCCATAGCATAGGTGGTTGCAGCATGGAGCTAGTCGATATGTCATAGCTCCGTTAGGATACACTATCAAATAAATCATGGTCATAACATGTCCTCCATGCTATGGTGTAGGTGGAGAATAGGGTGTATTACATGGACTTTTTTTAGCGGTAGTTGTGCCAGGGTAGTTAGGCTGTAGCATAGCCTCCCTGTTGGAAAATGGGGGTTGTGGAATGGTGCTTAAAGATGTTTCGTGGTTTCAAATCACTTTTATAGGATCTTAATATATTACTTGGACACACATTTTGACCCCCCCTCCCCCATGGGGGGCTGTGGCGTGCTCAATGGGTTTTACACCATAGTATTCTTGTTTTTCTGCAAGTTGTGGTGTGGCCCTAGGGGGTTGCATTGTGGTACTCTAAAAAATAAAATATATATAAATACCCTAGTCCATTTGATCTCGATTTTCTCCCACTCATTCCTTTCTAACCTCAGGTTCTCCAATATATTTTTTAAATTCATTAATTCCTATATCAATAGGCATTCATCCTTGAATTCTAGAGATCAATCCATGGTGGTCCAAGGTAATATCTACCTTCTATTTCTAGTGGTTTCTTTCTATCTGATATTGTTTACATCCATTTCCTATTTCAATGTTATTGAGGTTTCTCGAAATCATTATAATAGACTCTTCTAGTATATTTTTTGACACAGTAATGGCATGCCATCCTTGCGGGGATGAAGTTTTTTAAGGGAGTGGTGATTAGAGATCCACAACACTGATCTGTTCTTGTGTAAATAACATTAATACTTCTGATATAATGGATTCACTGATTCTTGAATTTATTTACATGAAATCATAATTTTATCATATTTTATACCTTTTTATGGAAATTTAATTAAACTAATAATTATTGAAGTGGATTAATAAAAAATTGGATATCAATATCTTGTTAATGTTTTATACTGTGATACCGGTTTTCCTATTGATTTTACAGATAGTGTGATATCTATGTTATTCTTGTTAGCATGTTGTCATTTTTGGTTTATCATGTTTAAATTGGTGAAATTGATAAAGAATTTAAATCTATAAATAATTGATTAATTATCTTAATATTTAAATAAATGGAATGTTTATAATCTAGTGTTCATTACAATTTGATGGTTATAAAATTAATGCAAGCATATATGTCTAATGGAATATTTAATTTCATGAGATATTGTAATAAGTTAAGAACATAAATATATTGTGATTGTAAATGACAAAAAGACTAATAATTCATGTTAATTATGAGTTTTACTTCTCATTGTTTGATGAAATTAGCTTTATGCTAAGAGCTTATTTACATAATTGAGATAGATTTAGATAAGTGATGTCCTAGGTTGCATGTAAATGGAACCCATGAATAATGAATTAATAAATTCAAGATTGATTAAAAACTGGTTTTTTGATAAATATAATTCTTTATGGATGAGAGTTCTCATTTATTTATAAAGGTTGTATGCCTTGTGTTTAGGGTCTTGAAATCCCATTTGTGTGTGAAGGATAAATTCCTTTTTAGGGCATAGATTGTATAATGAATATGATTGTAATGGATTTCCCTCTATGTAATCAATATGTGAGCCTTATTATGTATTGTGATATGAGTATAGGATGGATGAGTCTAGGGTGACTGATGAGATATGGGTGGGGAGGCCAATGGTTGTGGAAGCAGTTGACACTTGTAGACTCTAGGAGGGTGTTTTCCCCAATATCCCATGGGAGGATGGATGGATGACTACCCCCTCTTACCCCACTCTCTTATTTTAGTGGTATTATATGCTAATATGCATGAAAGTTAGTTTCCTAGTATATGTGTGTAGAGGGATATAATGTATATTGCTTATTTCACACACATGTATATCCATATATACTATCCAATTGGTTATTATAGGCATCACGGGTATAGGTTGTGATGGCTTGAGGTACCTTAATCAGTGTTTGGGACGTAATGGATTGACGCAAAATCTGATGTATGATACACATCATATGGCCTATGGTGGAACCCAATAACTATTTGGTTACTATATATGTGGAGATGTGTATTGGATGATGTGATGTAAGAAGTGCACGTTGTGATACATTGCCCGGGTGTCTTCAGGATTGCCTATTTTGGAGACCGGTGGGAAAGTAGTAGTAGAGTACCCTTGATGTTTTATTACTATAATACGTGATATCATGTATATGATACTTATTGATAGATATCCATAGTTAAATTGAGAACATTGTTATCCTATTAAGGTGACTAATTAGTTTCAATATTTTTCAGGATGCTTTAGAAAGACTTATTTATCTTTTACGTGAGAGGCTCCTGAGAGGATCGTGTTGAGTATACTGTTATGTTCACCCCAAATATATATAAACTATTTTTAGTTTAGAAGTAGAAGGTTGTAGATTAGGGTGAAAATTACTATTTCAGGGTTTTACAAGAGTTTGTTGGGCATCATGGTCATTTTCGAGATTACCTTTTCTGTACTTGTAGTTTTTATTTCAGGTGTTTTTTGTACTATATGAAATTACATGTATGCACTAGTTATTTATTTTACCCTTATGAGAAGGTGTTTATTTTTGTATCTATTTTATCTCTCTTTTATACAAATTTATCTTAGAGGGTAATTATTATCTTTTATATGTATGATATATCCTCAATGAAAGTCACCAACCATGTCCCTACTAGAGTGGGGCTCAGGTGGTCACCAAATTTCATCTATCAATGTCGGTCCAGGATGGGTACTCTATGGGGGAGGTGGTCATGACCGAGTGGTATAAAATGTTCATTTTTAGTGATAGGATGGATTTTTAAGTTATACACATGTGATATTTCATTGGTGGGCATGAAAATAGTGTCAGCTTAGGTATTGTAAGTTATGTAAACATGAGAGACCGAATGAAACAATGATATTTAGGCCCCCATGTGATCTGATTCATAGAAATTTAAATTGTTGAACCTACTAAATGAAGTGAAATTGGTTTCAAGGTATTGACCTAGGAAAGGATCATGAATCATTATTTTATCTCATATGTTTGAAATGGGCATACCTTGGCCTAAGTTAAAGGCTTAAAAAAGATAAAAAATAATTAATTGATGTTAATTATTCCATATTTTGTATTTGGGAGTCTCTAACCTTTTATTATTCTTGTAGGCATGGATTCAGGTCAATGTCCACGTCAGGTTCTCACCAAATATGTTTTGTAGTATGTTCTAGTATAACAACATAGAGTAGAGGCCGATAATGAATACACTTTTAGGAGGACACTCTAATAGATTCATCAGTAGAGGTTGTAGAAGTATGAGGGTTCATTTTCAGTCTCAGTCATAAGGGATTATATGGGGGAGGTTAAGATATATTTCATTTCATTCAGTGCTCATAAAGAGAACTAGGTTTCATTACCTATGGTAATGCCACATGGAGAATCAAGGAAGTGGTGTAGTTTGTTCCTCATAGATCAGAAGAATTTGATGGTCTCATGGGTAAAATTCATAGATCAGTTCCAAGAAGAGTTCCTTTCTTCGATCGTGAAGGTTGAAAGTCCCCAAGAACTACATACAATTCAGATAAGAATTTCCAGTGTATAAGAATTTGGAATCCATTTTAGGAAACTTCTACAATATACTTCAGACCTATTTCCAAATGAGGAGGAAAGGTTGAGACATTTTGAGAACTATTTTCATTTCGAGATCTAGTTTCAGGTCACCTGATTTATGATTTCAACATGTCTTGAGGTACTATTAAGAGGAGATGTTATTGAGAGGTCATTGGATAGAACATAATCATGACAAGAGGGGAGTCATCATAATTCCTCATGAATCATAGATGTGTTTCATGATTCTTAGTTTCTGGGATAGAAGTGTTTTTAGTCATCTGGGGGTAGGTCCCATCCCTCATCATCTCGTTTCCTCAGGGGTGGAGGCTCTTAGAGTTATGTCAAGGGATCATATGCATGTTTTTCGTGATGATTCTAATGTAGTTGGTGTTGATAATTCCCAACCATTATAAGCATTTAACATGAACATGGTGTCTTGATTCAGGTTCCTCCATTGAGGCAGTTCCATCTGAGGTAGTAGAAGTAGAGTGTTCTAGCCTGGGATCAGCAGAGAGGATATGGGTTAGGAATAGGGCATCCCCAAAATTCTCCTCACCTTAGAGAGCATAGTTTATCCATATAGTTTGTCTCCATCAGGGCCAAAGATCCCATGGGGATGGTTTTGGTCAACTTCATGCTCTAGAATTTCCAATTTCAAGTGAGATAGACATCATATGAGGTACTATTTTCATTATTTTCTAGGTGGGTTCATTCATTATTTTATTCAAAAGATACAAACTCTTTCATATCACATACCCTTGTCTATGTTGTGATACTTGAGGTGGATAGGATTCCAACTCCATTGTCATTGACTTCAGCAGTTGGAGGGCAAGCTAACATGTATGATGTATGTAGGGATTGTGAGGCAGTGTTAGGGAAACACCTCTGTTGAGGAGACTTATTATGTTTATATATACCACCACTCAACATCACTCAAAATGGGTTTAATGGTGGTGTGAATGGGGGATGCATCATGGTCTAGGGGTATTACGCTATAGTATTCCTATTTTTCAATAGGATGTAGAGTTTTCATAACAGTTGTGCTATGGTCTTCTAAAAATCAATATGTCTATAAATAACCCATGCCAATTGGAACTCAGTTTTTTCCCACACATTCATCTCAAATGATAGACAGCGTAATATAGTCGTTTGAAGGCTTTTATGCCCCTTTCGATAGGGATTTATCCTCAACTTATAAAGATCAATCCATGGTGATCCAAGGTAAGATCAAACTCATTTCTCAAGAGATGTCTCCATGTCCAATCTCATTTCCATCCATTTCTGTTTCCATGTTATGGTGGTTTCTCTCCATCATATTAATAGAGTCTAATTGGTTTTTTTGTCAGGGTTGTGGCATAAAATCCATTTAGGGAACCAATTTTTATGGGAGAGGTGATCGAAGATCCGCAATGTTGATTCATTATTGTGTGAAGAACATTGATGATTTTGAGGTAGGTTATTCACTTTTTCTCCTATTTATTTCCATTCAATCATAAATTTATCATGTTTTATCTCATTGGATAAAAGTGAATTAACCAAACAATGATATAACTAAATTAATAAAAAAAATTGGATAGAAATCGTATGTTAATGTCTTCTAATATGATAACGGTTTGCCTCATGATTTGATAGATAGTGTGTTATCAATATTATTCTTGTTATGATGATTTTATGTTTAGTTTATCATGTTGAAATTGATGAAATTGGATAAATAATGTAAATACAGAATTAATTATTTAATTTGATTAAAAATTAAAGAAGAGGAACATTTTTAATAAAATGTAACTTGTAATTTTATGGAAATCAAATTGATGCAAGTATGCATGTTTAATTGAATATGTTCTTTCATGTGATATAGAAATTGATTAAAAACATGAAGCAATGGTAATTTCAAATTATGAAAATAACAAAAATGAATGTTAATTAAGAGTTTTCCTTCTCATATTTTGATGAAACTATATTAATATAAGAGCATGTTTACATAATTGAGATAGTTTGAGATAGTTTATGTATTAGGTTTCCCATAGTTGAAACCTATAAATAATGATTCAATTAATTCAATATAGATTAAAAACTGATTTTTGATAATGATAATTATTTGGGATCAGGAGTTCCAACTTTTTTATGAAGTTCAGATTCCTTGTGACTAGGATCATGAGTGCCCATATTCATTTAAAGGATAAATGACATAATTTAGGGCATAGATTTCCCTATTGACTAATCTTATTGTTTGTTTCCATCTCTATGCTCGGAATGTGAGCCTTGCTATGTGTTGTGATTTTATCCTAGGATTAATGATGTTAAATGAATGGGGACACCTGAGTATTAGGCAGAAATTGATGCCTATGATTGGGAGATGCAAAGTGGTATATATGCGTGTGTTGGGGATAACACTGGATATGATGGAACAAGATAAATTTGGGCTTACCCATTGTTGTTCATAATCAGGATTCTTGCTGTTAATGAATTTTTTTAATGGTCGATGGTCGAGTAGCTTGTCTTATCTGAATTCCATTCCACATTTCCTAAGGCAGAGGTATCTTATTCATTGTATCTATTTGATGGTTTAATAGGATATTTTTCTAGAGTACCTATAGTCATGGAATGTTTTATTATGTTTAACAAATGACATAATCCATGGGGTTAGTTTTGATGGAAGGTAGATGAAATGATCTTGAGAAATCATGGACTCTGTATGGATTAAACCTGGAGGGAAAAAACTTTTCTTGATGGTTAAAGTAATTTAATAGGAATAATGTTAATTAATGATGAATGAATTAATGAATAAGAGATTAAATAAAAAACTGAATTAATTTAATTTAGGTCCTTAATTTCTTGTATGATTGTTATATTTCTAGTCCCTAGCTGTGGTAGTGAGGTTTCTAAGTGATGATAGTTGCAGTTGAGCCTAGGACTAAGTTAATCCCATAGTGTGGTTGTGATCTATATTATATTATGAATTTTTTGTGATTTCATATGATACCCCACCTATGTCGTTTAGGTAAACTGGTACCTAATAGACTCTAGAAGGGTGTTTTCCCCCAACATCATGATGGGGGGATGGATGGTTGATTACCCCCTCTTGACACACTCTATTCTATTTGTCGTATTAAGTGATGATATGCATAACGGTAATTTTTCCAATATATGTGTGTAGATGGATGTAATGACTTGTAGTAATTTCACACACATGTATCTCTAGATATATTTTCCAATTTGTTATTATAGGTATGATGGGTATAGGTTGTGATTTCTTAAGGTACCTTACTAAGTGTATGAGCTGTAATGGCTTGAGGTATAATACTTGATGCATGATACAAGTCATATGGGTTGTGGTGGAACCCAAAAACTAATTTTTTACAATATATATGGATATTTTCATGAGATGATGTGATGCACAAGGTTCATGTTGTGATATTTAGCATAGGTGTCTTCGGGCTGGCCTATTTTAGAGAGAGATGACTTAGGATGAGCGTCAATGGGGAAGAGCGGCAAACCGGTGGGGAAGTGGTAGCGGGATGCCCTTGATGTTTTATTACTATAATAGATAAATTCTTGTATATGATAATTCATGAGAGATAACCCTGGTGATTCTAATAATATAGTATACCTATATAGGTGATGAGTTAGTTTAATTTTTTTAATTGTGTTATAGAATGCTTTATTTATCTTTTGCATGAGAGGATCCAAGGGGGATCTAGGTGAATATACTGTTATTCTATCCATATGTATATATAAACTATTTTCAGGTTAGTAGGAGAATTTTGGAGATCATGATGGATATTACTAGGTCACATTATTACTCGGTCTCTTTGGGTTGTGTGTTCATTTTCGAGTGTACCTATTTGGTACTTTAATGTTTTCCTATTAGTTGTTTTAGTAATTTATGACATCAAATGTATACTCTTGGAATTTCTTATACCCTTATGTGTACGTGTTGATTGTTGTATCAATCTTCTGTCTATCATCTGAATGTTTCTCTTAGAGGGTAATTCCTCCCATTTATATGTATGATATACCCTTAGTGCTAGTCGCCAACCCGGTGCCTCCTTGAGAAAGGACTCGGGTGCTCACCATCTCCCTTCTCTCATTGTCGTCCCAAGAGGGGTTCTAGTTGGGGGAGGGGGTAATAATAATGAAATAATTTGAAACCCTTTTTTAGCATAAAATTTATTTTATAAAGTTAAACTAATTATTTTAAAATAATATATTTATATATATTATTCATGGTTAACATTTTAGAAAATTAAGGTAATGTTTTAACGAAACTGTTTTTTGACTGTTGATTTTAATAAAAATATGACATGGTGCAATTGGTTTTTCAAATTCATTCAATGTTAATTAAATCCAATATGAATAATAATAAACCTCTTAATTTCAATATAATTAATAGCGTTGATAATTTTATTCTAATCATAAATCATATGCTTAAAATGCACATTTTTTTCTAAAAATGGGGTTTTAAGCATTATATGCGCTATTACTAAAATTAATTTCTACAACTCATGGGAATTATATTTTATGAAATGATTTAAATATTTAAAATAAAAATTTTAAAATTATTAAATACTTTCTATTAAAATTTTGTCCATTGAAATTAGATTCTAATGGTGAATGTAGAGTTACTCTGGTAAAGATAAATTAAGATAAAAGATGTTTAACATAGTGCAAGTGGTTATAAAACATAAAAAACATATGTAATATTCTATAGTGGAGAGATTATCAAACTTATATATTTCCCCCATTCCATTAATTGGATTTTTTGTCATTTTTAAATAAGAGAGTGATATTATTGAGAAATAATTAGATTTTAGAAAAAATTTCTTTTCTTAACTTATAAAAGGACACCACCTCTTCTTAATTTATCCAGTCATTCTAATGAATAGATTAACCAAAACCCTAACAGAGTTTCTCATCAAACCCCACCATATTACCTTTAATACTTTGTATTACCAAAATACCAAGCTAAGGAGCCTCAATGAGTTACCTAAGAGAGAACTTCCAAGGGAGAGGTAATACTCTCAACTCGACATCCCTAGCTCTTTTCTTCTTCAACACCCCTCAAATACCTTCTATACATGAAGGTATGATAACACTATAAATGTTACTATGCTAATGTTTTATGATACTAATTAAATATTTATTGAATACTTTTCTCTATAATCTTTTAGAAAAAGGAAAATGTCGCCATGTGAGCGTATAAACTATTGTCTCCATGAACGACGTGTTCAATTTTCCATCACCACTATAAATGGTATGCTTAAAAATAAAATTTAATTAAATAATAAGATGTTTTTTACACCATTAATATTGTGGAAGAATAATAGTGGTCATTCTATATGTGTGATTGATAATAAATGGTCATAGTACCTTGAACACCCTAAATTGACTTATCTAGGTACCTTTCTTAATTTGGATCAAATTTGGGATAACCATTGAAACTATATAATTATAGTCCAAATGGAATAATTAATCACACAAACATCCACAATTATAGAGATCATGAAGTTATTCATCTACACCATTGACCACTACAGGAACTTGGTGTTCTCCCAATGGTACTATAGTAACGGTTTGAGGAAACCGCTGCTTTAGTGTAAGAGAAGAAACATTTGCCAATGGTTTGTTCAAACCATTGGCAATGTGTATATATTTATAATATTTCCCAATGGTTTTATAAAATTGTTGGGAAAAACTATATTCTCTAATGTATACCAATGGTTTTTATAAATCTTTGGTAAATAGAAGCTTTCCCAACGGTTTTTAAAAACTGTTTGTAAAGTTTTCCCCCAAATACCTAGTGCCCCAGCTCCTAGTCGGCTAGATTGCAGACCTAATCCAGACCTCCTCCCAAAGTCTTCTTAGCTGTAAAACACCTTCCAGCCAAATATCCTTCTTCAATTAAAAAAAATTTCTACACTTCAAATTAGTAAGTGTTACCTTAGTTTTATTGTTCTTACTCTTTTTTATTTTATGTCTGATGTTTTCATTTCGGCTAAATTTGAGTTATTTTTGTTGGAGTACCGAACCATTTATTTGTTTTATGTTTTTTTGTTCTACAATTCCTACATCATAAGTGGTCTGTATAGTGGGGTTTGTTTAGTGCAGGGGGTAAAGGGTTTGTTTTATGTTTTATGTTTAGTGGGGTAAAGGGTTTCTTTTATGTTTGTTTTATGTTTGTTTTATGTTTTTTGTTTAGTGGGGTTTTATGTATTATGTATAGTGGGGTTTTTTGTTTTTTTTAGTGAAATGGATAATAAATGATAGTTTGGCTTTCTTAATGAATAAAATGAGTTAAATAAAAATACCCTAAGGGGGATGCAGGATGGGTTGGGGGATG